>CP136063.1:132155978-133546349 GCA_032622095.1 Siphonodentalium dalli | reverse complement strand
GCTTGCGTTTAGTGATTTTTTGAAGTCATCAATTGTATTACAATTGCGTATTGTGTCAGGCAGAGAGTTCCACTCACTTATAGGAGATGGCAAAAACGAATTCATGTAATAGTTGTACGAGATATCGGGTGGCAACCTTATGTGCTCAAAACGGAAGTTATAACCGGTATCGTAAGAATCAACTGGGCGTACGAGATTTCTCAGTATAGATGGTGCTGTTCCTTTGATCATTTAAAAAAATTAGCAGAGTTTGTGTTTTCTCCGTCGCGATGATAGTAGTTCCCAGCCTGTATCCAGTAGGAGGAGGTCTTTATTTGCGCTAATTGTTGCCCCTGTTACAATTCTAGCCATCTCATATTGAACTTTCTCTATGTCTGATGATAAGAAATCGGGAATGTTGTCCCATACAGGTGAGGCATACTCCAGTAAGGGACGTATAAAAGAAAAATATACTTTTTACAGTGTTGATCTGCTGGCTCGATATCTTAGTTTTCGTACCAAATACACTCGTTTCCAGGCTTTAGCCAGCAATGAGCGAATATGGATCTCCCAGCTGCCTTCGTTGTCAAAAATGAGTCCAAGATGTGTGTGGGTGTCAACTTCGTTCACTATTGCATCACCCAATGCCAAGGGTGGGTGTAATGCGGGTGTATCTTTTCGAGAAACCAGGGGAGATTCTGTCTTCAGCGGATTAAATTTGACAAGCCGACCATTTCATTAAAGTTTCTAAGTCATCATTGATAACTTTTGCGGCAAGATTGGGGTCTTCAATGGTTAGGAAAATCGAAGTGTCATCAGCGAAAAGGCGAATGTTTATGGGAGGCCAAATTCACATTTAATAATTAATTGCGCTTAAGCGCAATCAATTGCGCTTAAGCGCAATTAATTGCGCTTAAGCGCAATTAATTGCGCTTAAGCGCAAATAATTACGCTTAAGCGCAATCAATTACGCTTAAGCGCAATCATTGCGCTTAAGCGCAATTAATTGCGCTTAAGCGTAATCAATTGCGCTTAAGCGCAATCAATAAATAATTACGCTTAAGCGCAATCATTGCGCTTAAGCGCAATTAATTGCACTTAAGCGTAATCAATTGCACTTAAGCGCAATCAATTGCGCTTAAGCGCAATTCATGGTTATATGTAACAAAACACCCCTGGTGAATAAATAGGTTTCTCCATAACTTAGCATTAACTTCTATTGACATGTCACCTCTTGGTTTCATTGGTTTGATTGGGTAGGGAGCTAGCCCAACTTCTTTATCAAAATGGCTGACTCGCAATAGTATCACCTTCTGTTTTAGTTGGAGCGACTCGTGATAGCATTATATTATCTTCGGTATATATTAGTTGCGGCTACTCGCAATAGCATTACTTTCTGTATTAGTCGGGGCGACATTGATTTTCTTAAATTTTCGAGTATACAGGCACACCATATGAGGGAAGCAAGCCCTCGGTGACACCACATTCACACTATATGATCATGGAAATACTATAGATTTGTGCAAGAGATGCTGATTTAATAAGAAAAACTAGAGCTCCAACACTGAGACACCAAAGCTCCAGTGATTACACACCATTTTTTGGACAGGGATGCTGATAATATGAAAATAGGGTTTTTTCCCCCTGATTTAAGTCAATAAGTAAACCATACAGTAATGCTCTAATTAATCGACTCCTTAACCACAGCAGAATTATGGATAACTTTTCAGGATTTAGTCGGAAATATGGCTTGTTGGCATTCATTGGAAAGCTCTCGAGAGCTTTTCGATGAATGGCAACAAGCCATATTTCCGACTAAATCCTGAAACGTTACCCATAATTCTGCTGTGGTTAAGAAGTCGATTAATTAGAGCATTACTGTATGAGGTAAGAAAGCCCTCATGCAGTGACACCGCATGCATGTATACTAGGCTAAAATCTGTGCAAAAATACATTAAAAACATCATACAAAAAATTACTAAGAGTTCCGGGAAGGCGACATCAATTCTTTGGATAGAGGGATGCTGATAATATGTAATTAGGGATTCTCCTTGTTGAACACATACTCACAGTTGACTGTTGAGTACAGGTCAAAATTAGCCCAATGCTCATATTGTGTTGCTAGGTGATACACCAGGTCATGCTAATAGTTTATGGGTAGGTTAGATAGTAGTCACAATTATGCTTAAGCGCAATTGATTGCGCTTAAGCGCAATTGATTGGCTTAAGCGCAATTAATTGCGCTTAAGCGTAATTAATTACGATTAAGCGTAAATGCCCTATTTGCGCTTAAGCACAATATGTGGTATTTGCGCTTAAGCGCAATTGATTGCGCTTAAGCGCAATTATTTGCGCTTAAGCGCAATTCATTATTAAATGTGAATTTGGCCTCCCATAAATGTTGCATGTTATGAATTCAGTTATGTCATTTAAGTATATCAAGAAAAAAAGAGGACCTAGGATAGATCCTTGAGGAACTCCCGCAGAAACATTCTGCAACTGAGAACTTGATCCATCGATAATAACACGTTGTTGTCGGCGTTCAAGATATGATTCAATCAGGTTATGTAAATCCCCCGTAATTCCTATCTTCGTTAGTTTATAAAGTAGTCCGCGATGCCATACCTTGTCAAATGCTTTACTAACGTCACAGAAAACACATCTTATTTCCTTTCCATCATCTAGGGACCTGCATATGTTGTCGTATATTTCTGTCAGTTGAAAAACAGTTGAGTCACCTTTCACAAATCCAGATTGATAAATTGATAGTAGTTTATTGACTTCCAGAAATTCCCAGAGATATTTATATATACACTTCTCAAACACCTTTGATACACAGCTAAGAAGGGAGACTGGTCGATAGTTACAAGTAATACCGGGATCTCCTGCCTTAAAAATCGGGGTCACATTAGATATCTTCCATTGGTGTGGGTAATAATTGTTTTCAATAAATAATTTGAAATAAGATGCAAGTGGTTCACATAAAGAAGTTGCACAATGCTTGAGTACTCTAGGACTTATTTTATCTGGACCACATGATTTTGAGACCTTCAGAGATTTTAGAGCCTTGTAAACATCAACAGACGTTATTGAAATACTGTCTATATATGGTCGGTCTGGTTTAAAATTGTCTTCAGGTAGAACCCTCCCGACATCATCGACTGAGGATATCTCACAGAAAAAGGAATTAAATGCATTTGCTTTCTCAGTCGGTGAAATCAGGAAACAATCACCTGATACCAGAGGTGGAATTGTGCGTTTATTATCGGAGAACAGAACTCTTTGAAGAATTTTCCACCACGTTGATTGATCACTACTTCCATTGTTTAGTAAACGTTCGTTTTTGTCATCAAGTTCCCGCTTGCTTTTTCTAATGGCACCGATGGTCTCATTGCGTTTTAACCGGAAGTTGGCCCAAGCCTGTTGTGTGTCTCTGGTTTACGTGCCGACAGCTAATATTGTACATAAACCTTCAAATAACGTATCTTTTAATCGGTCAAATTGCATCAAATTTCACATATCACTAACTTAGATATACACACACATGATTATAAAATTTATTTCATTTATTTCCCTAATATACGCATTATTTGAACTTGTGTTCGGTATTCATAGAGCTACATAATGTATAGCCGCCATAACGGCGGACTCTGTCTTATGCGCCGACGGCGTAAAATTACATAAAACTTTCATTAACATTACTTTTAATCCACCAAATTGCACCAAACTTCACATATCACTAGCTTACATACCCACACACATCGTTATAAACTTTATTTAATATATTTCCGTCTTTTAACCCTTATTTGGACTTGTTTTCGGTTATGTTCGGTTGTGTCCGGTATTCATAGTGACCGCCCGAAAGTATAGTCATGTCTATTATACATGCATCTTTAAGTATGCATACCAATAACATGTGATGAGTGATCTTATATTATTAATTTCAATTTTTCTCTGCTTAATGTATCTAGATAAGATCAGAGTGGAAAAGATTCTGGGGGGGGGGGGGGATCAATGCATATTACTTTTTATTTGCGCTTGCGCAATAAGGTCTTTTATCACTTTAACCCTTCGGTGATCAGAACGACATATATGTTGTCTATCGGTTGAAGAGTAGAATGACATATATGTCATTTCAGGAAGTGTTATTTTATGTAGACATAACTTCAATAAATCATCTGATTTATAAATGATTTGTATAGGAGTTATTTTTATTAATATAATGTCCCAAATGTATAAGTGCAATCAATTATGATAACACACGTTAATAAAAAATGCACCTAAATTAAAATGAATTATTTGACCATTTTGATCGAACTTGTTAATAATTATTTCTATGACGTTGATGTTAAATTTACTCATGACGTCATGTGTATGACGTTACAGATACTCTCCAAATGGTTAATTTGGAAGAAGAAAAACAATGCCATTTACGATGCCATAATCGCTGCAGTAAGTCAGAAATACAAACAAATTTCGTAATAACAACTGGAAGATGTCTGGCCTTTCGATATAATAATTTAATTTTTGTAAACATTGTTTTCTACAAGGTGCCTGTGCATCAAACATGTTGTTTCCATACTTGTATTTACTTTAGGGCTGATAATGATATTTATTTATTAAATTATAATGGCCTGGCAATATTGCAACAATCCAACATGCAACTGTGACTAGTGTGTCAGAGGCAGAGATACTTTATAGTTTATTGTCTTTAATATTATATGAATTATGAATATGATGCAGTCCTAGAAATGTGTAAAAGGCAATATTGCAACATGACATTGTCACTGTTGAATGCAACATTTTCCTAATTTCAAATTATTTTGAGTGTTCTCCCCAGATCAAACATACCTTACTTGTATTTAGATTGGCGCAGTACTATTTTTCGAGCACCCATCGGTGCATTAATTTAAAACTGAGCGAAAAATAGTACGACTCCCAAGTTTAATCGACTCCCACAGTCCATACTAGTAGGTACGGTAATACAAGAGGGTAATGTTGCTGAGTTTACATATATATTATGAAGGGTTGAAATAATTACACCTATATGTATACATGTATATGCATATATTTACATTCGGCCAACCGCTATCAAGATCATATGCCAAGCGACAAATCATGGTAACATAGACATTGTTGAACTTGTATAGAATAAATACTAATATTCCAAGTCGCCACAAAATGATGCATGTAAAAACTAGTTTATTGTCTACATGATGTAAATCCACCGCCTGCGATGGTGTTTAAACGCGCATATACTATCTCCAGCAATGACTAAGAACATAAACTGTCATCAGCTCAAAGATGTATGAAAATATCACGGAAATGTTAAGAAATTATTATTTTTGTAAGCTTTTAATTCGCGCAGCTACATGTAGGTGCGCGAATTTAAAGTGCGCGAATTCAAAACTGAGCAAAAAATAATATTGCGCGAATTTAAATACGAGTAAGGTATGTCGGATCGACACTTTCTATTTTTAGACTGTTAACTACACAATAAGCAGATAAGTGAATAACACATGTGCGAGGACCCCCACCAACCCTTTTCGTACGCCGTATTCCATGCCCTGTTATGAGGTACATGTACGCCATATTCCGGCCCCTCTGTTAGGAGGTATTCGGTATTCCAAAAATACCGGTATTCGTATGCCGACCATCGAAAAAATGAAGTTTTCATATATTTTTATTTATTATATTTTCAGTAACTTTTTCTGCCAAAATAATAATCGTATGCCCACTCCCGGAAGTGCCACGATGTTATCCTACTCTCAGAGGTTTATCCTACTCCCAGCGACGACGGACTATTTATCCCAACCTCGCACATTCCGAATTACGTAATTCGAAGTGCACGTTTAGGGTTACTCCCCTTACACCAAAATAATTGTCTCAGTTCCAGTGCATAGTCAGATAACACAAAATACATCAAAAACACAGACCACCAATGAGTTATCGACATCAAATTCCAGCTCAGTGAATTTGCAGGAACAACACCAACTGGGAAACATTTTTGGTTACGCTACACTTCGGAATCCAAAGATCGAAATCGTGATAAACAATTGTTCCCACAAGTGCATTCGCACCAAGAAAATGAAAACAGCGTTGAGATCCACTTCAATATCTTCAAGCAGTTCCACTTCAAATTCCACTGACATTCGAGTGCATATTCCAAATGAAAGTGAGCAGTGATATCCCATAGAACTAGGAAGGCTTATCCACACACTGACATTCCAAACAGTTACTAATTTAATCAATAAAGTTTGTATTTATTTGAAAAATTCCTCGGAAAAATCCTCTTGAAGTTGGTGGCAATAGGAGAAATCAGTTAATGAAATGACGTCACGTTCCTTATACGGGGTAAAATACTATGGCGCGCGCGGCTATAGTAAAAAATTCATGAATGAGTGACGTAATCGATTTACCTTATTTGGGTTGTTATCTTATCATTGCGCGTAATTTAACGGAAACATTTAGGTCAATATTCAGAATCGGAACATCTTCTCAATGCATTTTATTAGAGTTGTGTCGTGACAAACTGTTGTGGAAAATATAATAAACACAATAGTTAACTGTCATCAGCGACGAACGAAGTTTCTCCTCTCGTGAGATGCGAGGATTATTTTTCACTCGGCAAACGCCTCGTGAAAAATAATCCTGCGCATCTCACTCGAGGAGAAACTTCGTTCGTCGCTGATGACAGTTAACTATTGTCTATTTATTCCACACCCATTGACGTGAGGCACATGTATTCAACGGAATCCCAGCCATTGAATACATATTAGTGTATTGTATACCTCTAGTGGAATACACGCCAGAACTATTCTTGTTGACGTTGTCGCCAAGAAAGATGACGTACATTACGTCGATCATCCGCTTCCGGTGACCCCCCCCCCCCCCCCCCCCCCATAATTACTGATTATTTGTCAGACTTAAATCACAATAAAGGTAGCTATAGTAACAATGGAGGTGACATTCGTGGATTGAACTTATTTGACTGAACGGTGTATAATAAATACACAACACAACTTGCATCATAATCTCAAATCTTTTATCGAACTCGTTGCGGACGGCGCAAAGTTATATTTCGCTCGAGCTACGCTCTCGCGAAATAAATCCTTGCGCCTATGGGAGGCCCTTTTCACATTTATTATTTATTTGCGCTTAAGCGCAAATCATTTGCGCTTAAGTGTAAATCATTTGCGCTTAAGCGCAAATATGTGTCTATCAATTTATTTGCACTTAAGCGCAAATCATTTGCGCTTAAGCGCAAATACCTAACACTCCCTTCCTTCCCTCTGATTGTGAATGATTGAGTCCATCTCATAGTATATTTGATGGGCCCATACAGACTCGAAGTTGAAGAAAAAACATATTTCCATATGCATATCAGCATCTCTGTCCAATGGTGTCCCAGGAATTGGTGTCTCACTCCCAGAGCTCTAGTATATTTTATTAAAGGGATATCTCCTGCACAGATGTAAACCATTTCCATGGCCATAAAAAGGGAATTAGGGGTTACCGGGGGCTTGCTTCCTTCATATGGTGTACTTATTGACTTGAAATAGGGGGAAAAAACCCTATTTTCATATTATCAGCATCCCTGTCCCCAAGAATGTGTGTCTCCATCACAGAGATCAAGTATTTTTATAAATGAGACATATCCTGCACAGATCTATACCATTTCCATGTCATAAAAGGGATCTGGGGGATTGCTTCCCTCATATGGTGGGCCTATATAGACTTGAGTGATGTGTTTAGGCCCGTGCCATTTAAAATTAATTCAGGGGGGGAATCAATGAATATTAATTTTTATTTTGCGCTATCATTTGCGCTTAAGCGCAAATATGATCTATTTGCGCTTAAGCGCAAATGATTTGCACTTAAGCGTAAATGATTTGCGCTTAGCGCAAAATATTAGCGCAAAATAATTGCGCTTAAGCGCAAATGATAGAGGTTATTTCCGCTTAAGCGCAAATATTTGCGCTTAAGCGTAAATAAATAATAAATGTGAAAACGGCCTCCCATATGCGCCATCCGCAACTCATTCGATAAAAGATTCTCGATTAAAATGCGCGTTGTGTTCTGTCTATGTGGGGGTGGGGTGACCTCGTGTGCTCTCATTTGATTTTTGAAACATTTGCATGGCCATCGATCATGCAATAACACACCCAGTTCACGTTTGGTTATCTTTGTGTCCGTACAATATTCTGAATTAGACAGTATGGATAACTGCCAATATAGACTAGATACGTTCGACCTAGTGTATTTGATGTAAAATTTGAGACACGAAACAGAATTTTAATGACGTAGAGAAACTATAAATAGCAACACTGCAAACTGTATATACGGCGAATTCCGACTTATAAAGACACAGTGAACCCATATCGAGAAACATACAAAGGTTACCTACATGGATACTAAAATACTTACCTTTAAACCGTTCTTGTAACGCCGATAGCCCCCATTCGGTTAATTTGCTCGTAACAAAATCGTCCGACATTTTTATGCGACTGTGTCTCAAAGCGAGTCTCCAACATTACTGGCCGCTAAAATTCCTGATATATCACGTGAATGTTTAAACCAATGAGATTAGCAGATCAACCCAATTTCGTCATCTCGTGCCTCCAATTAAAAGTTATCTCTCCCAGAGAGTTCAAATTGAGTCTCAGTGAGATTGAAAACGACCTCTCATGGGCACGCAAAACTATGGATTCAACCCCCAATTAAGTTACGTCCCCGAAATTAAACCCCCAATGTTTAGTGTGCACCCCATGATAGATAATTTGTTCCTCGTGAGAGACCAATTCAACCTCCGGAATTCCTGCCCTTCAAAGATTGACCCTCGTGTATTTAGTGTGTATACATTTAGATTCTCGCAAAATCAGATGAGATACCGGTATATGCTACAGATGCATATTGTGCATAATGTTGATCCAGGGAAGAAATTTGACATGCTTGTATTTGGATATACAAACATGCATTAAAGATCTTATTAGTGACCTTAAACTACATATAAAGATGTTCACTGGACTTCACATGGAACTAGTTAAACATGTGCGCATGTCTAAAAAACATTTTCTTAAGGTCGATCCACACCAGATGCGAGCGCATGATTATAACGGCCATTTTCTGTCATCTGTAGCAGTTCAAACTTCAAAGCGCGCAATTTTTATATTCACACTGCAAGCGACAGAATCGCTGATCATGATTCGATCACAGCAGTGATTTTATGCTTCGTTGATTTCTCACTTTGTGGCCAACAAGCGGGATAATTAGGCCGCTGTCAAATAGGATACTTCATGCATGAAATACCTTCTAATTGAAGGCGACACATTTCATTTGTAATCGCGATAACAAAGATGGTGGGGGACTTTACTAGTAGCAACATGCTGATAACTGAAGTGCAAGGATAAATGAGAAGAGAAAATTCCTGGCAAGAGCTCGACGTAATAACAGGATCATCTGGTTAATTTTTTATCCCAATTTACATGTATTCCAAGCTTGTGAAGTCACTTCGCACACAATTTGCCCCCCTCCACCTGAATTGTACCGGAATAGAATTAAATTCAATTAAACGCAAATGCTATGATAATTTAATAAGGCCAACAAAAAAAGATTGTATGTTTCCGATAACGGAGCAAAAAAATTAGGGTAGGTAGGTAGGGATTTTTTTTGTTTTGTTGATATTTTCTATCCAGCTTCAGAAATATTGAACTACCTCGACCGAAATGACATAAAATGCCAACTCGGGTTGAGGGGAAAGTATTACTTGATCAACACGGTGGAAATATACATTAAGATTGATAAAAGATCAAAATTACTTCATGCTTATAAAGTATGTTTTTTATTATTCACATTCCATATTTTCATAAATTTGGCTATAAACTTGGTACGAAATTCATGTCGCTAACTTTTTATAAGAATTTTACACATACTACCGCCATTATACCGTACTTGTATTGTGACGACTACATCCCATTGTCTGGGGGTAGTCATGAGTACACCCAACCTAGCATGTCTGGTTTTTGGAAACAGTAGCTATACATGTACACCTACATGTGTAACATGTGGTGATAACCTCTATACATGTACATGTATATATACAGATAAACACCCACCATGTCTGTTGTTGACAGTGTTCCTATGTTCCATAAGACCCAAACAAGGCATAAAGCAGGCATGAGATCCACTCTCAGGAAATTAAAATTGAAAAATGCATGCCCATCAGTCAACAACCCATCACACACGTGGGGGCGTTTGAGACAGCAGTCACTTCATGCTCAGATATGTTAGAAACCATGTGTTTTGAACACTAATGACCATCAATATGTATGTGCATTAGCAGGGGGAGGTCGGAAAAAAAATTCAGGCACGTATGGCATTTTTTCCCTTTCGATCATTTTTTGTACCCACCCACCTCCGTTTTCGGCAGTTTCTTCCGACCATTTTTTTACACCCACCCCCCCCCCCCTTTTAACACTAAAACAGAGATTTGCGGGGGGAAATTCACTGTAAACAGCTGTATATGAATTTCTGTGCATACTATTTATCATGGACGTTAACATGGACATGTAAATAGGAATGAGTCATTTTGAGGTCATTCGGCCAAAAAAAAACATGGCTGCCAGCGGCCATCTTGGATTTCAAAATTTGCAACAAAATACAACACGATAACTGCCTGCAGTCAGTTTACCAGTTAGAATTACATTATTTCTCTCATTCAAAGTGGTTTTGAAGCCCAACTCATTGCCAAAACACTAAAAATCAAGCAGGAAATTTTTTTGTTAGTTGCGGAAAAAATTGCTTGTTGGTGGCTTTGACCACCCACCCACCCCGGCATACGTGCCGGAATTTTTTTGTTGTCACCCCCCCCCCCCCTGGCATTAGTGGTAAAAACAATAAAAAAAATATATAAAAAAAAAAAAAAACCGACGTAAAAATCGCACGCTCGTGGCCGGTGTGGATTGACCCATACTTGAACCTGTCTTCGGTTGACCATTGTGTTTCACTTTTTCATACACCCATCATAAATGATAGAGCATCTTTAAAGGTACCGTACTCAATCCGATCAGACGCTCCTAAATTACTATTTATTTGGCTTCGGGGGTATAAATATTTGAATTTTGATTCCGAGTCGAGGAACCCCCTCATAAAAGCTCAGAGTGAACAGATATAGATTTATGAAATTTGTTAATTTCTCGAGATGTGGCCCGGCCAGAAAACATGTGGTCAAACAGACAAATTGCTCTAAAATCAAGTGGTTATTACAGTTACTACCACTTGATTTTAGAGTTATCCATCTTCATCCGCAATCTGATTAGATTGAGTACCTTTAGATATAAATGTAAATTACTAAATAACTTGTAAAAATGAACAATTGGGTCCATCTTCAATTTGGAATGGAAGTGAAGTACACGCTAACAGTCAAACCATTATAACATGAAGTTTTAACTTCATTGTAAACTTCATTGTAATGTGCACAGCATACATCATCCAGAGGTGGTACAGTACATGTGGATCCTCTTTCCATATTATGGAATCAAAGTGCTGTCAAAATCTTTGAACTTTCCATATGCTGTACTAGTAGTTTTTATGTTGAGTCCAGCGTTCATCTGTCCCATTATTTTGACTGTTCAGACTCATAGGTTGAACTTGAGGTGTTCCAACTTGATGCAATTGCGTAAGTACTGCTACATGTAGGCATACCTCTTGGCTTTCCTGGGCTTTCGGGTAAATGTGACGTCTCAGAATCTTGCCAACTGCATGCAGTAATAAATACTAATATTCATTGACAATGTGTTTTAATTTGCAATTTTGACGACTACTTCAAGGCTAGAACTTGATATAATTTTTTTGTATTGTTGACATCTGTTGTCCACTGCCGGGAATATGTATATGGTTTCACCGCAGGATCCTGACAGATGTAGTAGCACACATGATGTTGGGCCCTACCGATACGTTAGTGACATATCACTGCCAAATGCGCTCAGTTAATGCACTGTACCAGTTGAACTGAATTTACATACATGTACCGTACAACATAACATTATCACAATATTCTTCTTCTGTTCCAACCGCTGCAGCAATTTGCGTAATGTCAAACCTCGATGCTGGGAGCCAAAAGTCTCTGGCATGAAGACAATATAATTTTAAAACAGTATACATATACTCTTCCAGACACTCTTAATTCTTTGTTGTGGTGATGCGAAGGATCATCGCTTTAAAGTTTCCAACTTCCAAGTCGATTGGCTAATTAATACTATTTAATACTAATTTATACAGTCCCTAGAGTACAGGTACGGTACTAGTTCCGGGGAAACTCGAAAGATTTACACTCTTTTGAGTTTCGGCTTGCTTGTGTACATTTTGTATCTGATACTCATACCTTTTCTATTTACAGGCGATAAAGGACTCCTGCTGTCTGTTTCATTAAAATCATTTCCTGTTTACACATAAGCACATGTCTGTCATGCGCAGTGGCATGGTTTCATATTGGTTAATAAAACGTGTACTCCGCCCCCGACTCCGACCTGGGGAAAATGTATAAACGGAAGATATATGAAAAAAAAAAATTCTTTTGCTAAATTATATGCTACTTTGCCAATTTATTATATATGTAATAAAAATATTACGGAAAAAGTTACTAACATACTTTTTAATAGCATTTTTGCTTCGAAAATAAACTATTTAGCCGGAATGAGAAAAAGTGTAGCCGAGTTGCTTTATTATCCAATTCTACTAAATGTTGTATAATACTTTTAACAAGTTGTAGAAATATATTGGTGATATGAAGTAATTGTTTTATTAAGAGAAGCATAATCAGTTCTCACATTTATCGTGGTGTCAAAAAATATAATCTATAGGCCTACTCCGGCCCCGACTCGGGGAAATTGTGTAGCCTATACTCGGAAGATATATGATACAATTGCATCACTATTCGTATATATACTTTATTATTTCAATAAACTATAAGTCAACAAAGTCATAGTTATAACAATGTTAACTTCATTTAAACAATACAAATGATTCTCCTATTACAATAAATTGTCGACTACATCCAATAAAACGGACGACCAGAGGATGGTGCTTGCAGCTGTTATAGGGGAAAAACCAGGACAACGCAAAATATAACAAAACGGCTTCCACGAAGTCTGCTGGTCCCACGCCCAGATAAAGGATGAGGATAGTTAAAATGAACACTGAATAGACACCGAATGAAAAACCCCGACGTTGGCTGCATGCTGCGTCGGAGGAGGAGTATACCGTACACTTTTTAATGTTAGTCACAGTAGTGAAACAAACGATCTTTATTTATACCATATATATCATGCAGGCATAGACTAACACGGAATGCTCTTTTCCAAAGCAAATTTTTTTAGGTGTAAAATGTTCTCACATTACCGAAACAAACGCTAATTATACTAACCTATTTAGTGATACTTTAGTGATAATATGGCCATATTTATAATGTTGATAAATAGGCCTAATTAACATGCAAGTTTTGAGAAAATTTTACCATACAGTTGACAGTGGTTACCATTATTCTGTTGCAGTAAATCGATTCTGATAACTAAAGCTTATTTTGAAGAAATGTTGTTGTTGTTGTTGTTGTTGTATATACGCAATACGAAAGCAAACCTTATGCGCATTAGAATGCAAACACGGCTCGCGCAGAGCTATCAACGCGCGCCGGTGTGATTATGACCTTTTTTGACACCAGGACAAATGCGAGAACTCATTAAGCTTCTCTGAATAAAACAATTACTTCATATCACCAATATATTTCTACAACTTGTTAAAAGTATTATACAACAATTAGTAGAATTGGATAATAAAGCAACTCAGCTACACTTTTTCTCATTCCGGTTAAATAGTGTATTTTCGAAGTAAAAATGCTATTAAAAAGTATGTTAGTAAAACATTTTTCCGTAATAGTTTTATTACATATATAATAAATTGGCAAAGTAGCATATAATTTAGCAAAAGATTTTTTTTTTTCATATATCTTCCGTTTATACATTTTCCCCAGGTCGGATTCGGGGGCAGAGTACACGTTTTATTAACCAATATGAAACCATGCCACTGCGCATGACAGACATGTGCTTATGTGTAAACAGGAAATGATTTTAATGAAACAGACAGCAATTTTTTTTTGCACAAATGACAAATGTCTTTATTTTAGCTGACATGAAGGTGCGGATTTCGGAACTTTTGGTGGAATCTTGTCTTTATTGTCACCATAAGAAGAGAACCAAGCAGAATCTGGCGCCAGGAGTCCTTTATCGCCTATAAATAGAAAAGGTATGAGCTTCAGATAGAAACTGATAGTAGGTAACTATAGAGTCTCAATACAGATGTATATCATGTATTGTGACTCAATAGGGTTTAGTACGGTACTCGTACTGATCTGAAGCCTGTAGATCAAACTTCTCATTTGCATATCAGTAATGAGTGACCCAGTGGTTTTCATTCGTGCCATAATAGCCATTGAGTACCGGTACTGTCATATTCAGTCCGTTTCCTGGTCCTCAAATTGAAATATAAATAATTGTGACAAGACTTTTCTTTCGATATTATGCGAACATCCATATGAATAAAATCGTTGAATCTTGTATTTAATTAACAATATATCCGATTTGTATCTAGCCGATCATTTTCTGTTGTCAATCCATGTTAATTTGCGACAGAATTACCATAAAATACACGCTAACTCTTTTTGCGCTCATTTCACGTTGGAAGAATATATTTAGTTTGCCGAACGAAACGAAACGAAATCTTAAAGATTACAAACTGTAATTCTATGCCCTAATATTTTTCTGTTCATTTAGGGTCTAATCTCATATATATTTTGAAGACCTCTGTCTGTATGTATGTTTGTTTGTTTGTCTGTTTGTCTGTCTGTCATTAATACAAATCTACGATTCTCGACCGATCGGGACGAAACTTGGTACGTGTGTGTAGTTTGACCAGGCGGTGAACGTTGTCGTATTGGCGAGCCCGTGCGGCGCCCGCTTCGCGCATGCGCAGACGAGATCTCGGGAACGGGTGGAGCTATCGACTTGAAATTTGCTATGTGAATGTATCTTGCCCCGGATACGAATTTTATCGGGTCGCCGAGCCCGTGCGACGCCAGCTTCGCGCATGCGCAGACGAGATCTCGGAAACGGGTGGAGCTATCGACTTGAAATTTGCTATGTGAATCTATCTTGCCCCGGATACGAATTGTATCGGGTCGCCGAGCCCGTGCGACACCAGCTTCGCGCATGCGCAGACTAGATCTCGGAAACGGGTGGAGCTATCGACTTGAAATTTGGTTTTTGAATAGCCCGGACAACGTCGCCCGGACAACGTCGGGCTCATCGGCTAGTCTCATATATATTTTGAAGACCTCTGTCTGTATGTATGTTTGTTTGTTTGTCTGTCTGTCATTTATACAAATCTACGATTCTCGACCGATCGGGACGAAACTTGGTACGTGTGTGTAGTTTGACCAGGCGGTGAACGTTGTCGTATTGGCGAGCCCGTGCGGCGCCCGCTTCGCGCATGCGCAGACGAGATCTCGGGAACGGGTGGAGCTATCGACTTGAAATTTGCTATGTGAATGTATCTTGCCCCGGATACGAATTTTGTCGGGTCGCCGAGCCCGTGCGACGCCAGCTTCGCGCATGCGCAGACGAGATCTCGGAAACGGGTGGAGCAATCGACTTGAAATTTGCTATGTGAATGTATCTTGCCCCGGATACGAATTTTATCGGGTCGCTGAGCCCGTGCGGCGCCCGCTTCGCGCATGCGCAGACGAGATCTCGGAAACGGGTGGAGCTAGCTATCGACTTGAAATTTGTTATGTGAATGTATCTTGCCCCGGATACGAATTTTATCGGGTCGCCGAGCCCGTGCGACACCAGCTTCGCGCATGCGCAGACCAGATCTCGGAAACGGGTGGAGCTATCGACTTGAAATTTGGTATGTGAATGTATCTTGCCCCGGATACGAATTTTATCGGGTCGCCGAGTCCGTGCGACGCCAGCTTCGCGCATGCGCAGACCAGATCTCGGAAACGGGTAGAGCTATCGACTTGAAATTTTGTTTTTGAATAGCCCGGACAACGTCGGGCTCATCGGCTAGTATAATATATATAGCTCCTGACTCATTTTAAGTCACTCAACTTGTACGCACTGTCAATGCGAAAAAGTGTCCGTGTAGACACCAGGCAAGATGGCGTCCAATATGGCCGCCGTTTTTTTCCAGTCGAGTCCCTAAGTCAATTCGATGCATATTATAGTGAAAACATCTTGTCTTGTGTATACAAATGTATATACTTGTGTGAAGCTAAGATGTATTGCCACATTTAAAGGCAAAATTGCCGCCAAAATGGCTGCCGGAAATTTTGACGTTTTTACACTAATATCTTGTAGATTAGTTTCTGCTCTATGGAATTGGTTCAGAATAAGGACTTTATTTTGTATTGTTCAAGTTAATGATCATCGAGCAATGAAACGTGCCATTCATTTGGGTCCCAGCCCCTTCAGAGCCCTAAAAAATTCGATTTTACAGAACGCGGAAAGAAATTTGTCATTTCGTCTCAAAATGGCGGCCAATATATGGAAAACGGTGAATTTTTCCCTAGCATGCCAATTAATCGCTGATGAATAACCTTATGTCTTATATACACGATGTTAACAATTCTGATGCATCTTAGTTAATTGTTATTAGTGTAACTACTGACATTACAAGAACAAATCTGATTTTTCTATCACAAGCTTGACATCGAAATCGTCAAAAATAATAACCAGGAGGTGAATATGTGGTCACGGGTGAGGTGCGGTAGATGGGTAATGTCACAAGAGCTATACTCGACCTTCACCACATAATTTGCAGTCACGTTATATTCAACTAATTAACGGGTCTTTTTCTGGTGGTTTATAGAACACCAAAATGGGTGGAACATCTTGATATATATGTCAAATTGCACATACGGGTGGAATGGAGTCGATTTGAGATTATAGATGCGCGCCCTATGAGTATACCATTTATTAAGGTCAAGAGCGACATTACCCTGCTACCGTGAGGTGCATAGGTATAGAGGGAGTTACTCTATAGGCCTATGATAACACCATGATCATATATAACAATTCCTTGTTTTTATGATCACATAGTAACTCCCTGTATACATATTCACTTCATATTTGTCCGCATACAAATGTTAGTATTTAATATATGTAAGATAGAATAGTCCATTTTATTCCCTAATCACAACTTGTAAGCGATTACATAGCATGATGTGGCAATATTTGCCTCTTTTTAAAAAATTTGTTGCCATTTTTGCAGCCAGTTTGGGACAAAGTGACAATTTTGATTAAATTGAGTTAAAATATTTATAGGTAATGGTATGCCTCAGTTACGTTGCACAGTTCTGTTCATTTCTTGTTGAACAATGAATAGAATCACAATGGTGATTTTTGGTGAAATTTTATACCACGTTCTGTAAACAATTTAATATTTGAGGGACCGGAAGGGCTGGGACCATCCATGACGTGTGTCTTCACCCGTGCATACGGTGCTCATATCCATATTTTCCTCCTGCTTGGCGCACGCCTTCCACAGACTCTTTCAAGAGGGATGTATCCATTTTTACATTCTTTCCGATGTATACGATCTATACGATGTTTTTGCTGGCAGTAGCTGAGATGCCTACATGAAACTTTGTGTCACTTTTACGTATGAAGTAATTGGCGAGTAATCACTGGATTTAAGTTTTAGGGTTACTGATTGGAAAGAAACGGTAATGTTCATATATAGCTACAATTTGGAAAGAAACGGTAATGTTCAGTTCGAGGATCATCTCTCTTTTCCCATTGCCACAACCTACATCCGCAACTATAACATATGGTTTACAGCGGTCTTTGTGAAAAAGAAACCAGCTCCAGCTATTTTAGCAGCCGCCACGGGCGAGGTCCAGTTTTCGAAAGAAGCTAATCTCGAGTGAAAATTTCGATACTCTGGGTATGACGGTTTCCAAGCCACAGTAAGACCATACAAATTTAAAAGTTCTGGTATCGTGCTTACACTATTATCGCTCGAATCAGCTGCGTGCGGCGGGATATCCATCACCTGTTGTTTCTCCCCCACCCTGACAAGCATTATGAACCTGTAAATGTTAGTTCAAGCCTTATAACAATGGTAATGTATAGAAACGCGTTCATTGGCCGCTGTATTAACATTATTATTATTGTTTATATATATATATACTTGTTTTCTTTTTACAGATGGAAAATTTCCAGGCTGAACAGTTTCATCGCAATTGATTCGAAAGTAGTGACCTTATGATGGGAATTAATGCGGGAAGACAACGAATGACCCATTTAAATAGGTCACTATACAACAGACTGGTTGAGTTGGAACCATAATTTCTAATTTACAAAACCCTCTGTTTATTCGAGGAAATCCGCTAACTCAAAGGTCCTTGGACATGAGTTTCACTTCATTATGCAACATCACGCAATATGTGGCTCTAAATTTGCACGTACCTAGTGAGCATTTGATCTCTAATAGCGATCAGTGAAGTATTTAGTTCTTATCATAATATTTATAACAGCCAATCAAAACCCGTTGCTGGATTTAACTGTATAATACACGGACAAACGGAATGAAAACATCTGTGCACCAACTTGTGCAAAACCAAAGGACCCAGCTGATGTAGACTAGTATATAAATACTTACTTCATGTATTCTTTTCATCAATGATATGCATTTAACACCTATAAATATAGTCTGTTATACAGATGAAACATTGTTCACAGTCTCATGCCACGAAAGGCCTACTATGTGAACACATGTGTATATTAATTCCATATTTTCTTGTCAAAACGCTCTATTATATAACGATGTATTCGTTAAGTTAATCGTTCCTTTATCTTTATTGTTGTTAATTTATAGCATTGTTAGTAGAAATTTAATCTAAACTCGATGGTTTATTGAACATAATGCGTCAATACTGCTTCATTGGTGGTAACTGAACCTATCACATCATGTATCGCAACTAAAACAAGCGAGACAACTCATAAATTTGTAATAGTTCTCATGTCTATGGCGGTTCACACAGTGTACATTTTCATTGTTGTTACCATTTAATGCACACATTACTGATTTATGCATAAGAACGCGGGTCTACATTGTTGTCAAGTACATATATATTTATATATGTCCATATTAAAGCAAGTACAGTATCTGTATCTGCTATGACATATAACAAGTGCCATGTTCACATGTAAATCACGTATTAAAGCTCTTTAATGTATAGTTAAACAGTTGAGATTTCAGACGCAGGTATATGTCCTTGTGGAATATATACGTGGTATACGTCAGTATATACACGAAGGTAATGTGTTCTAAGTATGTGATTTATGTATATGTCCATGTTCCTTGAAGCAAATCCGTTACATATAAATACGTTATGACGTATATTAAGTGTCATTTTCACTGTTAAATCACGTACAATATTAGCAAACGTGGTATTTTTCACAAATCTATATCGAAACGGCCATTTATCAAACGAAATGACATGTCTGGGATCAAACGTGCTAATCAGGCCTGTGTTTTCGCCAACAAGGGAGTTTGATTTTGGTTGTATATGATGGTTCAGTCATTATATGATACCTAATCGGTTGCACATGGTGTTGTCTAGGGTATATACTGTGCATGTATATTAAATGCTCCATTGATGTTAGGAGTATGGCCTTGGTGTCTGATCCATTGTCCACATGTTTCTTAATTATGCACTCTCTTTACTATGACTCAATTGTATTGTGTACATATCATAACTGGCATTATATGTATTTTTTATCATTTAATGTAATAATTATTTTAAAAATACCGTGTATATCACAATACTTTACTATAGCTTATGTGTGTCTAGAAGCTTATTCATGCTATCATCACATACACTTGAATTAGATACTAACTATCGAGTTATGATTTTTCCCTGTATTTTCATGCAATATTCGTGAATGGCAACAATCAGCAGTTCTTTTCTGATGAATGTCAAACGAGATTTCTCACCCCAATGCCCCCTCTAACTGACATTTCGATAACCTTTATTGAATCTTAAACACTGTAATTTCTCTAATTTCTCCACGTTACTTCTCCTATACACGTAGTTCGATCAGCTGTCAATGTTATGTCTGGTGTTGCTGTTGTGTTCTTAATGGACCATCTGCTAACTAACGATGCATGTCAGGTATGCATACTATTTGTTTTAATATGCCTGGTATACATGTATTCTCAGACACTCACTCTCAGGTGTATCTCTTCGGTAAAACACATAGATATGATATAGCTGTGCAGTAAGGTTCGTCCATGACATTACTTCATTCCGACATTCTGATACATAGACCAATCACATAAAAGTAATGAATGTACTCCCAATACGTTAGGCATATCTTTTAACCTGAGTGATGTCACCACAAAACGCAAGGTTCAAAAACTTAAAAAATAGTTAAAAGTACACATTTTTATTTCGAATATCATTATTTATGGTAAATTTCGTGTTATGAAATGGGCCATTTTACAAACGCGTAATAGGTGATTCAAAAAACGGTTATTTGATAACAAATTTAAACGCTATTATCACTATATTTGGAATATAAAAAACGTTGTATTTGACGAAGTATGACAATGCAAAATGACTACTTTTTTAAACGCGAATTTGAAAACACTAATATCGAAACGAATTTTAAACTAAGTTCGTGTTATGAAATGACTCATTTTATAATCGCGGTCTAGTCAAGCGGGAAACTAGTATGTATGTGTAAGTCGACTTAGCGCGGACCTCATTAAACCCCCCTTAAACACCCCCCTCCCCCGTCCGGATGAAACCCCGACCAAAAAAGGGGGAGGGGAGGGGGCGCGCCGTTTTTTATGCCAAAACATATGCTGTAGGGGGTGACTAAATATAATATTGTATACAATATATATGAAAAATGGTAAATATGGTATATTTGCCTATACCCAGGATGATATTGAAACCATAACTATGGATGGAAAACTGACTAAGATATTGAATTATAGCTATATATTTATTCAACCATAGAACCGCAACATTTTGTACACTTGAAGTACGATTCTTGATACTCCTTATGTTTATAGAATTTTCCTATTCGTATTGTCCAATATTTATTACAGTAGCACAGAAACCAGTCACTCCCAATATGCTATTTTACCGAACGTTTCTCTAATATCGCTCCTTTGATGTCATCACCATATGAAGACATATTGTACCATAAATTCTTGTCCATAGAAATTCCATATTTAATTGGCAAAATACCATCTTCTAATTGCCATATGTTTATTTTTCACCCTTTTCTTCAGTAACTGTTATGTATCTCTGTTGGCCATACATTGGTTTCACAATCTTCTGGTGATATAGCTCCATGCTTCTCAATGGTTTCTCAGCAAGTGATGGGGAGTATGTGATTTGGGGTGTGGGGGTGGCTACCCCGGGATGGTCGATAGCCCCTTTCCTTCACCCCAGTGACTGTGATGCCAAATGCACCTCATTTATATATCTTAATATTAACCAATGGCAAACACTTATATGTGACATGTTTGGACAAGTCCAGTAATACTTCTCTGACTCTTTCCAGGAATATAAACACACCTTCTCAAACCTAATGTTTTAGTACAATGTTCCAAAGCATTAGTGTATAACTCATCTTAACCTTTGATATAAGGTAGTCCACCTCCTCAAGTTGCTGTGTGTAAATGTATGTTCCAAATTGTGCCGCTGCCATTACAGCAACTAAAATAAGAAAAACAACGACAACAACCAAACTAACATCAAAAACAGCATCAAAAAGCAACCACAGCAACAACAATTACAACAATATGGTGAACGATTTGGTATGAAACTGGTTGCATGAAACATATCTGGCATATTTTTTGGCATAAAAAACGGCGCGCCCCCTCCCCTCCCCCTTTTTTGGTCGGAGTTTCATCCGGACGGGGGAGGGGGTGTTTAAGGGGGGTTTAATGAGGTCCGCGCTAAGTCGACTTACACATACATACTAGTTTCCCGCTTGACTAGACCGCGATTATAAAATGAGTCATTTCATAACACGAACTTAGTTTAAAATTCGTTTCGATATTAGTGTTTTCAAATTCGCGTTTAAAAAAGTAGTCATTTTGCATTGTCATACTTCGTCAAATACAACGTTTTTTATATTCCAAATATAGTGATAATAGCGTTTAAATTTTTTATCAAATAACCGTTTTTTGAATCACCTATTACGCGTTTGTAAAATGGCCCATTTCATAACACGAAATTTACCATAAATAATGATATTCGAAATAAAAATGTGTACTTTTAACTATTTTTTAAGTTTTTGAACCTTGCGTTTTGTGGTTAAAAGATATGCCTAACGTATTGGGAGTACATTCATTACTTTTATGTGATTGGTCTATGTATCAGAATGTCGGAATGAAGTAATGTCATGGACGAACCTTACTGCACAGCTATATCATATCTATGTGTTTTACCGAAGAGATACACCTGAGAGTGAGTGTCTGCGAATACATGTATACCAGGCATATTAAAACAAATAGTATGCATACCTGACATGCATCGTTAGTTAGCAGATGGTCCATTAAGAACACAACAGCAACACCAGACATAACATTGACAGCTGATCGAACTACGTGTATAGGAGAAGTAACGTGGAGAAATTAGAGAAATTACAGTGTTTAAGATTCAATAAAGGTTATCGAAATGTCAGTTAGAGGGGGCATTGGGGTGAGAAATCTCGTTTGACATTCATCAGAAAAGAACTGCTGATTGTTGCCATTCACGAATATTGCATGAAAATACAGGGAAAAATCATAACTCGATAGTTAGTATCTAATTCAAGTGTATGTGATGATAGCATGAATAAGCTTCTAGACACACATAAGCTATAGTAAAGTATTGTGATATACACGGTATTTTTAAAATAATTATTACATTAAATGATAAAAAATACATATAATGCCAGTTATGGTATGTACACAATACAATTGAGTCATAGTAAAGAGAGTGCATAATTAAGAAACATGTGGACAATGGATCAGACACCGATGCCATACTCCTAACATCAATGGAGCATTTAATATACATGCACAGTATATACCCTAGACAACACCATGTGCAACCGATTAGGTATCATATAATGACTGAACCATCATATACAACCAAAATCAAACTCCCTTGTTGGCGAAAACACAGGCCTGATTAGCACGTTTGATCCCAGACATGTCATTTCGTTTGATAAATGGCCGTTTCGATATAGATTTGTGAGAAATACCACGTTTGCTAATATTGTACGTGATTTAACAGTGAAAATGACACTTAATATACGTCATAACGTATTTATATGTAACGGATTTGCTTCAAGGAACATGGACATATACATAAATCACATACTTAGAACACATTACCTTCGTGTATATACTGACGTATACCACGTATATATTCCACAAGGACATATACCTGCGTCTGAAATCTCAACTGTTTAACTATACATTAAAGAGCTTTAATACGTGATTTACATGTGAAAATGGCACTTGTTATATGTCATAGCAGATACAGATACTGTACTTGCTTTAAGAAATATGGACATATATAAATATATATGTACTTGACAACAATGTAGACCCGCGTTCTTATGCATAAATCAGTAATGTGTGCATTAAATGGTAACAACAATGAAAATGTACACTGTGTGAACCGCCACAGACATGAGAACTATTACAAATTTATGAGTTGTCTCGCTTGTTTTAGTTGCGATACATGATGTGATAAGTTCAGTTACCACAAATGAAGCAGTATTGACGCATTATGTTCAATAAACCATCGAGTTTAGATTAAATTTCTACTAACAATGCTATAAATTAACAACAATAAAGATAAAGGAACGATTAACTTAACGAATACATCGTTATATAATAGAGCGTTTTGACAAGAAAATATGGAATTAATATACACATGTGTTCACATAGTAGGCCTTTCGTGGCATGAGACTGTGAACAATGTTTCATCTGTATAACAGACTATATGTATAGGTGTTAAATGCATATCATTGATGAAAAGAATACATGAAGTAAGTATTTATATACTAGTCTACATCAGCTGGGTCCTTTGGTTTTGCACAAGTTGGTGCACAGATGTTTTCATTCCGTTTGTCCGTGTATTATACAGTTAAATCCAGCAACGGGTTTTGATTGGCTGTTATAAATATTATGATAAGAACTAAATACTTCACTGATCGCTATTAGAGATCAAATGCTCACTAGGTACGTGCAAATTTAGAGCCACATATTGCGTGATGTTGCATAATGAAGTGAAACTCATGTCCAAGGACCTTTGAGTTAGCGGATTTCCTCGAATAAACAGAGGGTTTTGTAAATTAGAAATTATGGTTCCAACTCAACCAGTCTGTTGTATAGTGACCTATTTAAATGGGTCATTCGTTGTCTTCCCGCATTAATTCCCATCATAAGGTCACTACTTTCGAATCAATTGCGATGAAACTGTTCAGCCTGGAAATTTTCCATCTGTAAAAAGAAAACAAGTATATATATATATATAAACAATAATAATAATGTTAATACAGCGGCCAATGAACGCGTTTCTATACATTACCATTGTTATAAGGCTTGAACTAACATTTACAGGTTCATAATGCTTGTCAGGGTGGGGGAGAAACAACAGGTGATGGATATCCCGCCGCACACAGCTGATTCGAGCGATAATAGTGTAAGCACGATACCAGAACTTTTAAATTTGTATGGTCTTACTGTGGCTTGGAAACCGTCATACCCAGAGTATCGAAATTTTCACTCGAGATTAGCTTCTTTCGAAAACTGGACCTCGCTGCTAAAATAGCTGGAGCTGGTTTCTTTTTCACAAAGACCGCTGTAAACCATATGTTATAGTTGCGGATGTAGGTTGTGGCAATGGGAAAAGAGAGATGATCCTCGAACTGAACATTACCGTTTCTTTCCAAATTGTAGCTATATATGAACATTACCGTTTCTTTCCAAATTGTAGCTATCTCAATTAGTTGCAACGTTTCCTGCCTGAAGATAGATATAAACAGTGGAACAGACCGAGATATTTAATGAAAATCCCCGATGTACCAGGAATTTTTTCATTGCAACGTCCCGTGGATAGTGCCTCTGTTCAAGAAATGAATACATTTTCAATAGATGACCTTACCGTTAATTTCGAAGAAATGACTGGAATAAACGATGAGAGACTGTCTGGTTCCTATGAAGATGACTGGCCTGATACGACAGTAGACGTTTTTGAAGAATGCAAATGTATCATTTTTCTAGAGAATAATAACAACTGTGTGCTTTTACCACGTGGACACGTATCAATGTGTGCGCTCGGTTCTGAGACTTGTCCCTTGTGCAGAAGCGTGCGTGCCTATGCCAAAACTTTTGGTTAAATGATTCATACCTGCGTTGTGAATACCCTGAATCACAGTTGCGTGTCATTTCCGGCCCTTCCTATAGGCCGAGACAGTTTACCACGAAACCCCTTTATTCTGTATTTAGCTAATGTACTTCCGAGCCACTGTCTGAGAGTTCCCTCTGATCGAAACATGATTGGCCCTTCCATATTTGGCTAATGCGATTCCGGGGGCAATCTGATTGGATTATATACTTTGAAACGGTTGTGATGGGACCGCCCAATGACGTCATATAGGGTATAAACGTAATACATCCACGTGTCTCCGACATTTTCAGTTCAGCGTTCATCGAAACGATACCATGAATTCTAAAATTTTCACCAAACACTTAGGACGGGATAGATACCTTACCGTCGGTGAATATAAAAGAATAAAAAATATAGACATCAGAATATGGAACGAGGGGAAGTTCCCTACTAAATTCGGCGCCTGCCTGAGATTACAACAATGGCTGGAATTAGCTGATAACGCGCAGAAAGTGTATGAACATTTACAAAGCAGATCTTCTTTGGAAAGGATACATATCGGACATAATGAACACGTGACTTATGATCATGAACACAGTGTTGTACACATCAGAAAATTCTTTTACCCGAAAGACAGTGAGAGACTTTGCCCTTACGAAGACAGGTGTAACTCTTAGCCACTCAGAATTTGAACAGTTGATGTCCACCATTAATGACGTCACTGTGGCTGTACCGGAACTACAAACTTTAGTACCCTGCTACATGCAAGAGGATCATAAAAAAAATCAGCTTGGCTTTTTAATGTGTAGTTTCTGTTCACCAGAATTATGCAAAATATATACACCTGATTCGTTTTAAACTAATTATTATGTAATGGAATAAATGGATTGTGTTTAATAAATAATAAAATGTGTGAATTTTTAAAAGATGCGTTCAGTTTTACTGCTATGGAAAAGCAGACCCACGTGTAGTAAACCATGTCGAAATTATTCTCTGGCATGACCTTCCTCGATTATCTTGTGATTTTGGAATAACACTACAGAATGAGAATGACTTGAGAAATACCACGACCAAACTCTACACCTCCTTCTGTAGTTTTTTGACTTAAAACAAAAATAGCGGCCATGTTTTTCGTATGATTCGAACTAAAATCTCGTGATAACATCTGAGTGACGTCGGGCACGTACTCGCCAAATTTCATAACGATTGGTGGAAAAATGAGCCCACTATGACACTTTAAAATTCGAAGTGCGTTTATGACTTAAATAAAAGATGACCACTGGAGGCCATATTTCTCAACCGATTCGCCCCCAATATGTGACGATGTCCGCTAAGTGACGGAGAGCAACCCCGTGGTTCGACGAGAAAATAAGCCTGACATGACATTTTATTTTTTTAAATATCTAAAATTCAAAATAGGCTGGCGGCCATGTTATTGAAATTATTCGAACCAAAATATGGTGCTTACCTCTAAGTGACGTCTGGCACGCACGTGACAAATTTCATTATGATAAGATAGAAAATGAGAACACAATGGTACTTTTTTTTTACTTGAAGGTAAGTGGCTACTCTGTTATAATGCTGCTGTCGTTTAACATAGATTTGCGTAAATTTTATATGAATTAAAGCATATAGCTAAAATCTATATTAAAACGAGGGGGTATTGAGACAATTTTTGAAATAAAGAGCGTTTGTATTGATGGATACGCCGAATTAGATTTAAATGCATAAGTGATGTGTACATTTAATGTATGTGACCCAAAATGCGTTCAGTTGTATGTTCAAATATCTATGGGTAAGGCGTTGATTGATTCCTGATAGTTCGATTATATACACCATATTGTAAAGTGGTAGTTAGAGAAAAAAGCTTAACGATTGTTAGCGATGATTTAATCAAGTTTGCCATTGAAATAACAGTGTACCATTAGTCGGGATACATATATTAAAGGGGCCACATACAGGTATTTTAAACGGACCATATACGATGCCATTGGAATTATGAAGGATTTTTCAATACTAGTCAAATAGAATGTTTCCACATGTAGCATGTTCCAGAAAAATTGCGTGGTTGAAGATTACACGTGTCCAATGAGCGGGGAGTGAGCCGTTAGGGTTCACCCAGGGATTGCATTGAATTCCAATGACTCAGGTGTTGCACCTGAAGTAAGTATTGGTTATTTACTAGCAGCACCAAACATCGGTACGAACGTCTCCAAGGTTATAAAACACACATAACCCAGTGGGAGCTTTCCGATTAATGGCAGCAAGCCATATTTCCGACTAAATCCTGAAAATACCAATAATTCTGTTGTGGATAAGGGGTCGATTAATTAGGGCATTACTGTATGTGTATGAAATATATAGACATTAAACAACACACCTCTACGTCTGGCTCTCTCTCTGCTCCTCTCTCTTTCTTCCGCTACTCCTTGATATTCTCAACACATGTGTTTTATGTTTGCTAGAGTATGAGATGGGCCTCGTTTGGTTACATACGACCATGAAAGTAATATTACCTGTATACAGATCATTTACTTTACTAAAGGGGAATATTCAAGAAGGTAGATAACTCGAGGGTTTAATATATTGCGAGGGAAGAAAGACGAGACCTTAGCTTTGTTGCCTCTGTCAGCACACTTAATGACATGTGTTTGTGATGAAGGTTATAGCGCATCAGGCGAGAGATTTTAATATTTTTAATAATGTGGATTCAAACAGCAGAGCAATTAATGGCTGGAGAATGTTAAGCTTCGAAAATTGCAGAATGATTCCATTAATCTATTCTGTGAATGATTGTGCAATACTTTACCATGAAATTAAACCAGACGCTCTTCAAATTCTTCAAATGAGAACATGTTATGGGACCATGGACTGGGGCGATTCAAACTGAAGCTTATATTATGATGGCATGGCGAACATTCCAAATGCATTGGCAGATAATGTGATACAAGTGCTTTCGATAGACAGACAGTGCGTTGTAGATTCTAATGAGTTTACTGCCCAACTGTCAGGTCACGTGATGACTTTGAGAATATTCTATTATAGGAGATACGCTCTGTTATTGTTTTTCCACATTCTAGAAAATTCTTGTTTCCTAGAGGTAATCTGCATATGTATTATTGGATATGTTGAAATATATATATGGCCAAGGCGCTAAACGATAATGATAATTCACAACGCCTACATACCATGCACGCAGACTCATTTGACTACTGAACTAATTACGAACAATTGCACTCAAGTGCAATCGCGCTTTGCTCAAGTCAAATTGCGCTGAAATTAAGCAAAATTGCGCTGTGCATGAGCGATCCAGCGAGGTCACTGTAACCAACCAACGAACGAGTACCAGCGTGGTTTCGGCGGTCAAATGCACACGCTTGGACTATTGCGCTGAGGGACAAAATTGCACAGTGGTAACGATTGCGCTGCATTGCACTGAAGCGCAATCGCACTGATGTGCGACGACATTTTGCTGCACTGAAGCGCAATTGCGCTGTAGTGCGGCGAAATTGCGCTGCACTCAAGCGCAATTGCACTGCGGTGCGGCGAAATTGCGCTGCGCTCAAACGCAATTGCAATGCGGTGCCGCGACATTGCGCTGCACTCAAGTGCTATGCACTCAATCACAATTGGACTGCGGTGCGGCGAAATTGCGCTGCACTCAAGCGCAATTACACTGTGGTTCGGCTACATTGCACCACGCTCAAGCGCAATTGCACTGCGGTGCGGCGACTTTGCGCTGAACTGAAGCGCAATTGAACTGCGGTGCACATAAGCGCGATGCCATTTATTTACATATGACTTTACCAGTTGTCATGTGTCACACCTGAACCCAGTTATGATTATAAAAACACAAAGTTAAATGACTGACTTACTGGTTTTGTTTTTGCCTGAAAACGCTTTAGTTGTCCTTCGGTATCTACTTCCGAATTTTCTAGGTGGTAGGTACAGCAGAAAGGGTAGAACCCGGTTGTAGGTTTGACGCAAAAGACCACAATTGACACACGGCGTTAGACGGGGAGTGTGTGAGTGTGTTAATCCATCTCTGTGAGGACATTCATATAGTAAAACAATGTCCTCACAATGTTAACAGTTTTTTCCCTTGAGGCGACGGAAATTTGTATTTTTAGAAATTTTTGATATTTTTGATTGCCGTTATTTCGTTAAAGGTACCCTCCGAGTTTGGATATATTTACGAAATAACGAGGTCCTCACAACTACGGTATTGTTTGAATTTCTAAAGAAATGTCCCCACAACGTATGTAATACAAACAAGGGTGTGTGTGTGTGTGTGAGGGTGTGTGTGTGTTTGTGAACGAGCGAGAACGAGAGAGATAGATAGAGAGTATAGACAGACAGAGGGAGATAGACGAGTATTGTTAGGAGTGAGCGTGTGCATACAATGGTGTGCCTAGGAGAGAGTATCAGTTTGCTTATTACATGTTTGTGATGTAATTTGTTCTTGTAATGTATACCATCTTGTAAATATGTTGACCTTCCTGGGTCTATGTTTCCTTTGTGTATGTGTTTGTGTTAAACAACTCTTCATTTATGGAGGACAATTAAAGATATATATATATATATATATATGGCCACGAAGGGATAATTTCGTCTGACGCGTGTCTGTTCCCGCGTGTCCCATCGCAGCCGGCATTGCATTAACAAAATTCGTGCATCTATTTACAATGCATAATATATCTATTTATATGAATGTTATTCAACTCTTGTCGTATGGTATGCATACATGTACATCAGTATAATAATGGTCATTGTGTTCTCCTGCACTTAACTGTGAAAGATTGAAACCAAAGTGTCAGACAAACTAGGACAATCCGGTGTGTGTGTGTAATTTAGAAATCAGTTTCCACTCACGGGAAGTATATTAGTTATACACGCTCTTTATCGACATACAACTTATACTATTTCGATATTTGCCTCCCACAACTCAACAAAATGCAATGTTAAAAAGATAACAGTCCACTGGCATGTATGCTGGAATTTGGGTATGAGGACAGACTACCATTGTCCATGGGTCATGTGCTTCCTTTGACCACCCAACTCGGCCTACTATAGTACAGCAAAGTGATTTAATGATGCCCCTTGGATATACGACTATCTGGTTGCACCACGAGGCATGGTCGTGTTATATTGAGTAAACTCATTGGATTTTTTTCGAGAACAGACAAACACCTATCTGGACTAAGAGGCAGTCTGTTAGTTTTGATGGAAGGTGAATAACTCTATACACTTGTATTTGGTACAATTGACATCACCACCCTGAAGACAGCAATTACAAACACACAATACAATATCCCGTATATATGTTATCTTCGTCATCTACGTTGTATTTGTTAAAATGTTAATGGGAGAGGGTGGATGTAAGTCGTTAAAATTTGTGCCCTATCCCTCTTGTAATATTATATTACAATAAAATATGTTTAAAACAAAAAGAAGACACGATATAAGACTTATATATGTATTTGGGGTGGTGGGGTCAATTGTGCCAAATACCCCTGACTATATATCTCCTAGTTTTTTTTATGCATTTTAGTTAAATAAAGTGGGAGTTTTGGGGTAAATATGAGAATCTCTATCAATTAGTGGAAAATCTTCGGCGTGACGTCATCGCATGCGCTAATATTAAACGTGTGTCCTACCAATACTTATGAAGTTGATATGTGATAAATATAGTTACGATGTACATGTAGGTTGTATACAATGCTATGTATTGGCATCAAGCTAATACTATTCCGAAATTTGCCTTGCCAACTCAACATCATGCAATGTTAAAATAGCACACAATAGTCGGGAACATATGGTTCAATATAACCATACTGAATTATATTGATGCCCTTAGTAAGGTAGACATACATTTTGCATTGTGTTGTGTCGGGGACAGCCCGTCAAAAATAAAAAAAAATAAAAAAACAGGCGTCATATATAAACATATAGTTTACCATTAATTTGCGATGAACGCTCTTTATTGAAATAATGCATAGCCCGTGCATACCATGTCCTCAACAGAACAACGAGTTAGGACCGAAATAAGATGCGATGCGTTCACTTGACTTGCAGAGTTATCTCCCTTTATGTGAAAAATTGGGGTTTTCAGAACTTCGAAAATATATGGAGTACAGCGCTGAAATTTGGTCGATAGATACATCTTGATATCCACTGAAGCATGAGCACATCACAAACTTTGTCCGTTTTTCCTTTCCAGAGTTATCTCCCATAAATAGGTCAACCTCGAAAACATTCTGATCGCCTGTCCTCACACAGCAAGAAAGATGATGGATTTAGTTTCTATGGTAGTGCTGGCCGTTGTCAATATACTACACACACAAAAATTGACAGGGTCGGACATTACATTTTTGGGTTGGTGTAAACAATATTTATTTCAACAAATCAAACATATGACACAAACACAATATACATGAAGAAATATATAGATTTATGAAGAGAATTGGACAACAAGCAAAATGCTTTTTTAAAGTCCTCTCCTCGTGGAATAAATGTTACCTCAAGTGACAAAAATATCACTTGGGGTAAAGCAGACGGGATATATAGATTTGATTGATTGGAATATTATTTAGGATTGAGATACGGTATTACATTGTAATACAGAAGTTAATGGTGAGAAAAGGAATGAAATAGAATGAGAGAGAGAGAGGGGAGAGTGTGAAAGAGAAAGAGAGAGAGAGAGCGAGAGAGAGAGATAGAGAGAGAGAGAGAGAGAGAGGGGGGGTTGACACAACATACATTCGATACAAAATAACACAAAAAACATCCGTTCAGTGGAGAAATCACTTGCACGAATGCGTCACGACCACGGAGGAGAAAAAGCGGTTCACGCAAATGGAATGGAATCTAGCCGCGTCACCTTAAGTGATTATGAGAAACGGCCACTATCTGAAATAAACTTCTGTACCGCCAAGAATATTTCAGAATTTAATTTGTTTGGAAGTTCGAGAGATCCGTACAATAGAACATCGGTTGTTATCATACTTACTGGTAAGTTACTTAGAAGTTCTGATCTAATTATGGCGTAAAGGGGGCATTGAAAGAAGAAATGGTAAGCTGATTCAGTTTCAAAACTACCGCATTGACACAGTGGTGATTCTTTCAAGTGAGTAATAACAAGGTCACGGTTCAGGTTGCTGCAACCTAATCTGATACGAGTATGATATATTTGGGCTTTCCTGGAATAACACTGAAGATAAAAATTTGCAATTTTCGCACGGTTAATGTTTAGTTTACGCTTAAATTCTTCGAGTGTGTTTGACGATTTTATTGAATTCGATAAACTATTCCATGCTCGTGTAGCCGAAGGCAGAAAAGTATTCATGTAAATGTCTCTGTTGCTGCCAGGCGGGTGGATACTAACATGCCTAAAATTGTAACCAGATGAAGCGGAATCGGGCGGAATCATGTTTGATAGATAAGACGGAGCTTGGTTACTAGTCATTTTGAGAAATTGTATCATTTTCTGTTTTGTTCTACGTGAGGCAATTGTTTCCCAGCCGGTCTCTAACAGTAAGTTGCGATCGCTGGTACTTCTCGTGGCCCCAGTGACAATTCGTGCCATTTCATACTGAATATCTTCGATATAATCGCTCATATATTGTGGTATGTTATCCCATACTGGTGATGCATATTCAAGAGTGGGTCTAACAAAAGCAAGATATATATTTTCAAGGGTCTTTCTGCTCAGTCTGAATTTGTGCTTCCTAATCATATTTACCCTTTTCCATGCCCTATCGGTTATGTTACTTATGTGAGTTTCCCATGAACCGATGTTGTCAAAAGTGAGACCAAGATGTTTGTGATTTTCTACTTCAGTTACGTGAGAATCAGCCATGATTAGGGGTGGGTGAACTATATTTGTAGATTTCTTTGATATCATTAAAGCTTCAGTTTTGAGGGGATTAAATTTTACAAGCCATTTTTTTGACCAATCGACAATAGTGGCAATGTCTCTATTAATTATTTCAGCTGCTAAAACAGGGTTCTCGACACATAAATATATTGATGTATCATCAGCAAATAGACGTATGTTGCACGTGATGTTTTCGGTTATGTCGTTAATGTAAATCAGGAATAACAGTGGGCCTAATATTTAGCCTTGAGGCACACCTGCGGAAACATTTTGCCACTCAGAACTAGCATTATCAACTATAACTCTCTGTTGACGACATTCAAGATAAGATGAAATTAGTTCATATACTTTACCCTTTATTCCAAGTTTCTTAAGCTTAAACAGGAGACCTTTGTGCCAAACCTTGTCAAAGGCTTTGCTTATATCACAAAAAATACATCGAATTTCCTTACCTTCGTCCAGAGATCTGCTAATATAGTCATATATGTCAGTAAGCTGATATACTGTAGAGTCACCTTTTTTGAATCCAGATTGGTAAACAGAAAGTAACTTATTTTCGACTAGATATGTTCAAAGATATTTGTAAATGCACTTCTCATAAGTTTTGGATATACAGCTCAGAAGAGAAATGGGGCGGTAGTTCGCTATTATGCTTGGGTCACCATTTTTAAAAATAGGAGTCACATTGGATTTTTTCCATTCATGCGGATAGTAACTCTTATTTGTGAAAATATTGAAGAAATGGGAAAGTGGTTCAGAAAGAGACGAGGCACACTGTTTTAGCATACGTGGGCTAATATTATCAGGTGCACAGGCTTTGGAAACTTTTAACTTTTTAAGAGCGTTAAAAACGTCGACTGATGTGATTTTTATGTCCGCTAGTTCGGGAGCAGTTTCTGTATATTGAATGGTAGAGCTCAAGTGAGTATTGCATAAATTATCATCAACTTTAGATATTTCACAAAAATAATCAATCAACGCATGTGCCTTTTCAGAAGGGGAAACTAGATAACAGTCGTTGCTTAAAAGGGGGGGGGGTATTTGCTTTTGTGGTGGGGGAAATTACTTTCTGCAGATTCTTCCACCATGTCGATGAATCAGTGTTTTTATCACTCAAAATGTGGTCAATTTTACTGTCATAATCGACTTTTGCTTTTCTGACAGCACTCACACATTGATTTCGAACAATACGAAATTTTGCCCAGGAAGGTGAGGATTTTTTTAATTTGGCGATTCTATGTAGTCTATTGCGTTGGCGCATTAGTTTTCTTACCCCACACGTCAACCAAGGAGGACAGTCTTTTCTTATGCAGACTGTTTTATTTGGAATAAATTTCAGACAAGCATTTTGTAACATTTCTGTCAGTTCGTTGTTAATCTTAGATACATGAAGATTATGGCTAACACTTTTAAAATCCCAATTAGATAACATGTTGTTAATGCCTTCGTAGTCGGCTCTATCGTAGTTCCAAATAAGTCGTTTAGTAGATAACTGAGTTGGTAAAGTTAAACCGATGTCGAGTTTAACTGGGGCATGGTATCGGATACGATCATCAAAAAATGGACTTATTACATCTGCGTTACATACATAATCGTCACAGTTAGTGAAGAACAGATCGAGGGTCGACGAAGATGTTTCCGTGAAATGAGTCGGCGAATGCACAAGCTGTTTGATGCCACAGTGCGTACATATACTATTAATCTTACCATTGGTATCTTCGACATAATTTTCATTGAAGTCGCCAGCTACGATTACCAAGTTTACGTCATCGATTGCGTTTTTAATGTTGAGTTCAATAGTATCCCAATGCGAAACTGGTGATTGAGGGGGTCTGTAGAAGCAGCCAAGAATAATACTTTTACGACACACTTTGATTTCGACCCATACGGACTCAAGGCCTGGAACTATCAGATCATTACGGAATTTATAAGGAATACAGTCGCGAATATAAATACTCACACCACCACCGGATGTTTCGGTATTCCTGTCATTTCTAATTGGGTCATGAAAACCGTGAAGTAAAACTTCGGAATTTTCCACTGAATTTTTAAGCCATGTTTCAGTGAAAAAGCAAATATCGAAATTAGCAGACTCAGCATTTAGTATTGTCATTTTATTACGCCACCGTAGTGTGGTGTTTATTGCTTTTGGTTTTTTTGTATCGCATGGGCGATCGATAATTCACTGGGTGATTGTACATTCGGCAAACCTCGTCAGATTCCGTCACCGTTTCATCGTACCGATAATTACGAGAGTACAACTAAGATTGGCACATGTGTTTACGTCACCGGTGTAATTGTGGGGACATGCTTCTATTATGAAGGTTTGCTATCCCGAAGGTCCGCTATTCCGAAGGTTCTCTATTCCGAAGGTTTTTGTTATTTTTAGGTTAATTCTATATTTTAAAGTATTGAGACTAATTTGAGAGGGTTCATTTTCAAAAAGATTCTTTATATGGAGTGTGCGCTCACATCCGAACTGATCATGCGCGCACACCGATACAGATACAGGAGGAAATCACTTAACTTAGAACATTAAATGTGATTTTGTTTTGTTTTCGCTGGTTTTCTTGAGATTTTATGTCATTACGTGGGCCCATACCTTTGAATTCTTGGCATATACTATGAATGTTGTGGTATATATGGACCCTCCCGCATTGGGACATGACATAGGTTCAGTTGACTTAAGTGGTGTTCTGTGTGTGCTCCAATTTGGAGTTCATTATTTTAAGGGCCAAGTTTAGAATTTTATGGGTCCATACCTTTGAACTCTGGGCATATAATATGAATATTGGGGGGCATGGCTCTATTCCGAAGGTTCACTATCCCGAACGTCCACTATTCCGAAATTTCTCTGAATGTTCGCTATTCCGAAGGTTCACCAATCCGAAGGTTCGTTATTCCGAAGGTTCTGTGTTCCAAAGATTTTTTTTATTTTAAGGTTAATTCTATATTCTAAAGTAACGAGAGGGTTCATTATCACGAAGATTCTTTTGATGAAGGAAATAACGTAAAACATTAAATGTGATTTTGTTTTGTTTTCGAGGGTTTTCTTGAGTTTAATGTCATTACGTATGACCTTATTTCTCATTACATATTCACGCCAAGGAGCCCACACAATTGCTATGTTACGATGCGATTTAATGTGATTATGTGTGACCTAATATCTCAATAATCTGAGGCAAGAGTACGCCTGCTAAAGGCGAATTATAACAGTTGGGGGTATAACGCTCAATAAATACTGGAGGCTATAACAAACTGCGCAGTAGAATATCGCTGAATGGACGAGTATGAGATGAGCCTAAATGCAATTGTGACTTTGTTTAAAGGCCCACTTAATTTTCGAGTCATTAATTTTTTATAGTATATACGGTTTTAATAACAATTTATGCCATAAAATTTGAATAAACTACTATAATTCATCACCATTTGAAAGGCAGAATACTTCTATCTCCTAGTTTGAAACACCTTCAAAATACCGCGTCGTATATCTAGCAATTAGCAACCAACATGTCCTCCTCGGCTTTCCATAGATTTCAACGTAATTTGATACCTATGGGTATTTGTGTCCGGGAAGTGTTTTGAACGGGTCAAATCGTGACCCCGACCTGACCTTGACCTTTAAAACTGTCAATGCAAGGTCAATTTGGGTAAAACGGACAAATTTCGGCGAAATTTGATACTAGGGATACTTTGGTCTGAGGAGAGTTTTGAACGGGTCAAATCGTGACCTCGGCCTGACCTTGACCTTCAATATGGCCAATCAAAGGTCAACTCGGATAAAACGGATAGATTTCGACGAAATTTGATACCTATGGATACTTTTGTCGGGGGGGGGGGTGTTTTGGACGGGTCAAATCATGACTCTGACCTTACCTTGACCTTCAAAATTGTTAATTAAAGGTCAAGTTGGGTAAAACGGACGGATTTCGACGAAATTTGATACCTATGGGTAGTTTTCTACGGGTGGGGGTGTTTTGGACTGGACAAATCATGACCCTGACCTGACCTTGACTTTCGAAATAGTCAATTGAAGGTCAAATCGCACCTTTCACCGGAAAGCAGATGTGAAACAGCCCGGGTGAAGTCGGGCCTATCAGCTTGTGTAATAAAGAAGACAGTTTGATGAAAGTAATGTATGCCACGAGAAACGGGAAAACTTGGAATATGGAAGTACGCAAATTTCCCGCATAAAATTTGAAAGCTAGTTTATAGAATAATTGTATTATTATTTATATTTATGGCTAATAATACGATCTTGGTGGCGTTACCATTTCTGACTATGGTTTTCTTGTTTTTGATGCTCTGGGTGTTCAGAAGTAACATGGAACAGTGTCTTTGCATCGCATCATTGTTGGCAGGACCCGGGTTCAGTTCGATATCGCCGCTTAACATTAGTAATAAGAATATAATGGAAGTTGCAGTTAAGTAACATAATAATTTTGCCTTGTGTGTGTGTAATATAACATGTCGATCTGTACTAACTTGCCAAGGGGCCTTATTTTCGTGGATGATTTTCAAAACTGTTTGTATTAAATGTGGACAAGTACATGATATCAAAAGTAACAGACTTACAATTTGAATCTCTGGCAATTTTCTTGAACGTAAGAAAAGGTAAATGATGATAGTTTCAGACATATTCTGGTCAAAGCGTTTTCCCCTAGGTGGTCGAGACGCTCTCGACAGAAAGCTGCCAATCCGAGCACGATATTGTATTATATCAACCATTGTCCCATATACATTGTATGAATTTCAAAACATATAAATAGCTCGGCGGTTGGCAGATATGATTTACACACTGAACAAATGTTGGATCAGGATCTTTAAGATGTTGGCGTGAGATACATAGTTTATCTTGGTCATGTGCAGTTGAGGGAGAGATTGGAAAGATAGCAGAAGATACGAGAAGGAAAAGACAAAAGAAATATAACTCTATTAGTGATCCCGGGATAGGAGGAATCATTACTTACGAGCTGTTGCTCGCATGTAGTTGATGGGTCAATATAAATATATTAATATATTAGTTCTCTACGTTATGGGGCCCAATCATCGCGACATAGCGACCATAAAGGGAATAAACACCGATGGGAGTTTCTATATCAACATGACTATACGGGTTAATTGTGTAAAACAAAACAAAAATCTAATTTGACATATATAGAATGAGGCGTTTTAAAGAGATGGTTGTTCGATGGTCGACTGCCTAAATCTTCGCACTAAGCAATCTACAAATATAAAATCCGCAACAGTATGGTATATATGGAAAACAACACGAACAGACGAGTGGACAGACGGGAGAGGAGACGCGTGGACCTGAAGGCGTACGTTATGACATATCCGGTATTTTATTTGGGATGCACAGACAGACGGACCGACGATCACGGCACACGTGTTTGTGAATACCACTATGCTGACGGGAGTGATCGTTATTGGAAGTTTACCGGTACATAATAAATATTGGAATAATAAGTAAAGCGTTTAAGTATATTACCATGTGTCGAATCAAAAGATGATTGTCCAGAATGCGGCAAACTACCATTTGTTCGTGCTTGTTTACGTCCAACAGAAATGCGGTCAGTGATATTAGGCTCCACAGTTCAGTGGACGTACGGCGACAGGTCACAGCTGTCGACGTATCTCGTGTGAGCGGTTCGTGATTGTACGGGTTATACATACAATGGGTCGAACTCAAAATACTCGTGGCGGTCCGTGTATCAGGTTAATGGGGTCACTAGTGCATGTGAGGTTTTTGGTTGGGGTGGGGACGAAATTTTTCAAAAAACAATATTGCTGTCGATTCACACCAAACTCGATACATCGATTCCCTGCATCAATGCGTTCGTGCAGATGAACGAATTTTGAAAATCCACTAGGAAATACCAGAGTTATGGCCCTTCGAAATTCATATTTGTGGAATTGACTGCTTGTAGCCAGATCTCCTCCGAAACGGTCAGAACGTGTGGCTTATATACGCACTGTTTATTCCCACCAAATTCGATTCGTTCGATAACGCGATATAGATATTATGTTCACTGAATCTGTGTTCCTGATGCGACTACCCCGTCTCTAACCTAACCCTGTTAACCAACTATTAACAAAGAAATTGTCTATTCAAAATGTAATACACGAACTATGAACGAATGATGTACATGCTCAAATATCATTCAACAAACTAGCCGTATCAAAGGCGCGGCTGTACCTTTCATCACGTCTTATTCAAATACTGATTCATAAATTTCCCGGTATGCTACACACGAAACGGAGTCGACTTTTGGGGAATTCAGAGTAAAAAACGGGTCCAAATCAACCTGTTCCAGAAAAGTCGTTCATTTTGTTTTCACTTTTTGAAAAAGGCTCCATTTTTTCAACATAAATTTTTGGACTTAGAAAATTATTTTTTACTCAGTCAAGTGTAAACAGCTGTTCAAATTTTTTTAATCTATATATACGCCAGAAATTTGTCATTCCCCTCTCTCCGGCTACCCCACCCCACCCCACCGCGGATGAAACCTACCTCCGATACGAACACACCCGTCTCGTTGCCAAGATTCAATCCTCTACCTGGGAACCGACAGAGCACCCATCGAGTTCCAACAATCATTTCCTGAGCACTATATTGGTTTGACGCCACATCCGTCCAATCTCTCATGATGTGGCGTCAATATATTGGTATGAGTCCATCTCGGAGCCGTTATAAAGCAAATAACTTGGATTTGAATATAAACCCACCGATTCGTAAATTTTGTAGCCCATGGTGTGTGCTAAATTATCATTTTATCGTGTATATTGTGTCATAAGCTATCTGCGTGCCTGCATTTCACTTTTATATTTTCTTTCGCATCTTCAACGCACTGCATCTCATATACAATCAAACTAAATACAAACATTGCATTAATGGGATCAAATAAGCCTTAGTTATAAGATGTATGTTTAATCTAACGTAATGACGACGTATATCCAATTATTTCATTTGCGATAACAACGATAAACACATAGAAAAATGCAAACATCATCATTTTAGTAAGAACAATTTGTATATTGTTATAAACCATAGCATATTGCAAATGGACATCCAATTCTTTCCGTTGGTATATATCTGCCGAATAGAAAATAACTCTTTTTATACCCTCACAAAATAAAACACCACTGATAGTTTCGTACGCCGTCATATAAATCTTGTCAAAAAGCTAAATTGAAACAAACGCTCCTTATTCATACCATATAGCGAATGTTCTTACAGAGAACGCTCTTTTTCTGACGGTTACGTCAAACCCATGCACTGTAGAGTGCTTTGTGAATATACAGCGAAATTCATTTTATTCTTCGGATCCAACGTTCATTGATCGCTTTACATGGCATGTGCTTGTGGAATAAGACTTACGAGAAAGGGACGGATACTGCCGGAGTTAGGAACATCCAACATCGGGAAGTCGTCAAATTGGAGTCGTATTTCCATGTTGAAATTCTGAAAATATGCAGTGCTAAAGAGAACCGACATTAAAGCATTTTCATTAATCTTCCGATTATTAGTGCATTGATGTGGAGTGTTCAGGTAACATTTATATTATAATTATTAGCTTATTATACCCCGCAACCAGTTGTGGGTGCACGGGTGGTGAAGGTATATTGGAATCAGCTTGTCCGTCCGTCAGTCCGTTCACCAATATATATATATATATATATATATATATATATATATCTCTCTCTCTAATTGTTCCCGATATATTTGGGAGGAATATCGTAATCAGCATGTCTGTCTGTCCGAGATGGTTTCTGATTGATAACTTTAGTATTAGTTAACTGATTCGTATGTGACATGTCCGTGGTATTTCTACAATGTTAGAGTCGAAGTATAGTTGATCTTCAATCACACAAATATCCGTCTTTATCACCTTCTGATGAATGTAATGATTTCATAGAGACGTGAGAAATTAATGGACTGTCCCATTATGCAGAAGAACAACACAGGGCGCTCTCTAAATCAGTCAGAACGAGACGCGTTCAATCCTGCTGCACGTAATTCATGTCATTTATGTGACTCTTTTGAATGCATATGCCATCTCAAAATATGTGTCTATACATATTTAATGCAAATGTGTTCGTGATTTGGTCAATTATCGTCAACAACAGACACATGAGCAACTACATGATATAATATGCAATCGTTGTTACAGTATTTTACTGTTCACAAAACACATAATACGTACATGTACTTGTTCGGGTGCGTGAAACTGATAGTATGTAGGAGCTATGCCAATTACCTGGAGAAATGTAATATTCTATTAACATCGCTGAAAATCTGAAGCAAATAGACCTTTAATACCACTCCACAGAAAACATCATCTGAACTACGCTACTGGGTTCGGGACGTATCTATCGTCGATAAACTAAAAAAAATTGAACGTTATACTGCATTTAATTAATATATAAGAATAAGCATTTGTGTCAGTGATTGCCAGGCTTCAGTGATTTGCAGTTGAATTGTTGAAAAGAGCAATCATTTCACAGCACCTAGACACAACAGTCACTGACATTACATTCCCCATGCAGTCCGTGCACATTTCACAAATTCGCGTTGTTTAAAATGGAAACAGATGCAGCATGTCCGATGTGCGTCGGATGGCATATTATGCCACGCACCTGTCCGACCAAGTCACTTCGATTACATTGTATTATTTAAATAGCATTTCATTGAATACGAAACAGTTCTTACGTCAATACATATCACACATGTAACTATTACAATACATGACAATATTTATGAACCCGGCCCATTGGAGAACAAGTGAATTTAGAAACAATGGTTTCCGGATGGACTCTGTTTTAATTTATATGATATTAAATTTTTAAAAGATTTTTTCCCAACACAAACAGAGTCAAAAATTGTAAAATATAGAAATACAAAAGTTGAAATACATAAAGGTGGACGACAAAACCGCAAAGGAGATAGTGTGCGATACAAGCGCGACACCAACTCCTATCACAGAATGCAATGAACAAAAATTGCCCCCAAAAAGGAAAAGTTGACATTATAAAATATGATAGATGCTGGTGAGGTGCATGGTGTATATAGTGAGCGATGCAGGCGCGTCACCAACCCCCTGATAAGTCCCTGGATCAACGGATGAGGGGAAAGGCAATATCGGAGGTTGGATGGGGAGGTGGTGGGTAATGAGAATAACGGGCTCTTTTCTGCTGCTGAACGATGTTTTGGTGGAATTCTGTCAGCCTGATATTCGCAGAAAAGAGGCCGTATCCATACCCAAGCGACTAAATTATGTTATGACCATTAATATAACTCGAAACTAAGAAACAAAAATTCCTATTCCATTACTGTTAAGAATAGATGGGAGGGATTCATAAAAGACTAATGCCGGCGATTTGCCCTCATTACTCGCATTTATGAACCCGGCCCATTGGAGAACAAGTGAATTTAGAAACAATGGTTTCCGGATGGACTCTGTTTTAATTTATATGATATTAAATTTTTTAAAGATTTTTTCCCAACACAAACAGAGTCAAAAATTGTAAAATATAGAAATACAAAAGTTGAAATACATAAAGGTGGACGACAAAACCGCCACAGTTGAAGTGGATCAAACCTCTGCCTTTTGTTTATATTTGCTTTGATTTGATTCACTTAAACGCGACCACCCAAGGAGCGAGACATGGAACTATAAGATCAGAGAATACATGTACATCCGGGATATTTTGAATATTATGTGATTAAATATCAAAATTTGGACACAATGGCAAGTGTGATAATGTCCATTGAGCTGTTAATGCGATATGACTAAAATGATGAAAAGAAAAGATGAGGAAAACAAATGGGTGGGGTATCCGCCCCGACTGAGGTAGGTTGACCAGAAAGAAAAACCCCTAAACGTCGCAACGCCCATGCCCTGTCGATCGAAGGTGTAAGGGGTTTTCCTTTCAGTGGTCCTGATGATCATAACTGATGAAAGAAGACTGGGCAAACAAGCCAAACCAACGAAAGACAAATTGCTGCATCCCAATTGACGCCCATGCCAAGTCAGAGAAGCAGCGACCTCCCTTTCTGTTGGATTTAATGGGCATGTTAACTGCTTTACAAAGGTGTTTGCCGAATATATTTACGAAAGGCATCGGTTTTCCAGCGGCCGAGTTGCTGGATCTGAAGATCCGAAAAACCCATTTGTGCAGCTAGACTGGCCGCACCAATACGGAAAGAGTGCCCTTTGAACACAGTAGTATCGACCTGACAAAAGGTGAGTGTGCGCTTTAGCGTTTTATCAAAATTGCGACGAAGTACCGGTCGAAGGTCGGATCGACAGAATAAAGGACCGGCTGTCAAAGGACGAAGTGCCAAGTAATTCCGCAATGTGACAACCGGACAAAATACTGAATTAGGCTGAAACCGAATTTGAATTGAATGAGGTGCCCCTCGGATATTGTGCTTGAAATGGCGAAAAATTATGGTTGCCAATTGAGTTAAAATTGAGCAGTCATGTACTTGAACTACTGAGGAGGCCTCCTTGTATGTGCTGGGGCAAAATTCCCCAACGCGTGCAAGTGCGTAAAATGCTGATGTAAACAGAGCTGCTGTTAAGGCACGATCGTAAGAGTTATCGGTGGTGTAACGCAATGCCGCGATAAGTTGGTGAAGTAGGGGCAAAGTAATAGGTAACCGAATATCCATGACCGGGCAAAGCCTTTTGGTAGCAGCTATGATTTTCTTTATCAAAAATAAATGGGTGTTGTCAGGGAGCATGTTAATTTTGTGCCAGTATGAAAGTGCTGTAAAGGTGGAAACAATTGAGGTTGGAGCAAATTGCTTCGTAAACAAATAAGCCACAAAAATGCACAAGGTATCCAATGGTATTGGCCATTGTTGGTTGATATTGAGAGCTGAACAGAAAGAGACATATTTGTCCCGAGCAAGCTCATATTGGCGAAGTTAATTTTTGGAAAGTGATTGTCCAATCAGCATGTTTGTGGTCGTAACCAGGTGTGAAGCGAGCAATCTGGCGGGATGATTTCTTGGTGCTTGGGACCAGGCTTCGCTTGTTTCAGGAACTCGGATACCTGCGAACGGGATAGGAGATCGCTTAACACATTGTGGATACCGGGGAGGTGTTTAGCTTTGAAAAGAATGTTGTTTAATAAACACGATAACACAAGCTGGCGCAATAAAGCCAATAGATGCTTATCTTTAAATGTTTGTGAATTAATGACTGATACTACGGCTTAATTATCAGAATAGAATAAAACACAATGATTCTTCATCAAATGCCCCCAAATTTTTACTGCAAGAACTATGGGATACAGCTCCATGACGGCGATGTTATACTGTTTTTCATCTGGATGCCAAATACCATGAAAATATCGATTATGAAAAATTGCCCCAAAGCCAATTGTACTGGCTGCATCTGTGTGCAATACCAATTTGGCGCTGGTGAGCCAATGACGGTCCAGAAACAGTGTCTTCCCATTAAAGTTGTGAAGAAACTGTTGCCAGATGTGAAGATCCTGTTTAGCTTGCCGGTTCAGTTTAATATGATGGTTAGGTTTAGTTACTCCGATTGTTAAGTTGATTAATCTACGCAGGAAAACTCTGCCTGGGAGAACTACTGAACATGTAAAGTTTAACAGACCAATCAAAGACTGCAGCTCTTTGAGAAGAACCCGATTACGCTGTAAGAAAGTAGATATTAATTGTTGACATTTTAAAAGTTTGTCGGCCGGTAGGCGAGCCATCATCTGATCGGTATCAAGCTCAATGCCTAGAAAACTGAGACAGGTCGATGGACCACATGTCTTGTCTGGTGCAATCGGGACCCCTAGCTTTTCACAGAGTGTTAAGAAAGCCTGTAAATAGGTTGTGGCAAGCTCTTTTGTAGGACAAATCCAATAAAAATCGTCCAGATAGTGGGTGACCGAGCGCATACCAAGATGAGACGAAGCCATCCACTCGAGGGCCGTACTAAACTCTTCAAAAAGAAAGCAACTGCTGGAAGCCCCCATAACGAGGGCCTTGTCATAATAATAATGCTTGTCTACTTTAAAACCCAGTAAATGGTAGTCCTTAGGGGAAAGTGGCAGAATACGGAACGCATGAGCCAAGTCACAAGTAACCATGTACGAATGACGAGGAAGTTGTTGCATGAATGAAATAGCAGTTTGTACTGACGAGTATTGAACGGTTTTCCAATCTGGCCTAATATGGTCATTGACAGAATTACCAGCCGGATATGATAAATGCTGGATCATGCGAAATTGTCCAGGAGACTTTTTCGGCACTAGTCCAATCGGAGAAATAACAAAATTAGGTAACGGTTTGTGAAGGAAAGGTCCTGCAATACGCCCAGCTTGAAGTTCCACGCTAATTTTTTCCATTAATATTGATTTAAACTCAGTAGCCGATTTCAAGTTGGGTGAATCCAAAAGTGGAGGTGTTGTTTGACAACCCAATCGAAAGCCTTCAGAAAACCCTTGAACTAAAAACGCACGTTTAGTCGCATCGTATCCCTGTAAAAGCCTATTTAAAATTAAGGCCTTTACGGGTGTTGGCAGGCTGCTGACCTGCAGATGGTTTTGACCCGGGGTTGGGTTTGTTGTTGGCGGCACGGGTACGTGGTGAGCGGGCAGCACAGGATATGGCTTTGTGGGCACGAAAACATTTGAAGCATTGATGTGAAAACCCACAACTTCCGTTGCAAAATAGACCGCGGTGGAAATTTCGGCAAGTACGAAACGGGCACATACAACGCGGTCTTTGGAAATGTCTGCATGCCCGATCCCGATTGAAAATGATCCAGGACCGGAGCAGATTGCTGACGAGGAGGACGTTGTGTCGGTAAAGCACGCTCGTGCATATCCCAGTTGGTGTTTTGCCAAGGCAAGTCTAAGGTAGTGGCTCTAAGAGCGCGGAATTCACGGTCATATAGTAACCAGTCATACCCCCTTTCAGCCATCCTCTGAATTCTTTCATAATAAGTCAAAAGATTCTCTGTGGCATCCTTATCCCGCTGACAAAAAATGGCTATAAAAATTCTAAATGCTTTTTGCCACTGATATAATGTGGTAATTTTGCGGGGTGGCTTGGGGACATACACCACGGGATGAGGTTGACCCTGTATATTTTCCCATGACAGACCAGATGGGTCACAAGTCGGCTCATCTGCTTGGTTGCTGGGGAGAAGTATGGCCAAATTGATGGGCTCATTAGCCCAAATTTGTGTTTTTACTTTTAAGGGCACATGTGAGGTGATCAAAAATGGCACTGTGGTGGCCGTATGGAGGGCTGATGATGTATTAGCTGTGCCAACTACAGCGGGTGTTGACATATGAGGGATGAGAGGGACAACCGGACTTTGATTAATATCAACCCTTGGCCCCTGGCTACTGTTGTTGTCAACATGTAGGAAAGATGAGATGACCCGCTGAAGTTCTGATTGAAAACTAGTAATATCCCTGACAGTATTACCTGCCCCCTGCATGACTGTGGTGATTGCCGAGGCAACCTGTGATGGCAAATTGTCACGTGAAATGTCATGATTGTCCGATAGTTCATTATGTGAGGCTGCAACAGCACCGGTAACTTCATGAGAGTTCGACACGGGTTGAACGACACTGGTCGACGGAATGTTCATATGGACAGATGGATCCGTGTACGTGTTGAAGGTCCATGGAAGCGGGTTTAGAGAATGCGAATGAGTTGGGACGGTCGGGTTGGAAACTGTCCAGGACGGCCGGATGGTTGATGTAGCTGGAGTGTTGATATAAGACACTGGAATGTTCGGCACTGAAAATCTTGGCATATGCATGCGAGATGTGTTTGTGGTTGCTGGTGAGCTGTACACCGACACAGGAGCCTGAACTGATGAATATGCCGGAATATGAGAATTAGTCGGTGCCAGAACTGTCGGGTTTGATATACTAGTAGGCACCGACATTGAATGAGAACAGGAAAGGTCCCAGACCGGTACTTGTACCGGTAAAGAATGTGCGTTGTGTGCCGGTGATTGGGTATCAAGCTGTGGTCTAATATCATTCCCAGTGTATGGAAGGGATAAGTCCAGTGGCGCCGTCCTGGAAGAATCATCTGCCGTGGAATTTACTCTACCTGTTGCCACACGACGCCCCCTCTTCTGTACAATTCTGCGCTTCTTTGGAGGCATGATAGGCTGTGGAAAGAAAATTAACCACAGCAGCAGCAGGTCAATACATGAGAACAGAGTGCCCTGATTTACAATATATTGTGTGAAGATAGTCAAACATTTGGTGTAATAAGATGGGATAGGTCGGCATGAAATTATAGTAAAGATTAAACCACCATGAATTCCTGGTATAATTGCTGGTGCCACAGCCAGTACATATATATTGAATATTGAGTAGAACATGCCAGGATCATGGCATGACGTTGATGGGGGGTGGGGGGTGGTGAAATAATAGTTGAAACTAAACCCGCATACATCCCTGAGTGTGTAAACAGGCTTAACCAAATAAACAAGCCAAGCCCGATGTGCCTGTATACCCTCAGGCGCCAAATAAAAATGTCAGCATGATTAAGAAGTTGTGGAGAAAATTCCCAACGATCACTATTATTTGAATTGAGACATAGAGTGAAAGTACTATCACTATTATAATTTCGGCGTAAATCCCCACTCATCACTATTATTAAGCGAACACAATTATTAGGCACCTGAGAGTACACCCCAGGGATGCGTAAACAGGCAATGTCATGCAAAAATAAAGTCTGCCCGCATACACCACGTGGGTGCGTAAACAGGCGGTTAAATGTAAATAAAATAATCAAATGTGCCCGCATACACCGATGGGTGCGTAAACAGACGTTGACTGAAAAGCACGATAAAATTGTGTACCCGCATACACCATTGGTGCGTAAACAGGTGTGAAAATGGAAACAGTAAAGCAAATTATAGGCTGCCCGCGTACCCCTGCATGGCAGGGACGTAAACAGGCTATGACTACAAGGTGTGGAGCCTTAGGGGATAAATAACTACATATTGAGAATCAAACCATGGCACTGTAAGTGGTAATTATATTTGTATGTTACGGGAGAAAGAGAACAAGCCCCGATGATAACGATTTCCGAAATAACTCTAACATTGTGTGATTAGTCACGACAAGGCAAAGATCGTGATCCTTGTTTATATGGTCCTATGAATATGATTCGATGTAATATTAGCCATGCAGTGCAAAAGGCATAAAATTGAAAAATGTCTGTAGCCTGGTACAAGCCGGTCAGCAAAAGGTTGTGTGGCCGAAAAAGGTGCCATTAATACCAGGTTACCCTGTTCAATGCAAATAAAATAGCTCCCCTAAGGCTCTTGGCATATAAATGTTCCCCAAGAGGGTTAAAATGAATGCCATCATAGAAGAAGGCCTTTGCTTTTGGCTGTAACCGGCCATGATGCCAGGTGTGCATCAAACTAGACCTGTCAGGGAGCACAACCGAGTTATATTGGTTCAGCATGTCCACATGTTTATCATAGATGCCAGGTTCCTTTCCTCCATGGATCCGAACTCGATAAAAAGCTTGGCAAGCCATAACCATCCTGACAGATTTGCATTTCAGAACTTCACCAATAAAATCATCGGTGATACTCCCGACAGACTGAGGTAATTTGGTGCACAAGTCGTTCCCACCGATCTGTAATATGATTATGTGTGGCCGAAATTTTCGGAGGCGGTTAAGATAGGCCGAAACGTCCGCCAACGTATTGCCACCTTTGGCAAAAAACTGAATATCGAGAGGCCGGCCATTATGCTTTTTTAACTTGAATGCATTGGCATAATTATACAAGCGATCACCGGGAACGACCCTGTGTCCAAGCTGACGAGCGTACCTGCGTCGGAGGAAACGACCAAGACGCACAACAAAGGAATGGCCAATCACTCGTGTGTGAAAACGACGCTGAGTCATTGTTCCAACTTTCAAAGATTTTAGTTTTTTGTAACTTCAAATTACGTGGAAATGAGCAGCGTAGGAATACCGTAAACAGTGTAAATAAATTCCGACAAATGTTAATAATAAGTAAATTAAAAAGTCAGATTACCTGTTGTGTTTAATGAGAATAACGGGCTCTTTTCTGCTGCTGAACGATGTTTTGGTGGAATTCTGTCAGCCTGATATTCGCAGAAAAGAGGCCGTATCCATACGCCTCTCTCGCTCCTCAAGTAATGTAGTCCGACGCGCAAAATAGTTCCTTTTCAAAACGCGAAATCTAATGTGTTATAATTATCATACTGACGTTTTATTTCCTAAACTATTTGCTATCGCACTCAAGCGACTAAATTATGTTATGACCATTAATATAACTCGAAACTAAGAAACAAAAATTCCTATTCCATTACTGTTAAGAATAGATGGGACGGATTCATAAAAGACTAATGCCGGCGATTTGCCCTCATTACTCGCATTTATGAACAAGTTAATTTAGAAACAATGGTTTCCGGATGGACTCTGTTTTAATTTATATGATATTAAATTTTTAAAAGATTTTTTCCCAACACAAACAGAGTCAAAAATTGTAAAATATAGAAATACAAAAGTTGAAATACATAAAGGTGGACGACAAAACCGCCACAGTTGAAGTGAATCAAACCTCTGCCTTTTGTTTATATTTGCTTTGATTTGACTCACTTAAACGCGGCCACCCAAGGAGCGAGACATGGAACTATAAGATCAGAGAATACATGTACATCCGGGATATTTTGAATATTATGTGATTAAATATCAAAATTTGGACACAATGGCAAGTGTAATAATCTCCATTGAGCTGTTAATGCGATATGACTAAAATGATAAAAATAAAAGATGAGGAAAACAAATGGGTGGGGTATCCGCCCGACTGAGGTAGGTTGACCAGAAAGAAAAACCCCTAAACGTCGCAACGCCCATGCCCTGTCGATCGAAGGTGTAAGGGGTTTTCCTTTCAGTGGTCCTGATGATCATAACTGATGAAAGAAGACTGGGCAAACAAGCCAAACCAACGAAAGACAAATTGCTGCATCCCAATTGACGCCCATGCCAAGTCAGAGAAGCAGCGACCTCCCTTTCTGTTGGATTTAATGGGCATGTTAACTGCTTTACAAAGGTGTTTGCCGAATATATTTACGAAAGGCATCGGTTTTCCAGCGGCCGAGTTGCTGGATCTGAAGATCCGAAAAACCCATTTGTGCAGCTAGACTGGCCGCACCAATACGGAAAGAGTGCCCTTTGAACACAGTAGTATCGACCTGACAAAAGGTGAGTGTGCGCTTTAGCGTTTTATCAAAATTGCGACGAAGTACCGGTCGAAGGTCGGATCGACAGAATAAAGGACCGGCTGTCAAAGGACGAAGTGCCAAGTAATTCCGCAATGTGACAACCGGACAAAATACTGCATTAGGCTGAAACCGAATTTGAATTGAATGAGGTGCCCCTCGGATATTGTGCTTGAAATGGCGAAAAATTATGGTTGCCAAATGAGTTGAAATTGAGCAGTCATGTACTTGAACTACTGAGGAGGCCTCCTTGAATGTGCTGGGGCAAATTTCCCCAACGCGTGCAAGTGCGTAAAATGCTGATGTAAACAGAGCTGTTGTTAAGGCACGATCGTAAGAGTTATAGGTGGTGTAACCCAATGCCGCGATAAGTTGGTGAAGTAGGGGCAAAGTAATAGGTAACCGAATATCCATGACCGGGCAAAGCCTTTTGGTAGCAGCTATGATTTTCTTTATAAAAAATAAATGGGTGTTGTCAGGGAGCATGTTAATTTTGTGCCAGTATGAAAGTGCTGTAAGGGTGGAAACAATTGAGGTTGGAGCAAATTGCTTCGTAAACAAATAAGCCACAAAAATGCACAAGGTATCCAATGGTATTGGCCATTGTTGGTTGATATTGAGAGCTGAACAGAAAGAGACATATTTGTCCCGAGCAAGCTCATATTGGCGAAGCAAATTTTTGGAAAGTGATTGTCCAATCAGCATGTTTGTGGTCGTAACCAGGTGTGAAGCGAGCAATCTGGCGGGATGATTTCTTGGTGCTTGGGACCAGGCTTCGCTTGTTTCAGGAACTCGGATACCTGCGAACGGGATAGGAGATCGCTTAACACATTGTGGATACCGGGGAGGTGTTTAGCTTTGAAAAGAATGTTGTTTAATAAACATGATAACACAAGCTGGCGCAATAAAGCCAATAGATGATTATCTTTAGATGTTTGTGAATTAATGACTGATACTACGGCTGAATTATCAGAATAGAATAAAACACAATGGTTCTTCATCAAATGCCCCCAAATTTTTACTGCAAGAACTATGGGATACAGCTCCATGACGGCGATGTTATACTGTTTTTCATCTGGATGCCAAATACCATGAAAATATCGATTATGAAAAATTGCCCCAAAGCCAATTGTACTGGCTGCATCTGTGTGCAATACCAATTTGGCGCTGGTGAGCCAATGACGGTCCAGAAACAGTGTCTTCCCATTAAAGTTGTGAAGAAACTGTTGCCAGATGTGAAGATCATGTTTAGCTTGCCGGTTCAGTTTAATATGATGGTTAGGTTTAGTTACTCCGATTGTTAAGTTGATTAATCTACGCAGGAAAACTCTGCCTGGGAGAACTACTGAACATGTAAAGTTTAACAGACCAATCAAAGACTGCAGCTCTTTGAGAAGAACCCGATTACGCTGTAAGAAAGTAGATATTAATTGTTGACATTTTAAAAGTTTGTCGGCCGGTAGGCGAGCCATCATCTGATCGGTATCAAGCTCAATGCCTAGAAAACTGAGACAGGTCGATGGACCACATGTCTTGTCTGGTGCAATCGGGACCCCTAGCTTTTCACAGAGTGTTAAGAAAGCCTGTAAATAGGTTGTGGCAAGCTCTTTTGTAGGACAAATCCAATAAAAATCGTCCAGATAGTGGGTGACCGAGCGCATACCAAGATGAGACGAAGCCATCCACTCGAGGGCCGTACTAAACTCTTCAAAAAGAAAGCAACTGCTGGAAGCCCCCATAACGAGGGCCTTGTCATAATAATAATGCTCGTCTACTTTAAAACCCAGTAAATGGTAGTCCTTAGGGGAAAGTGGCAGAATACGGAACGCATGAGCCAAGTCACAAGTAACCATGTACGAATGACGAGGAAGTTGTTGCATGCATGAAATAGCAGTTTGTACTGACGAGTATTGAACGGTTTTCCAATCTGGCCTAATATGGTCATTGACAGAATTACCAGCCGGATATGATAAATGCTGGATCATGCGAAATTGTCCAGGAGACTTTTTCGGCACTAGTCCAATCGGAGAAATAACAAAATTAGGTAACGGTTTGTGAAGGAAAGGTCCTGCAATACGCCCAGCTTGAAGTTCCACGCTAATTTTTTCCATTAATATTGATTTAAACTCAGTAGCCGATTTCAAGTTGGGTGAATCCAAAAGTGGAGGTGTTGTTTGACAACCCAATCGAAAGCCTTCAGAAAACCCTTGAACTAAAAACGCACGTTTAGTCGCATCGTATCCCTGTAAAAGCCTATTTAAAATTATGGCCTTTACGGGTGTTGGCAGGCTGCTGACCTGCATATGGTTTTGACCCGGGGTTGGGTTCGTTGTTGGCGGCACGGGTACGTGGTGAGCGGGCAGCACAGGATATGGCTTTGTGGGCACGAAAACATTTGAAGCATTGATGTGAAAACCCACAACTTCCGTTGCAAAATAGACCGCGGTGGAAATTTCGGCAGTACGAAACGGGCACATACAACGCGGTCTTTGGAAATGTCTGCATGCCCGATCCCGATTGAAAATGATCCCGGACCGGAGCAGATGGCTGACGAGGAGGACGTTGTGTCGGTAAAGCACGCTCGTGCAGATCCCAGTTGGTGTTTTGCCAAGGCAAGTCTAAGGTAGTGGCTCTAAGAGCGCGGAATTCACGGTCATATAGTAACCAGTCATCCTCTGAATTCTTTCATAATATGTCAAAAGATTCTCTGTGGCATCCTTATCCCGCTGACAAAAAATGGCTATACAAATTCTAAATGCTTTTTGCCACTGATATAATGTGGTAATTTTGCGGGGTGGCTTGGGGACATACACCACGGGATGAGGTTGACCTGTATATTTTCCCATGACAGACCAGATGGGTCACAAGTCGGCTCATCTGCTTGGTTGCTGGGGAGAAGTATGGCCAAATTGATGGGCTCATTAGCCCAAATTTGTGTTTTTACTTTTAAGGGCACATGTGAGGTGATCAAAAATGGCACTGTGGTGGCCGTATGGAGGGCTGATGATGTATTAGCTGTGCCAACTACAGCGGGTGTTGACATATGAGGGATGAGAGGGACAACCGGACTTTGATTAATATCAACCCTTGGCCCCTGGCTACTGTTGTTGTCAACATGTAGGAAAGATGAGATGACCCGCTGAAGTTCTGATTGAAAACTAGTAATATCCCTGACAGTATTACCTGCCCCCTGCATGACTGTGGTGATTGCCGAGGCAACCTGTGATGGCAAATTGTCACGTGAAATGTCATGATTGTCCGATAGTTCATTATGTGAGGCTGCAACAGCACCGGTAACTTCATGAGAGTTCGACACAGGTTGAACGACACTGGTCGACGGAATGTTCATATGGACAGATGGATCCGTGTACGTGTTGAAGGTCCATGGAAGCGGGTTTAGAGAATGCGAATGAGCTGGGACGGTCGGGTTGGAAACTGTCCAGGACGGCCGGATGGTTGATGTAGCTGGAGTGTTGATATAAGACACTGGAATGTTCGGCACTGAAAATCTTGGCATATGCATGCGAGAAGTGTTTGTGGTTGCTGGTGAGCTGTACACCGACGCAGGAGCCTGAACTGATGAATATGCCGGAATATGAGAATTAGTCGGTGCCATAACTGTCGGGTTTGATATACTAGTAGGCACCGACATTGAATGAGAACAGGAAAGGTCCCATACCGGTACTTGTACCGGTAAAGAATGTGCGTTGTGTGCCGGTGATTGGATATCAAGCTGTGGTCTAATATCATTCCCAGTGTATGGAAGGGATAAGTCCAGTGGCGCCGTCCTGGAAGAATCATCTGCCGTGTAATTTACTCTATCTGTTGCCACACGACGCCCCCTCTTCTGTACAATTCTGCGCTTCTTTGGAGGCATGGTAGGCTGTGGAAAGAAAATTAACCACAGCAGCAGCAGGTCAATACATGAGAACAGAGTGCCCTGATTTACAATATATTGTGTGAAGATAGTCAAACATTTGGTGTAATAAGATGGGATAGGTCGGCATGAAATTATAGTAAAGATTAAACCACCATGAATTCCTGGTATAATTGCTGGTGCCACAGCCAGTACATATATATTGAATATTGAGTAGAACATGCCAGGATCATGGCATGAAGTTGATGGGGGGGTGTGGTGAAATAATAGTTGAAACTAAACCCGCATACATCCCTGAGTGTGTAAACAGGCTTAACCAAATAAACAAGCCAAGCCCGATGTGCCTGTATACCCTCAGGCGCCAAATAAAAATGTCAGCATGATTAAGAAGTTGTGGAGAAAATTCCCAACGATCACTATTATTTGAATTGAGACATAGAGTGAAAGTACTATCACTATTATAATTTCGGCGTAAATCCCCACTCATCACTATTATTAAGCGAACACAATTATTAGGCACCTGAGAGTACACCCCAGGGATGCGTAAACAGGCAATGTCATGCAAAAATAAAGTCTGCCCGCATACACCACGTGGGTGCGTAAACAGGCGGTTAAATGTAAATAAAATAATCAAATGTGCCCGCATACACCGATGGGTGCGTAAACAGACGTTGACTGAAAAGCACGATAAAATTGTGTACCCGCATACACCATTGGTGCGTAAACAGGTGTGAAAATGGAAACAGTAAAGCAAATTATAGGCTGCCCGCGTGCCCCTGGCAGGGACGTAAACAGTCTATGACTACAAGGTGTGGAGCCTTAGGGGATAAATAACTACAGATTGAGAATCAAACCATGGCACTGTAAGTGGTAATTATATTTGTATGTTACGGGAGAAAGAGAACAAGCCCCGATGATAACGATTTCCGAAATAACTCTAACATTGTGTGATTAGTCACGACAAGGCAAAGATCGTGATCGTTGTTTATATGGTCCTATGAATATGATTCGATGTAATATTAGCCAGTGCAAAAGGCATAAAATTGAAAAATGTCTGTAGCCTGGCACAAGCCGGTCAGCAAAAGGTTGTGTGGCCGAAAAAGGTGCCATTAATACCAGGTTACCCTGTTCAATGCAAATAAAATAGCTCCCCTAAGGCTCTTGGCATATAAATGTTCCCCAAGAGGGTTAAAATGAATGCCATCATAGAAGAAGGCCTTTGCTTTTGGCTGTAACCGGCCATGATGCCAGGTGTGCATCAAACTAGACCTGTCAGGGAGCACAACCGAGTTATATTGGTTCAGCATGTCCACATGTTTATCATAGATGTCAGGTTCCTTTCCTCCATGGATCCGAACTCGATAAAAAGCTTGGCAAGCCATAACCATCCTGACAGATTTGCATTTCAGAACTTCACCAATAAAATCATCGGTGATACTCCCGACAGACTGAGGTAATTTGGTGCACAAGTCGTTCCCACCGATCTGTAATATGATTATGTGTGGCCGAAATTTTCGGAGGCGGTTAAGATAGGCCGAAACGTCCGCCAACGTATTGCCACCTTTGGCAAAAAACTGAATATCGAGAAGCCGGCCATTATGCTTTTTTAACTTGAATGCATTGGCATAGTTATACAAGCGATCACCGGGTACGACCCTGTGTCCAAGCTGACGAGCGTACCTGCGTCGGAGGAAACGACCAAGACGCACAACAAAGGAATGGCCAATCACAGCCACTCGTGTGTGAAAACGACGCTGAGTCATTGTTCCAACTTTCAAAGATTTTAGTTTTTTGTAACTTCAAATTACGTGGAAATGAGCAGCGTAGGAATACCGTAAACAGTGTAAATAAATTCCGACAAATGTTAATAATAAGTAAATTAAAAAGTCAGATTACCTGTTGTGTTTAATGAGAATAACGGGCTCTTTTCTGCTGCTGAACGATGTTTTGGTGGAATTCTGTCAGCCTGATATTCGCAGAAAAGAGGCCGTATCCATACGCCTCTCTCGCTCCTCAAGCAATGTAGTCCGACGCGCAAAATAGTTCCTTTTCAAAACGCGAAATCTAATGTGTTATAATTATCATACTGACGTTTTATTTCCTAAACTATTTGCTATCGCACTCAAGCGACTAAATTATGTTATGACCATTAATATAACTCGAAACTAAGGAACAAAAATTCCTATTCCATTACTGTTAAGAATAGATGGGACGGATTCATAAAAGACTAATGCCGGCGATTTGCCCTCATTACTCGCATTTATGAACCCGGCCCATTGGAGAACAAGTGAATTTAGAAACAATGGTTTCCGGATGGACTCTGTTTTAATTTATATGATATTAAATTTTTAAAAGATTTTTTCCCAACACAAACAGAGTCAAAAATTGTAAAATATAGAAATACAAAAGTTGAAATACATAAAGGTGGACGACAAAACCGCCACAGTTGAAGTGAATCAAACCTCTGCCTTTTGTTTATATTTGCTTTGATTTGACTCACTTAAACGCGGCCACCCAAGGAGCGAGACATGGAACTATAAGATCAGAGAATACATGTACATCCGGGATATTTTGAATATTATGTGATTAAATATCAAAATTTGGACACAATGGCAAGTGTAATAATCTCCATTGAGCTGTTAATGCGATATGACTAAAATGATAAAAATAAAAGATGAGGAAAACAAATGGGTGGGGTATCCGCCCGACTGAGGTAGGTTGACCAGAAAGAAAAACCCCTAAACGTCGCAACGCCCATGCCCTGTCGATCGAAGGTGTAAGGGGTTTTCCTTTCAGTGGTCCTGATGATCATAACTGATGAAAGAAGACTGGGCAAACAAGCCAAACCAACGAAAGACAAATTGCTGCATCCCAATTGACGCCCATGCCAAGTCAGAGAAGCAGCGACCTCCCTTTCTGTTGGATTTAATGGGCATGTTAACTGCTTTACAAAGGTGTTTGCCGAATATATTTACGAAAGGCATCGGTTTTCCAGCGGCCGAGTTGCTGGATCTGAAGATCCGAAAAACCCATTTGTGCAGCTAGACTGGCCGCACCAATACGGAAAGAGTGCCCTTTGAACACAGTAGTATCGACCTGACAAAAGGTGAGTGTGCGCTTTAGCGTTTTATCAAAATTGCGACGAAGTACCGGTCGAAGGTCGGATCGACAGAATAAAGGACCGGCTGTCAAAGGACGAAGTGCCAAGTAATTCCGCAATGTGACAACCGGACAAAATACTGCATTAGGCTGAAACCGAATTTGAATTGAATGAGGTGCCCCTCGGATATTGTGCTTGAAATGGCGAAAAATTATGGTTGCCAAATGAGTTGAAATTGAGCAGTCATGTACTTGAACTACTGAGGAGGCCTCCTTGAATGTGCTGGGGCAAAATTCCCCAACGCGTGCAAGTGCGTAAAATGCTGATGTAAACAGAGCTGTTGTTAAGGCACGATCGTAAGAGTTATAGGTGGTGTAACCCAATGCCGCGATAAGTTGGTGAAGTAGGGGCAAAGTAATAGGTAACCGAATATCCATGACCGGGCAAAGCCTTTTGGTAGCAGCTATGATTTTCTTTATAAAAAATAAATGGGTGTTGTCAGGGAGCATGTTAATTTTGTGCCAGTATGAAAGTGCTGTAAGGGTGGAAACAATTGAGGTTGGAGCAAATTGCTTCGTAAACAAATAAGCCACAAAAATGCACAAGGTATCCAATGGTATTGGCCATTGTTGGTTGATATTGAGAGCTGAACAGAAAGAGACATATTTGTCCCGAGCAAGCTCATATTGGCGAAGCAAATTTTTGGAAAGTGATTGTCCAATCAGCATGTTTGTGGTCGTAACCAGGTGTGAAGCGAGCAATCTGGCGGGATGATTTCTTGGTGCTTGGGACCAGGCTTCGCTGGTTTCAGGAACTCGGATACCTGCGAACGGGATAGGAGATCGCTTAACACATTGTGGATACCGGGGAGGTGTTTAGCTTTGAAAAGAATGTTGTTTAATAAACATGATAACACAAGATGGAGGAATAAAGCCAATAGATGATTATCTTTAGATGTTTGTGAATTAATGACTGATACTACGGCTGAATTATCAGAATAGAATAAAACACAATGGTTCTTCATCAAATGCCCCCAAATTTTTACTGCAAGAACTATGGGATACAGCTCCATGACGGCGATGTTATACTGTTTTTCATCTGGATGCCAAATACCATGAAAATATCGATTATGAAAAATTGCCCCAAAGCCAATTGTACTGGCTGCATCTGTGTGCAATACCAATTTGGCGCTGGTGAGCCAATGACGGTCCAGAAACAGTGTCTTCCCATTAAAGTTGTGAAGAAACTGTTGCCAGATGTGAAGATCATGTTTAGCTTGCCGGTTCAGTTTAATATGATGGTTAGGTTTAGTTACTCCGATTGTTAAGTTGATTAATCTACGCAGGAAAACTCTGCCTGGGAGAACTACTGAACATGTAAAGTTTAACAGACCAATCAAAGACTGCAGCTCTTTGAGAAGAACCCGATTACGCTGTAAGAAAGTAGATATTAATTGTTGACATTTTAAAAGTTTGTCGGCCGGTAGGCGAGCCATCATCTGATCGGTATCAAGCTCAATGCCTAGAAAACTGAGACAGGTCGATGGACCACATGTCTTGTCTGGTGCAATCGGGACCCCTAGCTTTTCACAGAGTGTTAAGAAAGCCTGTAAATAGGTTGTGGCAAGCTCTTTTGTAGGACAAATCCAATAAAAATCGTCCAGATAGTGGGTGACCGAGCGCATACCAAGATGAGACGAAGCCATCCACTCGAGGGCCGTACTAAACTCTTCAAAAAGAAAGCAACTGCTGGAAGCCCCCATAACGAGGGCCTTGTCATAATAATAATGCTCGTCTACTTTAAAACCCAGTAAATGGTAGTCCTTAGGGGAAAGTGGCAGAATACGGAACGCATGAGCCAAGTCACAAGTAACCATGTACGAATGACGAGGAAGTTGTTGCATGCATGAAATAGCAGTTTGTACTGACGAGTATTGAACGGTTTTCCAATCTGGCCTAATATGGTCATTGACAGAATTACCAGCCGGATATGATAAATGCTGGATCATGCGAAATTGTCCAGGAGACTTTTTCGGCACTAGTCCAATCGGAGAAATAACAAAATTAGGTAACGGTTTGTGAAGGAAAGGTCCTGCAATACGCCCAGCTTGAAGTTCCACGCTAATTTTTTCCATTAATATTGATTTAAACTCAGTAGCCGATTTCAAGTTGGGTGAATCCAAAAGTGGAGGTGTTGTTTGACAACCCAATCGAAAGCCTTCAGAAAACCCTTGAACTAAAAACGCACGTTTAGTCGCATCGTATCCCTGTAAAAGCCTATTTAAAATTATGGCCTTTACGGGTGTTGGCAGGCTGCTGACCTGCATATGGTTTTGACCCGGGGTTGGGTTCGTTGTTGGCGGCACGGGTACGTGGTGAGCGGGCAGCACAGGATATGGCTTTGTGGGCACGAAAACATTTGAAGCATTGATGTGAAAACCCACAACTTCCGTTGCAAAATAGACCGCGGTGGAAATTTCGGCAGTACGAAACGGGCACATACAACGCGGTCTTTGGAAATGTCTGCATCCCCGATCCCGATTGAAAATGATCCCGGACCGGAGCAGATGGCTGACGAGGAGGACGTTGTGTCGGTAAAGCACGCTCGTGCAGATCCCAGTTGGTGTTTTGCCAAGGCAAGTCTAAGGTAGTGGCTCTAAGAGCGCGGAATTCACGGTCATATAGTAACCAGTCATCCTCTGAATTCTTTCATAATATGTCAAACGATTCTCTGTGGCATCCTTATCCCGCTGACAAAAAATGGCTATACAAATTCTAAATGCTTTTTGCCACTGATATAATGTGGTAATTTTGCGGGGTGGCTTGGGGACATACACCACGGGATGAGGTTGACCTGTATATTTTCCCATGACAGACCAGATGGGTCACAAGTCGGCTCATCTGCTTGGTTGCTGGGGAGAAGTATGGCCAAATTGATGGGCTCATTAGCCCAAATTTGTGTTTTTACTTTTAAGGGCACATGTGAGGTGATCAAAAATGGCACTGTGGTGGCCGTATGGAGGGCTGATGATGTATTAGCTGTGCCAACTACAGCGGGTGTTGACATATGAGGGATGAGAGGGACAACCGGACTTTGATTAATATCAACCCTTGGCCCCTGGCTACTGTTGTTGTCAACATGTAGGAAAGATGAGATGACCCGCTGAAGTTCTGATTGAAAACTAGTAATATCCCTGACAGTATTACCTGCCCCCTGCATGACTGTGGTGATTGCCGAGGCAACCTGTGATGGCAAATTGTCACGTGAAATGTCATGATTGTCCGATAGTTCATTATGTGAGGCTGCAACAGCACCGGTAACTTCATGAGAGTTCGACACAGGTTGAACGACACTGGTCGACGGAATGTTCATATGGACAGATGGATCCGTGTACGTGTTGAAGGTCCATGGAAGCGGGTTTAGAGAATGCGAATGAGCTGGGACGGTCGGGTTGGAAACTGTCCAGGACGGCCGGATGGTTGATGTAGCTGGAGTGTTGATATAAGACACTGGAATGTTCGGCACTGAAAATCTTGGCATATGCATGCGAGAAGTGTTTGTGGTTGCTGGTGAGCTGTACACCGACGCAGGAGCCTGAACTGATGAATATGCCGGAATATGAGAATTAGTCGGTGCCAGAACTGTCGGGTTTGATATACTAGTAGGCACCGACATTGAATGAGAACAGGAAAGGTCCCATACCGGTACTTGTACCGGTAAAGAATGTGCGTTGTGTGCCGGTGATTGGATATCAAGCTGTGGTCTAATATCATTCCCAGTGTATGGAAGGGATAAGTCCAGTGGCGCCGTCCTGGAAGAATCATCTGCCGTGGAATTTACTCTATCTGTTGCCACACGACGCCCCCTCTTCTGTACAATTCTGCGCTTCTTTAGAGGCATGGTAGGCTGTGGAAAGAAAATTAACCACAGCAGCAGCAGGTCAATACATGAGAACAGAGTGCCCTGATTTACAATATATTGTGTGAAGATAGTCAAACATTTGGTGTAATAAGATGGGATAGGTCGGCATGAAATTATAGTAAAGATTAAACCACCATGAATTCCTGGTATAATTGCTGGTGCCACAGCCAGTACATATATATTGAATATTGAGTAGAACATGCCAGGATCATGGCATGAAGTTGATGGGGGGGGGGGTGTGGTGAAATAATAGTTGAAACTAAACCCGCATACATCCCTGAGTGTGTAAACAGGCTTAACCAAATAAACAAGCCAAGCCCGATGTGCCTGTATACCCTCAGGCGCCAAATAAAAATGTCAGCATGATTAAGAAGTTGTGGAGAAAATTCCCAACGATCACTATTATTTGAATTGAGACATAGAGTGAAAGTACTATCACTATTATAATTTCGGCGTAAATCCCCACTCATCACTATTATTAAGCGAACACAATAATTAGGCACCTGAGAGTACACCCCAGGGATGCGTAAACAGGCAATGTCATGCAAAAATAAAGTCTGCCCGCATACACCACGTGGGTGCGTAAACAGGCGGTTAAATGTAAATAAAATAATCAAATGTGCCCGCATACACCGATGGGTGCGTAAACAGACGTTGACTGAAAAGCACGATAAAATTGTGTACCCGCATACACCATTGGTGCGTAAACAGGTGTGAAAATGGAAACAGTAAAGCAAATTATAGGCTGCCCGCGTGCCCCTGGCAGGGACGTAAACAGGCTATGACTACAAGGTGTGGAGCCTTAGGGGATAAATAACTACAGATTGAGAATCAAACCATGGCACTGTAAGTGGTAATTATATTTGTATGTTACGGGAGAAAGAGAACAAGCCCCGATGATAACGATTTCCGAAATAACTCTAACATTGTGTGATTAGTCACGACAAGGCAAAGATCGTGATCCTTGTTTATATGGTCCTATGAATATGATTCGATGTAATATTAGCCAGTGCAAGAGGCATAAAATTGAAAAATGTCTGTAGCCTGGCACAAGCCGGTCAGCAAAAGGTTGTGTGGCCGAAAAAGGTGCCATTAATACCAGGTTACCCTGTTCAATGCAAATAAAATAGCTCCCCTAAGGCTCTTGGCATATAAATGTTCCCCAAGAGGGTTAAAATGAATGCCATCATAGAAGAAGGCCTTTGCTTTTGGCTGTAACCGGCCATGATGCCAGGTGTGCATCAAACTAGACCTGTCAGGGAGCACAACCGAGTTATATTGGTTCAGCATGTCCACATGTTTATCATAGATGTCAGGTTCCTTTCCTCCATGGATCCGAACTCGATAAAAAGCTTGGCAAGCCATAACCATCCTGACAGATTTGCATTTCAGAACTTCACCAATAAAATCATCGGTGATACTCCCGACAGACTGAGGTAATTTGGTGCACAAGTCGTTCCCACCGATCTGTAATATGATTATGTGTGGCCGAAATTTTCGGAGGCGGTTAAGATAGGCCGAAACATCCGCCAACGTATTGCCACCTTTGGCAAAAAACTGAATATCGAGAAGCCGGCCATTATGCTTTTTTAACTTGAATGCATTGGCATAGTTATACAAGCGATCACCGGGTACGACCCTGTGTCCAAGCTGACGAGCGTACCTGCGTCGGAGGAAACGACCAAGACGCACAACAAAGGAATGGCCAATCACAGCCACTCGTGTGTGAAAACGACGCTGAGTCATTGTTCCAACTTTCAAAGATTTTAGTTTTTTGTAACTTCAAATTACGTGGAAATGAGCAGCGTAGGAATACCGTAAACAGTGTAAATAAATTCCGACAAATGTTAATAATAAGTAAATTAAAAAGTCAGATTACCTATTGTGTTTAATGAGAATAACGGGCTCTTTTCTGCTGCTGAACGATGTTTTGGTGGAATTCTGTCAGCCTGATATTCGCAGAAAAGAGGCCGTATCCATACGCCTCTCTCGCTCCTCAAGTAATGTAGTCCGACGCGCAAAATAGTTCCTTTTCAAAACGCGAAATCTAATGTGTTATAATTATCATACTGACGTTTTATTTCCTAAACTATTTGCTATCGCACTCAAGCGACTAAATTATGTTATGACCATTAATATAACTCGAAACTAAGAAACAAAAATTCCTATTCCATTACTGTTAAGAATAGATGGGACCGATTCATAAAAGACTAATGCCGGCGATTTGCCCTCATTACTCGCATTTATGAACCCGGCCCATTGGAGAACAAGTGAATTTAGAAACAATGGTTTCCGGATGGACTCTGTTTTAATTTATATGATATTAAATTTTTAAAAGATTTTTTCCCAACACAAACAGAGTCAAAAATTGTAAAATATAGAAATACAAAAGTTGAAATACATAAAGGTGGACGACAAAACCGCCACAGTTGAAGTGAATCAAACCTCTGCCTTTTGTTTATATTTGCTTTGATTTGACTCACTTAAACGCGGCCACCCAAGGAGCGAGACATGGAACTATAAGATCAGAGAATACATGTACATCCGGGATATTTTGAATATTATGTGATTAAATATCAAAATTTGGACACAATGGCAAGTGTAATAATCTCCATTGAGCTGTTAATGCGATATGACTAAAATGATAAAAATAAAAGATGAGGAAAACAAATGGGTGGGGTATCCGCCCGACTGAGGTAGGTTGACCAGAAAGAAAAACCCCTAAACGTCGCAACGCCCATGCCCTGTCGATCGAAGGTGTAAGGGGTTTTCCTTTCAGTGGTCCTGATGATCATAACTGATGAAAGAAGACTGGGCAAACAAGCCAAACCAACGAAAGACAAATTGCTGCATCCCAATTGACGCCCATGCCAAGTCAGAGAAGCAGCGACCTCCCTTTCTGTTGGATTTAATGGGCATGTTAACTGCTTTACAAAGGTGTTTGCCGAATATATTTACGAAAGGCATCGGTTTTCCAGCGGCCGAGTTGCTGGATCTGAAGATCCGAAAAACCCATTTGTGCAGCTAGACTGGCCGCACCAATACGGAAAGAGTGCCCTTTGAACACAGTAGTATCGACCTGACAAAAGGTGAGTGTGCGCTTTAGCGTTTTATCAAAATTGCGACGAAGTACCGGTCGAAGGTCGGATCGACAGAATAAAGGACCGGCTGTCAAAGGACGAAGTGCCAAGTAATTCCGCAATGTGACAACCGGACAAAATACTGCATTAGGCTGAAACCGAATTTGAATTGAATGAGGTGCCCCTCGGATATTGTGCTTGAAATGGCGAAAAATTATGGTTGCCAAATGAGTTGAAATTGAGCAGTCATGTACTTGAACTACTGAGGAGGCCTCCTTGAATGTGCTGGGGCAAAATTCCCCAACGCGTGCAAGTGCGTAAAATGCTGATGTAAACAGAGCTGTTGTTAAGGCACGATCGTAAGAGTTATAGGTGGTGTAACCCAATGCCGCGATAAGTTGGTGAAGTAGGGGCAAAGTAATAGGTAACCGAATATCCATGACCGGGCAAAGCCTTTTGGTAGCAGCTATGATTTTCTTTATAAAAAATAAATGGGTGTTGTCAGGGAGCATGTTAATTTTGTGCCAGTATGAAAGTGCTGTAAGGGTGGAAACAATTGAGGTTGGAGCAAATTGCTTCGTAAACAAATAAGCCACAAAAATGCACAAGGTATCCAATGGTATTGGCCATTGTTGGTTGATATTGAGAGCTGAACAGAAAGAGACATATTTTTCCCGAGCAAGCTCATATTGGCGAAGCGAATTTTTGGAAAGTGATTGTCCAATCAGCATGTTTGTGGTCGTAACCAGGTGTGAAGCGAGCAATCTGGCGGGATGATTTCTTGGTGCTTGGGACCAGGCTTCGCTTGTTTCAGGAACTCGGATACCTGCGAACGGGATAGGAGATCGCTTAACACATTGTGGATACCCGGGAGGTGTTTAGCTTTGAAAAGAATGTTGTTTAATAAACATGATAACACAAGCTGGCGCAATAAAGCCAATAGATGATTATCTTTAGATGTTTGTGAATTAATGACTGATACTACGGCTGAATTATCAGAATAGAATAAAACACAATGGTTCTTCATCAAATGCCCCCAAATTTTTACTGCAAGAACTATGGGATACAGCTCCATGACGGCGATGTTATACTGTTTTTCATCTGGATGCCAAATACCATGAAAATATCGATTATGAAAAATTGCCCCAAAGCCAATTGTACTGGCTGCATCTGTGTGCAATACCAATTTGGCGCTGGTGAGCCAATGACGGTCCAGAAACAGTGTCTTCCCATTAAAGTTGTGAAGAAACTGTTGCCAGATGTGAAGATCATGTTTAGCTTGCCGGTTCAGTTTAATATGATGGTTAGGTTTAGTTACTCCGATTGTTAAGTTGATTAATCTACGCAGGAAAACTCTGCCTGGGAGAACTACTGAACATGTAAAGTTTAACAGACCAATCAAAGACTGCAGCTCTTTGAGAAGAACCCGATTACGCTGTAAGAAAGTAGATATTAATTGTTGACATTTTAAAAGTTTGTCGGCCGGTAGGCGAGCCATCATCTGATCGGTATCAAGCTCAATGCCTAGAAAACTGAGACAGGTCGATGGACCACATGTCTTGTCTGGTGCAATCGGGACCCCTAGCTTTTCACAGAGTGTTAAGAAAGCCTGTAAATAGGTTGTGGCAAGCTCTTTTGTAGGACAAATCCAATAAAAATCGTCCAGATAGTGGGTGACCGAGCGCATACCAAGATGAGACGAAGCCATCCACTCGAGGGCCGTACTAAACTCTTCAAAAAGAAAGCAACTGCTGGAAGCCCCCATAACGAGGGCCTTGTCATAATAATAATGCTCGTCTACTTTAAAACCCAGTAAATGGTAGTCCTTAGGGGAAAGTGGCAGAATACGGAACGCATGAGCCAAGTCACAAGTAACCATGTACGAATGACGAGGAAGTTGTTGCATGAATGAAATAGCAGTTTGTACTGACGAGTATTGAACGGTTTTCCAATCTGGCCTAATATGGTCATTGACAGAATTACCAGCCGGATATGATAAATGCTGGATCATGCGAAATTGTCCAGGAGACTTTTTCGGCACTAGTCCAATCGGAGAAATAACAAAATTAGGTAACGGTTTGTGAAGGAAAGGTCCTGCAATACGCCCAGCTTGAAGTTCCACGCTAATTTTTTCCATTAATATTGATTTAAACTCAGTAGCCGATTTCAAGTTGGGTGAATCCAAAAGTGGAGGTGTTGTTTGACAACCCAATCGAAAGCCTTCAGAAAACCCTTGAACTAAAAACGCACGTTTAGTCGCATCGTATCCCTGTAAAAGCCTATTTAAAATTAGGGCCTTTACGGGTGTTGGCAGGCTGCTGACCTGCATATGGTTTTGACCCGGGGTTGGGTTTGTTGTTGGCGGCACGGGTACGTGGTGAGCGGGCAGCACAGGATATGGCTTTGTGGGCACGAAAACATTTGAAGCATTGATGTGAAAACCCACAACTTCCGTTGCAAAATAGACCGCGGTGGAAATTTCGGCAGTACGAAACGGGCACATACAACGCGGTCTTTGGAAATGTCTGCATGCCCGATCCCGATTGAAAATGATCCCGGACCGGAGCAGATGGCTGACGAGGAGGACGTTGTGTCGGTAAAGCACGCTCGTGCAGATCCCAGTTGGTGTTTTGCCAAGGCAAGTCTAAGGTAGTGGCTCTAAGAGCGCGGAATTCACGGTCATATAGTAACCAGTCATACCCCCTTTCAGCCATCCTCTGAATTCTTTCATAATATGTCAAAAGATTCTCTGTGGCATCCTTATCCCGCTGACAAAAAATGGCTATACAAATTCTAAATGCTTTTTCCCACTGATATAATGTGGTAATTTTGCGGGGTGGCTTGGGGACATACACCACGGGATGAGGTTGACCTGTATATTTTCCCATGACAGACCAGATGGGTCACAAGTCGGCTCATCTGCTTGGTTGCTGGGGAGAAGTATGGCCAAATTGATGGGCTCATTAGCCCAAATTTGTGTTTTTACTTTTAAGGGCACATGTGAGGTGATCAAAAATGGCACTGTGGTGGCCGTATGGAGGGCTGATGATGTATTAGCTGTGCCAACTACAGCGGGTGTTGACATATGAGGGATGAGAGGGACAACCGGACTTTGATTAATATCAACCCTTGGCCCCTGGCTACTGTTGTTGTCAACATGTAGGAAAGATGAGAGGACCCGCTGAAGTTCTGATTGAAAACTAGTAATATCCCTGACAGTATTACCTGCCCCCTGCATGACTGTGGTGATTGCCGAGGCAACCTGTGATGGCAAATTGTCACGTGAAATGTCATGATTGTCCGATAGTTCATTATGTGAGGCTGCAACAGCACCGGTAACTTCATGAGAGTTCGACACAGGTTGAACGACACTGGTCGACGGAATGTTCATATGGACAGATGGATCCGTGTACGTGTTGAAGGTCCATGGAAGCGGGTTTAGAGAATGCGAATGAGCTGGGACGGTCGGGTTGGAAACTGTCCAGGACGGCCGGATGGTTGATGTAGCTGGAGTGTTGATATAAGACACTGGAATGTTCGGCACTGAAAATCTTGGCATATGCATGCGAGAAGTGTTTGTGGTTGCTGGTGAGCTGTACACCGACGCAGGAGCCTGAACTGATGAATATGCCGGAATATGAGAATTAGTCGGTGCCAGAACTGTCGGGTTTGATATACTAGTAGGCACCGACATTGAATGAGAACAGGAAAGGTCCCATACCGGTACTTGTACCGGTAAAGAATGTGCGTTGTGTGCCGGTGATTGGATATCAAGCTGTGGTCTAATATCATTCCCAGTGTATGGAAGGGATAAGTCCAGTGGCGCCGTCCTGGAAGAATCATCTGCCGTGGAATTTACTCTATCTGTTGCCACACGACGCCCCCTCTTCTGTACAATTCTGCGCTTCTTTGGAGGCATGGTCGGCTGTGGAAAGAAAATTAACCACAGCAGCAGCAGGTCAATACATGAGAACAGAGTGCCCTGATTTACAATATATTGTGTGAAGATAGTCAAACATTTGGTGTAATAAGATGGGATAGGTCGGCATGAAATTATAGTAAATTAAACCACCATGAATTCCTGGTATAATTGCTGGTGCCACAGCCAGTACATATATATTGAATATTGAGTAGAACATGCCAGGATCATGGCATGAAGTTGATGGGGGGGGGGTGTGGTGAAATAATAGTTGAAACTAAACCCGCATACATCCCTGAGTGTGTAAACAGGACTAACCAAATAAACAAGCCAAGCCCGATGTGCCTGTATGCCCTCAGGCGCCAAATAAAAATGTCAGCATGATTAAGAAGTTGTGGAGAAAATTCCCAACGATCACTATTATTTGAATTGAGACATAGAGTGAAAGTACTATCACTATTATAATTTCGGCGTAAATCCCCACTCATCACTATTATTAAGCGAACACAATTATTAGGCACCGGAGAGTACACCCCAGGGATGCGTAAACAGGCAATGTCATGCAAAAATAAAGTCTGCCCGCATACACCACGTGGGTGCGTAAACAGGCGGTTAAATGTAAATAAAATAATCAAATGTGCCCGCATACACCGATGGGTGCGTAAACAGACGTTGACTGAAAAGCACGATAAAATTGTGTACCCGCATACACCATTGGTGCGTAAACAGGTGTGAAAATGGAAACAGTAAAGCAAATTATAGGCTGCCCGCGTGCCCCTGGCAGGGACGTAAACAGGCTATGACTACAAGGTGTGGAGCCTTAGGGGAGAAATAACTACAGATTGAGAATCAAACCATGGCACTGTAAGTGGTAATTATATTTGTATGTTACGGGAGAAAGAGAACAAGCCCCGATGATAACGATTTCCGAAATAACTCTAACATTGTGTGATTAGTCACGACAAGGCAAAGATCGTGATCCTTGTTTATATGGTACTATGAATATGATTCGATGTAATATCAGCCAGTGCAAAAGGCATAAAATTGAAAAATGTCTGTAGCCTGGCACAAGCCGGTCAGCAAAAGGTTGTGTGGCCGAAAAAGGTGCCATTAATACCAGGTTACCCTGTTCAATGCAAATAAAATAGCTCCCCTAAGGCTCTTGGCATATAAATGTTCCCCAAGAGGGTTAAAATGAATGCCATCATAGAAGAAGGCCTTTGCTTTTGGCTGTAACCGGCCATGATGCCAGGTGTGCATCAAACTAGACCTGTCAGGGAGCACAACCGAGTTATATTGATTCAGCATGTCCACATGTTTATCATAGATGTCAGGTTCCTTTCCTCCATGGATCCGAACTCGATAAAAAGCTTGGCAAGCCATAACCATCCTGACAGATTTGCATTTCAGAACTTCACCAATAAAATCATCGGTGATACTCCCGACAGACTGAGGTAATTTGGTGCACAAGTCGTTCCCACCGATCTGTAATATGATTACGTGTGGCCGAAATTTTCGGAGGCGGTTAAGATAGGCCGAAACGTCCGCCAACGTATTGCCACCTTTGGCAAAAAACTGAATATCGAGAGGCCGGCCATTATGCTTTTTTAACTTGAATGCATTGGCATAATTATACAAGCGATCACCGGGTACGACCCTGTGTCCAAGCTGACGAGCGTACCTGCGTCGGAGGAAACGACCAAGACGCACAACAAAGGAATGGCCAATCACAGCCACTCGTGTGTGAAAACGACGCTGAGTCATTGTTCCAACTTTCAAAGATTTTAGTTTTTTGTAACTTCAAATTACGTGGAAATGAGCAGCGTAGGAATACCGTAAACAGTGTAAATACATTCCGACAAATGTTAATAATAAGTAAATTAAAAAGTCAGATTACCTGTTGTGTTTAATGAGAATAACGGGCTCTTTTCTGCTGCTGGACGATGTTTTGGTGGAATTCTGTCAGCCTGATATTCGCAGAAAATATGCCGTATCCATACGCCTCTCTCGCTCCTCAAGTAATGTAGTCCGACGCGCAAAATAGTTCCTTTTCAAAACGCGAAATCTAATGTGTTATAATTATCATACTGACGTTTTATTTCCTAAACTATTTGCTATCGCACTCAAGCGACTAAATTATGTTATGACCATTAATATAACTCGAAACTAAGAAACAAAAATTCCTATTCCATTACTGTTAAGAATAGATGGGACGGATTCATAAAAGACTAATGCCGGCGATTTGCCCTCTTTACTCGTATATTCAAAGCGTTTGCCAATGCTAACATCGAGATGATGTACACGATTTTAGGCATTCCCTTTTTGTTATCTGCGCAATGAAGTATATCAGTGTTTGTCGGGCGGCAAATCTGTATCGTGCACTAGAATCATTCCAACCACATACCACCCACTGCATATAGAAATCATCGTCATCGTGCAGTATCTGACAAAGTTTACAAGACATTTATGTCCGCAAATCACAAATCGGCGCTTGTCTGGATTTGAAAGGACTATATTCGCATTTGTTGGACGACATATGCGACCCAGTTCGGGATAACATTAACAATCTGAGCAATGTGATCACCATGTTGCGATGTAATGAGGCCATGTAGTATTTTGTATCTATTTAGTCTACTATATATTTTGGGACTTTGTCTGTCTGTGTGTCTGTCTGTGTGTGTGTGTGTGTGTGTTAGCTATGGCCGGGAAAACTGCCAGACGGATTTCGACGAAATTTGATACCTAAGGATAAATTTATCCAGGGAATGTTTTGGACGTGTCAAATCGTGACCCCGACCTGACCTTGACCTTCAAAAAGGTCAATTCAAGGTCAAATCGGGTAAAACGGGACGGATTTCGATGAAATTTGATACCTAGAGGTACTTTTGGACGGTGATTCTTTTGGACTAGTCAAATCGTACCCCGACCTGACCTTAACCTTCAAAATTGTCAATTCATTGTCAAATCGTGAATTTTGACGGGATTTTGACGAAATTTTATACCTAGGGTTATTTTTATCTGAGGAATGTTTTGAACGGGTCAAATCGTGATCCAAACCTGACATTGACCTTCAAAATGGTCAATTCAAGGTCAAATCGGGTAAAAGCGGACATATTTCGACGGGTACTTCTGTCTGGAACTTTTGTCCGGGGAGTGTTTTGGACGGGTCAAATCGTGACACCGACCTGACCTTGACCTTCAAGATGATCAATTCAAGGTCAAGTCGCGCAATTCGCCGAAAAGCAGAAGGAAAACAGCCCGGACGAAGTCGGGACCACCAGCTAGTGTATATATATATATAAATGTATGCACAGTGGACTAATGTACTCTTTAAGCCACCAAAAAGCCAGACAGAGGTATTCAATTCATGAAACTTTTTCAAATTTGTTATTTAAAGAGATAATCCGCCTTTAATGCAATACAGGTACGTTGGTATACTGTCGGATCACCTACAAAGGTTGACCATAAGGCAACCTGCTCAACAGAGAACTCGCTTCGGGCGGGTTCAGACATTAGGCAAATTCCGCAAAAATTCAGATGGGGGGGGGGGGGAAATTCCCGAATCCAGATAAAACTAAATTGAAGAAAGGATGCGATTGGTAGTATCTACGTGCAATTTTCTAAAAAAAAATTCGCGAATGAGAATAGAATGTTGCACGGACGTTTATTATATATATATTATCACCACCATGATCGAGTAATAATATTACCACCAGAAGGGTGCTTGGCTTTTATCATACTCGTGATCGAATAATACTTTTACAACTATTAATATTATAAGTAGAGAACTATATCGTGCATCATGGTTTATACATCATGCATGTTTGGGATCACTTCCAGTTCATAACCTAGGTGGATTCAAACACAAAGTGCATACATGTAGTCAGGCACGAGCAAGCTTGTGCACGGTATTATTTTTCTGATTAAATATTTTCTTTTAATTATTTAATATATAATTTCCATATAATACAAAGACTGTTTGTTAAAAATTAAATATTCCATGGAAGTATAAAATTTCTGGTATTTCAGAAATTTAAATCCTAGTTAGTACTAATATTTGTTTAGTGTCATATATATTCTTGATTAGAACCGACTGGATTAACTAATTTAGTTTTGGTCGTGTTTTATATCGTGTTGAAAGTATGAAGTTTCTCTAGATACCCACTCGCATAGACTTTTGCCGACTTTCATGCTTTTTTACAGTTCTGTAATCGATGATACGAACAAAAAATCAATCACACCAGTTGCAATATGTAAGAATCTACAGAACAATCTTTTAATGAAGCATTTTTTTCAATCAGTTATAAGACGAAAGTGTCATTTCAAACGGGCTATCTTTGCAAACAACGCCATGATGATCAAAATATGACGGAATTCGCTAAATTACTTCTTCTTCTTTAAATTGGACTAACCACGATCTTATTAATTTATAAGCTTCATATATTACCAAAGAATGGATTGGTGGTATTTTGATTATGATTTATAACCATATCTCAGAAAAATACATCAACAAAATCTGGAAAAACGCGAATTGTGCCACATTTACTCAGAAAATAAACAAATTTAATAGCTTATACATTTTGTAATCGTGCACCAAAGACCACCAAAATATGCTTTATATTAAACTAAAAACATTAAATTATGGACTGGTAGTGATCTTTATTCGATTTGTATCGTGATTAGTTGATACAATTGTATACGACGCAAGCGATCTATTGAGGAATTTTCCGATTTGTGATTCATCAATTCACTTTTATGCTAAGTTTCTTCTTCAAATTATCTTTGTTAAACTAGACTAACAACGATCTTATTACTTTATAAGCTTCATATATTACCAAATAATGGATTGGTGGCATTTTGATTATGATTTATAACCATGTCTCTGAAAAATACATCAACAAAATCTGGAAAAACGCGAATTGGTTTATATAGAAGGTGAGAAAAACCTAGAGATACCTCTTACCATCTATACACCAAAGTCCGTCCCAGCGTTGCACCTGACATCGCATATCAGAGTTACCATTCGTGATATTCACACATACATCATTGAGGGTCAGATTTTATGAAGTGTTGATGGCGACGTTTCGACTAATTTGATATAGTTTTATCAAGTGATAAACCTATATTAATTCGGTAAAGTCTCATCAGAGTGTGGATCGATTTTTAGGAAACCAAAAGTATGAGCCAAATCGAGCTCGGATCATTTTAGATATTTGGAATTTATCTGGAAAGGAAATTATGGGTGTATTAGTCGTTACATAGATACATTTAGGGTTCGGTTCAGGTACATGATTGGGCTTATAGACATGTCGTTAGGTTGCTGTGGGTATCTATAATCTATTTGGGACGAAATGGATAAACATGTCTATACATTTTTGGGGAATTTTTTTTTATTTAATTGGGAGACATTTTCCATATATTTCAGTTTACTTGGATGGCATGAGTGTGAGTATACGCACGCTGGCGGGGGCGGGTGGGTAATACGGCGTGTTTGTATATATAAATAAATAGTGGTGCGCATTTATATTTCTGTTGGGGGTGTGTTCATATGTACGTTGATGGGGATTATTAGTAGGAACATATATGTATACACAATTGGGTTAGGATTGTTTGGTGGGAACAGGTTTACACCCAGTCATGCAGTTAAAATGGGGGGGGGGGTGATATTGCGTGTCTGGTCTCTATAATGATATTATAGCTGAACACACAATATTCCTATGGGGCGAATGGGATTATTAGTATGAACATATATGTTTACACAATGGGATTAGGTTTGTTTGGCGGGCACGGGTTTGTAGACAGGCATGCATTTAAGATAGGAGGGTAGTATTGCGTGGTTGGTCTCTGTAATGATATTATAGCTGAACACATAACTGGGACCAGTGGTGAGGGGTCACGTGGAGGGGATAGGAATATTCGTGGGTGGCCATGTGACTTAATATTGTACATTATGTACATTGTTTGGTGAGTGGAGTCATTGGTAAACATGAAGGGCGAAATTCACAATAGGGGTTGTTTGTTTGGCGGGCACGGGTTTATATATAAAGACATGCAGTTTATTGCGGGTATGGTATCGAATATACGCATGCAGTTGATGTGGGGGTGATAAGACGTGTTTTGTCTATATTTGAGGGGGGGGTATTTTGACTCTAATGATATTATCTACGAGTACCTAACTAGTTGGTTTCGAATTCAATGCGTCATCAAATGTTTACACTTGTGATTTGAATATGAGACTATAATTGCTAGCTAGCACATCTGGGAGTACTTATCTGCCACCTGCAGGATTGATATTATGTCTTGTCGGGTTATATCAGAGGGTGCTAGTGATGATATCGGATATCACTCGTTGGTGCGAATTTGGCAATTATATGAGTTGGGGTACTTGATTCGGTTTGAACAGTAATCTTAGGCCGGATATTGAAAGGGACCCATATGGTTTGGTTACGGGTGGTTTGGCACCTTCATCCTTTGATGGTTGGTATTGTATAATCGGATATCTTGGGGCAACTATACTTTGTGGCAGCGATGTATTATTTTTGTATTATATTTAATTTTACATTATATTTTATTATGCCCTACATCCATATCTTATATTACCATCGTTTTTTTGGATAAGATTTCACCAAGTTTGCGTCCACGTTCGAAGTACATGACAGGGGGAGTGCGGAATAGCTGCTGCATTGGACGGAAATTATTAAAGAATAGGCCAATTCCTTCTCAAAATGTTTTGGATTTTGTTTGCGGATCCATGGAAGCGGGTGCACATTGATATGGGATTGGTTTTGGCATACTTTATGGATCGAATTAACTTGTTAGCCCTATCGATTTATAATGCGTGTTTGTATATATATAAATGAATAGTGGCGCGCATTTGTATTTCTGTTGGGGTGGGGGTTGTACATATAGTACGTTAATGGGGCGAATGGGATTATTAGTAGGAACATATGTATACACAATGGGGTTAAGTTTGTTTGGTGGGCACGGGTTTACATCCAATCATGTAGTTAAAATGTGGGGGGGGGGGGGGTTGTATTGCATGTTTGGTCTCTATAATGATATTATAGTATTATAGCTGAACACACAACTGGTATGGGGCGAATGGGATTATTAGTAGGAACATCTATGTTTACACAATGGGATTATGTTTCGAGCTAAATATTGGCCTGCATATGTAGTTCTGTCGGAGGGCGGGGGTGGTTTGTTGGGGCGAATTATATGTTTTTAGTGGGAACATATATGTATACATATTATCATAATTTTGTCCCTGTTATTTAATTCAAACAGGACTGTGATGTAATTGCAGGGCAAGGTTGTCGCGGTGCCTTGGGATATTTTCAAAAGCATTTTCAAAACATTTACAATTTCGGTGAATACACGCAGCCCTCTACTGAGATGCCAGCTAGGGTGTGTACGGGGATTTGGAGGAGAAGGGGTGTTTAGGTTTGATAGTACTCACCGGTTCATTGAAGATATCTTTAAGCCGTGTTAAACGTTCCAGTAAGTTGAAGTCCTTTGTTATTTGCGAATGGCTGCCATGGGTGTCGTTGAAGGAACAAATTTTAATCCAATGCTAAAAACATGACTGATTCACAGACACGGGGAGCAGTTTTAATGTCGTATAGGCTCCGCCCATTTGTTCTTATTACGCCACCATGTGGTGTTTCTAGTGTGGCTGTTTTTCATATTCAGTGGCAGTCTCCAATTCTGTGGTCGAGTGGGCGAAGATTTTTGTTTTGTACCTTACTCAAATCGTACCGATAGAATCACGTAGATGCTGAAATTGTAAAGTTAACGCCACCGGTGTATAATATGTTTTTGAAAATATCGATAGTCAGGACAGGCTGAAATTGTAATCTTAAAGTCACCGGTGTAATCATATGTTGTTGAAAATATAAATAATCTGATAGCCTGAAAATAATATATAACCCATTGGGAGCCCCCTGGTATAGTGAGGTGAATTATGGGTAAGACCCCTGGTGTAGTGAGGTGAATTATGGGTAATATTATGCCTGTTCTATTGTGATAACCGCCATCTTTTATCTTCTGGAATTATCGGCGTGTTTTATGAAAATGTCACCAAGATTTCTCCACTCGATTCTTTTTAAATGCAGTTTATGCACCCTAATCGGTCAAATTCTTTTGATAATTCTATCTAAATACATCTTAGCTACTATTCGGATATGCTTTCCCGGTCGAAAAATGTTTAGTTTGACCAAAACGGCTATTGACAAAAGTTTGTTTATAAAATAGCGTACTCGATAAACCCGTAGTACGGCCGTACATGCTGTAAATTTGTTATCGAAAACAAATTCAATTTCTTCCATCTAAAACATAATTACGCGCTGGACTCTGTCATTTTAAGAATATATAAGTATTACACACAGACACACGAATTCTCAACTCAAAATTTAGAAAAATGACAGTTTTATCGACATAAATCGATTTTAATTGCAAATCCCATGTTAAATTTTATCATCGAAAAAAATTCATTTCTTCCACCTAAAACATAATTATGTGCTGTATCCTATCATTTTAGGAATATATACGTATCCCACTCAGACGCACCAAGTCTCAGCTTAATATTTTGAAAAATAAGAGATTTATCAACATAAATCGATTTGTATGGCAGATCCCATGTTAAATAAATTTTAGGGCCCTTCAAATGTTTTCTGAGCTGTTCCATATTGGGCACCAGAGTTCATATTTGACCGGTTCTACATGATAATTGTGCAACAGTACAGTCGCGTTACTTTATACGTCAACATTGGTCATTATCACTCGACAAATTTATTTCCGTCTATCGTATCAACCCCTATTTCCCCCGCGTAGCCTGACTAAGTGTCAACATTGGTCTTTATCGCTCCACTAATTTGTATCATTTCATCGGTATGAATTGCATATCCAATTATCCACATATAACCAACCCAATCTCTAATCCCAGTCCAATTTATTTATTTTTTTCATCGCTATAGTCACGTTACGAAATATTTTATTGCGTGATACTTGTACTTATATGTCTATGGTATTACTATAGTATACCGTATACGTATATCAATTGCTATTCCTTTCTATATAATTCTGGTGCCATCTATAGAGATAAAGATAATTTCCGACCCCCCCCCCCCCCCCAATTTTATATCATTGCTGCTTTAGTACAGTCGCGATGCATTACATGGCAACATCGCTCCACTAATTTATGTCAGTTCATCGGTACGAACCCCTTTTTCTCCGAGTCCATATATCCAACCCAACATCTTATCCCGGCCTAAATTATTATTTTTATTGGTATAGTTGTGTTACATACATATTTTTATCATTTGATTCTAATTTGTATTGTACCACTATAGAAGTCCATAAATGACTATTCTGGCACTATATAGAGATGACTAAGATTCTGACACCCCCCCCCCTATTTTATAACCTTGTTGCAACAGTAGAGTTGAGATGCATAATATGTCAACATTGGTCGTTATCGCTCTACAAATACCCCTCCCTCAATTTATTTTTTCATTTGTATTATAGTCTCGTTATGTACACATTTTATCTCTTATAACTTTTGCTTCAACGCGCCGAGTTCTGCTGCAGACAATACAAAACTGACAACATATTGAAATGTAAGCAGGCTTCAAACTCATATTATCCAAGAAAAACTCTGGCTACATCAGAAATTTGTGTATAAGGTGTACTCGCATTTGTTGCGTTAAAAACCAAAGGTCCCAAGTCAAGGTCCAAATCCCCAACAAACTGATGTGAGGTTTAACTCCATCTACATACAGTAATGTCAAAAGTAATTGATCACTTAACCACAGCAGAATTATGGGTAATTTTTCAGGATTTTAAATCCTGAAAAATTACCCATAATTCGGCTGTGGTTAAGTGGTCAATTACTTTGGGCATTACTGTATCCCATATAAGGATGTGAGGTCTAATGATAACTCCATCTACATACAGTAATGTCCAAAGTAAGTGACCACTTAACCATAGCAGAATTATGGCGTTCAATATGGTCTACCTAATTCTGCTCCAAAAACATGTATATTGAATATATGGATGTTTATTGGGGGGAAACCGATAATTTCAATGATATTTTCATTAACTGGGATCCAAAAACCGACCTACGGGAGCGCGCTTCGCGCGCGACTGTTTCTTAAGCATATGTGCATATTTAATAAGTCAACAATTGGAATCACAACAGATAAGATTGGCTGGGGTCCCTTGCGCTTGCGCGATCTGTCCATCAAAACATATTTAGACATCTCAAGACACGTAAGACCCAATAACTTAATATACAGAATAGATACATCTATTGCCTGAGTGACTAATATTTATATTTGTTACAATGGGGTCAAATAGTTGCGAAGACAGCACCACAATTCTTTCCCTCCATAGTAAATCTTAAAACAACTTCTAAAGAATTATTTATTTACCTTATATTTGGTATGGAGCGTCCTTGGTTTACTGGAGTTCAGATTTGTTAACATCACGTCACCAAGTCAATTACTTGCGAAGCCACAGCCATAACTATTTCCCTCCATAGTAATTCTCAAAACAACTTCTTAAGAACAATTGACCAGGTCAGTCGCGCAATTATTGGCAGAGCCACGGTCAATCATTTTTTTTTAAACCAAATTTTACATTTAAATTATTAAAGGGGTACTGTACGCCATTTTCAATAAATTCCCGGTGATAACAACGATCTATTATCGATACTATATAGAAATATAAGTAATTTGAGTCGAAGATGTATTCTGTAAACGCTCAGGTTAATAGGCTATCTTAAAATTTAATAATTTAAAAGTTAATAATTTAATATAAATTGATTTTATGGCTCCAGCCATAAAATGGCGTCTCTTAAAATTGGAATTTCCGTGTACAAAACGTAATCAAATTATAATTGAGGGATACTGGATTAATAAAACAATTGCACACACGATCGTTTGAAACATTATGCTTATACGGGGAGAAAACCCAAGCCACTCATTGACTAGTGACCATACACTAACTTAAATGAGTATATGGGACTACTAAGCATATAATATAATGTTTATTTGATTCATTTGGTTGAAAACTGTACAAAAATTACTCGACAACGACAATTTGTATTTTTGCATTCCGGTAAATTTGCCATCCGTAACAATACTTCGTACTCAACAGACTTTCAAAAAATGGAAAAGTTGTTACCTTATTCTCCGACTCGGGGATTATAGAAACCAACAACAACATCTTGGGTACAGTACCCCTTTAACCAAAAAAAAAAAATTTAAATGAGAAAATTAACTTTTACTACTTGCTAAATTTTATCTTTTAATTATTTCATTTAAATTTTAGACTAAAATTTAAAAATATACAGTCCCAGTATTTACAGTATAGTAAGTCCAAGTCTTTATAATCTGTTGAGTGACCCCACAGTCATTTACTTGCTTTGTTAGTAATAATTTGAAGGATTACTTGTTTAAACGCAATTGTTATCAAAATATTTTATGTATTTTTTATAATTTCTATTTATATGTAATACTATAATCTTGGTGGCGTTACCATTTCTGACTATGGTTTTCTTGTTTACAATGGTTGGGTGGGTGGCTTAATCCGATTGGATATATTCTGTCAGCACGTGACGGGGTGTGTTTGTCTGGACCGTGGAGGGTTATGGGTGATCCACTCCCAGTCATAATGTAACGCATGACAATATGTTCAAGGATTACAAATGGGTCTTTAGTCTGGGATGGATATGAGCCTATAGCTAATAATGGCGGGAATTAGTTATCGGATAGGATATGGAGGGATCGATATACATTTAGAAATCTTGCAACTAAATATATTTATACACACAGGAAAACACACGCAATGAATGTATAACTAACGAGTAGTTAGTCATTGAAAAGTTCAGTGACGATTTTCATCAGGGCTGCCTTTTTGTAATCTGGGACGGACCGAGATGTTGAGGGGGGCTCTGATGTGAGCCAATTCATCTGGTGGGTGGAGAGCCATTGACGGAATCGGGAATATGTGTAGCTAGATCGGATAGCCTGGTTCGTATGTTGATGGGTGATGATGTTGACATGGGTTTTAGGTTTGGGGCATAACTGTCAGGTGATGTTGAGCTGGTTCAGGGGGCGGTGAGGTGGATGGTACTAATTCGTTGGTTGAGGTGAGGTATGCTGGTTTGATTGGTGACGTTGAACGAGTGGCTATCGAGAAGATTTTGGGCGGGTTTCGGTGGCTGCTGAACAGGTTTCGTTTGCTCGCAACCGGGTGAACGTGGCAGTCGAGGGCGACGTGTTGGTTTCGGGATGGCCGAGTAATTATGTTGACTCGTTGGGTGGTAATATAGTCGATGTCGATGAGTTATGAGGCATACCTGGGTTTGTAGGTGGCGGTATGTCTTGGAGGTGAGGTTGAGCTGGTTGAGGGGGCGGTGAAGTCGACAGAATAGGGTGGGAAGAATATGTTGGTTGAGGTGAGGTGTGCTGGGTTGATTGATGACGTTGGGTGAGTGGCTGTCGATGGGGTTGTTGGGCAGGTAATTAGTTGGGGAATTATGAGCTTTAGGTAACATCTGAAAGCGATGCCCGATGCACACTGGTACGTAGATGCAGAGATTTAGTAAGAAGGGTCAGCGCGCCGAAGTGCGTCGATGCAAAAGGCTAGCTCACGTAACATCAGATCAGTGTCTCCATTGTTGGCAGATTTATTTGAAATTGCTTTGAGTGTAAACAAATCGGTGTTTTCAAAAAAGAACGATTGAGATATATTACATAACAAGATGCAATTAGCATATATACTTACCGTTTATATGTTGTAAGCCATGTTTGTTCATCATGTACCCCCTGAAACCGCTCCTTGATTTATATATTTTGTCGCACATCGGGCAAACGTATTCGTACCGGGTTGTGGGACTATGATGACGCTTTTGTTCGTCATTCTTGCAAGTTTCTGTTTTCGGTCGGTAGTTTTCTTAATGGAGCATGGCGTTGATGTTCTTTTCTGTTCGATTTCCACTTCGCGAAAACTGTCACTGTCAGTATACTCTTCGAGCAATATATAAAAATCTAAATCATCCCACGAGAAGAATTGTGATGAAGGCATTTCAAAGTTCAAGTGACGTGGACAACTATATTTCTGAAATGGATAACCTACTCGTTCAATTTGATTGTGCAGGGATTGTAGTTTGGGGGGCTAACCCCGGGATCTTCGAAAGGGCCGAGAGGCCCTTTCCTTAACCCCTCATTTTTAGCTTTTAATTGAAATACATAATAAAAATTTAAAAAAACAATACATTTTTTAGCACTTTTGTTATTTCTTTTTCATTCGTCGTTTGTTTGGATGCTGATGACATTTCGATGACGAAGGTGGAGATGGCAATGTCGGATATTCCTCGCTGTTCTTTTGGCATAGTGCCAAAGCTGCGTCCGCCTGTGCCTGCATTGTGTCCAGTCTGGCACAGATGGCGTCTCTCTCTGTTGGTGTCATGCTCATGGTGGTAGTGCTGTTGTTGTTGCTGCTGATAGAGACGGGGGACACCGGGTTCATGTGAAATTCCGGTGTCCGAGGTGGTAACTGATCCATCTCTATCTCGAAGTTTGTGGCAGTGACGTCCGGGTGGCATTTACGTCGCTGTCTCCGCTGGCCTCGACTACGGCAGGGGTGATGTCCTCTTCCCCTGTTCCGCTGACTGTGATCTGGGCAGGAGGGGCCATCTGTGCGTCTCTCAGATACCTCCCGTCTGCCTCCGGCGTCGGTGGTAAACGGCAGGTGACTGTCGGTCGTCGCAGCCGAGTGGGGAGTGGCAGCCGGCCGATCAACAGCTCCCATCGTCTTCCTCCACTCGGCCCTTCGCGCTGCGTCCCTGCACCGGCGAGAAGGACTCTTGGTCTTCTTCACAATTCTGGTTGTAGAGTCCCTGTGTGGAACCGCAGGCCCCTGGTGATTTCCAGCTGCAACGGTCCTGAATTCCATGGATAGATGCACATAGCCCCCCTTAGGGTCTATTCTCATTGCACACGCGCGTGCGATTAATCGCAGCGTTTTTTAAGTTCGAGCGGCTCTATATGTGCGTTCGATTGCATTCCTTCCTCCCACAGCTAAGAGTTCCCCCAATAGGGGTGGGGGTCTGACGAACACATTCATACACAGGGCTAGGGTAGGTTGGAGGATGATAAAGTACTTTTGGTTGGGGTGACCACATATATATATGCTGACACATTAACTTTAAAGTTCCTCAGTTATATTTACTCAAGTATAAGTTGAGTATAACGAGCCATGCCATCAAAATGACATAAGTTTTGAGGATACAATTTCTATCTAGCTAATTATAATTAGAAATAGAGGGTTCAATTCCATGTAGTTGGGCATAAATATGCACATTTTATTCCAGCTTGAAACGTATATAACACTATATTAGTACGATCACAACCCAAGAGTTTTATGTACATGTATATAATTGTTATTATCACTCAAGATTATCAAAAGTGTACGATTCAAGTGGTTGAATTAGATCTTTCAAAATTTTACTTTATAGTTAGCTAGGTCTTACAAAAATCGTCTTTCTGAATAATGCTCATTTAAAACAGTTGTACTCAAACATATATGATATCCAGTAAAAAGTATGGGGAAAGAGGGGATGAGACCCCAATTTGTTGGAGGAAAAACAAATAGATTTGCATGTAGGGAGGATGGTAGATCCATGGTTGGGAGGGATTTTTATGTTCAACCCTGTGCATGAATATTTTTTTCAGACCCCCCCCCCCTCCTCCCCCATCATCGAGTGCTCATTTCTATAGCTGCTGGCAACAGTGACAATGCGGCACTAGCATTGACGAACCACCATTCAAATAGAATAAGTGATGGGACTCAGAATTCTACCTTAAGAGTCACACACGCATCGTTTCAGGTCTCATTCTGTCGCCAGGACGCTGTTCGCATGAGCGATTGATTTCAATTTGATCGTCATCGGCGGCTTATCACCAGTGATCGCACATTCTGAACGGCACATTACTATCAATCTATATATTCACAATCTTGGGTACAGTTTTGCGCGAGACTGCAGGTAATATAATGCGATTGAATTCTATAAAAATCAACACTGATGCTAGCTATACGTTGGAAACTTCTTTCCAAGCCATTTCTTTTCCGTACTTCATTTATTATTTTATCGCCCATCAGTTATGAGAATGACTGTACCCGGATAGTATATGTGACCGAGTGAACCATGCCATTTTCTCTGTAACGGCTATCTCGATTACGAGGTTGATTGCATAAGATGATTGGTCACGAATAGGACGTGGTCGTTTGAGGAAGGTAATTGATCACAAATCGCTCTGCATTATGTTCACACGCACCTTAAAAAACGCTGCGATTAATCGCACGCGCGTGTGCAATGAGAATAGACCCAATGGCGATCAAATTGAAATCAATCGCTCATGCATGCGAACAGCGTCCTAGCGACAGAATTCGACCTGAAACGTTGCGTGTGTGACTCTTAAGGTCGAATTCTGAGTCCCATCACTTATTCTATTTGAATGGTGGTTCGTCAATTATAGTACCGCGTTGTCGCTGTTGCCAGCGGCTATACAAATGAGCACTCGATGATGGGGGAGGGGGTCTGAAAAAAACCGTTCATACACAGGGTTGAACATAAAAATCCCTCCCAACCATCCTCCCTACATGCAAATCTATTTGTTTTTCTCCCAAAAATTGGGGTCTCATCCCCTCTTTCCCCATAATTTTTACTGGATATCACATGTTTGAGTACAAATGTTTTAAATGAGCTTTATTCAGAAAGACGATTTTTGTCAGACCTAGCTAACTATAAGGTAAAATGTTGAAAGATCTAATTCAACCACTTGAATCGTACACTTTTGATAATCTTGAGTGATAATAACAAATATATACATAAAACTCCTGTAATCTGGGTTGTGATCGTACTATATAGTGTTATATACGTTTCAAGCTGGAATAAAATATGCATATTTATGCCCAACTACATGGAATTGAACCCTCTATTTCTAATTATAATTAGCTAGATATAATTGTGTCCTCAAATATTATGTCATTTTGATGGCATGGCTCGTTATACTCAACTTATACTTGAGTAAATATAACTGAGGAACTTTAAAGTTAATGTGTCAGCATATATAGGCCTGAATGTGGTCATGCACCCCCAACCGAAAGTACTTTATCAACCTCCAACCTACCCTAGACCTGTGTATGAATGTGTTCGTCAGACCCCCACCCCTATAGGGGGAACTCTTAGCAGTGGGAGGAAGGAATGCCATCGAACACACATGTAGAGCCGCTCGACCTTAAAAAACGCTGCGATTAATCGCACGCGCGTGTGCAATGAGAATAGACCCTTAGGGTCTATTCTCATTGCACACGCGCGTGCGATTAATCGCAGCGTTTTTTAAGGTGCGTGTTAACATAACACAGAGCGATTCGTGATCAATTACCTTCCTCGGACAACCACGTCCTATTCGTGACCAATCATCTTATGCAATCAACCTCGTCATCGAGATAGCCGTTACGGAGAATGGCATGGTTCACTCGGTCACATATACTATCCGGGTACAGTCATTCTCATAACTGATGGGCGATAAAATAATAAATGAAGCACGGAAAGGAAATGGCTTGGAAAGAAGTTTCCAAGGTATCGCTAGCATCAGTGGTGATTTTTGTAGAATTCAGTCGAATTATATTACCTGTCAGTCTCGCGCAACACTGTACCCAAGATTGTGAATATATAGATTGATAGTCATGTGCCGTTTAGCATGTGCGATCACTGATGATAAGCCGCCAATGGCGATCAAATTGAAATCAATCGCTCATGCAATCGAACAGCGTCCTGGCGACAGAATTCGACCTGAAACGTTGCGTGTGTGACTCTTAAGGTCGAATTCTGAGTCCCATCACTTATTCTATTTGAATGGTGGTACCGCGTTGTCGCTGTTGCCAGCGGCTATACAAATGAGCACTCGATGATGGGGGAGGGGGTCTGAAAAAAAAACGTTCATACACAGGGTTGAACATAAAAATCCCTCCCAACCATGGGTCTACCATCCTCCCTACATGCAAATCTATTTGTTTTTCTCCCAACAAATTGGGGTCTCATCCCCTCTTTCCCCATAATTTTTACTGGATATCATATGTTTGAGTACAAATGTTTTTAATGAGCTTTATTCAGAAAGACGATTTTTGTCAGACCTAGCTAACTATAAGGTAAAATGTTGAAAGATCTAATTCAACCACTTGAATCGTACACTTTTGATAATCTTGAGTGATAATAACAAATATATACATAAAACTCCTGTAATCTGGGTTGTGATCGTACTATATAGTGTTATATACGTTTCAAGCTGGAATAAAATATGCATATTTATGCCCAACTACATGGAATTGAACACTCTATTTCTAATTATAATTAGCTAGATATAATTGTGTCCTCAAAACTTATGTCATTTTGATGGCATGGCTCGTTATACTCAACTTATACCTGAGTAAATCTAACTGAGTTAATGTGTCAGCATATATAGGCCTGTATGTGGTCACCCCCAACCGAAAGTACTTTATCATCCTCCAACCTACCCTATAGACCTGTGTATGAATGTGTTCGTCAGACCCCCACCCATATTGGGGGAACTATTAGCAGTGGGAGGAAGGAATGCCATCGAACACACATATAGAGCCGCTCGACCTTAAAAAACGCTGCGATTAATCGCACGCGCGTGTGCAATGAGAATAGACCCTTAGCCTGGCTTAGATTCCAGCTAAGGGTATCCACTATGCGCAATCTATCCAAGGCGGCGACTACAGCCGAAGGGATTAACTGCATAATCCCCTGCCAAGTCCAAGTAAACAACTCACTGTCGCACGGGCGGTTGTCCCATAAGGGAAGACCACACAACTCACGAGCGACAGGCCAGTCAATTGGAACGGCAAGCCGTGCTGTAGAGTCGTACGACTTGTCAGCTCAACAAGCGACCGCAGAATGGATTTGATTGTGAGTTGGATTTTTCCGTATTTGTAACGTTTATGGAAAGCATTAATCACACCTTTTTCAAATTCAAATATGTTTATTCTCATTAAACCATATACAAATACAGTATTTGAGAAAAAATAATAAAGTGAAATACATGTAATGAAATATATATACAAAATACCCGACGTGTTATAGGTATCTCGAGGTGTATGGTGATTTTTCGTCATTTGGCTGCATAACGTTATCCTTATTATACTAGTACATTTAGAGAGACTGTAAAAGTGACACATCAAGCCATTATGATCCTAATATGGGAGAAACTTTTGATATAATATATTAATATATATATATATGGTCATTTATGTTTGACGTGCACAGGTCTGAGACAATCTCATCACATTTCTTCTTTAGTATAATTAATGCATGGATCAGTTTTGACACAAAACTCTGTTATATATAGGAATGTACACGTATGGTTCAGGGGAGAAGCTCATATCGAACATGTTGACAACACCTGGATGTTTGAATTGACCCATTAGTCGAGATTCCACAAAACTTATTGTTAATGCTTAGTTCTATAATTTAGATCTTCCAAAAAATACAATATATATTGTTGTGTAGTTTATATATATATATATATATATATATATATATAATTCATAAGTACGTGATTATATGTCGATCGGGTACTTTGTGATACAAATAAGGCGAACGGGTCTATTGTGTCACTTTAACTGGTCAATCATCCTTTCACAACAGAATGGTCTCGCCGAGCGAGCATCCAGTCATCAAAGGTTTACGTGATTTGATAACGGATAACTATATTATACAGCCTATCGGGATGACACCACTCACCGAGGCACACAATCACATCAGGCTGGGTGGGGGCATATGCAGGCAATCTATCGCTCTCATCGCATCGATGATTCAGACAGCTATAAACTCACGGTTTAGTCGAATTTTCACGGGGTTATTTTGGTCGGTGTGTGATCTCTCGGGGCCGGGTCATTCTGTTTTCGGTAATCGTCGATTGCAGTCTGTGCTGACAGCCGATGGACACGCTTGGTTATTGGTGAGTGAGTGAATTTTAAAAGTATAAATCTTTAAACCAATAACGTATACGATTTTATTTTGGTTACTCTTATCACCATGGACTGTTGTATATATATACTGTCTCTGGATATTGTTTCGGCCAATTTGGCCGGTTACTTCATGTGACTTTTTCATCTGACGTGTGTGTCGGATAATTGATCTGGAGGATTTATGTAAATGTTAGCCCAAACTACATTTCCAAGTAACGATGGTTTTGTTGTTTATTTTGAGGAATAATACCGCGTCAGATGAATTCAGCCCAAATATGTTAACAGTTGTCGTGTCAAACATTCGGCAGTAGGTTAGCGTTATTTAGTATTTGTGGATGTCCTTTAACATGGGGAAAATAGACTACTGCGCTTGAACGAGCATGTGAATTTGTCGTTTTTAATGTACAGCAACTTGATAATCAATAACAGAGGCATTCTCTGTCAAATAAGGTCGCTCTATTTACGGTATTAATTGCGGAACTTTCTAAAGTAAACTACAGGTAAACGGATACATACGGTAAATTATAGAATGTGCCGGAATCGGCCTAATCGCCCCATGGCCAACTCGCCCAGCCGACGTGTGTCAATTCGGTACCTACTATAACATGTACCCGAGTCCGATTCGGAATAAAAGATGTATACGGGTGTTATATAGCGTTTGGTCCGTTGTTTCTCAATGAATATTATTGAAATTTGGTGTATATGTCCGGGCTGGGACATGGAATACAACAACGTTTGAATTGTTTTTTAATTTACAAATTTGTTGATTTTATTCAATTTTTTTTCGTTCTGAAAACACACTATAAAGTGTATATAATATAATAACGAACACGAGACATACATAATTTATAAACTGTTAACAAAAGATATCAAACTCAATACATGACAAAGATGACTCAGTGAAGTTTATAAAGTGAACATAAAAATATTAAGGTAAGAATCTTTTTAAGCATTACTAAACCGTTTAGCACAGACCACAGTCCACTTCACTCATCCGATCATCACCAAACTTCATATTTATCTTGATATTGATCTATCAGATGAGAGCTATCAAATATTTTTTTAATTTCATAGGAAAAAATGGTCGCCAGCGGCCATATTGCATTTACGTTATATTTTATCGCGTCATGTCGATATCTAGTATTACTTAGAAATTTCACCTTTCCAGATTCATAATTGCTCCATTGACTGTAACAGATGAAATTATTCCCCTATTCGGATAGAGTGTCACTGAAACTTTATTTTGTCAGACTGTCTGTATAATCACTGATTATATATGGCAATAATCTGTAATAAGATGTAGCACTATTTTATTTTATATTTACATGCAGTGCTGTTTTTATACATCAATTCTAATCCCCCTAGATCATCATGTGATCGATCATACATCGCGCGAGGACCTGGTTGAATTAAGGGGGGTTTTATGGATCACTTCTGTCCTCAAGCTAGATTATACTTATGACATTTAATGGCATGTTTCTAACGTGGAGGGTTAGATATGCTTGAGAAACCACCACTCTTTAATTCACACCAAGTTCTCAGCTGTCATGTTCGGATATTAGAACCCATAGCCATGATATATGGTTTATTTTGTGTATACTAGTAATATAGTTATTTTCAGTACCTTTATATACCAGTACTGTGTATAACAATGCATATAAATTAATCCATGTATACATGTATATTGATTCAACGGATTCAGTGGTTTTGTCCATCAGTCTATCAAATTTGCGGGGAAAACATGGCCACAAGCAGTACACCCTGCTAAATTTCGAATTTGAATCAATTGGCGCACCCTGCAGCCAGCTTTTATTGGAGAACTTTTTCTTATGTGGATATTTTGGGTCACCGCTAGATGTGAGCCATATTTTGTTCTCAAACTGTCCTTGTGAAGACATCACTGCCAGCGGTGATCTTCAATTTTACTATTTTTATGGCTAAATAATTTGGTTGATCCTACAGACGACACCCTTGTCCGATCGTCATCAGATTCCACTATTATCTTCTGGATAACCAGGGTGAGAGTAATCTAATTTTCCCGAATTTCATTAAAAAACATTACCACAGGCAGCAATTTGGTATCTTACTCTTTGATGCTCTTTTGCATGACTGAATTGTTTAGCAACTGTACAGACATATCCCTCATCTGGTTTTTATATACATGTATATCTCTTCATGCGGATAGCCAGTATTACGTAGGTACTTCAACTTTCTGCATTCCTGTCATCATTTGAAATATAAAAATTTACCTGATACATGCACCCTTCAAAATTTGTTTCGTCGTATCTATTTTAATGACCCGTATGGTAATATTGATACAGATATATTTGTCAAACATTTCTTTGTACAATATACAGGTATTTAGTTTGTAACTAAATCTAGAAATATATAATAGTAGCTCGTGGACCCCACTTCGTCCGGGATGTTCCCCTCTGATTTTCGGAGAAATGCGCGATTTAACCTTGAATTGACTATTTTAAAGGTGAAGGTCATGTCGGGGTCACGATTTGACCCGTCCAAAACACTCCCCGGACAAAAGTCACGACAAAAGTACCCGTCGAAATCCGCCCGGCTTTATACCCGATTTGACCTTGAATTGACAATTTTGAATGTCAAGATCAGGTCAGGGTCATGATTTGACCCACCCGAAACACTCCTGGGACAAAAGTAACAGTAGGTATCAAATTTCGTTGAAATACTTCCGTTTTACCAGATTTGACCTTGAATTGATCTTTTTTGAATGTCAAAGTCAGGTCGGGATCAAGATTTGACCCGTCCAAAATACTCCCTGGAAATAATTTCCCCTAGGTATCAAATTTCGTCAAATCTGTCCGGCAGTTTTCCCGGCCATAGCTAACAGACAAACAGACAGACAAATGTCCAAAATATATATTAAACTAGCTGATGTACTCGACTTCGTTCGGGCTAGTTAGGGATTTTTTTTGTGATCGCCTCCATCTGGACAGTGGCCAGTATATACAGCGTCTGGCCAAACTATTGTTCAATTGGTCCAGAAACATGCCTATATCAGCACGTTCGAGAACATGGTCCCACGTGAAATTGGACCCGTCCATATTGCTCCCGGGATCGAAGTAGTCCTACACACAAATTTTTAGTCGGATCGGTCAAGGTCCAGAAACATGCCTATGAGCGAGGTCAAGTTGACACGTTAAATACCAAATTCGAGCAGTGTTAGAGTCTATAACACATACACACATGCATTCACGCATACACACATACATACATACATACAGACAGGTGTTTCAAAATGTATAATCGATAGCTACAACAATTCTATGGTAGATAGTTCACGGCCGACCTGATGCATGCATCTTAGTTTTCTTGTATTATATAATCATGTCTTTATGGTTACTGCGCGCGTGTATTATAAGCTTGGTTCCCGGAGAGATCACAATATTAAATGCACATGTATACACAGACCCTATTTTTTAATGTAGCCGTATACAATCGAGGCAGTGATTAAAGTGACACGACATGGTATTATGTAAAATTAAATCATAGTCTTCGGTTCAAGTTCAAGTGTATATTGTCTCATAAAATCTTCAAAAAGGAATCACGTCAGCTATATGCCACTTTAACATTCTACCTGCCTTACTTACACCGATTTATGCGGTGCGAGTTCACCACTACCTGCAGGTTTGCACCGATGGTGCGGGTACATCTCTGTAAACTCACGCTCGCCGTCCGATGGTCCATTTCCCACATTGGGCACACAATATATTTGTGGGGTTGGGGTGTGAGTACCCATTAACTTTTATAAACAAATATAATACGGGATATTATTTCCATACTTAAAACTTAACCTTCGACAACCTAATTGTCGCTAAGTTACAAAATTGTTCTTAATTTTATGAAAACTTGCCACTATTAAGTTAATCTATGAACTTCATCGACTTACGCAGGCTTTTATGTAATTAATGCACATTGCATGCCAATATGTAGTGGGATTAAGGTAGACGATATTTATTTATCAGCGTCGGGGAATCTGACAGGTCTCTTCATTGGGCGACGCCATATTGTTTGCTTGTCGCCAAGCACACCGAGTAGTTCTCGCAATAACCGCCGCGATATGTACACGAGATTCGCGGAGTTGGCTATCCCTGTATACTAGTCCCAACTATAACCAAGTTCCGACTGTTCATAGATATGAACTTTTTCTGTCTGGCGGATCTGAAATGTCTTTATATGCCCCTTTTTTAAGCAAGTGACCGATTCCAATATGCCATTATTGATAAGAGTTGAGCACCTGCCACGCCCACCACGCGCAAATTAGCGAAACCTTCGCGCTTCTTGTTGAAATTATCGTTAATTCAAATTAGATTTCATATTCCGTAAACTTGGGCTAAAAGTCATCGCGACGTGTTGCCGACAATAATTAAACTGATTATATTCATAGAATTTAAACAAGCCATCGACCCGGAACCATATGTACATATCTATTATATATATATGGCTATATTATGTCTATTGTATATATACTTCTAGTTAATATCTCAATATCCTTTATGTAATATGTAATGTATTTACTCGGATGAGAGAATAAAGCATACATATTTATGTTATGTTACACACGACCGCGGTGTAACCTGTACCAACCAAGTCCCGACGGTTCACGAATTTCTGTCTGAAATGTTAACCCGTCCGCGTGGCTTCTGCGCTCGTGATTGGTATACCCGTGAATCCGAACTTTCTTTATATGTCGTGCATAATGCTTTGCACTTGCATGTGTACGATGCATGTAATGCCTTTTTGAATCAAACGACTGATTTTTAACTTATAACCATGTTCGAATATTCCTTTTATCGATGTGTAAGCATTCTGCTTTTATCTCGCATGCTAACAGACTAATGAAACTGGATTCTTTGCCAGATTATCACCGCGCCCGACGACTTTGTTTTGCGACTAATTATCACACCGTTTCACTGACCCCAGTGTAAACAAACACAATTTCCATTTTCAATACTGTGCGACATGAATTCAGGCTTGCATGAATCCGGCGACCACAATATATCCGTTCAGCTATACCGGTTGTTTATCCTTTAGTCCGTGTGCGATTTTCACGCCGCCCCGAATATTGTATTTTATTCGCTAGAAGAGACACTTCGAGTGTTGGTTCTACATCACACTGACCAACCGTTTCCCCGTTGTGGTGTGCGTTTGGCCGTTGTGGTGTGGCGAAACGCCGTTGTACGGTGTTTTTGGCGAAATTCGCAAGCGGGTAGGAGAGGGCTGATCACCAAAATCGGGATGGAGAGTTAATGTGCATATTTATAATAATGAGACCCCAACAGCCCTGAAGAAGGATATTATACCCAACGAATGAGCGCTTCCTTGGCTCTCTGTTTGTTTGTACGGCTGAGAAATAGCCTACACAAAATGCCAGGGTGGGCATTCTGACAATGGTTCCTCGACATGAAAGCCTTATTTGCTCACCCCTGAACACAATTTGACACCCCGCTGGTATTCTCCACGTAAGAAAAATTATCCCCGATCATGCTGGTAACGGCCCCAATTCTCCAATGGCCTAAATATTCAATAAAATCCCATTCGAAATGGGTCAACAGCAGCGAAAAAATGACAACGCCGTTGTGGTTTTCATGGCAACAACGTTGTGGCGGGGCTGGTTTTTCGATTTTTGGTGATCATGCAGTATTTTGATGTTTTTGAGACCAGAACAAGGTGTTTCACGCCTATTTCGTATTGTGTATCCAAAATATTACCTGTTTTATCCGTATAAGCAATGTTTACCCGTGTATACATGCCACGTAACCTGTCCCCATAAACACGTTTTTTGTGCTCCAAGCAGGGTATATTATTGTCCACATAGGCATATACCACGGCGTGGAACGCGCGTACATCACATTTTTAATCTATAACCAAAGCGGATTTGATTTAAAATTGATTGTGGATTAAAGTGGATATAAGGGCTGTGTCCGACGGAATAAACTAGTGGATGAGGCATATAATTTCTCATTACATCTTTTATAACCAGTGGATGATAAAAACTCGGAATTTATAAAAGAAATTAGATGAAAAATAGGAACGAAATATGCACCGAATTTGAACATCAAACACTGCTTAACCGTTTAATTGATATTTGTAAAATTCACACATATTAATTTGTTCTCTCACATAGCCCACAACTCATGCACCAAATATATAACATAAAATGTACGAAGTGAGCGGCTTATAGATTACAAAGTGATGTAAGTTCCCCGTCATGTATACTCATGATACTGCTGTTTGACCAACTCAAGTTTATTTGGCGCGAATAGGCGATTTGATTACGAAAATTATAAACGTACTCAAAACCTACCCTCACCCTATTTCATAAAAGTTTTACCACAATGGTATTTCCAAGAAAGCCACACATATAAATATATTAATTTCCATATATGTCATATGATGATTACGTTCAAGAGTATCATGTTCTCTTAATACATTTTATAATCGCCGTCGAAATTCTAATTTATGAATCTGATGTATGCTATATAATAACACGTGTCTGGTGGTCTGGTCTGCTTCTTGAGTATTGTTATAGAATAGAAATAGCTTCATTGGTCCACTGCTGGAGCTTATATACGGTAAGGATCGTTATTGGGGAGATGAGGAACATGAAATATCTTGCGATAACGCAAGGATAATTCTACCCAAAAGAAGTTATTTTTTTGTAGTATTATACACACTAAACTCTCACACCACAGTTAGTTAAATATTATTTATCATGACCCAAATTCCTTTTCTTTGTGGGTGGGTCTGGGGTAGGGCGGTGTCGTTACATTGTAAATGATGCACGTTATTTTGTTAGTGTCCATATACGAAATAACGCGAATTGTTCCTAAGTCCCGTATCCTATAGGAGCACTGGGGGATCAAATATATATCCTTTTTCGTGGTTCATCACTAAACAAAGTTCTAAATATGTAGGTTTTGTTTGTTATTTCTATACATGTCGTTTACGTTGTAATTGTGTGTCTCAAGTATGTCCATCTAAGTTCAGGGTTAGTGGCTATAACCAGTTTCCCTATCATGCAGTGTTATAATTATCGCGTAAAGTTTGTACGCCTTGTTATGCAAAACAAAGTCGGGATATGTAACGTTTTGACTTTTATTTACACAACATAAACGGACAAACTTGACAATACCATATTAGTAATATCTGCTATATATTTATGATTGACATAAGTCTATTATAACACAAACTCTGTATTTTAGTATTCTGTCTGACTATTCTTAACAACAATCATTATCTCGAAGGCCATATCATGGTTACATATCATGGCACGGGTGAACACAATGAGAAATATCTGTCCACCTGACCTGATATATATAGTCCAAGTCTTCTCGTACTAAAACCAGCTAAGATATTGGGTTGGATAGATGCTGGATTTTAGTCCAAGCCTGCATGCCTGCATAGGCTTCTTATAACACAACTTACGCCCAGGATATGTGGCGGGAATTTGTGGTGTATTTTACTCGATTTACCTAAAAAAATCAATACATGATGCTACATACATCGAAAAGAGTGACATCTTATGGTCATAATGGTGTATAATAATCTAACTTTCATGTTAAATTACGCATAGAATATATTCCGGTTGATTGCCACAAACATCGCTTTTTTCTCTGTTTGTTTACGTTTTAACTGAAAGCCGAAGTTGTCGGAATAACTTCGTCATAATCCGGAGTTTGTTTTGGGTATACTAGTTTCCGTTTCTATATATAGCGCGGGGTTTTCCGAACAAAATGGCGAAAACCGATCGCCCCAAAGTCCAGTTTCCTATGTGCTTTGAGAACAATTCCCGCACTAAAAACTTAATGACATAATGGCGGATCAGAACGGCAGTTTTGTTGACACAAGAAACTTGTCAAAATTGGAGCAAATTATAACTCTTGTGTCTGACTTGCCATGTGTGTGATTTTCGTCCATGTGCATTTTGACTTTTGTGTTGATAAAATAAATCGGAGAACCGAATCACACAGTTTCGAAATATAGTTCTTCCGTTTTAGTGGGACTTTTCAAACGTAAGGTTCAAAATTTATACAAATTTTGTTTGATTTTCTTGTGTGCTTAACAAGAGCAGTATATTGCTCTGTTCGCTTAGTATATATCTTAATTTCGCGGAAGTCCACCAAATGTTGGTGAAATGTAGCGCCATATTTATTCTAATGCTCGTTGTGTTTACACTGTTTTAAACTTTGAGAGGGTTGTAATTCCCGTAATTTATTTAATGTATTACATTTATATCTTCAATGTTTACTTAATCTATTTATTTTGTATTTATTGACACACATAATTACGATAACAATGGAGAATTCATCGTAATTTGCGTGGTTAGTCGAAAATCTACGGAATATTTTCAACGGAAAATGCCGAACACAGTTCGCGAGGTCAACTGAGTTCGCATACTTTTAAAAATTTGTAAACAGTGCGGTAAATGTCTCTTTTCACATTAAATTACCGCTTTCAATTCACAACTGATGTGGGTTTCAGATCAAATAGCATGTCTTCTGCGGAAAATATCCGTTTATTGTCGCAATTGTGATATTTTATTTCATATAATTGTGGTTTTATTTGAGCGGATCATTAACGCTTAACTCGTGTCATAAGAAGGCATAGGGCGCGATCTCGGACTAAACACCAGCAAATCGCCATACAAATATCTTAGCTGGTACGAGAAGACTTGGACTACCTGATATACAGAATTTCAACCAACTTTTCGGTCGTATATTCACACTAAATATACCAAAACCATACAGCATATAGTATAAGTCAAAATGAAGATTAATGTCCCGCATATATGGACACTTAACGGGCAGTTCACAACACCTCATAACTGGCTGTGAAAATGCATGACTTGTTCGATTTGGAGCACAAAACGTGTTTATGGGGACAGGTTACGTGGCATGAGTGTATGCACGAGTAAACATTGCTTATACGGATAATACATGTAATATTTTGGATACACAACAGGGGGGGGGGGGGTCGCGCACAAAAATTCCATATATAGGGCGGGTGGGTCATTTGTACCCGGAAAAAATGCGTAAATGACCAAAAATGCAATTTTTTTCCTCCACTTAAAATCACTGTTTTTGTCCTCATGTAATCTGCTAATATCAACCACATGACACACTAGGCTATTTAAAACATACTAAGCAGAACTAACTACCATTTAGGGGTGTATGTATGCTGATGTATGTCAAAATTAAGGTACCAGATTTCCACGGATGAAAGATGTATTATATATATATAAACAAATCATATAACAAACATTAAAACACAAGAACAAACACTTATAATATGCATATCCAAGATAGCCTTTCAATTGGATGTCAAAGTGTATGTTATAGCTATATATATACACACATGTGTCTCCCTTTAAGGGTTTGAACAAAATATGAAGCTGAGTTTATATTGATGAATTCTGTGATGAATTTTGAAATTACTTTTGACAAATTTGTTTACCGTTATAACATAATTATATGCTCAGACACGATCAGTTGACAATGCTTGCATATAAGCATAATTATGAAATGATTACCATCTTCTGTTCTTAATCCACATAAATGATATTATTTGTTATCAAGATAAACTTGTTGATACAAACAAAAATAACAATTCCACTATATTCCACTGGTTTAAAACAAAATAACTCATACAAAAAGTTCATACTATTTGGATAACAATATGAAAGCTTAGCCTTTTGTGATATTAATTCAACCACAGTTATTATTCACAAGTCTAAGCAGTTACATGTACGTACTGTACAGATACATGTAGTATTAGGTAGTACCGGTATATCTTGGAGTTCCAGTTATTTGACTGCCAATACATATGGTATTGTAATTATTAGTTGCTTGTTCATTATTGGTTGCTTTGATAGTCAATTTAGGATATAGCAGGATAGAGCAATTTAACTATAAAAGTAGCTTTTGGTATTAAAGTCTGAACTTATTCCATATGCAACATAAAGCTAGAATATAAACATGACTAATATGAACTTTGTTCTTGAAACTAATTATAAATTATACTAACCTGGATCAAACTGCACAGGTAATCTATGCAACTCTCTTCATGGGAACTTTCTCAGAGTCACATATCTTAACTGGACAGTCTGATCCAGGATGCTTGTTCTTATAATGGGTTTCCATGTGATATCTCTGCTGGCTTTAAACTAAACTTTATACTCTGATAATAAGTTAATAATACTACTACCAATTCTTCACTAATATTGGTATATGTCAATCTGCACACCAACATGACATACATACATGTATTTAGACTGTGAGCTGCTGAGTGTGACTTTCCTTGAGTACCACCATACCCATGTGCAGATATATCACAGAAATAGGGGAGATGAAATTTGTTCTACCCATATTACAGCATTACTATTGGGCCTTGGCTATAAAACATCTTATACTATTGTTATATAAAAGAATATGAAGTTATTGAGGATATCAGGATATGTATTACCTCATAATTATTATGTTTTATGGCATTATGCCCAATGTTTTTAAGTGCATGCATTTCCACATTTTATACTAATATAATTATCTCCCTTTAGAGCAGTTTAGAGGTTTATTAAAATGCTGGTAATAGTATTAAATAATAAGAAACGAAACAATACTTTGCTAGGCTATGATTTGGTTTATATTTTATGTTTTTTGTAAAAAATTTGGGGGGGTGGGTCCCAAAAATTGGGCGGAAAAAAAAGAAAAAAATTGCAGGTAGAGGGGTGGTGGGTCCCCGAGAGGGGCAAAAACATTTGTTTCGCCCTATATATGTAAAACAATTCCGCGACCCCCCCCCCCCCCACCCCTGTACACAATACGAAATAGGCGTGAAACACCTTGTTCTGGTCTCAAAAACATTAAAATACTGCATGATCGCCGAAAATCGAAAAACCTGCCCGACCACAACGTTGTTGCCATGAAAACCATGCACAACGGCGTTGTCATTTTTTCGCTGCTGTTGACTCACTTCGATTGGGATTTTATTGAATATTTAGGCCATTGGATAATTGGGGCCGTTACCAGCATGATCGGGGATAATTTTTCTTACGTGGAGAATACCAGCGGGGTGTCAAATTGTGTTCAGGGGTGAGCAAATAAGGCTTTCATGTCGAGGAACCATTGTCAGAATGCCCACCCTGGCATTTTGTGTAGGCTATTTCTCAGCCGTACAAACAAACAGAGAGCCAGGGAAGCGCTCATTCGTTGGGTATAATATCCTTCTTCGGGGCTATGGGGGGTCTCATTATTATAAATATGCACATTAACTCTCCATCCCGATTTTGGTGATCAGCCCTCTCCTATCCGCTTGCGAATTTCGCCAAAAACACCGTACAACGGCGTTTCGCCACACCACAACGGCCAAACGCACACAACAACGGGGAAACGGTTGGTCAGTGTGTACATGTATTTGTGATTAATCAAGACCAACTATCGTGACCGATTGAATCGGGTAGGCCCACAGAAACCAAAACACCGACTTTAGCTAATGCGTCTTCAGATACACGTTTCGCACGCATGTTATGTTCTCCGCGACTAAATCAATCGCGGGAGATACCTCTCATCAAAACCAAATTATTGGTTACGGTACTTATCTTAATTGCTGCCATAGCTCTTGTTCGTGTGCGCCTCTTGTCGTGTGAATCCTTACGGTGTTCAGCGACTACTTATCTTTTGGAGTGAGTGCAGGATCCCGTATACACTCTTATGACTAATGTGTAGGTTTTCTACACAAAATGTGTAGCCCTGCTACACAATCATTATTCAATATTGATCTTAAACATATTTGTGTAGTATATGTGTAGTTTCATATGGTACACAAATTGTGTAACAATTTTTACACATCAATGGGTAAATTTTTACACATTTATACACAACTGTGTGTAAAAAATTAACACATATCCCTTACACATTTTGTTTAGGTTCTTACACACACAGTTCGTAGACAAGAAATGCAAGTTCAGTAGTCCGACCTGTGGGTATAGTATTAAAGATATATGCAGATTTATATGTTAAAACTTTCATGGCGCATAGTGGTATGTAGTATTTTGTTCTGTACTGTGAGTTTTTGCTTTGAATGAACAAATGAACACATCGAGGCGTGATTGCATAATATTAGTATTATTACAACACTCATAATAAGAGTCTAGGGGCAGTAATCGCCATGAAAGTTTTAACAAATACATCCTCATATACTATTAATACTAAACCCACAAATTGGAATTCTGAACTTACATCCTCACATGTCTACGATCGCTGGAGATCGTATTCCAAAAAATACACTCAAACAATATGGCCGTCACGTAGCAGACTATATATGAACCTGAAGACACCGCAATGCGCATGCTCTACGTTCTTACACAATTGTGTGTAACAAAATATAGACATTATGTGTAGAACTGCACTTGGTCAATGTATTTGTATGTAAAACTACACATTGCTATGTGTATTAACCGGGTTTACACATTTGATGTGTAATCGTTTCTACACATTAGTTATAAGAGTAATCACCGCCGAATTGCGAACATCTGATTTCCTCCCGGGTAGATTGAAGCGGCGATTTTCTCCTCTTGTCTTATTTAACGCGGAGATCGATGTTCGGCCTTGTGGAAGTTGTGGCCTATTGTCTCATAATCAGCTGCTCATTTTAATCTCAATTATGACAATTTTTATCTTCGAAAGTCAAGTTGACGGGACGAACGTCATGCTAAAAGTGAATATGTTTCCTGAACACGTGACCCCTCTTTGTTATCACTAAGCCCCATTTGGCTGTTACCTCGTCACGTGTTCATAAACAAACATAATTACACCCATCACGAAACCCACCGTTTCCCGCGCTATTTAATTATGTTAACCCGTGTCATCAAGACAAATGTTTTTTCTCTATATACTGCGAAACGCGAAAAACTATTATTCTATATTATGTCTCTGAGGTGAATAGGTAGCCAACGTGCACAGTGAGTGTTATAATTCGCAAAGAAATATGGAATTAGTTCAGATACCACTTCACGATACAGAGTGAAATTTGCTTCTCGAAATGATCTAACCAGCAGTAAAATTATCAATTCAATGTCAAACATGCACCAAACTCCAGAACTGCAACCGTGGACTAACAGCACATTTACTTTTACACCAGTCATTGAAATTTGAGTGCGTACCATCAACATCGGGTAAATCCTGGCTGCAGTATTCTGAGTGTGCAAATTTCATTAGTTTGAAAAGACTACACACTGTTATTACGCCACCTAGTGTGGTGTTTCTAGCATTTGGTTTTTTTATATCGCATGGAGTACAGGGCGAATGTATTCTTGGAGATTGTTTGTACCTTACTCAATCGGACCGATATAATCACGTAGATGCCGAAATTGTAAAGTTAACGTCAGCGGTGTATAATACGTTTATGAAAATATGATAAATCCTATCGATAGAGTCAGGACAGGCTCAAATTGTAAACTTAAAGTCACCGGTGTAATAATATGTTGTTGAAAATACAAATAATCTGATAGCCTGAAAATATTGTATAACCTATTGGGAGCCCATAATAAATGGGAATAACCTATTGGGAGCCCCTGCATGTAGTGAACTGAATTGTGGGTATTTTATGGAGATTGTTTGTACCTTACTGAATCGTACCGATATAATCACGTAGATGCCGAAGTTGTAAAGTTAACGCCACTGGTGTATAATATGTTTATGATAAATCGTATCGATAGAGTGAGGACAGGCTCAAATTGTAAACTTAAAGTCGAAAATATAAATAATCTGATAGCCTGAAAATATTGTATAACCTGTTGGGAGCCCCTGGTGTAGTGAACTGAATTATGGGTAATTTTAATTGGAGTGCGCATGTCTGTTTTTTTTTGTAGTAACGGCCATCTTTTATTTTCTGTAATTATGGTAAGAGTTTATGGTTTAATTTATTTATTATTTAAGTTTGTTTCAATTTTTGAATGGTTTTATGTTAACCCGATAATTTGTATTTTGTTCGAAACTGTGGAGTGTCACCTCAGTGGTAGTCTCCAATTCTGTGGTCGAGTGGGCGAAGATTTTTTGTTTTTGTACCTTACTCAAATCGTACCGATAGAATCACATAGATGCTGAAATTGTAAAGTTAACGCCACCGGTGTATAATATGTTTTTGAAAATATGACTCAATCGTATCGATAGTCAGGACAGGCTGAAATTGTAATCTTAAAGTCACCGGTGTAATAATATGTTGTTGAAAATATAAATAATCTGATAGCCTGAAAATAATATTTTACCCATTGGGAGCCTCCTGGTATAGTGAGGTGAATTATGGGTAAGCCCCCTGGTGTTGTGAGGTGAATTATGGGTAATATTATGCCTGTTCTATTGTGATAACCGCCATCTTTTATCTTTGGAATTATCGGCGTGTTTTATGAAAATGTCACCAAGATTTCTCCACTCGATTCTTTTAAAATGCACCCTAATCGGTCAAATTCTTTTGATAATTCTATCTAAATACATCTTAGCTACTATTCGGATCTGCTTTCCCGGTCGAAAAAGGTTTAGTTTGACCAAAACGGCTATTGACAAAAGTTTGTTTATAAAATAGCGTACTCGATAAACCCGTACTACGGCCGTAGATGGTTATCGAAAACAAATTCAATTTCTTCCATCTAAAACATAATTACGCGCTGGACTCTGTCATTTTAAGAATATATAAGTATTACACACAGACACACGAATTCTCAACTCAAAATTTTGAAAAATGACAGTTTTGTCAACATAAATCGATTTTATTTGCAAATCCCATGTTAATTGTTATTATTAACCTATTGTTAAATTTTATCATTGAAAAAAATTCATTTCTTCCACCTAAAACATAATTATGTGCTGTATCCTATCATTTTAGGAATATATACGTATCCCACTCAGACACACCAAGTCTCAGCTTAAAATTTTGAAAAATAAGAGATTTATCAACATAAATCGATTTGTATGGCAGATCCCATGTTAAATAAATTTTAGGGCCCTTCAAATGTTTTCTGAGCTGTTCCATATTGGCACCAGAGTCCATATTTGACTGGTTCTACATGATAATTGTGCAACAGTACAGTCGCGTTACTTTATACGTCAACATTGGTCATTATCACTCGACAAATTTATTTCGGTCTATCGTATCAACCCCTATTTCCCCCGCGTAGCCTGACTAAGTGTCAACATTGGTCTTTATCGCTCCACTAATTTGTATCATTTCATCGGTATGAATTCCATATCCAATTATCCACATATAACCAACCCAATCTCTAATCCCAGTCCAATTTATTTATTTTTTTCATCGCTATAGTCACGTTACGAAATATTTTATTGCGTGATACTTGTACTTATATGTCTATGGTATTACTATAGTATACCGTATACGTATATCAATTGCTATTCCTTTCTATATAATTCTGGTGCCATCTATAGAGATAGAGATAATTTCCGACCCCCCCCCCCCCCGGCCCCCCCAATTTTATATCATTGCTGCTTTAGTACAGTCGCGATGCATTACATGGCAACATCGCTCCACTAATTTATGTCAGTTCATCGGTACGAACCCCTTTTTCTCCGAGTCCATATAACCAACCAACATCTTATCCCGGCCTAAATTATAATTTTTATTTTCATCGGTATAGTTGTGTTACATACATATTTTTTATCATTTGATTCTAATTTGTATTGTACCACTATAGAAGTCCATAAATTACTATTCTGGCACTATATAGAGATGACTAAAATTCTGACACCCCCCCCCCCCTATTTTATAACCTTGTTGCAACAGTAGAGTTGAGATGCATAATATGTCAACATTGGTCGTTATCGCTCTACAGATTTATATCGGTTCAACCCTTAGTTCCCTGTAATGCCCACCCCTCCCTCAATTTATTTTTTCATTTGTATTATAGTCTCGTTACGTACACATTTTTCTTTTATAACTTTTGCTTCAACGCGCCGAGTTCTAGCTGCTGCAGAGAATACAAAACTGACAACATATTGAAATGTAAGCAGGCTTCAAATTAATATTATCCAATAAAAACTCTGGCTACATCAGAAATTTGTGTATAAGGTGTACTCGCATTTGTTGCGTTAAAAAAAAAAGGTCCCAAGTCAAGGTCCAAATCCCCAACAAACTGATGTGAGGTTTAACTCCATCTACATACAGTAATGTCCAAAGTAATTGATCACTTAACCACAGCAGAATTATGGGTAATTTTTCAAGATTTTAAATCCTGAAAAATTACCCTTAATTCTGCTGTGGTTAATTGGTCAATTACTTTAGGCATTACTGTAGCCCATATAAGGATGTGAGGTCTAATGATAACTCCATCCACATACAGTAATGTCCAAAGTAATTGACCACTTAACCACAGCAGAATTATGGCGTTCAATATGGTCTACCTAATTCTGCTCCAAAAACATGTATATTGAATATATGGATGTTTATTGGGGGGAAACCGATTATTTCAATGATATTTTCATTAACTGGCATCCAAAAACCGACCTACGGGAGCGCGCTTCGCACGCGACTGTTTCTTAAGTATATGTGCATATTTAATAAGTCAACAATTGGAAGCACAACAAATAAGATTGGCGGGGTCCCTTGCGCTTGCGCGATCTGTCCATCAAAACATATTTAGACATCTCAAGACACGTAAGACCCAATAACTTAATATACAGAATAGATACATCTATTGCCTGAGTGACTAATATTTATATTTGTTACAATGGGGTCAAATAGTTGCGAAGCCAGCACCACAATTCTTTCCCTCCATAGTAAATATTAAAACAACTTATAAAGAATTATTTATTTACCTTATATTTGGTATGGAGCGTCCTTGGTTTACTGGAGTTCGGATTGTTAACATCACGTCACCAAGTCAATTACTCGCGAAGCCACAGCCATAACTATGTCCCTCCATAGCAATTCTCAAAACAACTTCTTAAGAACAATTGACCAGGTCAGTCGCGCAATTATTGGAAGAGCCACGGTCAATCATTTTTTTTTAAACCAAATTTTACATTTAAATTATTCCTTATTTAACCAAAAAAAAAATTTAAATGATAAAATTAACTTTTACTACTTGCTAAATTTTATCTTTTAATTATTTCATTTAAATTTTAGACTAAAATTTAAAAATATACAGTCCCAGTATTTACAGTATACTAAGTCCAAGTCTTTATAATCTGTTGAGTGACCCCACAGTCATTTACTTGCTTTGTTAGTAATAATTTGAAGGATTACTTGTTTAAACGCAATTGTTATCAAAATATTTTATGTATTTTTTATAATTTCTATTTATATGTAACTAGAAGGTGACCCGACTTCGTCCGGGGTTTGACCTTGAATTGTCTATTTTGAAGGCCAATGTCAAGTGGGGTCACGATTTGACCCGTCCAAAACACTGCCCGAACAAAAGTACCCGTCGAAATCCATCCGGTTTTACCCGATTTTACCTTTTAACCCGATTTGATTTCCACTCAAGTATATAAACGCGCCTCATATACACACGCTCATTAATTATCAAGTTTCAACGTAAAGATAAATTACCATCGGTGCCCGAGATATCGCCAAGACGTCTGAAACAGTCAAATGCATCGGCAGGTTAAGAGTTAACGTGATCTAACTTTATGACCTCTAACGACGTCATAGAAGTTACGCATTGTTTTTACCCTGATAGAAGATCGTACCACTTCTTCTTAATAATTGAGGCAGATAACTAAAACGGATACATACATATTATATATCGTTGGAAAGAGGAAACACGAAAGATTCTCATAGTGTCATTATTATGACTGGCATGTTATTATTCGCGCTGTTTCGAATCGATTTGTAAGCACCGAACTGAAATATATTAGCGCAAAACGGCGTAAAAACAGATTTGACCTCGGCACGTGAAAAGTTGACCTCGCACGGACAAATTAATAGGCCTATGTTGGTCCTGACCCGAAAATACCCCCACATACCAAGTTTCATCGAAATTGGCTCAGTCGTTTTTGAGTCCATCGATTACAAACCAACAAACAAACAGATCTTCCAAAATATATAATAGATACTATAATCTTGGTGGCGTTACCATTTCTGACTATGGTTTTCTTGTCTGATGTGCCTGTCGGGTGTTTGTAATACGTGAAGCTTTGATGAATGAATCTGCTGTGCCTGGCCTTGCTATACTTGCTTCTATGAGAGCACTCGTCCACTCGCTATCCTGAAGCACTGATCGAACCAACCATTTTTAGAGCATCCAATTCCAGATGTAACCATCCAAGCATATCAACATAGTCCTCACCATTTTAGTCTGGCCACTGTCACTGTATCTGCTTAGCCAATGTATACAGAGACTGGTCTGCAGTAATGACCGGTGTCCGCTTTGAGTTTATAAGTTGAACCGATTCATTAATTTAGCGCATGCAAATTTTTATTGTGGCTAATGAGTGAGCCTGATCACGCAACATAGATAACAATGAGGTTATTGCTACATCAAACTGCTGACCTCTCTTTTGAGTCGCGTGATGAGCTGACCACGTTATTGGTGTACTACCATCAATGACTTATGTTGACTCAAGAACTTTTGCAACCACTCACAATCCAGAAAAGGATGTTTTTGAAAAACAGTTGAACCAGGTAGATCAAAGTCGGTATTTGGTTGGTGGGTTTGGCTTTACATCTTTAAAATAGACAGGTGGAACATTTGTATACGAATCCGGAAGATGTGGGATTTGTTTCGTTTTTCCAGAACTGAAGTCAATAGGTCGCTGGTCGCCTTGATTATCTGGATGCGGATGCTGAAACTTTGGTCCCGTTGAAAGATGATGTGCTGGTAGTTGATGTAGGGTTGTGGTCAATATTGTCCAAAGCAGATGTGGTGAACAAGCTTTTTCTCAATATAGGTGGACACACAACTCCATCTGTTTGATACTGTTTAACAACAACCTCTCCAAGCTGGTTTGAGATGTCCATGACACGACCATAAGATATATTCAGTCAGTTTTCATAGAACATGTAAAATCAGGTTTGGTTTCCTTGTTTTTTGCGTACAGAGTGATGTCAGTGTATATAGGGAATGGTGTTTCATGGTCTTGACAGTGGCGATGATAAAAGGCTTTATCTAGAGCAGAAACAGTTGAATTGTAATAACTGCGCGATTGCTAAATCAGACTTTGTTGCACAATTTGTAAGCTGTGACTTGATGTCAGCACCATGCTCGATCATACAAACAAATTGCAGAAGGCTTTGTGGTACAGAACTTTGTATGCATCCTTGTTCAAACGTGTTTCAAATTTGGTACGATGTTCAAGAATATGTTTACGAATGATTTCTGCTGCTCCAGCAATTTGTAGCGCTTCATTATATTTACAAGCTTAAGAATGTACAGAACTAACTGTGTCCAAGAAAGTCATAAGCACATCGCCACCATGTTTGTGCTCCTCCAGAGAAATTTGTCATCTGCTCCAGGGGGGGGGGGGGGTCGGAAAAAAATTCCAGGCACGTATGATGGGGTGGGTGGGCGTCTCTCTCTCGGGTCCAAAAAGCATTTTTTTCCATATGCCAAATTTTTTTTCCATTCCTGCTATTGAGTGTTATTTTGATGTGTTTTGAACTGAAACGGGTCATATATAGTTAATAGTAATGCTATACTATATATAGAGGTTATCAGATGTTGGATCAGTTGCACAATGGCCATTGGCCAACAATAACCCAAATTCAACTTGATAGAACTGGAAACTGCGCTATTGGAAAAATAAAATCAGGGTTCCATCTACTGATACAACAAAATAAGAATAACTATGCAGAACTCAGCTGAAAATAAGCAATAAAATGAAAGCACACTTGACCATATGTGACATGGAAATAAAGATATAATAAATAATGGAATAAAATAGACTTTTGACAACGTAAAACATAAAATCTTAACAAATAAATTGAAGGCCAGCCGGGCCAGCTTGAACAATTTCAAATTGTTTTCCAAGTTAATGTGGATCAGCTTGTAATGTTGATCACAGTAACAAAGATTTTATCGTCACTGCATGATATCGTGAGCAAAAAAGAAGTGAGATTGGGCTATCCATCCATATTATTACCAATTATTACGAAGACTATTACTTCAGGCAGTGGCCACCAGCCTGCCATTACACGCTATAACATGTTTCCTCAGTTCTGGTTTCTGAGATGCCCCAAGAAGAGTCACGCGGGTATATCATGGTTGTGTTTGGTATTAGCATTATTCTTCAAACTGGGATAAACTGGGATGAACAGTTGTATTTCCACATGTTTTGATAAACAATTTGGTTCCAGCAATACAGTAATGCCTAATTAAACGACTCCATAACCACAGCAGAATAATGGGTAATTTTTCAGGGGAGAGCTTTCCGATGAATGACAACAAGCCATATTTCCAACTAAATCCTGACAAATTACCCATTATTTTGCTGTGGTTATGGAGTCAATTAATTAGGGCATTACTGTATATCACATAGCAAATATCAATATATCAAATAATCTGAAATTTGTTGTACCGGTACCATGTATTCTGTAGAATACTCAAATGTGACTAGATCATGTGACTATATATGATGAAAATGAATGTTAATAAAAACTTTGGCACTCTGCCTATATATCCCTAGAAATGTGATTATGTTGACACATTTCTTGATTAATGACACTTATATGATAAATTCAATTAGTATCGTTATCTCATTATGCACTATTCTATTCAAATATCGCGCAATAAATTATGACAATGCAGAATAATCAGCTATTTGGTTGCTCAATTGATAATTTAGGGGGGTGTGTGTCAAAAACTGACCGGAAAAAAAATCCTGAAACGGAAAAAAAAGGGTGGGTGTCCAAAATTGCCTGGAAAAAAGGCCGGAAACGGAAGAAATTGGGTGGGTGGGTCCCCCGAGGCCGGAAAAAATTTAAATGATCATACGTGCCTGGAATTTTTTCCGACCCCCCCCCCCCCCCCCCCGGTCTGCTCAAGAAAATAATCAATACATAATGGAAGACCGATTTGTACAAAATATGGAATGACATGTCAACAGTATTTAATGACTTCAAATATGAAATGCACTACAATTGATACACTATTAATATTAGCAATTGTGTTATCAATAATATCAACACCCGAAGCATAGCTTAAACATTTTAACTCACACTATACCAACTCGCACATCTATGTTAACAGCCTATTTACACATATCATTTAACTAAATTCAATAACTCCAGAAGAGAACTAACAAAGAAATCGCATGCATAAAACAGATATATGAACTAAGAATCTATGTTATACCACATATATAGACCTATACAATAGTTGAAGTTTCTGAAAATGTAGTCATCTAGATATTTTTTGAAGAATTTTGAGGGAAACAACTTGTAAAAATATGAAAATAATCAATAAATTCCGAAATAATAATATTTTTGCATATTTATGATAACGCAACCTTTAAAGGGGTGATTTACTTATATATCGTAACAAAGAAAGAACCGAAAAATGGTTAGTGTATCTTATATATTGGGTAGAAGTTCAATGCGCCGGCCATTTTGAAAAGTGGCGGCCATATTGAATCCGGTGGCCATTTTTATTGGTTTGTCGAGCAGTTTGTTTTAGTAATATATATTGATCATGCATACCAAATTTCATGCTTGCATCACCAACTGAACGATTTGACCATAATTTTACACTTAGCCGCCCTACTATAGCAGCCCACTTGAGCCGGCTAGAGCATAACATAATGGCCCGATACTGACACAGAAGCTGACTGCCACTGTCGCATTCAACGGTTGTCATTGATTGCAATGTAAACACACTAATGCCATCGCGCAGGCTGGATATATTGGGCTGGGATAAATTCCGTCGATTGACAACACGGTCGCCAAGTTTGTACACAGACAATCTGTGTGCACCTCATTGTTTTCTTGCAGATAGTTCTTGAAGGAAGTTGGCGTTGCGGTGGCCTCTATTTAAGATGGAGTTGGAACGTTTTATACGTGTACTATAAGCAATGTGTCTGTTTCGGATTATTTCTAGAATGTGAATAAACCTAAAGGAATAGTGTGACTGGAATTCAGATTTTGAAACGAAAAGTTAAAGAAATTTCGAAAATGGTAATTTTATACCTACTATTTGACCTATTCCGCTTCTATCGCCACTATACACATTGGAAAGTTAATTTAGCTCTCGTGTGACTTTAGTACATCAGAATGAATGTCTTCAGAGGAACTTCAAACTTAATATTCGATTCATAGCACGATTACTCACCAATGGTTAGGGAAATTTTCCGATTCAGGCAAAGTATACTTAAACTAGATGTGTCTTTTGGCCGTATATATCAGGCCTTTTCTTTTCACTGAAAACATATTCGCAAATTTTGCCTGGTGGTTATTTTTTACAGATATCTTAGATATCTTATATGTATACAGAGATAATATGAAAAGATAGGCATTTTTATGACAGCGGTATCTGAATATTGTATTTCCAGATAAGAGTTTGGTGTACATGAAATTGGTTGTAAACAAAAATAAAAAACTGTCCAGGATCTGGATTATTCTGGCAATGAAGCGGTTTATATAAATATATATTGCCTGCGATATGTGTATATAACGTTAAAGGGGTATACTCGACTCATTTGTTGTGGTTTTTAATTTTTCTGCTTCGTAGAATAATATAACCAGATACGAAATTATGTTAAATATGACAGATAAGCCGGAATGCAAAAATAGAACCCGCGTCATTGAGATATTTTTGTACTGTTTTCAGGCAAATGTATCAAATCATATTATAATAATTCCAGATACTCATTAATTGTATTGAATAGTCAGTGAGTGGCTTCAGTTCATGCCATTTTATCAACATAATTTTGTACATGCACGATGTGTGCCAAGCGTTGTCCAATCCACTATCCGTCAATTAATTTGATTGCGTCTTCGTTAGAGACCTTTCGCATCCTCACAGTTACAATACGGATAGCTATTGGTAGTCGTAAATCTATCCGTATGGCCAAAAAGTCCTTTCGCAAAACGAATACGGATAAGAATTTGACAAAAACGCACCATCATTATTTCATATTACTTTTACAACTCAAAGTGCGTGCTTGGTATAGAGTCCTTAAAATCTTCACTTGTCGTCTCATTTCCAACAATCAATCATACATATCATTGTGAATTGCATGCACTAACACATTTCTTCTCAATATGTATTGTTATACGATGAGAGTATCTAATAAATTGAATTGAATTGACCTGTTTATTGTCAATCTATATCTATATTTGCGAATGTCTGTCTGTCTGTCTGTCTGTCTGTCTGTCTGTCTGTCTGTGTTCTATAGAAATTCACAGGGGACCATCTAGATGATGCCAAAGGGGTCTACTCGGAGTAGCTTTTTACGAGAAAGATAATGGTCGCGGTTAGAATATTCTAAAGTGACGCCGTTGTTGTCAGGGGCAGAAAAGGGGGAGGGGCAGAACAAAAAATTGTCGCCGATTGCCACCAAACTTATATATAATCATCCCCATAATATGAGGAATCTAATGGCGTGGTTTAAATATGGCAAAAGTCGCGCCGTTCGCGTCAGGGGTGCCCGGAATGGGGGGGGGGGCACATTTGTTTTCTGTCGCCGATTGCCACGAAACTTACATATAATCATCCCCATGATATGAAGAATCCAACGATGTGGTTTAAATATGTCAAAAGTGGCGTCGTTTGAGACAGGGATGAACGGAAGGGGAGAGGGGCACCAAAATTGATAAAACTTATTTTAGCGCCGATTTCCACCAAATTGATATATATTCTTCTTCATGATACAAGGAATATAATTGTGCGATTTAACAACGCCAAATTGTTGTTTTTGAATGAGAGATTGGGAGGGGGTGGGCACTAAATTTGATAATAAGTCGCCGATTGCCACCCAACTTATACAAAATCATCCCCATGGTATGAGGAGTCTAATGGTGTGGCTTTTATATGTCAAATGCGGCCTCATTCGAGCCAGGGTTGCATTGGAAATTGATGCACACTTTTTTTAGCGCCAATTTCCACCAAATTGATACACGTTCTTATCCATGATACTAGGAATCTAATCGTGATTTAAAGACGCCATAGTGGTGCTGTTTGGGTGAGAGATGGAGAGGGGATGGATTGGCACCAAATTTGATAAAAAAAATTGTTTAGTCGCCGATTATCACCAAACTTATAAACAATCATCTCCATGATATCAGGAGTGTAATCGTGTGGCTTAAGGATGTCACAAGTGGGGCCATTCGAGTCAGTGGTGTATAGAGATGAGAGGGACACAAAAAAATATATCTATATGTTTAGTGCCGATTTCCACCAGATTGATACATATTCTTCTCCGTGATACGAGGAATCTTATCGTGTGGTTTAGATACACCAAATTGGTGTCCTATGGGTGAGAGATATGGGGACCTTAAATTTGATACGAATTTGTATACTCGCCAATTTTCACCAATTTCATATATATGCATCTCTAATCTCTAATGAGTCTTAGTGTGTGCAGCTTGAGTCCGAAATAGGGACAGGGGGGACACCAACATTGATACAAAATATTTTTAGTACCAATTACCATCAAATTCAGACACGTTCTTCTCAAATGATACAAGAAATAAAATCGTGCTGTCTGTCTGTCTTTTTGTCTGTCTGTGTGCGTTCTATATATAACTTCACGCGGTACAATCGAGATGGCACCAAGGCGTTCTAAGAGGGGTAACTTTTTACAAGGAAGATAATGGTGCGGGTTAAAATTTTCTAAAATGACGCTGTTGGTGGGAGGGAAAATTAAAAAAATATGGTGAAATAGTTTTGTCGCTGATTTCCACCAAACGAATACATAATCACCTTCGCAATATGGCGTTGTTCGAGTCAGCGTTGCATCAACAATTGATTTAATAAACCAAATTCCACCAAATTCATACACGTTTTTCTCTAATGATATACCATGAATTAAATCACATTTGGTGTCGTTTGCGTCACGGATGGCGAGCGGATATGCACTATCATTGATAAGATTGCTATTCGCCGATATCCACATATAAGTTATATACAGTCACCAGGCCATCTCCATATCATTTTAAGTAGTTGGGCGTTCACATTTCACAATCCCGACGTATGGTGACCCACATAAGTCACTTGAACAATTGTATCTTCTTAACAGTCATATTTATATGGGAATGACAATGAGCTAGCAAAAAGAGATAACTAGAAGAAGCATTAAACGTATATTTATCATTCTATTGAAGAGATACATATATTCGTGCAAACTGAGAGACCTCGAACCGTCAGAGGATTGCATATATACAGTTTCCACAAAAAGTTACAATTTGTCAAGAGATATGGAAGGCCTGTTCAAAAATAGTGGTCACAGTGTGCAGTCAAATATAGTTTCTTCTGATATACAAGAAAATGCAGTTAGTAGCACAAGACTTTTCAGGATCCTACCAATACTGACATCTGACAAGGGTTTTAGAACAGACTCATAGACTGACATAACAACTCCAAATCTCGCTCTGTGCCTGGCACATGTAGCTGATGCGCAGCAACATTTCGTTTAAACTAAGAATATTTAGCCAATATATAGCACCATGAACAGAGGAGCACCTGGAAATTTCTTTGAAACATCTGTATCTTCATGGAGATATGATAGCCAGGTGTCCTCGAGATAATAGTCCAACCCACTAGATTGATTGATACATCTCAATATGTTAAACCCAATTATCACATTTTATCGAACTAATGTGTTTATGATGTTCATGTATCATATTATAACGTCTGATATATACGCAGTTGTAAATAAATAAATACTTCATTATTGGTGGAACGGATTAATCCCGATAAACAGAATGACAATTTACAAGGTGAGCCACTACTTATATTCCATGACTGTAATAATCATGTTTTGTGATGCTATTTGAATATACGATTGATGAGAAAACGTATAACACTTTAAGCAAGAGCATTCTCTATTCCCAACAAATATCCACAGCATACATTAACCTGGGCAACGCCGGGTAACCCTGCTAGTACTATATATGACCAGACACAACGTATGACCCGGAATTCTCATGATATTGTGGCAATGCCAGGGGAGGGTAGTAACAAATTTGCAGGAAGGTATGCCGTACCCACCACCCCCAAACCTGCAATTTTTTTTTTTTACTCCCAATTTTTTTTACACCGACCCCCCCCCCCCCCCAAAATTTAAATATTTTTTTTCTTCTAAAAACCCGTATAAAACCCTACTGATATCACTCATATGACTAGAAAATGATCTCCGTTAGATGAAATGACATAAAGTAACCCATCAGAAGCAGAAGCTGATAGGTGCACATAAAACACTATTATCAGGTATGCATCCAATTTTACAAAAACAAATGATACATATCCCAGCATATCCCCTGCATATCCAATGAGATATTATTATCCATATAAGCTATTGCATGAACCGAATGTGTTCTGGCTATTTGGCTGTACTACATTTATACTGTTAACATCTAAGAACAGTGAACTCAATCATGACTTTCGAGACACTGTTGTAGACACATAGAGAGGATATTTACCAGGCTGCAATTGGAAATATTATTTTATATATAGCTATTATTTGCAAACCTAGGTCATTGTGCAGTAACACACAATTCCATAATTTCTAGCTATTTCCTGCTTAGTCCCTTCTGTTAGTCTACTGGAGTAACTTATTTTATACTAAATGACAAGCAGTCACTTGACAGACTTGGATAATTTAAGTGTTGTGAGAGCAACAGATCATCTCAGTTGATAAACATGCAAATAATTCATTGATTAGCTTGATGCACTGATGACCGTTATTTTCTAGCCACTGATAAGTCACATTAATGTTTGAGACAGTTGCTCGCTCCTTGTCCATGATCTTATGCCTAAATGTCATAGTTACATGAGGACAAGTTTTATTATTTCAGCTTTACATTTCTCGAAGTTTCTTTCCGAAGGGTGTCGGGAAGTAAGTATTTCACCTTACTGCCCCATATGCAACATGTCAGCTTAATGTCACCTCCACTAAAGCACATATGAGGTCCCAGTAACATAAATAAGGTGTTTTTGCAGCTATAATATGTTTTAAACTGTTACACATGTCAAATATGGACACAATAGGTCTGCAGTAAAACAAATTGCACGAGGTTGTAAAAATATGCATTTTTTGGGCCTCTCGGCGCACATAATTCTAATTTTTTTTGCGACACTTATACCAGTACGGTACTAAAAATGTTTGCCCCCCCCTGCGCATAATATATATACTGAAATATACTAAGACTATATTTAAATAACAGTGAGGCAATCGTGCCTTCAATTACTATTATATATTCTATGAAAAAAAGTTATATTTGTTACTCAATGGAAATTCCCATTGCACACACCTGCAAAAAATATTTTATTTTGAACAGTTGTGCATTTCCATAATAAAATATACCTGTTCTCTCTGTATATCACATAATCAAGATGTGGTTCTTCGAAATAATTGGAATGGGTCAGATGACACGGAATCGAGCGATACGACACACTACCAAAACAGTTGACACATCTGAGCCAATAAGAGAAAAAAAGAGCCTTAACAACTATTGTGATAAAATATGCTAAGTGTGTCTGAGTGTGTCGGAATTTTATGGGGAAATAGGTCACTGGACACACTTACGATGTTGGTGACACGGATTTTTTTTTCAGTGTAGATAGTTCAGATTTTGTGGGTTTACAAGAGCTTATTCGTTGCACGACGCAAATCGTCCGGAAGATTTTATGAATTTTAAAGCTGTATCTGTTGGAATGCAATTCTCGTTGGCGGTTAAAGTTAGATCTCCGTTTAGAAGCGCTTTGTAGGACGTGACTCGAAATGATCTCATAACATGTGACAGTTCTATGCGTTGTTGTGAATAAAGGGCGCAATACATGAAGTAGTGTTCTGCATCTTCCACAGGGCTTCCACAACTACACATGGGGTTATCAACTTATCACCAATGTGATTTTCAACTTTGTCATGATTTAGATTGCTACAATTGTATGATATTTGTCTGTCGGTCACCGAGATATACATGAGATGAAATTTTTCTCTTGGGTAGTATTGTTGATTTGAAAGCCTCGTAAGATTTTATTTTGATGTCATTTGGCAAGCAGTTCCAAACTTCGATTGTTTTTGGAAAGAAAGATTTCTAGAAGGTTTCTAGGTGACAAAAGTAGTTCTCAAAATCGTCCGGATTGCGCAAAAAGTAACGACTCGTATCACCGACGCGTGGAAGAAGAAGATCGGATAAAAATTGAGGGGCTTTGCGATTGACAATTTTGTGCATAAGACATCATTTTTGTGCATCTCGACGAATCTGGAGGGGTTTCCATCCAAGTTCGTTAAGTAAATTGGCGTTCGATGAGGATCTAGTTAGGCCAGATACAACTCGCGCTGCATCGTAATACAATTTGTCGAGTGTCGATTTTGTGATGTCAGGGGCAGAGTCCCAGACACAACTGCCATATTCTAGTATGGGCAATAAATGTGTTTTGAATAATGTGTCGAGGGTCTTTCGTGATAACATATACTTTAATTTTCGGAGTTGTGAAAGCACAGTGCAAGAATTTTTGTAGATGTGTTCTATGGCAAGGTCCCACTGAAGATCGGATTGCAGTACGATTCCTAGATGACAGTGATCTTCAACTATTTCGAGTTTGTTGGAACTGAATATGAAGTTTTATATGAACACTGGTTGGCGCGAATTGGCAGTTTCGAGATTGGCCGGTTGTTGACAAATTGAAGTTCAGGTAGTAGCTTTGGTGCACATGATAAGAATGGGAATTCCTGCTTTATGATTACCTTCGCAGCTCGGAAATGTTATATATATCCCCAGTTGCCAGTTAACTCTGCCAATACGTACACTAGTCCAAGAGTTGATAGGGTACCTACCCACGACCACTCACCCCAAGATTTAACTTCATCTGTCTCATTTTCTTCCTTATGATGTCCCTCAACATTGAATCAATGTTAACACGAAACAAAAATGGCCGTGTAGACACCAGACAAGATGGCGTCCAACATGGCCGCCATTTTTCAGACGGGTCACTAAGTCAGTTTGATGCACACTATAGTGAGAAAATATTGTCATATGTATACAAATTATATATTTTTGTGAAGCTAAGGTACAATTCCACGTTTTACAGTAAAATGATATCTCCCCGTCCAAGATGGTCGCCAAAATGGAAGCAGGAAGTGGAAAATTTGATGTTTTTTTTTACTAATAACTTCTAGATCAGTTTCTGCTGTATGGAACTGACTGATAATTGTGGCTTTATTTTGTACTGTTCATTTAAGTGATCGTTGGAGCAATGAAATATGCCATTCATGTGGTCCCAGTCTCTTCTGATCCCTCAAAAATTCGATTTTACAGAACGCGGTTAAAATTCACCAAAAATCACCATTGGGATTGTTGTCATATTTCAACAAGAAATGGGCAGAATTGTGCACTGTAAGTCAGGCATTCCAACTGAATCTGACTTTATGGCTGCCAAAATGACGGCCAAAATATGAAAAAATGGAAGTATTGCCCCAGCGTGTCATGCACTCGGTTAAAGTTTGGGTATAATTAATACAATTGGCTATTGTGTATTTTATACATTGAATACTAGCATTTCTGATGAACATCGCTTGATTGTTAGTATTGTATATAGCCACTGACATTCCAGAATTATTGTAATTTTCTATCACAAACTTGACATCAAAATCGATAAAAATAAATAACTTTTCGGGGTTAGACGATTTTTTTTCAAGTGAAATGGAACTATCTTTGGTATCAAATATGGTTATTGTTTTGATATGTCTTAAATGCGTGAGGTGTTTTTAGTCATAAATTTGTTAAAAAAATAATTATTTTTCACATATATCCCGATCATTATTCTCTGCTGTTCCGAAAAGATAGCAAAATATGTAACATAATTCACTGACAACTAAATGTTCTATTCTGGTTGTCTCAGTACCTTATGTAGCATGACACATTCATGCTAAAGGATGCAGTATGGAATGTTACCGAAAACTTCTTTTGGGATTCTGGCCATGTTTTGAACGGAAATGGGCAGAACTTTGAAACTGAACTGAGATTGGCCATTATGTATTATTATGTGGCTACTCTCCCCAATAACACCAAAATTCTGGACCATTGGCATCAAAATTGATTGACTTATGTCAGGAAACCCGTTTCCTTCATTGTGCAGATAACACGCCATCATGCTATAGGAAACACTCTGATATTACCTATTAATTAACGTATCCATGAGTTATTGTGGAAAGAGATAGTCACACAAATGTACATCTGCACAAACACACATGAACAGACAGCAGACAAAAATAACTCCAAATGGTTATGTTTTGTCAAAAATGCTCTTTATGATTTGAAATTGCAATCAAGGTGGATCACCCAGACGGGCCTGACCGCTATTGAACTGAGAAATGCAAAAACTGTTCTCAAACAACGTCATTGGGACGCACTACTCGTTGACATAAACACATCTGCTTCATCGAGGGCCCAATTTTATAGTTTTATTAAAACTGACTACGGTTACCCAAATTACTTGAAGATTTTGCCGTCTAATCTATCGATATACCTCTTGAAGCTCAGAACTGCAAATCATAAACTGCCTATAGAGTGCTCAAGATGGAAGAAATCTCAGAATGATAATGACAATAGGATATGCACCATATGTGGAGAATATTTAGGAGACGAATACCATTTAGTTATTATATGCAGTCATTTGGATGAAATCAGAAAACAATATATCCCTGAGTACTTTTGGAAGAACCCTACGAGAGAGAAATTCCATGGTCTCCTATCTCTTCAAAATATAAGCCTCATAAAAAGACTATGCATATTCCTAAGGTGTGCCTTTAAGAAGGTGTCTTATCTATTATATATTTTGAAAGATCTGTGTGTGTATGTATGTGTTTGTTTGTGTGTGTGTGTGTGTGTGTGTGTGTGTGTTTGAAATCGATGGACTCCAAAACGACTAAGCCAATTTCGATGAAATTTGGTATTTTAGGGTATTTTCGGCCGGAGACGAACATAGGCATATTTATTTGTCCGTGCGAGGTCAACTTTTCACGTGCGGAGGTCAAATCTGTTTTTTACGCCGTTTTGCGCTAATATATTTCAGTTCGGTGCTCACAAATCGATACGATATAGCGCGAATAATAAATTGCCAGTCATATAATTTGTACGGTTAGAATCTGTGTGGCTTCATCTTTCCAACGATATATAATATGTATGTATCCGTTTTAGTTATCTGCCTCAATTATTAGGTACAAGTGGTGCGATGCTTTTATCGGGATAAAATCAATGCGTAAATTCTATGACGTCGTCAGAGGTCATAAAGTTAGATTACGTTAACTCTCACCCTGCCGATGCATTTGACTGTGTCGCGTTAACTCATCACCGGCCGAGGTATCCGCAAATGACATTGGGCTATATATCTCGGAAACGGGTGTAGCTATCGACTTGAAGTTTGGTATGTGAATGTATCTTGCCCCGGATACGAATTTTATCGGGTCGCCGAGCACGTGCGACGCCAGCTTCGCGCATGCGCAGACGAGATCTCGGAAACGGGTGTAGCTATCGACTTGAAATTTGGTATGTGAATGTATCTTGCCCCGGATACGAATTTTATCGGGTCGCCGAGCACGTGCGACACCAGCTTCGCGCATGCGCAGACCAGATCTAGGAAACGGGTGGAGCAATCGACTTGAAATTTGGTTTTTGAATAGCCCGGACGAAGTCGGGTCACCTTCTAGTACTATATAATCGAAATCATTTATTGTTATGGGTGAACACATGTAATTATCATACTTGTTAAGTTTATCGCCTATTATTGTGTAATCTAATTTAAATTACTGCTGTGTATATGAAATGAACAATGATTAATGTGATATTCAAAGTTGTGTACAAAGTTGTGTACATAGTCACTCCCGATATACCTATTGGCCACACCATTACCATATAGCCACTGAATATATACATATACATCCCACTCATTGCCATATAGTCTCTCCGGGTATACATCTACACCTCACCGATGGCCATAGAGCCCTTCAGTATATAGCAATACCAACACACGGCCATCCATACACTCCAGACTTGCATATACACCTCACCAATGGCAATTCAGACACTGTATACTCACACGCCGCATTTATGACTACTTGTATACCTATTTACTCACTCATTTTATACCTCTCGCCACTCCAATGTCCATATAGCCACCCAACATATACATATTCACCCAACACATTACCATAGAGTCACTGCATATATACATATACAGTACACATCATCGATAGATATACCAATATCCCGCATAAACGGCCATTTGCACACTCCAGACTTGCGCATACACATCACCCATAACAACCCAGCGACTCACTGTATTCTGATACACACATCCATGACAATCCAGACACAGCAGAGATACACATACACCTTATACACACATGTCCACATGACCACAAGAACACCTCCTATATACCCACAAGCCCGCCAATGACTATCCAGCTATACATGTGCTTCATGTATGTATATGCACTTCAACAATTATGGCCGTACATTCATTACATGCCCACCTATATACATTACCCATAAGCATACAACCACTCCCCATTTGTCTATACACCCACCCATGATCATACAGCCAACACATGTATAGATATACACCCATCTATAACAATAGCCACCCAATGTACACCTGTAAATCACACACAAGGCTATCTAGTCACTTCATATATACATAAACAACATATCGATGACCATGTAGCTACTCTCGTTATACCCATACACCACTTCAATTATCACACAGCCACTCCCTGTATACCTATTCACTTCACACATGATCATACATCCACTCCTTGTATATATATATATATATATATATAGCTATATATATATATATATATATATGCATCTCATGGACACCCCAATCATGACCATACAGCCACTCCTTGTATAACTATTCACATCGATCATGATCATACAATAACTCCCTCTAAACATATTCACCTCACATATGACCACACATGCAGTCACACCCCTGCTGCCATTTTGACATACCATGTATTAAGTTGATAAATTGTGAAGCTAATGGACAAGCGTAGCCACATAATATGGTTCCTCTCAGTTCTGTTTCGAAGTTTTGCCCATTGCCGTTCAGAAATATGACCATAATCCCAAAAGACGTTAAGGCAGAATTCCATACTGCATCTTTAAAATGAATTTGTCATCCCCCAGAAGGTACTGGGACAACCAGAATATAACATTTAGTTGTCATGTGATTATGTAAGTTGGTTAATAACCAAGTGAACTACAACCTATGCTACCTTTTCAGAGAATAATGTGCGGGATATATGTGATAAATCAACTTAAAAAAAAAAAAAATTGTTTGCCATTTTGGAAGCCATCTTGAGTAATTTTGCGACCATCTTGGCACCCACCCCTTATGAGAAATGTCAACCTACACACTATTAGACAGGTTTGAGATATCACATAACTTATTTGATGTCAGCATAAATCTAGCATAAATCTAGCGCATGTCTGTTGATAAAGACATATGGGTGGAAAACTTATTTCTAGAAATGTTCTGGAGTAATTTTGGTGTATTAAGTAATCCCAATCTGATTTGGGTTCCGTTATTATAGCAGTATACGGTCAAACAATATTTAATATGACTACATTCGCGGAAAGGTAACCACAATTTGGTCCTAAATACCAACTCAGTTGAAGTCCATCTCTTCGCGGATACCCACGTACCATTCAGCTTCAAATTGGTCATGTGATTGTGTATACAACCAGTGCCTTAGTTTCCTAAAAGTTGTTGGATAATACTTCCGTCACTAGCGTGCAATTTTGAGAAGGAAATACCTCAGACCTACCCACATTCCCTGGTCCTGTATACACATATCTGTGAAATGTAGGCTGCAATGGGGTTCGTTGCTATGCAAACCCCCAAAGACTCCTAAAAATGGTCCAATCTTGTTGCCTACACCCAACCAGGAACGTCTGGGCCAAATTTCACAATTTGGTCATTAAAATGAACGATTTTACACATCTAAACTAAACAACACAGCGAGTGTCTCTTGGTTTTGGTAAACCCATTGGATGGTTTGGAACACTCATTTGATGGTCAACCCTTTAATGACTGTAGCTTCGTGAAATTTTGCGAAAACCCTGTGCCATAGTGCGCATCGCATATATAAGAAAATGCATTGGCCTAACAATACTTACCTTGGCCATGTGAGCCACGGAATTATCTTATAATGCAAGACTCCCTATGGGAGGCTCGCATATATGAGAAAATTCACGGCACAGGATCATTAATGCTGTATCAGCACAACACCCATCATGAAATGGATGGTTTGTGACACCCATTGCATGGTTTGAGACACCATTTGTGTGGCTTTGGACACTCGACGTGGATATGTGACACACGTGTGATGGAATGGGACACTAATTTGTCGATGTGTTCACTGATTGGGCCATTGAATGGATCGAGACGACTTTTGGTGGTTTGGGACACCTGTTATATGACATAGGACTCTCCCCGGATGACGTGGGACTCTAGTTGTGAGGTATTGGGTGCATATTAGACACTTTTTTTCCTTTTGAATACTCGCTGGATGGTTTGGGGCACTCATTGCGTGGTTTGGAGCAATCATTGGATGATTTGGAGCACTCATTGGATTGTTGGGGATCCTCATTTTGGTAGTTTGGAACAAAACCTATGTGGATTATGGGACCAAACCTATGTGGTTTGGAACACCAGTTGCATTGTTTGGGGCACTGCCATGCACTGTGGTTTGGAACAATCGTTGCAGGGTTGCGGCACTAATTGGGTAAATTGAGACACTCTTTGGATGGCTTGTGATACTCATTGTGTGCATGGTTTGGGGGACTATATGTGCGGGTCGGGAATCAGGTGCATATGGAGTGGGGCACTATATAATTGATTGTGCCACCCATTGGATGGTTTGAGACACCAATTGGGTGGTTTTGAACACCAGATGTGGATATGGGAAACACGAATGGTGGAATGAGACACTCATTTGCCGACTGGTTCACTGATTGGGCCGTTGAATGGATTGTGACGACAGTTGGTGGTTTGGGACACCTGTTGTATGACATAGGACTCTCCTCGGATGGTCTGGGACACTAGTTTTGGTGCATATTGGACACTCTTTTCCTTTCGAACACTCGCTTGATGGTTTGGGATACTCATTTGGTGGTTTGGGGCAATCATTGGTTGGATTGACCCATGATTTGGAGCACTCGTTGGATAGTTGGAGACACTCATTTTTTGTAGTTTGGGACAAAACCTGTGTAGTTTGGAACGTCAGTTGCATTGTTTTGGGGCCCTACCATGCACTGTGGTTTGGAACAATCGTTGCAAGGTTGCGACAATAATCGGGTGAATGTAGATGGCTTGTGACACTCATTATGTGGGCTTGGACACCAGATGCATGGCTTGGGGGACCATCAGTGTGGGTTGGAAACCAGTTGCATATGGTTTGGATCCCCACTTGGTGGTTTTGGATACTAGGTAGGTTGGTTTTGGATACTAGGCAGGTGACTCGGTATATTGTTTGGTAAACGCGTTAGGTGGTTTGGGACACTCATTTGATGTATTCTGAAACTAGTTGGTGGCTTTGGAAACTTTTATGATGTCATATATACCACTACTTGTTGGTAATATATTTATTCGATATTTGAAGATTTAGTTTAAAAAGTTAAAAAGTTTGAAATTAAAAAAAGCACTTCAATTGTTGACTTCCGATTGCCATTTTCGTCGTCATTTTTGAAAACTCGGGTTATGACTTACTATTATCGGATTAGCATTGGACATCATGTATGGTGGCGCAACTGGCACCTATGGTGAAAGTTACTGTAAAATGCTATTTACTACTTCCGGTTGCCATTTTGTCCTTTTTGTCATTTTTGATTTTTTCAGTAAAATTATGCCATGGGAGCAAGAACAATGGGTTTTTGTTGTAAATTTATGTAGTGAGTGGGGGTATACTCCCGGAAATGGCCGCCATTTTGCCCGGTACATACACTGTCACCTTTTAACGTCGAAATAGTTTGAGCAGACATCCTTGCAATACAAAAAAATGAATGAAGTTTAATCCTGGAGGGGGAGGTGTGTGCACGTAAAACCGACCTGGTTCCCGGACTAAAATTTCAATTTTCATTTTCTTACACGTTTTTCTGCATTTGTTTTGCCCAAAAATAACGAATTTTCCTCCCTGAAACGCGCGGAAATTTGGGCTGGTTGTTCATATTTAGCAGTTCGGGAACCTTTGTGGTCAGTAGATTTGTTTATTTACAGAATTGACACCAAAAGCAGCTTATTATAAATTTATTCCGGGTTCACCTCAAAATTGTGCGTTGTATTCGACAGTAAATTCATCTGTGATGACCAGAGCACTATTAATATAAAAATCAGTTTTGTACTCGAAAGTGCAAATAGAAGTAATTTATGGGGGTTTTGAGGGTACTATAAAAAAAACCCTTCTGAAATGAAAACGCCAGGAAATTTCGTTTCAGAAATTGTGTGTTATTGGTCAGTGATTGCTGGAGAACTATAAAAATCAACTTTGTACTCAAAAGTGCAAATAGAAGTAATTTTTTGGGTTTTGTGGGGTAAAGCGGTACCTTAAGAAATCGGATTTCTTTAAACGTTCCTGGTGTGGAACAAATCTGGGGCATCAAACCTTTCGTACGCGATTGTGCAAATAGAACCCAGCAGCCTCTCGGGTTAAATGCTTAATTGGACGTTTAACTGTAAATGTGTTCGTACCACGAATCGACGGAATACAACTAAATGATGGGCCACCTGACCCATGCAGGGGAATATCATGGGGTATGCGCCTTTGACCTCAGCTGACTAAAAGGGAGACTAGTAATCCAATAAGGTTATAAAGGCGTTAGTTTTTTTCTTCAAAATTTTGAATAAAACAATTTAATTAAATAAATACCAAAAAAATATGCTCACTGTGGGCCTATTTCAGCACCAGATGTACGCTCTTTATATATGTTTTCACTGTGGCCCGCGCCACCCAACAGAATAACGGGTACAAATCCACTATGGGTTTACATCGGAATCAAATAAGACCAATATGAACCAATGTCAATATTTAGGTCAAATATGAATATATTTGCCCGAGGATAAGTAGCATAATAATATTTTCAATATATATAAAAGAGTACGATATATCTGTCAAGTGCGGGAAGCACACAAAGGGTCCAAATACGGTGACATACCCTAACGCAAAAAGGGGCCGCGGGCCCCGTTCACGCTAAATAAATGCTCCCGAAGGGAGCCTGTTTCAGCTAGTAGTATATATGACTATTAGTCCAATAGACTATAGCTATTCTCGCGAACAAAAATTAATGTGGTAAAAACTTATTACGCCACCTAGTGTGGTGTTACTTGCATTTGGTTTTTTTATATCGCATGGAGTACAGGGCGAATGTATTCTTGGAGATTGTTTGTACCTTACTCAATCGTACCGATATAATCACGTAGATGCCGAAATTGTAAAGTTAACGCCAGCGGTGTATAATACGTTTATGAAAATATGATAAATCCTATCGATAGAGTCAGGACAGGCTCAAATTGTAAACTTAAAGTCACCGGTGTAATAATATGTGGTTGAAAATATAAATAATCTGATAGCCTGAAAATATTGTATAACCTATTGGGAGCCCATAATAAATGGGAATAACCTATTGGGAGCCCCTGCTGTATTTTATGGAGATTGTTTGTACCTTACTGAATCGTACCGATATAATCACGTAGATGCCGAAGTTGTAAAGTTAACGCCACTGGTGTATAATATGTTTATGATAAATCGTATCGATAGAGTGAGGACAGGCTCAAATTGTAAACTTAAAGTCGAAAATATAAATAATCTGATAGCCTGAAAACATTGTATAACCTGTTGGGAGCCCCTGGTGTAGTGAACTGAATTATGGGTAATTTTAATTGGAGTGCGCATACTGTTTTTTTTGTAGTAACGGCCATCTTTTATTTTCTGCATGCGCAGTCTATATGCGTTCTTTTGGGGAAATTCGCTATTTTGGTTAAGTGAAACAATGGTATGAGTTCAATGTTTGTTTGTATATAAGAAAGTATATTGAATTTTGGAGGCCGACAATTGTATCTATTTGAAGATTAAAAGTTGCTTGTGTGTATTTAGCTGTGCATGGTTCGTTAATTAGGCCAGCCTATTGTCATATTAGAACGTCTCCAATAACATACAACCTCTCTGCAGTTAACATTGTGAATTTGGCAACAGTCCAAGCAGGCCCTCTAATGGAGCACTGTGAATTTGGCAACAGTCCAAGACACGTGGGGTATATATAGAATACACACGTAGTGTTTCTGAATACCAAATTTACACCACGAGTGGGATTGATGGTTTACCACACGAGCTTTAGCGAGTGTGGTAAATCATCAATCCCACGAGTGGTGTAAATTTGGTATTCAGAAACACTACGTGTGTATTTTGTTTATACCATGACCGGTACAGGAGCAACAACTGCTATGAAATCGAAATAAACCCACTTAAATTAAGATGATTCTGTCGCACCATTCACAATCATCCCCGCTGTGTTCCCCACACTTGGCCGTACATCGACGTACACTATCACAGCTGATCAGGCGTATTGATACATTGAATTAGGTCAACATTCAATTGTACGAATATGGTATCATTGTAGCCAATTCACAATAAACTGTAATCATGATGAAACCGCCATAAATAAACAACATGAATATATATATGGGAATACGAATTTAATGAATATAAATATAACACATTGCGGGAACTTTTTTTTCTCCGCCGTACAGTGAACAGGAAACCACGAAAGTCATTTTGAAATCCACCGTTTGTTGTTCGAGTTTTTTACGTCTATTTCTTGAAATATATGTTCAATTTGTTGATCTGGATGTGATTTCCACGGAAATAACTGTTCGTTTTTATCGCATTAGTGAGTATAATATTCAATTGAATCGAAAGTATCAAATTGTTTTCATCGCGAGGCGCTACATTTTAAAAATAGAGTGATTTTGATCGAGGTCATGGAAGGTTAATGAAAGGTCAACTCGGATGTAGTTCTACTATGGGTATAAACTTTAACCATTGAAATGCCATTAAAACGTGTTACCCACAGTAGAAACGTGTTACCCACGGTCGGACTCCTGTTCACACACAGTAGGGTGTACAGCACAAATATATTATATAGCATGTTTGTACACAGTACAATAGGGAGTCATGGTATAAAATAACTGAACACCTGTGGCCAACTTGATCTCCAGAATGTTTTTAAGTGGAAGGGACAGTGTAGTGGGGTGGGGGTGGAAGTTAGATTTTGAGTGTGTATGATTCACAACTTTTGTAAAAAAAAGTTAATGCACATGTAGTTGGAAATTTCATACATTATTACACTACAACATAAAGGTTAAAATACATGGTTACCATTGCCTGGTATCCCAACTAGTAATTATTGTCCCCATTATGATGGGGACGGGGATCGAATGATGGAGGTATTTTGAGGGGGTGGGAGTCACAACTGTTATAAAGAATTTTAACAGTTGGAAATTTCATACATGATTACACTAACTTTTTGTCCCCATTTATTTTACTGCTGTCTTGTTTGTTACTGTATTCCTGATATGGAAATAATAAAGAGCATTTATTACGCCACCTGTGGTGTATCTAGCTGCTGAGATTTTGATATTGCGTGGTGGACAGGGCGAATGCATTGTGGGGCTTTTATTTATAGAGTTGGATATTCCGTTTATTTAAAAGTCGGAACTACGCGACCAGTAGGCCAAGTCCAGTAAAACGGTTCGTTATAGGTGCTGGTTGTTATTGTTATTTTAACGGAATTCTGAGTTGGTCATTCGCGAAACCAATATATTTTATATTCTATAATTAAAACCGTGGGTATATAATATATGATCCTCTTTATGGATATTGTAGGAAGGTAAATTTAGCTAAAGCGGTGGGATATCTTGCAAGACAACACATTTCGGTTTGCGCTATAACTGCTCAATGTTTTAAGGTGTTACACAACGTCTGATAAAAAGAGTTCTATCGGGAATATTCACACTATTTTTTCAGAGAACATGCATAGAGTAAACATAGTCCTATCGGACTATCGTAAAGTAGTTCCGTTTAATTCGGGATTAATTAACCCTCAGACTGCCGAAACTGCCGACAATAAATTCGCTTGTTCGTGTCCGCCGAAAATCAAACTTGCCTGTTTAGAGGTCCCATTTTCGTGGCTAATGGTGATAGAATCACAATTTTTCAGTCAAATTCATGGATAAATTACATTACACTTAATCGGCTTATGTCCGCGGCCATAAACCTGCGTTTTGATAACAATTTATTTGAGACAAACTGTTGCGCGGGTATCAGTCGGCGCTTATCGGTTGAAGTTATTATGATCGTGCAGCCTGCGCGTGCAACAAGTGTTCAAATACAACAGAAGAAAAAAATACTATGTCAAATAAATAACGTCATCAATGGACAGACAAGTTTCATTTCCGCGGGACACGAAAAAGCGAATTTAATGTCGTCAGTTTCGGCAGTCTGAGGGGTTTAATTAATCTCCTTTACGATATCCCGATAGGACTATATTTACACTATGTTCTCTGAAAAAAAATGGTGTGAATATTCCCGATAGAACTATTTTTATCAGACGTTTTGTAACACATTAAAACATTGAGCAGTTAGCGCAATTTTCTGGAATTTCGGACTATTTCGTCTATAAAAATACGATGAGCAACTGAAAATGTTTTTCAACATTCTGGAAGGGGTAGATGTCCAGGTATATATGTTTAAAATTTCACGCATAAACTATGACAGATAACAAAGTTATAATTAGTTTTATAGGCCCACCATAAATCCCCTATAATAAACGCATGCCCCCGTAAGCACATGGCTTTGCTGTGGATGCTTTCGTTCCCAGCATGCATCATTCTCGCTATCTGTAAAATGTCTATGAACAATGGCTGTGCCACGCACTCTTAGCTTTGATCCGCATTTAGAAGCATTCTGGTGTGGCGAATGAGAAACCTGCAGTAATTTATAAGCCGTAGTTCATTGTAATAATTTGAAGAATTACTTATCTTAACGGAATTCTGAGGCGGTCCATTCATGTAACCAATATATTTTATATTATGATTTATATTTATGGCTAATAATACGATCTTGGTGGCGTTACCATTTCTGACTATGGTTTTCTTGTATATCTATAGACGTCTGGAGGCTTCAGTGCATTGTAGGCCTACACAGGTATTCACAGGCAACAATTCAATCATTTGAGGCGGATTTCCATTCTGATGGGGGTGGGTGGGGGGGGGGGGCGTTTTCAAATTATTATTGGACATGAAAAATTTAATTACTCAATTCATCTCAGTTTTGGAGAAACTATAGGCCTACCTAGACATTTTGCTATCACCTAGAAATTTTGTATATAATTGGAGTACAAGTAGATTGATAACGTACTTTATTAACGCCACCGGTGTAATCTGTGTAGGAAAATTTAATAACACACGGACCAATGGGGGGTTAGGGGAGACCCGGGCAAAGCGGATCACGTAAGGGTTTCTTGTACAAAATGCAACCGGAAATCAGAATTATTAGCACTGTCAGTTTCTAATTATGATGGCATAACATTTGACGGATGATGCATTAAGATACATCTATTGGTTTGGTTGCTATGGTGATTTTTAATTTTGATCCGCTTTGCCCGGCCGTTGGGCAAATCGGATCACCACATCGGGCAAAGCGGATCAGCAAACGAATCCTTCTGAAAATGCAATAATTTTCAACTATTCATATGCTTTTTAGTTTTATTTATTACAATAATACATATTTATCCCAAATAATGAATACCGCGTGTTTTCAAACAGTCAAGTTTTCCAATTATGGTCATGCTCCGACAAGGCACGAGTTTTGTCGATACATCGGACTAAAATTGTCCAAATTCACGTAATCTACGCATGTGTACCGGAAGTTAGTCATGTTATGAATGATCCGCTTTGCCCGATCCGCTTTGCCCAGATCACATCTTTTTACAGTCCGGCGAATTACGCGCGTGTCCTATCAAATATAGCAAATTGACATATTGTCTTATTTCACATATATATTGCCTAAGACACCGACAACATTTATTCGGGTAGATGGGTATGTGACCATCGATCTGCGCAATAGATATGCGCAAACGCACAATAATTAACATATTTGGTAAAATCGTAAAATTTCAACGAAAATGTTCTAATGGGCTACACAATTTTAGTATACCTAGTTCTCTGTGGAAATGTATAAAAACTAACCAAACATAAAACTATCTTATTCTAAAATACGGATAGAATCGGAATAATTTGCTAGTATTGAAATAATAAAGGTGATCGGCTTTGCCCGGGCGATCCGCTTTGCCCGGGTCTCCCCTATGGGTAATTGGAGGATTATGGGTAATTAGGTCAGTAAAAATGGGTCTCTATAGGTTACACACAACTAATTATTTTCCATAGGCGACAGTGTTAACTAAAAGTCCCGCCGGCCATGGGTTTGACCTATATGAACTTCAAGTGGTCAATTTTCCCTAGTTTCCCATCTAATCGGTATAAGTAGTTACATTGGGACTTCTGTCGACTTCAGACTGCTATCATCACTGCCATCTTGCGATATATGCATGCATCATTGGATGATGAACCCGACAGTAATGATATATACTATTTCAAACTATTTTCTATTCTTATGTGTATATAGTGACAAATGCCAGCGATGTCTGAGACTGGGTGTTGTCGATATAAACAATTTATATTTTAACCCTTTCAATACCGAATGGATGCACCCATTCAGTTACATGAAAGCATGCATTGGGGTTTTCTATTCCACATTAAGGGGCCCGGTGTTATGATAATATAACAACCATGCCGTGTCCATGCCAATAGGCCTACTAGGCAATGCGGTTTAGTTCTTTGCGATTCACAGTACAGTTGTGCATATAAGCCCGTGCACACGGCTCAGCCATTTTACAATTCCGACCAGGGGGGGGGGGGGGGTCGGACAAAAAATTCAGGCACGTATGGCATTTTTTCCCTTTCGATCATTTTTTGTACCCACCCACCCACCCCCACCGCCAAATGTTTTTCCGTTTTCGGCAGTTTTTTCCGACCATTTTTTGACACCCCACCCCCCTTTTAACACTAAAACAGAGATTTGCGGGGGGAAATTCACTGTAAACAGCTGTATAATTTCTGTGCATACTATTTATCATGGATGTTAACATGGACATGTAAATAGGAATGAGTCATTTTGAGGTCATTCGGCCAAAAATACATGGCTGCCAGCGGCCATCTTGGATTTCAAAATTTGCAACAAAATACAACACGATAACTGCCTGCAGTCAGTTTACCAGTTAGAATTACATTATTTCTCTCATTCAAAGTGGTTTTGAAGCCCAACTCATTGCCAAAACACTGAAAAAACAAGCAGGAAATTTTTTTTAGTTGCGGAAAAAATTGCTTGTTAGTGGCTTTGACCACCCACCCACCCCGGCATACGTGCCGGAATTTTTTGTTCACCCCCCCCCCTGTTCCGACGGCGGATATTTTTAAATGTGGCTGGCGTTGGAGATAATATGTCTGGCGGCGGCTTGTGGCCAATATGGCTAGCGGCGGCGGCGTGCGATGGCGGCTTCGGGCTCTAGCTGATATAGATAGAACGACACAAGTGTGTGAACTAGTTAACGTTATTGCACGAATTTGTTGTGACTCGATGGTAAAACGAGAACCGGAGGCTCGAGTTTGACCTCGCGGCACGACAAACGAGTGCAATAACGTTAACATGTTCACACAACTGTGTTGTTCTATGTTTATTGCACACTCTGAAGATTGCAGCTTGTATAACATACTAACATTTAGCTCCATATTGTTGTATTTAATTGAATAACGTGTGCTTAATGTAGACTATACCTCATAATTTAGCGAAGACATTTTCTGTTAAAGTTGACGTCGCCAATGACGTTGTTGACGTAATATGTTTGTATTGCTCAAGAACAATAAACATTCTTTTATTGAACGTTTCAATTCTTCTGTATGTTGCTGTATTTCGACAAATAAGTCATTGGGTGTGCAATAAATTGATATTACCACCCCCTTTGGAAAGCATGCGATCGTGTGGTAATCAAAGATGGATTTCGACGAAATTTGATACTTAGGGGTACTTGTGTCGGGGAATGTTTTGGACGGGTCAAATCGTGACCCCGACCTGACATTGACCTTTAAAACAGTCAATTCAAAGTCAAATTGGGTAAAACGGACGAATTTCGACGAAATTTGATACCTAGGGGTACTTTTATATGGGGAGTGTTTTGGACGGGTCAAATCGTGACCCCGGCGAGACATTGACCTTCAATATGGTCAATCAAAGGTCAAATCGGGTAAAACGGATGGATTTCGACAAAATTTGATACCTAGGGCTACTTTTGTCCGGGGAGTGTTTTTGACGGGTCAAATCGTGACCCCTACCTTACCTTGACCTTCAAAATGGTCAATTCAAGGTCAAATCTGATAAAACGGACGGATTTCGACGAAATTTGATACCTAGGTTAGTTTTGTCCGGGAAGTGTTTTGGACGGGTCAATTCGTGACCCGGACCTGACCTTGACCTTCAAAATGGTCAAATCGGGTAAAACGGATGGATTTCGAAAAAAATTGATACCTAGGGCTACTTTTGTCCGGGGAGTGTTTTGGACGGGTCAAATCGTGACCCCGACCTGACCTTTAAAACAGTCAAATTGAGTAAAACGGACGGATTTCGACGAAATTTTATACCTAGGGGTACTTTTTTCCGGGAGTGTTTTGGACGGGTCAAATCGTGACCCCCCCCCCGGCGTGACCTTGACCTTCAATATGGTCAATCAAACGTCACATCGGGTAAAACAGATGGATTTCGTCGAAATTTTATACCTAGGGATACTTTTGTCAGGGGAGTGTTTTGGACGGGTCAAATCATGACCCCGACCTGACCTTGACTTTCAAAAGGGTCAATTCAAGGTCAAATCGCGCCTTTCTCCGGAAATAAGATGGGAAACAGCCCGGACGAAGTCGGGCCCACCAGCTAGTGTAATAAAAAAAGACAGCTTGAAGAAGGTAATGTATAACACGAGAAACGGGAAAACTTGATATATGGAAGTATCCAAATTTCCAACATGGAATTTGAAAGCTAGTTTATATTATAATATTATAATTGATATTTATGGCTAATAATATGATCTTGGTGGCGTTACCATTTCTGACTATGGTTTTCTTGTTGTTACATGCCACTGGCCCACTAATCCGAGTGCTAATACTCGGGGTGTCGCCAGTAACTTCCATCAAACGTTATATACGTTTGCTTATGGAAACAATGCACATTTTAATGGGCATTGTTTAATGTGCGTTGTCATCGTCTTCGGTCCGCAAATTGATCTTTTAAGCCTTCTTTCCTTTGACTATATAACGCCGTATTGTTTCCACAACCCACCAAAGTATTCGTGTTGGTACGGTTGAGTTGAGAGGATAAAGCGTCTCCAGAGTTACTGGCATTGTTATTTGACAAAGGAAGGATTTGTATCTATAATGACTGCGATAGGCCTGTATGGATTAAGACCATGTTCGAATTAAAACCCCTATTTTGGTCGGTCGTTATAGACGTATTCGGAAAGGAGACTACCGTGGAACGACTCGTATTCAGTGCAATTGATACGGCAGTGGTCCACCGTTTGCTGCAAATATTGTTGACAATTATAGACATATATGTTATATATATATATATATATATATATATCGATACATTTAACTTAATTTCTTTGGAATAATGGAATATGGTTATATCATCCGACTATGGCATTCGCAGTAACCTAATAGTGTGGTGTATATATATGTGCACATTGACATTTAACAACTGAAAACGATTCTTGACACCTGTTTTAGATGTGAGTATATAAAGTGAAGAATTATTTCTCCGTTGTGTGTGCGGTTATTTTGTTTTTCTGAGTTGAAAATCGATTTGTACATGTATCACGATTTTTCTTGATTTAGTACCCAGCTTTGATTAATACAATTCAGGGAGTCTGATTTGACTCATCAGATTTATTTCTTCATTTTTTTTTATATATAAATTTCAATAAGGATTTCTTATCTTTCTTTTTCACGGCGAATATTTTTTAAACTTTAAAGATACATAATCCGAATTAACGCTTCTAAATTATATTTTCTTTGGCTTTTGGGGTAAAACATATTTGATTCGAGTCGAGGAACCCACCCATCAACGCTTATAGTTATTAGTTATCGATTTTTGAAATCTGTTATTTTTCACCACCTGGAATATTTGACGGCCCAGCAAATATTCGACGAGCTGACCAACATACTCTCGATATACCAAATTGCGTTGAACAAAATGTTGATATATAACAGATTTTGGGAAATATTATACTATACTTGACAGTTTTTAGCATTAATGTCATGGTATTTAAAAATGGATTATTGTGACACAATATTTAAGAACCATCGACTCATTGGATATTATAATCTTATTTCCTTTACTTTTATGGCATGACACATATTTAAAATTTCACTGTTTTCATGTACCAAGAACTTCTGTAAAAAAAAAAAAATTCAAAAGTACATGCAGTTCATATATCCATGATATCATATCTGCAGATCATGAGAGGAGACATAATTATTCTTGATTCATGAAATTTAATGATTAATTTCATTTAGAAAGGCAGCTACCCATACATAATTTTCTGTATTTGAGAATTTTCATGTCATTCCTGTTGATCAATGAATAAGTGATAAATGAAAAATTGATCAATGAAGAATGAGATGAGTTCTGATTCATGGGTTCATAACCATTTTAAAGATGACCACCGTATCTACGGCCTGTAATCGACTTCCGACAGTCAACATTGAATTCAGCCATCTGGTTATATACGCTATTTTTGTCATCAAAAGTTTCTGCCCCGCGAATGACACTTACACTGTCGATCAAGCATGGATTCGAAGACACAACAGCCATTCTACTTCTAATTAGTATTTGTTTTCTTTTAGTTTAACCATTATTATTACCACTTTAGAGGGCGTTCTCTAGTAGATTAACAGTATTTTACCCGAACGGTAAAAAGCCAGAACGCCCGGCATCAAACCGGAAGTTATGCGTTAACGATATTAATGGCCCGAACGCCCGGCATCAAACCGGAAGTTATTCGTTAACGATATTAATGGCCCGCTTCCGGGTTGCGATTTGCTAGGAATCTAATCGAACGCAACCTAATTTCTGAATTCGGTATTTCTGTAAAAACAAGATTATAGTATATTATTACGAATAAAACTGATATTTTTTACTGTAGTAGATGTAATAACAGACCAACAACACATTCAATGTGAGTAAGTGTTATCTAACAAATGGAATAAATTATATTTCTGACTGAATTTTCCTTAGATATGGCCCTATTTTCGTGGTAAATAATATTAATTAGTCACGTGACAATTTGTTTGACAACAAACAGACGAAACATGGTTTGAATTGATAAAAGAGTTATTATTTCAGTTGACATATTGCTGCTTACTCACTCATCTATGTTCTAGTTGGGCTTTAATGATCCCCCGAGCTGTTAATATGGGAAGGACATATACCAACATTATAGGCAACATATGTTCGACCCTCTTGCCGCTCTGGCCTTTTTTCGGGGGTCGGGGACGGCTCAAGAACACACTGCCATTGTACAAAATGTATTTATAAAATTTTATTAAAAATAAAGAAAATACCAAAAAATATATATAAAACCATATATATTGAATGTATATTACATGTATATATCTCTTGTTTACACCATTTACATATATTGTCAGCCATTAAAGTACACCAAATACTGCCTATACCATTATTTTGTAAATACATGCTTTCATCTGCGCCCGTGCCCGGGGGAAGATGGGCGGGAGAGAAAAATTAGAACAACACGTTACAGCTAATGCAAAGCTCTCTTAATAAAATGTGTTGGCCCTGAAAAGTGCCGCCCTTAGGCCTGGAACGCTGTTCTCGACACCCATGTCACCCATCCCCATGCATCATCATCTGGAATAAAATAACGGACTAAAATTTCAAATTTCATTCTCTTACATGTTTTTCTGCAATTTTTTACCCAAACTAACGAATTTTCCTTCCTGAAACTCGTGGAAATTTTGGCTGTTTGATCATATTTAGCAGTAAGGGAATGTTTGTATTCAATAGATTTGTATATTTACAGAATTGACATCAAAAACAGCTTATTATAAATTTATTCCAGGTTCACCTCGACAGTGTGTGCAAATAAAAGTAAATTTTCGGGTTTTTGGGGGTACATTCAATAACCCCTTCTGAAATGAAACCGCCAGGGAATTTCGTTTCAGAAATTGTTTATCATCGATCAGTGATGACTAGAGCACTTTTAATACAAATAATCCGCTTTGTACTCGAAAGTGCAAACAGAAGTAATTTTTTCGGGGTTTTGGGGTACTATCAAAAATCCCCTTCTGAAATGAAAACGCGAGGAAATTTCGTTTCACAAATTGTGTATTGTTGATCAGTGATTGCTGGAGCACTATTAATATAAAAATCAGCTTTGTACTCAAAAGTGCAAATAGAACTTATAAGTCATTTTTTGGGTTTTGTGGGGTCTCTGGCCAGGAAATTGGCAGGAATGTGGAACTATAAGAAATCGGATTTCTTTAAACGTTCCTGGGGTGGAACAAATCTGGGGCATCAAACCGTTCGTACGCGATTGTGCAAATAGAACCCAGCAGGCTCTCGGATTATTGACTTGAAATTGAAGTTGATCCGACTCCAATTGTCATTGTTCAATGATGTTTATTCCAAAGCTCCTGATAGCGTAATTACACCGAAAATCAGACAAATATGAAGATATAGTCACTCACAATCATCACCCGTCCTATCATACCAAATTGGTTACTTGGACGTATTCATCCAGATCCAGATCCACATGACTCCTCTTCAATTTAGAACATCAAATGACGAAAAGCCGATCATCCGATGATTAAAATTCACCTTGGGAACTAATAAAAGTGTAATGGCGAATGAAAGCGGAGTTGCATTGTGTCGAAAATTTCCCACCTCTCTTATGTTCTAATAGTCGGATTCCTTATGTCATTTTGCATTTTTGGTTTGTTAAAAGCGATCTGAAAACGGATTATGTATGCCTAGTAGGTGTGTTTTCAGGATTGACTTGTTTCCATTCTTGAATTTTGGCGGGTCGGCCTAAATCGGGGTCAACATAATTTAGAGAGCGTTTCGTATTTACAGAAATCGATAGATGGTGCCAGCTGGCGTGTGGTCATCGGTGCGATTTGAAACTTATCCAACCTACTAGATATGACCGTTACATGTATTTAAAAAAAATTTGATGTGATCGGTTCATTCTTGTTGGCTACAGTTGTGATCAAAATTTAACACTGAGCCCTGTGGAGATTCTATAGTACTTTGGATAAATGGCGCCATTTTGCGTATTATGATATGCGCGTACTGATATTCCTAAAAAAAATACTAAATATGAAACACAGACGTAGTTTTAAAAAGAATGGATGTGATCAGATGATTCTTGCTAGGTACAGTTGTGATCAAAATTTAACACTTAACCCTATGGAGAATTTCGTGTTATGCTCAAACGTTGATTGTAATATCTCTTATTGGAAATCGTGCGCAACTATATATGTAGACTAACACTCGTGTTTGACCCACTGTAGCTATCCGTGATTCAATAGATGCAATATATGATATTGTTATGCCTCAAGGTACAGAAATTGCCAAAAATAAGTGTCGAATGGTTTTGTAATTTCGATAATATTCAGCATGTTGAATCAAACGAAAATAATCACAACAAGACTGTTCACGATGTGATTACATATTATATTACCATCGGAGTCTATCCCACATGCACTGAGAGAATCTGTGTTTTCGCAGGATTTGTGCTACTGATAAATGGACATTTTTGTGCAGCTGAGATCTTTACTATAGCGGTATAGGCTTTGCTTTCACACTTCCCACGCCAGTTACATTTGGCCAACTTCAGTACAGCGACTGAAACCCAACATTCACCATCAATATTCTGACCACAGTTAATCTCCACGCTTCGTGTATAGCTGTGAAAATAAAGTAAATTCGAATTTCCACTAAAGTAGAGCTTAATGAGTAAAATAGATATAATAATAATTAAATAGAATTAATGATTAGTACACCATTGTGGCATTTGATTATCAACCGTTGCTAACCTTAAATAAGACATATGGTTCACTTTGACGGCCAGGTATATCTCAAATTTCACATTTGGGTATTAACTGCATCGGAAACGCAAACGTTGAATTACGACCCTATCAGCTACAATTGCAATTTCCAGTGAATTCCCGGTAATTTCCTAGACTAAGTTTCTCGATCTTATAATGATCAATGGTCCAATGGGCACTAACATGTACAGTTTCATATCTGTGTCACCATTTGAACATAACCAATAGCATCCGACTATAGACACTATCTAATTGATGGGAAAATATTAAAATACCACGGCCCAGAGCGTTGATCGGTTCAAAGCCATGCAAGTATATTGATGGGGTGAGAACGATCCATTAAGCCGAAGTCGATGGTTTGCTAACAACAGATGGAGTCATGATACATTATGAAGGATGATGGAAGGCTCCCCTCAACTATGTTCTTCGACACAGCATTGTCCCCGCACTGCGTCACTTGCATCTTACTGTGTTGTACTATATATAAGACCAAGCACATAATGCACATATATATCTTCTTATAAATAAATTATCTCTTAGAAAGTGTCCAGAGATGTCTTGCCTATTTATACTGACAATTTATTTTTATTCCTGTGGCAAAGGATTTGATGGAGTGATTTGTTATGTTGACTAAGGTGTTAATTTAGTATGTGAAACATGTATCACGGGGTGTATATCGAGTGGACGGAGAAAGCGTTTTCTTTATCAGATGAACATAATTTAAACTCCCAATTTTGAAAAACCCGACCAGGAATTATAGAACAACCATCTATATATGCCCAGCAATATTTAGCAATACATATGGACATGATAACATTGTTAACATTTTTAAACAATACCACCCTATAGCCACATGTATGGCTAAACATATCATTGGCATATATGAGTTGCCGTAGTTGTTTACATTGATGCTGGTCGGGTTTCTCCATATTTAATACTAAAACAGAATGATCCATAAGCTACGGTGGATGGTTTAGGACATGGAAAATTGTTTTTTTTTTATTTCGTGGCCACGAAATACTAATTCGTGGCGAATTATACCTGATTGACCTTTGCATATATCCAGATACCTTTATGGTATGGTTACACTTGATGATGTTTTAGAAACAATGCATACGATAGCAGAGAAGCTACTATAACCCCATTATGGCGTGTACCCGGGCTCTATGGGGATATGAACGTCCGATATAAACTATAACCCAGAGAGAACGGGGAAACACGGGTCAGGTGGCTCCAAGACAAACTGAATATTCATTAGTTTTTACCACAAGGGATCGAATGGGAATGACATTTCACTCGGCATATTGGCCGATTTAAGTCAAATAAGGGGTTTTGTAGGGTGGGCCCAAAAACAAACTTATAAATATTCACACCTTTCAACCATACCCGATCCAAAATGGTCGCCGCTCGGAAGGGGTCAAATAGGGTACACATTATTTCTCGGTCACTTGACCGATATAGATCAAATAAAGGGTGTTGTACGGTGGCTCGCAAAGCAAGCTAAATGTTCACACCTTCAACCCATTCGAGCGAAAATGATAACTGATCAGAGGGGTCCATATATGGTACCATGCAACCCCCCCCCCCATTTTAGGTCGAATACAGTGTGTTGTAGGGTGACCCCTGGTGAGACAAACTAAATATTCACCCGCTTTCACCATCCCCGATCCAAAATGGCCACCCCAGATAGGTTCAAATATGGCACCTATACAATTTATCGGCCCCTTAACCGTTTGATGTGGTATAATTGGTGCTGTAGGGTGGCCCCAATATATACTGATGTCGTGGGTGCCCTATGTGGCCCACCCCCAGGACGGCGGCAACTTTGGATCGGGTTGGTGAAAGGGGTGATTACTTAATATGTTTTACGGGCCATCCTGCAACACCCTTTATCTCAAATCGCCGTGGCTCATGCCAATATGGTGGACAACTACAACCAGATCATCTCTATCCGCTTCCATTACAACAATGGGACTGACGATCGTATATCACAATTAGTTATTTCGTGGCCACGAATTAGTTTTTTCGTGGCCACGAAGTAATAAAAAAAATATTCCCATGTCCTAAAAGTTTTGACTGACACTTACAGAAATATGACTCGCAGAATTGTTAGCACACAACTCCGTCTTATGCGGTACTTCGTCCTGGCAATAAACATTAATTTTGTCAACTGATGAAAAAAAAAACATCAATCAATTTTACAACGACATCCTGAAACTTTAGTCATGATAAACATTACATTTGTAGAATAGTGGACGTTATCACTGAAGCACGTGATTGTGATGTATATGATTGATGTGAGCCACATTTTTATCAACTATTGTATCTGGTGTCCTGAATATATTGCAAGTGAATTTGTAGTTACGATAGATTACATGCAAGAGCCATGCATATATGATAGCCAGTAAGTTCCACCACTGAACATTTGTATAAATTGTCAAACTCTCTATTGGGTCCAACGTTAGTTTTCCAACTGTAGTACACTTCCCGCGGAGACTTATCTGACGACACCATTCTCAACAATACAGTTCAGAGTCATACTTGACATATGTGCATAATTTCAACTCGCACCATTCATGAAAAAGCTAATCGTGTTAGGTGATATCTGTATAATCAGGAAACGCTCTTTAAATTTTTTAAACCGTCCAAACAATTTGTTTCCACTAAAATGTCAGACTGGAAACAAGTAGACCGCCATATTTGATAATTTTGTTAATTTCAACTCGCACATCCACCAGAAAGTTAGTTATGAGGATTAATATTTGTATAATAACCAAACGCTCTTTAAATTCTTAAAACAGTCCAAACATTATTTTTTTTCCAATAAAATTTAAACTGGAAACAGGTACACTCTGAAAGTAGACACGCTATTGATAAATAAACCGTTCGCATGTCGTTTTAGACAATCCTAAATTGCGCGACCATTGTTTTCGACCAAAGGAATCTCATTTTAGCTTTTCTGCGATATCTTTACCAAAAACCGATGTATCGAAGTTTTGTTTGTGGCATATGATCAAGATATCCTTGTAGATTGTTCATGTTCGTCAATATGTGATGTAGCTGATTTTAAGAATATACAATACCTTAATATTTGGGAAAGAAAATTGAAAATGCAGTCATAAATACAATTCATCTGATGATTTGATGATAAAATTCCACATTAAGATATGTAATTAAGTAACTTGTGGCAAGATCTATCCATGTTTTCCGATTTCTAAGAACAAAGAAAGCCACTTACCGAACTTGCTATGCGTAATAGCATGTTTTTATTACCAGGTGGACGGGAAAAAATAGAGGGGTACACAAACAAAAGCCTCACATAAACCTATTTCCACTAAAATATCAAGCTGGAAACAGGTATAGATTCTGAAAATAGACAGACTGGTGGTATAGAAACTGTTCTCATATCGCTTTTAACATTCCGAAAACGCGCGACCATTTTTTTCGACATAAGGAATCCGACTATAAGTCTCGCTTGCAGCTCGAACGAACATAAGGTATTTATGGAATAACTACAACGAATGCATGATGTTAAATGTGAACTTTAATGGACAAACGTGAAGTGTAGCGATAGATATCGTTCGCAGACGATCAGTCATATAACAAATAAGACATGAAATGACAAATATTATAGTGTTATAATTGTTATAAGCATCTCCCAGTCATGGGGTTGGTGGGTGGGATACAATGTGGAACTTCAACAGTAGAGTAAAGCTTGACCGCCGTGTCAAGCGAGTTAACCCAATGCAAAATCAGTCGTGTGGATAAGCTCACACGAGCTTATCGTTACGATTGCCTTGAACATCGTTCAGACGGCGCACTATTGACCCAGTTTGAATGACCAAAACAAACTGGACAACTTCGTTAACTCGTTACCGACCGTGCACACGTTGGCGAACATCAATAAATATATTTATGTTCTGACTAGCTTGCAGCTCAAACGAATATAAAGTATTTATGGAATAACTACAACGAATGCATGATGTTAAATGTGAACTTTAATGGACAAATGTGAAGTGCGGCGATAGACCAACAAAGTTAGGGGAAATAATATAGACGACACGACGCACTCATGATCCTATATGGATCAACTGACCACAACTGGGCCATACGTGAGCCACATCTGGGCCGTAAATAAAACACCTCCTCTGGGCGAAACAATTCACAAAATAACTAAGTGCCTGTTCGTACATGCAATAATATATAGCCACGTATGAGCCATGCATAACTGAAACGCCTCATCTGGTAGCAATATCTCACAAGAGAACTAATTAAATGTCCACCCGGACAAGCACACACATAACCGCATCTGGGCTATTAATATAGAAACATCTGTGTCCTAACTGAAACTCATCTGGTACAACATTTCACAAGATACCAACTGAATGCCCATCCGGACGAACACAAATGACCTCAAAATTAATAAACGTGCAGACCCAAATAAGCACTGTGCACTGTCCCAAGAAAATAATAAACGTGCATGCATGTTTATTTGGAGCCCAAGAGTAGACATACAAGTTAAGTGAATTTTTCAATTCGATCCATTCGAATATATGGATATGGATTACCACCTTAGTTGCTCTACTTCATCGATATGTTGATCCCACAAAATATGCTGGATGACACTTTGATTTGTAAATCATTTTCAAACTCCCACACTTTTAACTTATTACTAAAAGTAAACAAGGAAGTAACGATGCGATGACGTACGTTCCTACCAGGGATCATACCAGAATGGCGTCATGACAACTTCCGGTGATTACCACAAATGTGCGGAGTGAACCTTCCCGTTGTATATATTCCCTGCTCTAGATACTGGGTCAATTTTTTAGCACCCAAAATTTGTCATCTGCATTAAAAATTGATTTTCTGGAATTGTAAACGGCGAAATATTTTGGTAATTTTTTTAATAAAAAAATCACATTTTCGATCGAAAGATCAAGGGCTATAACTCTTGATAGCCCATATATTATGGCATTATGTATCAAATTCTGAATGCCTATTCTGTACTAATTTCAGGCACATATATATATATATTGTCCATATGGTTTGAGATCATAATCCAGATAAATCTATCTATCTATCTATTTAGAATTACCTGTCAACTCCCCTTTCGGGTATTACAAACAGTGTACAGATCTCGACTGTGGTTGGTGCTTTGGTGGGCTACTCTAACCTACCACCGGGTTCTTTGACGTGCACATAGTCACCCATGTACACGGGGGTCAGCCATTTATGTCGGCTCCCGGTCCGACAGCGTACCGCACTCACAACAACATACCTGGACATGGACATGATGTCGCCGTGAAATTTGTCGCATAAATTTCAATGAATCTATGACCCCCTTATTGCTGCTGAATAGGTCATTGTCGCATGCATGGTTTCTGGCAAAAAGACACCCAGGATCTCGTAAACTGTCAAAAAAGGCACCCAGGATCTCAAAGTCCCGCCAAACAACGGGAATTTTTTTTAATCGTCTGCTATTAATATTATGATAATTATTTGTTTGTGATCGGAGTGAAATGTCAACGAAATTTAATTCGGCTTTGAGTCTGACTGACAGCGCAATTCCGCATCCTTGATAGTTTGACCAATATTAATAGCAGGCGACTAAACAAAATTTCCGTTGTTTGGTTAGACCTTGAGATCCTGTGTGTCTTTTTGACAGTTTAAGAGATCCTGTGTGTCTTTTTGTCAGAAACCATGCGACAATGACCTATTCAGCCTTATTGCTGGGCCCCTGCCTGTTGAAACTGTGTAGTGTCACCTTGCCCCGGCGACCCTGGTCCAAGTTCTTGTAACCTTTCTCCCTCGCATATTATTAAGTTTATCTGTCTACTGTCTAGTAGAGGATACTTTAAAATATCTGTAAAGTAGACGGATAGAGGCGTACTTCATCTGATCAATCACTGGGCTTTATATGTATAGTAGAGAGGGGTAGAAGGTGGATAAAATTGCGTAGAGAATGAAAATGACTGTTTAGATGCTACCCTCATGCCTGTTTATTTGCGCGCGTGCACTCTGTATCTGTAGCTGTATATGTTTCAGCGCTGGAGCCTCTCGACTGTGTTTGCGCTATGGGAGGACTATGATGTTGTGTCCGTTGTTATTTCGCATGTGCTCTCCTCCAGGCTGTTCCACTCCTCGATAGCTCGAACAAAGCACGAGTTTCTAAATTGTGCAGTTTTTGCTCGTATCCTTTCGATGGAGTTTGAGTTGATACACTCTTCCTTTTCGACAAGGTTTGATGTTACAAAGCCTGGGTACTTTTTCGCCTTTATTTTCCTTCCTTTCTTTTTTTGGTATAAGTATGTCGTTTGATAGAATGGCCGGCACCAGCCCATCAGCAACTCTGCCGAACAGCTTCATTCTCATCGTCTTTCTTCTTTGATGTAGTGGTTCCATGAGTTGTTCATTTAGCATTTCAGTTACTACCCCTTTTGTTCTTGTGTGGTAGTTGTTTTGGATGAAACGCACCCCTCTTTTGTTGATTCTTTCTATTGCGTTGATGTCTTTTTGCTGGTATGGATCCAAAACTTCAGCTGCATATTCAAGGGTGGATCTCACTGTGGATTCATAGGCCATTTTTTTGTGTTTTTTTGTCCGCTCTCCTGAGGTTTCGACGGAGGAATCCAAGGGTGCTGCCTGCTTTTCTTACTATCTTGGATATGTGGGATGACCGAGTGAGGGTGTTGGTGATGGTTAGCCCTAGATATTGTGTTTCTTTAACTGACTGGAGTATTTGGTTATCTAGTTGGTACATGTGCGTCGACGTGGGTTTTATTGGTAGGATATTACATTTCTTCGCATTGAACCGCATGCCCCAAACAGCTGCCCATTTTTTCTAATGACTTCAGGTCTTCTTGAAGAGCAGTATGGTCGTGTTGGTTCTTTATTTGGCGGTAAAGGAGACAATCATCGGCGAAGAGTTTGACTTGGGATGTAACTGCTTGTTGTAAGTCATTTATGTGACACAGGAAGAGGAGAGGACCGAGTACAAAATCCTGAGGTACGCCGGACTCGACTGCTACGTGTTTTGAGAATTCGCCTTCCACTGCTACTCTCGTCTGCCGTTTTGTTAGGAAGGTGTCTATCCACTTGAGAGTTTGATTTGTAACACCATAGCTGTTAAGTTTGTGTAGTAGGCTTCGGTGAGGTACTGTGTCGAATGCCTTTGAAAAATTCAATACTTCTATGTCTGTCTGGATGTCGTTATCGTAATTCTCCATCAGTTCATGTGTTACATTGATCGGTTGTGTCACGCATGAGTGTCCAGAGCGGAATCCATGGTTTCTGTCAGTGAGGATGTCGTATTTCTCAAGGTGGTCTCTGATGTGTCGGCATAGTATGTGCTCGAGGAGTTTGCAGGCCACCGATGTTAGTGATACGGGCCTGTAGTTTTATGGCAGGTGGACGTCGCCCTTTTTAAATATTGGTGAGATGTTAGCCTCGAGCCAGTCAGTTGGTAATTTACCTGTGTCAAGCGATCGTTGGAATATCGTTGTGAGTGATGTTGCTGCTTGCTCGGCATAGATCTTCAAGATTTTGTTTGGGATGTTTTTATGTCTGATAGTAGTTTTACTACCCATGGCTTGTCGATTTTCACATTCTCTATATCCAGTGCCTTGTTTGGTAGGTCAGGTAGTTCGTGACCTGGGTCTTTGGTGAAGACTGATCGGAACTGGTTGATGAGCAATTCAGACTTCTCTATACTGTTGGTGGTTAGTGTTGTTCCTTTCTTGGGTGGAGGTATGCCGATGTTGTCTTGTTTTTTCGCTTTCATGAAGCGCCAGAGGGTTTTGTGGTCTTCTGTTCTTTTCCTTCTTCAATGATTTTGTTGATATAATCACTCTCCGCTCGTCTGAGTTCTCTTCTACATAATCTGTGTTGGTGTCTGTATTTATCCCATGTCTCTGTTTTCTTTGCTGTCTTGTAAAATTTCTCCTTTTTCCTAATTTGTTGTAACAGTTTTTTATTCATCCATGGTAGCTTTCCTCTCTTTCTTTTTGCCAATGTTGGAACCCTGTTTTTCACTATTTCTGACGCTCCTCCTTTAAATTTCTCCCACATGGTGTTTATGTCTGTATCTGGTGGTAATGTCGTAATCTCTTCGCCCAGCTTGTTCGTGTCTGCTGCGACTTCTGTCCAGTTTGCTCTATTGAAAAGGTAAACCTCCTTCGCTGGGTTTGATTGGTACTTTGGCGATGGTATATGCAGTCTGTAACAATCATGGCATGCATGGTCAGATATACCTGGGACATTGTTTGATGTTTTTATTAGTGATGGATTATTTGTTAGTATTATGTCCAATAAACTGTCTTCTCTCGTTGGTTCCTCATGCATCTGTATCATTCCGTTTCCGATGCAAACATCCAACAGCGCCTGTTGGATTTCTTTATCAGGTGCTCCTTCTCGATTAGTCAGTTTCTCCCAATTGATGTCCGGGCAATTAAAGTCGCCTCCTATCATGTACGTATTGGTTTTTATCTGCAATGTACTTCTTCATCGATTCTTTTCACACGGCACAACCGTTTCGACGATTCTACGACCAATTCCACGATTCTGCGGCTCGACAACCACGGTGCTATACGGCGGTTTAACGATTCTGCGACCAGGCTGATGCGATAAACACGAAAAAAAACATTGAGAAATGAATAATTCCAGAAATACGGACAGGAATGTACCATATATTATATTTCTATTAGGTACGGCGATCTTCGATTCGATAATCTGTAAAGAGTTCGGCACTAGACAGTTAGCACAACAATACATTTATAATCTTTGACATAAATAGACCGGTTGTTTTGGTTTTACACACATCACTGTGCGAAATTCGTCTTTAGAGTTGAGAAAATATATATAACGTCCTATAAAATTGAGTGGAAACAAAATAGTAACATAGCCATACGTCTTTGGGTGATTTTTCACAACTAATGTTCACCTCAGTTCTGTGATTGATGGCGCTGTGTCCATATTTGCGGGGGTATCATCGCACTCAATTGACAACGCCGAGTAGTCAACTATGACAACGACGATTGTGCGACCAGCAATTGAAATTTCATTAACTTGTGCTCACGAGAAGTCGCTTTCTAGTGAATGTCATGCTCGCTATTTATAATAGCCATGAATACGCATATGAGTCACATCAAGGCTATACGAGATTAAGACTCTTTTATTTGGAGCCAGCTGAGGAAAATAAAGTAATGTCGAATCGTATATTGCTATACTGTACAGGTTTAATTTCCATATCTGTGTACCAAACATTACATGATTTAAATTGCCTTTCCGCCTATCCAACTTTCCCTCCGTCTGTCTGTACGCCCAACTAGCAGCCGACTCACAATCATAATGCCTCGGTATTTTCTTATCGTCAACATGTCTTATTCTCAGTGGGAGTGGGAGGGGGAGGGAGGGGAGGGAGGGGAGGGAGGGGGTGGGAGAGGGAGTGGGAGATGGAGAGGGAGATGGAGAGGGAGATGGAGAGGGAGAGCGAGAGAGCGAGAGAGAGAGAGAGTGGGAGAGAGAGGATAGATAATCTCTAATGAGTTTATTCGAGCTGATCTTAGCGAGGCTCGAACCGACTTTACGAGGTTAATAAATTGCATATAATTGGGACGAATTTGATATCCAGTTGATCACATAACCACATTTTAACAAGGAAAACGAGCTAAAAAAACTGCGATTAAAAAAAATAATATTGATTTCCTTACCACAACACAAGAGGAAGTAAAGACACCTTCGAGACAAAATAATGTTCCATTTTAAATGTGTCTTTTCATTTTGGCAAAATTGTATATATTGTATCATTAAAAGAGCCATTGCATATTTCCTTATATATCCACTAAATGGCGAATAGGTGCGTGCTTCCCGGGATACTTGACATCACACCAGCAATGACCGCGCGGATTAATACTATTTTCGAAAAGTCTCGCATGACACTAGATATTGCTAATTTTTGTCCAACTTCTTTGCATTGACGAAAATAGATACAAAAACAAAGAGGCAAATTGTGGGACTATATTTTTTCGTTGCCAGCCAGAGTGTGCTATACTGTCGTATACGTTTGTGAAGCGTCTCGGTCGACGCCGTAAATATATCCATTCTGCATGCATTTTCAGCTTCTTTTAAGGATTTTGATATTTAAAAAAAAGGTATAAACACAGTTAATAAACTCGTTTTATAAAATGTTATATCCCAACATAACTCGTTGGGGATCCTCTATATAAATCATTATTATCCGTCCTTAATTACCACTATATATTTTCCGTGAACGCGGGCATGTATTTCATGAATATTCAAAAATCCATATATGGAATGCACCTCCAGAACTTTGACATGTAGACTAAAACCGCAATTTTCTGTTATCTATCCCTTTAATTTTTATTTTTTTTAAAGTGTTGCTCATTATTTTTCAGTTTCTGATAACCACACCCGCCCCCACTTTCGAAGAATTTTAACTAATACTTTCATACAAGTTTACACCTTTATAAAAGTAACTAAACGATCAATAATTTTTTCGAGGACATCTTTATATGTAGATCAGAATATGACTAAAATAACTCATGTTATGTTGGGCTAAGTGGTGACATTTTCGTATGAACAAGTCAACTTTACAGAAATTACAAAACCGCTGGGTGCACTAAGAAGGAAAATGTTCAGGTACATGTAAGTTGGGCATTTTGTCATGTTCTAATCTAAGAATGCTCGTTTAGCGACAAATATCTTATGTGACTTGGTCTCTATATCTTCAGATGTGGGGGACCAGTAAATACACAGTACTGTCGTAGAATCGTCGAAACGATTGTGCCGTGTGTTTTTGGCATGTAGAAACTGGCGACATACATATCTCTACCCTTTTAAATGTCTCGTGTTGAATAGACTGATTCATGTTGTCGTTATGCCTATGGTTGTGCGTCCAGTTAATAAGATAATTACAGCATTGCATCGTAACTTTTAGCCGATATGAAACGAGAAGAACCCAGTCTAGGGACAGACGATTTCGAAAGTTGGCAATAGTGTTCATTTTAAAGGTAAACAAGTTTCGTCGAGCAGATTATATTCACTGCAATATCCAACAGAAACAGTACTCATAGTGATAAATAGTATTTGTAACACGATTCGCCTTTTAATTTTTATATGCAAGAATATATATATTTGTTTTAATCTGTCATATTCTGTGTTCTAGTACTTGTAGCAACATAAGTTATAACAAACTTTTTTGTATTTGAGATTTTGTTGAAATATTTTGGGTATTGTAGTAATTTAGAACATAAACATAACCATACCATAAACATCTGATCTGTAACATGGTTCGGCAGTTTTCCGCAAATAAATGAGAATATAGTGTTGAGTTACAAATACATGTTATATATATTAATATGATTACGCCAGTACGTATGGACAACCCAAAACACGTACGTCCATCTATAAAATGATAAATGTATGTTTCATAGGAGTGCCTGTATTTCATTCCAACTTGGGACAAACGATCATGCCAGTGCGTATGGGCCGTAGGACGGCGACATGTCACTCTATGTCCAAAGGTTCGCTATTCCCAAGGTTCATTATACCGAAGTTTCGCTATTCCCAAGGTTCTCTATATTCCTCAATATTCAGAAGGTTTTTATAACTTGTTATTTTGAAGTTTCATTCTATTATCTATATTCTAAAGTATTGAGAGGGTTCTTTATCATAAGACTCTTTTTATGAAGGAAATAACTTAAAGGTACTCAATCCGATAAGACGATGCTAAATTCCTCTTTCTTTGGCTTCGGTGGGAAAAAAATATTTGATTAGTGTCGAACCCACCCATCAAAGCTCAGAGTAATTAGATATCGATCTTTGCAGTTTGCTATTTTTATTGTTTCTGTGCCTAATCGTGCCAGGACGAGGTCAAACGGGCGGTCTTCCAGATAAAGATGGATAACTGTAAAATCGTGGTAATAATAACTACTTGGTATTAGAGTTGTCCATCTTTTCTGCTTAAACACGCCCAGAATAGCATACCTTCACAAGGCTTCAGAATAGCGAACCTTCTGAATAAGAACCTTTGGAATAGCGACCATTCGGAATATGGAACCTTCGGAATAATGAACCTGATCCTGTATGAAGAGCCCATAACACGTCCATCAATAAATGTATACATGTTTCATGGGACTGTTTATATATATAAGACTGGAGTAAAGTTGAGACCATTATGTCTTTGTTAATATTGGTGCTCAGATTTCAACGAAATTTGGTGTGGTGACTCGGGGTGCCCTGGCAGAGTGTATAATGGCGTTAGTTTTTCTAAATTTTTATTTAAACAAATTTAAATAAATAAAAAAAATATGAACATATGTGAATATTTAGGTACAAATAAACCTATTTGCACGAGAATATGTTGCAGCACCAGATATAGAGGAATGTGGGAATGTGGGCCACAGTTAGACATGGGTCAGAGTGAGATATTGCCTCTAACATTTCTCTAATTTCCAGACCAATATCCATTGTGCCAGTCAAGAGATATTAGCCATATAGCACATGTTACTATATTTCTTCAAAATGCAATCATCAGGTGAAGGTTGAATCTGGCCAAGCAACCAATTTTCAAGGCAAAATTATTTAATTTAATTTTTGCAATCTTAAAGGTACTCAATCCGAATTAACCCTCGCAGATTACTATTTCCTTGACTTCGGAGGTGAAAAATATTTGATTCAAGTCGAGGAACCCACAACATCAAAGCTCAGAGTGATCAGATACCGATTTTTAAAATCTATCATTTTAATTTTACGTGGCCCAGCAAACAGCAGACGAGAATACTTTCTCTGACCAAATTGCAGATGGAGATGGATAACTCTAAACTCAACTGGGTTTTTTTTTGTGTGTGTCAGATGTTTGACAAACCAGCAATATTCGTTGAGCAAAAAGTTGATAAATTACAGGTTTTTGTCAATTTTATGCCATAATTGACTGCAGTTAGCATTATTTTCGAGCAATTAATTCTGTCAACTGAAGCGGCATTTCAAAAAATCTTCTTGTTGGAATCTGATATGGGGACTATTGATTCGGATGGAGGACATTCAAAGGAAAAATATCTTTATTGGATAAATTTACATATAATACTGAATACATTTTTATGAAAACGGGGATTTATTGCATATTTCACATAGCCACATCGGATTTATTTACAGAGGTTTATGTATGCTTGACTTTCAGCGATTTACATGGATGGGACACAATGACTCAATGAGACATAATTTATGACCCTGGTAGGATCCAACTTCAGTAGATGACAGGCACTTCGAAAAAGAATGAGATAATTTGCCAAATGACTATTGTTTTGGGGCTAAATAATTTAGATCAAACAAACTGATGTCATTGTGCAATAGTGGTATGTTCGGTGTGTTTCCTATACGGTTACTACTTAGGGGTGACCCCTTCTGTGAAGTAGATGATGAGAAACAAGTATTAACGGTGGTCCCAGCTCGAGATTGCATGCTTGTTCATGACTTTTGTGAGCTTATATCGTACTCTCAGATGTCTAAGCATTGTGATGGTCAATAATAGTGATAGCGGAGACCTAGACTGAAATTAACAATATTGATGGAAATTTAATTCTATTTAATTCTATTTCAATTTCATTCTATATATGTCTCTATGCGAAAAAACGTAATGATCGTTGAGAATTTTATCTGAAATTACTAATCATGCGGCACATGCTGACACTATTGTTAGGCATCTGATAGTATATAAACATTTTAATAATTGCCCAGGAGGAATGACATTAGTATAAGGGACGCAAAGGAAAATCCACCACAAAGTCATTTAAATCTTGCCATTTCAAAGTTGGATCTTCACATTCTATGACACACATTATTAATGAAAGGTACTTCATAATTTATTAACTGTACTAGTTACTTCCCTATCGCAACAGCAAAACTTTGTACTGGTGGAATATATCATTCTTGATGGGCATAGAATTAGATACATAGATATTCATGGCATGGTCTGAGAAAATGCTACTAGATTAAACATTTATATGATTGCCTCATTAGTCATGTACATGTACAACAATAATGTCGTGACAGTTCAACTAAGTTGGCCTGGAATTATTATATTTAGCATACATATTATTCCAATCCCAATGTGTCAAGTCGACAATAGCAAGTACGCAGGGCTATATTTAATAATGTTTCCACAAATAGCCACTAGTTAATATATATGCTAGCCATGCTGGTCAAGCTCCCGCTTAATGCTTAAGGTTTAAATCGAGAACACAGTGTTAAAATCATGAATTATTTAATATGTGAGAATGCTAAAACTAATCACCGTGCATTATAATTATTATATTTAACTTGATGTGTCCATCACAGGAAACAGAATTCATACACACAGATGGAAAGTTGGCCCAGAAGCATATCCTCTCACCAGTCACTGCATGAACTCTGCAGTGTGCCGAGACCAAGTGGGATTGGGAGATGTTCTTCTTTTCCTTCACTCAACAAGAAGATAAACGACTCACTTTGTTAGTCACCAATTCACTGGGCTTTACATGTTTGTTACATCTGTGTGTTGACTGCTCTGTAGATGGCTAGAATTGAATTTTGACCTGAGTCACATTCACAGTGAGTGGGTGAGGCTGAGCCTGAAGTTGTTGATAACTAAATTTACTAATCTGTAATCACTAAATTGACTAATACAATCCTAATATTATTAGATTAGAAGGGCACATGACCGCTTTCACCGAATACTGCTTCCACAAGTTACGGCTACGCGCTTCGTTCAACGGTTCATGACTGAAATATACTCAATACTGTCTATACTGAGTAAATGAGTAAATCATTATCAGTCAGCTCTAAAATGTCCATTTTCTGATTTCTTTGACCCAAGTTGAGGCTTGACCTGACAGTGTTAGATATTAACAATTAAATTTACTATTTAGAGAAGTAGTTAGTAGACTGAACAATTTGCCACTTGCAAGTTGCAGTTGCAACTCTAGTCTAAGTCTAACCAGTCCAGGTGAAAACAGACTTAAAATTGAAGAATAACAGAACAAGTCAAATCGCCGTGGTGATCAGTCTGCACAGACCAGTCCACATTTCACTCCAGTGACCTTCATTTTCATATTTTTTTCAGTCACAGATTCGTCATTGAGTTTCTTTCCGACTGACTGATTTTCACTTTTAAACTTCCAACTTCCAAGTTCAAAACAAGTTCTAGTGTTGTTGTTATTCTTCTTCTTTTGACTGCTTTGACTCTAAAGTCATTCCAGTAATGGGCTCGTTGTGCTATCTTCGCTTGTGCTTTCTCGTTTGTTCTTAACGCTTACGTGCTGTGATACCGTTGTACATTTAAAATACGAGCGATAACAATAACAAGCAATTCAATTTCAAATTTCGCAAATAAGAAAGCGCCACCATTTTGGAAAGAAATTACGTCATCATTTCTAACGTTGCTATGGCCTGCCAGGGGACGTAATTTTCAAACTTTAACGGTACGGAATCTGGCGAGGTTTGTCGAATGCTATGCGCCCGTGTCAGCTAAATCCACATTAAGCATTTAATTTTGAATAAGGTTGATTTTGTGTTTCAAATTTAATAGTGTTGCTATGGGGAGGCTGAAAAATAAATTCGTTTTATTAATTTGTCAATTCTATTTCAACATGGCGGCCACCATAGGGCCCCATAGGTCTGAATCGCCCGGATGTAAAAACAATTTTTTCATGTTGATGGGGTATAGAAATTACTGACGTCACAACTATACTTGCGTCGCTTACGCAATACCGTAAAACAACCCTTTTGGGTTGTGATAATATTATATATATTTTATTATAAAATTTATATGATATTGTCTTGACTCGTGTTTAAATTATCTGTATTATGACAACTGCCCCGCGTGGGTGTATTATGTCAATAAAAATGTAATGTTATGTTATGTTTGATTGAGTTTCATTACTTAGAATAGGTCTAAGTTAGAAAAATTGACTTTGAAAAAATTTCAGTTTTAACTTTTAAGACATGAGAAATTCATATTTCGAGAAATGCTCCAAAGTCGAACCCATGGCCATGTCCATGACATAGAACACACCAGGATTCACTCTGTTAGGTAATATTGTGTCCTTGTCTTACTTAAGGTTATATTCTGTTGAAATATGATGGAATTAATTGTCAGCAATGAATGTGCCATGAGCGGCAAGTGGCGGACGACAACATGAAAAAAAGGAAGAAAATTGCAACATTTTGCCAGAATCTATATATATCTGGAAAGCAGCCTATAGAATGACACAGCATGCTGCAGCTAAGTTATGTGAATGACAATCCGGCTCACTTTATCGAATGTCCTTGATTTGATCTTGATAATATTGCCTTTCACTTCTTCAGAACTCCAAGAATGTGAAGTTCAAAATGTATAACTTGCCTCTCCCTTATGTTATAATTACGGTAACTAAAAACTGTGTCCCCCGGAGCACCATATATTGGAAATAAATGGGCATTGGGCTTGTTATTATGTTATCCTGATAGCATTCAGTCATACACTGTATGACAGTCCAGTGAGTGCATCCAACTGATTTTCAATAATATGTACTGTCACCACAGGCCTTCTACACAGTGATTGAGATCTTAATAAATAGAAATTTAATGCATCTATTCTCCATCACTTTGTACAAGAAGTCCATTTATATTAAGGTAAGTGGGCACGGTATCTGGAGAAGTCGGCCCCCACGGAGTCGGGGCCCATACGAAGACGTCCCTATGCGAAGTCGGCCCCATTAATTAGAAGGGATTAAATCGGCTTAATTTTATTGAGGTAGTGTTTGTTGGCTAATTGTGAGGTCCTCAATTTTTGCAAACATATATAATATGATATCGCTCAATTATGGAATGTGTTCCGTTTAGCATGAGTACAGTATCAAATAAATGCATGATGAAGACTTTTAATTTAAAGGTAGGCTCAGTTTACTATAGACCCTGCCTGACCAAGACTCAGAGCCCCATAAATGTTTGTGTTATAGCGACTGATGGTTCACTAAACTTCTAAAGACCCACCCCTGTGCTCTACCACAACTGTTTAGAATGCCTGTGAATGTCACTACAAAACTTTACACATCACAGCTTTCAATGAGATTATTACATATATTATATATCCAAGCCTTGAAATAGTGCCTGTCATTTGCAGAATGAGGTCCCCAGAGGGCAAATTTAGTGATGCTAACCAGCATAGCGTGTTAGCATCACCAAATTCACCCTCTGGGGACCTCATTCTGCAAATGACAGGCACACGATTTCAAGGCTTGAATGCACACAGTATAATATATAAACCACTTTTACTTATGTTATACATACAGTTTATATTCACATAATGTTATACTATTTTGTGTAAAATTACACTTTCAACGTGTTTATTGCTGCTAACAAAATAAAATATAATCTAACACCTGTAGCGATCAGCTGTTTTGACCAGGTACTTAGGTGTAATCGAAACTGAAAGTAAAACTTATATAACGGTAATCACAACAATTGACAAGTTGTGTCGGAGACAATGGGAACAAGGTCATGCCACTCCGAATATACGTATTCAATGTTTAGCTTCACCTACCACAAAATAAACAAGTGAAATATATTCTTAGTATAGCTTTTGCTTCGTAAAAAGCGTTCTGTTCGCGAAAACGTGCTTCAATTCTTCCGATCTGGATCTAAAGCGGAAGTGAGAACTATTCAGCGAAACGAACCCTTGCCATATCCGTTTGTCTATTTATAGCTACTATAAAATTTGGTTCGCCATTAACTTTTACCGGGTATTCTAGCGGGTGGCCGATGAGAGTGCAGCAGGTAAATCATTTTTTTTTCTGTCTCAAACATTACTTTTTATCCACGTGAACTGCATTTAACCCCAATTACTGTGTCCGCCTAATTTTCGAAAAATTCTTTTATCATGTTCTAATTGATCCCGGTTATTTATTTGCGCACTAAATGATAGCTTATTTATTCGGATTCGTTTTAGCGCGAAATCCAAAAAGATCTATAAAGATCGAGTGTCATGTGATTCCATAGATTGCAACACCCCGCTCCGTTTCCATGGTCGGGACGCCTTTTTTTTAATACCGGAAGTCAGCTTACGAGCGACATCTCGGGGGAGTAATGTCGCTAGTTCTAGTACTCTAAGTTCTACAAGTTCTAGTTGCCTGTTGCCAGTGTTACAGTGTAAGTGTTGGGTTTCATTTCAGAATCGGAGAGTCAGAGTGGTAATAATAATATTAATATAATATAGTAATAACATGATTTTGTCGGTCGTTAAGTTTATTAACGGCCCTCCAGAAATTATATTAACAGCCCTCGACTTCGTCTCGGGCCTTTAATGAACCCCTCGGGCTGTTACAGTTAATAAACCTAATGCCGGACAAAAACATGTTATTATACCAATAACTTGATTTTGGAGGCGTTATGGTTTATTAACGGCCCTCCAGAAATGATTAACACTAACACTAGTAACAGCCCGAGGGGTTCATTAAAGGCCCGAGACGAAGTCGAGGGCCTTTAAAGTTTAATCATTAATGGCCCGAGGGCTGTTAATAATTTCTGGAGGGCCGTTAATAAACCATAACGCCCAACAAAATCAAGTTATTACTATTATTATCACTTTCTGAACTGAAACCCAACTAGAACATAGATCAGTGAGTAAGCAACAATATGTCAAATGAAATACATGTAATAACTCTTTTTTTCAAAACGATCACAATTCAAACCATGTGTCGTCTGTTTGTTGTCAAACAAATTGTCACTTGACTAATTATATTATTTACCACGAAAATAGGGACATATCTAACAAAAATTCAGTCAGAAATCTAATTTATTCCATTCGTTAGGTAACTCTTACTTGTTGTTGGTCTGTTATTACATCATTTACATCTACTACAGTAAAATTTCAGTTTTATTCTTAATAATATACCGGTACTATAAACTTGTTTTAACAGAAATTCCGAAATCCGAAATAAGGTTGCGTTCGATTGGATTTCTAGCAAATCGCAAACCGGATGCGGGCCGTTAATATCGTTAACGGCCCGCATCCGGTTTGATGCCGGGCGTTATGGCTTTTTACCGTTCAGGTAAAATACTGTTAATCTACTAGAGAACGCCCTCTAAAGTGGTAATAATACTATTATTACCACTCTCTGAAATGAAACCCAACTAGAAGAGTAGGACATAGATGAGCGAGTAAGCAGCAATATTTCAACTGAAATAATAACTCTTTTAACAATTCAAACCATGTGTCATCTGTCTGTTGTCAAACAAATTGTCACGTGACTAATTAATATTATTTACCACGAAAATAGGGCCATATCTAAGGAAAATTCAGTCAGAAATATAATTTATTCCACTTGTTAGATAACACCTACTCACCTTGTTGGTCTGTTATTACATCTATTACATTAAAATATCAGTTTTATTCGTAATAATATACTATAATCTTATTTTAACAGAAATTCAGATTTCAGAAATTAGATTGCGTTCGATTAGATTCCTAGCAAATCGCAACCCGGAAGCGGACCATTAATATCGTTAACGCATAACTTCCGGTTTCCTAGCAAATCGTTTGTGTAGAATACTGTTAATCTACTAGAGAACGCCCTCTAAAGTGGTAATAATAATTGATGATTTTATTATTTCTTCAAGTTAAAAATTCAATTCATAATTCTTTCCAATTCGGAACGTCGAAATAATTAATATATACCAAGCTGAACAGTGAACCAAGCTAAGGAAAAAAAATAAGGCGGAAAATGACACTTAAAGGTACTCAATCCGATCAGACGCTCCTAAATTACTATTTCTTTGGCTTCGGTGGTGAAAAATATTTGATGGAACTCACCCATCAAAGTTCAGAGTGATCAGATATCGAATTTTGAAGTTTGTTATTTCTCGAGATGTGTAATACTAAATTACTAATAATAATTAATATGTGCCCAGAAATACGGTTGGCGATTATCGCAATATGATAGGGGAACACTCCAACGTTCGTACTCTGAGATTTCACCAATTTTTGTACCTAGCTTGCCTGTCCTAAGTTTCACAGAAAATGGCTAATTTGATTCTATTTGCCGTTATATATATATTTATCACCCCATTTATTATTTTTTTCATAAAAATAAAATAAAACAAGCCGAAGATCATATGATATGTTTAACTTTAAAATGTCTTGATAATCGCCAACCCAGAAATACATGGTCAAACAGAGGGTCTCGGACAAAATTGCAGATGAAGATGGATAACTAATTTTTTTTGCATCAGCTGCAGGTGATAATAATTTTCCTGAGCATAAAAAAATTATAATGCCATGGTAGCCTTTGTTCTTGATTAATTAACGATGTAATTAATTGCAGATTAGTCTGGCTTACCTAGTACTAGTAGTACATTAGCAGTGAAAAATCCAGGGATTTTTTGGGGACACCTGTTTTTGGGCAATGATATTCCGAAGGCATATCCTGAATGCCTGAACGGAGGAAGGTTTGGGATGGTGGGGAAACGTTCTTCCTCCTGGAATGTTTTTGAAAATCCATTGCATTGAGAGCTAATCTAGGGTTCTTTGAGTCAGTATTTTGAATTTTACTGATTGATTGATTGATTGGGGTTTTATGTCGCTTTAGCCACCAAGGCCATATCACGACATTGCCAGTTTTAATGGTGGAGGAAGTCCGCACACTTACGGCTAATCTAACAGTGATTTCAATGGCTGATAAACTCGTTGACCATGTGCGGCAAACCACCGGCCATCGGCAAGTAACTGGCAACTTTCCCAGATAACGATTTCGAGTTACAAAGTCCACGATGGAAACATGTGGATTTGAACCCTTATCGCCAGCGCTGGAAGGCGAAACGGCTTGGAGTTGTACCCCTAACCGATTGAGCCACCGAGGCCCCTGAATTTTACTGAGAGGTCAATTTGATCAAGTTTCTCGACCATAACTTTGGAACTTTTTAGATATGTATGGATTGGAAATGCTTATAAGTTATTGTCAGATATCTTTTGGTTCAATGGATTATGCTTATCCTGCTTGAAATGAGACTTACCATTATCACTCTTAATTCATATAATAGGCTATTTTCTAAAATTCAAGTGAGAGAAACAATGTCTTTTTAGTTGGTAATTACTATTAGTACTAATCTCTATGTTAATTTTTCATTTGGTGTTATGAGATCCCACCTGATAACTAGGTTTATTTGATCAAATTGTCACTGTTCCTGTACTGTTTTTGATTGAAATACTGAAGTCTGAAGGCTGAATGATAACAAACGTGAACTCAAAACTATTTGAAGTTTTCACAGATGAAAGCTAGATTAAGCCAAACATACATTTACATTGTGATTCCAACTGTTAAACTTAAACATTTTTGGAAACTTAATATTTACTAGAGCGGACAAACTCAAAAAGCTCACTAGAAGTAGGATTTAGTCCATCGGCACCACATACGGGCTTGTGAAAAATCATTTTGAAGGTTATGACATTCCGCACCGGGTAGGACCCGGTGTGAAATATACAAATGATGCAAAAGATTATTTTTAGCTGATTAAGTGCCAAAATTCAGCAAAAATCCCAGTTTTTGTAAAATTCGGCAAAATGAGAAATAAAAGTATAGAAACGCGAACATTTTGCGCTAAAATATTGTAGTCTATATACCTCTAGATATTACTATGATAGTGGTACGATTTCTCTGATATAACGAAGATTGTTTTTAGATTTATTGTAACAATAGACAAAACAGCGCAATTTTTCAATTTTGTTGCCTCGCTTAATGGATCAATATTGTTTTGACCAGGGATATCGTATATAGTCTAGAAAAGTGCGGATATATATACCGCATACGACAGTATGCTGAATATGTCATCATATTTAACACGTGATGTGTTATGTAAGATTATTTCAACCCTCACCCCAAAATTCAGCCAAAAGTCACTGTTTTAGGGAAATTCGGCACAAATGAATACAAAAGCACAGGTATTCGGGATATGTTTGTGCTACGATATAGCAGGTTACACACTTACAAATACAAAGTAATGAAATGCCATGATTGCGGTGATAAATGGGAACATTTCTTAAATTTACATGGAAAATAGACAAAAAATCATTCATTTTAAGTTGTTTCGCCCCTCTTAATAGGCGATTATTCAGTATTGCATTGAATGGAGATCCCCTAATATAATATAGAAACTTGTGGAAATATATACTGCATATGTTTGTAGAATAAGGATGTCATTCTTTGCCATAGATGCTATGTGGTGGTAGATTGTGTCACCCCCACCCCAAAATTGAGAACAAACAAAATCAGTTTTAGAAATTTCATTATGGCAGAATACAAAAGCACAACTCCGATTATTTTGTGCTATTATATTGAAGTCTACCCACTTCGAGATATACATTATGATAACGCCATGGTATCATTTACAGATGGCAACATTTCGGAGTTTTCTGATGAAAGTAGACCGAAAATCGTGAAATATAAACTTGTTTGCCCCTCTACATGGGTGATAATTCAATTCCATTTTGAACAATAATCCAGGACAAACTCTCAAGAGTTGACAAGACACATAATGCATATGAATGTTTTCGGATTGTATCATCTTCTGTCACATTTGTTTGGATACGTTATTGCACCCATCGCCCCAACAATACAATACATTGCAAGATGAGACAAGCACGGAATATTCCTATACACATTTATGCATTATACACATACCTTATCAAGCTGAGGCTTTTGATAGTTACTTGAGTTGAAGAAATTACATCATTGTATATGTTTACTTTGCATAATAAAGCTTCACAGTTGTATAAGATTATATGTATTGGGAGGTTTAGTGATTGTTAATAACCAGGTTCAGCACTTGTTCAGTACTTGTAACTTGTAACATGTGTTGCCATTACCAACGAAATTATCTGACTCACATGACCATTCCGCTTACACGTACACCATCAAACAACCGTTTAGACGTTTTGTGTCAAATGTGCAGCATTGCGAAATGTGTATCAGAGGGGTGTCCAATCTTTTATATCAATCGACGAACATGTGCTTAGTGAACTTTTGTTAAATTCTTCAGCAGTGATGACAACGCCGTTACTTTTCCCAAAATGGGTTGTTGGTACGACTTCCTTTACATACCATAGGTCATCTGCGCCCTGGAACCGATGGAAGCCAAAGTTTGTTTGTATCTGGGTGCAGAAATGTTCTCCAATGCGGTCGCATAGCCTACTCTTCTTCGATACACATAGAGGGTTTTTAGCGACCAATGGGCATGAACTACCCACGAGACGGCACAGCCATTAAGGTGAGCTTGCGATCTCACCACATCTATTCATGGCTCAACCCTGCAAGTTGAGCCAAGGGGTCGTGTTTGGAATGAACCTGCAGCCACCCGGGACTTGATGTTCCCCCATGGCTGCCACTTCCCTTTAATCATATATAATAGAATATTTCTTCTACATCAACAGTACTGTACAAACAGTATATATACACTGTATTTCCGTGGCTCTCCTATCTGGGAGTCATCATCCACGACTTTGGCCTATGGGGACCTTCCCACAGTATTTTGGGTTTTAATGCTTCACGATCTTCTTGGTCACAGCCATCAAATCGAGACTTGTCATCAACCTTGCGATGTTCTCTGATTGTATCTATCGTCCTTGAACCCCCCTTGGGGTACCATGGCACCCTTTCTGGGTTGGGGCCATATTTTTTGGAATATGATGAGGAACAGATGCCGTAATATCTCCAAGGCCTTGGTCATTACATGTCAAATTTATCTGACCATGTATGTCAGCCAATGTGTCAGGAAGAATATATTTCTCCTGTGCATTTGGTTTCACTTCAGGATAGGGTGGTTTTGGTTCAGCTCTTTGAAACCCATCCCCATTGTTTATGGTAGCAGAAACTACTACTGTATTGCCATGTGATCATAGAGACCCATAATAGGTTCGTTGAGCTTTCTGAGCATTTGTGAATTTCCAGACCTTCCGGGAGTCACATATGGCATATTCTGCCAATATCTGTGTTCTCTACCATAGCTGGTGCCTGATCCGTGCTGCTTATCGCGGTATAAGTGGGCTCGTGATCCTCAGTTCAATAGTTCCAATTCCTTCTGTGGAATTTGTGTTGATATGCTCTGACAAGTGCCGAGAAGATACTATCTCTAGCAGAGTTTCCGATGAGTTAGATGATACAACTCGGTATGCCTTATTCGTTTCGTTGGACTCAATGATCAGCAGCTCGTGTGCTACATCATTTATGTAACATATGGTGTTTATCTTCCGATAAGTAGTCATACAGTTCTTTGAGAGCATGGAAACTGTTGCTCCAGTACCAATCAGTAACCTCACTGGCTGCCCATAGAGATTGCAATCTAAATACAGCCCCCTCTTCAGAAGAGCTGTATCTAACAAACTCGTTGGAGTTACGCAACTGTCTGAACGCCTTGGTGTTATTGTCTGTGTTCCAATTTCATTGCCACGCTCAAAATCAGCAAATAAATACCATATCATATCTGCTGCATTGTTAACAGAGAAATAACATAGCTGCATCAAATAGTCTATCACTGAGAGATTTTTATACATAAATCAGCGTTAACCGTTTGAACCACGACTGGCCGCAAAAGCGGCCAGCCAGAAAACGTTCATACACTCGACTGGCCGCTTTTGCGGCCAAATTGTAGCATTCGGTGACGTAATAAACAGATGTAGCATGTTTATATGTGTTATAACCATTGGTATATCCACTTATATCTATGTAAATGATTCCCAGGAACTTCAGCAGTGCTTGTATTTAACGGTATCAATGGTTGCTAAGCATATACCTCAAGTGGGTGCATTTGTATGGGTTTGTTGCCGACTAGTTGGGGTTGGAAAATATGTGCATGCGCATAGCGCAGAATTCAACAAGTTTATGTACATTATTTGAAGCGTTTCGCGTAACGCTATACATTGTTGAGTGGTTTGCAGGATTGTAGAAAGACACCATTTCGTTCACTCTTATGGGTTTAAATTATTGTATACATAATCAGTGTTCTGGCATATGCGAGGAAGGCGCAGTCACTTATTTGAGTCGATTTCTTCGCGCATGGGCATAGGATACAATGATAAATGTATTGGTTTTTGTGTAACGATACAATCACACGAAGGATCCCCACAGCATATGAGTTTGCATTATACAGTTACTCGTTTCGACATTGCAGCAGACTGAGCAGAGTAGTCCTGTGGAAAGGGGTTGCATGGTCACAATATCATCTAGTGGGATCTACTTGCGCATGCACATTGCAAACACATGTCAGATCTTCTTTTATTGAGCAATTCTGTAAAGTTTAAGACCTGTGGCACCATTTGAGCATGACCATCACCATGCCCCAATGTGATGTATAAAATGGGACATAATACCATTGTATGCACAGGGAAGTGGTATCATTCGATCACTTGAGGTATATGCTTAGCAACCATTGATACCGTTAAATACAAGTTGGGTTCACTTTTCTGACCAGATATATCTCAAATTTCACAACATGAAATTGACTGCATAGAAAACACAGTTTCTTAGCACTGAATTACGACGCTATAAGCTATAATTGCATCTTACTTTCAATTCCGGGTAGTTGCATAGAAACCGTTAACAGGGAGTGATTGAGTGGCAAAGTTTACCAATCTTAAAAATACTATGTGGTCCATTGGAACATAACTGTACAGTTTCAGAACTGTGGCACCATTTCAACATAACCATCGCCATGTGCGTGCCTTGGAATGTCTAAATTGGGGCATAATATAATTGAATACACAGGGCAACTATGTCATTCTATCATTTGGGGTATTCGCTTAGCAACCGTTGCTACCCTTAGATACAAGTTAGGTTCACTCTTCTGGTCAGTTATACCGGTATATCAAAAATTGCACTGCCTCAAAAACGCCACTTCCTTGGGCTGAATTACGACGATAAAGCTATAATTGTATTTTACTTTCAATATCGGGTATTTGCCTAGCAACCGTTACCAGGGAGTGATCATGTGGCAATGTGACCAGATCTTAAAACAATCAGTGGTCCATGGGGAACATACCTCTAAAGTTTCAGACATGTGGCACCACTTGAACATAAACAACACCTTACGCCTAAACACTGCATACTATAAATATACCACTGGGAGCCCAGGGCAGGGTGTCGATCGTTGTGGGGAGCTAGGGTTCAAAGGGTTAAGGGTGATGCCTAAATATGCCAATTGTCAGCATACTAACTTTGTGAATTATTTGATTTAAAGATTTATAGATCAATGCATGATGTGCATTTATGTATAAAGAAATACACTCCTGTCTCATCATGAATGAGATTAAAATGTTGCCGGAATGGTGGAAATTAATTGACATTTGCTTCAAATTAGAATTATTTTATTCAGATACTATCATACAGTTGTTTGTCCGGTAAATGTTTTGTCCGGTAACACAAATCCCGTTAAAACAATAAAGATATATTAAAGATGCATAATCCGAATTAACACCCTAAATTACTATTTCTTTGAATTGAGTCGAGGAACGTAGAGGGCTTTTATTACCTCAAAATTAGGACAGTCGTTTTGCACAAGCAGTGTTTTTATTTACTTTTGGTGGAGTCCCAATTCCTTGTTTGAGTCCTGTTGAGACGTGGAAACGATATATGTGACACTGCCACCACGCCAAGGTTGGGCTTATTGTTGGAATTGAGATTAATGTAACGTTTGGTTGATTCACAATGTGTAATTTGTAATACCAACTAGATAACTCCTTGCAATGCACAAAACATAAGAAAATGTACAATTAAAGTTCGTACACTTTCTGGCGCTACGACAATTATCGGGCACCGGTTACGGGTTAAATCGAAGCTTGTGCGGTGGCAAATCGCACGACATTTTGTCGCATAATCGGCCCCGCAAGGTATTTTGTACAATCGAGTAGCCAATCAGATTTAACTAGTAATATGATCATGTGGCGATCACATGTTTTATTTCACAACAACATGGCGTCCAGTGTCCTTCAAGTTCAAGTTGATTAGCACAGTCAGAGTGGCGGGATATTTTGAACGGCGGAAGAATGCATGCATTGATTGAGGCATGGGAGTAATATATTCATATGCCTCTACAATATAACTACAATTGAATACAAAAAACAAGGTGGACATCAGCAAATTGGTGTCTATATAATATCTGATTGTGAATTTGTGCGGGGAATCAGAGGTATACTAATTACCATAGAACTACAAACACTTGTAATATTCATATTTATTGGAAATTCTTACTAAATATCCACAATAAAATACACATATAGACCTATACCTATAGCCTATACCACATTAATAATAACCTACTGCATTCATGAGAGAATAAACAACCAGATCGTATGAACCGCTCGCGTCGTGTGCGGTGGTCTATTGTAAGTGATCAAAACAGAAGTCGCACGACTAAAATCAGACTGTGTGCGCGCACCAATCTTAAGTCGCAAGGGTCTGCGACAAATATTGTGCAACATATATCGCTTCTTGTGTGGCCCGCTTTCACTGGGGGCCCACCGCTCCTGCTAAATCCGTCCGAAATCGCATAATCGTCCAGTGCACTATCGCGAGGCTCGATCCTTTGCATTTCCGGCGAGAGGAAGTCTGTACCATGCCCAGAAATTGAGCCCAGGGAGCATTATTGCGAGAAGTTTATATAAGAAAATTATGTTTTCCCCTCAATAAAAGGCCATTTTGTAAATATAAAGCGGCTCTTGGTCCACAGGATTCAATAAACCTGAAATTGTTTGTATTTTCCCCAACCTCATAATTTCGGCGAAAGTGTACCAGTCCGAAATCATCACCTCAGTGTGCTTTCATGTTGATTTTGATGATTCATGGTTTCCATGAAGCTATTTTTAGTCGAGTTTTTTTCCAAAACTCGACTTATAGTATGATGGGGGACGGTGGGCGGCGGACGGACATGCGGGCGGTGTGTTTTGCTTATAACTCAACCGTTTATTGACGTTTATTTGGTGTGTGAGTACATATCCATGCACGTAAGCTGCAGACAAAAAAAATCGTGTTTGTCCGCACATTTATTACAGAGTTATGGCCCTTTGAATTTTCAGCTCGTTAGCGCGATAACTTCAACAAACGTTATCCGATTTGATTGAAATTTGGTATATAGGTGTCTCCCAAGAATATCTCGGATGAGTTCGAAAACCGGCCTGGTCCGATAAAATTTGATAGAGTTATGGCCCTTAATTAGTCATTTTTCACGAATTTTCAGCTCGTTAGCGCGATAACTTCAACAAACATTATCCGATTTGACTGAAATTTGGTATATAGGTGTCTCCCAAGAATATCTCGGATGAGTTGGAAAACCGGCCTCGTCCGATAAAATTTGATAGAGATATGGCCCTTAATTAGTCATTTTTCACGAATTTTCAGCTCGTTAGCGCGATAACTTCAACAAACATTATCCGATTTGACTGAAATTTGGTATATAGGTGTCTCCCAAGAATATCTCGGATGAGTTGGAAAACCGGCCTCGTCCGATAAAATTTGATAGAGATATGGCCCTTAATTAGTCATTTTTCACGAATTTTCAGCTCGTTAGCGCGATAACTTCAACAAACATTATCCGATTTGACTGAAATTTGGTATATAGGTGTCTCCCAAGAATATCTCGGATGAGTTGGAAAACCGGCCTCGTCCGATAAAATTTGATAGAGATATGGCCCTTAATTAGTCATTTTTCACGAATTTTCAGCTCGTTAGCGCGATAACTTCAACAAACGTTATACGATTTGATTGAAATTTGGTATATAGGTGTCTCCCAAGAATATCTCGGATGAGTTCGAAAACCGGCCTGGTCCGATAATATTTGATAGAGTTATGGCCCTTAATTTGTCATTTTTCGTGAATTTTTAGCTCGTTAGCGCGATAACTTCAACAAACGTCCTCCGATTTGTTTAAAATTTGGAATAGACATACTTGCCAAGAATATTTCGGACGAGTTCGAAAACCAGCCTGGCCCGATAAAATTTGATGGAGTTATGGCCCTTAATTAGTTATTTTTAGATTTTACCTATTAATTAGTCTACCGATACTGATGCACACCAATTGGCGGTAGCCACCGGCGGTAAGCCACCGAAAACGAGACACAGCATCTCTGATGCCACCTCTTGTTACTGATATGAAGGGACGTGGTGCCGGGCATATTATCATAGAGGTGTATTCTACCCCAGGGACGTAGCGACAGGGGAATTTGAGGGGTCTAACCTTCAAAGTTTGGTCAAAATTATCAACAGCTGGAAATTTCATGCCTCACACAGCATTTGTTGGAAATTTGACATCACTTATAGGTTGAAATTGTTAGTTGGTTGATTTTCCACCAACTAATTAGTGGTGCACTTGTTGTTTTAGACCAATTCTACAAATCTTTTCTATATTTAGTCAAAATTTTGGTCTGAAATTGCTATAAATTGGAAATATACCAACATTATAGATGGTGTCAGGTTGGTTGGACATTTCCAACAGTTGGGAAGTTCAAACCCAGTGGTCCCCTATTAGGACCCCTCTGGGTAGCGGCCATTTTGAATCGGATGTGTTTTGTGAATATGTGGGGGTGTCTTGGAGGCAACCCTACACCACTCTTTGATCGACTTAAATCGGTAAAAGGCCGAGAACTGGCATGAGTTCCCTATTTGAATGTCAGGTTTGCATCATAAAGTGAACGATTCTGTTACTATTTGACACCAAGCATGCAGCCTTATATATTTTGCAATATAGTAACATCTATATTTGCTCTGCAAAGAGACAAAATTTTGCACAAATATTAGATAAAATGTCATTATGCTCACTATAAAGCTTATAATCTACTAAATTCTCGATGAATTATGTACAATTTCGAAATTATTTATTATGTGTGCGCACTTTTTGCTCATTTTCGAACTGGAGCCATAAAAATTTCGCACTGGAGCCAGTGTGTGCTTGTCTTTTAATGTGCCACCTGTAGACCTGTTCAGATTGTTTGTGTATATGTTTGCATTTTCGTATCCTGGAGATAACAAACTTACCAGAAAACTATGGTTTGCCCATTGGAATGTCCCATTTCTGGTCTAAAACAAACTTTATCGCCAAAGGCTACGGTAAAATGTCGAAAACGAAGTGATAAACTCCTGATTGTTCAATCTTCCGTGAGCGCAACAAATCAAATTCAACGCACACAGATACAGACGGTGATATTGAAAAACCACAATTCAAGTTGAAAGAATTACTGAGTTAAACACAAAATATGATGGGAAATGACCCCATTATTTCACCTCTGTACTATTACTGTATACACCCATCAGTAAGCCCATCCTCGAAGATAAGCCCAGTAGCCCACCCCCAGTTTTGATCATTTGGAAGGTGAATACAATCACGTCTTTCTATCCTGTAGAATATGAGAAGATACTCAAGAAAATCTGTGCTTTTATTAATTGTTATACCCCCTGCAACGAAGTTAGGGGGGGTATACTGGAGTCAGCTTGTCCGTCCGTCGTCCGTCCGTGGACACAAATAATGAAATTTGTCTGGAGTTTTTCTCAGTCTTTTTTTATCAATTTCCGTGAAACTTGGCACAGACACCAACCACCATGGGAACCTGTGCACCTGCGATTATGACGTCTGTCGGACTTTTTTTGGTGGAGTTATCCCCCATTTTTCGACTTAAATTTTGTTCGCAACATGTATAGTTTTGCCGAGCTTTTATTCCTACATTTTTATGGTCAATGTTTTTTAATCTTTGCACTGATATTTAGTGCCATGGGAACCTGTGCACCTGCGATTATGATGTCTGTCCGACTTTTTTGTGTGGAGTTATTCCCCTTATTCGACTTAGAACATTTTCGCAACATGCATAATTTTGTCCAAGCTTTTATTCCTACATTTTTCGGTCAATAGGTTTAAGATTAGGGTTAGGGTTTGTACACCTGCAATGGGAACTGTTATTTTATTATTTTAACTAAATGTTTACTGACATGTGAAACATCTTAGTATTTTAAAAACAGGGGGGTATCCTTAGTCCCATTGGGACAGTCACACCTCTAGTTCCAGTTGTTTTTCTTAAAAAATAAAGACCTATAATAGTTATATATACTTGTGTTAATATTGTTGTGAATTATACACATCTTATTTTATTCTTAGTTGTTGGATTGACATTGTGATAACATTTTTATTCTATATGCTCTCATCGAAATTTATCTAACTAGAAATAAAAGACTCTACTGCGCATTTATCGATTTGAAAAAAACATTTGATACGGTGTGGAGGGAGGGGTTGATGATGAACCTTGTTAAAAATAGAATTTGTGGCAAGTTTTTAAAAGTTATTCAAGGTATGTACAACGGATTAAAGTCATGTGTGAAGATAGGAAGCTGTCTCAGTTTTTTTCGCGTGTAATATCGGCGTAAGGCAGGGCAATGTCTTTCGCCTCTGCTCTTTTTGGTATGTGTAAACGATAGAAGACTTTTTAAAAGATTGCTGTATAGAAGGTTTACCATTTGTTGATGAAACATTTTTTGCTCAATTCGGTGATTACTTATGCATATTATGTATTTTGTATGCAGATGACACGGTTTTGATCTCAGAAAGCCCAGAGGAAATGCGAAGAGCTCTTTATATAATAGCGCTCACAGAGATTACACAGATACGTGGAATTTATCAATAAATGTAGACAACACAAAAATGCTTATATTCTATAACTGCAAAGCGAATGACATTGAGACCATGAAATTTGAACTCAATGGGGAAAACATTGAAATAGTAGATAACTGTTGTTATTTAGGAATACATTTCTATACCAACGGAAGGTTTTTCAGATTCATAAAACGTATACAAACATTAGGTACTAGAGAAATGTTTGGGCTACTACAGCGGATCGGGAACCTTAACTTAGGTCCCGCTGTTGCTTTCCGACTTTTTGATAGTACAATTGAACCAATACTTTTGTATGGTAGCGAAGTTTGGGGGTTCGAGAATTTCGAATGCATAGAAGGGGTTCATTTAAAGTTGATGAAATATGTCTTACCCATGAAGTCGAGTACACCAAACTATATGGTTACGGGAAAACAGGAAGATAATCCCTTGTCGATTTCAGCGAAAAAGAGAATGCTTGGGTTTTGGTCGCGATTAGTTAAAGGTGATTGCTCAATATTAGCGCAAAAGTTATATAAACTTCTATATTTCATCGAAAAAGTTCCTATTTGAACGGTAAGATGATCAAATGGATCACTTGTGTCAGAAGTACATTGTCTTGTCTTGGGTTGGAGTCCCTTTGGGACTCGCAACACTCTTTAAGTAAACTTAGAGTTGAATATATTCATGGAAGTTCGTAGAACAAAATTTGTTGAACAATGGAAGAACACGATTGAGTCATCAGATCGCGGAAAGTTTTATGGCCTGTTTAAAAAAAAATTCAGAATGGAAGCATATATGACTATTACAACAAACAAACTTAACAAAAGCCCTTGGGCTTGTTGTTTAATCCCTTTTCCAATCCAACAATCATTTATCCTATTCTGTTTTTATTGTCAACACTTTGTCAAATGTATATATGTTATTATGATTGGAATAAATATGTTTACACAAACAGTTTGATAACATATATTGTTAAGATGCGCACTGCTAATCATAGACTGCAGGTTGAAAGGGCAAGGTGGGGTAAGCTAAAAAGAAAAACAGGAAAAATAAGAATACAAATATCTGCCAGCAATGCAAGAAGACAATAGGCGACGAATTGTACTTTACACTAGAATGCACAGAACTCACATATTTAAGATGAAAATATTTGCCAGAAACTTACCATACGGAACCAACTGAAACTAATTTAGTGAGATTACTCACGAGTGCTGACCCAAATATTCTAAAGCAATTTGCAATATTTGTGAAGTTGGGTTGTAAGATTATCGATAGGAACTAATTAATTGACAGCGGCAATTTATAACTATATCTGCTTATGACGATTGCGGTGGTGACATATATTACGACAGATATAGTGATGGTGATTGATGATAACAAAGATGATTGCAACGATGATAGTGAAAACTATCTTTATGGTGATGACAATGACTACATGTATGTTTGTGGAATGTGAAGATGGTGATGACTATGCCGCTGATGATAACGAGAGCGAAGATATTACGATGACGGTGAAGACGAATATGGCAGATGACGACATCACAACGTTTAGACGCTGATGACGACGAGGATAATGATGACGAAGCCGAGGTATGGAGTATGACGATAACTGTGGTGGTGGTGGTAATGATGATATTGTTTCGAATGGCAATGGTGATGATGATGATGATTATGTTGTTGATTATGATAACGATGCCGATGATGATGATGATGATGTTGATGATGATGCCGAAAATGACTATGATGGCGAAGATGATTAGTATGGCGATGATGTCTGATGGCGATGATCACGATGATGATGGCGACAATGATAGTTATGATGGTGCTCATGATGACGAAGATGATAACGATGACAATGACGATGAAGATGATGACAATGACGATGATGATGATTTTGATGATCATGCTAACGATGATGATCACGATGATTATGACGATGATGAAGGTGATGATGATGATGACGGTGGTTGTTGTGACGACGACGATGATGATGCTGATGACTATGCCGATGATGATGATAATGGTGATGATGATGATGATAGTGCAACTATATACTTAACTTATGCCATATGAAAATGGCAAGCCAGACAACAGTGGCCCACTTTTGTAAATATATGTATATATGTTAAATTAGTACTCTGTATTCGCCACTTAATTGTGGCGTTGAGTTAAATAAACAATCATCAATTAGTCGGATTCCTTATGTCGAAAAAAATGGTCGCGCGTTTTCGGAATGTTAAAAGCGATATGAGAACAGTTTCTATACCACCAGTCTGTCTATTTTCAGAATCTATACCTGTTTCCAGCTTGATATTTTAGTGGAAATAGGTTTATGTGAGGCTTTTGTTTGTGTACCCCTCTATTTTTTCCCGTCCACCTTGTAATAAAAACATGCTATTACGCATAGCAAGTTCGGTAAGTGGTTTTCTTTGTTCTTAGAAATCGGAAAACATGGATAGATCTTGCCACAAGTTACTTAATTACATATCTTAATGTGGAATTTTATCATAAAATCATCAGATGAATTGTATTTATGACTGCATTTTCAATTTTCTTTCCCAAATATTAAGGTATTGTATATTCTTAAAATCAGCTACATCACATATAGACGAACATGAATAATCTACAAGGATATCTTGATCATATGCCACAAACAAAACTTCGATACATCGATTTTTGGTAAAGATATCGCAGAAAAGCTAACCCTACCCCCACCCTCGCTGATTTTACAAATAAGATTCCTTTGGTCGAAAACAACGGTCGCGCAATTTAGGATTGTCTAAAACGACATGCGAACGGTTTATTTATCAATAGCGTGTCTACTTTCAGAGTGTACCTGTTTCCAGTTGAAATTTTATTGGAAAAAAAAATAATTTTTGGACTGTTTTAAGAATTTAAAGAGCGTTTGATTATTATACAAATATTAATCCTCATAACTAACTTTCTGGTGGATGTGCGAGTTGAAATTAACAAAATTATCAAATATGGCGGTCTACTTTCAGAGTCTACTTGTTTCCAGTCTGACATTTTAGTGGAAACAAATTGTTTGGACGGTTTAAAAAATTTAAAGAGCGTTTCCTGATTATACAGATATTACCTAACACGATTAGCTTTTTCATGAATGGTGCGAGTTGAAATTATGCACATATGTCAAGTATGACTCTGAAATGTATTGTTGAGAATGGTGTCGTCAGATAAGTCTCTGCGGGAAGTGTACTACAGTTGGAAAACTAACGTTGGAGTTTTACTCAAATGTTCAGTGGTGGAACTTACTGGCTATCATATATGCATGGCTCTTACATGTAATCTATCGTAACTACAAATTCACTTGCAATATATTCAGGACACCAGATACAATAGTTGATAAAAATGTGGCTCACATCAATCATATACATCACAATCACGTGCTTCAGTGATAATGTCCACTATTCTACAAATGTAATGTTTATCATGACTAAAGTTTCAGGATGTCGTTGTAAAATTGATTGATGTTTTTTTTTTCTCCATCAGTTGACAAAATTAATGTTTATTGCCAGGACGAAGTACCGCATAAGACGGAGTTGTGTGCTAACAATTCTGCGAGTCATATTTCTGTAAGTGTCAGTCAAAACTTTTAGGACATTGGAATATTTTTTTTATTAATTCGTTGCCACGAAATAACTAATTCGTGGCCATGAAATAACTAATTGTGATATACGATCGTCAGTCCCATTGTTGTAATGGAAGCGGATGGAGATGATCTGGTTGTAGTTGTCCACCATATTGGCATGAGCCACGGCGATTTGAGATAAAGGGTGTTGTAGGATGGCCCGTAAAACATATTAAGTAATCACCCCTTTCACCAACCCGATCCAAAGTTGCCGCCGTCCTGGGGGTGGGCCACATAGGGCACCCACGACATCAGTATATCTTGGGGCCACCCTACAGCACCAATTATACCACATCAAACGGTTAAGGGGCCGATAAATTGTATAGGTGCCATATTTGAACCCATCTGGGGTGGCCATTTTGGATCGGGGATGGTGAAAGCGGGTGAATATTTAGTTTATCTCACCAGGGGTCACCCTACAACACACTGTATTTGACCTAAAATGGGGGGGGGGGAATTGCATGGTACCATATATGGACCCCTCTGATCAGTTATCATTTTCGCTCGAATGGGTTGAAGGTGTGAACATTTAGCTTGCTTTGCGAGCCACCGTACAACACCCTTTATTTGATCTATATCGGTCAAGTGACCGAGAAATAATGTGTACCCTATTTGACCCCTTCCGAGCGGCGACCATTTTGGATCGGGTATTGTTGAAAGGTGTGAATATTTATAAGTTTGTTTTTGGGCCCACCCTACAAAACCCCTTATTTGACTTAAATCGGCCAATATGCCGAGTGAAATGTCATTGCCATTCGATCCCTTGTGGTAAAAACTAATGAATATTCAGATTGTCTTGGAGCCACAATTATTTTTTTTTTCCATGTCCTAAACCATCCACCGTAGCTTATGGATCATTCTGTTTTAGTATTAAATATGGAGAAACCTGACCAGCATCAATGTAAACAACTACAAAAACTCATCTATGCCAATGATGTGTTTAGCCATGCATGTGGCTATAGGGTGGTATTGTTTAAAAATGTTAACAATGTTATGTCCATATGTATTGCTAAATATTGCTGGGCATATATAGATGGTTGTTCTATAATTCCTGGTCGGGTTTTTCAAAATTGGGAGTTTAAATTATGTTCATCTGATGATAAAGAAAACGCTTTCTCTGTCCACTCGATATACACCCCCGTGATACATGTTTCACATACTAAATTAACACCTTAGTCAACATAACAAATCACTCCATCAAATCCTTTGCCACAGGAATAAAAATAAATTGTCAGTATAAATAGGCAAGACATCTCTGGACACTTTCTAAGAGATAATTTATTTATAAGAAGATATATATGTGCATTATGTGCTTGGTCTTATATATAGTACAACACAGTAAGATGCAAGTGACGCAGTGCGGGGACAATGCTGTGTCGAAGAACATAGTTGAGGGGACCCTTCCATCATCCTTCATAATGTATCATGACTCTATCTGTTGTTAACAAACCATCGACTTCGGCTTAATGGATCGTTCTCACCCCAATAATATACTTGCATGGCTTTGAACCGATCAACGCTCTGGGCCGTGGTATTTTCCCATCAATTAGATAGTGTCTATAGTCGGATGGTATTGGTTATGTTCAAATGGTGACACAGATATGAAACTGTACATGTTAGTGCCCATTGGACCATTGATCATTATAAGATCGAGAAACTTAGTCTAGGAAATTACCGGGAATTCACTGGAAATTGCAATTGTAGCTGATAGGGTCGTAATTCAACGTTTGCGTTTCCGATGCAGTTAATACCCAAATGTGAAATTTGAGATATACCTGGCCGTCAAAGTGAACCATATGTCTTATTTAAGGTTAGCAACGGTTGATAATCAAATGCCACAATGGTGTACTAATCATTAATTCGTATTTCCTTAATTTATTCAGTGTCTAATTACATGGTGCTGGTTTTGTTCAAAGTTGGGCACACGTATGTCTAAAACTATGCAGCCATGCTCTGCATATGCCACTGATCGGGAGACTTTGCCACCGGTCCTGATAGCTCATTAGTAACGGTTACTAAGCATCTACTCGGAATTTGCAGGAAAATGCAAATATGGTTTATATCTATTTTACTCATTAAGCTCTACTTTAGTGGAAATTCGAATTTACTTTATTTTTACAGCTATACACGAAGCGTGGAGATCAACTGTGGTCAGAATATTGATGGTGAATGTTGGGTTTCAGTTGCTGTACTGAAGTTGGCCAAATGTAACTGGCGTGGGAAGTGTGAAAGCAAAGCCTATACCGATATAGTAAAGATCTCAACTGCACAAAAATGTCCATTTATCAGTAGCACAAATCCTGCGAAAACACAGATTCTCTCAGTGCATGTGGGATAGACTCCGATGATAATATAATATGTAATCACATCGTGAACAGTCTTGTTGTGATTATTTTCGTTTGATTCAACATGCTGCATATTATCGAAATTACAAAACCATTCGACACTTATTTTTGCCAATTTCTGTACCTTGAGGCATAACAATATCATATATTGCATCTATTAAATCACGGATAGCTACAGTGGGTCAAACACGAGTGTTAGTCTACATATATAGTTGCGCACGATTTCCAATAAGAGATATTACAATCAACGTTTGAGCATAACACAAAATTCTCCATAGGGTTAAGTGTTAAATTTTGATCGCAAGTGTACCTAGCAAGAATCATCTGATCACATCCATTCTTTTTAAAACTACGTCTGTGTTTCATATTTAGTATTTTTTTTAGGAATATCAGTACGCGCATATCATAATATGCAAAATGGCGCCATTTATCCAAAGTACTAGAATCTCCACAGGGCTCAGTGTTAAATTTTGATCACAACTGTAGCCAACAAGAATGAACCGATCACATCAAATTTTTGTTAAATACATGTAACAGTCATATCTAGTAGGTTGGATAAGTTTCAAATCGCACCGATGACCACACGCCAGCTGGCACCATCTATCGATTTCTGTAAATACGAAACACTCTCTAAATTATGTTGACCCCGATTTAGGCCGACCCGCCAAAATTCAAGAATGGAAACAAGTCAATCCTGAAAACACCTACTAGGCATACATAATCCGTTTTCAGATTGCTTTTAACAAACTAAAAATGCAAAATGACATAAGGAATCCGACTAAATCAATGAGGTATCAAACCAATAAAATCAAAGGGAGTAATGACTTGATATTTTTGTAGGATCCTTTGATCATGCAGAAGAGTAATGTATGTTCACCTCAATTTCCCTTTTGTGTTTTTACGTGTAGCCATACCTTGTATGGTACACATAATGCCGACGTCCGGATCAACCATCCGTCGTTTGTCCGTCCGTCTGTCTGTCCATCTGTCTATCTGTCCGTAGACACTTGCTATCCGATTCGATTACTCAAATATTTTTTATCGGATCGTGTTCAAATTTTATGTGCATGTTTATGATGACACAATCCTCACCTCTATAGTTTTTGGTATCGATCGGTTGATCAGTTTAGAAATAATTAACCCTGCACACAAATGCTATCTGATGCATCTAAGTCAAACAATTTTCTTCTGATATGCCTCATATTTCTTACCTAGGTTTTTCTCAGCATGTTCTTCATCTGTATGGTATTCGGTATCGTTTAGTTAACCCTTCCTGCTCTTGTTTTTATATAGTACTAGCAGGTTAGCCCGCCACTGGCGGCGTTCGTCAGAAACATGACAATATTTTAATAAATGTTTTAATTAAATATTTTTTTTTTTCAATGAGTTAATATTAATTTTTTGTTTATAACATGAGTTAATTGTGCATTTTTAATTTACTGGATTTTTGAATTAATTTTTTTGGTTTTTCAATAGTTTACCAGATTAGACCTTATTTTACCCGATTAAGGTGAAGGAGACATAAGATTCACACAACACGCAGTACCCGTCCCTAAAAGAGGTATGATTTAAGGTGCATCTGGCGGAAAAACTGACCCGATGAAAAATTCCCCCGTTCCTAGGAACCACAGACATAAGAATCACACAACACGCATTTTTTGTTTTCACACAACACGCCCGTCCCTAAAAGAGGTATGACAGACATAAGAATCACACAACACGTTAATTCTGTCTTTTTAATCAAGATAAATGCAATTTGTGTCCGTAGTTTCGTACTCATGGGTAACCGTTTAGCAACGTCGATGGCAATAAAGAGCGTTACTCGGTTAACGACTCCAAATATGGTCAATATAAAGATCGTTGATGCCTTAACCCCCGAATTGCCGTTTGCGGTGATTTTGATGATTGGGAGTGGAGAATGAGTGCTCAGAGCTTGTCCAAAATGCGACGTGGACGATCCCTGTGGATTTTTACCCTTATATAGGAAATTTGAGCTCGATCCGACCAGCCGTTTTCGATTCTATGAAGTACCCACATATATACATATATATATGCGTAGTTCTCAAAATATATAGTACTAGAAGGTGACCCGACTTCGTCCGGGCTTTGACCTTGAATTGTCTATTTTGAAGGCCAAGGTCAAATGGGGTCACGATTTGACCCGTCCAAAACACTGCCCGAACAAAAGTACCCGACAAAAGTACCCGTCGAAATCCATCCGGTTTTACTCGATTTGACCTTGAATTGATCATTTTGAAGGTCAAGGTCAGGTCGGGGTCACGATTTGACCCGTCCAAAACACTCAGTGGACAAAAGTAACCCTATGTATAAAATTTCGTCAAAATCCCATCAAAATTGGCGATTTGACCTTGAATTGACCCGATTTCAAGGTCAAGGTCACGTCGCACGGGAAATGAATATGCTTATGAGACTCCCCATACGAAAGTACCCCCACATACCAAGTTTCATCGAAATCCCGTTATATTCGGGCGTTTGACCTTGAAATGACCCGATTTCAAGGTCAAGGTCTCGTCGCACGGGCAAATTAATAGGTTTATGCCACTCCCCAGCTGATGGTAACTCCACATACCAAGTTTCATCGAAATCCCGTGATATTTGGGCGTTTGACCTTGAAATTACCCGATGTCAAGGTCACGTCGCACGGACAAATTAATAGGCCCATGCCACCCCCCGGCCGAAAATACCCCCACGTATAGCGATGCGTCAAAAACAAACGCTCTTTAACTATCAACGCGATTAACCCCCGCCGTGCCTTTGTGGTGATTTGGGAGTGGATAAAGGGTGCTCTGAGCTTCTCGAAAACGCTACCACGGCCGTGTCGGTGGGATTTTACACTTACATACGAAATTTGAGCTCAATATGTACACGCGTTTTGGATTCTATGAAGTACCCACACACACACACACACACACTTATATATATACGGAGTTCTCAAAATATATAGTATAGATATATACGGAAGTCTCAAATTATATAGGAGACTAGCAGGTTAGCCCGCCACTGGCATGGCTTTGTTCGAAAAAGCAATTGCAACAGGTTCCGAGACACTTGTGCTGCATTTGTACCAAATTTCGTCAGAAACATGACATTTTTAAAATTATTTTGTTTTTATTTATTTTTGTTTTTTATTTTTTAATATGAATTTAATGTTTTTTAAATTTAATATATTTTTTTTCTGAATTGTTTTTTTTATTTTTTTTATTTTAAATTGTTTTAATTAAATTTTTTGTTTCTGGCGGAAAAATTTACCCGTAGAAATCCCCCCTTCCTAGGAACGACAGACAACGCATTCTTTGTTTTACTTTTTTTTTTAACCTGCCCGTACCCGTCCTAATGTCGTGAAATCCCTCTGCATAATATTTCGAGCGATAACATTGCATTGAATTGAAAACAAACACTTCCCGTCGTGAAATCTCTCTACGATAACATTGCATTGAATTGAAAACAAACGCTTCCCGTCAGGAAATCTCTCTGCATAATATTTCGAGTCTGCCGTACCCGTCCTAATGTCGTGAAATCTCTCTGCATGATATTTCGAGCGATAACATTGCATTGAATTGAAAACAAACGCTTCCCGTCATGAAATCTCTCTGCATAATATTTTGAGTGACAGGCTACAGACTCCCGTCATACAGATAAGTAGATAGCGAAAACGACGCTCTTTATATAGACACTGCGGAAAATGATCGCTCTTTATATATCAACGCTATTAACCCTGAAGTGCCGATTGCGGTGATTTTGATGATTGGGAAGGGAGAAACGGTGCTCTGAGCTTCTCCAAAACGCGATCACGGCGGTGTCCATGGGATTTTACACTTATATACAAAATTTGAGCTCAATCTGTCCAACCGTTTTCGATTCCATGAAGTACCCACACATACACACACACACACACATATATATATACGGAAGTCTCAAAATATATAGTATAGACTAGCAGGTTAGCCCGCCACTGGCGTGGTTGGTCAGAAACATGACATTTTTAAAATTATTTTGTTTTTATTTATTTGTTTTTAAATTTTTTAATTAATTTAATGTTTTTTTAATTTAATTTATGTTTTTTTGAATTTTTTAATATTTATTTAAAAAATTTTAAAATTAATTTAATTTAATTCTTTTTTATAATTTAATTGTTTTTTTATTTTATTAATTTTTTTAATTTTAAATTGTTTTAATTAATTTTTTTCAATGAATTTTTTGTTTCTGGCGGAAAAATTGACCCGATGAAATCCCCCCTTCCTAGGAACGACAGACAACGCATTCTTTGTTTTTCAATGAGTTAATTCATGGTACCCGTTCTAAACTTCCCCGTTATTTAATATTTCGAGCGATAACGTTGCGTTGGATTGTAAACTAACGCTTCTTAGATCAATTCTGCTTTTTTTAATCGAGATAATTGCATTTTCCGTTTCTCATCCGTATTTCGCACGCATGGGGTAGTCGTTTAGATACGCATGGGGCTAGTCGTTTAGCCACGTCGATTGCAATAAAGAGCGTTCGTCGTTAACAACTCCGTATATGGTCAATATAAAGATCGTTGATGCCTTAACCCCCGAAGTGGCGTTTGCGGTGATTTTGATTATTGGGAGGGGAGAATCGGTGCTCAGAGCTTGTCCAAAACGCGACGTGGGCGATCCCCGTGGGTTTTTACCCTTATATACACTTTTACACTTTTTCATCTGATCAGCAAATTTGGTACATATGGTCCTCACCCCGAAATACAGATCAGGTTCGAATTTTAGTTTGATCAGGTTGTTTTAACAGAGTTATGGCCATTTAAAATTCAAGTAACTAATAATGTAATTAATGCCTGCACTGTGAGCTTAGAAGAGACTTCTCACATCACACAGAGAGTGTATTATTGGCAATGAGTTATGTTTAGTTGGACACTAGATCCATAGACAGATAGCATGGCTAGCAGATTTTGTTGATAAAATCTGTCAAAACTGTGATTGACGACTCTCTGGTCAGTTCTGTTTTCTGTGCAATATTAAGTTAACCCCTTTGTTGAAACAGGTTCATGACATTAGAGACTGACTTATTGTATGGGTTTCTAAATCCAATGACATGCTTTTTATAGACTTTTTGTGTTTATCAGTTCATTAGTTTGGGTAAGATTATCCGATTTCATAACTCAAATATTTCCATTGATTATGTTTATAGTTCTTGGCATACTTTATGATAACACACCCCTAACCTGCATAGTGAGGGTCATTTGGTTTATTTGCTTAAAAATATTAACATCCTCCACCAATCCTGTTGACACAATGTGATAACTAAATATTTTTCACACGATCACTATATAAATATAAATATCCATGTTAATTGTAATAATGATGACACATTCTTCACCTGTATAGATTTTGGTATTGATTGAATGGTTTTGAAAATATTAACCATAACTTTAATTATATTTCCGCTATTTACATGCATTATATCTTTCCAATGGTCGGCTTAGAAGAAAATTAACCCACCCCATTCCATAGTCATACAGTATGCTATCCAATGTAATGAATCTAATATTTTCAATCTGAATAATCTCATATCCTACCTCTAGCTATCTGAAAATTCTGCTTTAAAACATTTTCTATCCAATCATTTTCAATCATTTTATATCAGGTCTATACATCCCTCACTTGTATAGTTGTTCAGGTATTGATTGGTTTTTGAATGGGAAATATTAACCCTTTTCTTCCATCTATCCCATGAATGTTTAATATGCAGCTAACACAAAACATATAAAAAAATAACAATAAAAAAAAAAAAACATAATATGTTATGTCTCACATTCCAATGTAATAAGCAAATAAATGTAGTTGCTATGATGTTTATCTACTTAATGTCTTAACTATTTTGTCTTTAACTGCTATAGTGCTTCTCTCTGACTACGGATTGAGCTTAATTAGCTTTATCACTCTATAAGACATATCTGTGTTGGAGAGTGACCTAATAGGTTGAAATCGAATGCCACATCCGTGTTCCTATTGTGTTTATGTGAGCAAGGTGCCCAATAAGTCTGATTCCACTTGTGACGTTAATCGTAAGGTGTGAATTGTAGAAACTTTTGCACTCATGAAAAGGTTGGTGTAAGGATTTATTAAAATAGCTAATCGGTATCGCCACGGTATGGGTTAAACATCTGCTGATCGTGATCGGCCTCTAGTAATATCTCATTCTAAGGCCACTTTGCCGTCATTGTCAAATCTGGGGAGCTCCAATTCCCCATCATTGTCATGGAAGAATATTCCTTTTACACATGTATCTCAACTGTTTGATCCTCCAGGATGTCTAAGCGACGTTTCTTTATTCGTCACCCTGTTCACATGTGTGTCCATAGGTTGGACAAGTTTGCACAGTCTGAAAAAAAAAACGAAACAAAAATTAAAATAGTACTCGTTGTATAAGGCTGTAAATAGTGTCTGAATTTTACAGAATGAGGTCCCCAGAGGGTGAATTTAGTGACGCTATCCCTAATTCACCCTCTGGGAACCTCATTCTGGTTAGGTCTCCTCAACTGGTATAGGAGACCTAGGACCCGATTGAAGTTCCCCAGTTGAAGTGGGTGATGTTCATCCGTCATTGTCACCTCGATTATGTATTTTATCTTCTGAAAACAGGGCTCAAAATACATTTAATTTTGCGAGAATTAAATGCCCAATTGAAATAGTCATAAAGCACTGAAAATTGAACATTTATCGCGAGAATCATTACGAGAATCGATTTGGTGATTCTCGTAGAATCTTAAGGTCTTGAAAATTAGGGGTATATATAAACTGAATACAAGGGAAAAAGTAACTTAAAACAATGTTAATTTGAGACTATAAATACTACCCAGAAGATGAGGCCTTAGCAGAATGAGGTCCCCAGAGGGTGAATTTGGTGATGCTAGCTGGCGGTTCGGGGTAGCATCACTAAATTCACCCTCTGGGGACCTCATTCTGCAAATTTCAGACACAATATTTACACGCTTGTCGTTGTATAAGGCTGAACAGTAGTTACAGTACAGTAATGCTCCAAATATTCGACTCCTTAACCACAGCAGAATTATGGGTAATTTTTCAGGATTTAGTTCTGCTGTGGTTAAGGAGTTGATTATTTAGGGCAATACTGTATAATAATATTAACAGTGTATCATGTGACATCAATGAAATAATTGACATTATATACATTGAATAATAGTGATAATATAATATAATAAAGTTTTGTCTTCTCTATAGAGTAAGTTATCTTTAATTCATGAATCAACACTAAGTAATTTGTCTTGTTTAGCTGTGATCTGGCCTCGAATAACTGCTTGACTACTTTACAGATTTGGGAGCATATCTGAGCTGTGTCGTGTACTTTGTCCTGTTTGGTCTCAGTCATAGTGTTTCATTTCTCTATTGAATAAAAACCACATTAATTTATTGTCATATTGATTTATCCCTTTCTTTACTAAATACTCATTGGCGAGTAGTTCCCATAGGAAATGTTCAGACAATAAGTTCATCTTCAGATCGTTTGTTGAACTTATTATCTGAACATTTCCCACCAAAGTCAAAGAATATGAATCCTTCTGCATTTGTATTATCTTTTCATCATACTTTTGTCTGCTCATTTTTCCTGAACATCCCTCCATATGAATAATAGACCAATCCAATATTGACTTTTATAGCTGAATGGTAGAATCCATTTAGAATAGATAAGGTTAATGAAAGTAGAATGTTTTACATCTTTTCATGTGTACCCATACCATAGTATGGTACACATAGTGTCGACGTCCGGATTGACCACTCGTCGTTTGTCCGTCTGTCTGTCTGTGTCCGTCCGTAGACAATTTACTCATAATGTGATAACTCAAACATTTTCTATCCGATCGGAACCAAATTTTGTATATTGGTTTCTCAGGCCAAAATACAGATCGAGTTCAAATATGGGTTTCATCCGACTTTTTTTACAGTTATGGGCCTTTTTCAACTTAGAATTCATGCATTCTGCCATAACTCAAACATTTTTTATTTGATTGGAAAAAAAATTGGTATGTGAGTTTCTCCAACACAAAATACTTATAGAGTTCAAATTTATGGGTTTGATCCGATTTATTTTAATGGAGTTATGACCCTTTTTGGAAAAAATAATAATAAATCCTATGCTTTAACCGAAGTATTTTTTGTCCGATTGTGTTCATATTTGATATGTAGGTTTATGATGACACCTGTATATTTTTGGTATTGATTGATTGGTTTAGAAAATAATTAATCCTTCACACACATGCTATCCAATGCAATATTATAAAGTTGAACATATTTCTTCTGATCTGGCTCATATTTCTCAGTTCTCACCTAGGTTTTTCTTAGCATGTACTTCATCTGTATGGTTTTTGGTACTCTATATACCGTTAATAGGGGGTTTTGTTCGGAATTAAGTCAAATCTAAGATTTTCGCGATTTCAAGTTGCCATCTTGATGGCCTTCTTTAAAAAAAGATTCAATAAAATTGGACGAAATAACAATGAAATCCTGAAGACACATATTGTATTAGTGGTATACTTTTCTGTTCTTTTCCATTAGGAACCTTCAGCAATTTTTACCGCCATCTTTAAAAATAATTTAACCCAAAAATTTCACAAATTCTTAAAGGCTGGCGGTGGGTCAGCCGGTGGGATTCTTCAGACGGATACGGTCATACCCCAGATCACTGGAATTAACAAAGAAAAAAAACTGTATATGCAAAAAACAAGGATTATCAAAAAATCGCGATTTGGCTGCCAGATTATCTCTGTCCTAAAGTTTTGAGAGATTTCTTTGATGTCTGTGTGATCTATTGACTTTCATTATCCATAAAATAATTTATTTCCGACCATACATTCTTGAAAAAATTACTGGTACATTGTAAACTGGGCATTCATTCCGGCATCCTATATGTTATACGAGTGATAGCTCTAGATACATTTGCTGCTTGGGCTATTTCTGTATCAGTGTGTAACAGAGGACGCCTCGTTATTGGTGACTAGAATTTTTGCTGCTGTTTATAGATTTTCAAATAATAAATATCGGTACGTGATTATTTCGTTCCCAGTGGTCTCAAATTCTAATGAATTTATTACTTAGAAAACGTATCTAGATCTTCCCAGGTGCAAGGAAATAAGGGTTTCTGGACATTCATTTAAAAAATCACCTATGGCTAGCCGATCCATGGTTGACCAGTCATATCCAACAGACCCAATATTTTTATCCCCCGCCAAATTGAAAATTTGCGGGGGATATAGGAATGTCCATCTGTCCATCTCTCATGAGAGGGTTTTGTGTGGCTTTATTTGTGGAGAGGAAGCCCTTGTGTGTCTTTTTTGACTTGTGTGGCTAGCCACATAACTTGGTCAATAAAAACAAATTGATAATTCAAAAAAGGGTTTTTTGAGGCTCTGAACCGCCTGCCAGATCTCGAAGCCATCAGCTGTCCATTAACCCTTTACCCAACAGAAGGGCCCTGTGCCAATGCATTCTCTTATATATGCGAGTCGACAATAGGTCGACTCGCATATATAAGAGAATGCATTGGCACAGGGCATAACTGTAACTTCCACAATGTGGTCAAGGAGCCGGTTCCAATGATATCCATATTTGTATGGTTCTATTGAGACAGACCGAAGATATTTTAGGCTGTTGAAGATTTATTTGGCCGGTTTTGGCCGGTTTGTTGGGTAAAGGGTTAAATTGTCCAAAAAAATGGACAACCCACCTCCACCATTTCAGTCAAAGCGTTTTGTGTGGCTTTATTTGTGGAGAGGAAGCCCTTGTGTGTCTTTTTTGACTTGTGTGGCTATAGCCACATAACTTGGACAATAAAACAAAATTGTGTGTCTACTAGCCAAAAGAGTCAAGACACAGCCAGATTTGGATAAAAGGCTCACAAATTCATTTTAAAAACCACACAAACTGCACTGTAATTCAATCAATCAACCATCTATTTGCGAGAATAAAAACTATTTTAACGAGAGGCCGATCATGATCGGCAGATGTTTAACCCATACCTTGGCGATACCGATTAGCAATTTTAATAAATCCTTACACCAACCTTTTCATGAGTGCAAAAGTTTCAACAATTCACACCTTACTAATAAGGTCACAAGTGGAATCCGACTTATTGGGCACCTTGCTCACATAAACACTATAGGAACACGGATGTGGCATTCGATTTCAACCTATTAGGTCACTCCAACACAGATATGTCTTATAGAGTGATAAAGCTAATTAAGCTTAATCCATAGTCAGAGAGAAGCACCATCGCAGTTAAAGACAAAATAGTTAAGACATTATGTAGATAAACATCATAGCAACTCCATTTATTTGCTTATTACATTGGAATGTGAGACATAACATATTAATGATATTATGTTTTTTTTATTATTGTTATTTTTTTTATTAAGTTTTGTGTTAGCTGCATATTAAAAATTCATGGGATCATTTAGATGGGAGAAAATGGTTAATATTTCCCATTCAAAAACCAATCAATACCTGAACAACTATACAAGTGAGGGATGTATGGACCTGGATATAAAATGATTGATAATGATTGGATATAAAATGTTTTAATGCAGAATTTTCAGATAGCTAGAGGTAGGATATGAGATTGGTCAGATTGAAAATATTACATTCATTACATTGGATAGCATACTGTATGACTATGGAATGGGGTGGGTTAATTTTCTTCTAATAGTCGGATTCCTTATGTCGAAAAAAATGGTCGCGCGTTTTCGGAATGTTAAAAGCGATATGAGAACAGTTTCTATACCACCAGTCTGTCTATTTTCAGAATCTACCTGTTTCCAGCTTGATATTTTAGTGGAAATAGGTTTATGTGAAGCTTTTGTTTGTGTACCCCTCTATTTTTTCCCGTCCACCTGGTAATAAAAAACATGCTATTACGCATAGCAAGTTCGGTAAGTGGCTTTCTTTGTTCTTAGAAATCGGAAAACATGGATAGATCTTGCCACAAGTTACTTAATTACATATCTTAATGTGGAATTTTATCATAAAATCATCAGATGAATTGTATTTGACTGCATTTTCAATTTTCTTTCCCAAATATTAAGGTATTGTATATTCTTAAAATCAGCTACATCACATATAGACGAACATGAACAATCTACAAGGATATCTTGATCATATGCCACAAACAAAACTTCGATACATCGATTTTTGGTAAAGATATCGCAGAAAAGCTAACCCTACCCCCCACCCTCGCTGATTTTACAAATAAGATTCCTTTGGTCGAAAACAACGGTCGCGCAATTTAGGATTGTCTAAAACAACATGCGAACGGTTTATTTATCAATAGCGTGTCTACTTTCAGAGTTTACCTGTTTCCAGTTGAAATTTTATTGGAAAAAAAATAATTTTTGGACTGTTTTAAGAATTTAAAGAGCGTTTGATTATTATACAATTATTAATCCTCATAACTAACCTTCTGGTGGATGTGCGAGTTGAAATTAACAAAATTATCAAATATGGCGGTCTACTTTCAGAGTCTACTTGTTTCCAGTCTGACATTTTAGTGGAAACAAATTGTTTGGACGGTTTAAAAAATTTAAAGAGCGTTTCCTGATTATACAGATATTACCTAACACGATTAGCTTTTTCATGAATGGTGCGAGTTGAAATTATGCACATATGTCAAGTATGACTCTGAAATGTATTGTTGAGAATGGTGTCGTCAGATAAGTCTCTGCGGGAAGTGTACTACAGTTGGAAAACTAACGTTGGACCCAATAGAGAGTTTGACAATTTACTCAAATGTTCAGTGGTGGAACTTACTGGCTATCATATGCATGGCTCTTACATGTAATCTATCGTAACTACAAATTCACTTGCAATATATTCAGGACACCAGATACAATAGTTGATAAAAATGTGGCTCACATCAATCATATACATCACAATCACGTGCTTCAGTGATAATGTCCACTATTCTACAAATGTAATGTTTATCATGACTAAAGTTTCAGGATGTCGTTGTAAAATTGATTGATGTTTTTTTTTTCATCAGTTGACAAAATTAATGTTTATTGCCAGGACGAAGTACCGCATAAGACGGAGTTGTGTGCTAACAATTCTGCGAGTCATATTTCTGTAAGTGTCAGTCAAAACTTTTAGGACATGGGAATATTTTTTTTATTAATTCGTGGCCACGAAATAACTAATTGTGATATACGATCGTCAGTCCCATTGTTGTAATGGAAGTGGATAGAGATGATCTGGTTGTAGTTGTCCACCATATTGGCATGAGACACGGCGATTTGAGATAAAGGGTGTTGTAGGATGGCCCGTAAAACATATTAAGTAATCACCCCTTTCACCAACCCGATCCAAAGTTGCCGCCGTCCTGGGGGTGGGCCACATAGGGCACCCACGACATCAGTATATCTTGGGGGCCACCCTACAGTACCAATTATACCACATCAAACGGTTAAGGGGCCGATAAATTGTATAGGTGCCATATTTGAACCCATCTGGGGTGGCCATTTTGGATCGGGGATGGTGAAAGCGGGTGAATATTTAGTTTGTCTCACCAGGGGTCACCCGACAACACACTGTATTCGACCTAAAATGGGGGGGGGGAATTGCATGGTACTCTGATCAGTTATCATTTTCGCTCGAATGGGTTGAAGGTGTGAACATTTAGCTTGCTTTGCAAGCCACCGTACAACACCCTTTATTTGATCCATATCGGTCAAGTGACCGAGAAATAATGTGTACCCTATTTGACCCCTTCCGAGCGGCGACCATTTTGGATCGGGTATGGTTGAAAGGTGTGAATATTTATAAGTTTGTTTTTGGGCCCACCCTACAAAACCCCTTATTTGACTTAAATCGGCCAATATGCCGAGTGAAATGTCATTCCCATTCGATCCCTTGTGGTAAAAACTAATGAATATTCAGTTTGTCTTGGAGCCACCTGACCCGTGTTTCCCCGTTCCCCTGGGTTATAGTTTATATCGGACGTTCATATCCCCATAGAGCCCGGGTACACACCATAATGGGGTTATAGTAGCTTCTCTGCTATCGTACGCATTGTTTCTAAAACATCATCAAGTGTAACCATACCGTAAAGGTATCTGGATATATGCAAAGGTCAATCAGGTATAATTCGCCACAAATTGGTATTTCGTGGCCACGAAATAAAAAATAAAAAATAAAAAAATAAAAAATATGCCAATGATATGTTTAGCCATACATGTGGCTATAGGGTGGTATTGTTTAAAAATGTTAACAATGTTATCATGTCCATATGTATTGCTAAATATTGCTGGGCATATATAGATGGTTGTTCTATAATTCCTGGTCGGGTTTTTCAAAATTGGGAGTTTAAATTATGTTCATCTGATGATAAAGAAAACGCTTTCTCCGTCCACTCGATATACACCCCCGTGATACATGTTTCACATACTAAATTAACACCTTAGTCAACATAACAAATCACTCCATCAAATCCTTTGCCACAGGAATAAAAATAAATTGTCAGTATAAATAGGCAAGACATCTCTGCACACTTTCTAAGAGATAATTTATTTATAAGAAGATATATATGTGCATTATGTGCTTGGTCTTATATATAGTACAACACAGTAAGATGCAAGTGACGCAGTGCGGGGACAATGCTGTGTCGAAGAACATAGTTGAGGGGACCCTTCCATCATCCTTCATAAGGTATCATGACTCCATCTGTTAACAAACCATCTACTTCGGCTTAATGGATCATTCTCACCCCAATAATATACTTGCATGGCTTTGAACCGATCAACGCTCTGGGCCGTGGTATTTTCCCATCAATTAGATAGTGTCTATAGTCGGATGGTATTGGTTATGTTCAAATGGTGACACAGATATGAAACTGTACATGTTAGTGCCCATTGGACCATTGATCATTATAAGATCGAGAAACTTAGTCTAGGAAATTACCGGGAATTCACTGGAAATTGCAATTGTAGCTGATAGGGTCGTAATTCAACGTTTGCGTTTCCGATGCAGTTAATACACAAATGTGAAATTTGAGATATACCTGGCCGTCAAAGTGAACCATATGTCTTATTTAAGGTTAGCAACGGTTGATAATCAAATGCCACAATGGTGTAATAATCATTAATTCGTATTTCCTTTAGTCAGTGTCTAATTACATGGTGCTGGTTTTGTTCAAAGTTGGGCACACGTATGTCTAAAACTATGCAGCCATGCTCTGCATATGCCACTGATCATTATAAGATCGGGAGACTTTGCCACCGGTCCCGATAGCTCATTAGTAACGGTTACTAAGCACCTACTCGGAATATGCAGGAAAATGCAAATATGGTTTATATCTATTTTACTCATTAAGCTCTACTTTAGTGGAAATTCGAATTTACTTGATTTTCACAGCTATACACGAAGCGTGGAGATTAACTGTGGTCAGAATAATGATGGTGAATGTTGGGTTTCATTCGCTGTACTGAAGTTGGCCAAATGTAACTGGCGTGGGAAGTGTGAAAGCAAAGCCTATACCGCTATAGTAAAGATCTCAGCTGCACAAAATGTCCATTTATCAGTAGCACAAATCCTGCGAAAACAGATTCTCTCAGTGCATGTGGGATAGACTCCGATGATAATATAATATGTAATCACATCGTGAACAGTCTTGTTGTGATTATTTTCGTTTGATTCAACATGCTGCATATTATCGAAATTACAAAACCATTCGACACTTATTTTTGCCAATTTCTGTACCTTGAGGCATAACAATATCATATATTGCATCTATTAAATCACGGATAGCTACAGTTGGTCAAACACGAGTGTTAGTCTACATATATAGTTGCGCACGATTTCCAATAAGAGATATTACAATCAACGTTTGAGCATAACACAAAATTCTCCATAGGGTTAAGTGTTAAATTTTGATCGCAACTGTACCTAGCAAGAATCATCTGATCACATCCATTCTTTTTAAAACTACGTCTGTGTTTCATATTTAGTATTTTTTTAGGAATATCAGTACGCGCATATCATAATACGCAAAATGGCGCCATTTATCCAAAGTACTAGAATCTCCATAGGGCTCAGTGTTAAATTTTTATCACAACTGTAGCCAACAAGAATGAACCGATCACATAATTTTTTTTTTAAATACATGTAACGGTCATATCTAGTAGGTTGGATAAGTTTCAAATCGCACCGATGACCACATGCCAGCTGGCACCATCTATCGATTTCTGTAAATACGAAACGCTCTCTAAATTATGTTGACCCCGATTTAGGCCGACCCGCCAAAATTCAAGAATGGAAACAAGTCAATCCTGAAAACACACCTACTAGGCATACATAATCCGTTTTCAGATCGCTTTTAACAAACCAAAAATGCAAAATGACATAAGGAATCCGACTAAGCTGATCATTGGACAGATATAATGTATGTAAACAGCGGAAATATAATTAAAGTTATGGTTAATATTTACCAAAATCTATACAGGTGAAGAATGTATCATCATTAACATGGATGCAATTATTTATATAGTGACCGTGTGAAAAATATTTAGTTATCACATTGTGTCAACAGGATTTGTGGAGGATGTTAATATTTTTAAGCGAATAAACCAAATGAACCTCACTATGCAGGTTAGGGGTGTGTTATCATAAACTATGCCAAGAGCTATAGACATAATCAAGGGAAATATTTGAGTTATGAATCGGATAGAATGGGGCTAATCTTACCCAAACTAATGAACTGATAAACACAAAAAGTCCATAAAAAGCATGTCATTGAATTTAGAAACCCATACAATAAGTCAGTCTCTAATGTCATGAACCTGTTTCAACAAAGGGGTTAACTAAATACTGCACAGAAAACAGAGTCATCAATCACAGTTTTGAGAGGTTTTATCAACAGACTCTGCTAAGCCATGCTATCTACCAGTATCTCTATTTAGTGTCCAGTGAAACATAACTCAATTTCCAATAATACACTCTGTGCTATGCCAAAAGTTCTCTTCTCTTCTAAGCTGTGCAGGCATTGATTAAATTATCAGTTACTTGAATTTTAATTGGCCATAACTCTGTTAAAATATACCAGATCAAACTCAAATTTGAACCTGATCTGTATTTCGGGGTAAGGACCATATGTACCAAATTTGGTGGTGATCAGATGAAAAATATTTTAAGTCAACACAGCTTGGATGAATTCTATTTAAAAACAAGAGCAGAAAGGGTTAACTAAACGATAACAAAAACCATACAGATGAACGTGCTGAGAACAACCTAGGTAAGAAATATGAGGCATATCAGAAGAAAATTGTTTGACTTAGATGCATCAGATAGCATTTGTGTGCAGGGTTAATTATTTTCTAAACCAATCAACCAATCGATACCAAATATTATACAGGTGAGGTGTGTAAACCTACATATATATATAAACCTACATATGAACGCAATCAGACAAAAAATACTTTGGTTACAGCATCGGATAGCTCATGCCTATGTGCGGATGCAAAGTGTTAATAATTTCTAAACTGATCAACCGATCGATACCAAAAACTATACAGGTGAGGAGTGTGTCATCATAAACCTGCACATAAAATTTGAACACGATCCGATTAAAAATATTCGAGTAATCAAATCGGATAGCAAGTGTCTACGGACAGACGGACAGATAGACAGACGAGCGACGGATGGTTGATCCGGACGTCGGCATTATGTGTACCATACATGGTATGGTACACATAAAAAGCCACACAGAACGGACAGTTTACAAAAGCACTATCTGTTTGCAAGAACAAAAATAAAAGCCACACAAGTCATTTTTTACAGACTCAATTTTTTTTAGCCCCACGACTACCATTTCGTAGGTAGTACCGTCTGTCCGTCCGTCTGTCCCAAATTTGTAAGAATCATAACTTGAACAAATGTCAACAGAGTTCAAAGATATTTGGTATATAAGTTCACCTGACCATTACCTAGAATGAGTTCGCAAGTCAGGTCTGGCCGGATATTTTTACCGGAGTTATTGGACTTTGTTTATTATTTTTGTCAAATTTACCAAATAGCAAATAGACGACGTCACAGGGCTAATTTCCACAAATGTCAACGGATTTAAAAGATTTTTGGTATATGAGTTCACATGACCAGTACCTAAAACGAGTTCGCAAACCAGGTCCAGCCGGATATTTTCACCGGAGTTATTGGAAGACATCACAGGGCTCATTTCCACAAATGTCAGTACCTAAAATGAGTTCGCAAGCCAGGCTTTAGCACATACTGAGAACGCTGTGATTATTGAGAATGCACTTCCCCAACTGCACAATTCGGAGGGGGATACCGTCGTCTGCGACTGCTTGTTACCAGGGTTCGCGCTGCCGATAGCCAATTTAGCAAATTGCTATAAAAAAAATGAAATGGCTCCAAAAAAATCCCGATTGGCTACAAAAAGTGGCACCTGGCTTTTTGGCATTTGGCAACTGGTACCCATCGGGCATATAATAAAGCTTGCAGTTAAACAGTCGGAAACAAAACACACATCGATATCCAGTCGCGACATAGCTAATTGGGTCCTAATTGAAAGCGTATAATAGATTCGCAGCTTATGTCAGATCGACTTATTTTATCGCGGGGGTGAACTTTAGGGTTTCAAATTTCTACTCGATAATAACACTAAGTACGGCTATTGACTCCAATTTGACAAACATTAGTCAAACAAAGGGCTTCCTAAGTCTACATCATTAGGAAGCTGTGTATTGATAGTAGGTGTTAGATAAATTATCATTAATATCTCCTTCGTAACTCAGCTTTCACAAACTGTGACATACAGCAAATATGAATCGTAAGTGCAAGTTAGATTTCAGACGCGCAACATCCTTCTAAAATGAAGAAAGTTACTGATTTCTTCGGACATTCAGACATTACCGATAAAATAAATATATACATATAATAGGTAATTTGCTTGTTTGTTTTTTTTTTGGAATACCCAATTCAAAAGTGGCACCAAAAAGTACTGGTCAGAAAAAAGTGGCAACAGAAAGTATAAAGTGGCTCTAAAAATAATGCAATTGGCAACAGTGTTGGCACCTGGGAATTTTGGGCCAGCGCGAACCCTGCTTGTTACCCTAGCAGAAACCCGGTATACTGTCGCTAGTGTATAACTGGTTCTGACAGGTGAATAACAATTTGTTTCTTAGTGTATATTATCTTTTCAGATCTCAGTGAACATGATCTAGCATCAAACATGGCAGACCATCCATGTTTTTGCTGATATTACCCTGGACACTGAAACTCAGATTACATTTCCCGTCATGAAGGGAAATGACGACAAACAATCAGGAGACAGAAACACCTATTGATGGTTTTGCTGATAGCTACTCAATCAAGGAAGAAGCTGAAAGTCATGAAGAGCAATTTTCTGAACAGAAATTCAAGCTTTACAGTCCTGCGCTTTACAAGAGACAATGTGATCAAGAAGAGGAAGATAAATGCAAAGCCTTTGAACGCAAAAATAAGCCACAAGAAGCTCATCTTGTTGATGGAGAACTAAAGTTTGATGATGATGATACTCGCAGCAAGCATTATCAAAGAGACCCCCTTCTGGTGGAAGGCAATTGCCTGCCAGATAACTATGGAATATTTCCATTGGATTATGTTGGCAAACCACTTGATGAGATTGACAATAACATTAGAGATAAGGTAAGTCATGAAGTACGGTAATTTCAAATTCTGAAAAAAATTATACTTTCATTGAAATTAAATTTGTTCAGCAATGAAAATCTTCATAACCTGAGATATATCCTCAGGGCTGAAATAGTTAACTGGTCAACCGGTCACCACCGCCATGACCGGTCATGAAAATTGTTAACCGTAAACAGACAGTACATTGCTTAAACACCAACATATACATGTAATTAGATACATGTACATAGCAAAACACTGAGTTAACACTCTTCAGTCAAAGTGAACTGTTTGGGACACGTTATATTAAATATATATATATATATATGACAACGCGAATCAGATAATAATTACGATAACTCGGTGCATCGAGGTGGTATTATTGCTGAATTCTGTTACATCAAAACGCACAGCTGCGTCGTCGGATGTCTGATATTCATGATAGTGTAACTATCGAAGATAATCTGTGTCCATGTAATCAAAGCACATACTACAGTTGGTCCCTGTGCACACAAAATTAATTAGATGCTGATGCAATAGCCCTGATCTTGTCGATTGCAAATAGCATATCTTCCTGGCAAGTTGTGCACACGTATGTCGGTATTTATACATGTATATCCTACTATAAATTACTTTATTAAACATATGTAATGCTCTAAGTAATCGACTTCTTAACCACAGCAAAATTATGGGTAACTTTTCAGGATTTAGTCGGATATATGGCTTGTTGCCATTCATCGGATAGCTTTCCCTGAGATATATATATATATACCGGTATATTATATTTCTGGGCCTGTATAGTGGCCAGAAAAAGATCACGCGATAACTTTAAATAAACTTTAATAAGTCAGGACAAGTGAAATATGCTGACTGAGCCATGTGCTGCTTTTAATATTAAAGAGGGACGTACATGTATATCGATGTCCCCTATATTCCTGAATGGTATATTATGCTGCAATGCATATAATAGGAATCACCCGAGTTTCTTTTGGAACTCCACAGGTTAGTGAATTTGCAGCAGTGTTCGTGCTGGAGCGAAAATTTTTGTGGCCAACAGTTTAGCCAAATGAAAATTTTATCAGCCAAATGAAAAAAACTTTGGCCGAATGTTTTTTGGCCAAATTAAAAAAACTTTGGCCAAATTAAATCCTCATTTTGTCGGCGCTTCACAATTAATGACTAAAATATTTGTGTTAAACTTTATTTGTTACTCAGAATAAAAACATTACTAAAACAACACAAAAACAACTTTAAAAACAATATTATACGAACATAGGTATGCGCTATATCGCACAGACAGATCAATTCATGTAAAGCATTAATACAAAATTACGGCGGGATTTCACATCCAACCATATGCAAAAATCGTGTGAAAATCAAAGTCAGAAATTTTTCATCGCAAAGGCGATGGACTGTTCTGCATTGGCTATGGTTGTTACTTTTATTTCCTTTATGTCTTTACTCTCTTTCAACATTTGTTCAGATGCACTATGGGAGTTGTTACCTGAAACAAAATTCGGAAACTAACATTCTATATAATTATAATCACATAAATCCTCTAAACCAATTGTAATAACTCTATGTCGCTGACACCATGACGCTCGCTAACTATTGCTTATTATAGTAAGGCGATAACTGTTGAATATCTATTGTATTCAAACCTTTTATGATGTGAAGCCAGGTGGCTATTAGACAGGATGCAGTTTATGACACATTACAGAACCATTGAGTTAAGAACTGCTCACCTGCCTAATCAACAAAAAATTACATAACCAGTGTACAGATTAAGCGTTTTGACGATTAGGCTGGTTAAATGTTAGAGCTTACCTGTTGCTGTCTCGTGAAGTTTGATTATGTGCAGCGAATGTGAATGATACTATTCCGATCTGCCAATGCATTGGACATTACAAAAATACTCCATAAAACAACAGCGTCATCACTAGGTATTCACCTATTCATTGTGCTCATTGCAAGAGATTCTAAGTATTTGAAATTGCGTAATATTAAACGATTCCCCAAATCTTGACATTAACAATAATGTCGAAGTTAATTTAACCAAATGCTCCAGCTCAATACAAATACTGACCTAAAAATCTCAATACAGTTTTGTTTTATCATCAAAGATTAAGTCACAAGCTTTAAAGAATCTCAATACCCAATTTGCTTATTACGATATTTATGTGCAATTATGTTTTATTAAGAATGATTCTTCACTTGGGACCTGTGAGGAGCTATTCACCCTACAGCATCTAGTGATTACTATTAAAGGACCTTTCTAACAGCCGGAGAGGTGTTTGTAATTCTATGAAGCATATTTCTAGTTGCTGTGGGATGAATGGATCGGCACATGCCTTGGGGGGGGGGGGGGAACCATTAGTTTTCTTATGTATTGACCAATATTACATTTCATATCTTTATTATCGCTTTATGTGCCAAAATACATATATATCAATGATTTCAGTATGAGTATCTCTGCAACTCTTTTCCATAGGGGGCACCTTAAACCACAATTTGTCTGCCACCTGGGTAATTTCTCTATTTTGTGTATGAATGCATTTCTGGGTCTCAGACATGATTACATTTTTTTTATGTCATTCACTATTTACCATGTGCTGTATTCTAAGTGTTAATAATGAAGCATGGCTGTTCTATCATGAGGATAATCTTGTAACTTGGACTATTACATTGATTTGATGAGATCTTCATTTATGAGTGATATTGCCATAGGTGGGCGCCTTGATGGCAATAATCTTAGTTTCTCAATTAATCAATAAAATGTCTCTATTTTAATAGGATATGTAATGGCTCACCCAATTAAGTCATTTTCTAACTAAACTCATTCATCATTCTGTAATTAGGTTGTCAAGGCTTTTACTTCTTATACTTGGTTATGGATGTTCTCAGAAGAAATTAAATTCTTTTCAGAGGATATTACTGTAGTTTATCATCGTAAATTCTTAATGCATCTCAAGAACCCCAATGATATTGCCGATATACTTCTCAAAAGGATACTGTGAAAGAAACTATTCTACAATTTGTGTGTCAATCATTCCTCTCTCAGAAATAAAGAGGCATTACTTCTTTGATTATCCAATTATATATTTACAGACAAAATCTTTTTATATAACCAGCACGCAACTTGCCTTCTACAATGATCAATTATACATCATGCAATTCTGACTTGCCAAATAATAGTGATTGCGTTATAAAGGGTTACTTCAGTTGAAAAAATCTGCTGAAATACTGCATGATAAATGATAATGTTGGTGCCTGGACTAAAATTTGCTGAAAAAAAATCAGATATATGTATGTTGAAGGAATCTCAAATCTTATTTTCAACATGCAATTAAATTTTATATTATTACACATGCATACTGTTAACTTCCTTATACAGTAATACAGGTTGCTGAATCGTTCGGTGACATTTGCACTGGACGCATGGATCTGCTCCTACTTCGGCCAGTTTACAACGTTTTGTCAACATGATTTCCGACTCGATTTTTTAGATTAAGGAGGTCAAGTGACCAATTTTGAATGGGCATTTCCATGCAAAACTTAGAGTTTGAAATATTTCTTTGGGTGACTTTGTGCGGTATTGAAAACAATACATATTTACCGGCTTGGAATTTGTTCCATTAGATTGTTGATGTAATTATTTTTGAATTTTTTTTAGATTTTTCAAAAAGTGTTGCAATCAGACCTGTTACCTGGTTTATGCGTGAGACTCCTGGATTTGACAGTGTTTGAGCACGATCTCCCACACTCCCGGACAGACATGACAATCTCCCGGATTCAGCTGGTTTTTAAAATCACCAAACTTAATCTCTTTTATTTGAAATATTTTATCAGTACGGGTACTATAAGTAGACAGGCTATCAAACAAATCAAACACATCCCATGGGGGTGGTATCTGACTGCGACCTTAAGATTTTCAATTTTCAGTGCTTTATGACTAACTTGATTCGTCATTTGATTCTCGCAAAATTAAATGCATTTTGAGCCCTGGACATCATTTTGGCAATTAACACCCCATAATTAAGCTGGTGTTACAAAATCAACACTGCTTACACAGCTGTCGCTGCATGGACACCCACAATAAAACAATGAACACCTTCTAACTTCTATTGAAATGGAACACCAGATTGAACAAAGGTGACCTGTTCTCAATTAACTCAATTAAACCGCCCTCTGGAGATAAGGGAATATGAAACTATCATGTTTATTGGTATGATAAAATTCAAAGGAAACATGTGTTCTAGATTTTAAACTTTACCAGTCCCTTGGGGTCTCACCTGCCTGGTGAGAACTGGTTCGCATTCAGTTTTGGACACGGTGCGCATTCGCCAATGTCACGGTTCGTTTCAGATTGAGAAAAGAGGTCATCTCAGATAAGTAGCATTTTGCAGACGAAGGTGAGATTAATCTACATTTGATGCTACTGTTATTTTTCAAATAACTCAATTTTATCGATCCAATAGTTTATTTGATGTTTTAGCTGAATACTGTGTACTTACTTGTCATATGTTCAAGACAGCGATCACTCAATGCATTTTCAATGGAAACTTGTCCGACTAATTACATTTAATACACTCCAACCGTGTGTGTTTTTTTCGATTCTACGGTCAGTGTCCTATAACTCCTCACTCTCAGACCACCGATCGTGGTCATATTTCATGTCTAAGTCACAAGAGACGACTTGTGAAATGAGTCGAAAATGCTACAGTGCCCCTCTGATCTTATACTATCATTTTTGTTCGCATCCGATCAAATGCCCCAGTTCCGATCCGATGCCTTGCCATTTAACTGCAGATTTTGCAGCAGTAAACAGATTCTTCGCAGACATTTCGACACATTTCCAATTGCTAGTTGTGGTACAGTACCAGTAAAACCACATATCACTGATTACTCGTGATAAATTTCAATTCAATTTATAAGTTTATGATGAACTTCGGGACTTGGTTCTGCTTTTTATGTTTACCCATACCATAGTATGGTAAACATAGTGTCGTTGCCCGGATTGACCACTCGTCGTTGGTCCGTCTGTCTGTCTGTCCGTCTGTCTGTCCGTAGACACTTTACGAGTAATGCGATAACTCAAACATTTTCTATCCGATCGAAACCAAATTTTGTATATGGGTTTCTCAACCTAAAATACAGATCGAGTTCGAATTTGGGTTTGATCCGAGATTTTGTTACAGAGTTATGGCCCTTTTTCAACTTAGAATTAACGCATTCTGCCATAACTCAAACATTTTGTATCTGATTGGAACCAAATTTGGTATGCGAGTTTCAGAGCCAAAAATACAGATCGAGTTCGTATATGGGTTTGATCCGATTTATTTTAAAGGAGTTATGACCCTTTTTCGAAAATAAAATTAAAAAAACAAAAATCCGATGCTATAACCAAAGTATATTTTGTCCGATTGTGTTCATATTTGATATGTAGGTTTATGATGACATGCCCCTCATCTGTAAAGTTTTTGGTATTGATTGGTTGATCGGTTTAGAAAATAATTAACCCTTTACACACATGCTATCCAATGCAATAAGTTGAACATATTTCTTCTGATCTGCCTCATATTTCTTACCTAGGTTTTTCTTAGCACGTTCTTAGTCTGTATGGTTTTTGGTATTGTTTAATTAACCCTTTTCACTCTTACGTTTACTTAGAATTCACCCAAGCTGCTATGACTCAAAACATTTTTCATCTGATCAGCACCAAATTTGGTATATGAATTTATCACCCCTAAATACAGATCGAGTTCGAATATGGGTTTGATCCGATATATTTTAACAGAGTTATGACCCTTTATAATTCAAATAATTACTGCTGGGAATTTTAAGAGAACATATCTGGCAGACCATGTGTTATTGAAATGAGTTAATTATCACTATGTCTATGGACATGCTATAAAGCCTGATAGTGGTACTCCTGGCTGGCAGGATTTGTTATCATATTAATGTCAAATTGATTGATGGCTATCTGGTGGAGTGCTGTTTTCTGTGCAATATTAAGTTAACCCCTTTGCTGAAACAGGTTCATTACTAAAGTTTATGTAAACACTATAGGACACCTATTCTAAAATATTAAATTGGAATAGTCCATTGTTACTTAATTTGTAGGGATGTTTTACAGACATTGTTGTCTACATACACTGTTGTCTTATCTTAGACAAAAATTAATCCACACATTCCTCAGTTCCATGATGTGATGTCATTGCAAATGATTAACCCTCTCCACACATCATATGGTTTTGAAGCTTTTCGTTTGATCATTCTCCTATATTATGTCCAGGTTGATGGTGATCCACTTTTGATTTGCATGGATTTGGGATTAAAATTAAACCATTCCATAGACACATATTATGCGATTGACAGATATAATATTATCCCTTTCACTTTGATCCAGGTTCAGTAAGGGTTTCAATAAATCACCAATTATATATTCATCATTAGAGGAAATGTCTTATTTTGAAATTCCCTCAGTTGCATTTGGGCTCCAGGGTAATATTAATGGTGCTGGTATTCTTGAGACTGACTTATTGTATGGGTTTCTAAATCCAATGACATGCTTTGTATAGACTATTTTGTGTTTATCAGTTCATTAGTTTGGGTATTAAAGATTAACCCTATTCTATCCGATTTGATAACTCAAATATTTCCATTGACTATGTTTATACATGTAGTTCTTGGCATAGTTGACAAGAACACACCACTAACCTGCATAGTGAGGGTCATTTGGGTTTTTAGCTTAAAAATATTAACATCCTCCGCCAATCCTGTTGACACAATGTGATAACTAAATATTTTTCACATGATCACTATATTAAGTGTGAATTGTTGAAACTTTAGCACTCATGAAAAGGTTGATGTAAGGATTTATAAAATTTATAAAAATAGCTAATCGCTATCGCCAAGGTATGGGTTAAACATCTGCCTCTCGTGATCGGCCTCTCGTTTTCTTCTAGCATCATGGAGTCCTGATTCATGTGCCACCCAAATGCTGGAGTCATGTCACTTGGTGTAGTGCGAAATCGAATCATTCTATATTTGACCTTTCCATGTTTGGCAGGGCTATACATCTTTATTATTAAAACAATTTCCTCGGTTTGGTGAGCAGAAAATGCGTGATCCAAAGCCCCATCTGAATATTCGCTCTTGTGTTAGCAATAGGAGCTCCTGAAATTGCTCTGAAAAATAAAACAATAGTGAGAATTGGTATATGAGAGTTATGTGTCATTTTAACAAGTTAAAAATATTTTACCCACAGGAACCTGCATATAGGTAAAATGTAAAACCACATACCTCGAAATATGCTTAAAGACATATTATAGACTTGTTTGGGTATGTGAAAATGATAAGTTAGCACTCAGGCGCCATATCAACTGGAGGAATGTAGCATTTTAGTAACATCACCGAAAATTTCGACTGTACCACTCCAGAGAAATCATCGTCTGAACTACCCACAATTGTAAATATTTACTTCTCGATTTGGGACGCAACTATTTGCGATAAATTAACGAAAACGATTTCACCCTCGAGAATCACTGCAATTAATTACTATATAAGAATGACGACGTGTGTTGCCAAAACCTGCATATAGCTAAAATGTAAAACCACATACCTCGAAATATGCTTAAAGACATATTATAGACTTGTTTGGGTATGTGAAAATGATAAGTTAGCACTCAGGCGCCATATCAACTGGAGGAATGTAGCATTTTAGTAACATCACCGAAAATTTCGACTGTACCACTCCAGAGAAATCATCGTCTGAACTACCCACAATTGTAAATATTTACTTCTCGATTTGGGACGCAACTATTTGCGATAAATTAACGAAAACGATTTCACCCTCGAGAATCACTGCAATTAATTACTATATAAGAATGACGACGTGTGTTGCCAATTTGGATATAATATTTGAAAAAATAACTTGAAAAGATCACCCTGCCTCAGTGTTTCACATCACTTTAATACACAACTCAAGAAAACCCAAGTTGTTACCCCTTACTGGTCTTCGCATTCCTGTTGGTCCATGCATGAAAACTTCTACAAGTATTTGGGTGAAATGTCTTTAACATACACACAGGTTTCACTGTAACCACATCCTTGTCTATATAAATCCGATCAGGGAACTTTGGGACAATGTTCTAACCACACGCACCATAATAAAGAAGCATGAGATCACACTACCAATACATGTGCCAAAATTATACATACATGTATACTCGGCATACAATAGCTATAGTACATATACGAACAATAAAGTGTCATAAAGTATCCGCTTAGGAACAAATGTGTCCACAATTGATCGGATATATATTACTCTGGTATGGCTCATTTTGAAACATTCCGCATGATTCCAAGACGTGTTACCCCATTTCGGCTGCTAGATCTATTCAAAATGTCCACTGGGGCCTATCAAAATTTACAGAATGCAAACCTTAGCATCCGAAAATGCGCACTGGGGCATGCTTGACTTGCAACTAAAATACGCATTTGGTGCGAATACCGTTGATATATTTGACATTTCATATCGCGTTAGGACAAGCAGAAATCGTCTTGATGAAATATTAGCTAGGTCAGTAAAGTGTGCTTTTGTAGCGAAAATAGCATTTAAAAACAGACACTGGGAATATAACTACCAAATCTTACTGATCGGTTCGATATTTCGAAGTTTGGCCGACGAAAATTGATCCAATGAATGGTTAGTATTGTTATATATAGCAAAAACTATCGATGAACGCTCACACATATATTATATCCTTGATAACGATAGAGATGCTTACCATTTTCTGCAATGTCTTGTCCATTTGTTGTGAAATTGCAAGCGCGCACCGTGACATTGACGAATGCGCACCATGTCCAAAACTGAATCCGAAAACCAGTTCTCACGGGGCAGGTGAGACCCCCGTGAGTCCATTCCTGAATTGTACTTTTTAACATGACAGCTTAAATCTCGTGAGATCTAAATGAAACCGAAAGTTGTTTACCTTTGTTAATACGTGGCCTCTGTTTTCTCTATAAATGAGACAATAAAATGTATAAAGTTCTACACAATAACTGTTTTCCTGAAGAATAGTTTCTTAATTTGTTATCAAACTTGCATGTTTCTGTGTGATAGATGATAACAAATTTAAAAAAAAAAAATTCTTTGTTGAAATTACAAAAATGGAAAAGGAATTCAATTATTTTAAATCTCCCGGATGGTGACTCCAATCTCATGGAAAATCGTGACCAATCTTCCGGGCATGGGCATGGGCATGGGCATGGGATATGTTCATTAACCCAACTGATATGTGTCTAAGGGGCCATTCCATGTCATGTGTGTTACATTTTGCATGTAATTTTTGTGATATTTTCAAGCAGCATTTGGTGTGCATTCAATATAATATAAAATGATTCACTGCATAGTCGAGATAATAACCCCATCATAACTATGCGATCGGCCCTTAAGGCTGTGTAGTAAATGTATTAGTGTACCATGCTTGTATATGACTGTCACGTGTGTTACAGTGCACAAATGAGAGAAAAAAGGACCTCTGTTTTCTATGCAAAAAGTCTGAAGTTACTTGTTCGGTACATAATTGGCGCTTCTTTCCAATAAGATACGAGAGACCGATCACGATCGGCAGATGTTTAACCCATACCTTGGCGACAGCGATGAGCTATTTTCATAAATCCTTACCCCATTCTTTTCATGAGTGCAAAACTTTAAACAATTCACACCTTACTATTAAGTTCACAAGTGGATTCACACTTATTGGGCACCTTGCTCACGTTAACACAATGTTAACACAGACGTGGCTTTGATTTCAACCTATTAGTGACTCCAACACAGATATGTTTCATAGAGAGAGATATGTTTATTCCTCCAAATATGGAGACCATTATGGTACAATATGGTGCAACTCAATTTATCTATTTATTACATTGGAACATGAGACATAACATATTGTGTGTTTTTCTTTTATTATCATTTCTATTTTTTTGTTTATTATATTTTGTGTCAGCTGCATATTAAAAATTCATAGCAACTTTAATATTTCACCACAAAAAAAATCAACACCTGATCAACTATACAAGTGAGGGATGTATTGACCTGGATATAAAATATGATTGCTAATGATTGGATATAAATGTTAATTTTCTTCTAAGTTGATCATTCTTCTGTTTGTGTACAGTTTAAATATAATTAATGTTAAGGTTAATATTTTCAAAACCATTCGATCAATACAAAAATATATACAGGTGAAGAATATGTCATGATTATCACAGATGTGATTATTTATAGAGTGATCATGCAAAAAATATTTAGCTATCACATTGTGTCAACAGGATTGGTGAAGGATGTTAATATATTTAAGCAAATAAACCAAATGACCCTCACTATGCAGGTTAGAGGTGTGTTATCATAAACTGTGCCAGAACTATAAACATAATCAATGGAAATATTTGAGTTATCAAATCGGATAGTAAGGGATTAATCTTACCCAAACTAATGAACTGATAAACACAGAGAAGTCAACAAAAAGCATGTCATTGGATTTAGAAACCCATACAATAAGTCAGTGTCAAGAATCCCAGCACTGTTAATATTATCCTGCAGCCCAAATGCAATTGAGGGAATTTCAAAAAAATACATTTCCTCTAATGATGAATATTCAATTGGTCATTTCTTGAAACACTGACTGAACCTGGCTCAAAGTTAAAGTTAAATATATGTCTATCGGATAATATGTGTCCATCAAATGGGTTAATTTTAATCCCAAATCCATGCAAGTTAAAAGTGGATCACCATCAAAATGGACATAGAATAAGAGAATGATCAAATAAAAAACATCAGTTCTAAGACCATATGATGTGTGCAGAGGGTTAATCATTTTCAATGACATCATATGATGGAACTAAGGAATGCCTGTATTAATTATTTTCTAAGATATGACAACAGTGTCTCTGTATTAATGCCATGAACTGCATCGTTTCAACACAGAGAACAGAACTGGAATAAAGAGTCTGACATCAATCAAAGTTTGACAGATGTTTATAAGTCTGCAGTCACCAGTGGTACTCAGGTGTCCAAAGCAATAAATTATCTCATTCCAATAACACGGGGATGTGTTGTGTCTTGTTCTATTCAAATTTAATAGTGTATGGAAAAGAGGTATGAATTATAAAGGGCCCATAACTCTGTTAAAATATACCGGATCAAACCCATATTCGCACCTGATATGTATTTAGGGGTCAGAAATTCATATACCAAAATTGGTGTCGATCAGATGAAAAATGTTTGAGTCATCCTGGCTTGGATGAATTCTATTTAAAAAGAAGAGTGGAAAAGGTTAACTAAACAATACCAAAATCCATACAGATTAAGAACGTGCTAAGAAAGACCTAGATAAGAAATATGAGGCAGATCAGAAGAAAATTGTTTGACTTTGATGCATCAGATAGGATTTGTAAGCAGGGTTAATTATTTTCTAAACATTTTCTAAACCGATCAACCAACCGTTACCAAAAACTATACAGGTGAGCCATGTGTCATCATAAACATGCATATAAAATATGAACACAATGAGTAAAACAAGGAGCTAAATCTAAAAAAAATCTAATTTAAAAAAAAAAAAATTCTGGAAAAAGGGTCATAACTCCTTTAAAATTCATCGGATCAAACCCATATTCGAACTCAATCTGTATTTTGGGCGGTGAAACTCACATACCAAATTTGGTTCCAATCAGATAAAAAATGTTTGAGTTATGGCAGAATGCGTGAATTCTAAGTTGAAAAAGGGCCATAACTCTGTAACAAAATCTTGGATCAAACCCAAATTCGAACTCTATCTGTATTTACGGACAGACGGACAGACAGACAGACAGACGGACGACGACGAGTGGTCAATTTTGGCAACGACGTATTTCTCGCCCTGATAGCATATTCACTGTCACGTGTGTTAAATCGCTCTGTGACGTGTGTTACGCGTGCGAAACCAGTATCCTATTTTCAATCAGTTCATAACCGATGTCAATTTTATGCAGTTTTGTTTCAAAAGATTATTTTATGCATATTACAGCAGAACATAACAAAATTTAATATCAATTCATAAGAAGAGAGGTACAATTAATAATAATAAGGGAACATGACATTACTAGACATAAACAAAGCCCATAAAACAACATTATATAGAAAGTATTTGTTCACAATCCATTTAACTGTTTAAGCAAAGCTAGCTGCAGAGAATACTTTGGTTAAGTTTTCTTAAACCACTAAAATGTGAGACCATATTACTGGTGTATATCTGATGTATGGTATATGACTGAAATGAACACATGCAGGGGCGCCGGAAGCATCCAAGGGCAGGGGGGGGGCAGAGCCTACAAAAAGGGCACTTTTCCGCAAAAAAGTGCATTTTCTCCGCAAACTCGGGAAAATAACCATAAATTCATTGTGGCAAAAATCCCTATTTTAATGGTATTTGTCGGTTTTTATGGCCGTTTTGTGATAAAATTGACAAAAAATTAATATTCCTTGTGAAATTGGTGGTATTTGGACCAAAAAAGTCACATTTTGCTATAAAAACACGAGATTAAACACACAAAAAGCATTTTCTGTCTCCAGAAAAAGGGCAAGTCCTGCCCCCGCTCGCCCCCCTTGGTCAAGGGCAGGGGGGTCAGCTGCCCCCCTCTGCCCCCTTCTTCCGGCGCCCCTGAACACATGTGCCCAGCTTAAGGGGTATTAAAAGCTTCAAACTTCAAATTGAATGCTGTGGGTGCACACCCTTGTTGTGTTCCAGCATCGGCTTGATTATGAATGCACGAATGACTTACAACATATGACACCAATCCCTCGAGATATTGTGAAGGTATAATATACACTGTCATACTTAATTCATTGCCACCAAAAATGTTCTGTAGAGAATTGAGATGAGCGTTCGTTCTTACTGTATCAAGAAGAAATTAACAGAACACTCTTCGCTGCTACATGTACACTACTAGATGCTGCAGAAAAATAGGCACTTTATTTGTTCAGATGCAATAATTCCTATCACTTTAGTAAATATTCTGGAGCCATGTACAAGTGTAGATTTTATGTATTTGAGCATGACTGGGGGCCAGAAATAGTGGGTTTTGTAACTTTTGGAAGTATATGTAAAAGATTATTTGTCAATTTGCTATTTTACCAGATAAAATGAGTCAACCATACAAAATTAAGACCTGATGCATACACCTCATCAGTGCAATTTTAATCCATTTTCTAATTGATATTGATTAATTATTGTATTTTGGATTACAAAGATCTATCATTGAAAAGATGTCACAGTCCACTTATAGTCAGACCAATATAAAGGATCATGTTTCAGATGTGTTTTTGGCATAGAGGAGTCTGCAGATCTGTTTTGAGATCAATATTATGAATCTCTTATTGATAATCTGTATGTGGAGGTGTTAGCCAGAAACCTGCGATACGTTCAGTTCAGAACAGGTTCGAATGCTTAGCCGTAGGTGTCAGGAATTAATTAACATATCCAAATGAGTGTGTGAATCTAGTCTGTTTACAGATATTAGCAACATAATTAATCTAGAAACAGCTTTCAGAAGTCTTGGACCCATGTTTTCAATCACTATAAGCCATGTGTCATTTTTAAAATTAAACCATGCATCTGGGCATTAGGTGGTGATCAAGTTCAACAAGTTTTTCCCGAAATTGTCCAGGAACGTTTCTACCTTTGAATATGTAATAATGTGAAACATTGTGCAGTATGTCCAGATCTAAGTTAAAAATACTGTTAATTCTGTCATGTGTGTTACAAGCCAAAGGTGAATTTCATGACAATTTTTGTTCTTGATATGCATCATATAATATTATCCAAGTAACAGGCATGCCAACAAAATGAGGTGGTCATTGTTTGTAAAATGACATGTGAATCAATTTGTTAATCGTAACATTTTTTCTTAGACAGCATCAGCATTTCAAAATGTATAGGATCAACTGTTTGGCTGTAGTAGCCATAAATTTGAACACTGATGCGCAACGCATACACATGTACATTCCACATACAAATATTTTTTCCTGATAAATTGGATCAACATTTATATGGAGAAAAAGTATAAATTTTGACCCTGAGTCAAATTTGAATTTTTTTGTTTTGTGGACCACTTTGCATGGAATGTAACTACAGGATGTTGGTTAATAGAAATTAAATGACTTTGAACATATATGACAAGTGATTGTTTCATAGAAATTCTCAATAAATCTGCAGTTTAGGTTACAGTGAAGTAATTATTTCCCATAGGCCTCAGTGTTAACATATAATGGCCTGCATCCCTGACTATCCACGAATTGTGATAAATGAGTACATGATCACCAGGATTGGCATCTGCGCAAAGTTTCTGCATGAAAAAAATCATAGACAGGCATGGAATATACCTTTAAATTTTGGGATTTATAATCTATTGACATTTTTGACCTTGCACCAAAAAAATTCAATCCAGGAACCACGTGCTTTACAATGTGCCAATGTTTTGTTTGGCATCTGAAATTTCAAGAGGAGTTATTGCATGTATTTTATATATTTAAATATCGAAACTACTATTAACCAACCAGAGCCCAGAATTTGTTTAATTCTCTCAGGACTGCATCTTGGTCCAAAATCCGTTGGAGGGCGCTACCAATCAAATTACTTCACTGTAACTTAAAGTGACAACAGTGTCAATGACATGCCATCTGAAAATGACACAAATCGGTCCCTGGACTCTTTGCATTTGAAAATAAAATACAAAATTCATGACTTTGTTTTCGTCGTATTAACCCTTTCCTGACCCCACTCCTGTTTACAATTACAACACAAAATATCTTAAAATGAACACGAAAAGTCACCATATGAGGTCCATGTCGATAAAGTAAACGATGGTAGCATATATATACCCATCATTGTTCTAGCTGACCGATTTCTCTCTGAGAAAATATGGACGATGGTTCGGTTGATAAACATGGCCACACTGGAGCTTGAATTGGGCACACTTGACCAATTCTGAGTTCTGGTAAACGCAATTTTGGCATAAAACTGAAGTTTTGAGTGCAGCAGAATTATTTTGTGCCTGCATGTATGTGCATGGAAACAGCCACATCACTCAAACACACCACTATGTTGCACTAGGGAACAGGTTCATATTTGGTGTGGATGTTCCCTAGGTGAATCTCATTCAGATTTGTTCAAATGAGGTCATCAGGTCAATTAGTTGAAAAAGCAGGGCCACAACTCTAATCCTTCACAGTAATTCTTAGAACGACTTCTTTTCCAGAACTATAAGGCCTAATGGGTTCATATTTGTTGTGGATGTTCCCTAGGTGACTCCCATTCAGATTTGATCAAATGAAGTCACCAGGTTGATTAGTTGAGAAACCAGGGCCATAACTCATAGTAATTCTTACAATGACTTCTTCTCAAGGAATATTGTGCTGATTAAGCTTATATTTGGTACGGAGGGACCTTGGTTGACTGGGGTTCAGATTTGTTCAAATGGGGTCACTGGGTCAAATAGGGGCAGAGCCAGGGACATAACTTTAAAAACAAAATATTTCATTTTTGCATTTTGACCTTTTAATTTTTTTTAGACACATCACAGCCTCATATTTCTTACCTAGATTTTTCTTAGCACGTTCTTGAACTGTATGGATTTTGGTATTGCTTATTTAACCCTTTCCACTCTTGTTTTTATATAGAATTCATCCAAGACAGGATTACTCAAACATTTTTCATCTGATCGACACCAAATTTGGTATATGAATTTTTGATACTTATATACAGATCAAGTTAAAATATGGGTTTGATCCGATATATTTTAACAGAGTTATGACCCTTTATAATTCACACCTCTTTGCTATGCACTAGGAATTTTTAAGAGAACACTGAAGCCTGTATTATTGAAAAAGCCAATTTATCACAGTGTGGACACCTGATACTCTGGCTGAAGACTGACCAGTTTACCATCTGTCATTACATGACATGACATTTGTTAAACACCTACAAGAATAAATAGGAATAGTCCATTGTTCATTTCTTCAAGCCTGGACATAGTGTGTCTGACATTTGCAGAATGAGGTCCCCAGATGGCGAATTTAGTGTTGCTACCCCGTACATCAGGCTAGCATCACCAAATACACCCTCCAGGACCTAATTCTGCTTAGGCCTCATGTTCTGGGACATGTTATAAAATTTGAAAATTTGAAAAAAAGTGACACCATTTTTACATCTGCAGAGTTATGAAACTTTACTCTTTAATGAAATTATGGAAACATTCCACCCTCCCCCACCCACCCCCTCCCACATGGCCCAGACCCCACCCTGCCATCAACCAACATCCCTTCCAAGCCATATCACCTCTCAATTTAATTAATACCTCTTCTCACCACAGAAGCATATATATCTGCAAAGACACAGGTCATTAATTTAGATTAGAATAATAGATGTCATCTGGCTAGTTTATGTAAACATATCTGTAGCAATTTAAAAACAAACTGGTGCTCCCAAGGTTAGGTGATGACTGACATTCAATGTAGGGCCCTGCGAATCGGGGATTTCCTTTCGAATCGAATCTCTAATCGAATCTACACCTTTCGCGGACATCAAAATTTAGCATGATTGTACTGGAGAAAAGTTGAACAAACACCATTAGATTCGTGTAAATCAAAGACAACTCGACGTGTGTATTATTTTCATTTCTTCTGCGTAAGAAATTAAGAATATAATGTACTATTTTAGTCATTTACATGGCTCGGGTTCAAACATCGGCGTTAACCATCACGCAAAATAGTCATACTTTTCGATCTAAAAATCAACAACGTTACGATACCAGCCCTCTTAATTCAGATTGTTTGGCTTCGGCAATCCGCTACGGCAACAGTATGCCATGCCCCAGTTTGCTTCAGCAAATTGCTTCGGCAATACAGACTCAAAAGGTCTCCCATCAACGACAACAAATGTTAGAAGGGCTGCATCAAACTTTTTTTTTGTGTCTGGCATAATTATGCGTTTGGGGACAAAATGTTGGCTCATCGTGGACTGTTTCTTGGGTGCAGAATCATGATCACCTACTTGCGAATTTTCTGGAAGTTCAACTTTAGGCTTTTTTAAATTTTCCGTCTGTGTCGTTCTCTCGAACAGAGCGGGGTGCGTCTGCTGGACATGCAGCCTAAGGTGTGTTATTGTACCCGTGGGTTGAACAGACAAAAGCGTGGTGCAGTGCTTACACGCATATTTGTTCTCGCCCTTTTAATTAATTGAACAGGCAATGAAACTCAGCCATTTTGGTTTTGTATTATTTTGTAAACACGCGCCTCAGGAATTCCCAATTACGACACTTCAATAGTCATTACAACATTACCTACTTTGGTTCTATTTATAGATTATTGGTCGACGCGGAGATCCGTTTGATCTCGATGTCTCGAGCCGCACGATTATTTCTTTGTTTATAGGGCAAAACAATTGGGTTGTTTTCATTGGGTTATGACAGTTGAATGAGTTGATTGCCTATATATGATGTCTGATCATGAATGATTCGAAAATACTCGAATCGGACAGTCGAATCGAATCGAATCAGGATGACCGATTCGCGAATCGAATCTCGAAGCTTCGCAGGGGCCGAATTCAATGGTACTGTGAACGGCTTAGATTTCTTCAAGTCTGGAAATAGTGTGTCTGACATTTACAGAGTGAGGTCCCCAGATGGTGAATTTAGTGTTGCTACCCCATACAGCATGCTAGCATCACCAAATACACCCTCCAGGGACCTAATTCTGCTTAGGCCTCATCTTCTGGGAAGTATCCTAAGTATCAAATTGACAGTTTGTTTTAGTCACTTTTTTCCACCTGTTCAGTTTCAATGTCCCCCTAATTTGCAGAAGATAAAATGCATAATTGAGGTGCTCAATGGGTGTGTATCACCAACTTCAACTGTATGACTTCAATCTGTTCCTAGTAGAGATGGGCGGTATTGACATTTCAATCTCGGTATCGGTATCGGTAAATTTTCGTCGATTTACCTCGGTATCGGTACGGTAATTGGTATTGCTATTAAATTATAGGACTAGAGCAGATATTCCCGGTAAATGTTGTAATTCAAGTTTTTAGCTGAACAATATACATGTATACAGGTATGTGACCACGGTCCACGGATTTACTACATTCGTGACAATAGCTAAATTAGGCAACAAAATGACCTACGCAATTAAGTAATATTCACACATTTCTTTGATGATTTACACGCATGTGGTTGCATTGATTTGAAAAGAATAAGAGCATGACTACAATATTTTTTCATGTCAATTTGATTTCCGTAACATTTCCATGAGTGAATAAAATTGTGAGTAATCTGTAATCACAATTCACAAATTTATGAACGTATGCGCGATGTCATGAAAATCGGCAAACGATGGCAATTTCCGAACTGCAGATGCCCAAACCAGCGGGTGATTCATTTTCTCCTCCTTGTAGCGTAATTTATACCGTCCATATATATAAGAGTCCCTCTTATTTATAGCAGGTAAATTACCGGTAGCACATGGTGCCCAATTGTTAATTTAAAGATCTCGCGCGATCTTTTTTTTGTCAGATATAGGCACCTATGTATAATATGCCGGCAAGTATATATGTTTAATTTATAGTAGGATAAAAACATATTTGTACTGAGATATATGTGCACAACTTTCCGAGAAGAGGTGCTATTTGCAATTGACAAGATCAGGTTGTATAAAAAATTCTGCAATGTGTATACCAAATCGTTATTGCATCACGTCTAATTATAAAGTAACATGTGGGGGTTTCAATTTGGTGTGCACGGGGACCCCACATAACACATGCTTCGATCCAACTTGGAATAGGGTTTAAAGACTTAATAATATGTATATTAAAGGTGGCCATCCCACCACCCCATCCCGCCACCTCTAGTATATTATGCGCCGCAGGTGCCCCTAGATTTGTCCACTGAGGAAGCAGACTGAACCCACCTCCCATAGTATCTTATGCGCCACAGGCGCTGGAGACTAATGCTACTGCCCACATAAATAATATGTATAAGGTGGCCCGCCCACCACCCCATCCCGCCACCCATAGTATATTATGCGCCGCAGGCGCCCCTAGATTTGTCCACTGAGGAAGCAGACTGAACCCACCTCCCATAGTATCTTATGCGCCACAGGCGCTGGAGACTAATGCTACTGCCCACATAAATAATATGTATAAGGTGGCCCGCCCACCACCCCATCCCGCCACCCATAGTATATTATGCGCCGCAGGCGCCCCTAGATTTGTCCACCGAGGAAGCAGACTGAACCCACCTCCCATAGTATCTTATGCGCCACAGGCGCTGGAGACTAATGCTACTGCCCACATAAATAATATGTATAAGCAGGGATGGATCCAGGGATTTTTTGGGGACACCTGTTTTGGGACCATGATATGCCGAAGGCATATCCCGAGGGCCGTTGGCCCGAGATGGGGGTGGGTACGGGAGGGGGGGGGGGGGTCGCCCCCTCCCTTAGGTGCAGCATTAAAAATCCCGCATAAGAAAATGCACTGGCTTACAAGGTCAAGATAAAGGCCAATGTATTATATTATATATACGAGGCTCCTTAGATGGGAGACTCATTTATATAAGAGAATGTATTGGCACAGGATTTTTGCAAAATTTCAAGAAGCCCCAGTCATGAAAGGGTTAAATTATTTCTCACTGGACACTTGATTAAGCAAATAAAGGCTCTATATCAACTGTATATTGATGATTTGCATTGCATGTTGTTGAATTATAATAGAAGATTTCCTTCAAAATATAGAAAATTCAGCTTTAATAAAACTATCCACTTGCAATTTGGGGACATTTAGGCAACCAGAGTTTGGGCGCCCAAACCTGTAACAGGTATCAAAAGAGCCCTGGATCCATCCTTGTGTATAAGGTATACTGATATTGCCAGAAGGAAAGTGATGATAGTGGAGTGGTCCGCTCACAATCTGTGGGGGGATTAAATTGCTTTAATCTGATTGGATGGTTACGCTACACTCCACCACAGGCGAGTTTATTTCCAGAAGGGGGATGATTCTGACCGAAATATTTTTAATACATGTATCTGTTATTCGTAAAACTTAAATTTGAGTTTTCAAATTTAGGAAGTTTGTATTATCAAGAATAATAGAGTAATGTATACTTTTTAATGAAATTGAAGAATTCATAAAAAAAAAGAAAAGGGTTAATGTGAATTACTGTCCATTGACATTAATTTTCCTTTTCACCTGAAATCTATAATTGGTGTATAATTGATAATTAGAAATACTCAGATTTGCTATATGCCATACATTACAAGGTGTTAAATTCCTCAAAAGTTTTGAAGGCTATTGATGTTCTTGATCTGGTTTACACATTTTAATAGTATCTGTTTAATACTCAAAATACCTCAGAGATCTCGTATGTGGCACAGATGTTTTAGTGGCCATTTATGAACAATGTGTATTGCATTTTATTGTCATTCTATAGATTTTACTTTTAGAATGAGATCAGATGGTAAATACCCTGGCTTCTATCCATTGTGGGTGATATTGATCCAAGAGACATTGTTCATCAGATCCTTACAACGAACAAACATCTCATCACTCTATTTTTAACAATAGGGGCAAACAAGTGATAGAAATCGTCTTGACGTATGTTCACAAGATTCCATGTGAAATTGTTTGACAGCTATTACTATATGTCATCCTGTGGTGCCAATTCATCTATAAAACTCAGGGTGGATGTGTTGCTATAGCTAGGCGAGGAGATCAGACCTGCTGTCTGTTCTACCTGATCTTGGACCCATTGTTTATAAATTCTCTGATTTATAGATTCTAAAGCAGATTCCATATATTAACAAAAGGGAAGATAAGCTCCAGAAATTTTAATTTAGTAAAATTTGTCAGTAATTACAAAATTGTCCTCAATACACATTGATAACTTATTTGATCGTTGATATATATGATGATAATATATACATCTTCGGGCAGAGAGAATATCAAAACTTACCTATTCTGAAGATTTTCAACTGATGGACGTTGATATGTGGTTGAAAATGTATTATGTGGATTAACTCTTTCATCCCTGAATATACAGATATCTTAAAAGTAAAATTAGCAGATTTGGACACAAGTCCAAATTTTATGAATAAATTATACTCACCTGACATAATTTCATACAGAATTAGATATCCCAACCTCAGAAAAACTCTCTGCCCAACCTCCTAGAAATGTGTTGCGTTTCGTTCTGTCTCCTGGTTAAAGTTTTTAAACCGAACTGAGCATGCGCATCGCGCATATAACCAGTTTGATCCCATGGCGCCGCAATCAGGCCATGTGACAACTTTATCTAATGAGATGAGGGTGGGCATGAATAATGTCAGTAGAGTATAATTTATTCATAAAATTTGGACTTGTGTCCAAATCTGCTAATTTATTTAAAAAATTAGCCACTCACCTAATATAATTCATACAGAATTATGCTGACTCCATAGCTGCTCTGTGTAGCTCTGGTCTGATGCTGTTGTCCCATGATTCTTCCATGAAATGTTCTTTTACTATTTGAATGTCCCTCTGCACGAACACTATTTACATGCGATAACCAATCAGAACTTCCCTTCACAGCAAACTCGCTGGGGAATCTAACCAACACTTAGCACATTAGTGCCAACATCATTCAAGTAGAACTTTATAAAGGTAGATGATTGTGCTCAATCAGCACTCTCCAGAATATCTCTCATTCCTGCTCCATTGAAGAGTGCCCATGAAGATCCAATGGAACGTGTGGAATGATCCGTAATGTTGTTGTCATCTGGAATAGAATCAAAAGCCTTCTTAATAAGCTTAACCAACCAGGAGGATATAGTTTGTGACGAGACTGGCATATGGGGTCGATTATTAAAGGGTTAAAAACAGTTTTGTATTATTTTCACCTGTGTTCCTGACTGCTTTTTTCGATCCACATACATCAAAAGAGCTCGTTTCGGATCCAATCTGACATCTTCCTCAAAAGAATGTACCAAAATTATATGACTCTGGTGAGAAATTCTTTCCTGCCTAGAAAGGCCATTACGTAAAAAAGTAATACCCTGCCCTTGAATTCTTATATTATTGCTACCCAATTGTAGACTTTGTAAAGCACTACACCTTCGAAAAGTGGTAATGGCAACAAGAAACACTGTCTTAAATGTAAAATATTTCAAACTAGCCAAGTCTAAGGGTTCAAATGGAGCATTCTTCAACATGTCCAAACTTTCTTAAGATCCCAAACAGGTACTAGCCTTCATTTTGGAGGCCTTGAATTAAACATTCTCTTCAACATTGAATAATGTGTGGGTGTTGTCCCAATGCTATTCCCGCAATCGATGGCAGAATTGATGAGAGCATGGATCTGTATCGGGCAACCGTGCAGTATTGCAAACCCAAAGCAAACATATCTTACAAAAAATCAGCACAGTGTGCTAAATATGCTTCATGAGACATAATGTTTCGCTCGGAAAACCCAACTACTGAACCTTTTGAATTTCGAATGATAATTTTTCCAAGTCGCCAAGATTCCGCAATGAAATGACATGACCTTCTCGAAAAACACTCTGCTTGTAAATTTCTGTTGATAGATGCCACGCAGTCAGGTTCATCAGATACTGTTCCGGATGAAGTACCCTCCCTTGATATTGTGTTAACATCCGTTCTGACACTAGTGGATGTTCGACTAGAAGTTTCAATATCATTGCAAACCAGAACTGTCCTGGCTAAATCGGAGCTATTAATATCATCTCGCACTGAAATTGACTGATGTGTTGTAGACTCTGAGAATCAATGGAATTGGTGGAAATGCATAAACATACATACTCTCCCATGACATGGAGAGGGCATCTATTGCGAATGCTTGTGGGTGTGGATGCCATGTGCAAACAATTGGGGTCTTCTTTTTGTGAAAAGTTGGTAACAGATCCATGTTTGGTTGACCCCAAAGACAAAAAATCTTTTGAACTATTATTGGGTCCAACTTCCATCCCGTCTCCCTCACATAACATCGACTCAGAAAATCTGCAAGCTGGTTCTGGACCCCCGCTATGTGAACTGATTTCAGAACCATATGGTTCTGAATTGCATGATTCCAAAGTTCCTAAAGAGCTAACTGACAGAGGGATCTGGACCTCATACCACCCTGATAGATTACATAACAAGCCACTGTGGTGTTGTCAATTCATATATACTCATCTCCTTGTTCTTCAAATCTTGGGTGAAGTGTTTTATTGTTAATATTACTGCTTTCATCTCCAGATTGTTGATATGCAGGGATGTATCTGCGTCTGACCACAAATCCTGTACAGTCTGCCCCGCTAAGTGGGACCCCATCCCTGGAGACTGGCATCAGTTAATTGTGATCAAGACAATTTCCAGATCTGAAAAGAGGAATCAACACTGTTGCATGTTTGGTGTTTGTAACCACCAGTTCAGATGGGGTACCAATCTTGTGTACACAGGACCCTGAGCTTCTATGAATGGCGAACTGTTTGCTATCTTTTCAAGAGATGCATCTGAATGGGTCTCATGTGAAGACAAGCATTCTGAACTCCAGACAAGACGCTATTGTGCCTAGCAGATGCAGATAACTGCCGGCTGTGTCCCGTCCTCTCAACAAATTACTTACTGCTTGTTGGAGTACTCTTATACAATCTACTGTGGGACAAACTAACCCTTTGCCCAAATGAAACATTACTCCCAAATAAGTACATTTGGGATGGTTCCAAGTGAGACTTTTTGACATTTATAAAAAAAACCCAGATTTAGAATGGTTTCTATGAACATCTCCCTGTCTTTCAATAGGCCTGTCCGAGATGAATTTAGACAAATCCAGTCATCTATATAAACAGCTAGACATAGACCCCTCTGGCGTAAATATGTGGCTACGTTTGCGACCACTTTTGTGTATATGTGAGGGGCTGTTGTTGCACCAAAACATATTGTTCTCCGTTGATACTGAACACCGCCCATGCTGAATTTTACATGGAATATCTCTAGTGATAACCCAATCTCCCTTTTGGACTAAGGACATGACCTTTTTTTTGGGTATCCATCTTGAAGTGTTCTTTTCGAATGTAACGGTTCATAGGTTTTAGATTTGTGATAGGACGAAAACTGCCGTCCGACTTCGGTACCAGAAAAAGCGGACTGTAAAAACCTTGATTTGATAAATGTTTTGGTTCGACTTCGATAACGTTTGAAGTTAGAAGTCTTAAATTTTGTTTTTGTGAAATTTCATCTCTGCTTTGTTCAAATGAGTTTCTTTCACACACTGGAATGGTGGAAAGACTCAATTTGATATGTGTAGGGGTGTTGATTAATGAAATTAAATGACTTTGGACATATATGACAAGCGATTGTTTCATAGAAATTCTCAACAATCAGCAGTAAATTTTCTGATAGTCAGGCACTAAAACGTGTAACCCCACAGTATGAAAATCGGATGCAAACATTGATGATTTGTGGGATGGTGCAGGGAGGTGGGATGTTTACAGCATGTTGAATATTGCTATTGTTCACATACAGAGATTTGATGCTTTAACAAAGAATGTTATTATGGGATAGCTACTAGTACTGCAACTCTACATACTATTAACATCTAGAATCATTCTTCTACCAGAATAAAGTCCATATCAGATTCATAGAGGTACTGACTTAGTATTAGCTGGTATATACACATCATGTATAGTTATAAGTCATCATTGGAATGAACTCAAAAGAAGTTAAACCATATATCCCGTAATTAATGTATATGTAACCCATAAACATGCATAGTCCTTTGGTTTTCCCTCATGTGGTTTGATACAAACTAAGGAGTCATGCTATTTCTCTCAGTTTTAAATTTGTACACATGAGTGCGCGAAAATTAGTACTGCACAAATTGAAATATGAATATTAAGGTAGTGCAACAGTAATTATTTTTTTCATTTTATTTTATTAATAAAATAGAAAAATAGCAAATGACAATTAACAAATTACATTTATATGGCAAGAGTTGGTATATGTACATTTGAATGTCAGAAATATCTTAAGTTTAATGTTCCAAAATCATACTGTACTGCCCAAAGTAATTGACCCAGTAACTGGGGTTATTATGCATTTATAACTGCGGTGAAACCATAACTGCACTGTAATTAACGGTTCTGTGACTGCTGTGGCACCGCGTTAAATGCGGTAAAGTATCCCTGGTTATATTTCTTGACTGCCGATACACTGTAGCTAACTGCTGACTGTTTCATTGCTGGAGCCGCAATTGTGCTGGAAGTTACTGTTTCTTACCAGTTGATGATTACATTCATTTTAACCACACAATTCTCTGGTTATCTGCATTTAATTTCTAACCATAATGTGGTCTAACTGGTGTGCCACCTTCTCCTCCCCCCCACCCCCCCCCCCCCCCCCCCATTGGTAGAAGCACTCAATTTATAACTACTGCGCCCGTGAAAATAAACCAAATTTAAAAAATACAATTTTCCCTGATTTGCCGATTATTCATTTATAAAAAAAAGCCACTGCTCAGTCAAATAAAACCACCTTTAATATCTGTGTTAGTTGTTTTCAAATGATAAACAAATGAGTGATGTTTAGTCTCAAGAAGTAACATTGGAACACTCGGCACGAGGAATATCCATCATTTAGCTTAGTAGCTATTTGCAGTCCTAAATCATTCATGATTTTCTCAGATTCACTCATACAAGGTGTACTGACATATGGGGAAATCAATTTATGTAATTAGAACACAAACACCTTTGAAGTCTGTAGTGGTTTCCCAAATCAATATGCTAAACCTTTTTTGTGGGCAATCTTACCACTGAAAGCTTGTGCAACATGTAGTCCTAATAATACCTATTTATGAGTGCAGCACATAAATGTAATATCTGAAAATGATAAGAGTAGTACTCTTCACTACTGGGTAGCAAAGATATAATTTTTTAACCCAAATTACTAAAACACCCCCCCCCGCAAATGTTAATGGGGGGTATAGAAGTATAGAGATGGCTTCCATTCGTCTGTCAGTCTGTAACTACCTTGATTATGTCTATCTCAGACACAGGGGATGTGTGGTTAAAAATGAGTAAACCTTTTAATTAAAACAAAATATAAATTTAAAACAAGCGCCAAACTTCCGTGAGTCTCTATTGTGGAACGGAGAATGTACTCTCAACCAGTTGAGGAATTTGTTTATGTCACTGATGTCATTAGCTTGTGTGCTCTTACGAAGGTCCTGCTGTTGGTCACTGTGACCATGCAGTGTGGACTTTCAAGAGCATTGCATATCGGCAGACAGGGAAGGGTGTGAACTCAATTTGCAATAGTGCTCTCCATTATTCCCCTGCCATGTGTCAAACCACCACATACTTTGAACCAGGGATTCCGTTAGTATGGCTCAGCGTCCGTAGGACGGCCTCATTCCCCTCGCAGATGATCTGTTTGATTCATACATGTATCAAAAGTCAATAGCAATATGACTTAAAAAATCCGGTTGCTACGGGAGTTAAACAGAATACTGGTGAAAAAACGGGTCAATTGCGCACAGTGTACAGGTATAACCCTTTGAAATAAAAGCACCAAAACTACAACGTAATGGTTGGTGTGCATTGTAATAGCAATGTTATACACAGTGTAATACATGTCGCGGTGACATCAAAGAATGTCGGAGTGCTGAGTACGGATATTTTTGTGCACGGGATTTCCGTGTACGAAACTACTCACGCTCGGATATCCCTTGCTATGGTACAATTACATAATTTGATCATTTGAAGAATGTCGAACTGCTGAGTCGGGAGATTTTTGTGCATGGGATTTCCGTGGATGAAACTACTGATGCTCCGAGATCCCGTGCTATGGTACTATATAATTAATGGGTCCCTCTGCGGAGTTCATATTCTGCAATTAATTTTGATTTTATGATTTTACAACGATGCACGTGTTCACATTTCCCACCAAAACTCAATTATATTTTAAATACGATTTCGTTTGAAATATTTCGCTACCATTCACATTATGCCACTACTAATATCCCCTGTAGATAAACCCTGCAGGAATAGTATCATTAAATTCACCTTTTGGGGACCTCATTCTGCAAATGTCAGACACTAAATACAGGCTTGGCTGTTTCGTAATATTTTCTTAACCACCAGTTATCCAGGTGAAGAAAAATTGGGGCATATTGGATTGAATTTGTCTGCTGTCTGTCAGGCGGTCCTTCTGATAGATAGTCTGTATGTTGGGAGGTCTATCCATCCGTTTATAAAAAATTGTTTTCTTCTCCATATTAAAGACCAATGTGTTTATATATTTTGGTGTGCATGTTCCCTAGGTGACTCACAATCAGATTTGTTCAAATAAGTTCATCAGATCAAATAGGTGTGAAGCCAGGGCCATAACTCTGTCCCTCCATAGTAATTTTTAAAATAATTTCTTCTCTAGAAACATTGGGCCTCTATATAGCTTATATTTGGTATGGAGGGGCTTTGGATGACCGGGGTTCAGATTTGTTAAAATGGGGTCATTTTTAGGAAAAGAGGCCCTCAGAGAGTGAATTCGGTGATGCTAGCCCACCTTGCGGAATAGTGTCATTAAATTCACCTAAATTGGGAACTTCATTTTGCAAAGTTCAGACACACTAAATACAGGCTTGGCTGTTCCAATATTATTTTCTTAACCACCCCTTATCCAGGTGAAATCATACCCTGATTTTTCAAAGAAAAATTGGGGGGGTATATTGATTATTGGGGGGATATATTGATATTAGTGACGTAACGATACGGGTGTCATCAATAAAAGCCAATAGCCGATATTTTCAATAGAATTATCGGCCGATCCGATACAGATATCGATTAAAGTCTTGTATGTGAAAAAAGTTAAAAAGAAACAGAACAAATTTCCGTATCAATTGTCTTTTAAATTGCAAAGTATTATCGGCAAAGAACTGATACCCTGGTCGTAAAAAACAGTTTAGTTTACATTCCATTTGAGTCAATTTGCCAAACTCAATCTTTTTCAGAAGTTGAACTTGCGTTTAATAACACCTGCAATGTCCCACACAAATTGTTGACAGTTTCTTTGCCCATGACTGCAGATACAAATCCCGCCCATCATGCACTCTGATTGGATAAGGATGGTTCCATCCAACAAATAAGTCACCTCCTCCAACTTCCATCATCATATAACAGAACGTCAATCAATTTGAATCAAAAGCACTTTAAACCATGTTGTTAACACGTGATGTTTCTATAAATTGAGGTATAGCGAGTCGCGACTTTAATGCAAACTGGTCAAGTGTGACTCGTCTATTTATAAACACTGATTTTTAGTTTACTGTTTTATTTGTCAACACGTGGCTTATTAGTGATTCCTACTAGATGACATCAAATGCATGCAAAGAATCGTTTAATCTTGCCGCCGGGTGCCCGCCTTGCGAAGATAATAACAATGTGACAACTTACTGTCGCACGTGCCGTGAAATAAATTCCACAACCTAATGAATAAATTATTAAATGGTACATCAGTCTGATTCAGTCATAGGGAGATTCCATTCTCGCGCAAACGTCAGGGGTGTCAGTTATTCGCTTTCAACATGTGATACTCAGCACTCGTTAGTAATTTTAATTGTATAGTTTTTGTTTTAACTTTTAATTATTAAGTGTACGGAACTATGTTACGTTTTTTAAACATTTATTGGGGTCATAATTGTATCAGCAGTCGCATGTCGATGTTGTCATCATGGGTATATCACCATATGTGAGAGGGGGCTGACCCGTGCGTAAAATATTCACAATTTTGTCTGGAAATTCCCGTCATTTATTTCATATTAAAGTAGGAATTGGTGTCACAACATTCACAAAGGATGCGACATGTACATATCGGTTGACAATATCGGTCGGGAGACTAAATTTTGCCGATACCGATATCTTGACGATACCACATATATCGGCCCGATCCAATAGCCGATAACAATAATCGGTACATCACTAATTTATATTACTAGAAGAATGTATTGCATAGATGGGGATTCACATTTGTTCTAACAGGGGCAGAGATATAAGAGATTTAACTCTCCTCTATGCTGTTTGGTACTGGTATAATAATATTGATTTCTAGGCAGCCTGGTTGGGGCAATATTTGAGGGAGTGGTAGTGTAGAGGAGTGTAGAGGGGGTGGAGTTTTGACCCCATGCTTTTTTATGCCTGATACAACATTAGTTAGATATTCACACCAAAAAAAGGTTAGAATTGTTCTCATAGTTTGGTTTGATTTTCCAACATGTATGTTTTTGAATGAACAGTCCATATATGTTCCTACTTCAGGTTAAACTGTTGGGCAGAATTGGCCACAAATTTTAACTTTATGTGGGTGTCAGGTTGTTAATTTTCAAAAGTTTGAGAGCTTTATTTGTTTAAAGTACTTGTGCCAGTTGTAAAATTCAACATAAGAGGGATGTGCAAAAGGAATTTTGTGAACTTAGTACTGTGATATGGTTGTCTTCTTTAAAAGGTAAGAGGTTGGAGATTTGTCAGTGTTGTGCAATCTGAAAGTTCAAGGTGAAGAGCCCTGCTCATCTGAGAACCTCCAGCTATGTTCATGTTTAGAACTACTTGTCTTATTTTAAAGTGATTTTGTCAAGTACTGACTTGTACCGGCAGTCATCAGAGTCCCAGTCTTCTCTGTACGTTGTAGCGTGTTCATTTATTTAGTCTTCACTCAGACGGCAGTCTTACATGCGTAATTACGTGATTAATGATCTGGATACCATCAACACAATTAATGCACCCACGGAAATGATCAACTTTCGTAACATACTTAGCTTTGGATTGCTTTGTGATTAGCTCAGGTGCAAGGAAATGGCTACTTTTCAGTGACAATTTTTTGTTTTTTCGCCCAACGGGACGAACCATGGTCTTCCTTCGAGTTATATGTTTCCCCAATACAGACTCATTAAAATCCCCTTGGCGGAAACCCTGCTTGAACATCCGCATAAGGCACAAGTCTATGGTTTGGTCAGAATAAATCCCATCCCATCCCATCCCATAACTATAGTCAGAACTAGTATTCTGTTCATGAAGAATCTCTCCTCTGTGAACACCTTGATCAGTCCTTCCCACAAGGAAAACAAAGCAGGAGCACTTATTTGCTCTCGCAATTCAGAAGGCAGTTGTAAGTTGAGTTTTTCACAAACAAAATGTCATTGTTTTATAGACCTCTGTCCAGTTGCACTTCACATGCCCATAATTTAACTGAGATGGGAAAGGTTACAAATATACTTTCAAATGGATCAATATTGAATCAACAGGGTTCCCGCAGGGCCTTGGATTCAAGGAACGGCCTTGAATTTGACAAGGTGTGGTTCAAGGCCTTGAAATCCTGGAATATGGGCAATGGGCCTTAAAAAGCCTTGAATATTCGCGATACAACAACACGCTGATGATCCGTAATTAATCACCTCTTACATTTCCGGGTTTACGGTAAATGACCGCATTGGAGCGAGATATAAATAGCGCAGTTATATTATAATAGAGCAGCGATGTATCGAGCATTCTCATTGGATAGTTGCAGTGACATTGGCCAATCGCAAAGCGCGACGTATAATCGCATGTGACTGTCGTGTCAGTCTGCTAAAATGTTGTCGTGTGTGTACTGTTTTTCGATGATTGTTTTCGATAATTACCAATAAAAAATGGGGAAATGCACATTCCAAGATTGTTGGTTAACCCTTTGGAGAGTATCTGTAACATCATATACATGACGTCATGAGTAAATTTAACGTCAACGTCATAGCAATAATTGTTAACAAGTTCGGGTCAAAAGGGTCCAATAATTCATTTTAATTTATGTGCATTTTTCGTTAACGTGTGTTATCATAATCGATTGGACTTATACATTTGGGACATTATATTAATCAAAATAACTCCTATACAAATCATTTATAAATCGGATCATTTATTGAAGTTATGTCTATGTAAAATAACACTTCCTGAAACGACATATATGTCGTTCTACTCCTCAACCGATAGACGACATATATGTCGTTCTACTCGCCAAAGGGTTAACTTCCGAAAGTTACAAAGACTGGTTAATGATCGTTCTGGGCGACAGGTATTCTGCAAAATTCAAACTTTGCCTGAAAACTTTTAGCGTGGCGAACATGGGAAAAGCCGCGTTGGATTCCCATGTGAAATCTGACAAACATCTTAAAGTTTTGAAGGACAAAAAAAAGACGCTACCATTTGTTGATGTTGATGTTAACAAAAATATTCCTAGCTTATCTGCATTGAATTGTGTGAGTATAATAATCTGGGAAAAGTACCAGGTATTATAGTACCCAACCTGAGTAAGGTTAATAATTACTAACATGGCAATGTGTGATAGAATACTGATTAATTTATTTTAAGGCCTTGAAAATCCTTGAATTTGGGTATCAAAGGGCCTTGAAAATAGCTGAAAAATGTCGCGAAACGGGCTTGAATAGCCTTAAATTTGATCAGTCCTTGCTTGCAGGAACCCTGATCAACGATTACAGTGACCATCATGGCCTATTCATCGGCTTGATAGCCACCTTTGGGTATGACTAAACTTTTTTAAAAAAAGTCTTACAAACGTCTTTTGAGGAGTTAAATGCTGTTGTGTATAATATATGAACTCTTTAAATGGGGTTCTGTAGTTATAAATTAAACTAGATTTCAAATTCCTGGTCAGATTTTCAATGCCATGTCCTTATAACCCTATGCAATTTGGGCTCCATATATAGTCCTATGTTGTGTGGCATATATAACCATAGCCCTATCTATAGTGCACGAGATACATGTTTATGGTTTTATGATAACAACACTAGGCATAGTGACATGAGGTGTCCCTAAAGTATGTCCCTTTACCCATATGCCTGTTTGTGATTCATGTAAATAATGTTATCCCCTGGACGCAGAGCGGGAATAGTCAGCACCCAGATGCACATGCATAAAGACGAATCTATAACCAATGATGAAGCAAGATTCAGGCAAAATCATGATCGGCCAGTCCACTCTCATTGTCCCTTTCATGCCTGTCGTGTTCATACCATAGATCAACACCATGCTCCTATTATACGCTTTGGATTGTTAACAAATCCAAATGATTTCAGTTGACCCACAAGCTGGGCAGAAACATAACAGCTAAACAGAGTCAAATATTTTCCTAAAATCCTGAAGAACTGAACTTTTGACATGCATTGTATCGGATTGCCCCGGGTGGCCCGGTCCGTCCCCCTGCGCTAATATATAATCAAGCCATTAGTCCAGGCACATTAGGCGTGAATGGGGAAAAGTAAGGAAATAAATCCCGGAAAGCTGATTTTTTTTATATTATTTAGGCCATAACATCGCGGATGCGTCACGAAAAGTCCCCTAAAATCGGAGTTGAGCTTTCGGAGTTAACCAATTCTTTTCATAAAAAACTTATATATTGTTCACAATCATAGGAATAATGGGATGTTATAATAATTTTTCAGCCGAAACATATACCAAATGTACTCAATATTGTTCAATACACAATTCTCGAACCAGAGATACAAATTCAACGGGGGGATTTGAATGAATTTCGCAGATATGGATATAAAATAACATAATGACCCCAAAAAATGACGATTTTTTCAGACAATCTGTATTATTTGATGTCAAATTTCTCGGGCTATTCATTACGTAGGCGCAAGCAATTTGTTTTAAAAACAGATATCACTCCTCCAACCTAATATGCGGGATTAGCAACTATACCTATGATAAGTGGTCAATACTTGTAAAAACATAACCCTACCCCCTAAACTGGCTCTCGTCACATTTTGCCCTTCCGCTAGTCCAAGTGCTTGTTGTAGAAAACACACCAACTGTGAAAAGGGCGATAAAAGCATGAAACTTGGCATATATGTTCCTTATACGCTACTGCTCATTTTCACATGTGGCGTCATTTGCAACAGGCTCTTCTTAGCAACGGTTGCTAGGCAACTACCCGGCATCGGATTAATGCATATGGCTGATATTATACGTGTTCTAACAAACTAAACTACGTCGTGTAGCATGTTTATGGTGAACATATTTGTTGTCAGTTTTGACCTGACTGACAAATTGCCATATTACTTACTTACAAGGGGTGGCGGTGGCTAGGGACGCACACACAATCTAAAAATGCACATACTGTATGACTGATATTATGGTAGCTTTAACAAACTAAACTACACCTAATAGCACTTTTGTGTTGAAAGCAATTAGAATAGTTGTTGTTAGTGTTGAGATTGCTGAAAAAAATACCATATAATTCTTACTTATATGAGTGGTAACTGTTGCCAGGGTCATACCCGAAATACAAACATGCACCTATGACTGATATTATGGTAGTATTAATGTTTTTATGGTGAAAACAATGGCTGAAAAAAATACCATATAATTCTTACTTGTATGGGTGGTAACTGTTGCCAGGGGTCATACCCGAAATACAAACATGCACATATGACTGATATTATGGTAGTATTAACGTTTTTATGGTGAAAACAATTATAAATGTTAGTGTGAGTCTAACCAGAATATGGGTACACTTATCCGTTGTGGTCCATCAGTTTAGATATCGGGAATTCAAAGTGAGAGTTGAAAAGTTGTTGCTTATATTTAATATGAGGCATGGCCATAATAGTTATATAAGCCATAGACCCAGACAGCTAGTTATATAATGTAAGTCACGGACCAACTCTACTATATATGAAGAACATAGCTAGGGTCAGCCACCAATATGTTAGCCATGGCCCTAGCCTACAATAGTTAGGTTAGGAACCAGGCACATATATACTCACAGGACCATGTCCATACATATAGGCTATGTACGTAGGATATGTATAGTCCATGAACCAGACCGCTTCATATAACCATACATGTATGATATATCTTTGATCATGACCATGACACTGTTACATGGTGCAAATAACCAAGTGCCCACAGATAGACCATGTACTAAGATACCATAGACCAAGTCCGATGCACAATAGATTTATAGTGCACCATGGATTCAGGAACCTATATATGGTATGAACATATGAGACAGTTTTATGACAGACCAACCTATATATAGATATTGGACCGATGCCACATAGACGAAAGTTAAGGATGTGGGGGGGGCCCTTATAAATAGCCCATACACATATGGCACTGTAGGTTGGCCATGGACACATATCCATACGTGTAGGCCATGGACCAAGGCCGATATATGTATGCCATATTGAATTATACCCAGGCATAAGCAGGTGTCTGTCTATATGTAGGATATGGACCCACCCCTTGTACGTGATATATCTACACCAAAGACCCAGGTAAGTTTAAATAGTGTTAATACACAAGTGACTATAATGATGTATGCAGTGATACAGGTGCCTATATGTAGGACATGGACACATGTCCCTAAATAAAAGCTACGGCACCGGCGTTATCAATCATTTCATAGATTCACATATATGCTGGTAGGCCATGGACTGATCCACATATATAGGAGACACATGGACGCCATGCCTACGGGTAAGTCCATGCATGTGCATGGATCCACGTCTCTATACTATATGAATACCGTATACGTACGTCCGTTTTCAGTCATTCGACCAACGCCCTATAGCATGAAGGTCCCTATCGATTGGTCGTGTGCACCACCATAGCTTGGCTATGGACCCAGGCTCATATAGGTAGGAAATTGAGACGGGCCACTATGGACAGCCCATGTATCCAGGCTGATTTAGTTATGACTTTATTACAAGACATTTATATGTAAAACATGAACCCATCCCATGAATGTACATGTGCCATGACTATCTAGGTTATAACCACAGCCACGCATACGCTATGGACCCATATGAACACCACATGTAGTGCAAATAAACAAGTGTCTATAGTTATGTACATATGACATGTACCCAGGCAAATCAATAGAACGAACCCTAAATAGTATATCATCGGCCCAGGCCCCTTTCTATGACATGGACACAGTAGTTAAGACACGTCATTGGATGCTGTTCCTTAGTAACTGTGGTTTGGTAATGGGCCCATGGCTGCCCATGTAAATGGGTATTGGTCACCGGTTCCAAAGGGTAGTTCATGGTATCTCAATCTGAAATATATAGGCCACGCTCATGTACGAGCTCCTATAGACTTGTAAATGACTCATGACCATGTATTGACATATATGTAGTTATGGCATGGATATGAAAGAAACACAGTTAGTTCATACCGTATAGCAACTGGTATGCGGATGCTACCACACCGTGATAGAGTGTTCTGCATGGATGCCATTGTCAAATGTAGTGCGAATGTCGGATTCCATGAGGGGGGTTCAGGTGGTATCGACATAAATGTGGGTCAATATTTTTACATGTCTCATCAAAATGTATTCCAACAATCGAATCATGGAAGAAACAATAGTAAACTCCACACAGGTATGTGATTCTGATAAAACTAACTGAATAGTCTGTCAGTTTAAAGATTTGTCAATGGTAGGTGGTTACCTAGCAACAATGAAACCTCAATACCAATTTGCCACATGAGAATGCGTCAGTACACAACACAACAACCTTTAGTTATGCATTAATGTCAATATAAGCATAATATGGCATATTATGAAACAATTATATCATGCAAATTTCCCAAAACTCATACCATATCATGAAACAGTTATATCAGTTAAATTACCAGAAACTCATACATATGGTATGCTTTCAAATGTGGGTATGTCCATAGCAACCACTACACACCCGTTAGGTAACGAATGCGGCAACTTCACTGCCATGTTCACTCTAACAACAATTATAATAATTGTTTTCAATATAAAATGTTACATGACGTAGTTTAGTTTGTTAAAACTACCATAATATCAGCCATGTGTGCATTTTTCGATGTCTGGTATGTCCCTAGCAACCGTTACCAGAAATATATAGTAATTTTAAAGTCGAACCCACACTAACAATAACTATTACAATTGTTTCACCATAAAATGATAATGACGTAGTTTATATTAGTTTGTCAAAACTATCATAATATCAGTCAGCTCGGCATTTTTCGATTTCGGGTATGTCCCTAGCAACTGTTACCACCACTGTAAGTAAGAACTATGGTAATTTTCCAGCCAGATCTACTCGAACAACAATTAATATTACTTTTACCATAAAAATGCTGCATGACGTAGGTTAGATTGTTAAAACTGCCATAATATCAGTCATATTTGTATTTCTTCGATGTGGGATAGTTGCCTAGCAACCATTGTCAAGGACGCACCTGCCGCGACGTCTATACATCTGAAAATGATTAATAGTGTATAAGGAACCTATGTGCCAAGTTTCAAACGCCAGGACTATTATGTGGTATTTTGCCTTTCAGATACTCAAAGTCATGGGGTACGTTTTAGGGGGTAGTGTTATGTTTCCGGCTATAAAATCTTAAAGATGGTGATGGTTCGATATATCTCATCACTTTCCTGTTCTGAACTAACCAATCTTCTAGTATAATGGTACATATTTTAGCTCATTGTCGTCTGAATATCTTTACTCGCCCTCTTTTGTTAGGAAAATTTTGAATCACCATGCGATTTATATGCTCTCTTCGCCAATAAATGTCATCACAATTATGGAATATCGACTGTTAGTAAGCTCTAGCACCAATTACGCATATCTATCGACACATGCTTCATGATGGACGGGTATGTGTGAAGATTGAGTCCATAAATTAGCCTACATATGACTGCATTCGCATATGGTCTAATGGAATTTCGTCAGAAATTGCACCATTGCGAAAAATCATGATCTCTCAAAAAGCTCAACTTGGATTCTAGGGGACTTTTGCCAAGTTGTTCTTAAACATGTTCTTATTAATCCCTGAAAAATTCAGCTTTCCGGGATTTTTTGCACTAGTGAAACCTAATGTGCCTGGACTACATGGGAGTTCTGCTTGTCTCCCTCAAGGTTGAAAATGTGTCTGGCTAAAATGACCCCACAACAGAAGTACCGGTATAGAAAGCATATATAGTTATCGTGCATGAGATATATGTGTGCATTGGATTATATGGGCTTAGTTTTCCTTGACGGCCATTGCATGGTCGCTGTGTGAGGGGCCCGGAAGCCCTACACGTCAACAACACATTGATGGCACTTCATCCCTATCCAAATGCATTTATAGAACTACTGCGATTTGCAATTGGCTAGAATGATCCATGCGAATTGTTATTTGGCTGCCGACATGTCAGGATGTACTGGTATATGAAATGTGAGAATATCTGCATGGAATAACAGAAGTAGTTATTGGGCATTTCATCAATCAATTATTCATCACAATAAATGAGTTGGTACAAGATATTAGTTCTTTAGTTTGTTGAGGAGCACCAGTGAATGCATTTCTTAATGAACAATTCCCTTATAACCATATGACGAACCCAGTTTAATTTGTGTCGATAAGTTTGAAAATCTTTGATTTGGTGGCCGTTTTGGATGCCATCTTAAAACAATTGTCAAATATGAAGTGTCCGATGTTGTATTTGTCGTCAATTGTGTCTAGTGTCACAAAATGCGCCACAAAATAAGAAAATACCTCCCAGAAACACGTCTCACTCATCAGCCTTTGCTAGCCATATGTGACCAGTTGAAATATATATATAATCGGCTTTGTACAAAAATTCAAATAAAAATAGAAAAAATATTAAATAGTTGACAAAATAGTGAACATGTGAGGTTTTATGAATTTACATTTTCTGGACCAGTATCCTCGTGTGACTTTTCCATACCTCTATCAAAATTTAATCGCAATGTTGTAAATGTTGAGAAATTGGTAAAAAAAAGTACCATTTCTCCCCAAATTTTTAACTTAGAACATGTTCGGACAAGGTTGTTTATAATTTCCCATCATCAGTCTCTACACTGTTTCATTTTATGCACCTAAAGCCTTCTTTGCACGCGGCATTCTAAGTGTAACCTGTGCAATTCATTTTTCTGAAAACAATATATTTTGGGGGTGGGGTTAATTTTATGCCCACATGGATCTTCACAGAAATATAATTATCAGTCCATCATCCAAATTGTTTTGCTAGGTCTTTGGAGCAATTTTTGAGCCCATGTATTTCACAAGTTAGTCTATTATATGTGACACTATTTTTAAAAATTAAAGTAATTTTTCGCATTTTCAAAATATTTATCGCAATTTTTTCGAACTAGCTTATACATTGGCCAAATGTTGTATCTCATGTTGTTTTATGGTGATCTGTAAGTAATATATATGATGTCTTGTTCACTTTATATTTTTATACGCTGACACTTGTCCTCGATGAAATTTTTATTTTTATTAAGGAGTAGGAGTTGTCTTCCCTGATAAAATCTATTTTGGGACACATTCTGAAGCGGGCAACAAGCAAAATCTTATGCGCCATATGATGACCTTTAATTTGATATATAAAAACCTTTGTTGGAGGGGGGGTGCAGCCAACTTCTAAACTAGAGGCTTTCTGAGAATTGGCCCATGGACTATACTTACAAGGTTCAAATATACATTCACAGCCATATAAAAGTCTAAATAGCGTATTTAACAGTATTGCAGTATATGACCAGTATACATGAGCTAGTTAAGGAACATGTACCTATACGCTGCATTGAGTCTTGGATCTGTGACGAAAACACTTAATAGTGAGGCAGGGTTAGACCAAGATGCACGGAAAACTCACATTTGAAATATATGTTCTCTATCGACACAATGTCATGACTAATTCGGTCGCCCTGTGGGGCTGCATTTCGCCATATATTTAGTGAGACGACAGTAACTATTGACCTCAACAGACACTTGCATGTCTGCATTATGCAAATATCAATGTTACCATTAGCCGTAACCAATCCTCGGCGACGTCTTATCGGACCTGAGATGCATTGAACAAAAACTTCTGCAAGTGCCGGTAATTCAGATTCTCGTTTACAAAAACAATAGGGATATCATTATTAAGACCGGGCATCATCCAATTTGTCAATTTTGACTTGTCCCGGGAACAGCCTTCTCAGAAGTGTTTTTATTCAGCCTCAAGGACAATGAAATATATTGGTACTGGTACAACGTTATCAGAACTTGTGTACCGGTAGTTACAAGACACAATGCCAGTAACTGTTTACAAGGCGCGATATAAATGCGCGGACATGGTCAATGACCGACTCATAATCGTATACAAGAGCAGGCATGTGGAACGAAACATATCACAGCTGCTTCGTCTCCCATTTCAACTTTTTAACACATCGTTTCAAAAGCAAATATGAAATATGAGAGTCATTGATCTAATGAGCTATATGTAGACTGTACAGCCAATCATCGATAGGCCTATTGCGGTACTACAATAGACGTCCCCCCCCGATGGGAATGAAACTTTCGTTTCGTCTCCCATTCCAATTTTGGGGAAAAGAAAACGGCTATTTTCGGTTTCGTTTTGCGAAAAATAATTTGACAAACGCAGACAGACGAATAACTTCGTTCGTATTGAATACTGTACATTAGGGAGCTTGTCCATTTCCGATGGAATATCCATCGGAAATCGTTGTTCCCGATGGATATTTCCGATCTGCGATACTGATGGCAATCGGAGTTTTTGTATCGGTATAAAACTCCGATTCGGTCGGAGATTTTTCGCGGTGTCATCGGTAAAATTCTCCGACATAATCAGAGTTTATATCTGAGTTTCTTAAAGTGCGGTATGTTTTGGGAAAACTCGATTCCGTGAATTTCAGTGGGAGTTTTTAATAGATCGTCGTTTCTGTTCTTCGTGTATATTGTTTTCCAGACATGTAACATGTTACGTCCATTCTCAACGACTCGGCCATAAATTTCCTCTTCGCTGAGGAAATAATCTACCCATAAATAGAAACCATATTCATGCAATGCTGCAATATACGGCCCTGGTAATAAGTGGCGCAAAGCAAAATCATCCACAAATCCCTTAATTGGAATGCACTGGGTTTACGGTATTCTCAGAATCCGACGACGTTGCACATATAGCAAGTGCATGCTTCGTGTGATATTCAGAGCTGTGTCGCCTTTTAGGCTATTGTAAACCCTTTGATTTGTGTCCACATCAAAATGTTGGTTTGAAATAGAATAAAACATTGAAAATGTAAGGCCGGAGGGGTCAGGTTACCACTACGTTTTCAGATCTTTGCAACTTTCGACCAAGCACCATCAACAATATAGACATTTAGTGCCCGCAAATAAACAGACACGAGAGTTGCAAACACAATGACCGACGACATGTAGATAGCAATTTGCATTCACTAAGCAGTTATATCAACTTTGAGACGAAAATCATTCTGTATCGATGTACATTTACTTCCATGAACTAGAAATTTAGACAGTTGTTGTCTTTGTTCACCGAAAAGTTGAAAACGTAGTAACCTGACCAACAGGCTATTAAACTTGCGTTGTTTCGGGAATGGCAACTATTGAAATGTTGAACCAATTAAGTCGAGGAACTCTCTTATAGTTGAACCAATTAAGTCGAAGAACTCTCTTATAAAAAGTCGCTACAGCTAACCAAACAGAAGCATTCCAATTTACATGCGTTCAAAATTATTGGGTTTACGGCAGTCGTCGGACTGTGAGAGCGTGCGCAAGTGATGTCATGAATTGCACAATTCTGTGACTTGATACATTGTCTATGGGGATATTGCTGGTTAACCATAGTTCTGCTATGTTCTGGATATGTGTGTATTGTATGTGGAAGATAAATTAAATAAAGGTCGGCCGACCACAGTGTCCCCCGACAACGTGGCAAGTCTATGCCGCTTTGTTAAAGAAATTTAAAAAAATGTTGAAATGTTCTAAGTCGAAAGGGTTAATAATTCCGTAAAAAAAAAAAAAAATCCGTCATCTATATACATGTTGCACATCTCCAATCTGTGGGTAACAATACTCTGAAGTTTCAAATATATACGATCAAAACTGTAGGAGGAGTTGATTACACCATGAAGGTACCCAGCTCATACAGAAAATAAAAAAATAAAAATTCAAAGTCGAAAGGCCCATAACTCTGCGAAAAATCATTGGATCAAACTCAAATTCGAACATGACCTGTATTTTGATATGAACGATCCACAAAAAAAAAGAATTTCCAATTAAACAATCCAAACCTGAGTTATCATCCGGAAACCAAAGAAAAAAGAAGGAAATTGAATTTTCTAAGTCGAAAAAAGTCTGTAACTCAAGGAAAAATCATCGGATCAAACTCAAATTCGAATTCAACCTGTATCTTGATATGACTGATCCACATAAAAACGGTATTTTTAATTAAAGAATTCAAACTTGAGATATCATCCGGAAACCGAAAAAGTGAGAAATTTTCTAAGTAAAAAAAAAGGGAAATAACTCCAAAAAACCCAGAATTGCAGAGCAAATGTGTTCTTGGTTGAGACACCTTCATACCAAGTTTCAATCAATTCGGATGATCATTACTGGAGTTATAACTCCGGACGGATGGACGGAAGACGGACGGAGCTGAATCCATTAGTCTCCCGAAATTTTTTTTTTACGGGGGACAATAACTCAGTCATACATACATACAATATATATAAAATATATATTCACCCCGCCCAACCCCTTGGGTTGTAACTTTGGCAATTCAAACTCTTGCAAATTTCTCGATACAGAAAACAAGTGCTATTTATATCGTAGATCAGGCCATGAATCTGTAATCTGGCTTACGCCGGCAGATATGATATTCCACCAGTACAAAACATGGGAAACTTAGGCCTAATTGTAATCGACGCAAAGGAAATCGTTCACAAAGTCACTTAAATCGTGCAATTTCGAGACGGGATCTTCACCTACAGTCAAGTAGCCTACAATATTCAGGAACAGGTGATAACAAAGAAATATATTCCCTGTGTTAATCTTTCGAATATAAGCTTCCCTGTCAAAACTTCAAAAAGTTCCCAGGTTTTGTACTGGTGGAATATATGATCTCTACCACACTTGGAAAACTCGAATCGCACAAGAACTTTAATAGGGAAATATCACGAAATCACGAATTTTGTCCCGCTGCTGACTCCCCAATTAAGCCGACTAGCTGTCGTCATCATTGGGAGCATGTATAGAGATTTGCAATATTTACGACACTACTAGGACTGGGTTTACGGTATTCTCAGAATCCGGAGATGTCGCAAATATAGCACGTGCAGAGATGTGTCAATTTTTAGGCTACTGTAAACCCCCTGTTTTGTGTCCATATTAAACGTGAGTTTGATATAGAATGACAAATTTAAACTGTTAGACGATCCACATGCCACACGGAAAGTATGCTATAAACCAGGTTGGGGGGATAATTTATTTGAGTTTTTATTCTTCTATTGATACTGGTTTGCACATTAAACGGTGACCGATGACCCAAATGAGGGACAAGTTACCTAATCGCAAAATTACTCGTACGAAATCAAAATGTGCATTGTTTACGGCAGAACTGGAGTACGATATAATTTCATAATTCGACAATGCAGAAAATGAAGGAAGAGGTCAAATGACCAATTTTGAATGGACATTTCCATGCAAAACTCTGTAGTAAAAGTTACAAATTGCAGATATTTCTGGGTGTGACTGTGTGCAGTTTTGAAAACAATACACATTTATCGGCTTAGAATTTTTCCATTGAGAAAGTTGATATATTTATTTTTATTTTTTTAATATTTTATTTATTTTTCGTGTTGTAATTCCAGAAATAAATTCTCAAAAATAAATTTATAGCATAAATTGCCTATTTACCAAGCCCAGCCGCCAGTTAAAAGGTTATGTCTTTTTAATCATATGGCTGCTTTAGTTCCCAGACAATGCTTGATATATAACTTTTGCTGGGGTGGTTTGCGTGCAAATCCCCATTCAAAATGATTGGTCACTTGACCTCCCCCTTAATAGCACTTTCTTCAATAGATATTCGGGGCTTTGTCAACCAGCGTGACGGATTTGCGGCCACATCAAAACGTATGATTGAATTCTGACACGAAAATAGTATGTGTTGCCTATAATATAAACCGGGGTCTGGGAATCATTTATTTGGGACTTAAATCTTCTATTTATAAAAGTTCATTAAACGGAGTTTGAATTGTCCCGATATAAACCAAATCCGAGATTTTAGCAAATCGGAAAAATTTACTAATATAAAAAACTCCAATCGCATCGTCGTTTTCATATAGGAGAAAACTCCGATCAAATCTTATCAAATCGGAGTTTTCACATCGTCATTTTCATATCGGAGATAAAAATCGGAGTTTTGTTAAGTGTTCATTGGAATTTTCACAGGAATTGATCCGAGTTCTTGGCCGGAGAAAAAACTCCGATCTGAGAAATTCCGATGATTGGAGGGCGAAATTTCCGATTAAAACTCCGATTAAAAGCTCCGATCACAAGGTCCCTTAATAATAGTTCAGGGAGCTAATTTTTGTCTACATGACCTCGAATATTTAACAGGTACCATTTTTAGAATGACAGACATGTGTTAAGAGATAACTTCCAGTTTAACTGTACCATATTCCCCATAACATATGCGGAAGTGAGGTCTAGGACTATGCGTTTACGTGGGCGATGGCTTATAGTGAACCAGTCTTGCACACAATTGTTATCATGTGAAAGAAATATTTTGATTCAAGCATAAAACAAATCTATGTTTTCATCATGAATTGGAAATTTAAAATCTCCCTGACTCGAACAATAGCTTATTTTGATATTAAACCCAATTTCGGCCAGAAATAGGCATGCATAGTAGTTCCAACTGAGGAATTAATGGAATGCCTTTTCAATAACATCAGTGGTGAAACTGAAATCTAAGCATAGTACGGCATTGCAGTTTCTTCAAACAATAGACAGGATGGCGTCTTACCCGGAAACAATTCTCAATAAAGGCTATTTGGTATAAAGGCTATATGTGGTTAAACATATAGACATACATTCCGATTACATGGCTTCTGTCGACTGAAATTGGCAAGAAAGAAGCGTACCAAATAAATTTAGAATATTATTGGCAGCGTCTGACCAGGAGACATGGTACCAGTACACAACATGACTATGGTGTGCACATATTAGTCTTCTCAATTCAGCCATTGTAGTGGCATGAAAATTTACCCCCCTCAAGACAACACTCATGTTCTCTCTTATTTATACCATTAAAATCTGCAGTATTGCACCATAGCAGGCTTCATATATATATATATACCTCTGCTCTCTGCCATCAGTGGTGGGCAAACCTGTGTGACAACAGCCATTCATACTCAAAATGATTAAAGGTGTATTCAATTAAAGCTTATTCCAGCAGCATGGAATTTGCCAACATTATTGAGATTGTTAGAACAACACCCATATGAAACATGTCACATGAAAAACAATTCCTTCTGACAGCTTTCTCATTTTTGCGTTGATGTGAAGACTTACAATCTTCATCCATAGATCAGGTACATATGTATCTTGTGTGGATGTTTATCGACCTTGCAAGTTTGCATTATGGATGGATTCCTTTTTTTCTGCAGTTAGAGGCATCAAGCGTTGAACATGTTTCAAACAGTTTTGAGGCATTCTAATAAATGTGAGCCGATGATGCTGTGTACATAATTATATACGGTATATATATAGATAGATAGATAGATACTTTATTGCGCAATCGCTATACGGATACAGGATATGGCAAAGAAAGAAAAACAAAAATATATACATAAACATGCAAATAAAATATATGACTAGAATATTTGTGCTGAGTGATTACAGTGTTATTGTCGTAATATTTCGGCTTCAATTAAATATTTACTTAGAGCTCTGCTCAGTTGTTTATCATTATTTTTGAATATTTCTTGAAGCTTTTGGCGCTCGTCTAACACATCGTAATTTGATATCACATTCTTCGCGTAACTCCTAAAGACTTGCCTAGGATTGTGGTACTTTAATAGGGCAGTGTAATAAAAAGTGAGACTCATTTTCGATAGGTTTATCTTTAGCGGGAATATTATGACTACATTGTTTGCAAGTTCGTTCCTCTATGGGGATTGGATTAGGTTTCACATGTCTGCCTATTTCTATTTCTAGCTTGTGCGAGCTTGTAACAAGTTTCGATATTGGACGTCTTTCATTTCGAGATAACGTTGTTAAATAAGAAGCCCTTGTTTCAAAATCTGTTTTGATTTTTCCCATAAATTCTAATTTACTATTTTCTGCACATGCACCTTTTATATCAAGGTGCCTCCATGCTTGTCGGAAATGGTCTTGTAATCGGGATTTAAATTTCTCCCCAAAAGTATCTATGTTGACCGATTTTGGTGATTCCCACACGTACCCAAATCCATATTTATATAAGTTATTTTTAATACACTGCAACCACTCATTATCCGCATCACAAGAAATCAATTTTAAACATTTATACACCAATCGTTTCTCACACAAAGTGTTTGCTCGAAGCCAATAGATGCATGTTCCTTAATACATTGATATAGATCGGAAATCTACCCATTTCGGCTAGTACAGCCATATTAGATGTGTTCCTAAATAATCCCAGAATTCATTTACAAACTATGGGTTGTCTACTATATATTTTGGGACTTCTGTTTGTATGTTTGTCTGTTAGCTATGGCCGGGAAAACTACCATAACTAACTATGGGTTGTCTATCTATTATATATTTTGGAAGATCTGTCTATGGTGTGTCTGTCTGTGTGTGTGTTCGCGATGAACTCGAAAACGGCCGACCTGATTTCGATGAAACTTCGTATGTGAGGGTACTATCGGTCGGGAAGTGGCATAGGCATATTAATTTTCAGATCCGAGGTCAACTTTTCACGTGCCGAGGTCAAATCTGTTTTTACGCTGTGTTACGGGACTTTCATTTGAGTTCGGTGCTTACAAATCGATTCGAAACAGCGCGAATAATAAAATGCCAGTCATAATAATGACACTGTGAGAATCTTTCGTGTTTCCTCTTTCCAACGATATATAATGCGTATGTATCCGTTTTAGTTATCTGCCTCAATTATCAAGAAGAAGTGGTACTATCTTCCATCAGGATAAAAACAATGCGTAACTTCTATGACGTGTTAGAGGTCATAACATTAGATCACGTTAACGCTTTATAACCGGCCGATGCATTTGACTGTTTCAGACGTCTTGGCGATATCTCGGGCAGTGATGGTAATTTATCTTTACGTTGAAACTTGATAATTAATGAGCGTGTGTATATGAGGCGCGTTTATATACTTGAGTGGAAATCAAATCGGGTTAAACTGGCGGATTTTTACGGACGAAATTTGATGCATAGGGTATCTCGGTATCCGCTGGGCCGATTTCCCGGTATCCGCTGGGCCGATTTCCACCATTTTTGGGGTGTTGGTGTTTGACCCCACCTGACCTTGACCTTCAAAATGGTCAATTCAAGGTCAAAGCCCGGACGAAGTCGGGTCACCTTCTAGTCTATCTCATATATATTTTGAAGACCTCTGTCTGTTTGTTTGTATGTTTGTCTGTATGTTTGTCATTTATACAAATCTACGATTCTCGACCGATCGGGACCAAACTTGGTACGTGTGTGTAGTTTGACCAGGCGGTGGACGTTGTCATATTGGCGAGCCTGTGCGGCGCCCGCTTCACGCATGCGCAGACGAGATCTCGGAAACGGGTGGAGCTATCGACTTGAAATTTGGTATGTGAATGTATCTTGCCCCGGATACGAATTTTATCGGGTCGCCGAGGCCATGCGAACCAGCTTCGCGCATGCGCAGACGAGATCTTGGAAACGGGTGGAGCTATCGCTTGAAATTTGGTATGTGAATGTATCTTGCCCCGATTAAAAAGTTTATCGGGTCGCCGAGCCCGTGCGACGCCAGCTTCGCGCATGCGCAGACGAGATCTCGGAAACGGGTGGAGCTATCGACTTGAAATTTGGTATGTGAATGTATCTTGCCCCGGATACAAATTTTATCGGGTCGCCGAGCCCGTGCGACGCCAGCTTCGCGCATGCGCAGACCAGATCTCGGAAACGGGTAGAGCTATCGACTTGAATTTTGGTTTTTTAATAGCCCGGACAACGTCGGGCTCATCGGCTAGTCTATCTATACTATATATTTTGAGAACTCCGTGTATTCGAGAGATAGCCCACACCCTCCGGACCTCAATGATATGATCGTGAATGAGTATTGATATACCCCACTAAACTTTGACAAACACCAGTAATGGTGTGTAGATCATTTACATATATCTCCTATATATTTTGATACAATCTATCTAATTTACATATCTCTCTTATATATTTATGTTTGTGTGTGTGTTGTACTTCATACAAATCTACAATTCTCGACCGATCGGGACGAAACTTGGTACGTGTGTGTAGTTTGACCAGGCGGTGGTCGTTGTCGTATTGGCGAGCCCGTGCGACGCCCATGCAGCGCATGCGCAAACGAGATCTCGGAAACGGGTGGAGCTATCGACTTGAAATTTGCTATGTGAATGTATCTTGCGCCGGGTACAAATTTAATCGGGTCGCCGAGCCCGTGCGACGCCCGTGCAGCGCATGCGCAGACGAGATCTCGGAAACGGGTGGAGCTATCGACTTGAAATTTGCTATGTGAATGTATCTTGCGCCGGGTACAAATTTAATCGGGTCGCCGAGCCCGTGCGACGCCCGTGCAGCGCATGCGCAGACGAGATCTCGGAAACGGGTGGAGCTATCGACTTGAAATTTGCTATGTGAATGTATCTTACGCCGGGTACAAATTTTATCGGGTTGCCGAGCCCGTGCGACGCCAGCTTCGCACATGCGCAGACCAGATCTCGGAAACGGGTGGAGCTACCGGGTACAAATTTTTCTTATTGAAACGCGTGGAGCTAAAAATTAAAAAAAAATATAGGTGGCGGGCTAACCTGCTAGTACTATATATTTTGAGACTTTGTATATATATATATGTGTGTACTTCATAGAATCGAAAAAGGTTCGCTCGATTGAGTTCAAACTTCCCATCTAAATGTAAAAACCCACGGGAATCGTCGTCGCGGCGTTTTGGAGAAGCTCAGAGCACGCGTTCTCCACTCTCAAAATCACCGCAAAGGCACGGCGGGGGTTAATCGCGTTGATAGTTAAAGAGCGTCAGTTTTCCGAAGTGTCTATATAAAGAGCGTCGTTTTCGCTATCTACTTATCTGTATGACAGGCAATTCAATGCAATGTTATCGCGTTTGTTTTCAATGCAATACCGGATTCGACATCAAGCGTGAATGCTTATGTGAGTCGTTTCCGGGAATCAGTGTTAAAAAAAAAGGAAAACAAAGAATGCGTTGTCTGTCGTTCCTAGGAAGGGGGGATTTCATCGAGTTCTATTGACCATCTCGTAAGGGTGGACAACCTCTGTCAGGGGCTGCTCAATGGCCACGGGGAGTTAAATAACGGGGAAGTTTAGGACGGGTACCATGAATTAACTCATTGAAAAACAAAGAATGCGTTGTCTGTCGTTCCTAAGAAGGGGGGATTTTTCATAAAAAAAACAATTAAATTATAAAAAAAAGAATTAAATTAAATTAATAATTAAATAAATATTAAAAAATAAAAAAAAACATAAATTAAATTTTAAAAAAACATTAAATTAATATTAAAAAATTAAAAAAAACATAATATTAAAAAATAGTCGCCCATGCCAAACGATTTAGTCATGCAAAGAGTAAAATCCAAGATGGCTGCCAGTGGCCATGTTTTATGGCCGAATGACCCCAAAATAACTCGTTCCCATCTACATGTCAATGTTAACAACCATGACAAATTTCATGATGATCAGACAAACATTACGGCCTGTAGCCCTTGCTAATGGATTGAATTTTGAAATCCAAGATGGCAAAAAATATAAATAAAAACAAAATAATTTAAAAAATGCCATGTTTCGGACAAACGCCGCCGGTGGCGGGCTAACCTGCTAGTCTATCTATTATATATTTTGGAAGATCTGTCTGTCTGTCTGTCTGTCTGTGTGTGTGTTCGCGATGAACTCGAAAACGGCAGACCCGATTTCGATGAAACTTGGTATGTGTGGGTATTTTCGGCCGGGGACGAACATAGGCATATTAATTTGTCCGTGCGACATGACCTTGACCTTGAAATCGGGTCATTTTAAGGTCAAACGCCCGAATATCACGGGATTTCGATGAAACTTGGTATGTGGGGGGTACTTTCTTATGGCAAGTCTCATAAGCATATTCATTTGTCCGTGCGACCTTGACCTTGAAATCGGGTCATTTCAAGGTCAAACGCCCGAATATCACAGGATTTCGATGAAACTTGGTATGTGGCGGTACTTTCTTATGGCGAGTCTCATAAGCATATTCATTTGCCCGTGCGACGTGACCTTGACCTTGAAATCGGGTAACTTCAAGGTCAAATCGCCAATTTTGATGGGATTTCGACGAAATTTGATACATGGGGTTACTTTTGTCCACTGGGTGTTTTGGACGGGTCAAATCGTGACCCCGACCTGACCTTGACCTTCAAAATGATCAATTCAAGGTCAAATCGGGTAAAACCGGATGGATTTCGACGGGCACGTTTGTCGGGTACTTTTGTCCGGGCAGTGTTTTTGGACTGGTCAAATCGTGACCCCACTTGACCTTGACCTTCAAAATGGACAATTCAAGGTCAAAGCCCGGACGAAGTCGGGTCACCTTCTAGTCTATACTATATATTTTGAGACTTCGTATATATGTGTGTATATATGTGTGTGTGTACTTCATAGAATCCAAAACGACTGATCCGATCGAGCTCAAATTTCGTATGTAAGTGTAAAATCCCACCGACACCGCCGTAGTCGGGTTTACGAGAAGCCCTGAGCACCCTTTATCCACTCCCAAATCACCGCAAAGGCACGGCGGGGGTTAATCAAGTGATTATTTAATGAGCGTTTGTTTTTTACGCATCGCTATAAAGAGCGTCTGTTTGCCATTCAACGTTATTTGCATCTGCAGAGAGATATACGGAACACACATTAAATTTAAAAAACATTTGTTTCTGACCAACCCTGCGAGCACGGATGGCGCGCTTTGTTTTTACAGTATATAGTTATATACCGAAATCATCCGAGATAATTACGAATATAGCATCAGATTTCTCCCCAGATATACCGTTATGAAGCTACTGGAATTATATTAATCTGCCAATCTACGGGAAATTCCAGGGAATGCCGATTGAGCTCAAACTTAAGTGCTTTCCTATTTTTAGAACGTAACACATGTTTACGTCGTGTTGGTGATTGAGGTTCACAACGGGGTTAATTGACTGTCCGCTCTTTGCGACGATGAGGTTCACGGCGGGGACTATTGACCAACACTCACAATTTCGTCTTTTGCATCAGATACCAACACCTCGACCGATCGGATATATGTGTGTATGTGTGTATATATGTGGGTACTTCATAGAATCGAAAACGCGTGTAGGAACGGGCATCCCCACGGCAATGTCGGCTTAATAGACATCTTTACTACACATGAAAGCCGATGGAATTTACATTTTCTGATGTATACATTTTTTGTTACGGCTGAAAATCTTAGTCTATTTCCGAAACATTCATATAAACAAGCTCTAAACTTACACCCTCGATTCCTGCTAACTCACGCAGCTATACACACTGCCCCAAACCGTGAACGCCAACGACATTGTTGGCGAGAAAATAGCCCCCAAGCCGTAAATATCAACAACAACGATATTACTAAATACACATTTTCGGCAATGTGAGAGTTTTCGGGGAGCCGTGATGCCAACAACAACGGCCCGAAGCCCTGAATGCCAACAACAGATTCAATGCAATGTTATATATTATGCAGTCGAGATTTCACGACATTACGACGGGTACGGCAGACTCGAAATATTATGCAGACAGATTTCCCGACGGGAAGCGTTTGTTTTAAATTCAATGCAATGTTATCGTAGAGAGATTTCACGAAACAAAGAATGCGTTGTCTGTCGTTCCTACGAAGGGGGGATTTCTACGGGTAAATTTTTCCGCCAGAAACAAAAATTTAAATTTTAAAAACATTAAATTCATATTAAAAAATAAAAAAAAAAAATAAATAAAAACAAAATAATTACAAAAATGTCATGTTTCTGAAACAAAGCCATGGGACGAAAACAATTTACAATTTAATTAACTTTTGTACTTGAATTGTTATTGGTCCATGGTGAGACCATAATTTCTCTTGATATAAAGGCAGAATTAACTCATTGATTGTCTCCTCACGTTTTCAATTCTGTATTCTGACCATTCAGTTCAATTAACGAATCAATCGTTAAAAAATGTATTTAAAAAATGTCATGTTTCTGACCAAGCACACCAGTGGCGGGCTAACCTGCTAGTACTATATATTTTGAGACTTCGTATATATATATGTACTTCATAGAATCGAAAACGGTTCGTTCGATTGAGTTCAAACTTCCAATATAAATGTAAAAACCCACGGGAATCGTCGTCGCGGCGTTTTGGAGAAGCTCAGAGCACGCGTTCTCCACTCTCAAAATCACCGCAAAGGCACGGCGGGGGTTAATCAAGTGATTATTTAATGAGCGTTTGTTTTTGACGCATCTCTATAAAGAGCGTCTGTTTCCCATTCAACGTTAATAGCATCTGCATAGTTATACGGGAACATTGAGTGCTTGCCAATGCGGGGAGATTTATTGCAGCTCTTACAACATCATTGTTATAGTATGTATGACACTTAGGTCAGGGCTTAGGGGGGGGGGGTAGTTATAGGCATAATGCTTCTCAGAAATTCCGGTTACAAACCAACGCTCACAATTTCGTATTTACGCAAACGTTATCGCTCGAAATTTATTCCCTGCGAGCACGGATGGCGCGCTTTGTTTTTACAGTATTATACCTTCGGTATATACCGAAATCATCCCAGATAATCACGAATATAGCATCAGATTTCTTCCCAGATATACCGTTATAAAGCTACTGGAATCTGCCAATCTACTATATAATTTGAGACTTCCGTATATATATATATATATATATATATATATATATATATATGTATGTGTGTATATATGTGGGTACTTCATAGAATCGAAAACGCGTGTAGGAATGGGCATCCCCACGGCAATGTCGGCTTATAAGACATCTTTACTACACATGACAGCCGCGATGGACAATTGGTCTCTATATATGTACCAAAATTACGCCGCGTTGGTGACTGGGAAATTCCAGGGAATGCCGATTGAGCTCAAACTTGCTACCTACGGGAAGTGTCATATATATGAGTGTGTCCTTTATAGACTCGAACCGATTGAGCTCAAACTTGCTAAATATTGACTGGGAAATTCCAGGGAATGCCGATTGAGCTCAAACTTGCTACCTACGGGAAGTGTCATATATATATGTGTGTGTCCTTTATAGACTCGAACCGATTGAGCTCAAACTTGCTAAATACGGGAAGTGTCATGGACGGGTTCATTGAAAAACCAAAAAAAATTGGGTAAAATTGAAAAACCAAATTAAAAAGGCACAATTAACTCCTTGAAAAACCAAAAAAAATTGGGTAAAATTGAAAAACAAAAAATTCAATTAAAAAATTAAAAAGGCACAACAAAATAATTAACTCATTGAAAAACAAAAAATTAAATTAAAATTGTCATGTTTCTGACTATTGCCGAAATTTGCTGCAAATGCAGCACAAGTTTCTCGGAACCTGTTGCAATTGCTTTTTCGAACAAAGCCATGGGACGAATGCCGCCAGTGGCGGGCTAACCTGCTAGTCTACTATATATTTTGGGACTTCTGTTTGTCTGTTTGTTTGTCTGTTAGCTATGGCCGGGAAAACTGCCAGACGGATTTTGACGAAATTTTATACCTAGGGTTACTTTTGGCCAGGGAGTGTTTTGGACGGGTCAAATCGTGACTCCGACCTTGACCTTGACCTTCAAAAAGGTCAATTCAAGGTCAAATTGGGTAAAACCTGACGGATTTCGACGGGTACTTTTGTCGGGTACTTTTGTCCAGGGAGTGTTTTGGACGGGTCAAATCGTGACCTCGACCTGACCTTGACCTTCAAAATGGCCAATTCAAGGTCAAATCGCGCATTTCGCCGGAAAGCAGAGGGGAAACAGCCCGGACGAAGTCCGGTCCACCAGCTAGTTGTATATATTACCAGGAAGATGGCATGACCAACTGGTTGTCTTCCTGCAATCACTCCCAAATTTAACTAACATTATTACGACTGATTATAAGCATATATGTGTCAAAAGTTTGCATTTTCTACACTTGTTCTACTCAGATATTGCTAATGGCAAACAAACATTGATTAAAACATACCTTGGTGGTCAAATATTCTGGAAAAATAGTTTTTGGTATTTTTTGGAAAATTCTTGAAAATCAGTAATTTTGGGGTCATTGAAAACATTAAATATCTCCACTAAACGGTTGAGACTTGCAAACTGCGACATAGATCATGTTATAGCATAGTCCTTGTGTCAGTTTTTGAATGCAAATGCAATCATAGCCCTATTGGTTTGGAAGTTATCGCATGATATGTGTGCACGAAAATTTGAAATGTTTGAACGACGACGGATATACCAAGCCATGGCAGTAGCTCAAACTTTATAAGTAAAGTTGAGCTAAAAATGTAGTATATAAACAAACCAAGATCTGTAAACTTTATTTCTTTTTGGCAGAAACAGCGGTGTTTCTTCTTGCCCTTCTTACCAGGGCAAACTATGTCTGTCGTAATATTCTTTGTATCCAACATAATTATTGTAACAAGTTATAAAACACATCTTGTTGAAAACCGCCAGAACTGGAAAGTGAGGGGATGTGGGACGGCCTGTGTTCACTCAGTGTGACTTGATGAGATTTAAAATGATTGGTTGGTCATGCTTCGCGTAACAAGGTGAGTCATTTAATAGGTAGAGGGGATATTCCTAACATCATAATGAATAGTGGAGGTCATGAAGTAAAACTCCAAATGTGTGTTAGAAGTAATTCCATGTAAATCACAAAACTTTTTTAATGAATCATATGTCAGCAACTGTGCTGTGCTGGATATAAATATTGTTGTAATACCATTAGCATGGCCCTGATTTTATTTAAATGTGGAACAGCCAGACATCATAAAGTATGTTGACATAACAGTAGACTACAATGCTTTAAATATACCCCGACCAATGCTATGTGTACAGACAGGGACAAACGAAGACAGTAAATTATAATTTTAGGGCTCCATGGAAGCAGATTCCCATGACAATTTCCTATTGTTATACACAGAACATGACAAATAACACCTCACTCAAAGAGACCATAACTGTGACAAAACCTACACAGTCACTTTTGCCAAATCAATGAAGTGCCTGTCACACAACTAGCCATTCTGCCCCACAAGGTTTGATGATGCGGCTTTAAGTGGTTCGCATCATTAATCAATATGTTGGTCGATAGAACATTGTGTCTGAGCGGGGAATATGAAGCAGATGTTTACAGGTATATTGTAACCCCATGAGTAGTATGAGAATATAACCTATCATTTCTACCCGGATTCATGACTCGAGAAAGTCCCTGAGAGTCCCAGAAATACTGGGATGATTACTGTGGTCATATTAATAAGGATCAGATGCATGGTTTGCCAGAATAATGTCCTAATATTTCAAAACAGATTTTCTCAAAACCTGCCTCGAATTTCTTTTTGAAATTTGGTACAAGCGATTATTGTGACACAATATTTAGAAATTATAACTGCATTTACTATACTTTTTTGTCATGAAAAATAGTAAACTTTCACTGTGTTACTGTACCAAGAATAGATGTTCATATATCCATGATATCAAATCTGATGATCATGACAGGAGACTTATTTTTTCTTGATTTTATTAATTGTGCCTGTCTTTGGTAACTTTGCGAATAGACTGGGCTGTGGCGGAGAGAGGTGCCACTGGAGATGGGAGAAATTGCGACAGGTATTTCCTGATAGGTATTCACATCGGGAATTAGAAAATTGGATGTGATCAGCAAGCATTATTTGCCATGCTGCCAAATATTTGAGGTGGTGAAAAATAACAGATTTCAAAACTCAAAATCTGATAACTCTGAGCATTGATGGGTGGGTTCCTCGACTCAAATCCAAAAAGAAAGAGCGATTTAGGGCTGTTTAAATCGGATTATGCATCTGTTAGTATATATATTTCAGATAAAATATATTTTATTCTAAAAAATCCTTATTTCTATGAGCACGGGCTACATGTCGTACCTTTGGTCAGATCATTATGAAATTTGTCATGGCTGTTGACATTGACATGTAGATGGGAACGAGTCATTTTGGGGTCATTCGGCCATAAAACATGGCCACTGGCAGCCATCTTGGATTTTACTCTTTGCATGACTAAATCGTTTGGCATGGGCGACTAGTCGTTTAACTTCTTCGCAAAGTTGAGCTACAGTGTCATGGACATTTTCTTTACAGTATAATTACAGTTCCGTTATGTTTAAACTGTCCATGTAAGAATAAGAAGTACATACTTCCACGTGGTTTGGCCAGCATATTGTGGAATACATGTCTGACGGGGGGGGGGGGGGGGGGGGGGGGGGGGGGGACAAGATATGCTCTAATCATTATATTATATCGACCATTTATAGACAAACTGACGTTCTAATATTTATATACCACCGAACACTTTATTGCTAAACTGAAGTCATTGTATTGTGTCCAGGTTGCATTCAATTTCCTTCTCGTCACAAAACCTATAAAGCAGCTTTATTGCTATTTTGAATAGCAGCTATGCCTGAGTGGGTAACCGGTCACTGACACAGCGCACACGGTTAATCATAATTAATAGTCACTGTTTTAGTGCCAAAATGTGTGTGGTAGTCCTTTTTAGAGACCTTTTTTTTTTTTTTTGTGTTTTGTTACTTTGTTATGGAAATTTATACAGATATTATGTCTATACACCAGGTAGGTGATATTGCTCTACACCAGAGAGGTGATTGTATTATATCAGATAGGTTAAATTATTATATGCTACGTGCCACCCAGACTCATTAGACATTACTAAAACATGTTTATCGCACATATAGCAATACACTAGAGCACCCAGGAGCACCAATGGGAAATCAAAGAAAGTTAATGTTACAATTGATTCCAATTGATTCAGATTGGTCAGGATTGGTTAGGAATTTTATAACGTTCACAGTTTATCTTGTATGAATTCAGGAATCTTGTATGAGTTCAGAAAAGGCATTATTTCTATTGGACTGCTTAAGTGTAGCATGTGAGAGTATTAAAAGCATATAGTTCGGGAGCCGGGAGGGTTTTAATTACACTATCGCGCAAGGAAGGTTTGATGCTCTCGATTTGTTGGCGGTGATAGATCATTACGGAAAACTAATTTCTTTAGTTGCGCATTCCTGGCCCTCCAAAACCCAAAAAATGACTTTTAATTACACTATCGCGCAAGTCCACCATCTTTACATTGAATACTCTATTATGTTCACTGATCATAAAAACATAACTTTATTATAAGAACGGAAATTTCTTGGCGTTTTCAAATAAGAAGGGGTCTTCTAATGGGGACCCAAAAATGTCAAAATTTCACTTTTAATTACACAATCGCGTATGTCCACCATTTTTTCCTGAAATGGTCTACTGTATTCACTGATAATAAAAACGCAACTTAAGAACGCAAATTTCCTGGCGTTTTCAAATAAGAAGGGGTCTTCTAGCGGGAGGGGGGGGGGGGGACAGAAATGTCAAAATTTCTCTTTTAATTACACAATCGCGCAAGTCCACCATTTTTTTCAGGAATAGTCTACTGTATTCACTGATCATAAAAACACAACTTAAGAACGCAAATTTCCTGGCGTTTTCAAATAAGAAGGGGTCTTCTATGGGGACCCAAAAATGTCAATATTTCACTTTTAATTACACAATCGTGTAAGTCCACCATTTTTTCCTGGAATAGTCTACTGTATTCACTGATCATAAAAGCACAACTTAAGAAAGCAAATTTCCTGATCATAAAAACACAACTTAAGAACGCAAATTTCCTGGCGTTTTCAAATAAGAAGGGGTCTTATGGGGGGGGGGGGGGGGACCAAAATTTTACTTTTAATTACACAATCGCGCAAGTCCACCATTTTTTCCTGGAGTAGTCTCCTGTATTCACTGATCATAAAAAACAACTTAAGAACGGAAATTTCCTGGCATTTTCATATAAGAAGGGGTCTTCTAGGGGGACCCAAAAATTTCACTTTTAATTACACAATCGCGCAAGTCCACCATTTTTACCTGGAATAGTTTTTTATGTCCACTGATCATAAACACACAACTTAAGAAAGCAAATTCCCTGGCGTTTTCAAATAAGAAGAGATCCATATATAGGTGACCAGTACAAAAAACCCACATATATGTAGTTCTTTGTGTGATAATATATAGTCATTTAGTAACTCAAGCTTAAAACATGGCATACAGAAGTGAAACATATTCTTGTTTAAAAATAAAAAAAAACATTAAACACTTTGAACACTAAAGCTTCTTGGAACAATTACGTTTGGTATTAATTGTCAAGATCATAGAACATAAACACGGAAAGCTTCATTAAGCCATTGAGCTCGGCATCTATTGACAATGAATGTATATCTATGGGTCCATTTCGTAATCAGTGTCTGAGTCATCAGCACAACCAGTTACACGTTCATCGTCCGTATCATCGTTGTCACATTCCGGTTGTTCTGGGATCACTGACTTTGGCAAATGCGGCCCATCGAACCAGATGATCCAATACGACCCATCAGCAAGTTCCCATTCACTGCCAGGATCATTGGGCAGACTGTTATCAACCACAACATGCCACATATTAGCCACATACTTAGCCCTGTAAATTTTCTGAGGCACACCAGACTTGCAAGGCGGAATACTACTCCCTACAGTCCTTTCAGTTTTGATAACGGTCGGTTTTCATCCTTCGGCCCAAAAGTTTTCTCAAAACTTTGAATCTGTATTCGTTAATTGGGATGGGTTTGCGGGCACCATATAACGTACATGTATACTCTTCAAGCATCTCGTATGTTTCGTCTGAAACAGATCCTGAGACCAAGTCTGCAAATGCTTCAGGATATCGATCGTCGCGATCTACAGAGAAGCAAAAGGCGTTTCTTGCCCTTCCGAGCAAAATCGGCCGTATAATCGCACCCGATGTAGACGTGAAATGCTGGCAGCGCATAACAGATGGTTTCTCCTATTTCCTCAGACACAGCTGAAACGTTCAAGTAGTGTCTGTTACCATGTCCAGTTGTGCCAACGTCCATCCAGATAACAGATTTAAATGTATGTATGTGATGCAATAGAATTACGAGTAAATATGTGTCCGCAGCTCGTACTACAATGTCACCAACGTGTATTTCATGACCAATATCCACCATGTGTAGACAAACCCTTGTGTCTGCCTCAGGATGATCACAATACAGACTTTCATGGTCTGCATCTCAACACTGCCATCGACAACAACAAACTTGACACACTCTTCGTCAAAGCCAAGGTACACGTCCCTGTCGACCAAGACATGTGTGTGGTGTGAAGAAGACCAATCTTTGGCAAAAAATCGAGGCAGCTGGTTTTTGAAAGATGTAGATTTCAATGCTTTAGACGCATATTTAGGGATCAACTGCTCAGGACCGGTTATCATGTATGTGACCTGCTCAGCACCTCTGCATTCTCGTTCACAGTCCTGGGTATGCATGTGTCGAACACCACGTCCATTAGCTTGGACGTTAGGTTTAATAGCTTGTGAAGCACGACACGGGAGAGTCCACCAAATGTCGGGGTAAAGCCGGGGGGTAGGCAGTGCAGCAGGAAATTGCCATCGACGATAGCAGATAGAGCGTGGGTACCGATGTCAATGGGGATTGAAGAAGGAATTCTATGGCATCTTCACGTTTAGTTGCAAGGGTTGCTAGTCTTCCCAGCATATCCCTCGTGTGGCGGAGCTCTTTAACAACAATTTTTCGCGCCCTTGTTTGAGAAGGTTTTCAGTTTATTTCTGGAAATCGGCCTCTCAAAGCGATCTGGATCATCCGTACATTCCTTCACTAAATCGTGCTGGAGTGTGACAAAGGGAAGTAGAGCCGCACTTATCAGCGCTGCATTTGAACTATGTGAACTACATACAACTATATGATGTCCGAGCAATTGACTGACAGTAGGATTGATCGTGTCAATGGTGACCCCAACAAGCTTCTCATCTGTATACTGGCTAACGCATATCCATTTACTCTTGAAACAGACGCCCTCTTGAACGTATAGGCAAATGTGCCAGTACTGAAATTAGCGATTCCTTATTAACAATAAAGAAAGTTGGCAAACAGAAGCACGACGATTTAACGATGATAAAGAGCTCCGCTGCACGAGGGATATGCTGGGGGAAAATAGCAATCCTTGCAACTAAGCGTGAAGTTGACATAGAATTCCTTCTTCAATTCCCATTGACATCGGTACCACTCTCTATCTGCAAGCCTGATGGTACAATGGCTCACACGGACAAGAGTTCATTATTCCCATTGCTCGAGGGGAAGGTCATTGACGATGGGACTCCAGAATTTGTAAATGCTCACATCGTCATTCCTGCTGCAAGGCTTACCGTCGGCTTTACCCCCGACAGATGGTTGACTCTCTCGTGTCGTGCTTCACATACCTTTAAACCTAAAGTCCAAACGAATCGACGTGGTGTTCGACACATATGTGGAACCTTCCATCAAGGACTGTGAACGAGAACGCGAATGTGCTGAGCAGGTCACATACGTGATAACCGGTCCTGAGCAGTTGATCCCTAAAGATGTGTCTAAAGCATTGAAATCTACATCTTTCAAGAAACAGCTGCCTCGATGTTTTGCCAAAGATTGTTCTTCTTCACACCACACACATGTCTTTGTCGACAGGGAATACACCTTGGCTTTGACGAAGAGTATGTGGAGTTTATTGTTGTCGATGGCAATGTCGAGAAGCAGACCGTGGAAAGTCTGTATTGTGATCATCCGGAGGCAGACACAATGTTTGTCTACAAATGGTGGATGTTGATCATGAAATACCAGTTGGTAACATCATAGTACGAGCTGCGGACACAGATATACTCGTATTTTTCTATTGCATCACATACATACAGTTAAATCTATTATCTGGATGGATGTTGGTACAACTGGACGTGGTAGCAGACGCTACGTGAACGTTTCAGCTGTGTCTGAGGAAATAGGAGAAACCATCTGTTCTGCGCTGCCAGCATTTCACGCCTACAGCGGGTGCGATTATACGGCCTCTTTTGCTCAGAAGGGCAATAAACGCCCTTTTGCTCTTCTTGATCCCGACGATCGATATTCTGAAGCATTTGCAGACTTGGCCTCATGATCTGTTTCAGAAGAAATGTACGAGGTGCCTGAAGAGTATACATGTACGCTCTATGGTGCCTGCAAACCCACCCCAATTAACGAATACAGATTCAATGTGTTTGAGAAAGCTTTTGGGCCTAAGAATGAAAACCGACCGTTATCAAAGCTGAAAGGACTAGACAGTAGTAGTATTCCGCCTTGCAATTCTGTTTTGCATCAGAAAATTGACAGGGCTATTTATCTGGTTCGACGGGCCACAGATGCCAGAGTCAGTAATCCCAGAACAACCGGAATGTGACAATGATATGGACGATGAACGTGTACTTGGTTGTGCTGATGACTCCGACACTGATGACGAAATTGACCCATAAATATACATTCATTGTCAATAGATGCCGAGCTCATTGCTTAATGAAGCTTTCCGTGTTTATGTTCTAAGATATTGACAATTATTATATACCAAGCGCAATTATTCCACAAAGCTTTAGTGTTCAAGGTGATTAATGTTTTTTTGTTTTTTGAAACAAGAATATGTTTCAATTCTGTATGCCATGTTTTAATCTTGAGTTACTACATGCTTATATATTGTCACACAAAGAACTACATATATGTCTGTTGTACCACCCATGGACCTCATCTTATTTGAAAACGCCAGGAAATTTCCGTTCTTGAGTTGTGTTTTTATGATCAGTGAATACAGGAGACTTATGGTGGACTTACGCGATTGTGTAATTAAAAGTGAAATTTTGACATTTTTGGAACCCCCCCCCTCCCCCAGAAGACCCCTTCTTATTTGAAAACCCCAGGAAATTTGCTTTCTTAAGTTTTGCTTTTATGATCAGAGTGAATACAGTAGACTATTCCAGGAAAAAATGGTGGACTTACGCGATTGTGTAATTAAAAGTGAAATTTTGACATTTTTGGCCCCCCCCCCCAGAAGACCCCTTCTTATTTGAAAACGCCAGGAAATTTGCGTTCTTAAGTTGTGTTTTTATGATCAGGAAATTTGCTTTCTTAAGTTGTGCTTGTATGATTAGTGAATACAGTAGACTATTCCAGGAAAAAATGGTGGACTTACGCGATTGTGTAATTAAAAGTGAAATATTGACATTTTTGGGTCCCCATAGAAATCCCCTTCTTATTTGAAAACGCCAGGAAATTTGCGTTCTTAAGTTGTGTTTTTATGATCAGTGAATACAGTAGACTATTCCTGAAAAAAATGGTGGACTTGCGCGATTGTGTAATTAAAAGTTAAATTTTGACATTAGTATGGTAAACATAGTGTCGTTGCCCGGATTGACCACTCGTCGTTAGTTCGTCCGTCCGTCCGTATATGAATTTCTCAGCACCAAATACAGATCGAGTTCGAATATGGGTTCGATCCGAGTTTTTTTTACGGAGTTATGGCCCTTTTTCAACTTAGAATTTATGCATGCTGCCATAACTCAAAAAAAAATTATCTGACCATAACCAAATTTGGTATGTGAGTTGCTCAGCCCAAAATACATATCGAATTCGAATATGGGTTTGATCCGATATTTTTTAATGGAGTTATGGCCCTTTGACATAGAATTTCTGCATATTTTGATAAATCAATCATTTTTCAACTGATAAGAACCAAATTTGGTATGCGAGTTTCTCAACTCAAAATACAAATCGAGATTGAATATGGGTTAGATCCAACATCTTATACCAGAGTTATGGCCCTTTTTCAACTAAGAATTGAACAGATAACCATAGCAGTCAACAACTAATTGATTACCAGCAGTATCACTTTAGCTCTGGTAGAGACAAACAGTAAATCTAAGTTATTGATAATTAGAGTTATTTTTAGACATTAGTGTGAGGTGTAACCAGATATATGTTTTTGAGGGACAGGATTCTGGCTTACAGGCTGTAGTTCTATCTAATTAATTTGCACTCTTACTCTGGGTTTCTGAGAAGGTCTCTATGCCAGGAAAGATGGGAATAAATTGTGTTTTATCACATATTTTGTCATGTTTGTCCAGTGTTTCACAGACAAAAAAATCAAATGCATGCCCATGCTGGTGGAGATGGGAAAATTGATACTTTAATACCCACAAAAGACTAATTTTTATGTTTACCCATATCATAGTATGGAAGTGTCAACATACGGATTGACCAACTGTCATTAGTCCATCCGTCTGTTTGTCTGTAGACACTTTACGCATGGTGCGATAACTCAAACATTTTTTATTTGATCGGAACCAAATTATGTATATGAATTTATTAGCAAAAAGACAGGTCGAGTTCGAATATGTGTTTGATCAGACAATTTTTAACTGATGGCTGTTTTTAGAAAAAAATAAATATTCACTCTTAAAAAAATAAATTTAGTTTGAATTCCTTGCCCTATTTAACATAAGCATGTGATTTATTGACAGCTCTGCTGTATAACAGATATTAATCGGTCAGCAGTGAGGTGTTTATCTTGATTGCTGTTGTGGGTAGAATTTGATACATTATCATTATATTGGAATCTCTTGATCAAGTATTGCATGGCCAGTTCACCCTTTCACATTTAACCCAAGGCTGTGGTGGTTCAGCAATACACTGTTCCAGTGCATTCTCTTATATAAATGTGAGTGACACATAAATTCCAGTAATGTGCATTGTCTATAATAGTACCTAACAGTATACTCTATAATTCAACATCAAAACTCTCATTTATAATTCCGATCAGAGTAATTTACTATCGCCAAGGGATGGGTTAACATCTGCCGATCGTGATCAGCCTCTCGTTATGATCAGTGAACATAGTCGAGTATTCAATGTAAAGATGGTGGACTTGCGCGATAGTGTAATTAAAAGTCATTTTTTGGGTTTTGGAGGGCCATCTGGCCCCTAAACGCCAGGAATGCGCAACTTAAGAAATTAGTTTTCCGTAATGATCTATAACCGCCAACAAATCGAGAGCATCAAACCTTCCTTGCACGATAGTGTAATTAAAACCCTCCTGGCTCCCTAACTAATATAACAAAAAACAAACCTACACTTTTAGTAGAAACCTGTATTAACTCATTCATGACTACATGAGATTGTGAATTATTACCATTTTCTATCACATATGAGATAATTGTGTTATCCACTCACAAGTCTAGGTATGTTACATGTTTTTTTCTTTATACATCAGTGTATATATCAGTGTTTAATGTTCATGTTTGACCAGATTTGGCATTAAATTTAATTCTTTAAAGTTATCCTTATTTGATGTTAATTACATAGAATACTGCATGGGCGATTCAACTGCATTAATAATACTTTCCCTTGTCCTAAAGAGGCACAAACCAACATCAAATGGCCCTAGCGTGTTTAGAGTTGCTGTAGTTCCTTATTATTGATTTCTTAGTGTTACAAACCAGTACAAACTAGTAAATATCCAATAAAAGATGTGAAGGGAAAAAAAAAAAATTTGTCACGGAAACAAAAAAATCTGCCCCCCCCCCCCCTGCCAACCCTAAACCTTTTATTGGTATTTTGAGAAAAAGTCGAAAATTTCTAATTTACCACCAATGCACATAAATATTGATGATCATTAGTGTGCAAAACACATTATTTCTAATATATCCCTGTGTAAAATGACCATGAAGTGACAGCTGGACCTCAAAAGTTAAAACTCCAGGTGTGCGATGGGTTGTGGATTGATGGGCGTGATTTTTGCGATTTTAATTTACTGAGAATGGATCTCAGGCCTGCTTTATGCCTTGTTTGGGACTTATGGAACACTAGCAGGGTTACCCGGCGTTGCCCTGGTTAAAGTGATGTGAAACCCTCGGAAAATGAAAATTTTGAATAAAAAAATATGTGAAACCCTCTGCATACTGTGGATATTTGGTGGGAATAGAGAATACTCTTGCTCAAAGCGTTACACGTATTCTCATACATTGTATATCCAAATAGCATCACAAAACATGATTCTTACACACGGAAAATAAGTAGTAGCTCACCTTGTCGGATCGGAGCGATTGTCAGTTTGTTTATCGCGATTAATCCGTCCTACCAATAAAGAACTATTTATTTATTTACAACTGCGTATACTTCAGACGTTATAACATGAAACATGGACATCATATACACATTAGTTTGCAAAAATAAAAGACGACAATTGGGTTTTACATAAAAATATAACAATCAATCTTGTTGGTTTGACTAAGATTTTGAGTACACCTGGTTATCATATCTCCATGAAGATACAGATGTTTTAAAGAAATGTGCAGGTCCAAGGTCCCTCAGTTTGCCAGTTTGCTATGTATCTCTTAAACAGAATGAACAATATACCTTTACAGCTTTCTTCTATGTATCTGTATTGCTAGCTCATTATATGAATGCCCTGATTCCCATCCCCATATAAATATGACAGTTGCGAAGATATAAGTGTTCAAGTGACTTCATTCGATCACCATTCGTCGAGACTGTGAACATTGAACGCCAAAAACTCTTTAGAACGATATGGAGATGGCCTGGAAAATGACTATATATAACTTTGGTGGATATCGGCGAATAGAACACTCGTATCAATGCTAGTGGATCTCCTCTCGCCATCCATGACCCAAACGACACCAAATTTAAACGGCGCCAAGTTTGACATATATATTAAAACCACGTCCATTAGACTCATGCATGCTTGATCAAATGGAGATGATTATATATATAAGTTTGGTGGTAATCGGCAACTAAATCAATTCTTATCATAGTTATTACCCCCATCTCTCACCAAAACGGCACCAATTTGGCTTCTTTAAATCATATGATTATATTCTTCGTTTCATGGAGAAGAATAATATATCAATTTGGCGGAAATCTGCGCTAAAAATAGTTTTTTAAATCAATTGTTGGTGCCGCCCCAATGAAAGTATATCACATGTCATAACAGTGTCAGTAGTTCAGACAACGATGTGTTGTCGGTGTCGGGTCATGGACGAGTTTTGATGACACAACTGTTATGCCAGACAGAGTTTAACATGCACTCAGTATACCACAACCAAGGGTTATAAAGGACCTTTGGGTAAAGATGTTTTACCTTTAACACTTAAACAGCCTGTCAGTGGACTGACCTTAAATGAAACACGTACAGAAAGAAAATAAGAGCTCGAAGCTTCATGGCATAGTTACATGATAGTAAAGAACTCTTCCTGAACAGTAATTTGAGTAGTTACTTTTTGCAGAGTCTTCAAATGATATCTTGAAAATACTAGTACCTTCTTTTGATGAATTGGTACAATAGTGTTTGATAAGGACACATAGAAAGTCATTGAAAGAGACAGATTAGAGATCAGATCGCTGCACAGACGGGAATGGCTGTGAATGTCTATTTACAGCAAACCTGTACATGCCTTGTGGAAGGTGTTCAAGCTAAAGGTGGTTGACTTGAATTGACAACAATAAAACCAAAATTGGAGACAATTATTCGATGTCAACTAAAGTGTTGGATTAATTACCGGTAGGCCTTGAAGGGCCATGTATCAGTTGATTTGTCAATGAAAACAGCAAATCAACAATTCAAATTTGTATCAGCTAGACCGTCACACAGCAGACCACAAGGACTTAGCCGTTCTTACCGTTAATGTCGGATTGGTTATTCGGGGATCAGCTTGAACGTTTTCTTAGAGGGAAAAAAGGTAATAGAAAAGTTGTGAATGAACCTAGCTTAGTCGTCAATCAAAACTTCTAAGAGAGATTTGATAGACAAATCCTCTCAATGACCACCCAGAAAAGTTACAAGAACTGTTAACCTGGCCGGAACATGCGGAATAGTTTAGTGATGATCATTACCAACCATCCACATCGAAATCAGATCAAATCAGCTGTGTGTTGAGCTTATTTTTTCAAATAATGTTTATGTAATATCTTACTGAAGCCTCATTCAAATATTTGGAGTCAGGGTTTTATTATGCTCATTCCCGGGGCTTTAAATACACATTCCGATGTGACGAAATCTGATAGAAGTTTGTAGCCACATGCAGCATTTAAACAGTTTACTATGTCGCAACACTGGATACATCAAAGCGATTACACCGCTGTCATTGAATGTGGGTCAATTGTGCACGTGTCCAAAATTGTTACACAGTCAGGTCAAGGACGCCAAAACTGTTTTGTGAATTTGCTGCTGTTTGCCGTTGAATTCTCAGATACTAATGTATATAATATGATAAATAACGGTGGAGACGGGGGGGGGGGGGGGTGTTTATTTGTATAATAAATGGTGTAATAATGAGTCCATTTCTTTTAGAGGTGAAACCGTAAGACGAGTCCATTGTTGTTTATTCAGAATTTGTACTTTCGTTTTCACACATATCCGGTTATATCACACTTTCTTTCCGGGATTTAGGGAATAAAAGTTAATAATAGTGAAGAGTAGGATAACTGTGTTCAATATTTTAATTCAATGAATATTATCCATCTTTATGGAGAGTTCTGTGGCTGAATCTCCGCCGATATTTGCTGTGAATATCTCCAGGTCTTCCCGACACTTACGTGTACTTACCGGTCGTTGCTCAAACTCTCTGAAAATGAGTCAAGATTTCACCCCAATTTCAAGTTACCAATGTATAAGGCGTACCAATATTCTGGGCTATATATATTCAGGTAAGAAAAGATGCGACTTATACACCAAAATTTACTGTAGTCATGGATCAATTTAGATTTGTGAAAATGCTGAATCAAGTCTGTCATAAAGCACTGAAAATTGAAAAGTTTCGCGAGAATAATTACGAGAAACAATTCAGTGATTCTTGTCGAATCTTAAGGTCTGATGGATGACTGGATTTGTCTAAATCCACCCCAAAACAGGCCTATTGCAAGACATGGAGATGTTCGTGGAAGCCATTCTAAATCTGGTTTTTTATTGATAAAGTGGCACATGCAGCCGACAAGTTCGCTGTAACGGTCACTGTGACGTAATTTTTCGGCCTATTCACTGTCCATGATTTTGTAATTGTGGGCGATTCTCACTGCTTATTCGCAGGATTGCGAATGTATAATGCGATGATATTCGATCAGGTCAATATTATCCACTGGGCAGGGTCAGGTTTTTTCACAGCTTGCCGATTCTTGAAAGAGATTATAATCATGAGCCGACTGCAGGTGTGACCTGGATAATCGCTCAACTCTAAGCGCTGACAACACTCAATCAGATTATCAAAGAAATTACATGCAGTGGATATATATGCCAGAAACATTGTCAGTCAATGGGCCAATTTGCAGGAAAATACTGCAAGAAGTTCATTAATACAACTTGAAACATAGCTCGGCATACACATGTATATCAGGACGTATATTTATGTATATATAGAAGTGAAATTTCCATTTTTTTAAGTGAGATATATCGGGAGATCGGTCTGTCACATGTTCCAATCTTCATTCATTAAACATCATGAATGCATAAAGTCACCTCCACGTTCATTGGCTAATTCAAATACTTGAATGACACTTTACTAACATGGTACATGGGCCTATATTACTACCCATGCACATCTGGCAACCAGAATTTCCTGTCAGGCTAGTTCAATATATCCATCCTATTGATAGAATTTCCATTGTCAAGAAAAAAAAAATGACAGGCTACAATGTATCTGCCCAGTGAAAGCTTTTGTTATAACAACACCAAGTTCAGATGCTAATTGGCACAGTCTTGGAAAATCACTGTATGGTTTCTCTGTTTCTACTAATGCTAATTACCAGGCACTGTTTGATAGTTTAGTCAAATGCGCTACCCCCTCAAGTGACCTCGAATATAGAACATTATTCATGAATGGTGGTTAATCCCCCAAATGGTGACTACAACTACTGTTTAAAAAATCTCACGATAAACCTGCAACCCGAGACTGTTAGTGATTGCATAATTGCTTTGTATTTTAGCGCAAGCATCAACGAATACGGCTTAGATCAAAGCGGTGTTATGATAAACAGTGTCAAATCTAGTGACCTAATTTCCACTACCTCGAAGCAGGCCTCGCATTATCAAAATCAGTGCGAGGCTGCCAAGGAGGCCCCGCAAAAGAATTTATGAGGCTGCTTTTGTTCATTGGGGGCCTACATTTGTTTATAGAATCCAAAGTAACCTAAAATTGGTTATTCCAAAACTGCTAACCGACAGTGACACAAATATTTTACTAAATTAATAAAATTACTACTATTTTGTCTAGGCGAGAGATTAATGTTGATGCATTTCCTCGACATAGTTTGCAGTATGCCTTCGTGACAAATGACCGACCTTTATCATCAACTGACTGTTGTTTTAATTTCAAAGTTGTCTTTAAAAGTAAATTTGTCAAACGTAGAGACAAGAATTGTTTTGTCTTTCTTAACTCTTTCGTTGCCGAGCTAATTTTACACCTAAATTGCCGGAGAATTTATGAGAAAACTGATTTTATTGTGGAAAAGTATGATACAATGAATAGTCTTCTTCTTATGAAATAATGTTTCAAATATCAAGGACATGTATGTATGTGATTAGCCAAAGAATTGCGGGTGAATATTTTGCCGAAGAATATTCACGACAATTAAGGGGCATAACTTCTTGTAACCCAAGGGAAATAACTCCAAATAAGGATTTTTTGCAATAATCCAATTGAAAAATGGCCCACAACCTGCTATATTCAATATTGGTTTTCTGAGACAGTATTCCAACGATGATGATCTGATAAATCTTTCTACTGTCTTTCTCATTTTAAAAACTTGTAAGAGTAAATTAGGGTCTATAGTTCTGTTATAGCTGGACCATATGTGACGAGCTACACAATACAGCAGCCGATTCAGACTTTAGTTGCGACAGTTTACTATGAAAATAGCTAGGTTTTTTAATTGAGGAAAATGGCAATTTTGACTGTCAAAAATTGTGATATATAATTAAATCTCTAACTACAAGCTTATCATCATTGTGCTATAAATAAAATAACAAAAATGACACATATGCATGTGGTCTAAACTGTCACTGAGGCACGCTGGGGCCTGTGGGAGTTTATAATCACGCCGTTTGTTTTAGTGAATTACGTTTTTACCTTGAAAAATAGGTGATTCATTCAGCAAAAACGGCAATTTTGACTATTAAAAAAACTAATAAAACAATCTAAAGTACACATAATCTTTATTGTAATGTCAGGTTGTCATACTATCATGTTTAAATTAGTTAATGCATTGGTAAAATGCAGATCTTTCATATAAATAATTGTCTAAAACTATTTTTCTTAAATTGTCGGCCATTTTGGATTTCCGACTGCGGATCTTACATTATGTTTACAAACTTATTTCATTATTTTAATTTTCAAACGTCTTAAAAAGGATTAAAATTCAGATATATACTGCAGAATTTAATTAGAAACAATTAAAACAATAATTTTATGAAACTTGAAAAACTTTTTTATTATTGTCATACAGTTGTGATCAAAATAATTACGGTTACAATTATGACTTAGATGCACGTTCCGGACCCCGGATTGAGTCCTCTTGACCGGAACCCGCCGTGTGGTCGCGTGGTTGTTGATGAGGCCGCCGAAGAGACCTCGTTACGGGGGCCGGGCGGCCGCGGCCTCGTGATAATGAGAGGCCTGCTCGAAGCTCAGTCGATTAAAACAGTGGCCGTAAGACATATACAGTGTGAATCCACTTGGATTCACGTCAGTTTTTGATGCACAAATATTTATGTGTCAAATTATAAGCCCTGAAAATAAATATTTTATGGTCTAGTATTTTTATGTGTACCCATACCATAGTATGCTACACATAATGTTAACGTCGGGATTGAACACTCGTCGTTCATGCATCTGTCTGTCTGTCTGTCTGTCCATAGACACTTTACACATTTCCTATTGGATCGGAAACAAATTTTATATATGAGTTTCTCAGCCCAAAATAGAGATTGAGTTCGAAATGGGTTTGATCCGATTTGTTTTATACGGAGTTATGGTCCTTTATTGACTTAGAATTTACGCATGCTGCAATAACTCAAATTTTTTTATCCGATCGGAATCAAATTTGTTATGTGTGTTTCTCAGCCCAAAATACAGATTGACATCGAATATGGGTTTAGTCCGATGTTTTTTTTTAACAGAGTTATGGCCCTATGTCAGCCTTCATAATTGGCTACGGCAATCAGCATTGCCGAAGCAATTTGCTGAAGCAAACTGGGCCACGGCATACTGTTGCCGTAGCGGATTGCTGAAGCCAAACAATCTGAATTAAGAGGGCTGCCTATGTTGACTTTGAATGATCCATAATTGTGGTTTCCTGATGATATAACAGGCTCCCACTGTGAGAGATATAAGACAACTTTATCACCTGGAGACAAATCTGATCTATTGAAATTAAGCCTACTTAGCTTATATTTGGCATGAAGCAAACCAATTAAAAGGAATTCAATCATATTTCTTTCTAATGTTGGAAAAGTTACATCTATTAAGAAATGTGGCAACAGCAATATCATTGAAGCTAACAGAGACATATTAGTACTTTGGAAGTTGATTTCAACATCGTCAAAGTATGAAAGGGCTGTAGACCTTGAGAAGGCACTTACATATCCTCTGACATGTGTAGATACCTCTTTCTCTGTTTCACCCAGAGTTTAATTCCAGTGATCAGGTGTCATCTGCATGCTTGATTAAATAGGACGATGATTAGATACATTTAGAGCGTTGTCGTCCAACACTGAAACAGAATAAATAATAATATTGTTTGCTCCATGTTGGCATCATCAGTATTGGTACATGTATACTGCTTCAACTAATGATTGCACCAGCATTTCACCTACCAAATTTTACCATGTTTCTTGTCTCAGAATCAGAGCGGGAGTTGCTGCCAAAAAATCAAACACTTCAATTAACTACTGCATGACTGTTACCAGCCAATGATAAAGGCTTTTCAACAGATTATCACAACCTGCTCATGGCCTCATGGCGAAAGGGCTCTCAAAGGAATTACTACAAATTGACAATTCAATCATTAGTATATTAAACAACATATTGTCTATAAACTTTGCAGCGACTTGGCCAGACTGTTCCGATTTCCTACCACATTTTAGTTTGGACAGAGTTGGATACATGCAACATTGGACAATTGGTGTGAACACACCCTTTTATCTAATAGCTGATAGGTCGAGGCGACATATGCTGTTTCCCCGACTTTCTTGCATGCATGCAGCTATAAATTTTGGTTCTCCTTATCCAGTTAGGTTTATTGACATCACAGGAAGATATATATATATATATAGAGAGAGAGAGATAATCATTTATTAATGTGACATGTGCAATACATAATTATCATCAATATATATAAATTTCAATTGCAATTAGCACCTGGCCCATAGGGCCTATATGTCACTCTTAATAGTATAAGCATGTACATGGTTTGGTCAAACACATATGATGATATTAATAGACTATAAAGTAGAGAATTTCATTTTAATCTTAAACAATTTGGAGATATTCGGGTTTATATATTTTGTATTCTTACATGTTGATACGTTTGGTGTGTAATTCACCTGTATATGAATCGTTTTCTTCGCATAAATGCATCAAAAAGAAATTTTGCTAGTTTTTGGGGAAATGAAATTAGCTCAATAAAAGAGTCGTCGATATGGTCTAGCTGTTTTAAACATGTCGCTAATATATCTTGGGACGGAATTTAAAAGAGACATTTGGATGTCATTGTAAAAGGGACAAAACAAAAGAAAATGTTTTTCATCTTCAACTTTGTCAGAGCTGCACATAATACAGATTCTTTGTTCGATATACTTACACTCCATTCGCTTCTCTTTTATTTTAATTTTTTCAAGCAAATTACTCATCTGCCCGAAGCTTCATTGCTTGATGAGCTCTGTTTTCGAGTTGCGGAATTGTCACTGGAAGTTTTCAGTTTTCAGTATATAGCAAGTAGGATCACACAGGGCATTCAAGCTTCATAACTTGGAAATATCAAATTTTTCCAGGAATTTTATGTTTTTATATGTACAGAAATATAGTCAATGTTCTATATCTAAATGCAATAACTTCCACAATATTTATATTTCTGTGATGGAAACTTAGTAGAGAATGTTGTCAATCACAATTGTTTGTAACCTCTGTCACAATGGAATTAACCATGAGAGAAATGTAAAATTATCAGGTGAGACAGCCCTCTTGCATTTTTTAAAGTACCAGATCTTACATCCATAGTGGCATAGTAATTATACTCAGATATATAAACCCTTTCATGACTGGAGCTACGCTGGTGCAACTTTAACCCTTTCATGACGGGAGCTGCATTTGGGCAGCATTGAAGATCCTGTGCCAGTGCATTCACTTAATATATTTGTGAGTCTGCCATAGGGAGCCTCACATATATAAGAGATTTAATTCACTGGCTTACAAGGTCATGGTAAATATTGTCAATTTATTCTCTTACATATATTTGAGGCTCCCTATGGGAAACTCGCTTAAATATATTAAGAGAATGCATTGGCACAGGGTTTTTGCAAAATTTCAGGAAGCTACAGTCATGGAAGGGTTAAAGATCCTATGCCAGTGCATTCTCTCATATATATGCGAGCCTCTATCCCATAGGGAGATTCGCATATATATTAAAGAGAATGCACTGGCTTTCAAGGTCACAGTAAATATTGTTTATAGGCTAATGTATTCTCATGGGAGCCTTGCATATATAAGAGAATGCATTGGCACAGGGTTTTTCGCAAATTTCAGGAAGCTCCAGTCATGGAGGGGTTAAAGTGACTATCATTATAAATCAGTGCACTGGTTTTACTCAGTACATACCATTCATTTTCTCATTGGGGGGCCAGGCAAAGTACAATTATCTTTGGAAGAACACATGGTGCCTACACATTTTGATTATGTACAAATCATTGAATAGGGACTATTGCCATTAAATGTTGAGCCTATTGAAAGTCGCTCATTTGTAATAACTTTCCTTGTACTGATACGTACAGTTAGCCTGAGAAGAAGAAGAGGATATTGAGTATTGACATATAAATTTATGCATCATACTTGTCTTCTTCTGAATATCTATCTTCCAAAATGTAAAAAGAGCAAAAAAAAGTTATATCTGTATTTTTTATAATGCAAGGTTTTATTTAAATTTATTTGTATATGAAAACTAATTTAAAAGTTATTTAGTTTTGATTACATCTGTATTGTGAGTGCCATATTCAATTCTCATTTCAAAATGGTTTAAAGAAACTTTTGAATGAAAACCTCTATAGTTACTAGCCCCAAACTAACACTAAAGGACTAATAGATAATGTCAACTGAGGGCATGTAACATAATTTCTGTCATATATTTTAAGATCAGTGCTAAAGATTGGAGTAAAATTTGTTGTTTCCAATCTGAAACTGGATTAAACATTTTAGATGGAACTTGGATGTACACTATTGAAACATCAAGTGGCATTTTGTCCAATAGTGGAAAAGTTACTTTTTAAAACACTGCCACCATGCCCAAAAGGTGCTTGACAAAAGAAGATGTTAAAGATTTCTATAATAACGAAATTCATCATGATTTTCCTGAACATCATCAAGTGGATGATGAATTTAAAAGACAATATGATTACAGTGGTGTGTTCTCGTTCAGTTTCCCTTGTGATCATCCACCTGAGCTTGATAAGGTATTTAAGAGTTCTTCATCATATCTCATCTTCATCATCTTTATTTAATAATCTGTGTTCAATGTATACATGGTTCATCATCTATAATATTGCATATGTATTACTAGCTTTATCCTCTCTGTACAATGTTTGAATACTCAGTTCATGAATATTAAATGCAAATTCAATTGATGCATTGTTATCAACTGTATGTTTACGTGATTTATCATACATGTATGTATATTCCACATTAATATTTATTATTTATTATTTACATTAATAATCAGGGACACACTGATTAGTGTGAGTGAATAAAATCTTGTTCCTTTATATATTGATACAATTTAATCATATGCACTCCAATTTGCACTCTTATTGTCTCCAGAAAGTATTACGTGTGTGACATATTGATGAATGCTACTGTATGAATGAGCTTTCTTTACAATGCCCAGCGTCAATTTGACGTGAGCAATTCTTACCATTTGTAAATTATCTCACTGGCGCATTTAACATTCATCAGTCCATCGGTGTAAAGTAGAACAATAAATTGTAATCCAATGCATAAATCTGAATGTTATATTTCTTATTGAATAAAACGGTTTACCAGTACCATGACAAATAAATACCCTTCCGACCAGATCGGTTTTTGAAAAATGGCTGATAATTGTGTGATAACTTATAAGCTACTATAATTTGCATATGTTCGGTCATTAAACTTATTTGTTGAGATGTGTTAGACAGCTTCAAAATATTTTTTTAATCACGGTAACATGTGCAATTTGCAAGTACTCTCAAACAACAAGCTTTAAATTTAAGCAACACCTGAAGTCACATTTTATATAAACCTGCAAAATAGGAATTTGCTCTGTATGATACGCGATGCTCTTCCTTTGTTGAGAAGTGCTCTATGAAATACATTAATGTGATGGTTACATAATTATTGAAGCTTCAGGATATCTCCCACCCCTACACATTTTAGTAGAGGCAGCCCATGTGAAATAGCTGGGTGATATTTTCCTGTGTCATTAAAAAAGCCAATATATATATCCTTATCTCTCACTAATGATGAATATGCACATGCTTCCGGCGATCACTTGGCATCACACCCACAAAATTTACGTTGATTTTGGCGAATTAATACTATTTTGAATGCAAAATGATTGCTTTGTTCATTCTAAGTTAAATTCTTGTCCAACTTCATTGCACTAACGAAAATAGACACAAAACCACAAATTGGGGGACTACATTTTCTGTCACCAACCAGAGAGCGCAATACTGTTGTACATGGTTGTGAAGCATCTCAGTCATCGCTGTATTAAAATACATGTATATATGCATTTTGCAACTTATTTTAAGGATTTTGATTTGTTAAAAGGGCATAAAGCTCTATTTTATTTCATTTGATATACAAGATCTGTTGGGATATAAGATTTTATGAAACCCTTTTGATAAATTTGATTCACAACTTATCTATGACTCGTTGTGAATAAAATTTATCAAGCACATTTCATAAAATCTTATATCCCAATAACTCGTTGGAGATCCTCTATTTCTCCCACCCCCTACACATTTTAGCACAGGCAGCTCGTGTGGGATAGCTGGGTGAGATTCCCTGTCTCACCCAACAATTGACCAGCTGTCTCACCCCACCCACGTGACTGCTTTACCTATTTAATTAAGAGCGGAACTAATTTAACAATCCGTCTCATGTTTTGTGTGAACTAAAACAATGGCGACCAACCAGTTACGCTTCATGTTTCAACTAAATAATATGGACAAATTCGTCGATATTAATACAAATGGAGATATTAATCCTCCAACATGTTAATCACGAAGAACCCTCAACATAATCTCACTTGCAGACGCAGAGTTGCACAACATCTATTATATATATGAGGAAAGTCTGTCTGTGTGTGTGGCCGCGATGGACTCGAAAACGGCTGAACCGATTTCGACGAAACTTGGTACAGGCACGTAATTTCACCCGAGGACTATTAAACATAGGCCTATCCGTTTGCCCGTGCGGCGTGACCTTGACCTTCAAACCGGTGACCTTCAACCTGTATCTCGGCTCATGCTGGGCCGATTTCGACCAAATTTGGTATGTGGGGGCAGTTTGAGGAGCCGAGCAATTTTGTCACACCGGATGCCCGTGACCTTGACCTTTCAAATGACCTTGAACCCGTATCTCGGTATCCGCTGGGCCGATTTCCACCATGTTTGGGGTGTTGGTGCAGATGGGGATGCCAATAAATTTCGTCCTACCCAGATGCCCGTGCGGCATGACCTTGACCTTCAAATGACCTTGACTCTGTATCTCGGAATCCGATGGGACGATTGGGATGAAATTTCGTAGGTAGGGATAGTTCGGGCAGCTAAACATTTTCAATATGACCTTGACCTTTCAAATTACCTTGAACCCGTATCTCGGTATCCGCTGGGCCGATTTCCACCATTTTTGGGGTGTTGGTGTAAAAAAAACAAAAACACAACGACTCTCCCCGTCAGGACGGGTACCCAGCTAGTGCAATATAAACGACTAATTTTGCGAACACATTCCATCAAACAGAAGGCCCCAAGCAAAACTGGCATTACTTGCACATTTCGTAACTCGTAAACAATAGCCGCTTCACAAATGACGAATGAAATAGTTCCACATTCGAACAGTTGTCATCATTGCAATAAATCGTCTAAAGCGTCTAACTAACATTTGTCTGTCATATATATACACATGTTTCCTTTTCTAATTGTACCAATAAGGACATTTCCCATGAGAAACAGTATTATTCTAGTTGTTTATACTTCATATCAATATGCACGTTTCTCAGAATCTATGCAGGTGCAACCTCGGGGCCAGATATTTGGTCCGGACACTCGGCAAGCCGAGTGTCCGGCCCAAATATCTGGCCCCTCGGGTGAGATTTTTCCATCCCACACCCCAGGTCATGATGGATAATATATATTATAACTATTTCACAACATAGTAATTCTTAAAATATGTATGGAAGAGTCAAGAACTAGTTGGCTTATTTAGCATGGAATGTTCTTGTTTGACTGCAATACAGATATTTTTAATGGGGTAACCTGGAAAAATAGGACAGTTTCCTTCTTAATATGCTTCCTTCACAAGGACCATCAGGTCTATTTTATAAAAAGGCGCTTGTGAGATTGGAAATTTCCAACAATTGGGAAAGTTTGAGATGTCAATTGTGTAATTCCAACCTAAGACTTGGGAGTCTGGAGCCCAGTCGGGAGGGGACCCCTGCTATTATTTGGATCCTGATCGAGAGTAGTGCTACTATCTCTCAGCACCGTCCAAATTATTTCTAGAATGTTACATTGTTGCTGGCATTTGGTGGATCTGTGACATTTGATCAACAATTATGACAGTTCAAACTCCGATCGGTGAATTGTCGATATGTACGGTAGAAAGTCTATCGCAAATCCAAAATCGCAATGTCGCACACAGCAACAAAAAATAGAACACCTTAACATTGAAATGCAAGCTTGCGTCGACCAATTTTAATCAACGTTACACGAACAATGCAGTCTTCAACTTGTGACGTCACAAGTACAGAACGTTGCTTTTCATGATTTCGCCGATTCAAAAATATTTTTCCGTGACGTCGTCTTTGATGACGCGCTGTATCAAAACAAAGCTGGCGTTTTCCAGAAGCGACTTTTACTCTTCAGTGGGTCACTATTTGGAGTTGAATTACATAAATGCGCGCATATAACCGAAATAGTAGCGACCTACACTTTAATACATGTTAAACATGGAGAACCATCAACATAAGCAAACATGCACTCACTCACTATAAATGACTAATTCCATCAAATGGAAGGCCCCAAAGCAATTTTCAACTGCCATTACTTGTTCATTTCGGTAATTGTAAACATTAGCCACTTCACAATTGACAAACAAAATAGTTCCACATTCAAAACATGTTCATCGTTATCATAAAATCGTCGAAACTGTCAAACTAAAAATTTTCTGTCATAAAAATATTCCCTTTTGTAATGGTATCGATATGGATATTTCCCAAGGCGAACACAGTCTAGTTGTAAATACTTCATACCAATATGCACTTTTCTTGGAATCCGTGCGGGTGCAAAGATGTGACAGTCATTTCATTTTTACAAGCCCATGTCGATTGTACTCAAACGTATTTATTACCCTGCACGCACTGGTAAAACACTTTGTTTTGGTATATATCAAAATCATCAACGATAATCATGAATATCGCATCAGATTGTACCATTACGAAGCTACTGGAATGTGCCAAAGATTTGTATAAAACAAATTGGGTTGGGAGAAAATGATTCATCATTACCTGGGATGTGGGTATGGAAAAATCTCTCCCTCAAGGCCAGATATTTGGTTCGGACACTCTGCAAGCCTTGTGTCCAGCCCAAATATCTGGTCACTTAAAAAGGGTGTGTTTTTCCATCCCACATCCCAGGTCATGATGGATAATATTAATCTCCATCTCCCTGGATATCCCCCCCCCATGTATGACTTTTTAAATTTGGATTAAATTTTTGTGTTTTTTTTCTTCAAATGACATAATTTATTTTTTACTTATTTTATCCTGAAAATGGCCAGAAAAATGTTTTTGGAGAATTTTTGTTGAAATTAATTAATTATTTTTTCAAGTAAACCCAGCAGCCTACATATGTAGTGTAGCGGCCAAATCGAAAAAGAGCTCTAGTTTTCGAGATACCCCTACCCACGGTAGAACAAGTTAAAACTAACTTTATTTAAAGGAGAAATATATACTCTTTACGAAAATGATAGTGAAAAATAACGGAATTGGTGGTGGCTATTCTCAAATCGACGATGAACGATACCCACCAGTGACTTTTCCCAGAAATTAACGATTTTGGTAAAGTGAGCCCTGCGGCTATGTCCTAAGTTATTTGCCCACATTGTTGGTGTTAAAATTACTACAGCATACCATATATGTACCTGATATGCGAGAAGTGTTGGTTAATTTGGATTTTCGTGCTATTTGGAGCCGAAACATTTATTTTTTATTGAAAAATCACTCTTTTTAAAAAAAATTATATTTTTCGAACATTATCATTCAAACGTATATTGCAATAATATTGAAATATTTAGGTCATATGGTGTAGTAGTTATATAACAAGCATATGAAGGAAGAAGTTAACAACAATTTTGGAACGGTTTGCGAGATATTGGATTTTAGCTACCCCTCCCCCAAACACGTTTTTGGTAAAAAAAAATACATATTTTTGATGTCATTACAAACATTTTTGAATTGATCTGAATGGGACCCAATATGAATCTTGTACTGAAAGTGTTGTCCAGAGATGCCGTTTAATCGATAACAGATGTGTTCAGGCTTTCAGACCCCAGTTACAACAACAACAATTATTTTATTGATAACAGTTAATTTTGCATGCATTAACATCGATGTTAAGTACTAAAACCTTTGTTATAAACAACGTGACCAACTATATAACATATGGCTCAGTAGTTATCTGGACAACACAAGTATAAAGAATTTGACAGAAATTGAAAAATAACGGAATAGGTGGTGGCTATTGTCAAATCGACGATGAGCGATACCCTCCAGTGAATTTTTCCAGAAATTAACGATTTTGGTAAAGCGAGCCCTGTGGCTATGTCCTAGCCTATTTGCCCATATTGTTGGGGTTAAAATTATTACATCATACCAAGCATGTGCAGAAAGAAGTTAACAGAAATTTAGAACAATTTGCGAAATAATGAATTTTAGCTACACCTACCCCAAACATGTTTTTGGTCGAAAAATTACATATTTTTGTTCAGAACTTTACCAAATTTCCCAATTGATCATACTGGGACCCAACATAATTCTTTTGCTGAAAATTGAGCCCGGGGACATTGCTTAAGTGATTAAAGACGTGTTCAGGCTTCCAGACCCCAAATTACAACAACAACGCATTTTATTTGCTATTACATACAATAAGTGTCGCACATCAATCAACCAATCAATAGTTTATTCTAAAAAAAAACAATAATGGTATACAGAGATTACAATAATTGGACAGCTGGAGAACCCAGCATGTCCGACATATAGATGCACAAGTACTCCATTCGCGTTTAAGATTGAAATGCAATAGTTTGAACTATGGCCAATTGAGTAATCACATTAAAACGTCCCCTCTCTGTCATTGTGGCAAATAGAAAAAGCATATCATTACTTTTTGGAATACAGTGGTCCTAAGACTGAACTTCTATGCGCCATACTGAATGTAATTTTATCAGAAATACTCTTTTTATGTACAGCAACTCAAGTCAGCGCGAAAATATTAAAATAGTTGACGGGGTTCAGACATTAAGTAAGGGTCCTCAAAATTTTGCCTTTCTTATTTTCCAGTCACTTTTCGTTAAGTGCTCATTCTTTCAGAACCCAAATCCATCTATTTACATTGTTTACGTCCTTGTACAATTAACTCCCCATTATCCATACACACAGTCAATGATGATATCGTTCCAATCCGTGGTGTGTTCTAGTCTTCAAATTGGGAAGGGGGTAATACAAACATTGAACAATCGCATTATTAATTTTTCAGTCGCTTTTTGTAAAGTGTCCCTGACTTTCGGGTATTAACCCATCTATAACAATTGTGTATTTCTTTATAGAATAGTCATTTGTCCATATCGTCGTTTGACCATGAGGGCACATCCATTCAGTTCGTGGTTTACATGGGTTAGGGGTCCCTTAAAATTCGCCTTCATCGTTTGCCATCTGCTTTGTGTATTAAAGGAGCCACGGTACAATATCGGGTAATATGGATAGCTTTGCCTTGAGCTAGTGTTGTGTTCAAGATTTCAGATAGGGATGGAGTCCCCTGAGAGTAAAATTTATCCCTTTCATTTGCTGACCATTTGTTGTAAAGTGCCATAGGCTATCGGGAACCATCTCATCCATAACAGATTCATATTGTCAGATAATAATCCCAGTTGTCCACAACTTCAGTTAACATTGAGAGCATATCATTTTGTTAAGACTTCAAGTTGGATAGTGGGGTCCTCAAGACATAGAAAATTCGCCGCCTTGTTTGCCAGCCGCTTTTTGTAAAGTGTTCCAGGATTTCGAGGGAACCAAATCACCCATATATCAATTAATAATTCCATGACAGCAATACCTTTCGATCACACACTCAGCTAAGTATGAGAGAATATAACTTCAGTTCATGCTCTGATCAAGATATTAAATGGGTTAATGGGGTCCCCCCAAAACAGTGAGTATTCGCCTTTCTCTTTCATCAACAACTTTTTGTAAATTGACCCAGACATTCAAGACTCTTTATATAGAGTCCATTTCTCGACACACGCAGTTACTAACGGGAGCACATTCTTTCGGTTCATTGTGTGTCCCAAGACTGCAAATGGGGTAGTGTGGCCTAACACATTACATTTCGTATTTGCCAGCCGCATTTTGTAAAGTGTTCCAGGATTTCGCGAACAAAACCACCCATACAAATTGTAAATAATACACGAGAGCATATAGATTCGGTTCAGTGTGTGCTAAAGAGTTTAGAAGGGTTATGGGTACCCAAAACAGTGAGATTTCGCCTTCTCTTTGCTAGCCACTTTTTGTAAAGTGCCCCAGACATTGGGAAGCCAGCCAACCCACCCATCGTGCAATGAAGAGGTATATTTCCTGAATTACATACCATGTGTCCACACCCCAGTTAATATTGAGAACATGTCCACCCGTTAGTGTGTTTAAGACTTTAAATGGGGTAGGGTGCTCAAAGAAAATATTCAGCTTTGGTTTTTGCCAGCCGCCTTTTGTAAAGTACCCTAGGATTTTGGGAACCAAACTACCCATATATTAAACATGTATATTCCCTGATAGCACTACCTTTCGTTCACACTGTGATTTAATAATAAAAGCATGAATATTCGGCGCATGGTGTGTTCAAGAGTTTAAATGGGCATATAAAGGGGTCCCACAAAACAAAAAATATTCGCCTTTGGAGTTTGCCATCCGATTTCGTAAAGTGCTAAAGGCTTTCGGGATCCAACCAACCCATCCATCAACACCATGTATGCGCCCCGATAATTACTATTTTTGCCCACATCCTCAGTTAATATTTACAGCAATCATTTCAGTTCGTGAGTTGTTCAACTTTAACACTTCAATTGTGTAGGGGGGCCTAAAACAGCAAATTTGTCTTTCTTATTTATCAACCACTTTGTGTAAAGCGACACATGCACAACCCATCCATACAAATTATGTATTCTCTGATAGAACTACATTCCCGTCACACTCTCGGTTAATATAGAGAATTAGAGATCATATAGCTTAATTTCGTATTGCGTTGAAGTCTTTAAATTGGGTAGAGTGTTCTTGAAAAATATAGCAAATTCGCCCTTCATATTTGCCAAGAAAAGTGCCACACTGTTTCGGGAACAAACCCATCCATAAACATTGTATATTTCCTTATGTAATTGTCCTTTATAATTACATGATTCTTAATACTGAGATCGTATTTTGTTCAGTTCGTGGTGTGTTCAGGACGTCTAATAGGGCGGGGGAGCAATAATGATTTTGTTCTGTATGATTATGTTAGTCTATATTATGTGTCGTTTAGAACAAATACTTCAGTTGCTCAAAGTCGATATGTGTTAATATAAAATTACATGTCATAAATAAAATATTGTGTTGTTGTTGTTGTAACTGGGGGTTTAATTGGAAACCTGAGGTCATCTAAAACCATGGCTCGCGGTGTCTACGGATCAGGTTTTCATCACACGAATAATGATTAGATGCTCATTAGAATAATTTAGAAAGGTCTGTCTTGTTATCATAAATATGTAGTTTTTCTACCAAATCGCGTCCGGGGGAGCAGTACCTAATTCCAATATCTTGAAAACCGTTGACAATTTCTGTCAAATTCTTTCTACTTGTGATGTCCAGATAACTACTGAGCCATATTAATTATATAGTTGGTCACGTATTGTTTATAACAAAGGTTTTAGTACTTAACATCGATGTTAATGAATGCACAACTAACTGTTATCAATAAAATAATTGTTGTTGTTGTAACTGGGGGTTTGAAAGCCTGAACACATCTGTAATCGATTAAACGGCATCTCTGGACAACACTTTCAGTACAATATTCATATTGGGTCCCATTCAGATCAATTCGAAAATGTTTGTAATGTCATTATCAAAAATATGTATTTTTTTTCGACCAAAAACGTGTTTGGGGGAGGGGTAGCTAAAATCCAATATCTCGCAAACCGTTCAAAATTTTTGTTAACTTCTTTCTTCATATGCTTGACAGCTAACTACTACACCATATGGACTTAATATTTCAATATTATTGCAATATCCGTTTGAATGATAATGTTCGAAAAATATTTTTGTTGTTGAAAAAGAGCGATTTTTCAACAAAAAATAAAGGTTTCGGCTCCAAATGGCACGAAAATCAAAATTAACCAACACTTCTTGCATATCAGGTACAGATATGGTATGTTGTAGTCATTTTAACGCCTACAATGTGGGCTAATAACTTAGGACATAGCCACAGGGCTCACTTTACCAAAATCGTTAATTTCTGGGAAAAGTCACTGGTGGGTATCGTTCATTGTCGATTTGAGAATAGCCACCACCAATTCCGTTATTTTTCACTATCATTTTCGTCTACAGTGTATATTTCTCCTTCAAAAAAAGTTGGTTTTAACTTGTTCTACCTTGGGTAGGGGTACCCGACCACTTTTGGCGTTTGGCCGCTGTACTAATGACCAAAAACATCAACCAATATATTTATGCTTATTTGTTGTTTTATATAGTCATGAAGCGGCATGAAATTTACTTTTTACTGAGAAAACATTGTGTTTGAGGCAGGGTTTGGGGTGGGGAGGGGGGAAGATGTCCAGGCCTTGATATCCCCCACCCAGCACCAACATGACAAAAAATTATCTTGTGATTTTATTGCTTATTTTGCTTTATATAGTCCTGAAACAGTATATAATAGCAGCCCATGTACACACTTGTCAGTTAAATGTTATGACTGCTTATTTATAACTCTTGCACTGGAGGTTTGCATAGAAATTTCCATTCATATGCTCTTTATTTTTACCATAACAGGATTCATGAAAACCATGCAGGATATAGGCATACCAGCAAAATTTCAGGCTTAAAGTTCAACCCACTATGGAGTTACAATATTTTTCTTTCTATTCAGTTCTATTGGTGATTTTATTTTGCGATGTGCTGATAAAAAATTGTCGCATATTTCAACAAAGCCTGGAGTTGGCCCATGTTTGAAACACAATCATGTGACTTCACACAGGACTATATATGCCTATACTCTGCAATGTCACGTGCATGCATTTTTCCCAGAAACGTAAACATGGATGACCCCAATTCCTGCATGGAATCGGGCTATATATAGAACATTCGACATTTCATATTAACATAGCCTGTGTTTAGATCTGCCAGTTTATTTCTAAAGAACACGATTGTGCATTGTGTTGTTGCGATTCGCGACCGAATACAAATCTCTTGCATTTATATAGTCCTCCGCCGCGTGGAATGTGTAATTCTCCAAAAATAGTCTGAGAGCAGCACTGATTATTATAAAGGGTGGTACAACTGCATTTAAATATCTGGGTATGCTCCCCGATTTATTTTGCAGATTTCCTGATTGGTGGGGGTGTATTGTCAGGATTAAATACGATATTGTTGCACCCTCTGATCACCCATGTATACAATAGCTCTACTACACATTTTCTCCAATACTGTAAAACTATTACAACAATGATGTCCCATATAAGGAAACTATTAAAGATAGGCCTGTAAAAGGGGCGATTCTACCATGCTAGGGCCAAAAAAGTGCAAAAATTGGAAATTTTCAAACTCACATGGCATTTTTTATATGTATATATTTGTTTAAAACGTACAGATTACCCAGATTCTGGACATTATATAACCATTATTGACTGATCAGTCAATTAAATATTACAATGACTACAATTTGGGGTTACAGTTCTGTTTATTATGAGCCAAAGAATGGTATCCTAGTCATAGCTCATGAAATTGATATGTTGACAACTAAATCATTGGCTATTCAAAACTTTGTGGTAAATACTATGTTAATTTGAAAAAATATAGTTGCATTTGAGATATAAGTAAATTAATTAGTAAAATATGGTCCATTATCACCTTCAGTTGCTGGTCACCCATGTAACACTTTTAACAATGAAGTTTTTGTAATAAATGGAGTGTATGGTCTCAGACTTTGAGTATGAATATTCTCTGACTGTATGACAAAGCGAAACTTTTTATCAAGAAATTTTAGTGTTCTTAAATATCTTGTTGTTAATACATGGATGTCTATTTGGTCACACACGTAACGTTACGTGTGTGACATCCCAAGCAAAGAGTTAATATATGGTATTCAGGGGATCATACAGTCTAAGAGTTAAACTGATATGGTCTGAGTGTTATAAATTAATACCATGATGCTCATACTGCCTGTAATACATGTATTTTATTTCAGGCTCATAGTCTATGTACATGTATTGCTTTAACTGAATTATATAGTGCTCAAGATTGTAAATATTAGTATATATAGTGGACATTGGCATGGTTTTATGGTGCCCACATCAAAATGAGCAATGGGGGATGCCACAGTCTTGGGCCCACAAACAAGGCAATTGCCCTGCCCACCGGAAGCTTGTATTCTGCTAATGATGAATGGACAACCTGCCGTCAGAGCAGTTTTAGCCAGTCCAAATTTAAAATAGTATAGATAACATTATAGAGAACCATGAATATCAGATTATGTTATATTATATACATTTTTCATACAAAACGTAAGTTAGCGCCTTTTGTATGCCAAAATTTTCAGTAGTTTTACGGAGTGATTTGTACGTGTCTCTTTAAATAAGTTTAGTTTATACAATTATTGTGTTAAGGTTTGGTCAATGTCAACTTCATTGTTAAAAGTGTTACGTGGGTGACCATTGTATTAAGTGCCGTTGGTTGTTTAATATATGGTCATGTAGTTCACATGTAAATTGTGGACCAAACGCTCTTCATATGCATTTGTTAATATCACTTACAAAGCAATGAAAGCACAAATATTGCAACTACATGAATTCCATTCACATTCGTGGCGATGGTTACTTTGTTTATATAAACATCAGAGGTCATGTTGTTTAATACAAACATGCTGTAAAACAGCTCGAAACGAGAACTATGGGGGGGGGGGGGGGTAATCGCACCATGCGACGCTGAGGTAAATCTGTATCTGGTAACATATACACATAGTCAAAATATAAGTCTCTATATGTCAGTATTCCGAGTTGTCACATATATAGATAATTATGAATGTAAACATAATCAGGATAAGCGTGCAATAGTTATGTGACACCCTTAATATATGGGCAGGGGGGGTTGCTGTATTCCAAGCAACACAACAGACTTAACGTTTATTGAATTATTTTTTACAAGAGTATCACTATAGGGCTTGGCAGAAAACACCCATGGTAATTCTAACAAAGGGCAATAACTGTCTGAATATTGGCGGGGGGGGGGGGGGACACAAATTTGAACTTGACCTGTATTTTGCCATACATATCAAAATTGTTATTCAGTGAGACTATCTAAAGTTATCATACGGAAGCCAGATGCAAATGGACGGACAGACAGGCAGACAAATCACATAATATGTCCCATTTTTAAAAACGGGCATTCAAAATCGATCCCATATTTATTATAACATATTTTTACACAAACATGTACTTGTATGCATGTTGGAATTGGAGTTTTTAATATATATAGATGTAACATAAATGAAGTATGATACATGTAAAAGAATACTTGGAAGTACTATACAGTTTGCCTACCAACTGATATCTGGATAAAAGTGTAAACTCTAGTGCTTTTCAGAATACATTTTATGCAGATTGACTCATTGTATAATATACCATTCGTATATCTGTCACACACGTAACAGTTTCTGGAGATAACAGGGTTGATATGTTTAAAATGTGTCAAAATATAAAGGAACAAGATTTTATTCACTCGCAACAATTAGCATCTCCCTGATTATTAATAAAGGCTAGCTTTTCTAGTTACCATTTATAATTTTTTCAGAAGGTCACACACGTAACGATTTTTGTGTCACACACGTAACACAGCTAAATTTTGATTTTGGGATCAGGACACTTCAGTTCAAACATTACAGTCATCCCAAAAGTATTATTTTCAAAATTGAGTATCCCTTCAATAACTTTAGATAGCTTGTAATTTTTGATGGTGTAAGAATTCACAGAAATTAGGTTTCAAAATAAGCTCATCTAAAAACCTGATTTTTCTGAGGTCACACATGTAACACTCGGTAAAAATCTTCCATCTCCGTCATGATGCAAGGTTGGTCAATTATACTCAAATATATCATAGAAGGGCTAATTGCGGATAGAATGACCATACCCATAACATGGGATACTTCGCAAACTCTTGTCAACATAAAGGCCCAAAAAATTCTCTGAATGTCACACACGTAACGAAATAATGACCCAAAACATAAAACCTGATTAAACTCTGGAGTTATCCCAATACAGAACATTTCCAAACAGCACACCGTGTTGGTTGCTGATAATTTTCTGATGATACAACGAAATGAAAGTAAACTCTGAAAGAATCCTGATAGCTTATGTAATATTCTGAAACATTTCCGATATACGTTGCGTCATTTCCCGATATTAATTTCCCGATAACTGAATATGCTATCGGGATCTATCGGGAAATAGGCTGATTTCCCGATAGTAGTTTTGAGATGATGCCCTTAATAGTTGTATTCTTCAGGATCATAATCCTTTGACCATTACATTTGTCAAGTTTCATGCATGAAATTTACCCACAGAGTGGCATTGAGTCAAGACACTTATCTGCCTCAAAATTCTGAGAATGAGTGTTGATCCTGATTGCCTGTCCAATGGGACACAAATGTTACCAACCAGGAAAATCCAGACTTCAAAGAGATAATCTTGAATTGTTTGATAAATCTTGCTCAATGCTGAGCTGGCAGCAGGTACAATTTGATGTTATATGCAGTGTTGTTTATACAAAATTACTTATTTAAAAAAGGAATGTCTAATACAAGAATTTAGACTAACATGAGGACGCTGGTACCTGCTGTATGCATACTGAAAGGAGTGTGTTTGATTAATTATTAAAGGAAACAAGTTGGAAAATTCATCACACAAAGGTGAATGGTTGGTATGCTGCATGGTGACTTAAATATATCGGCTAATCATTCCGAATGGGAGTAAATAGTCAACAGCCTTCTGTCACATTTTGCTGTTTGTCTTTAGACTTGTTGTCGAGGAAAACGATTATTTTTCACCATAATTCGCCGGTCAAGCATGCTGCTGTATGCTGACATTTCAATGTCCTAATAGGAGTGACATGAACAGCCTTCTCATATGCTGTTTGTCTTTAGACTTGGAGTCTAATGCAATCGATAAATATCAAAAATATTTCCGTTTGCATACATTCAACATGTTGAAAGCACTGAATTGTTTCAAGGGTGTTAAATAAATCACAAATCTTCTCAACAGAACTGTTTATATATGCCATCAACATCGTTATCAGTATCACTGGTTTTTTCTGATACATGTACCTGTATAGCGCCATTTGTAAACTCAATTTTTCGTGAAACATTTTCCAATGCAACAGCACATCATATTCAATGTCTGACATAGTCATATTTCCATCGAGAATAACCTTAATTGCATGTTTCCTGAGAAAATAATTTACGCCTATTTTAAGTACGGTACCAGTACTTTTAACAGTTTTACCAATTTATATAACGTAATGAGAACTGCTTTCCTGAGGCTGAGTTACTTCAGTCGCCTCCAACAGTCAAGGAAGTGCGTCACTGTCAAGTTTTCAGATTTGCTAATAATTCACCGGAATCTTTTAGTTTTATATAAACTCGCATCAGAGACAATACTCTTTGCATGTTAATCCTTCACGTATTCCTACACTGTTGACTCGTCCACTGCATTATCTGTGCACTGATAGATCAAGTCGCGCTTCCATCTCGACCAATCAAATACCTACATTTCAATGAAAACGAAAGTATTTGTAAGTATTATGGAATCAAAAAATAAAACATGACTAAAACACCGGTGTTCTTCTTTATTTATTGCCGTATTTGAAAAGTGAAGATAGTGGAGCAGTCCATTCAAGGTTTAGTGTGATATAAAATTTCTTTAACCTGGTTGGCTGGTTACTCTCTTCTATGTATACACCAGGGTGAGTTTATTATACCCCCTTTTAAAAAAAAAGGGGGGGTATACTGTTTTGCACCTGTCCGTCCGTCCGTCCGTCCGTCTGTCCGTACATCTGTCCGATGTCTGTTCATGTCATAACTTGAACAATAGTGCTCGGATCTCAATGAAATTAGGTATGGATGTTCACTACTATGAGGACATTAAATAGAGGGTTCCATCGTTTTGTTCGGATTTTCCATTCTAGAGTTATTCATCTTTGTTTATCTGGAAATGTTGGATTTTTGGTCCGTCTGGTGTCTGTTCATGTCATAACATGAACAGTAGTGCTCGAATCTCAATGAAATTTGGTATGGATGTTCACTACTATGAGGGCATTCAATAGAGGGTTCCATCGTTTTGTTCGGATTTTCCATTCTAGAGTTATTCATCTTCGTTTATCTGGACATGTTGGCTTTTTGGTCTGTCTGGTGTCTGTTCATGTCGTAACTTCAACAGTTGTGCTGGGATCTCAATGAAATTTGGTATGGATGTTCACTACTATGAGGACATTAAAAAGAGGGTTCCATCGCTTTGTTCGGATTTTCCATTCTAGAGTTATACATCTTTGTTTATCTAGAAATGTTGGCTTTTTGGTCCGTCTGGTGTCTGTTCAGGTCATAACTTGAACAGTAATGCTCGGATCTCAATGAAATTTTGTACGGATGTTCACCACTATGAGGACATTTAAATTAATGACATATTCAACTGTTTTGTTTTGTTTTTTGTGCTATAGTTATTCATCTTCGTTTATATGAAAATGCTGATTTTTGGGTCTATCTGTCTGAGTATAGCAGTAATAAGTTATAGATATGCCCACACTAGGCGGTATATCACTAGGGGGTATGTACCGGACGACAGTCCATCTCTTGTTCATACTAGAGAGAAAATTCCTTTGAAATATGAAGTAAATTAAACCCAGGTTAGTTAAATAGAAGCCATCACATAGGTAAGCCACTTATTTTGGCCTTAAAATCAGTTTCAGCTAATAAGAAGGAATAACAAATCAGTTCAGCTAATAAGAAGGAATAACAAGTATTGAATAGGAATGTACTGAATGAAACCAAATAACACAAATAATTGTTTCTTTTCAGACATTTGTTGTGATTGCTAAGAGATTCAAGAAGAAATTCATCTACAGATTCTCATCAACGCCATCATTTTATTTGCTGTCACCATGGCATCCACTGAGGAAGTTAGCTTTGCTGGTAGCCACCAATCAACTCTTCGATTATGTTGTTATTTTGACAATATTAGTCAATTGTGTCTTTCTTGCCATGCCAGACGAGCCTGTCACAGAACTTTCAGAGTATGTATGCTCTAAATTAAAAAAAATATGTCAACTTTACAATTTCAGGAAAAATGGACACCTAAGATCAGGAGGTCAGTTTAATGTTTAAAATAAGTCTAGTATTTTGCAGCACTCTGTAGATATTGTATAAAATTCCCTACCAATACATTTTAAATTGGTTAGCAGAAATTGGAAATATGCAGTATTTAATAGCACATCATTACATTTCATAATACTGAGATATAAATTAACTCAGAATAGATACATTACCCATAAGAAATTGATGTAATAATGGATGGATATGTGAGTACTGCTAGTTATTTTCTATATAGTCGGGTTGTGACTTTAAGACTGATATTTAGGTTATAAATTTGTTTGATATAAAGTCTTTGCATAGCTTTATTATGGTAGTGAAAACATGATTTGTCACAAGATTTAAAGATATGTCAAATAATGATTAATTCACATAATATGGTATAGATTATTCTATATGCAGTCCGTCATATGAAATGATACTACCGAGTGAGAGAATGCTGGATATTAGCACAACTGTACAGATATATTTGCGACGACAGGGCGCCTTAAACCGCAGGAAATGTGATTCCTTTCAATTATTATATTTAAATCTCGATAGGTGCACATAATAACTGTGTAGTTTTCTATCGCGGCTCGTGCATTCAAGAAATTATTAGTGTTAGACAACCGTGGTCATGAAATTCGTTATCGTAAAGTCAACCCCGGTAACGAAATGTGGTACCGCGGATCACCGTGGTAATGAAATGCGTGACCACGGATCACCGCGGTTTCCCAAAACCCAACCGCGACCATGCGGTTTATAATCCGCGGTTTTAGTACTGCGGGCGACCGCCTGACCGCAGTATTACACCGCGGTCGTACTACATGTCAACCTCGTTAAGGAGGGTCGATTAATTAGAGCATAGCTGTAGTAACCCCCTCTCCACCGAAGCAGACCAGAATTCCCTAGTCTAAAAATTTTCCATAATACAGAATTTACAGATTCTATTTGCACCCCACCCAAAAGGTTGTAATTTCCCGACAGGTACTTCAAGCTGGGGTGTAGCTAGATTATCTCCATTGAGGGGAGAGGGTCCATATTGGAATTTCCAACTGTGCTCCTTGGCCCAAAACCAAATTCCCAAGTCCATGAAATTTAATTTGCACCGCCCTCATCATGGGCTGGAATGTCACAAACCGGTACCTCGAACTTCCCAAATATTGGCTCCTCCTATGATATCAATTTGAATCAAAATATTTAACTGAATGTGGGATTATATTAAATAACCCAAAATATTGATTGCTGAAAAACAAACTATCAAAATATTTTCAATTTATTTTAAGTCTAAAATTTGCAAGTAATGTTTAAAATGTCAGGCATGGAATTTTCAACTGTATTGAAAAGTTTGGCTAAAGTTGGAGTGGAATGTTGTTATAGCCCCACCCCTACTAGTATCACCACATTCATGAATTTAAGCTTTTTGAACGTAGCATACCCGTGGCTGGAAATTTTCCAACTATGTAAATGCAATTTCAGTCCAACAAGAACATTTATCTGCAATTAGTGGAATATTCTATAATTTTTACATTGAAAGTCGAATATTTGTCTACCTTTGGTCGAATTTTTTCAAACCATATATAGGGTGTGTCAGATTAGAATTCCCAACATTTGAAATGTTTCAGGTACCAGTCGGAAATGTCCAACCAATAAATTATTGGGTGGGGGTGCACATGAAACCTCTCTGACTTGGAACATTTTGGTCTGGTTCAAGGGGGTGCAGTTGAAAATGTCATCATTACCATCCCCATAGCTATGCTGCTGTTAGGCATTCTTCTTTCAATTCGTTTACGACATTGCTGGACTTTATTAATTAGCTTCTCTGTCGTGTTGTAATAACATTGACATTGTTCTTGATTCAGTTAATTAGAAATATTGCTAAATGATTTGCTTGAAATGCAACAACAAAAACAAGTTTTATTGCATGTATATGTCAATATGTGGATGTCATGATTTTGCTCTTATTTGCTGGTACCAGTAGTCATGTTTCCCCCAGAAGTGGGATCAATAGTGTGTGCATTATTGACCCTCATGTGCTGTGATTTCATTTGCCCATTCACTAGTCATGCAATGACATGCATCTAACATTAAAGATCACCAGAGAATATATGCTAAATATTCATAGAATATTTAGAAAATTCATTATTACTTTTGACATGATTACTGTTATTCAGTTAAAAAGAACACAATTATTTTAAATTTCTGAACAACAAAAGACAAAAAGTTTGAGATATTGAGCCTTATATTTTATATATTTAACCAGACTTTTTTTAATTTCAATTTATAATTCTGGCATGATATAATTAAGACATATATCACCAATAGCAAACGATTTTGGTACACGTATAAACAAAATTGATCTTTGCTCTGAAGCAGCGTTCTATTCTTTGAAACAAACAATACACAATATTGACTGGCTGATGGCATCCCATTAGTGCCCTGAACACAATAGTACAGAATAATTGTTGTATCATCGGGGACTTCATTCATACTGCTCTGGTCAATACTTGTTCTCGTGCATGCATATCTTGCTTATTATAAAACCACTTCTATCTAAGCAATATTAAGGGACCATAGCCTTAAACATCCGGATTTCTTTTGTCATTTTTGTCTTGTATTTTTCTATGATAGAATCTAATTTTGTTTATTTTTAAATCTTGTTTAGCATAAAGATATTCTATATAAGACAGTTTGAAATATTACCTGTCGGTCTTAAATGATACAAGGTATTAATAATTAACCAAATAATTTGTTCCTTGCTCTGGGTTTGTTGTATATTTCAGCTGTTCCATGACTCAGTTGTTGTTATTAGCAGGTATGTGACAGCAAGTCAGCATGTTGATGTTTGTCCTTGTCCTGTACTCTGAACAAAAATTTGGGGGACTGAGAAATCAGTGGTGTCCGCGTCCGTCCCAAATGGTTTCTGAATGATAACTTTAGTTTTAGTTAGGCCAAAACGAAGAATACCTGTGTTTAGGGTAACCCGCCCGCCCCTACTCAAAACCTGCCGCCAAATTCCATTTTATCGTTTTTCAAAAATTTCCTCCGACTTCATTTTATTTTTTTGTAATTAGGAATTCGCGACTACGGAATTAGCTTAAACAAGTAAACCATTTCCTTGCAAATATCGTCAATTCACGAAAAACGGAAGTGCCGCCATTGTTGTTTTAGTATATTCGTATTCCCTCGTCATTGTTCGGCAAACCTCGCCGATTTCTCGAAAGCGGAAACCAGAAAACACGCGATACTTGTGCCGGAATAATTTATGTATTAACCGGGGGGGGGGGGGGGGGGGGGGGGGGTGGGTGGTGGGTGGTCAAAGCCACCAACAAGCAATTTTTTCCACAACTAAAAAAAAAAAATCCTGCTTGTTTTTTGGTGTTTTGGCAATGAGTTGGGCTTCAAAACCACTTTGAATGAGAGAAATAATGTAATTCTAACTGGTAAACTGACTGCAGGCAGTTATCGTGTTGTATTTTGTTGCAAATTTTGAAATCCAAGATGGCCGCTGGCAGCCATGTTTTTTTGGCCGAATGACATAAAAATGACTCATGCCTATTTACATGTCCATGTTAACATCCATGATAAATAGTATGCACAGAAATTCATATACAGCTGTTTACAGTGAATTTCCCCCCGCAAATCTCTGTTTTAGTGTTAAAAGGGGGGGGTGGGTGTAAAAAAATGGTCGGAAAAAACTGCCGAAAACGGAAAAAAATTTGGCGGTGGGGGTGGGTGGGTACAAAAAATGATCGAAAGGGAAAAAATGCCATACGTGCCTGAAATTTTTTTCCGACCCCCCCCCCCTGTATTAACTAGTAAATCGAAAGTAACCGGATATTTTGCCGATTGAACATGGCGGGAACACTTCCGTGTGCGGATAGATCCTGAGTTTTAGCTATTAAACTTCACAAATGCGTTCATATGAATCAGAATAGAAACATCATGGCGCCTGTCAACTATAGCACAGACATGTTGTCATGCGTGAACCGGTACCACACGGATTCTGAACTGACAGAAAAGGACATAGTAATCAAATGTCGGATTAAAAATAATTCTGACACTTTTGAAATCGACCCAAAGCTCAAAATTCCATTATTATAGTTTATCCACCTCTCACCGCATCCACCCTGAAAATTATAAGCCTGACGTAACATGAGTCTGTATGTACCCATGCAGTAGGAGTGGTATGTGTCTGGTAGAACTTATTTTTTTCCTAGAACTATTTCTCATTAAATATTCATTAGGCCAAAACAAAATATATGTGTGTTTGGGGTCTCCCTACCTACCCTATCTTAAAGGTGCCTACCCTAAACTTTTTATTGGGCCTCCAGTAGATTTACATCCCCTCTATGCCCAGATATTGAGTTTTTGTTAAGTAAAATTATAAAAATTAATATATTTTGACACTCTAGTGGATTATATAAATAAACTTTACATTGATACACATTGAATTTTATCATCCTAAGTATTTTGAGATCAAAAACAATTTCAATGTCCATAGTATTTCAGAATAATAAAAAAAATAATAATAAAAAAATCTACCTACCTACCCTAATTCTCAGAGAGGGTGGGACCCCAAACACAGGTATAATTTTGTTTGGCCTTAGTGCTACAGAAAGCCGGACCCGATGAATCAACATCTTCTGTGTCGCAATGATCCGAATGCAACAGTCATAGGGTAATCAATGCACATATATTGTTCTTGGAGCTTACTTTGTTTTACAGGTGTTAATGCCACCACCGCTTTACATATTGATTATGTTATGTACGTCACGTTGGCGTTGCCGCATGTATGTGTCATTTCCAATGGAGGAACTCAAATTAAATTCACCTTCTGAGTTGAATATTTCGCAAAATTTCTTAGTATTCGAGTCGGTGGATAAACAAAATATCATACGTGTCTTGTGTGGGAAATTGAAAAGTAATATGTCCACTCGTAGGATTTGGCCTGTAATATCCGAGCTTCAGCGTGAACATAAACCGTTTAATTTCCAACACTAGACACTTATTCTATATATAATATCATTTAATATAATGCTGTATACATGTCATTGAATTTCTGCAACACCATTAAACTGATTAAAGCTACCATGACATTGATTAGTGTGACAATGACTTGCCCAAGCTATATACGAGTGACACTGGCAGAGGATTAGAAGGCACGAATACTTAAATACTATTCCCCCGTGAAAAATAAAATGAACAAATAAAATAAAATGAAGTACCGCCCGCCCGCCCCTGTTTTTTCCCTCATGTTACCCTAAACTCAGGTATTCTTCCTTTTGGCCTTATCTGATTGTTTTAAAATTTTGTGTGCACAATCAATGGATTACCACTCACACGAAAATACATGGTCCTTGTCGACTTATAATTTGCTGATTATTTATGGATTCCGGATAACTTTATTTTTAGCTCAATTTTACTTTGTAAAGTTTGAGCTATTGCCATGGCTTGGTATCCGTCGTGCGTGTGTGTGTGCGTGTGTGCGTGATTCGTCAACAATTTCCTTTAGCACGGGCTACAGTTCGTACCTTTGATCCGATTATTATGAAATTTGTAGATGGGAACGGGTCATTTTGGGGTCATTTGTAAAAAAAACATGGCCGCCAGTGGCCATCATGGATTTCAAAATTCAATCCATTAGCACGGGCTACAGGCCGTACTGTTTGTCGGCAGCCATCTTAGATTTTACTCTTTGCATGACTAAATCCTTTGACACGGGCTACAGGTTGTACATTTGGTCTAATCATCATAAAATTTGTCATGGATGTTAACAATGACATGCAGATGGGAACGAGTCATTTTTGGGTCATTCGGGCAAAAAACATGGCCGCCAGCAGCCATCTTGGATTTTACTCTTTGTATGACTAAATCCTTTAGCACGGGCTACAGGTCGTACCTTTAGTCTGATCATCATGAAATTTGTCATCGCTGTTGAAATTGGAATGTAGATGGGAACGAGTCATTTTGGGGTCATACGGACAAAAAACATGGCCGTCAGTGGCCATCTTTGATATCAAAATTTAATCCATTAGCACGGGCCACAGGTCGTACTGTTTGTCTGATCATCATGAAATTTGTCATGGATGTTAACAATGAGATGTAGATGGGAACGAGTCATTTTGGGGTCATTCGGTCGAAAAACATGGCCGCCAGCAGCCATCTTGGATTTTACTCTTTGTATGACTAAATCCTTTAGCACAAGCCACAGGTCGTACCTTTAGTCTGATCATCATGAAATTTGTCATGGATGTTAATATTGACATGTAGATGGGAACGAGTCATTTTGGAGTCATTCGGCCAAAAAACATGGCCGCCAGCAGCCATCTTGGATTTTACTCTTTGTATGACTAAATCCTTTAGCACGGGCTACAGGTCGTACCATTAGTCTGATCATCATAAAATTTGTCATGGCTGTTGAAATTGGAATGTAGATGGGAACGAGTCATTTTTGGGTCATTCGGACAAAAAACATGACCGCCAGTGGCCATCTTGGATTTCAAAATTTAATCCATTAGCACGGGCCTCAGGTCGTACTGTTCGTCTGATCATCATGAAATTTGGATGATAATATTGACATGTAGATGGGAACGAGTAATTTTGGGGTCATTCGGCCAAAAAACATGGCCACTAGCAGCCATCTTGGATTTTACTCTTTGTATGACTAAATTCTTTAGCACGGGCTGCAGGTCCTACTTTTAGTCTGATCATCATAAAATTTGTCATGGATATTAACAATGACATGTAGATGGGAACGAGTAATTTTGGGGTCATTCGGCCAAAAAACATGGTCGCCAGCAGCCATCTTGGATTTTACTCTTTGTATGACTAAATTCTTTAGCACGGGCTGCAGGTCGTACCTTTAGTCTGATCATCATGAAATTTGTCATGGATGATAATATTGACATGTAGATGGGAACGAGTAATTTTGGGGTCATTCGGCCAAAAAACATGGTCGCCAGCAGCCATCTTGGATTTTACTCTTTGTATGACTAAATCCTTTAGCACGGGCTACAGGTCGTACCTTTTGTCTGATCATCATAAAATTTGTCATGGCTGTTGAAATTGGAATGTAGATGGGAACGAGTCATTTTGGGGTCATTCGGACAAAAAACATGGCCGCCAGTGGCCATCTTGGATTTCAAAATTTAATCCATTAGCACGGGCCTCAGGTCGTACTGTTCGTCTGATCATCATGAAATTTGTCATGGATGATAATATTGACATGTAGATGGGAACGAGTAATTTTGGGGTTATTCGGCCAAAAAACATGGCCACTAGCAGCCATCTTGGATTTTACTCTTTGTATGACTAAATTCTTTAGCACGGGCTGCAGGTCCTACTTTTAGTCTGATCATCATAAAATTTGTCATGGATATTAACAATGACATGTAGATGGGAACGAGTAATTTTGGGGTCATTCGGCCTAATAACATGGTCGCCAGCAGCCATCTTGGATTTTACTCTTTGTATGACTAAATCCTTTAGCACGGGCTACATGTCATACCTTTAGTCTGATCATCATAAAATTTGTCATGGCTGTTGAAATTGGAATGTAGATGGGAACGAGTCATTTTGGGGTCATTCGGACAAAAAACATGGCCGCCAGTGGCCATCTTGGATTTCAAAATTTAATTCATTAGCACGGGCCTCAGGTCGTACTGTTCGTCTGATCATCATGAAATTTGTCATGGATGATAATATTGACATGTAGATGGGAACGAGTAATTTTGGGGTCATTCGGCCAAAAAACATGGCCACTAGCAGCCATCTTGGATTTTACTCTTTGTATGACTAAATTCTTTAGCACGGGCTGCAGGTCCTACCTTTAGTCTGATCATCCAAAAATTTGTCATGGATGTTAACAATGACATGTAGATGTGAACGAGTAATTTTGGGGTCATTCGGCCAAAAAACATGGTCGCCAGCAGCCATCTTGGATTTTACTCTTTGTATGACTAAATTCTTTAGCACGGGCTACATGTCATACCTTTAGTCTGATCATCATGAAATTTGTCATGGATGTTAACATTCACATGTAGATGGGAACGAGTCATTTTGGGGTCATTCGGCCGAAAACATGGCCGCCAGCAGCCATCTTGGATTGCTCCATTGACTGTAATACATTAAATTATTCCCTTTCCAAGTTGAGCTACAGTGTCATTGACACTTTCATTAGTTGTCAAAATTGGGATATGGAATACTCATATATGAAAATACTAATCAAGTTCAAATTTCGGTTCGGTCTGCCCATTTTTACTGCAGTTATGTTCCTTGTCGACTTATAATTTGATGATTATTTTGGTTCTGGTTCTCAAATTAGATATCATATCAATTATCATTCATTTCTTGTATAGCGCACCTATCACCGAGGTTTCAAGGTGCTTGACAACATTAATATAAATTAACAACTTCCAAAATACAGTTCAAACAAGCGATAATTATGTAGCCCTCATTAGTTCCACGCCAAAATGTTCAGAAAAATATTCCGTGAATACATGAGTTTTCAAAAGACCTTTGAATTCATCATATCCAAGCTGCGGATGATCAACGGTAGAGAATTCAAGAGAGTCGGTCCGGCTATAGAAAACTACTGTCAACCTTCGGCTGCACTAAGAGCATTATTAAAATGTGTCCGGGTATATATACCTAAGTCCTATGAACTGAGATGCCTGGGTGATACATAATCACATATCTTTGATCTTTACATGGGATCTTACACACCACTCTGGCCGCGGTGTTTTGTATTTGCTGCAGTCTCAACATTTATTTTTGGTTAACACCGTACAAAGAATTTCCATAGTCCAAACGGCTAGTGATGAACTCATGCTGTAATACTTCTATGGCAGATCTGGTCAGACACTACTGTATTTGACTGATATTACGGAGATGATAATTAGCTGACTGGCAGTGTCGTTATATGTCTGTCCAGTGTAAGATTATTATCAAGGTGAACACCAAGATTTCTTGTTGAAATCTTCGGTATTATTTAGCACCCACTTACAAGATTAACAGAACTTACTTCTACCATGGAACGTGGAGTCGTGATGTTCAGTTCTGTTTTTATCAGTATTGATTTTAAGAAAGTTAGAAGTCATCCACTGATTAATGTCATTAACACATCCTTGTAGTCGTTCAACTGCTACCGATTGACTCTGAAGATCCCTTCATCAATTTTCACAGCATGCACCTCTGTTAGGAGTACTCGGTGCAAATCCATAGTTGCTAGAGCCCAAAGCCGCCATCGCACACTGCCGCCACCAGCCATATTGGCCACAAGCCACCGCCAGCCATATTATCTCTTAACGCCAGTCACATTTAAAAATCTCTGCCGCCGGAATTGTAAAATGGCTGAGCCGTGTGCAAGGGCTTATATGTCAAGCACAACTGTACTGTGAATCGCAAAGAACTAAACCGCATTACATATTTGCCCACTATTGGCATACTCGCATGGACACGGCATGGTTGTTATATTATCAGAACACCGGGCCCTTTAATGTGGAATAGACTATCACAATGCATGCTTTCATATAACTGAATGGGCGCATCCATTCGGTATTGAAAGGGTTAAAATATAAATTGTTTATATCGACAACACCCATTCTCAGACATCGCTGGCATTTGTCAATACATGTATATACACATAAGAATATTATATATCATTACTATCGGGTTCATCATTCAATGATGCATGCATATATCGTAAGATGGCAGTGATGATAGCAGTCTGAATTCGACAGAAGTCCCAGTGTAGCTACAGCTATGCTCTCAGTAAGCGACCTGTTTAACGAGGTTATGGGCCGGTACTTACCGCGGTGATACCACCAAACTACCGCGGTTATCATTCTGTACCGCGACGGAGGGCGGTTGACCCGCGGTACTGGTACGGTATTTTTACCGTTGGTTACCGCATGTCACCACGTTATTGGTGTTCGTTACCGCCATACACCGCGTTATTATTTCGTAACCGCATTCAAAATACCGCTAACGGCCCTCCACCGCGGAGAGAACACGACTGAAACAAGGCGTCACACGGTAGGTAAATGATTATGAATAACTTTTGTATTGAATGAACACCTGTAAGCTGGACGTAATTATGTATACGTAATGAATATAAATGAATAATAATGCAATCGGATTACATATGAACATGTCAGGTTTACATGTAACATATTACAAATGTACACGTACATCACGTTTAATCACGTCGGCGGTTTTTGAACTCGGCTATAGTTGCTTACGGCGCGACTGGATTACGCAAAACACCGTGGAGTAATAGTTTTGTTGTTAGCATCTATCTTACATATCGTCAAATGATTTACGCACCCGATTCCTATATCGGTTTCCACTCATGCAGAATTTTTTTTTTTTTTTTGTGTTTCCGAAATCTAAATTTCTTATAAAATGGGAAAAGTAAATCCTCCATTTATCTGAATTTGGTCGAAAACAGCGGGGACGGTGCATTAGTAACACTAGGTCCGATTTTAGTGTTTGAGGCCAGGACGGCGATCATTGCAGAAATATTCATATTCGTTCAAATCTATAGTATTGTTGATATGCCAAACATAATCGGCGCGTAAATACTATATTGTCGCCAAGACGTACGATTGTACGCATGCGTGAAATAGTAAAGCAATTTACAAACATTTGCGCCTGAAGATTTATTGTCGGTGGGAATAAAATGTATAACTAAGAAAGCGTGGCACATGTCATGCAGCAAAGTAAAGTTATCATCAACAATGTGCGCGACAAAAGACACACGCAAAACACCAAACTGACATTGAAATACTGTAGACACAACGTTGTCAAATCAGTCTTTGATTTTGTTACGTGAACATTGATTGAGCTCACGAGTGCGTGTCGGGCGGCATCGTTTGATGTGAAATTGCAACTCTTGGCGAGGGCGTGCACTTGTAGTTCTCGGTGGGTCGCAGTATAAATTATATCACATATTCCTATCTAATCGTGATTCCGAAGAAAAACATGCATGGTGTTGGAAAGTTTACATCTAGATATGTTTGTTTGGTTATATACAGAGGTTAACATTGTAACATAATTATTTTAAGTGATCGAATTCGGTGTGTTTTAGTCCTTGTTAGTTTACTCCCGATATGGTAGCAATAAAGAGCGTTTGACTCAGTTTTGTGCGACAAATATTTATAAATAGCTATTACGTGCACAACATTTTATAGATCGAATGAGACTTGTCTGTCTAAAGCCACGTGGCCGTTCGCACATAATATTATTAGCAATACCAAAATAGATCTATAAATATCTGAACTACCTTCTACCAGCATTATGTAAGCCAAACGGACGCATTGGAGTAATGAAAATACAAGTGCCACGTGTGTAATTTTACTAATAGCACCATCAACAAAACACAAATATTTATTTCTACAATTGAGGCCAGTTATAAAAAGACATGACGACATCTTGAGTGCCCCGTGTCCTATATTAACAAAGTCTGCCAGTTGCAGTATGACGTAATGAGTGACACGTGCTTTTGCACAGAATGTATTTGTTTTTCCTTGATATACGGGAGTTCCACGTTGTGTCTTGTATTGCTAAGACAATAACTCCCGTTAAACGAACAAATGGTGTTTGTGATTTGCAGTTAATGAATGTCAAAGAAGTTAACGATATTTATTCTGGCGACTTTCTGGGGACTATTTAAATAGTATCGTTATCATTCAACTTGGGGATCACGTACATCTTAACGTTTATATAAACTATAGATACAGGATTTATCGAGCTCTCTAAAATGGCCGAAATAATTTGTTCCCTTCCCGATAACCCACACTGCTCACAAATAGTGTAATTTATGGGAATTTTAGGCAATAAAACGAGACTAGAAATGTTATTATAATATTTTAATATTCACATTAATTGAAAACTGACTTTTCAAAGTAACTTATACTTACCTTTACTTAATCTGGAAGCCCGGTATATTTCCCGATACTCGGCTTTCATCTATTTCAAAAAGTTAATAATACATTTCAAGGTACACAGTCATGGACGGAGATCGTGAGAACGGCCGTCCTATTTTGGAAGATTAACGGTCAGACATCGAATCCCGTCGTTAACCTCGTCTCAAAATCGCTACCGCGTAGCGGTAATGTCACCGCGTTTGTGCGGTTCATTACCGCGTGCCACCGCGGTACCAATATTCGTTACCGCTGGTAGTGCGGTGGTACTGTTAACGTCGCGGTGGTACCGCGGTACGCGCGTGGTAGTACAACCGCGAATCGCCGGTATGTCGCAGTATTGCACCGCGGTATTAACGCATGTACACCTCGTTAAAACAGGTCGCTTAATTTGAGCAGTGCTGTACTTATACCGATTAGATGGGAAACTACATAGTATATCCATGCCAGTCCTTCGTGAATTTTCGCCATAATGGAAAAGCCCAACATCAAAAGATTACATGTGGTCTGGAATTCTACGGGTTCACCACAAACGCTAAAAAAACGGCATCTATAACCGGGGATTAGGAACATTTCGGAAACGAAAATACGCTGAATGATAAACATCTCAGCCGGCTGAGCCGCCATATTTCGTCAGCCACGAACGTCGTGACAGAGCTGGCTTAGCTAGCTAACCAGCCACGCAATCGATTGAGCCAGCCGTGAAAACTATTTGTCGTGGCTTCGGAGTCTAATAGTTGCCATTGCATCACCGTATTTGTTATCCTCCGCAAACAAAGTTTGGCAGGGGATATAGAAATGGGCTCCATCCGTCTAGACATCTGTGAGTCTGTAACAACTTTGAAGTGCTTTGTCTTGGTCGTCATTTGGATTTTAATGGTCTTTGGAATGTTGATGGAGCAATATGGGGGAAAGAGTATTTACAAACAGCGGGTTTTGTCCATTGATATGCTTTCTGAGAGGAGGCAGTTAATTGTTACACACAGCATTATGGTATATTTTAGGACACACTGACACCTATATCAAATTGTCACTCAATTCCCTGTTCTGATTGATTCAAAAGCTTGGATTCAACTGTCAACACATATCCATTATAAAACTGATGTGAGCGCCTGATAATTTAGTGTGGGATAGAAATTCTATATATGCTTCAATGTCACAATGCTCTTTTTCACCAGGTGGTCGCAGGAAAAGGACTAATCAATTCCAGTTCCGCAATCTGAATGATATCACACTGAGCTGCAATGTCAGCCGTACAAAGAACAGCTAATGCCGATATATCAAGCAAATAATTTCCTCAGTGCATGTGCATATTTGATTAAGGGTATAGTCACAAGAATACCTGCAAGGCTGCAGCGCTACTAGATTCACAGCAGGTATTGAGAGTGTGTGTAGTCCTGGAGTGCTTGGAGTACTTGTATGTTTTTTGTACAGATAATATGATGGCAATTTATTGGAGGGCCAAAAGTGCAGCCTTGGATTCTATAATTATAAATATCTCAAGATTTAATAAAAGCAAAGTTGATGACTGCGAACTTATCTTAGCTTCTATCTGATAATCATAAATAATTTAACCTTGAAGAATATCACACTATGTTGTTGACAACTGTGCTCAGCATGCATGTAATATTGATAGGACTTTTGTCACTTTTTAGTCTTTTATGGCTTGTTTTCATATGGGGGGGACATAACCATAAAAAGGTGGGGGTATATAGGAATCAGGTTCTCTGTCCATACATCTGTCCATCTGTCCGTCCATCTGTGAATGCAACTTTGTCCGAGCTTGTATTCCTACATGACTTCTTCTCAAGAACCAATTGGCCGATTTAGCTGATATTTGGTATCGAGAGTCCTTGGGTGACTGGCAGACCTGTCACCCCATTACTTCCTGTCAGGGAGATTGACTCTGCCAGTCAGTGAGATTTCAGGTTTTGTCAGTGAGATTTAATTTGGTCGTCAAAACATACATATTTGGTCCCTAAAACTATATGAAAGAGTTAACTGCCCTTTAAATGTGACATTCGTTGGAATGGTATTCCATATTTCTATAGTATACCAAAATTGTTTGATTGTGGACACAACTTAAATATCCCAACATTAATAAAGATGAATTTGAGGTATTATTTTAAAATTGTATTATGATACATGTATATACAACTCAACATATTACAAATGAAACAATCAACAAGAGCACAGAGACCATCAATACACATGTAAAGATAACACTGGTTTTAATAGTTATGTTAATTGCATGTAATTAAGGTAGGATTCCCCTAAATGTTGGGAATATGCATTGTCAATGAGGTGGGCTAGGTTCGGAGGCTCGTTTTTGACGATAACTGCGAGCACCGACTAAAGTGATATATCAAAATGTAGGTCCAGGTTTGGAGTATCGGAAACCAGTGGCACTTTCCGCATGAATGTATTCTAAGTGGCAGAAAAATGTCTTGGAAAATAGCCTTTGGCATTCGTACGCAAACAACGCGAAACCACATTTCACCCCAAAAAATAATTTAGTGACAGGTAACCACGTGTCCCGACTACAATTCCATTTGAAAACATTTAACGTTTTCCACATGGAATACCCATACAGCCAGATTCGCCAAACCCACAAAACACGTGGAGTCGGAAGCCATTTTATGACTTTTATCGATTTATTCGTTATCCGCACCAAAGTGCAAAGGTCAACTGCGGCGAATGCAGGTACCGGTATATATGGAAGACCATAATTATCACTTTTAAAAGCGATTTGCGTTATATGAATATGAATTACTCAAATGTAGTGACTCCATGCACAAACAACGTCTCCACCACCACCACCACCAACAACAACAACAACAACAAGTACAGTTTGGAATATCGAATTACGTTCCCGTTTGTTATAGAACCCGGTCCAGCTCCATTAGATCATAATTTACGTACCGGAATGTTAAAAAAATGAGTTTTGTGTGTACCCAATACTATACGATACGACACAATATATTTGCATAAACGTCAATAAAGGAGCAGTACTCTACAAAACAATACAATATAATAATACTAATAAATAAAACAAATTTCTTTTTTGTTTGTCTGTCGGGCTATGGTTACGTAGCTTTTTATTCCGAATACCCAATAATCCGAAGGTCTCATAATCCGAAGGACCGATACTACGAATATCCGGTACATATTCCGCACGTGACGAACACCTCGTGAGAAAGGTTACAATATAATTAGACCAAGAGGCAATATATCCAATCTAATTGCAATGCCTATTTGTGGTACAATTATGCTTTAGATATGGCCATTTGTTATCAGCATATTTTAGATTAGTATAGTATCAGACTCAGGACTGTAAATTTGTGTCATTTTGTGGTTATCACAGGCGTCTACATGTAATTCAATCTGGTACTCGGTGCGGGGTCCAGAGAGTTTTCAGATATACATTTAAGAATATTTCAGCACACATATCGCTAAATACAATTTGTGTAAGAACACCCATTGTCAGTGTTTGGCACAAATTTATTTGCCAAATTGCTGTTTGCTGATTTAGCAAATTCCTTAAATCAACCCATTGCGAATAATTGTCATTATTATCACTTTCTTCTAATGCAAGGCGAGAGTGTCTGTTTTTTACATACACAGGGACCTATCTAAGCCAATTTTCATACCGCTTACTGATGTGTATGGGAGACCAAATTCACATTAATAATTAATTGTGCTTAAGTGCAATCAATTGCGCTTAAGCGCAAATAATTACGCTTAAAGCGCAATTCATGGTTATATGTAACAAAACACCCCTGGTGAATAAATAGATTTCTCCACAACTTAGCATTAACACCTATTGACATGTCACCTCTTGGTTTCATTGGTTTGGATGGTAGGGAGTTATCCCAACTTCTTTATCAAAATGGCTGACTCGCAATAGTATCACCTTCTGTTTTAGTTGGAGGGACTTGTGATGGCATTATATTATCTTCGGTATATATTAGTTGGGGCTACTTGCAATAGCATTACTTTCTGTATTAGTCGGGGCGACATTGAATTTCTTCAATTTTCGAGTATACAGGCACACCATACGAGGGAAGCAAGCCCTCGGTGACACTATATGATCATGGAAATATTATAGATTTGTGCAAGAGATGCTGATTTAATAAAAAAAAACTAGAGCTCCAGGACTGAAACACCAAACCTCCAGTAATTACACACCATTTTTTGGACAGGGATGCTGATAATATGAAAATAGGGTTTTTTCCCCCTGATTTAAGTCATTAAGTAAACCATATGAGGTAAGAAACCCCTCATGCAGTGACGCCACATGCATTTATAGGATATGACCATAGTAAGGGCCCAAATCTGTGCAAAAATACAATAAAAAACATCATACAAACAATTACTAGATTACGGAAAGCTCTCGAGAGCTTTTTGATGAATGGCAACAAGCCATATTTCCAACTAAATCCTGAAAAGTTACCATAATTCTGCTGTGGTTAAGAAGTCGATTAATTAGAGCATTACTGTATGAGGTAAGAAAGCCCTCATGCAGTGACACCGCATACATGTAGAGGATATTACCATAGTAAAGGCTAAAATCTGTGCAAAAATACATTAAAAACATCATACAAAAAATTACTAGAGTTCCGGGAAGGCGACATCAATTCTTTGGATAGAGGGATGCTGATAATATATATGATGATGACGTCATAGAATAAGGTAGCAACGTGTTTATTTTTTGCTCTGCAATTTTTGTTTAAAATATGATAATATATGATGTTTTTGGTTGAAATTGAGTGGTGGAATTCGACAACATACTGGACTTGGTGCTGAAGAGTCTATTTCTGTGAGCTATGCTGTTATTAACATTTTGGCGGACTTTATTCGATGAGTTCTGATATGTTCAATGCGGTATCCGAGCTGTGGCATTCGTTCGAGATCGCTGTACAGTGACATTCAATGGAAAGGATGATCGTGATAAACGAGCTTCTTTGCTGTACCGTGAACAAGATCAAAGACTTGAGTCCTGGACTCATAGTTCAATTATGTATCGAAAAGTTCAATAACGAGGATGTAGAGAATGCTGTGGCAACGCTGTCGAAATTGGGAATACTGCATGATTATAATAAATTCGAGGATCATAACACGGACAATGGATGGATTGCTTCGATGCAGGGAATTGTTGAAACTTTGAAGCTATATCCTGAGGAAAACATTCCTATATTTGCTGCACGCGATCTTTCAAAGTTGCCACCGATTAATATTATGTATCGAGACGCCCATCGGTTGACGGATGAAGTGAAAAGACTGGACAAACAGATCACTAGGATGGAGAATATCTTACGCGACGGTGAATTGCCAGAAGTCGAGCCAATACCCACGTCGAATATATACGAGTGAACTGTTACTGTTCCCAATGACGGGAATATACATAACAAAACGACAATTCACGATGCTATCGATGTGCTAGATCTGAATCTGAAATCAAGGAAGAGGGATGAGTCATCGAAAAACAATCTATCTAATAATGCCGAGACCCATCGTGCCCCACTTCGTGAATTGTTGTGCGCTGAAAAGAAAGTTCTGAAAACGAATAAACAAGATATAGAGTCTACCAAACCACTGGAGAACACATCATATGCACAGGTTTTGCAAACCCAGGTAGTGAAAGAATTTGAAACATCAAGACGGAATCGACCCAATCGAGGAGTATATCCGCGGAAAAGATTAGTGCTTGGAACATCAGAGCAGTGTGTGTCGGAATTGAAACCGATGGTTCATCGTCGGAAAAACCTCAGTTTTCATTTCCAGATTGACACCGGAGACTACCACAAACGATATAATTCGCTACATACAGAGTAGTTTTGGTATTCGCGTTACTGACTGTGAGAAACTTTCGACAAAGCATTGGAGTTACTCGTCATTCAGAGTTGATTTTCCAAATTATATCGCGAAGAACATAATACTGAATCCAAGGAAATGGCCAACGGACATCTTAGTTCGAGAATTCTATTCAACTAGTCGGTATCGTACTTGACTCATTCGAAACTATGTTTAGTTTATTTTGTTTTTTGTTTTACTTTCAAATTCATATATGGACCTCGAGTCTGAAATAAAGTACAATAATAAAAAAAAAATAAAAAAATATGTAATTAGGGATTCTCCTTGTTGAACACATACTCACAGTTGACTGTTGAGTACAGGTCAAAATTAGCCCAATGCTCATCTTGTGTTGCTAGGTGATACACCAGGTCATGCTAATAGTTTATGGGTAGGTCAGATAGTAGTCACAATTACGCTTAAGCGCAATTGATTGTGCTTAAGTGTAAAGCCCTATCTGCGCTTAAGCACACTATGTGGTATTTGCGCTTAAGCGCAATTGCGCTTAAGTGCAATTCATTATTAAATGTGAATTTGGCCTCCCACAGATGTGGGCACCCAAACTGCAGACCTGTGCCAAAAACATTAAAAAAAAAAAAATTCATATCACAACAAAACATTTATATACCGGTATATTGACATAAGACATTTATTTTACAAAAGATGGTTGGAATCATATTGTAAAGCATGTTTGGCTTTCATCTGTGAAAACTTCAAATAGTTTGAGTTCAGGTTTGTTACAATTCAGCTACCGGTACTTCCGTATTTCAATCAAATTCAAGTGAAATTACACAATACAGTGCAGGAACAGTGCCAATTTGATCTAATCAACCTGGTTATTAGGTGGAATCTGATAATACCAAATGAATAATTAACATAATAGAGATTAGTACTAATAGTAATTACTAACTTAAAGGTACTCAATCTGATCAGAGGGTCCTATATTATTATTTCATTGGCTTTGGGGGTAAAAAATATAATTGATTCGAGTCGAGGAACCTACCAATCAACGCTCAGGGTGATCAGATATCGATATTTGAAGTTTTGTTATTTCTATTCTTACTGTCCCAGAACACGCTGTCAAAAGGATGTTCTCGATCAAAATTGCGTTATTATTACCACTTGATTTTAGAGTTATCCATCCTTGTCTGTTTGAATAGTGTTTCTGGTGTACATATCTCGAGAAAATTACGAAGTTATGGGCAATTATTAGTACTCATCTCGAGAAAATAAAAAATTTCAAAAATCAATTTCTAATAACTCTGAGCTTTTTTTTATGGGTCCCTCGACTCGAATCAAATATTTTTTTTACCCCCCAAAGCCAAAGAAATAGTAATATAGGACCCTCTCATCGGATTGAGTACCTTTAATATACACTATTTCTGCACTACTACAGGTAGTATATTATATGTACATGTATGTGTCTCTCACTTGAATTTTTATAAAATAGCCTAATACCGGTATATGAATTAGAGTGATATTAAACGGTACTGGTAAATCTCATTTCAAGTACGAAAATCATAATCCATTGAACCAAAAGATATCTGACAATAATTTATAATCATTTACAATCCCATACATATATAAAAAAATTCCAAAGTTACGCTTGGACAAATTAAACTCTCAATACAATGGATTTAACAAAAAAGTTCAGGGGGACAACCGCCAGACCCGACCATCAGCAGGGGGACACCCCCTCCCGATCCTCCCTGCTCCGGCCTTTTGGATATGCTTTTGGCAGATCATTCCCCGATAACAGGTGTTCCCAAAAATCCCTGGATCCTTTACTGATACATGTACAGTATATGTAATGTAAGGTTAGGGGTTGCGCGTGGTCCATCAACCGCGAAACATGTTTTTTATCAAAATAATATTGTATTTGACCAATAAAACATTATAATTTAGCACATGTAAATAAAAAATATAACATATAGCATCAGATAGTTGCTTTATAATAATAGTTTGGTTTCGAGATCAGATATCGGATGCTTCAGGTCGAGTCATTTTATGCACACAATATGTCTTAAGTATAGAATAGTGTTAAAATGCATTCGTTCAATTCATCACAACTGGAACATAGAATGGAATGACTTTATATACAATGGGGTCTCGAGCAGTTTACCCCTTCGCATATTGAACAACGATGCCATTAAAATGGCACTTCCAGCCCGAGGACAGGAGCGACCTGTCATATTGTAGTCACCCGACTAAGTCCAGTTGATGAATTGACTGTAGAAACATTTAAAAATTATCATCCATACCAAGTTTCGTATGGATGTACTATAAAATATATCGGATCAAACCCATATTCGAACTTGATCTGCATTTTGGTGTGATTAATTTACATACCAAATATGGTGACGATCAGATGAAAAATGTTCGAGTCATAGCTGCATGTGTGAACTCTTTAAGTAAAAACAAGAGCAAAAATGGTTAATTACACAATAAAAAAAAAACTTGTACCGGTATGTACAGATGAAGAACGTGATAAGAAAAACCTAGGTAAGAAATATGAGGCAGATCAGAAGAAATATGTTTGACTTTACTAGTATGGCATCAGATAGCATGTGTGTACGTGAAGGGTTCATTATTTTCTAAACAGATCAATGAATCGATGCGGTAGCAAAAAATACACAGGTGAGGGGATCACTGGGGGTGTGTCATCACACATAAAATAAATAGGAACACAATCGAACAAAAAGTAAATAGGTTTATATGGTATCAGATAGCACATGCCAATTTGGCATTTGTGAATGCAATCTGTAAAGTGTTAATAATTTCTAAACCGATCGATACAAAAACTATACAGGTGAGTGGTGTGTCATCATAAACATGTACATATTATAAAAATTTGAACAAGATCTGATAAATTATACTTGAGTTATTGTATCAATAGCAAGTGTGTACGGACGGACAGACAGACGAACGATAGCTGGTTGATCCAGACACTGGCATTATGTGTTCCATACATGCCTACACATAAACACATGCAACATACACTACTTTCTAAACGAAATATTTGGATCAGAAATTTGCCAATCAAAAACATCGATACTGAAAATTTGACATTGATTTACCTTTTACGGTATACTCAATCGATCTGCGGGGTCAAATGCTTCATTTTCAGGGCGGAAACAATATGGTTTCAATTGGTCATTCGAAATGTACATAGACCAATTAGCAATCAAGTTTGGTCACTCATCTCAGACAGAATGTGAATGGATCACATGGTCAAAATGTCAGCCGATTGGAATTCCGAACTGTCAAAATTTTGTGTTTGTTCTGGCGATGGCTAGAACATTGACAAATGCTCCCAAACTAATATATGGCAACAAATCAGTATACTAATTATTAGATAACAGTTTAAGAATACACTGAACTCACCTGAATGCGAATATAGATGATTAATTCCAATCCAAACAGAACGATAATACGATGTAACCCAAACATCCATGCTTTGACAAGCCAAATCACACACTTTCCACTTTGTTATTGCGATCGAATATTGATTCGAATGCACGAACAATTCAATGAGACTATACGTACATGTGACAAATCAGTCCGCACGTGAAATCGCTGTCTCTAAACTGTATTTTTAAGTGTAAACACGCAGTGTTGACTAATGTCAAAGCGCTAATAACTAAACAATTATTGCGACCCCGAGACACATTCCTCCCCTCACATATCCATGAATGAACAAGAAAATATCTCACAATTAAAGTGACATACACAATTAATAATTAGAACTGAAGGAAGTCAGAAAATTTACAATGATTCGTTCCTGCCCGACTGCAATTTTCTTTGACTGTTGTTCATTGTCACGTGTCCATGATTCAATCAAAATGGCGTCCCCATAGTAACGATTTCTTCCAACTTGCAAATCTTATTTCTACAATAATAGCTCCTAGTAAATTGACCATACTATCGTATAATTGATCTACGGTGTCGGGGTGACAATACCGCTGGATAATTTGGCCAAAATAATGAAAATTAAAGGATTTGTGATTTTGTCATAAAAAAATTTCAAATAGCATTTTTTCCACCAAAATCACCGTTGAAATTTTTTTTCAGTCTCAGCTATGACTTCAGATTACCGATTTATACAATATCTGAGCTTGGGAACTCTCCAGGTCCCCTATTTCAATATGTGGTCATTTTTTTTTCTCATGGCATAATTTAGGGGAATCATACCTTAACAACATGATGAAGCTTTATTTCAATTTGAACTTAAACACATCACTGAGTGACTACAAATACTGTCTATTTATTTTCGTCTTAGTGTTGTTTTTGACAGCTTCATCATATCGTTAGTTACATCCAATTGATAAGTCACCATTGCTGTTCAATTTACACGCTATAGGAATCACTGTGATGAACAAGCCTAATCCTAGGTTTGTAAACGAACTTTAATAAAACCCACCAAGTATAACTGAAACGATCAACATAAATTACATTACTTGATGTTAAAACATACAAGAAATATACTAAGAAATAAACATATAACAATCTTATCCATTTCTCTTATGCATTAAGGGGTCATCTCAAAACTCTAATCGGTACCGATTGACATTTACCGATTGTAATCAAGCCTTTTGAATCGGAAACAATCGGTAAGTCGGATAGCGTAAATACGTTTTTAGCGTCATGAACGGAAAAATCTGTACCGATTCTACCGATCAATGCACAAGACGTCAAAAGAGGGAACGCCACAGTCGGTAAGACAATCGGTACCGATTGAGACGTTTTAACGTTCGATTTCTGTTGCATGAAAGAGTGAACGCCGCAGTCGGTAAGACAGTCGGTGAAATCGGTACTGATTGAGACGTTTTACATTGTATCGTCGTTGTATGAAAGCAACACGCATCTGTCGTTGTTAACCCCAGAACAGAGATCATCGGGGATTCCCCCGGAAAAAATCCTATGACCCCTACACATTTACGACAATGGGACAATCCTGGATCAACTCTGTGCACTACTTTTACTTTGCACGCGCTTAAATTAAAAAAATATATGTTCCAATGCGCGTCTTATATGAGATATAAAAGTGACCATTAAAAATCCGCACACTGTGTGAATAATATTTTAATTGTTAAATTGTTAAATCTACGCTAAACAGTACTTTTTCAGCACTATTTTGACCAATTCTCTCGTATTCCTCCGCGCACATTTTAGGAAGTTTGTTTTTAATAATGTCATTTTTGAAGTCAATGTGACGTTTTCGAAGCATTATCAACTTAATCAAGGTGAATCGACGCACATCAAACAAAATTATTATTTATATTTTATTTTTTACAAAGACAAAAAGCCGTTCTGTCCTTTTGTTTTCAATTATAAATAGTAATCTAACAGACACTCGAAAGCATGTGTTTGTCAAAAATTAAACAGATTCGAGGTACCTGGCACGTGTAGTGAGCCGACGATTTGCAGTATGTTTTCATATACTTATTCAATCGGTAATTTAGTTTCGAAGCATCGTGTAAATGGAACTGGTGTTCTGAAAAAAAAAGCACGTGTTCCGATATACTATTTGTTGCAGAACACCGGTCTTTCAAATTACCGATTGAATAAGTATAAGAAAACATGGATGGCGACGAGTCAAGAGTCGCTACTCGCTAATGGTGAAAAATGTTTTAAGCTCCGTTAATTTAGTGTCCGCAACGATTTTATCGCTGCAGAGTTGTAGCTGAGTATGTTATTTATAGGAAACATGCGACATATGCCCAGTATTTTGTGTTTAGTGTTTTTATTTGAGATATGTTTGTCCGGGCACCTGGTTAAGCCTGCATAACTTGAGTTTATTATATTAGGATACCGATTTATAAACTCGATTAAACCCTTATTTTTATACGAGAGTTGACTGTAAGGAAACCTTGGTCTAGTTATTACTAGACTGAATACAGGCCTACGTGGTACCGGTATTAACTTGAAAAAAAATACATAAAAAAATTAAATCATGTGTTGCCAGACCAATAGTGAATTACTCAGCGACGTTATATTTGAGTACTGGTAACGTTCTGATCGGTAGATTCGGTACCGATTGTGACTGTCACAAATTGACGTAATCGGAAAAATCGGTACCGATTTCACCGATTGACGCGTTGTTCAAAAACATCATTTGTATGTTGTAATCAGTATTTTATCGGTAGAAATGACTTCCACAATGCGTTGTCAATCGGAAAAATCGGTGTTTTTGGCCATTTGACCGATTTTAGTTTTGAGATGACCCCTAAAGGGAGCTTAACGAACATGTTATAACATAGCATAATTTCTTACTTGTGTAACAATAATCATGTCACATAATGGAAAGCTGCAGTCCTATGTATCTGAATGATCTGTGACCTCTTTACCAACATTGAAGCCCTTTCTCATGTGGGTTATGATTGTGTGTTCAAACTCCTTAATCCCTGCCCATAGGAAGCCATCAACATGAACTGCAATAACACCTCCAAGTCCAGATTTGCCATGCCAATAGAAGATAGCAGAATCAACCGTAGACTGTCTTGTACCACAAAATAGCAAAGATTTCTTCACCTTGAACCACATTATTAAAGGATGCATTGGCTAGCCCATAGACACACTTGGTCAGAAGCCATACTTTTTTAGTAGATTTTGCCTCTTAGGTGGAAAGGATGAAAATTTCACGTTGCAGTTTCTCTCCCTGTAGAAAGGCTGTTTTAATATCCATTGTGTTGATCTTTTTTCAGGTGTTTGATAAGTTTATTATGCCTTAGCTGCAAATCAATACAGAACATAAGTGCATTAGTACATGAACAAAACATATTTACATATATATAATACAAATAGATATATACAAGAAGTGACCCCCGATTTGCCTATATTATATTATTTGTTTTGTTTATTTGTTTGTTTGTTTGTTTGTTTGTTTTTTTGGCCACGCTCATTCGCCTGTTGTGGTGTCATAAAATTCCGTCCGATTTAGTCAATTTTGTCAAGCTGGGTTTTCCCCTTTGCATGAAGCTGTATCATGTATATTTGGCATCGATTGTGTGTATTACATGGGGTAATTTCTTAGCGATAACTTTAGAAAAATACATACTTTCTTAAGGAGGCTCATATTTTCCACTGTTACTAGCCCACAAAATTTTGTCAGGTTAGGCGACTCCCAGTAGTACGTAGGTATATATTTAGCCCTCAGAGTGTGAAATTCTTTACAAATTAACACATGGTGGTATTCATCCCCTAGTCCTTCCCTACATGCCCTGCATATTCTTTTCTCTTTAACCTGGTCTTGCCATCGTCCTGACTCTATAGATAGTCTGTGGTTAGCTGTTCTAATCTTAACAAGATACTCAGATAATGTTCGCGGTAACTCAGTGAGGTATTTACTAAAATTCAATTTTGGTTTAATTTGTCGATATAGTAAACCCCGAGATGAATTCCCTATTTCAATTCGCCAACTGTCTTCAAACTGTTCAATCAAAACTTCCACTTCTTGTGTGTAATGATGGACAGAAGCAATCTGAACGAACTCTTCTCACAAGTGGGCGAATGTTTCTTGATTTCATTGACACATTCCTCCTCAGATCCTCTTGCAACAGCCTGGATTTTCTATTAATCACTCCATCAGCTTCTTTCGCAGTATTAACCCATCTTGTTGAGATGCACTTTTGGCTAATATTATTAACTTCTTGGTACACAGCATGTTGGTTCCAGCTATCCAGGCCAATTTGGAAGTTTAATCTCTTCCTGTTCACTTGCATCATCATTAAGAACACAAACATATGCAACAGAGTTGAGATTAATGGACAGATGATCACCTTTCCTGTGCTGAGACTCCACAAACTCGATATTATACCAGTTCTTTTTGCTAGTAGATGCTTTCTCGGCTCCTCCTAGAATTACAGCCTTATACAGACAGCAATCATCTGGATTTTGAAATGTGATCATTTGATCCTTCTGTAGCTTAAATGCTGTCAATTCTCCGAGCTGAAGGATGTCTTGGAACCTCGGCACTAGAAATTTCCTGTGCAATACATTGAGCATCCCTATAATCCTCATCTGATTCCTGATCTGTAGAACAAATTACTCGTGCTTTGTCTCCAGTTTATCGAGAACGACTGTCCCTTTCACTTTGGGAATCACTATCTCTATCACCATGAGAATCAGTGTCCATATCACCATGAGAATCAGTGTCCATATCACCATGAGAATCAGTGTCCATATCACTATGATGATCAGTGTCCATATCACTATGATGATCAGTGTCCATATCATCATGAGAATCAGTGTCCATATCACTATGACGATCAGTGTCCATATCACTATGACGATTAGTGTTCAAACGACTCTGGGATTCTGGAGTCGACTAGTCGAACCCCAAAAGTCGAGTCGACGTCGACTAAATACATCACCAACCTTATACAAATGAAACACATGTGAAAGAAAATTACAAATTCCGTGCCATCATCACAATATTTACACTCTACTGTGATCAGAGAATTGAATCACGTGACACGTCACGTGGTTTTGTTGCAAATGAACCGGTGCTCTAGAAACCCACCGATCGCAAATAAATTCCCTACGAATCTACGATGATAATGAGAATAAATAATTGAGGAAATAATTGAGGGATTTTCTGTTTAATCATGAAATCAAATAAATACTTCCCTGCCAGGGTATAGAAAATAAACGATACTCAGTCTCAGAGTCAGCTCAAAATAAAAAAAACAAAAGAAAACACACACCCTGTGTGACACACATTTAATGATTATATATACGATGATGTGTACATAGGCCTACTTTGTAAGTTGCCATAACTTCCGTAAGGCGTACGTAGCAAGCAGAGAGTTAGACTCAGTTAGTATCGACGAACACTTTTGTGGAAGCCCCTCCCTCTTTACCTGTGTTGGTTAGAAATGCGCACTACAAATTTTTGTATCCGCGGTATAGGGAGTATGAAATGTGCGCGAGCGTAGAAACTAAATGACGCAATGCAAAAGACCACGTGGCATTGACCTGGAACATGCGTGAGACGTCGGTCAAGTACGCCGCGACCTAATATTTACTGTTTATGGACCACGTGCTTTTTAGAAGTCAAATATAGAGTTACTGCTCTTGTATTGAAAATGAGTAGTGGTTAACTTGAATTATCGCATTGGCGAATTTCGGCGTAGTTCTATGTCATGCTCGAAATTATGACATATGTTTGGACTTTGGAAAGCTTCTTGAACATAGACTAGCTATCTTTGCTGCTTTTCTGACCCACATTTAGTGAAATCATGCATTGTCAAGGCCAGCTGATGAGATTATATACTGTATTCCGACTAGTCAACTGTGGAAGTTAGAGTCGATTTTCCATAATCATAACTTGTAGTCTTGTTAGTTAGGTATAATCACATGTCTATTTGTAACATTGTATGGGAATAAAAAAAACTTTGACGACAGACTGAGATAGAACACCAGAAATCTTAAAGTTTTACTAATTAATTATCCCAAATTTGACATGTTTGACCGGACCGTTTAGCGGCAACAGAATATTTAAAGTGATTGTGCCAAAAGACCTCTTCAACGAAATATCACCCAAGATCAATTAATTATGTCCAATGTAAACATAAAATCATAGTATCATTCAGATTTAGCACAGTTGTGTGTAAACCAATTAATATACCGTATATAATCAATATACAATTCTTAGTAGGCAAAATTTGCTCATTTTGCGGGGACTTACGAAAAGGTTTGATATAAACGAATCCCGTCAAAGGTTTCGAAACAAGACTGAATCATCATGGCGGTTTTGAATTGAACCAAACCTTGAATGGTTCACAGGGGACTAATTGTAATGTGTTTCTGACTTCCAGGTATGTTTTCCTTGCCATCTACATGATGGAGATGTTAATCAAAATGATAGCAAGAGGCTTCATCATACACAGATATACTTATCTCCGTGACCCGTGGAATTGGCTGGACTTTATTGTGATAGTTATGGCGTAAGTTTTATCAATTCATTCACTGCTGAATAGATTGTCTCAGTTGGAATGCGTTATTCTTTATTTGCTAGGATTTTTAATTCAACTTGACAAAGTCAAGTTTGAGCTATTGCCATGGATCGTTATCTGATGTGTGTGCGATTGTCTGTCAGCAATTTCCATTAGCATGGGCTACAAATCGTACCTTTGGTTGGATCAGTGTGAAATTTGGCATGGATGCTGACACTGACATGTAGATGAAAACGAGTCATTTTAGGGTCATGGTGGCGTTGGTGGCCATCTTGGATTTCACAATTCATTCCATTAGAATGGGCGTTTTTGTTTGTGTTCTACAAGGTCGCTAGGGCAAACTACGTTGAATCCGATCCATGAAAGTGATGTATGTATTATGTATTATTTCTTAGATAGTGATTTTTTATTTCCAATAGTGATTTTTTATTTCCAAATGGTGCAATATAAATATATTTGTCCCAGTTTTAAATCTTCACAGATAAGCAAAATCTCAGCTTAATGTTTGCGTAACTGGGATATTTAACCTGTTGATTTCTATCAGTCACATGACGATAAACAAATATTTATAATCTAATTATTTTTTATATTAACTAAAAATATAAGTTAAAGTTGAATAATTTATGTTGTATATTTATTATATAGTGCATTCATAATGAATTTGGCGGGAAGACTTGATGTCAACAATGAGAACATGTTGTCTTAGCTGCTGCATTTGAGTCCTTTGATGTCATCACAGTTTAATGCACTCTCTGTCATGAATGCCTCTTTGAACAATGCACATGTGCATCTGAGTATACTATGACTATGACTATGATTATTTATTCATAACTCATTCATATGATATATACAATTATATACACAGTGTAATAGTATAACATTCAATGAGCTATCGGGGACAGCATAACCAAGAAGGTTGTCCACCTGCCGTCCCCGTTGAAAAGTAATATAACTATACATGTAATAATAATTTTAATTTATCTAGGTTTTGTCTTGTTAACTTTAAACATTGGTATATAAATGTCTGTTTTTTAATAAATAATAGTATAATTCGTTTGTCGTTCACCGTTCATCGCTCAGTTTGTGATATGGTATGTAAAGTACAAGCATGTGGAGTATGGATATGTGGATGAGGCCATCGGAGAACCATGATAATTGTTTAACCAATGGGTCGGACAAGGCATTCGAATAATACATTCATGTATTTCCTGCGATAGGGTGATGATGCACATGTATTATCTATCCTTCTCTCTTGTTATACAATGTCAGTTATCGCTATACGAATACTATACTACTTATTACACATCGTTGCAGTCAGGACAATTTTTGTATGTACATTTGGGATTCAGTTGATATGAAGATAGCCTATTTCGAGAGTAATCATTTTTGAACATTGATCGTGTTGGAAGACGTTTTAGTTTGTCGTCCAGGGAATTCCACATCTTCGGAAGATAGTGTTCTGGTAAGTTTTCCGAGAAGACACTTTTCGGTGTCCCAGATTTGAGCATACCATCTTGTCGCGTGTCATTTTGGGAACTTGTGAAGAAATTTTCAAATGAATTTGGTAACTGGTCATGAAACCAGTCATGCACAATGAGATTTGAATGCAGGGTATAGATATCATTAAATTTTAAAATGTCATTTGTTTTAAATAGCGGATCTGTGTGACTATTGTATTTTTTATTGTTTATTATGCGCATGGATTTTTTCTGCAGTTTGAATACTCTATCACTTTTATTCGAATTTCCCCATATATGTATAGCATACATCAAATGACTGTGAACTATTGCATAGTATAACGATTTGAGTGCTTCGCGTGGTAAGAAGTGCTTAATTTTATTCAGACTATAATTTGCACTGGCAATTCTAGCGCACACATGATTTATGTGATGATGAAATTTCAGTATACTGACTGAAACTGCAAGACAACTGAGACAGGGCACAATTAGGGAGAGATGGGAGAGATTGGAGATGAATATAAACAAACTCAGGCCTATTTTGTTTTCATGGAAGCTGTATAAATTTGCAGATCTGTTTTGTCCAAAGTCCGACCAATTTACAAATAGTGCGCTTGCTTGTTTTTTGTCGGAGCTCCATACCAACATAAACGTCAAACTAGTTGAGATATTAGAACACTGAATTTATTAGATTGGGAGATAGGTTATGTACAGCAGAGCAATGTTGATCACATCTTTTGGAAATTAACTTATGTTACAATGCTGTGAGGTATCACTGAAGGAGGGGCCCATATCGATGACTGACGAAAGTGGACCTCGTATCTATAATCGTATCACCGACATACATATTGTGATACATCAATGCATCAATGTATTACATATGGCCCCTAGTGTACTCACATGTGTTATGTTATGACACTAACTGTGATAAATTTTTACGATTGCATCATCATTTCATCAAGGTCAAGGTAATGCCTGTGTCGCAATGCGATTTAATTTTAGTGTATTTCATCGTCCTTGTAAAACATAAAACAAGTTTTACGAAGTCAATTCTTTTATTTTTATGTGTATTTTTATGTGTACCCATACCATAGTATGGTACACATAGTGTCGACGTTTGGATTGACCACTCGTCATCTGTACATCCGTCTGTCCGTCCGTCTGTCCGTCCGTGTTTACTAATGACTACTTATGTGGCTAAGATTGTGTAAAATGGATATTTATGTGCATAACTTCCGTTGCGTGGCTAGCCACGTAACAGCTTTCAGATGGACGTTCTAAAATGATCTATTTGGCCTAATCAGCTTATTTAATTTTGTAGTCACTCAAAATTTGGAGAAAAAAAAGTCCATCGATTTAGACATCCATGACCCGTCAATAGGAGATGTCGGACACTGACAAGACATTTATGTGGCTAGCCACCCAATCACGGACCTGTCAGTTTCTCCTATTCCACTGTCCCAGTTGCTGTGAGCAAGTTTTTGAGTAAAAATCAGCTTCTTCTGCTATAATTCCAACATGTTATGAATCCATAATCTGGAGTTTTATCACTATCTACTACTTGATAGCCACTTAAAATTTTATGGCTACTTGAGAAGCCACATAAAAACTAAAGCCACATTACCATTTCTAGCCACATAGGTCGAAGCCACATATCTACCCATTTGTTGGTACGTCCGTCTGTCTGTCCATAGACACTTTACGCATAATGCGATAACTCAAACATTTTCTATCCGATTGGAACCACAGTTTGTATATGTGTTTCTCAGCCCAAAATACAGAGTTCGAATATGGGTGTGATCCAAGTTTTTTTTTAAGGAGTTATGGCCCTTTTTTGACTTAGAATTTACGGATGCTACGATAACTAAAAAAAAAATTATCTGATCAGAACCAAATTAGGTATGTGAGTTTCTCCAACTAAAATACAGTTCGAGTTCGAATATGGGTGTGATCCAAGTTTTTTTTTAAGGAGTTATGGCCCTTTTTTGACTTAGAATTTACGGATGCTACGATAACTAAAAAAAAAATTATCTGATCAGAACCAATTTAGGTATGTGAGTTTCTCCAACTAAAATACAGTTCGAGTTCGATTATGGGTTTGATTAGATTATTTTTAATGGAGTTATGCCCCTTGACATAAAATTCATGTATGCTTCGATAAATCAATCAGTTTTCATCTGATAGGAACCAAAAATGGTATGTGAGTTTCTCAACTCAAAATACAGATCGAGTTTGAATATGGCTTAGATCCTGTTTTCTGTACCAGAGTTAATATGGCCCCCTTTTAACTAAGAATTGAACAGATTTGAGATTTTTATGCTTACAATATATAACCATAGCAGTTTACAATTAATTACCTGTGATATCAGTTAGCTCTAAGAAAGAGACTTGAGTAAACCTGTATTATTGGAATTAGAGTTATTTTTAGCCATCATATGTTCAGCACAGCAGTGAGAGGTGTAACCCATTCATGAATCAATGGATTCTCCCATTCAGTTCTAAAAGTATAAACTGGAATAGTCTACTGTTCATTTGTAGGGATGTTCTCAGAATTTGAGCAGACAGAGAGAACCGCATATAGTAGCACTATTTTTTATAAAGTTACACAGTCCTATAATGATATCTGATGCTCACTGCTGCCATTATAAAATGACTTTAATAGCCATCTGTTGTTTATTGCATTTCCATAGTGTGTGGACAGTGTTGGCTCAGGGTTTATCAACTCCCACATAGCTCTCTGGTTTAGCCTATCAATGCAGTGTTCAGGTGACATACCTGGTACAGTCCCCTAATTTTATAGAGTTAAAATTGTTAACCCTGGTCATCAATTTTATGCTTTTGGTATGTGAGTTTCTCAGCCCAAAATACAGATAGTTCGAATTTGGGTTTGATCCATTTTTTAAAAACAGAGTTATGGCTTATGGAGTTTCGTGTCCAAACTGAAAATAGCTGATCACTATCGCCAAGGTATGGGTTAAACATCTGCCGATCGTGATCGGCCTCTCATTCACATCACAATTTGGTGAATTTGCTAGAGTCTATCTTAGATAATGTGCAGTGAATATGGACTTTAGTAATCACACAAGAACAGAATAATCAGTGCTGACAAAAATGTTTACCCCTCCGAGAATCTCATGTACCTAATGTTCGAACTTGATCCTGTTATGATTGATAGATTGCACATTTGCATGCATCAATCTTGTCCATCATATATGACATATATTTTTTTAATAAAGATGACAAAATATACTTTGTGACACAGGCATTACCTTGACCGTGATGATGCAATCGAAAATTGATCACTGTTGGAACATAATTTGAAATAATTATGCAGTCAAGAATGTTGTAAATAGTGTTTAATGATATAAATAAGTCATCCATTGACTTAATTTGTGTATTATGTAATGTTCTTTACACCCACTTAATTGGTCAAAGATACCCGGAGTGCATATGTCGAATCTGGCCTGCTTGTACTGAGATTTGTACTCAATTTCTACCCATGCCGTTTGTGAATTATTTCCAGCAGGTCATATTTTGTAGTAAAAATTTACACATGTCCAGAAAAGGTGCTAAAGGGTCGGATTAATTTTGAATGGTTTCATTGTGAATCGCTGGAGTAAGTCAGTTGCAAATATAGTTGGGTGTGACTTCTATAGGCTAATAATGCAGTATTGAAAATAATACATATTTAAATCTGGCTTGTAAATTCCATTAGAATGTTGGTCTATGTGTTTTAATTTTATATTGATTTTTTAATTAATCAAGTGCAGCTTAATTACAGAAAACAAAAATAATTTACAGTATATACTATATCAGCCCATGCACACACTTGTCAGATAAATGTTATGACTGCTTCGCGTATTTATAACTTTTGCCCTGGAGATTTGCATGGAATTTTCCATGCAGGATGTAGGTATAACAGCAAAATTCCAGGCTTAAAGTTTAACTCACTGTAGAGTTCTAATATTTTTCTTTCTACTGGTGATTTTTAGCTCAACTTTACTTTGCAAAGTTTGAGCTATTGCCGTGGGTTGGCATCCGTCGTGCATGCATGCGTGCGTCCATCCATCAACAATTTCCTTTGGCTCACTCTACAGGCCGTATCCCTCATCCGATCATCACCAAACTTCATACAGATCTTTGGGGTGACATCCTTTGCACACCCTATAGACCACATCCCTCGTCTGATCATCACCAAACTTAATATTCATCTTCCAGCTGACCTCTAAATGGGAGCTATAAATTTTTTTCCGAAATTTGCCAATATACTTCATAAGGATCTTCAGGGTGACCTCTAGATAGGAGCCAACAATGTTTTCTGAAATTCATTAAAAAAACATGGCTGCCAGCAGCAATCTTGGTTTTTGCTCTGCATGACTAAATCCTTCGGCACAAACCTACAGGCCGCATCCCTCATCTGATCGTCAACAAACTTCATAAAGATCTTCAGGGTGACCTCTAGATGGGAGTCAATGAAATTTTATGAATTTCTTTAGAAACATGGTCGCCAGCGGCCATCTTGGAGTTTACTCTTTTCATGACTAAAATCTTTGGCACACCCTACATCCCATGTCCCTCATCCCTCATCCAAACTTCATATGGTTCTTTGGTGTGGCCTCCAGATGAAGCTGTCCAATTCTTCCGAAATTTGTTGAAAAACATGGGTGCCTTGAGCCAGTTTGGATTTCACATTTGAATCCATCGGCACACACTGCAGCCCACATTTAGTGGAGAAATGTTTGAAATGAATTTAATTTACACAATACAATCCATTTACTGAAACTTTTTTACATTTCTTCTTTATCATTCTATTTACTCAGCCCTGGGAATTAAGGAAAATTTGCCTAGGCAATATTTTTGCCTAGGTGAAAGAAATCGGCCTAGGCAAAAACAGATTTTACCTAGGCGATTTTGCAACAATATTGCCATCTCAAATCAATATGATTCAGTAATAACCTGAAATGCTTAGTTATTTTGGAAAACATTTCCAGGCCACTACTCATCATATATATACATTCCACAAATTATCTCCAAAACTAGTGCCCTTATGGGTAGCTAGTTAATGGCCCAGTGCCATGGAAACAATTTTAGGACAATATATGTAAAGAGTGATTTAAGGAAGTCATTTTGGCTAAAGAGGTTCTATTTCTGATAGACAAATAAATTTTAGTAACCCAATGAACTTGTTTTACCTAGGGAATATAATTGCCTAGGTAAACTGATTTTGCCTCTGCTTTTACCTAGACATTGCCTATTGCCTAGGCTAATTCCCAGGGCTGTTTACTGCTCAGCATAAAATTAAAAATGCCTTCCCAAGTTAAGCTAGGGTGTCATTGACACTTTCATTTTTGTTTGTGATATGTGGGTAAAAAATGTGAGATTGCGTTATCACATCAAGTGTTCTGTCGCAAATTTCAACAAAGCCTATGTAATACCTGTAACAGAATATACGTACAGGCCCGATATTGTTTATAAGCGGTAGTTGGCCCATGTTTGACATTGTTCACTGAAATTGTTCACTGAAAATGATTGTCTTCTTCATTGAGGGAACCCAAAACAAGCGCAATCAAGTGACTTCACGCATGACTGCATGTATATCAGTATATGGGTCTATTATACATGCATTGTTCCCAGAAGCGTAAACATGGATGACCCCAATTTCTAGAATCAGGCTAAATATAGGACATACAACATCTCATATTAACACTGTGTACTGGTATCTCAGTAGATTTTCCAGTTTATTAGCTCAACTTTTCTTTGTAAAGTTTGAGCTATTGCGATGGCTTGGTATCCGTCTTCCTTGTGTGTGTGCCTGTCAACAATTTCCTTTAGCATGGGCTACAGGTCGTACCTTTGTTCGGATCATTATGAAATTGTCATAGCTGTTTACATTGACATGTAGATGTGAACGAGTCATTTTGGGGTCATTTGGCCAAAAAACATGGCCGCCAGTGGCCATCTTGGAATTTAAAATTCAATCCATTAGTGTCATACTGTTCGTCCGATCATCATGATATTTGTCATGGATGTTAATATGGACATGTAGATGGGAAAGAGACATTTTGTGGTCATTCAGCCATAAAACATGGTCACTGGCAACCATCTTGGATTTTACTCCTTGCATGACTAAATCCTTTGGCACGGGCTACAGGTCGTACCTTTTGTCGGATCATCATGAATTTGTCATGGATGTTGACATTGACATGTAGATGGGAACAAGTCATTTTGGGGTAAATCGACCATAAAATATGGCTGCCAGCAGTCATCTTGGATTTTACTCTTTGCATGACTAAATCCTTTGGCACGGGCTACAAGTCATACCATTGGTCGGATCATTATGAAATATGTCATGGCTGTTGACATTGACATGTAGATGGGAACAAATCATTTTGGGGTCATTGGGCAAAAAAACATGCTGCCAGTGGCCATCTTGGATTTCAAAATTCAATCCATTAGCACGGGCTACAAGTCGTACCTTTGGTCGGATCATAATGAAATTTGTCATGGCTGTTGACATTGCCATGTAGGTTGGAACGATTCTTTTTGGGATCATTCGGCAAAAAAACATGGCCGCCAGTGGCCATCATATATTTCAAAATTCAATTCATTAGCACAGGCTACAGGTCCGAGTGTTCGCCTGATCAATATGAAATTTGTCGTAGATATTAATATTGACATATAGATGGGAATGAGTCATTTTGGGGTCAATCTGCCATAAAACATTGCCGCTGGCAGCCATCTTGGATTTTACTCTTTGTGTGGCTGAATCATTTGGCACGGGCTTCAAGTCGTACCTTTTGTCGGATCATTATGAAATTTGTCATGGCTGGTACTGATCATCATGAAATTTGTCGTGGTTGGTAATATTGACATGTAGAACGAGTCATTTTGGGGTAGTTCGGCCGTAAAACATGGCTGCCAGTAGCCATTTTGGATTTTACTCTTTGCATGACTAGTCCTTTGACACACCCTACAGTCCACTTCCCTCATCCAATCATCACGAAACTTCATATTGATCTTGATATTGATCTCTAGATGGGAGCTATCAAATGATTTTGATATTCATTGAAAAACATAGCTGCGAGCAGCCATTTGGATTTTATTTTATATATATCTCTTCAAGTTGCTAATCTTAGACATTTCAACTTTCTGCATTCCTAATCACTCCATCATTGACTGTAACACTTGAAATTATTCCCTTTCCAAGTTGAGCTACAGTGTCATTGACACTTTCATTTCTAAATCACATGATTTCTCATGCATTAATTGTGTCATCGCGAATAAATACAAATCTTTTGCATCTGGATAGTCTTTGATTATACTCTGCGTGGAATGCATATATCTCCAAAAACAGTTGGAGAGCAATGCCAATTAAGTTTGGTACAACTGCATAAATATTTGGGTATGCTCCCTGCGACTGATTTTGAAGATTTCATGATGGGTGGGGGTTTATTGTCCGGGTAAAATACGATATTGTAGCACCCTCTGATCACCGGGTCTGTATATACAATACCTCTATGACACGCGTTTCCCGATAAAGTAAACTATTATACCGATGATTTCTCATATTAGGAAACTATTAAATCAATAATAAAGATAGGCCTATAAAACATAAAATGCCGATAAAAGTCCGGAGTACTCCTAACACAGAACATTTCCAACCAGCTTGCAGTGTTGTTTTCCGATTATGCTACTCTGAAATAAAGTAAACTCCAAAAGAATCCGATAGCTTATGTAAATATTCCAAAACGTTTCCCAATATTAATTTCCCAATAACTGTATATGCTATCAGGATCTATCTGGAAATAGGCTGATTTCCCAATAGTAGTTTTGAGATGACGCCTTAGGGGCAATGTCATAATTAAATTGAAAGTTTTCTGGTATTTTCCTGTTTTTCCCCCCGCCAAAATTAAAAATTTGCGGGGATATAGTAATGGGTTCCGTCCGTCCGTCTGTCGAGCTGTATGTCCGTCCCGAATTTGTAAGAGTCATAACTTGAACAAATGTAAATGGATTTAAAAGATTTGTGGTATATGAGTTCACCTGACCATTAACTAGAATTAGTTCGCAAGCCAGGTCTGGCCAGATATTATTACCGGAGTTATTGGACTTTGTTTATTATTTTTGTTGAATTTACCAAATAGCAAATAAGACGACGTCACAGGGCTCATTTCCACAAATGTCAACGGATTTCAAAGATTTTTGGTATATGAGTTCACATGACCAGTATCTAGAACAAGTTCGCAAACCAGGTCCGGCCGGATATTTTCAGCAGAGTTATTGGACTTCAAATGGATGACGTCACATGGCTAGTACCTAAAATGAGTTCGCAAGCCAGGCTTTTTGACAAAATCCCACCTCTTGTTTAGCATATACTGAGAACGCAAACATTATTGAGAATGCACTTCCCCAACTGCACATTTCGGTGGGGGATACTGCCGTCTGCGACTGCTTGTTTTTATGTTTACCCATACCATAGTATGGTAAACATAATGTCGACGTCCGGATTGACCACTCGTCGTGCGTGCGTGCGTCCGTCTGTCCATCCGTCTGTCTGTCTGTCCGTAGACACTTTACGCATGGTGCGATAACTCAAATATTTTCTATCCGATCGGAACTAAATTTTGTATATGAGTTTCTCAGACCAAAATACAGATCGAGTTAGAATATGGGTTTGATCCGAGTTTTTTTTTACGGAGTTATGGCCCTTTTTCGACTTCGAATTCATGCATGCTGTCATAACTCAAACAATTTTTATCTGATCAGAACCAAATTTGGTATGCGAGTTTCAGAGCCCAAAATACAGATCGAGTTCGAATATGGGTTTGATCCAATTTATTTTAAAGGAGTAATTATGACCCTTTTTTCGAAAATAAAATTAAAAAAAATAAAATTAAAAAAATCCGATGCTATAACCGAATTATTTTTTGTCCGATTTGTGTTCATATTTGATATTTTGGTTTATGATGATACACCCCTCATCTGTATAGTTTTTGGTATTGATTGGTTGATCGGTTTAGAAAATAATTAACCCTTTACACACATGCTATCCAATGCAATAAGTTGAACATATTTCTTCTGATCTGTCTCATATTTCTTACCTAGGTTTTTCTTAGCACGTTCTTCATCTGTATGGTTTTTATACTCCCCGCAACGAAGTTAGGGGGGGTATACTGGAGTCAGCTTGTCCGTCCGTCCGTCCGTCCGTCGTCCGTCCGTGGACACAAATTTGTCCGGAGTTTTTCTCAGTCGTTTTTTGATCAATGTCCGTGAAACTTGGCACAGACATCAACCACCATGGAAACCTGTGCACCTGCGATTATGAAGTCTGTCTGACTTTTTTTGATCGAGTTATCCCCCCTTTTTCGACTTAGAAATTTTTCGCAACATGTATACTTTTGTCCGAGCTTTTATTCCTACATTTTTCGGTCAATTTTTTAAAAACGTGGCACAGATATTTAGTACAATGGGAACTTGTGCACCTGCGATTATGACGTCTGTCCGACATGTTTTGGTGGAGTTATCCCCCTTTTTCGACTTAGAAACTTTTTTTGCAACATGCATAATTTTGTCCGAGCTTTTATTCCTACATTTTTCACTCAATGTTTTTTAATCTTGGCACTGATATTTAGTTCCATGGGAACCTGTGCACCTGCGATTATGACGTCTGTCCGACATATTTTGTGTGGAGTTATTCCCCTTTTTCGACTTAGAATTTTTTTCGCAACATACATAATTTTGTCCAAGCTTTTATTCCTACATTTTTTGGTCAATAGGTTTAAGATTAGGGTTATGGTTGTACACCTGCAATGGGAACTGTTATTTTATTATTTTAACTAAATGTTTACTGACATGTGAAACATCTTAGTATTTTAAAACAGGGGGGTATCCGTAGTCCCATTGGGACAGTCACACCTCTAGTTGGTATTGTTTAATTAACCATGTCACTCTTATGTTTACTTAGAATTCACCCAAGCTGCTATGACTCAAAACATTTTTCATCTGATCAACACCAAATTTGGTATATGAATTTATCACCCCTAAATACAGATCAAGTTCGAATATGGGTTTGATCCGATATATTTTAACAGAGTTATGACCCTTTATAATTCAAGTAATTACTGCTGGGAATATGAAGAGATGATATCTCACAGACCATGTGTGTTATTGAAATGAGTTAATTATCACTATGGACATTAGATATGGCATGCTATAAAGCCTGATAGTGGTACCACTGGCTGCAAATTTGTTTATAATAATGTCAAATTGATTGATGGCTATCTGGTGGAGTTCTGTTTTCTGTGCAATATTAAGTTTTCCCCTTTGTTGAAACAGGTTCATTACATTAGTTAATGTACACACTTTTGGACTCCTGTTCTGAAATATCAAATTGGAACAGTCCATTGTTACTTTGTAGGGATGTTTTACAGACATTGTTGTTTACAGACACTGTTGTCTTATCTTAGACAAAAATTAATCCACACATTCCTTAGTTCCATGATATGATGTCATTGAAAATGATTAACCCTCTCCACACATCATATGGTTTTGATGCTTTTCATTTGATCATTTTCCTATATTATGTCCAGGTTGATGGTGATCCACTTTTGATTTGCATGGATTTGGGATTAAAATTAAACCATTCCATAGACACATATTATGCGATAAACAGACATAATATTATCCCTTTCACTTTGATCCAGGTTCAGTAAGGGTTTCAATAAATCATCAATTGAATATACATCATTAGAGTAAATGTCTTATTTTGAAATTCCCTCAATTGCATTTTGGTTCCAGGGTAATATTAATGGTGCTGGTATTCTTGAGACTGACTTATTGTATGGGTTTCTAAATCCAATGACATGCTTTGTATAGACTATTTTGTGTTTATCAGTTCATTAGTTTGGGTAAGATTAACCCCATTCTATCCGATTTGATAACTCAATTATTTCCATTGATTATGTTTATACATGTAGTTCTTGGCACAGTTGACGGGAACACACCCCTAACCTGCACAGTGAGGGTCATTTGGTTTATTTGCTTAAAAATATTAACATCCTACACCAATCCTGTTGACACAAAGTGATAACTAAATATTTTTCACACGATCACTATATTAAGTGTGAATTGTTGTAACTTTTGCACTCATAAAAAGGTTGGTGTAAGGATTTATAAAATTTATAAAAATAGCTAATCGCTATCGCCAAGGTATGGGTTAAACATCTGGCGATCGTGATCGGCCTCTCGTTACTGATTTTTATGATATTCCGAAATCAATTACGTTCTGGTAATGTGGGGTTTGTTTTCGGTAATTATTACCAGAGAAATCGGTAGAGATTTCTGTCGATATTACTGGTGAATATGGTAGATATTACCTGTAAGTTAATTACCGGTTTTTTTCCGATAATACAACGTTCCAATTCTGAATTATTAATTGAAGACCACGGAAAATGAAAGATTGTCAAAATTGGTCAGGCGGATTCATCCGCGATTGGCTAATTCATCCGTAGCCCCGCCCATAGTTGTCAACCACACTAGTCAAGCATTGGGTTGGCTTTGGGACAAGCACTCCTGAAGTACAACTATTAAAGTATAGTGCACGAAATGTTTCACACACAGTGCTCTTTGAAGATTATGTTTACTTAACCATTTGCTGCAGTGATATGCGGATCAAATGCGCTATAATTAGTTTTGTGTGAAAGGGTGTACGTCCTACTTATGATAAACATACTATTCAATTTAACAGTTTTGTGTGAAAGGGTGTCATACTTACGATGAACATAATATGGAATTGGTATTTCTGTCATGAATCTGGACCGGTATTAAACATGACTGTCTGATCATAGATATGCATGCATATTTGCGACAATTCACGGGCAGCGTATACATACTTCATTGATTGTCATTCATGTACAGCAGAGTGTCCCTTCATGTTAGTCGTGTATAGCGGAGTTTCCCCTCACCATGCTTAGTGGAGCATGCCAACACACGATCAAAATTTTTTCGGAACTCCGGAAAGTTACCGGATCAAACTTTTAGCTATTAATTAGTGATGTGCTCTATGATTTCCGACATCATGGTTGTATCGGTAACATTATACATTTATAAAGGGATGATGGAAATTTGCAGTAATATTTTTTCTGGCACGCCATCCCCGATCCCATTCCTTACTCTGACACCGTTACTTTGGCAACTTTATAAATAGTACCAGTATATATGTCCTCATAAAATACACCTCTTTGGAGTCATCTAGATAGCTGGCCCCCAATTCCGATAGGGGACAAACAGACATAAGAGTATCCAATAATGCCAAAGATATTGAAAATAGATTTAATTTCAATTGTGAAAACAAGTTTCTAAGCTTGTCCAAATTAATTGTAATTCATACATTATTCAAGACATCTTAACATACTAGTAGACTTTTCAAAGCTGTTATTCGTCACTTTACATGATTGCATGGTGTACACGGCTAATATTTATTTTCCAGATTTGCTACAATACTTGCTGAGCAGTTCAGTTCTGGATCCGGTTTGGGGAATCTCACTAGTTTGCGGACATTCAGAGTTCTTCGAGCACTCAAGACGGTCTCAATAATCCCAGGCAAGTTTAGAAATAAACTCTTTGCATGACTTTTCCTTTCACCAAACAAATAATTTCACCAAACTTCAAATGGATCTTCATGGTGACCTCTAGATTTGTTTAAAACCCTGCACCCCACAATTATTGGAGAATTGTTTATGAAAATTTACAGGCATGTTTAAGATTGCCTCTAGATGGGAGCTATCAAATTTGCGAGATTTTCGATACAAAAAACAATATCATGGCCGCCAGCAACCATCTTGGATTTTACTCTTCACATTACTAAATTATTTGGCAGGCCCATAAGCCACCAGATTCATTCTAACCTTAAGGATGTTTGGGGTGTCCTCCAGATGGGAGCCATTGATTTTTGCTGAAATTCTTTAAAATCATGACTGCCAGCAGCCATCTTGGATTTTACATTTGAATCCATCGGCACACCCTGCAGCACACATTTATTGGAGAAATGTTTTGAAAATTTACTGGCATGTTCAGGATCACTTCTAGATGGGAAGTATTGAATTTGAAAGATTTTCTATAAAAAACATGGCTGCTGGCAGCCATTTTGTATTTTACTCTTTGCGTGAATAAATCCTTTGGTAGCCCTAAAATCAACATTTTCCATCAATTTATCCCAAATTTCATAGGGATCTTCAAGTGATCTTTGATCATGAAAGTTATGAAATTTGAATGATTTTCATTTTAGATTTCACTCTGAATTCTTGAGCATGCCCTACGACCAGAATTTTAATTTCAATTTATCCAAAAATTCAAATGAATCTTCAGGATGATCTCGATCTAGATGGCTGCTTTCATATTTTTCCAACTTTCGTCAAAAAACATGGCCACTGGCAGCCAACTTTATTTTACTCTTTGCATGTCTAAATCCTTCAGCAAGCCCTGCAGCCAACTGATCCCAAACTTCATATGTCTCTCTGTGTTGACCTCTGGTATTACTTAAAGATTTCAATTTCTGAATTTCTTATCATGCCATTGACTGTAATTGTAATGTATGACATTGTTATGAATTACCCCTCCCCAAGTTGAGCTACAGTGTCATTAACACTAATTTTTACCCGAGTTTCATATGGCCCTTAATTTGTCTATTTTTAGCAATTTTATGACCGTTAGCGCCATATTACAAAATGTCAACCCATTCCTTCATATTTTATATAATTATGGACATTTCACAATAATATCTCGATCGAGTTCGAGTTCGAAAATGAGCTTTGTCCAGTTTTTTTTACCAGTTTGTCTATTTTTAGCAATTTTATGTCTGTTCAGCATGATAACTTGAAAAAAACGTTGACTGATTCCATCCATTCATATTTGTTATATGTATCTTTCACAAGAATATCTTTATTGAGTTCGAAAACCAGGTTTATTCAATATTTTTTATCTGACGTATGACCATCAGGTTGTCTAGTTTTAACAATTTTATGACTGTTAGCGCGTTAACTTGAACAAACGTCAATTGATTCCATTCATATAAATTTGTTGTATGAATCTTTCACAATGTGTCGTTCGAGTTTGAAAGCTAGGTTTGTCCGATAAAATAATGCCCAAATCGGTAAACTCATTAGTAATTCCTACAGTAAATTTGCCATTAATTTCGTAATTTTTTGTCTCGCCAGAGTTATTTCATTGATAATTTGTCATGAACTTTATCGGTAATTTCACCCTTTTCCTATTGGTAATTTTTTGTCCCGCCATCAGTAATTTCATCGGTATTTTGTCATGAATTCTATCGGAAATTTGTCAAAGGTCGCATCGGTAATCCCACTGATAAAATAATGGGTTTACCTTCAAATATTGAGAGTCATATGTTTTGCTGATTTATTATTAAACTTTTTATCCAATAAAATGTGTGCATTCATTTATCATAATGGGTACATGTATTTATTATCTCAATTGATATAGGGACTGGAGTAAAGAATGACTCTATGTTTTTACAGTGATGACTAGGCATACCGGTAATTAAAAGGGGTGCATTTAAAACAAGACACTTGCTACAAAGAGCTTTGTTACCACAACATACTTAAAATGTGTATAGCACTTTATAGGCCACTGTTTTTTTATTAGTTGGTTAGCGGAATTTTTTCTGGAAAAGTTGGGTCGGTCGGAAAAAAAAATAAAATGGGAAACACTCAAATATTAGAATTTTCATCAAATAAAAGGAAAATTGTCTGAAAATAACTTTGTATCATATCTATTATCTTGCGTCTATTATTGGCATCTCAATATACAGCAAGATACTTGATCTGACGAGAAAACAAGGTTGATATATGTTTGTAATCACTTTTAATACTCTTTAAACACAACATAGCGAAAACAAAAACACAAAACTAGATGTTGATTTTATTTGACATTATACAGTATATACATTTTACATCCTATATCAGGCTTTCCGCCAGGTTTTGGGGAACGGGTCCTGTTTCCGCCGAGGGGGAAATGCAGTCAATGTTTTCAATGTCGTGGAAACACTTGTGGACCTACTTTTGTTGTATCGGCCAATAGAAGAATCAGAGAGTAGATTTGCTAACCGTTTTGCATCCATTTTCTACCCAAGTTACTATGCTATCAACCGCAATAACTTTAAAACATAGAAAATTAATTAGATAAAAATTAATTGCCAGGTTAATGTCACCGGTGTTCCCAGTATACAGAAACGCGCCCGTTGAAGTTAAATGACTCACTATTCAAGACTCGGCAGATAGTTCGGATGCATAACGTGCCAGAATATAATACTTAGCAGATAGACGATTAGCAGGTTGGAAGCAATGAAGGAATAGAATAAAGGCGCAATGTTTTAGTTCTAAATATCAAGCTAAATTATAATAAACATAGATAATATTCTTTGAAAAAAATGGAGTGATATATATATTTTACGACATAAAGATAGAATCAGTGGGTATGATTAAATTATCGGTAGTCATTTTTCGTAACCTAACCGCAGCAACAGAGCCAGTGGACTCCAAAGCATGTGTTCTAGCGATGACGGGTTTGATCACTTCCTCAGTTCATCTACTGTGTCTGCAGGTTGGAGCTAGCGTGCAACGTGCAGAGCCGTGTGTGCTCGTTCAGAATCCGGAGCATTTCAGTAAAAACTAAATAAAGTGTACTCTATATTCTAAATGGAACACATCAACCTGCACGTTGAATGTTAGCTCCGGCATTCAGACATACTGACATCCAACTTTTAGTGTTAGATCGGTCCGAGTGTGTATTCTCGCTAGAATTTCAAATAAAGTTGACAACTATTTAAATTTCTTAGCACTGTCCCACCAAATTGAGAAGTAAACATCTTTATACATATGGAATATGTCCTGTGGTATGACAGAAGGGGAAAAATTGGCTGGGGGGATGGGACCGTTGCGATCTTCAGATAGATTGCTATTAAGACTATTATACATCAATCTGACCGCATGTAACTTACATTTAGCTTCGCATTGACTATATCACATATGTTCTCTTTATATCACCGCGACGGCAGGTTTCATTTGCGAAGCATTTTCTGTCGTCTCCGTGACGGTGTCTCTGTGGTTCCGGCAAAATTTATCAACTCTCTGGAGGAATCTCTCAAACTGGGAATCTCTTTGCAACAGTGGTCCGAATATTTTGACCCAATCTTTGAAATGTTACTGACACTGTTGCTTTTTTTCTCATCCCGATATAACAGTGTTGTGTTACCAATTAATGCTGTTACGATCGACACGTATTATTCTCTTAAATCACGAAGATAATTGTGCATCATCCACCAATAACGTACGCTAGTGTTCCGAACAGAAGAACAGACCAGAATATTCAGACATATGAACGGCAGAGATTCCTAGGCCCTTTTATTTTAGGTGTACAATTTTGCCCGGACATCGTAACCTGGTGCCTTCACGGAGACGTCAGATAACGCTTCGCAAATGAAACCTGCCGTCGCGGTGATATAAAGAGAACATAAGGTGATATTGTCAATGCTATGCTATATGTAAGTCGCAACGGTCAGAATGATGTATACCAGTCATAATATCAATGAATATGTAGATTGCCACGATCGATAACGTTTTTACCTTTTCTGATTTTCGTGTTACCAAAAATAAACAAAATATGACGTAAATCGCTAATCCTCTAGTTGCCCCCCCTATTCTTTATATTATATATATATACTAGCCGATGAGCCCGACGTTATCCGGGCTATTCAAAAACCAAATTTCAAGTCGATAGCTCTACCCAACCCGACGTTGTCCGGGCTATTCAAAAACCAAATTTCAAGTCGATAGCTCTGCCCGTTTCCGAGATCTGGTCTGCGCATGCGCGAAGCTTGCGTCGCACGGGCTCGGCGACCCGATAAAATTTGTATCCGGGGCAAGATACATTCACATACCAAATTTCAAGTCGATAGCTCCACCCGTTTCCGAGATCTCGTCTGCGCATGCGCTGCACGGGCGTCGCACGGGCTCGCCAATACGACAATGACGACTGCCTGGTCAAACTACACACACGTACCAAGTTTCGTCCCGATCGGTGGAGAATCGTAGATTTGTATAAATGAAAAAATATATATATATATATAATATATATATATTTTTTTATTTACTATCATCTTGTCAAACCCCTGTGATTATATAAAATGTGTATGAATACAGGAGAAGTCATGTAAAATATACTTTGAATACAGGAGAAGTCATGTAAAATATACATGCTATAAATGTCAAATAGGTGTAATATATATGTGAATTTATATTACATCTATGTGGCACTATATTATATCAAATGTGTATAATATGTAAAATAAACTTTGCTATAAAATGTCAAATAAAATCGTCAACTCAACAATTGTATGCAAATGAACTGAGGGCCGACACCGGAACGTCGGGTTCCTCGATTTCGGTGACCCCCTCAGTAAATTGTTCGGTAAGACCACCAAAGTAGTCACGACAAATCAATGCATCGTCCTCGACAAACGAGAACAGCTCTCGAACTGTTATTTTGGGATAAACACATTTCAGCTGTTTTCTTGTGGTCTTGTTTTCCGAAATGACAACTGCACACAGTTATACTTTCCCCATTTCGAAAAAACGAAAGTAGCCTAGCATTGTTACTAGATTACCTAGTAGCGGAAGTGATGCAGAAAACACGGATGCGAAACGTCGCCAAAATTAATCCGTTCCTACAAACGGTACACAAAGCAATCTTTTTTCCTTTTTTTAATAAAATAAATTTTGAGTGCGAAAAAACGTGTCGGCGGCAATAAAAAAAGTTTGGAACACAATTTGATTTTTTTCTAAAAACCGAAAAAAAACAACTCGGCGGATCCGCGAACAAACTAATAAAAAAACAGTGGCCTTATTGATCAGGATTCAATGTTATTGATGTTAACTATGAGATGAGTATACAAATAACCTTTGAACGGGAACAGGACTACCCGTCCATGAGACAACCCACCCTTTTGCTATTTTCCGGGAAGTTTCACCCGATAAATGCAGGCAGTTTCGGCCAAAATTGAACAATTGTGACGAAATTGGATATAGGGATATCCGCATAGTGTAGCTGAATAAAGAAATTTTATGTAGGCATCTATATTGGGAATAATTTATTGCAGTGGTGACAATTCCACCAACAAATTTTTACGGGTGGGGAAAAAAAATTGTATTAAGTAATTTTCTGGGTTTTATGAAAAAAGCTGTTCCCATGGCAACAAGTATGACTCAAGACACAATTGTGAGTTCAATTCCATCACATGTCTTTGGTTACATGTTTTGAATAGGGTAGATACCTGAAAATAGGCTGATGTCTACAGACTCTATAGCAATTTTGACTTGACTCCCTATTGGGTCATATTGGAATACCCCCCTCCCCCCTCTGTTCCAACACGACCCAATACGGGCAATAGGTTTTTAGAATATCCTATAAAGAGCCATGCTCTAAGTTAAATTTTGCAGTCATCAATTCTGAAACACAAAATTAAACACATACAGATATCCTATGATCTCATTACCTGCAAGTTTATACTCATGCACATAACGAACAAAGAAAATTAGAAGGAAGACTGATGATTATGATGTCATCTATATGCCAAATGTCCGTTTGTTAAAATGTTTGGTTTCCGACCGATAACTCCAGTTTGGATTATTTGATCTGAACCAAAGTTGGTATGTGTATTTCCCAGCTAATGATACAGTCCAAGATCGCCTATGGGTTCATTCCAATTTTTTTTACATGAGTTACGGCCCTTTTTCGACTTAGAATTTGACCGATTTCATAACATTTTGGTTTCGGAACGATAACTCCAGTTTTGATTATTTGATCTGAACAAAAGCTGGTATGTGTATTTCCCAGCTATAACTACAGGACAAGTTCGAATATTGGTTCTGTCCAATTATTTTCACATGAGTTGCAGACCTTTTCGAATTTGACCGCATTTTGGCATTGAAATTAGGGGTATATCAGATATTCTTTATATTAAGTTATATTGTTATTGTATTTTGCGGTAGTATAATTAAAAATGGCTAAAGGGAGTATTTTGCTATGCCCTAGCGATGTTCTTGTTATTGATCGATCGGGGCCCATGCATACTGAAATCCCATAGACCAATTTGCATGTTAGGACAGGTGACCCATCTGTATGGTAATGGTATCCTTAGGTATGTCACGAAATCTTAGATTTAAAAATATTTCCGTGATAGGTCTTTTATCTCATAGCAATATCGTTCTTATTTATTATGCCCCCGATCTCCGATGGAGATTTGGGGGTATATAGTGGAGCCCTCCGTCCGTCCGTCCTTCCGTCCGTCCGTCCTTCCGTCCGTCCGTCCTTCCGTCCTTCCGTCCGTACGAACATTTCAACTCATAACTTTGGTTTCGCTAATTCAATTCAGTTGATCTTTGGTATGCCAATAGACCAGCCGGGGGGACAAGATGTCCCCATAACTGCGGTTTCGTCCGCCCATTTTTTCCAGAGTTACGCCCCTTTTTGGACTTAGAAAATTCAGGTTTTCTGCTACTTTTTTTGGTTTCCAGATGATAACTTGATTTTGGATTGTTTATTTGCAAAACCCGTTTTTTTGTGTATTACCAATATCGCAATACAGGTCAAGGTAAAATTTCGGTTCAATCGGATAATTTTTGTGAGAGTTATGACCCTTTTTCGACTTAAAAAATTCAGTTTTTTTTTAGAAAATTCAGTTTTCCTTCTATTTTTGTGGCACCAGACCAAATTTGAAGCTAATATAGAACAACATGTGGCATTTTTATAGCGCTTAACCAGAAAGTTTCTCTGATTGTACAGTCGGGGGCGTTACCTCCGCCTAGCGGTGCACTTGTTTATCTTTCGTATTAGCTTTCAGGATATTAAAGTAAGATGCAGCTACACACTGAGTAAAAGATAAAATAGAATTTAAATTTATTCTTCAGCTGCAAAATTAAAGTTTCCTCTGTTTATAAATTCCTTTAATAATATGATATGTTATGAACATCCTCAATTTGTGGAAGGTGATAGAAGAAAATAGAAATACATACTGGCCATTGTATATGGATGTTGCAGTTAGCATCACAATTAATTCAAAAAGTGCACAGAACAATTGTTCACAGATTCCACGGGTGACTCTCGGGGTTTATAGTGACTTGCATGCATGGGAGGTGCTTTCATCTCAAATCTGAAAACTGGGTTAATTTATTCAATGACATATAGATGTCATATCACAAACTGTGATACTCATTCAACTTTAATTTAACCTGCGAATGGTTTTCTGCTACAAAGAAATCTCAATTACTTCAGTCACCAAACATGTTCGTTTTAACCTGGGAGGAAGTAATACTCTAACTACGGGAGGAAGTAATACTCTAACCAGTAATAACCTGGGAGGAAGTAATACTCTAACTACTCTAGCTAGAAAGAGCAAACAGAACCATCTTATATGGATATCCTTTCCCCCATGCTCTCTAGAATATTAAAACAGGACCTGTGAAATATTTTTTGAACAATATTTAATGTCCCCCGAAAATTTATTTTCGGGGGACTTTTGTAATCAGCTCCGTGCGTCCGTCCGTGCATCCGGAGTTATAATTCCAGTAATGATCATCCGATTTGATTGAAACTTGGTATGAAGACCTGCGTCTCAACCAAGAACACAGGTGCTCTGCAATTCTGGGTTTGATCCGATGTTCTTTTATGGAGTTATATCCCTTTTTTCCACTTTTTTTTAACTTAGAAAATTTCTCAATTTTTCGGTTTCCAGATGATATCTCCAGTTTGGATCCTTTAATTGCAAATACCGTTTTAATGTGGATCAGACATACCAAGATACAGGTTGAGTTCGAGTTTGATCCGATGATTTTTCCTAGAGTTATGGACTTTTTTCGACTAAGAAAATTCAATTTTTCTTCTTTTCAAGTTTCTTTGGTTTCCGGATGATAACTCAAGTTTGGACTGTTCAATTGAAAATTCCGTTTTTTTGTGAGTCATTGATATCAAGCTCAAATTTGTGTTTGATCCGATTATTTTTCTCAGAGTTATGGGCTTTTCGACTTAGAAAATTAAATTTTTCTTGTTTTTTCTTTGGTTTCCGGATGATAACTCAAGTTTGGATTGTTTAATTGGAAATTCTGTTTTTTAGTGGGTCGTTGATATCAAAATACAGGTCAAGTTCGAATTTGAGTTTGATCCAATGATTTTTCCCAGAGTTATGGGCCTTTCGACTTTGAAAAACATTTTTAGCTCAACTTTACTTTGTAAAGTTTGAGCTATATTGCCATGGCTTTGTCGTCCGTCGTCCGTGTGTGCGTGTATGCGTGTGTGTGTGTGATGCGTCAACAATTTCCTTTAGCACGGGCTACAGGTTATACCTTTGGTCGGATCATTATAAAATTTGTCATAGCTGTCGACATTGACATGTAGATGGGAACGAGTCATTTTGGGGTCATTCGGGAAAAAAATCATGGCCGCCAGTGGCCATCTTGGATTTCAAAATTCAATCCATTAGCACGGGCTACAGGTCCTCCCGTTCGTCTGATCATCATGAAATTTGTCATGGATATTAATATTGACATGTAGATGGGAACGAGTCATTTTGGGGTCGTTCGGCCAAAAAACATGGCCGCCAGCAGCCATTTTGGATTTTACTCTTTGCATGACTAAATTGTTTGGCACTGGCTACAGGTCCTACCTTTGATCGAATCATTATGAAATTTGTCATGGATGTTAACAATGACATAGATGGGAACGTGTCATTTTTGGGTCGTTCGGCCATAAAACATGGCCGCGGGAAGCCATCTTGGATTTTACTCTTTGCATGACTAACTCCTTTGGCACGGGCTACAGGTCGTACCTTTTGTCGGATCATTATGAAATTTGTCATGGGCGTTGACATTGACATGTAGATGGGAACGAGTCATTTTGGGGTCATTCGGCAAAAAAACATGGCCGCCAGTGGCCATCTTGGATTTCAAAATTCAATCCATTAGCACGGGCTACAGGCCAGAGTGTTCGTCTGATCATCATGAAATATGTCATGGAAGTTAATATTGACATGTAGATGGGAACGAGTACTTTTGGGGTTGTTCGGTAAAAAAACATGGCCGCCAGCAGCCTTCTTGGATTTTACTCTTTGCATGACTAAATCTTTTGGCAGACTACAGGTCGTACCTTTGTTCGGATCGTTATGAAATTTGTCATGGCTGTTGACATTGACATCTAGATGGGAACGAGTCATTTTGGGGTCATTTGGCCAAAAAACATGGCCGCCAGCAGCCTTCTTGGATTTTACTCTTTGCATGACTAAATCTTTTGGCAGACTACAGGTAGTACCTTTGTTCGGATCGTTATGAAATTTGTCATGGGCGTTGACATTGACATGTAGATGGGAACGAGTCATTTTGGGGTCATTCGGCAAAAAAACATGGCCGCCAGTGGCCATTTTGGATTTCAAAATTCAATCCATTAGCACGGGCTACAGGCCAGAGTGTTCGTCTGATCATCATGAAATATGTCATGGAAGTTAATATTGACATGTAGATGGGAACGAGTACTTTTGGGGTTGTTCGGTAAAAAAACATGGCCGCCAGCAGCCTTCTTGGATTTTACTCTTTGCATGACTAAATCTTTTGGCAGACTACAGGTCGTACCTTTGTTCGGATCGTTATGAAATTTGTCATGGCTGTTGACATTGACATCTAGATGGGAACGAGTCATTTTGGGGTCATTTGGCCAAAAAACATGGCCGCCAGCAGCCTTCTTGGATTTTACTCTTTGCATGACTAAATCTTTTGGCAGACTACAGGTAGTACCTTTGTTCGGATCGTTATGAAATTTGTCATGGCTGTTGACATTGACATATAGATGGGAACGAGTCATTTTGGGGTCATTCGGCAAAAAAACATGGCCGCCAGTGGCCATCTTGGATTTCATAATTCAATAAATTAGCACAGACTACAGGCCGGAATGTTAGTTTGATCATCATGAAATTTGTCGTGGAATTTAATATTGACATGTAGATGGGAACGAGTCATTTTGGGGTCATTCGGCAAAAAAACATGGCCGCCAGTGGCCATCTTGGATTTCAAAATTCAATCCATTAGCACGGGCTACAGACCAGAGTGTTCGTCTGATCATCATGAAATATGTCATGGAAGTTAATATTGACATGTAGATAGGAACGAGTACTTTTGGGGTTGTTCGTTAAAAAAACATGGCCGCCAGCAGCCATCTTGGATTTTGTTCTTTGCATGACTAAATCTTTTGACACAGGCTACAGGTCGTATCTTTTGTCGGATCATCATGAAATTTGTGATGGATGTTAACAATGACATGTAAATGGGAACGAGTCTTTTTGGGGTCATTCGGCAAAAAAACATGGCTGCCAGTGGCCATCTTGGATTTTACTCTTTGCATAACTAGGCCTTTCAACTTAACACATTCCTAATCACTCCATTGACTGTAACACAAGAAATTATTCCCTTTCCAAGTTGAGCTACAGTGTCATTGACACTTTCATTTTTAATTTTCTGTATGAGGGTACCTTCATGGTGTAATCAACTCCTCCTACAGTTTTGATCGTAGATATTTGAAACTTCAGAGTATTGTCATCCGCATATTACAGATGTGCAACATGTATATAGATGACATAAAAATTATTTTTTGATGGAATTATTAACCATTTCGACTTAGAACATTTCAACATTTGTTTAAATATCTTTAACAAAGCGGCATCGACTTGCCCAGTTGTCGGGGGACACTGTGGTCGGCCGACCTTTTATTTTATTGGGGGTCGGTTGATTTCAGCTGGAGTGGAATAAAATTTTCTTGCAAACTTCTGAATGGTTTCCATATCATAATGTAATTTATGAGTGGACAGAAATGTATACATGTAGCTTCAATTGTGATATGACCATGGATAAATTTGAACTTTATGAGCAATATAGGAATTTTCCTATCAGGGGTAAGTTTTTGTCTCTGATTATCACTCTCACCTGTACCTTTTTGAAATCTGGTATATCTCTCATATATATATATATATATTGCTTATTTTATTATGAAGATGAACTTTGCATGAAAATATTAATTTCAGTTGAGCAACTTTGTGATTATCATTATTGACAACTAGATGCATCTATTTCATTGCTGAATTATGACCATTACTTACCTCTGAGGATTATGTTTATCCTGGATGAATTCATCATCGCCACGTTGAACTTAAATCGATCCACATTCACTAACTTAACAAAGTATGTATGTGCGATGAAGTCACTTTACAGTGTACATATTTCATCGTCCAATGAATCCAGATGTTGGACATCTTTTTCTGTGTGGAATGTCGTATATCCCAATGGTGTGTCCCAGTTGTAAATTTTGTTTCCATTAGAACCTGGCCTAGTTCTTCAAAATATTCTTTCCATAAATTCAGTTTAATAAAACTGAATAATATCCACACAAACTTCTGAATGCATTGTGTACTTTTTGGAGGAGGTCAGAATCTCGCACCTGCTTGATCCATTGTCAATTTGCGGGGGTTCTATGACCATATATTATAATCATGTTTCAGGAATTAAACTGCTGTTTAATTTCGAATGATGGCATGTATTGTTATGTGTACCCATTCCATAGTATGGTACACATAGTGTTGACGTCCGGATTGACCACTCATCGTTCGTCTGTCTGTCTGTCCATCTGTCTGTCTGTAGACACTTTACGCATAATGCGATAACTCAAACATTTTCTCTCTGATCGGAACAACATTTTTTATTTGGGTTTCTCAGGCCAAAATACAGATCGAGTTCAAATATGGCTTTCATCCGACTTCCTTTTACAGAATTATGGCCCTTTTTCGACTTAGAATTCACTCATTCTGCCATGAATTCAAACATTTTTTATCTGATCGAACCAAATTTGGTATGTGAGTTTCTCAGCCCAAAATACAGATTGATTTCGAATATGGGTTTGCTCAGATTATTTTTAACAGAGTTATGGCCCTTTGGCATATAATTCATGTATGCTTCAATAAATCAACCATTTTTCATCTGATAGGAACCAAATTTGGTATGCGAGTTTCTCAAGTCAAAATACAGATCGAGTTTGAATATGAGTTAGATCCGATTTTTTATACTGGTCAGAGTTTAATACCCTTACCAAAATGTCCTAGGATATCCAAGGAATTCCTAGGATATCCAAGGAATAAAAGCTTGGAAAAGTTAGGAAAATTCCTTGGAATTCCTAGGATATTCTAGGATCTGAGACCTTGGAAAAGCTGGGAAATCCTTGGGGCGGTATTGGAACGTTTCAAGTTCGGAAAACCTTGGAATACCTCAGCAAATTAAACTGAGCTTATCCAAGGATTTCCAAGCTTTACAAAATCTTAATCATAACTTTACCAAGCTCTACCAAGGTTCCAGCCTAGCTTTTATACCTAGCTTTACCAAGCTTTACCAAGGTTCCAGCCTAGCTTTACCTAGCTTTACCAAGCTTTACCAAGGTTCCAGCCTAGCTTTACCAAGCTTTTCCAAGCTTTACCAAGGTTCCAGCCTAGCTTTTCCAAGCTTTACCAAGGTTCCAGCTCAGCTTTTCCAAGCTTTACCAAGGTTCCAGCCTAGCTTTACCAAGCTTTTCCAAGCTTTACCAAGATTCCAGTCTAGCTTTTCCAAGCTTTACCAAGGTTCCAGCCTAGCTTTACCAAGCTTTACCAAGGTTCCAGCTCGGCTTTTCCAAGCTTTACCATGGTTCCAGCCTAGCTTTTCCAAGCTTTACCAAGGTTCCAGCTCAGCTTTTCCAAGCTTTACCAAGGTTCCAGCCTAGCTTTTCCAAGCTTTACCAAGGTTCCAGCTCAGCTTTTCCTAGCTTTACCAAGGTTCCAGCCTAGCTTTTCCAAGCTTTACCAAGGTTCCAGCTCAGCTTTTCCAAGCTTTACCAAGGTTCCAGCCTAGCTTTTCCAAGCTTTACCAAGCTTTCCAACCTAACTTTACCAAGCTTTACCAAGGTTGTAAACGACCTTGGCCAAGGTTGCAACCCAGCTTTACCAAGCTTTACCAAGGTTGCAATTGTTTTGTATTTAAAAGGTGAAAATCTCTGACACTGCAAAGGCTTCAACTTTGACAATATCATCATCATTAATGATACAATCTCTTGAAATTTACAACAGTCATGAACCATGCCATATAATCATTCATGATATTATTCATTCAAAGTTCACTTTTCAGTCAGAATTTTGTTATTCTATTTAGATTGAGTTAAATGGTACCTTATACCATTTAAAATGTATAGAATAATATTCACAGGTATATGTTTATGGATCTGAGGTATTTGGAGTGTGATAAAACAGTTAACTTAGATAAATTAGCTATAAATAAATAATGATAGGGACAAGCCTTTTGAATGAAAAGGTAGATAGTGGTCCTTAAGGTCAAGTCTTGGAAATGGTAAAACAATTGTTAAAATAATATCATAAATAAAAATATCACTACATGTGCAGCCATATTCTATGAGTAAAATAGAAAAAATCATGGCCACACAAACAATAACTTACCTGAAAATTGTTGTGATAAAGCATGGATTTAAACTCAGTGCAACAGTTAATTCAAAATGCTGCCACAGACAACAGTGACGACTGCATAGTCATGTGACCCAGTCATGTGACCTACAACTAAGCTTTACCAATCTTTTCCAAGGATTTCCAAGCTTTTCAAACTTCATGTAAGAACCTTGGTAAAGCTTGGAAAAGCTTTAATAGTAAATATTAGATCCAAGCTTTACTAAGCTTTACCAAGGTTCCAACCAAGGATTTCCAAACTTTGTTGAAGAGTAAATTTTTTCATTCAAAAAGCTTGGTTCAAACCTTGGAAATCCTATGAATTCCTAGGATTCCCAAACTTCTTTAAAAAAGCTTGGATTTCTTTTTGCAAGGGTATGGCCCTTTTTCAACTAAGAATTGAACAAATTTGAGATTTTTATGCTTACAAGATAAGTTTTTAGATAACACCAGCAGCTTACAATTAATTACCTGTGATATCAGTTTAGCTCTAAGAGAGACTAGAGTTAAATCTGATTTATCATATGTTCAGCAGTAAGGTGTAACCCATTCATGAATCAATGGACTCTCCCATTCAGTTCTAAATGTATAAATTGGAATAGTCTATTATTTATTTGTAGGGATGTTCTCAGAATTTGTGCAGACCAAGAGAACCCCATTTTATAGTTGCACTATTTTTATAAAGTTACGCAGTCCTATAATATGATATCTGATGCTCAATGTACTGCACAAATAAAATGACTTTAATAGCCATCTGTTGTTTATTGCATTTCCATAGTGTGTGGACAGTGTTGGCCCAGGGTTTATCAACTCCCACATCATAGCCCTCTGGTTTAGCCTATCAATGCAATACTAAAATGACATACCTGGTACAGTTCCCTAATTTTATAGAGTTAAAATTGTTAACCCTGGTCATCTATTTTATGCTTTTGTTTATTTTTCATGTAATCATTCTCCTATCATATATCCAGGTTTCTCCTCCTACACTTGTATGGATTTTTGTAGTTAAAAATAAACCCTTCTCAACATTCCTGATATTTTAACAGAAATACCTATCATCTGATATATCTCATTTTATTGAGATGTATACATATAAATTTGTTATGTGAGTTTCTCAGTCCAAAATAATGATAGAATTTGAATTTGGGTTTGACCTGGTTTTTTTTAACGGAATTATGGCTTATGGATTTTAGTATCCAAGCTGAAAATAGCTGATCACTATCACCAAGGTATGGGTTAAACGTCTGCCGATCGTGATCGGCCTCTCGTTGTATTATTCAGAGGAGATGATATTCTGTTACACCAGTTCTCAAATTTGGGGCCACAGTAGGTATGCATATATTTTGTAATAGGAAATTTGACATTTTACTAATATTATTGAAATATTTGTTTTTCTCTCTCAAGAATGTTCCATTGTTATGTCATTTCAGGTCTTAAAACAATAGTCAATGCATTACTCAGGGCGTTTAAGATGCTGCTAGAAGTGATCACTTTGACAGTATTCTGCCTCATGGTGTTTGCGCTGTTTGCATTGCAAGTCTACATGGGTGTCCTTCGACAGAAGTGTGTTCTTAATCCAGATCCATACAATGGCACTGTGGAATTGACCTATGACTTATACTATGCAGAACACATCAAGAATGAAAGTATGCTTACTGTTATTTATATTTATTTGAGTAATAAATTAGTAAACAGTCAGTTTCTAACAAAATTAATTTGAATATTATACTGTACAAATTAAAGTGATGTGAAACACTCCGGTGAGCTGTTCCGAAAGGAATTAACAACAAATTATGCCAAAATAAGTTATTTAAAAAAAATTTGATTTAAAAATTGGCTATTATTGCCACAATCATTGCCATAATGTTTATGCCCAATAAATTTGTCCCAATTTAAGTAATACATATTTGCATATTTTGTGCATAGTTCAAATGCTGTGACTCTGAAATAGTACTGTGGATGTGATTGGAATTTTCGATAATCTTATTAAAGACAACTTCCGAGGAAATACTAAAATTTTCTTTCCATATAGCTTTTGATTAAAATGGTGAAATTATTGATTAAAATGGTGAAATTATTCCTTTGTGTATTTACAATCATATGGCTCATGGGGAAACTATGAAAATGCCAATTCTCGAAAAAAATAAAATTGTGTGAGTTTTTATGACCTTTGATTGTGTGATTTTGCAATTTTTTTTGACAGAAATAACTCCCGGTGATTTCTCAGTTGATTTATGCACGCAAACATGTATAAATTAAATTTGCTTAATGAAGAATTGCTGGTGAATTCATGTAATATATTACTAGAAATTAAGTAAAATGCACTTATTTTATTTGTTATGCGTTTCATGTTTTGGTACAAAAATTAATGTCGCAAGGTTTCTTTCAGTGGCGCGTCTGTCAATAAATAAACATGAAGTTCACAACATAATCAAAACAATAGTTTCTCAATGAATATTTTAGTAAAATGCGGTGATGTACTACTTCTATAACTTGGCCATGGACCCAGGCTCATATACGTAGGAAATGGACACAGGCTATGTCCATGCCGATTTTGTTATGGCATTATCCAGATTATTAAAGATCACCAACCATGTATATCTAGGATTTGGACCCAGCCTCTTATACTCACTATATCTAGGCCATAAACCCAGCCATGCATATACCATGGACCCATGCATACACCATGGACCCATGCAGGCCCCTTATGTAGTACAAATACCAGGTGCTTGTAGTTATGAAATGTACCCAGGTCCCTACATAAATCCATGGTACCATGCAGGCTTTATAATGTTGCATCAATCCAGGCCCCTATCTGGGACATGGACACATTAGTTAGGACACGTTGTGAATCAACAGCCCTACATGTATGCCATTCACCCACTCCACAATATGCAGACCATCTACGCATGAGCCAATACATTGGTATTGGATTGAGATGACCCTATATAATCCTGGAGGTCGTGGATCCATGGATGTCCATATAGGTACTATAGTATATGGGAAGGATAAATTTACGATAACTTTATTGCAATAAACATCCAAGTGTGGAAAGGTTGCAAAGAAATACATAATAATGACATTGACACATTAATGTATAGCATGAAATAAGAGAACACAAAAATGCACATATATACAAGATAGAAACAACAATATGTTACAATATGATACCCTTGGTAGCAGATTGAGTTCTGTTTTCGCGGGTTTGAGGTGTTATGTATTCATGGCTGATAACATTGATTTTTGTTTAAAACATAAGTTAATCTTACGGCATATTAACGAACAGACATTCGGGTCATTGTTACTCATAATAAATATGAATTTGTCAGTTTCTTTCCATTGTAAAAATCCCGGCTTATATAATTCTAGCTGTGAATAGAGATCATTTCTTATCGACTTGTACCCGTTAGATTCGGTGATAAAGTGTATCTCATTTTCGATTGATTTTCCAACCTTCCAATATAGGCATAGTCTATCTGCTTCGGATTTAACCGGATAGATGTGTCTTAGTTTTTCAATAGCAAGGTTATGATTACTGATTCGCAGACGTGTAAACATGGTTTTTGCCTCATTGTCGATTGTATATTTGAGATAGGGTTCTATATAATATCCATGTTTGACAAGGTCATAGGTCCTCAATTTATTACCACCATCTCCTCTGATTTCGGTGGGTGCTGTAAGCACTTTGGTGAATTCCGATCGGTATGCCACAGTTGGCTACATAAGTTTATCGCAGCGGGCCGTATTTTTGCATCTTTTGGACATTTCTTCCGTATTATGTCATCTAATTGTACATTCCCTTTGATAAGTTTGTTATCGGTGTACGCATCATTAAGTAATGTGTGCTGCTCGTACCGTTGTAATCTGACATTGAAAGCGAAGAATTTGATAGTGGTGATAGTGTATTAGGATATCTGCCCAGTTCCGCCATCGCTGCATAATTTGACACTTTGTTGCCTATTCCAAGAGCCATTTCACAATATTCAACGTGCAGCTTCTTCCATCTAAATCTTTTCTATTGAATATATGATGTTCATTAATCCATAGTTCCGAGCCATATAATAGAATAGGCTTTATTAACTGATTAAAAAGTTTAACGAGAATTGGTGGGGATGGAGCATGTTTACTTTAAAGTGATCGCTTGAGGCTATGCATGCTTTATTAATCATTTCCGCTTGTGCCATAGTAAATTTTCCTTTCTTGTGAAAGACGATTGCTAGGTATGAGTAATGATCCATGGATGAAATTGTACCATGAGCCATGTTGAACGTGTGAGTTGTTACTGTTCGTTTATTTGTAAATAAGATAGATTTGGTTTTGTCGGTATTTATTTGAAGTGCATTGGATTCTGCAAAGTGTTTTAAATTATCAAAACATCTTTGCATGCCTCTGGGAGATGTGGAGAGCATTACTAGAACGTCCGGGAATAACAGGTGGTTAATTGGGTTTTCATTTGTTATAGCTGGTTTGCATTCTGTGTCTAATATGGATGATATACCGTCTATGTAGATTTTGAATTATGTAGGTGAAATTTAACACCCCTGCCTGACTCCAATTGTAGAAAGTAATGGCGGGCCCAAACCATTGCTAATTTTTAGTTGATATGTACTTTTATGATAAATTGATTTAATAACTCGGAGAATCTGGCCATCTATACCAAGACGTCTCATTTTATTGAAAAGCGTTCATCGGTCTACTGTATGAAATTCTATCTTGAAGTCAACGAAAACTGCATATAGCGTTTTTATGTTTACCCATACCATAGTATGGTAAACATAGTGTCGTTGTCCGGATTGACCACTCGTCGTTAGTCCGTCCATCCGTCCGTCTGTCTGTCTGTCTGTCTGTAGACACTTTACGCATGGTGCGATAACTCGAACATTTTATATCTGATCGGAACCAAATTTTGTATATGAATTTCTCAGCATAAAAGACAGATCGAGTTCGAATATGGGTTTGATCCGACTATTTTTAACTGAGTTATGGTCCTTTTTCGAAATAATATATTCACTCAAAAAAAAAATTTAACAAACAATAAAATGAATATGGATATATAATTACACCCACTTCATTCTCTATAGTAAATTGCCGTTGAGTTTATCAAAGCTAATGTAATTATATCGGATAAATACATTAGGTCGAGATTTTATCAGTGCAACAAAAACGACCCAAAAGTACTTGCGCGCAATGATATTTGTAGTCCGTTGCATAGTAACTAAGGACGCCGCTTTTTTCGCACTCGCTTCGCAGTACACATTTTTTTCCACGAAAGGTGTGAAAGCCAATAAAAGAGTAATAAATAAATATCCAAATAAAGACAATGCCCCAATTAAATAAACATTCACAAGCTGTTTGCATAGTATAAATTTGGTCGTATTTGCGACGTTTCGAAATGCATGGCTAAACTGACACAACTTTTTTTTTTTCGTTTTATTTATTTACATTTCCACACTGCATAGGGTCAGGTCGATCATATGCATTGATTGTTGAAAAGTCATGGGAGCTTGGAACTTGATCAAATTAATCAAAAACTACCTTAATGAGACTAATTAGCAATGTTTTGGTCATAATGCTGGGCCAAAATTTGCAAAACTCCAATGGTATTGGCAAGACTGTCACAACTTGACACAAGTCCATGCATCGTACCGTATATTATAATTTTCTGTCATGTTAACAATTTATAAATTATATATATACTGTGATGAAATTTTTAATTATTGTTTACAAATATTCCCAAACATTGGACCCAGTCCCCTAGATCATGCCATAAATCTCTACTCTGGCCGACGCCCGTGTCTACGACGTCAGCCAGAGTAGAGTTTCATGGCATGATCTACCAGTCCCCGTGAGAAAACCGCAGCAGCTTTTATCCCATTCGTCCCATGCAGCATGTTTCTTCGCCGCGTTTCAGTGAAATGATATGTTGCAAAGTGTTATGAAGTGTAAGTTGTAACCAGCCTACGTGTTTAATACAAATGTAAAGCCCTAGAAAACCGCAGCATATTTTTAAAACTCATCTCAATGCAGAGATATGTTACAAAGCGTTACGTAAATGATTTCTGAGACACCGCTCGTAGACAGTTGTTACAAATGATATAAAGTCCCTGTGAGAAAACCGCAGTATATTTTTTCATATCATCCGAATGTAGTGATAAGTTATGTTACAAAGTTTTACGAAGCATTACATTGTGTGATTTCTGAGATCCACAGAGACTGCTCGTTGATGGGTGTATGCAAATGATGCAATTAAAGTCCCTATGAGAAAACTTATGGATATTTCTTCAACTCGTCTCAGTGTAGTTACAAAGGTTTATGTGATTTATGAGATTCCACATATCGATGTACCGCTCGTAGACGGGTGTTCAAATTATTGTTCAATGCGAAGCTCCCAAGTCCCCACGAGAATAACAGCAGAATTTTGCGACGATATTTGGCATATCCATTTAGCAAGGCATTTGTGGGAATGTTACCAAATCCTGTTTTTAATAACTGTAATTTCTATATTTCATAGAAAACACAAAGTGACAAACATGACGATGATCAACCACGGTGATGAGAATGAACTTTAAAATTATAGATTTGATCTTGATTAGTTAATAATATTTCAATGTATATAATTAAACCATTACAATTACCACAAAAAAAAAACTAAACTTGAGCTTTACTGACTCAGCACAAATCTACAACGATACATTTATATCTTAACTTAAGATATAATGTAAAGCCCTAGAAAACCGCAGCATATTTTTAAAACTCATCTCAATGCAGAGATATGTTACAAAGCGTTACGTAAATGATTTCTGAGACAGACTTAAGATGAATGTAAACTAGTTTTTGAACAATCACGTGAAATTTGACCCATGATAATATGATGATTAAAAATAAGTTTTTGAAAAATGAATATTTAATCTTACTAATATTCCATAAAAACCATGATGGTTTATTCTTCTGAAAACTTATTTTTCTCTGTTCAATCTAGATCATGCCATGAACCTCTACTAAGGCTAACATTCGCTTGGAGGTTCATGGCATGATCTTGGTTCAATCTGGAAACAAAATTGACTGAATGACGACAGATATCGGATAATTCCTGTAAGAAAATGTTACTAAACTTACTAATTAATCGCACGCTAATGAGTCCCAGTAAACATGGAAACTAAAATGTGTGTTCCTCTTCCAATATTCTGCTGATAATGTTATTATTTCGTCGAAAGTTTATAAATTTTACGATTCATTATCGGCCATGTTTTGCTCTGTCCTTGACATAGCTTCGGGGAAAAACCAACTCGATCGATTGATCGATATTAAACGGAAGTGAAATGTTCCGGCCCGTTATTTGAGAACATATAGTTCCTTGCTTCAACCGTCTTTGAAGAGCGAAAATGTTTTTAAAATCAATATTTAACAATTAATTGTATAATTATAAGGAATAATCTTGGTTTCCCAATGTAATTACACAGTCTAAAGGCATATGCCGAATCACAAACTCTTATAAATCGCTTTGCGATTTATAGGTTTGTGATTTGGCATATGCCTTTAGACTGTGTAATTACATTGGGAAACCGAGATTATTCCTTAAATAAATAAAAATAATATATAATAAAATATTTTTTGTTTAAATAATAAATAAAAATAAAATTTAAAGTAAAAAAATTTGAAAAACTAACACCATTATAACTCTGCCAAGGGTACCCCGAGTCACCACACCAAATTTGGTTTAAATCGGTCCATAACTTTGTGTTATGTACTGGTAAATTTGTATGGAGCGACTTTAAACCCAATTCTCCAATTTCATCCCATGCCTTTGGACTACTTAGCTATTGATAAGGCTATATTATTTTCTGATGTCTCTTATGCCAATTGATGTGCAAATAATCTGATAAAGAAAGCTATGGTATCTAATTTAAAATAAAGATTCAACAATAAACATCACATGGTATTAACAGTAGACCTGTGCTGTGGAGTGATATCTTCAGATGGTCTGAGGTCATTATAATTGTTATTGGTTTAATAGAGAAGTCAGTGTTCAACATAAACAATTCTTGTGAGTTGTTGACAGCTCTGCTATATAATTGATATTAATGGGTCAGCAGTGACCTGGCTTATCTGTATACTATATTGTGGGTAGAATTTGATACATTATTATTCTAAACTTAAATTGGACTCTCTTAACCCAAGTATTCCATGTCCAGGCCACCTTTCACATTAAACCAAAGGCTGTGGTGGTTTAGCTGTACCAGTGCAATCTCTTATATAAATGCGAGTGACCCATAAATTCCAATCATTTGTGTTTATGTACATTTGTCTATAAGGGAGCGTCTCAAAAGTCTTTGCGGAATCCGCAAATATTTTCTGAAACGTCGAGATTTCCGCAACGCTATCGTCTGAATTTTTCCGCAAATGTTCCGAAAAACGCCATGAGTTTTCCGCAAAATTACCGAAACGTTACATAAAGATTTCCGCAAACGCCATGAGTTTTCCGCAAAAATTACCGAAACGTTAAATAAAGATTTCCGCAAACATTCCGCTATTTTCCGCAAAGTCCGTAACGTCGACATTGCGGAAAGTAATATTCCGAAAAAGTTGAAAATTCACTGGACTCATTGCCGGAAGTAAATTTCGCCCGAATGGACATTTTGCCAAAAGTCATTTTCGACGGAGTGACAGTTCGCCGGAATATTATAATCCCGTAATTAGTCATTAGTGAAGACTGATTGACATAGGTATTATAATCCTGTGAACTGCTAATTAATCATTAGTGAAGACTGTTTGGCATAGGTACTATGAAAACAAACTTCGGGCTTCCTTCCTGGCATGTGTGATTATTACCATCATATGTGTTTTACCGACAATACTGTTACCTGAGGTGTGTTCATATTACATATTACAATTCACCCGAAGCCATTCTTCCTTCCTCGCACGTGTGATTATTACCATCATTTGTGTTTTACCGACAATACTGTTACCTGAGATGTGTTCATATTACATATTACAATTCACCCGAAGCCATTGGAGATCCGTAGTAAGTATGTTGTTTTAGCGGTGGTGATCCGTAGTAACTAGGTTGTTTTAGCGACTTTCATATGGTATATATATCACTGGCTTTAATACAACATTTACCATATCATCCAAAATGGATAGAACTACAAATGTTGAGTTGTGTATTGCTGGTCATAAAACTGTGTTTGTGCACAATAATGCAATAACTTGCGATAAATGTCAGAAATTTTCAATTGTCCCACAATACACCTACATATAAGTAAATTTATTTCGGCGAACAGTCGTCTATTCCGGCGAAACGGCGTATATCTCGGCGCAATGTCTTAAATTACGGCGAATAGTCCCGACCTTCGGCGAAGTTGTCGTCAGTTTCCGGCGAACTGTCCCAAATCTCAGCGAAGTGTCCGGAAAATTGTTCCGGCGAAATATACTTCCGCAAATTGTGATGATAACGTCGCAATTAAGAGACAAGACGCATCACAAACGCGCACCTGACACACAATGCATTAAAGGGATTGTTAATCAGCACTGTAAATATAATTGCTCGAATCAACAAACAAACGTGCTATATTTTAATATGATCATTCAATACACTTTATCCACAGTTTTATAAACTCTTCTATCATTACGATAGTTTTATCAGAATAGTTTTACTATTATCGTTTTATATACCCAATATACTGGGGTGCTTCTCACCTAAATGAGGGATTTCCATAACAAGCAATTAGCTACCACGCTGGACAAAACAAGTGTCCACTAAACCGCACCCAACCGCGGTGCGGTTTGTGTTTCCACCGCGGCCGAACTGCAACAACATCACGGCCACACCGGCTAACTGCAGTTGGTCCGCGGTTTAATTGCCGTTCGGCCGCGGTGTAGGCCTATACTTGCCGTCCGGCCGCGGTATACTTGCCGTTCGGCCGCGGTATACTTGCCTTTCGGCCGCGGTGTACTTGCCATTTTTAGAATGATGTTGAAAAACACAAAGAGGGCACTATAAATGTGGTTTGATTGAGCCCATTGTTTAGCCAGACGATCTATTCAGTGTGTTGGAGATCTGATACGTCAGGCGACAAGGTGTGATAATATAAGTATATAGTCGACGTCCTACCGGTATACTAAATTAAATTACACTAATTTAAACTATAATTATTTGGTTTGAAATTACATTGACTACATCTGTCCATGTGGGCCTCCTTTTGGAATTTACTGCCGGCCAGAATTTTTTTCACAATAAAAAATAAAGAGCGTTTGTGCGTGGTAAGATATGTTTCGCCCGCGAACATTTTATGAACCCAAGGGGCTTGTTACATGAGCCGGGACAACTCGGCGAGCTGGGACAACTCGGCTAGCCGAGTCAACTCGGTCTGCCAGGACAACTCGGTCGTGCTGTTAAATGAGTCGAGACAACTCGGTCAACCGGGACTACTCGGTTGACGTGCACAAAACTAGCTGTCAATCACCGAGTCACGGCGTAATGTGGGTGGTCATTAGACGTCACTCACATGACGCGAACATTCTATTGGCTGACGTCATGAAAGTCACAACGAATCGTGTAACGTTCCATGTCTAGCCGGGATGACTCACTGTTAGCATAGACTAAAAATCCTTCCTTCATCTATGCTGTTACATGGACCAAGTTGTCCCGGCTATTCAATTCAATTAAGTTTATTCTGGTCGTCAATTATAGACATTACAGAAGAGTTGTATACATAAATACAATATATATGATTTCGGGAGTTAAATAGTGCGGTTAATTTATAAGTGTTTGGTCTCTGATAGAAGTAGGGTTTCAGATATTTTATTCTTAGTTTGCTAAGTTCCCTACAATTCAGTACCATGTTGTATTCATCGCCGATTTCGAGATTACAGAGAGTGCAGATTCTGTCCGAATAATCCGTATTCGTCCAAGCGCCGAGTTCTTTTGGGAGTTTGTGGTTTCTAGTGCGGAAAGCTAAATTATTGTGAACTGCTCTATTATCATCAGGGGATATAGGTAATTCTCGCGTTCAAATTTGACTTTATAATCCTGCAAAATGCGAATCTGCTTGTACAGCGTAAACCGGAACCACCCAGCGCCCGATGTATTATGGGAATTGGTGAAATCGAGCATTGTTGACCACCATTCTTGAATGTATGTTCAAATCTTTTCAATAGTTACTATAAAGACAAAGTCGCGGGGCATCGTGCCAGTGGACTTTTGATTAAACTTGAAAGAGAATATCGCCGAGAAAGTGACATACAATCATGTTCACTCAAACAACGGTATACGATGTAGCTAACCATGTTCATTGCTACACATTCCTCGTGCCCAATTTCTGAATAATTAATGCTGACGTAATTCGCGTGCACCTGGCAGATGCGCGCAAAAATAACGGCGATTAACAAGTTCCCAGTCATGGGTTTTATTCACTTTTTTGTGGCAATGTTCGTAAGATTACTACAGTAAATGGGCATATATAGTCCAGGAGATATTGGTAGACCTCTGTACCCCCCCCCCCCCCCCCCCCCCCCCCCCCAGGACTTAACTTCACCCCACTAATTTTCTTCCTTAAGGTCTTCTCTAATTTTATTCACTTGTTAACAAGAAAAAAAAGTGGCCGCAGAGACTCCAGACAAGATGGCGTTCATCATGGTGGCCATTTTATTTATATGCACCAGGTCTCTTTGATCGCCGTTATAGTAAAGATGATGTCACATGCGGTCTTGTTTTCCGTTCGATTCGTTATGGTAATATACAACTCTTACAAATTAGCCAAAAATCCGACACAAAAATTCAATATGGCGGCCAAGATGGTCGCCGAAATGTGAAAATTTGCTATTTTTCGGACATTTCACCACCTTTCGTTTGTCTCTGTGGGAAAATATTGGCACCTTGACGCGATTTTATACACTTATCGTCTAGAAGAGTCATTGGTGAACACACGGGGACCATAATATACATTCCTTGACGGATATTTTTGTCCGATATCACGTTTTCCCAAATGCCGGTATAATCCGGTCAAAGCCAAAACGACGCTTATAACGCAATGTCTGTTTCGAATCAATGAGTGTTATTGCTATTATTACTCCAGCCATGATTCTATATGTGCAGGAGATACTCGGGCTAGGATTCCTCTTATACCTGAGTTGAGGAATATTCACCCAAATCCAAGATGGCGACCAAAACGGCCACCAGAAATATAAAAATCGCCGAAAATCGCTGATTTTAACATCAGTGAGAGTTAGGGGTCATCTCAAAACTAAAATCGGTAAAATGGGCAAAAACACCGATTTTCCCGATTGATAACGCTTTGTGGAAGTCATTTCGCCTGATAAAATACCGATTACAACGTAGAAACGACGTTTTTGAACAACGCGTCGATCGGTGAAATCGGTACCGATTTTTCCGATTACGTCAATTTGTGACGGTCACAATCGGTATCGAATCTACCGATCAGAACGTACGTTTCAAAATAACGTCGCTAATGAGTACTTCGGTATCGCCGTAGCCTATTGGTCTAGCAACACATGTTTTTTTTATGTATATATTATCAAGTTAATACTGGTACCACGAACGCCTGTGTTATATAGGCGACCATTCATTCATTGTCAAATCTTTAGACTGGTATTTGTGATGTAATTGGTATAAAATCATCACGAAATGACAGTCACAATGCTATGCCAAATTTGCAGTTTCAATCAATCATAGCCTGATAATGAAGTATTTATATCAGCTAATTACGTATTAGGTATTTTTCGTGCGACAAAGACACGCCTATTTTAAGTTTGATCGACAGCTGTTGTTTTAACTAATTGTCGTAGAGCCAACTCACTCACGTTTTAGTTGGGATAAAAAATAGATCCATGCACTGGTGATTTGTAAAGAAATCAAATAGAGAAAAGATATCCTTACCCAAACTAAAACATATATAATTAGTGATTCAAAAGAATAAAATGGTCAATTTAAGCGAGTCACCGGAACCTTTTTTTAAGGAAATGACGGGGTTCTCCGAAAACGGATACCTACTCAGTGCGCGTGCCAGTTACCACGAATCTGTTTACGTTTTGACAAACACATGCTTTCGAGTGTCTGTATTACAAGATCCCGCACACGTTATGTGTACATTCTGTTCTGATAGTGTTCTGTTCTTGTAGTCCCTCCTTTGCATGAGGAGCACCCCATATATAATGGGTAACAATATTGATTTCGTAAAAAAAGATTCTACTCCAGTCTGGCCCGGTAGCATGGATGCATAGACTACCTTTGCCCCAAACCAAATTAAAAACCCACCCCAGCCTGTCTGGAGACCCGTTCGCATAGGAATAGAATGGCAACTTGGATTCATATATGCGATTAATTTGGGGAGATTAACATTAGATCTGTCGTTACATGAAGATTATAGAAACGCGACACACACCAGGAAAACGTTTGAATCTGCCGGGTAAACATGAGTTACATGCGATGGGTGGAGCTTTACGGGATTCAGCCAATCACGCAACGAATAGATAAACAGTGAAGAAATATCACAATACATTCTGATACATTGCAGATAAAATACGTTAATATGTTAAACAATTAGTAATAAATTTTTTTTTTTAATGAGAATGCAGATTATGCTAAAATGGTAATTGATATGACAATCAATGATGATTAAAGTGTAATTTGATGAGATGAAAGTGGAGTGAAAATCATACAATTTATCAATTTATGTGCATATGTAAAGTACGGATTCGGAAACGAACAAAATATTTCTGATGAGAATAATTGTTACTGCCAATTAATCTAATAATACCTAATACCTAAAAGAATGCAAATAAACCACTATCTGCTTTTTTTTCGATGGAAAATTCACGACCATCTGTGCCCTAGATATATGTAGGCATATAACAAAAATCGAACATAAAACGTCTCAATCGGTACCGATTTCACCGAGTGTTTTTGCAACTACGGCATTAACTTTTTCATACATGTACAACAACAAATCGAACGTTAAAAGTTTCAATCAATTGGTACCGATTTCACCGATTGACTTACCGACTGCGACGTAATGCGTTCACTCATGAATATTGATTGGTAAAATCGGTACCGATTTTACCGTTAATGACGCTACTAACGTGATTACGCTGTCAGACTTTACCGATTATTTTCCGATTCAAAAGGCTTGAATACAATCGGTAAATGGCAATCGGTACCGATTGGAGTTTTGAGATGACCCCTTATTGTCACGACAACTCCACACCTGTTTACTATTGTGAGTTGGGAACACTTAGTCGAATAACTTTCCTTATATTGCATCCAAATAAAAGTCCCCCAAATCCAAAATGGCGCCCACAATGGCGGACAAATTTTGAAAAATCACCGAAATTCCCTCATGTTCACATCATTGGGCATTATTGTCGAGAAAACTCCACACATGCTGACAGTTAAGTTGTAAATACTGAGGTGAAGTAATTACCTTTTTTCCCATGCAAGAAATGGTTTTCCAAATCTAAGATGGTGGCCAAAATGGCGACCGATATTTGAAAACACGCCTACATTCCTTTACTGTCTTACGATGGGCGTTATTGTTTCGCAAATTCTACCCACCATTACATATTGATATGGAATATTGGTATGAAGTATTCATTTGAGTTTGGTAATTGATACTCAAGGTCAAGATGGCAGCTTAACTGGAGGCCAGAAATTGAAAAGAAATCGAAATATTGACATATAAATTTCAACTTTTTGTCATAATATCGATATGTATGGACGAAACTATGCACAAGCCATATATTAGTTCAACTTAAAATGTATCAAAACGCATAACATTGATCGTGTCCTTCTGGAAGTATGAAAACCCACACTTAATATAGCGATGTGTCATTTCAAAATCCATTCGACACTTCGCGCCGATAATGGCCGTAACCGTAGGTGCGCCGAATAGCCATATTAGAACAATTACCTGGTAAAAGATTCTGATTTGCCACGTCCTTAATGATCTGGACCAGTTTCCATTTCTTTGCCTGATAAATCTAGGTCGCTCACACCGACGAAGTATTCAACACTTCCTGGGAGAAGGGTCCCTTTAATCATAACGTTTCAAACAATTAATTTCCCGGTGTCTGGCTTAAGATTTTAGATGCATGCTAAATATGGGATTTGTTCGTCATCTTGAACTAGAAAGGTATATGGTCGATAAGTATACAAGCTTACAGAAGGTAATCTCTATGTATGTCTTTCTCATACCCCGTGGGGATAACGACATGTATACCTGCGACTTCCCAGTTAACTAGTCACTTCTCAATAGATGGTTCAACTCACAAACTTAGCGAACGTATTGGCATACGTGGACAACTTCGGCAGTGTTTCGGAGGTAGCTAGCTGTCTCATTCCCTTGGACAGATGCCTATCTGCTAAGGAGAAGACCATAATGTACCTACTACCCACACTTCTTGGCCATGATCCTAACCAAACTGTGTGACGTCCCGCAGTCGTCTCGTCGAATAGCTCACAGCAGAGAAGAACAACACTCGCGGTGCTAGTTTGTGGACATGCGCCATGACAGTGGGAATGAAATGGGCCACGGTATAAAACCCTACACCAGGTCCATGTTTCAATATAGAATGTCATGCGTGTTGGTCTTTTTGGTGTGGTAAGATTGTATTTCCACATCCGTTTCAAGGCCGTTCTGAATCAACATGACCAGACGTATAATTTTGTCTGGATAATACTATCCTAGCCAGTCGGATGGGCTAAAGGATAATGTATGATCTCTCAGGGTTAGTGTCAGTATGTGGGCGGTTTTATTCAAGAAAATGTCAGGAACTGTGGTGCATTTATTTCACTGTGTGTTTAAAGAACAATTTATAGTCTCGATGGCAATGGATGTGGACGTTTTGTGAACGTGACCTTTATTATCATATAGCTATATATTATATAACTTTAGAATATAGCAGTTAAGATGACTCATGCAGGACAATGGTTTTGAAATCACTTGGTGTACCCAACATAGGTTAAACTGAATGCAAGATCTCATCAAAGTAACATTCCTCTAGATGTTCATCACCCTTGAACCATACCGACCACCACCCAGCGTGAGTATGACATATTATCGGTAACTATCAAATGCATCGTCCTGAAGACTACATCCCAGTCTGGTGGGGCTTATATAGTATTAGCCAATGGTACACGTCTGGTTCGTTGATTAAGAACGGCTTCCAAGCGGATTGAAAGATACAATCTTAGCATACAAGGAAAGCAAAGCCACATGAGATCATGTCTGAATCTAAAACATACCCAAAGGGCGGTGCAGTCATGGTCCAATTTCATTTCCACTATCATGACACATGCCCACAAACTAGCACCGCATGTATTGTTATTATCTGCTTGGATCTGTACGGTGAGACGATTGATGGACGCCACCAGGACTGTTCTTATGATCATGGTCAGGAAGTGTGGGTATATTATGCATTATGGTCTCCTACGCCTTAGCAGAAAGGCATCCATCAAATGTTAGGCTTTCAACATTCGAAGCCATATACAGAATTTGTCCGGCTACGTCAGTACGTGAATATGTAAATTGATGAACCATATGTTGAGAAGTGGCTGGATGGGAAGATCAACAGATGTACAGTTTGTTATCCACATTAGATAACCAAATCTGAAAAATTCGCAGACAGATCCTTCTGAAAGCTAGTATACGCATCGACCGCATACCTTTGTAGTTTATCATGCAAGATGACGCTCAGATCCCATATGTAGCATCTGGATTATACCATAAGCTACCACGAATGAAGCTCGCCAAGAATAAGGATAAGAATTCCCAGCTTTCGAGACAAACACGTGAGATTGGCACCGGCATATGTGTTGTTTGAAACATTCCGATTAGTGGGACCCTTCTACCAAGAAGTGTAGAAAACTGTGTTGGTGTGAGCGAGATAGATTAATGTGACGAGACGGATGCTGGTCCAGATAATGCTGAATGGGGCAAATCAGAATAAGCTCAGGTACTGTTGTTTTGATTCTTGGAAGTCATAATATGACTATTTGGCGTACCCATATACGGTTACGGCCATTATGGGCGCTTAGTGGAGAATGGATTTCGAAATGCCACATCGCGATTATTGTGGGTTTTCATCCTTCCAGAAGGCGACGACATATGTTGGAACTAATAGATGGCTTATGTATCGTTTAGTCCAATCCATACATATTGATATTATGACAAAAAGTTGAAATTAGTATGTGACAATTTCGACTTCTTTTCAATTTCTGGCCGCCAGTTTGGCAGTCATCTTGACTGTGAGAGTTGGCCAAACTCAAATGAATACTTCATATCAATGTTCCATATGAATACTTCATATCAATGTTCCATATGGGTAGAATTCGCGTAACAATAACGCCCATAGTAAGAAAGTAAAGGAATGTAAGCTTGTTTTCAAAGTTCGGACGCCTTTTTGGCCGCCATCTTTGATTTGGAAAACAATTTCCTTCATCAGATGCAAGGTAATTACTTCACCTCAGTATTTACAACTTAACTGTCAGCATGTGTGGAGTTTTCTCGGCAATAATGCCCAATGATGTGAACATGAGGGAATTTCGGTGATTTTTCAAAATTTGTCCGCCATTGTGGGCACCATTTTGAATCTGGGGGACTTTTATTTGGATGCAATATAAGGACAGTTATTCGACTAAGTGTTCCCAACTCGCAATAGTAAGCAGGTGTGGAGTTGTCCTGACAATAACTCTCACTAATGTTAAAATCAGCGATTTTCGGCGATTTTTCTATTTCTGGTGGCCATTTTGGCCACCATCTTGGATTTGGGTGAATATTCCTCAACTCAGGTATAAGAGGAATCCTAGCCCGAGTATCTCCTGCACATATATAATCATGGCTGGAGTAATAATAGCAATAACACTCATTGATTCGAAACAGACATTGCGTTATAAGCGTCGTTTTGGCTTTGACCGGATTATACCGGCATTTGGGAAAACGTGATATCGGACAAAAATATCCGTCAAGAAATGTATATTATGGTCCCCGTGTGTTCGCCAATGACTCTTCTAGACGATAAGTGTATAAAATCGCGTCAAGGTGCCAATATTTTCCCACAGAGACAAACGAAAGGTGGTGAAATGTCCGAAAAATAGCAAATTTTCACATTTCGGCGGCCATCGTGGCCGCCATATTGGATTTGTGTGTCGGATTTTTGGCTAATTTGTAAGAGTTGTATATTACCATAACGAATCGAACGGAAAACAAGACCGCATGTGACATCATCTTTACTACAACGGCGCTCAAAGAGACCTGGTGCATATAAATAAAATGGCCACCATGATGGACGCCATCTTGTCTGGAGTCTCTGCGGCCACTTTTTAGCTCAACTTACTTGTAAGTTTGAGCTATTGCCATGGTTTGGCGTCCGTCGTCCGTGTGTCCGTGTGTCCGTGTGTGCGTGTGTCCGTGTGTCCGTGTGTCCGTGTGTCCGTCAACAATTTCCTTTGGCGCGGGCTACAGGTTGTACCTTTGGTCTGATCTTCATGAAATTTGTCATGAATGTTGACATTGACATGTAGATGGGAACGAGTCATTTTTGGGTCATTCGGCCAAAAAACATGGCCGCTGGCAGCCATCTTGGATTTCAAGATTCAATCCATTGGCGCGGCCTACAGGTCGTACTGTTCATCTGATCATCATGAAATTTGTCATTGATGTTAATAATGACATGTAGATGGGAACGAGTGATTTTGGGGTCGTTCGGCCAAAAAACATGGCTGCCAGCAGCCATCTTGGATTTTACTCTTTGCATGACTAAATCCTTTGGCGCGGGCTACAGGTCGTTGTTTTGGTCGGAAGTTTATGAAATTTGTCATGGATGTTAACACTGTCATGTAGATGGGAACGAGTGATTTTGAAGTTGTTCGGCCAAAAAACATGGCCGCCAGCAGCCATCTTGGATTTTACTCTTTGCATGACTAAATCCTTTGGCGCGGGCTACAGGTTGTACCTTTGGTCTAATCTTTATGAAATTTGTCATGAATGTTGACATTGACATGTAGATGGGAACGAATCAATGTGGGGTCATTCGGCCAAAAAACATGGCCGCTGGCGGCCATCTTAGATTTCAAAATTCAATCCATTGGCGCGGGCTACAGGTCGTACTGTTCGTCTGATCATCATGAAATTTGTCATGGATGTTAATATTGACATGTAGATGGGAACGAGTCATTTTGGGGTTGTTCGGCCAATAAACATGGCCACCAGCAGCCATCTTGGATTTTATTCTTTGCATGACTAAATCCTTTGGCGCGGGCTACAGGTCGTAGCTTCGATCGGAACATCATGAAATTGGTCATGGATGTTAACAATGACATGTAGATGGGAACGAGTGATTTTGGGGTCGTTCGGCCGAAAAACATGGCCGCCAGCAGCCATCTTGGATTTTACTCTTTGTATGACTAAATCCTTTGGCCCGGGCTACAGGTCGTACCTTTGGTCTGATCTTTATGAAATTTGTCATGAATTTTGACATTGACATGTAGATGGGAACGAGTCATTTTGGGGTCATTCGGCCTAAAAACATGGCCGCTGGCAGCCATCTTGGATTTCAAGATTCAATCCATTGGCGCGGGCTACAGATCGTACTGTTCGCCTGATCATCATGAAATTTGTCATTGATGTTAATAATGATATGTAGATGGCAACGAGTGATTTTGGTGTAGTTCGGCCAAAAAACATGGCCGCCAGCAGCCATCTTGGATTTTACTCTTTGCATGACTAAATCCTTTGACGCGGGCTACAGGTTGTACCTTTGGTCTAATCTTTATGAAATTTGTCATGAATGTTGACATTGACATGTAGATGGGAACGAATCATTGTGGGGTCATTCGGCCAAAAAATATGGCCGCTGGTGGCCATCTTAGATTTCAAAATTCAATCCATTGGCGCGGGCTACAGGTCGTACTGTTCATCTGATCATCATGAAATTTGTCATGGATGTTAATATTGACATGTAGATGGGAACGAGTCATTTTGGGGTCGTTCGGCCAATAAACATGGCCGCCAGCAGCCATCTTGGATTTTACTCTTTGCATGACTAAATCCTTTGGCGCGGGCTACAGGTCGTAGCTTTGATCGGAACATCATGAAATTTGTCATGGATGTTAACAATGACATGTAGATGGGAACGAGTGATTTTGGAGTTGTTCGGCCGAACAACATGGCCGCCAGCAGCCATCTTGGATTTTACTCTTTGCATGACTAAATCCTTTGGCGTGGGCTACAGGTCGTACCTTTGGTCTGATCTTTATGAAATTTGTCATGAATGTTGACATTGACATGTAGATGGGAACGAGTCATTTTGGGGTCATTCGGCCTAAAAACATAGCCGCTGGCAGCCATCTTGGATTTCAAGATTCAATCCATTGGCGCGGGCTACAGATCGTACTGTTCGTCTGATCATCATGAAATTTGTCATTGATGTTAATAATGACATGTAGATGGGAACGAGTCATTTTGGTGTCGTTCGGCCAAAAAACATGGCCGCCAGCAGCCATCTTGTATTTTACTCTTTGCATGACTAAATCCTTTGGCGCGGGCTACAGGTCGTTGTGTTGGTCGGAAGTTTATGAAATTTGTCATGGATGTTAACACTGACATGTAGATGGGAACGAGTGATTTTGGAGTTGTTCGGCCAAAAAACATGGCCGCCAGCAGCCATCTTGGATTTTACTCTTTGCATGACTAAATCCTTTGGCGCGGGCTAATTATGTTGCCTTTGGTCTAATCTTTATAAAATTTGTCATGAACGTTGACATTGACATGTAGATGGGAACGAATCATTGTCGGGTCATTCGGCCAAAAAACATGGCTGCTGGCGGCCATCTTGGATTTCAAAATTCAATCCATTGGTGCGGGCTACAGGTCGTACTGTTCGTCTGATCATCATGAAATTTGTCATGAATGATAACAATGACATGTAGATGGGATCGAGTCGTTTTGGGGTCATTTGGTCAAAAAACATGGCCGCCAGCAGCCATCTTGGATTTTACTCTTTGCATGACTAAATCCTTTGGTGCGGGCTACAGGTCGTAGCTTTGGTCAGATGGTCATGAAATTTGTCATGAATTATAACAATGACATGTAGATGGGAACGAGTCGTTTTGGGGTCATTCGGTCAAAAAACATTGCCACCAGCATTTTACTTTTTGCATGACTAAATCCTTTGGCGTGGGCTACAGGTCATACCTTTGGTCTGATCTTTATTAAATTTGTCATGAATGTTGACATTGACATGTAGATGGGAACGAATCATTGTGGGGTCATTCGGCCAAAAAACATGGCTGCCAGCGGCCATCTTGGATTTCAAAATTCAATCCATTGGCGCGGTCTACAGGTCGTACTGTTCGTCTGATCATCATGAAATTTGTATGTTGTAGCTTTGGTCAGATCTTCATAAAATTTGTCATGGATGTTAACAATTATACGTAGATGGGAACGAGTTCTTTTGGGGTCAATTGGCCAAAAAAAATGGCCACCAGCAGCCATCTTGTATTTTACTCTTTGCATCACTAAATCCTTTGGCGCATGTTAGACATTTCAATTAGCACCTTTCCTATTCCTCCATTTACTGTCAACCATTAAATTATTCCCCTACCTAAGTTGAGCTACAGTGTCATTGACACTTTCATTTTTATTGTTAACAAGTGAAAAAAATTAGAGGAGACCTTAAGGAAGAAAATTAGTGGGGTGAAGTTAAGTCCTGGGGGGGGGGGGGGGGGTGCAGAGGTCTACCAATATCTCCCGGGCTAATATAATAGGTTTACCTCCTCTTAATGATATAAATATATGATATAGGTCATCAACTGACCACATTGGTAGGCCTAATCTTTATTGGCTTGTCAAAGTTACCCAAGTGTGTCAGTGTATGACCTGCTTATACTGAGATTTGTACTCAATTTCTACCCATGACGTTTCTGACGTAATTATTAATTGAAGGTCACATTAATTTTCGCAGTTGAATTCACACAACATGTCCAGAAAAACAGTGGTCGGATTAATTTGAATGGACATTTCTTCCAATGCAAATCGCCTGAGTAAACGTTACAGTTGCAAATATAGTTGGGTGTGACTTAATAATGCAGTATTGGGAACAATACGTATTTATCTGGCTGAAGATACATAATAGAATGTTGGTCTATTTTTCAATTGTTTTAATATCAAGTGTAGCCGTATTAAAGAAAACAACATTCATTTACAGTACTTATAACTATATATAGTAGCCCATATATGCACGTGTACACTTGTCAGTTAAATATGACTGCTTCGCGTATAACCTTTGCACTGGAGATTCCTGCGCTCTTTAGTTTTTACCATCCATCAGGATTCATGAAAACACTACGGAACGCTCTTTATTAAATTGTTAGGAGTAAAGCCGGGACCTAATGTATCTAAAATGTAATATGCAAAAAGTGTTTCGGAAGATAAAAAAATATGTCATTCTATGGCGATAACTAGATTCGAAAATTGGCAGTATTATATGCTATTACGACTGTATTAGGTTCCCCTACTTGCGAAAGGGTGGGGGGGTCCACAATAGGCAACATATATCATATACTTTAAGTGAAATATAAAGGATGCAGTCACACCTCATCGCATATTCTGGTCTCGTTAGCTAACGAAAACGGAATCCACAAAAGACATGCACTTTGCATGAGCAGAGCTCGATTTAACCAATCAGTGGTAACTCCATTCAGACTGGGATAGAGGGTGGGAACAACACCTGAAATACTAATGATTGACGTCAGTGTTTGTTTGTTGTCTAACCAATCACAATGCGACTATTAATGAAAGAAGTCAGTACACGCATTGCACGGACTTCAACAGGGAGGACAGTGTTGACATTACAAACAGTGTCAAACTGACATCATTGCTATAATTAACTAGGTCAGCCGTGAACTTTTTCAGTGTCATGGAACTTGTTATACATGTAGCGATAATTGCGCACTCTCGTGTCAAATATATCTGAGTACATGTCAGGAGGTTTATACCATATACATGATTCGTGCTTGTGAATTAAAACACGTTTTGACTATATAGTTGTGGCAATGACTGCTCGATGAAGCCATACCAAGATTCGTCAAGGAAAAGTGTTTTAATTGCTGTATCGTTTTTATTAAGTTAATAAACACTGTAAACCTAATAAATAAACGAACCCAATAGCAATAGACCTATATACTCTAGTATGCGGTGATGTTTACGATTTTACCGGCCCGACACCCATGAATATATTCCGCAAATTTTCGGAACGAGGTCCGCATGCATTCAAATTCCGATAACGTTGGGGTGAATTCCGCAATTATTTCCGCAAATTCCGAAAGAGGAAACTAAAATGCCGATAACGTTGGGGTGAATTCTGCAATTATTTCCGCAAATTCCGAAAACGTCTGACGTATTCCGAAAAAAAATCCGCAAACGTCGTCTTCTTTTCGCAAACCTTAGCGCTATTTTCCGAAAGAAGGAACGTAATTACCGAAAAATTTCCGCAAACAGTTTTCCGCAAAGTGTTCATAACGTCATTTGTTTTCGGAAAAGACTTTCGGAATTCCACAAAGACTTTTGAGACGCTCCCTAATAGGACATAACAGTATACTCTATAATTCAACACTAAAACTCTCATTTATGATTCCGATCATAGTAATTTACTATCGTTAAGGGATGGGTTAACATCTGCCGATCGTGATCGGCCTCTCGTTTTAACCTCTTAACGTATTTCTCAACGATGGTTTTTAAAATAAAGGCACTATCAACCGTGCTTCTACCCTCGCGGAATCCAAATTGATTGTCACTTATCAGATTATGATCCTCAAGAAATGAATTAATCTGGGAGTTTATCACCTTGTTGAAAAGTTTGCCATTGGCCAAACTCAAAGCAATAGGTCGGTAATTATTTGGGTCATAACGGTTCCCTTTCTTGTATAAAAGTGTGATTACAGATTTGCTTCAATCCGTCGGGTAATGTCCTGATGACAGGATACGGTTAAATAATTTTGCGATACAGCCAACCATGTTAGGAACCGCTACCTTCATTAGAAACGTTATGTGGTCCTGACGATTTGTTGCGCTTCAAATTTCTAGTTTCTGTCAATATCTCTTGTGCCGAGATTATTGTATTACTTATAAGGTGTTTTGGTGGTGGTAAATTATAATTTATTATTTCTGCATTTGTGTGACTTTGTGGTCTGCATAGTAATGTGTTAACAAAATTAACTGCTACATCTGGGTCTAGTGAAGTTACCTCTTTTGGGCCATCGGTAAATTGTTTCACCAATTTCCAATATTCCGATGGGTTACCTGTAGAAGGTTTGTCCAATTTTCCACACAAATTCTGATAGTAAGTTCTTGTTTTCTGTTTTAACCCTTTCAGTGCCAGGGGCCGATCTCATCGGCCTTAATTTACGGTCTGTAAAATCGGCCCTAAAAAAATAAAAAAATATTTTGATTTTTGTTTTTTTTAGATTTTTAAAAAATTATTAAAATTGTAAAAAATTGTAAAAAATTGTAAAAAATAATAACAAATGATGAAAAATTGTTAGGCCAATGCATTCTCTTATATATGCGATGCGACCTATGGTCGACTCGCATATATAAGAAAATGCATTGGCATAGGGTATATGGGTTGATACAAAAATCGGACCTGGCACTCAAAGGGTTAACTGTCGCTTGTATTTTTTCTTCAGTGTGAACATTTTTACATATACTATTGCTATGGGTTTATCTAAGTTTCTTTTAAGTGTTCGACATCGGTTGTCGAACCATAGGTGCTTTTTCGGGGTTCCCTACTTATGTCTATACATTACGTTTGAAGCCGCTGATTCATTTATTTCAGCTATAACTATCATAAGATCATCCGTAGACTTTTCTATGTCTGCCATAGTGGGGGCATAATAGTGATTCATAAAGTTATTTAGTTTCCATTTGATGCATGGTTGATTTATCATTTGGTGTACCAATTGGTCACTTTCAGAGGTCCATTTCAATTTGTATGTTGGTGTGATATATTTGTATTTTCGTTCTATGTCAGGTGGGTTTCGGATTGGTACCTTATATTCAATATGAGCTGAAAGTTGACAGTGATCAGTACATTAGGTGATTGAACACATAGATAATCTACATCTGCCAAGTATCTATCTGATATTATCATGTAATCGACTATGCTAGCACCATTGTACTGGTAAGAGGTGAGGCTCCCGAGGCGATCTCCACTACATCGTCCGTTCACAATTTGTAACTCGGCGGTGCGACATAGAGATAGAAGTTGTTCACCAAACGAGTTCACTTTAATAGACACTACCTTATCAATACTATTTCGGGGTTCCCTATCGAATCGATCATTCTCCGAAATAACGAAATCAGGTCGCTCCGCGGTGCAAGCATTAAAGTCACCGACTAATTAATATTACCATATCTGAATCATTTACTTCTATAAGCTTTGTCTCTAGGCATGAGAAAATAGAGTTTAGGGAAATGGACGCCGGCTTCTAAAGTTAAGTCTGGAATCTCAGTCTGAAATAGATAGGCCCCTGTGAGAAGGGAAAGGACCCATGGTCAAGTATCAACATACAATTATGGAATGGATAGGTAGGACAAACAATTAGTTCCTTCTGTATGGCAAATATTATTCTGGATGCCATCACAATGTGGGCAGGGCATGTGCCTGCATGAATGTGAGTCAATGTTATTACATGTATACCTGTCTCCTGACTCATTAAAATGTATCCCATCAGTCGATGTATTGCAGATACAAACAAACAAACATCATACATGAATACTCTTGGGGCTCCAAATAAACATGCATGCACATTTATTATTTTCTTGGGAAATCCCCCCCCCCCCCCCCCTGCACTGTTCTTATTTGGCTCTGCACATTTATTAATTTTGAGGCTATGAAAATTTAAATCAGCACAAACTCAAGATTTCTATATGAATCTGATATCAAAATAATGAGCTTATAACTTTATGCATGTACATATTCAAGTATATGACATACATGTGAACATTTAAATATTGAATAAAACATCACATGACACATAAAGCGCTTCGAGCTACACCAGGGATGAAGCACTATATAGATGCTATATATTATTATTTATATTATTATACTATGTTGATTCATATACTTGACCTACTAGTACTATAAAAATAATTTGTTTAACTTCAGTTATGTTGTTTTGCTCAGAGTCCCCCCCTGCACTATTATTTGGGTCTGCACTTTAATTAACTTTCAATGGAATTCCACCCCCCCCCTCCCCTCCCTGCACTATTATTTGGACCTGCACTTTTATTTGGAGTCCGAGAGTATGCAATTCTATTATTCTGATCAAAATAATTAACTGAATGGTAATAACATAAATGTACTTTTGTCAATGGCAGGTGGTTGCCTAGCAACACTTTCAACCGCAATATCAACCTGAAACAGGGTCATATTGCTTCAGCAGACAACACAACATTTAGTGATGCATTATTTGTCAATATAAGCATAATATGAAACATAAACATTTGTAAATTCTACGTCATCTAAGACATCGCAACTCGTAGCTGGCACCAGCGATGAACACTGGTAAATTCCATCCCAAGAGGTCCTGGTGAATTGGAGTGTCCTTGTAAGATTTCAAACTGCACCCCCATCCCTTGATCATGTTGCAGGAAGCGTTAATAGTATCTATCTGAAGCCATTTATATAGTTATACATATACAATCGATCAATGGGATCGTTGGGTATGTATTGGTGCGTAAACCGATGTTACTTGTGGTTTCTGCTGTTATTTATGTGGTATGGGCATCACTACTACTCGTCGTAGCTAGTAGTCCCCATTGAACCATTTACTATGAGTTAACTCATAGTGGTAGCAAAGGTGTTAAACCAAATATGGTGTGGTAACTCGGGGTACCCCTTGGGATGTTACAATGGTGCTAGTTTTTCAAATTTTTAAACAAAGTTAAAAAAGAAAAAATTGGCGGTGGGTATGGCGGTGGATATGGCGGTGGGTATGCTGTTAAAATATTCAGCTCCGTCAAAAACCGAAATAAACAGAAAGAATAGTAAAATATAGACAGACTTTGTCAATTGTTTTTCCTTTGTTATGTAAACACAAGCAAAAAACGTTACAGATCCGGATTTGGTAAACATAAAGAGCGTTATTTGTTAATGTTTTCCTGATATGGAAATAATAAAGAGCGTTTATATCATTTGTGTGTGATTAACCAATAGAATTGCGATGTGTTATGTAAAAAGAAGCAGGTTCTTGCGCTGATTATGTTTGGCATGTGAGCAAAACTATTTATTTTAATATTCCTTCTGTTAATGGCTATTTGAACAAATATGAATAATTATGCAACGAACGCCGCCCGTGCCTTTAAATTGAGCAAGAAGTTCAATCTAATAAAAAAATTAGTTTTTATACGCCCTTTTTGAAAAAAGGTCGGATTATGTTGTCCGTCTGTTTGTCTGTCTGTCCGTCCGTCTGTCTGTCCGTCCGTCTGTCTGTCCGTCCGTCTGTCGAGCCGTCCGTCCGTCTGTTAACATTTTTGGTTTCCGATCGATAACTCCAGTTTGGATTATTTTATCTGAACCAAAGTTGGTATGTGTATTTCCCAGCTAAAGATACAGGCCAAGTTCGAATATGGGATCCGTCCAATTATTTTTACATGAGTTACGGCCCTTTTTCGACTTAGAATTTGACGGTCTGTTAACATTTTTGGTTTCCGACCGATAACTCCAGTTTGGATTATTTGATCTGAAACAAAGTTGGTATGTGTATTTCCCAGCTAAAGATACAGGCCAAGTTCGAATATGGGTTCCGTTCAATTATTTTTACATGAGTTACGGCCCTTTTTCGACTTAGAATTTGACCGCTTTCATGAAATTTTGGTTTCCGACCAATAACTCCAGATTCGATTATGTTATCTGAACCGAAGCTGGTATGTCTGTTTCCGAGCTAAAACTACAGACCAAGTTCGAATATAGGTTCAGTCCAAATATTTTCAGATAAATTACACACATTTTTCAATCTTAGAATTTGACCGCATTTTGGCATTGAAATTAGGGGTATATCAGATATTCTTTGTAAGCTAAACTTATTATTTTATTTTGCGGTAGTACAATTCAAAATGGCCAAAGGGCATATTTTGCCACGCCCTAGCGATGCTCTTGTTTATTTTATATTTTTATTAACAATTATGTATATATTATTTATTTAAATTTTTTTTTTTTTATTTAGCAAGAAGTTCAATCTAATAAAAAAAAAATAGTTTTTTGTTTTTTATTTTATATTTTTATTAACAATTATGTCAATATTTAACCCTGTGAGCCCATTTGATCATATTTGAATCCCAGCCACAGGAACCTCCATACCAAATATAAGCTAAATGATGGTTTTTGAGAAGAAGTTGTTTTAAGAATCACTATGGTGGGAAAGAGTTCTGGTCATGGCTTCACAACTGTTTGACCTAGTTACTTAATGTAGTATTTTTTTGTCAGTATAAATCTTAGATACCACAATTTCTGTACCTGAAACAATCAACATGCCACATTTTAAAGTTCAGTGAGATGTACAAAGACATTGAAATTTGATATGCGTTTTTCCATCGGAGCGCTTTCAAAAGAGAGCCCAATTAATGCCTTTATTAGGAGAGTTTTTTCTCCGCTCTCCGCTAAAAACTCCGCTTGTGAAATATAAAACACAGACAGTAGTTTTTCCTCCGCTGTAAACTCCGGTAATAATTACGGCTATTTAAACTCCGTTCAAATTGGCAGAAACCCCGCTGAAACCAGAGCGGTAACGACACTGTGGCGGGAGCGGAATCTCTGATGATGTCAGAGCTGAAACCGGAGCGGTATACCAAACTCCGCTGTTATATATACGATATACGAGAAGTGATGCTCTGCCAAGCGAAAAATCATACTTCTTACAAGTTGAGATAAAACACATCTCAAAACACACTATGTTATTGTTGTATTATCTTATACCGACCGACACTATAATTTTTGGGCAAATTTATGTCAGTTTTGAGACCAAAAAAACCTACATTATGGTAATTTCGAAGAGTAATTCCAGTTACACATGAATACGCAGTTACAGTACATCTGATGAGGTCACGGATTTATGGAACGTTGGGGTGATTTGTCAGCAATAAACAAGATATAAGTCCTGATTTAATATTAATCCATGTTCAGAAATCAGAACTGTGTAATTATTTTGAACAATCAAATGTCAATGATCTCAAACAAAAAGCAAAGTCTTTCAATCTATTTTACGGTAGTTCATAATTCGCTAGATTGAAAAGATCTTTGAAATTCTGAGGAAAGTGTACATCGTAAATTTTGCAAATATTGTGCGTGCAAGCTATCTAAAATGACTGGAAAAGAATAGTGACATGTGAAAGCTAACATTTAGTTATATTACGGAGATTTAATCAAGATTTATCGAATATGTAGCTACATTACTATTTTATTCCACTTGTATGCATTAATTTATTCATTTAAACCATCCGAAATGCTATTTGGATGTGACCCAATTTCGAGGCGAAAGTTTTGGTCATGAGGTGAAGTATATCAGTCATGATCCACGTATATAGGGCCTAGCTAGCTAGCTACAGCTGGCGCAAGTGATTACTATATTTACAAGATCAGTTCTCAAAATAATGTATCGGGAATAATTATAAAAATTATTTATAATGATCAGTTCTCAAAAATAGATTTACAAGATCAGTTATGTGCTGTGTGATATGACCATGTGTTTGAAAGTTATATTGATTCATATAAGATTTGAACGGCGGTTTCAATGTGGTCATGGGATTTTGACCGCGAAATTAACTCCGCAAACTGCATGAATCCGCCGTTTATTATTTATATTTATATACTTAAATTCATTATGAACTAGGATCGTCCGTCTTTCCCAAAAAGACTTTAAATGAACGCATGGAGTTCACTTCAGATAGTTCGAATCCTCGCTCTTTGGAAGACCAAACATTTTGAAAATCCGTTTATGGAGAGAGGAAAAACGCAATTTCACAGTAAAGTATACACATATGACGAAATGTCTTGTTTAGCTTGTAATGAATGTAGACGTGTTGATTTCAAGAATGATAACATCTGTATCTAACAATTAAGTTTCGGTATTTCAGTATTAGCTGCCGTATAATGCTATTATGCGTCTATGTGGTCCACGGTACCAAGAAGACCCAATATGAACCTTACACCATAAAACGAATTTACGTCGGTTGCAACACTATATATGCACAGCGCATTTAAAAAGTTTCGAAAGTTCTGAGGTAAAAACAGAGTGTCGTCTTTATATTACACTAGCAGGGTTACCCGGCGTTGTGGATATTTGTTGGGAATAGAGAATGCTCTTGCTAAAAGTGTTATACGTTTTCTCATAAATTGTATATTCAAATAGCATCACAAAACATGATTATTACAGTCATCCCAAGAGAAAATGTTGAGTGAAATTTCACTGAAATTTCACTGAAATAACAGTACAAAATTTAGTCAAAATTCAGTGAAATTTCACAAAAATTTCACCAAAATTTCAGTGAAATTTCACCAAAATAACAGTAAAAAAATTAGTCCAAATTTCTCCAAAATTTCACTGAAATTTTACCAAAATAACACTATTAAACAGTAAAATGGTTCCATCATTTCTTGTACTATACTGTTCTGTATCGCATGTCAAAGTTTCAACCCTATATAGAGCTGAGAAATCCAGTTCGATTTTACTGTATGACGTCGATCTTTGTATATGCTGGCCCGCATTGGTCAGTGAGATGGAACAAGGATATATGAAATGTAAATATATTTTTATTTATTGACTGTCCAAACATTGAGTCAAGTCTAAAGTTTGATGTCCTCACACATAAAGAATCTATGTGCACAACTCTACGTGCTACAGTGATCTTGCAAAACCTTGCATCCACGCGATCCGTAATTTGTTAGCTTATTGCAAATAAAACATATTCACTTTCCAGAAACGGCAACTTTTTCAAAAAATCACTGAGAATGTAATCTTTTTCTTTACCATCTTTATGACGAATTTTGACCGGCTTTTGAAACCTGGCAAATGAAAATTTATTCTTAACTCCAACGTCGTCGTATCGATCGCCTTCTTTCACAATTGAATTCATAACAATCACTTTTAAAACTTCTAATTTCTTTTGAAAGAGATCGCGAACCGTGAAACTCTTTTGTTCAAAACAAAAGAATGATCGCGGCAAAAAATATCCCGAAGTCCGTCGAGTCAACGAATATCATTGGCTTGATGTTGAGCGTCGACACCAAAGGAAGCAAATCGAGCCAATGAGAAGCTACGTATTAAACCGGCATGGTGGAACCGGTGTTGCCGAAAAAACAACCGGTGTCGCTTTGAATGACCGGACAATTTATGTCGGCCGACTGAGATCGTCGCGAATAAAAAAAACATGCCCTTTGAAGTTTTGTATTTGAATAGACACATCGCGGCTTTTCACATTTCACACATAATATAACATCACAAACTATGTTGGCACAGAGTAATTTTCTGTTCACGGTGTCTTTCTTAGAACAGTCAGCTATTATTTGTGATGATGGACGCTCTGAATCAGATGTTTCTTTACCGTACACGTCAGAAAATGGCGAGTATTTGTCACTACCAACATCCGCTGACATTCACTCTCTAATTTTACCTGTATTTTACCAAATCCTTTCATTTGAGTAATTGAAAATTGCATCCGCACAAGATATATATAGTCTTTGATTGTGATAATATATGGACACAAACTTACCGATAATGGAAAAATGTGGCCCATTGATAAATAAAAATTTCATATGCATGATTATAATATCCCTTTACTGGAAGCCATTCTCTGTATACTAAATATATACTGCATGCTGTTCACATTTGGGGGTCCATATTTCCATGTAGACACACTTCTTTAATATAGAATTGAAAACACAATTTTATTCTTTTTTCTTTTGTCCACCAAGACAATAATAAAACTATATAATGATGTAAAATTAAAAATTTTAAACTGAAAAGTACTCAAAATCTCACTGAAAACTATTTTATCATTTGAGTGAAATGTTAGTGAAATTAACTGGAAAAGTTAAAATGAAATTCACTGAAATGGTGAAATAACACCAAAATTTGGTAATTTCACTGAAATTTTGGTCTCATTTTCTCTTGGGATGGAATATAAGTAGTGGCTTACCTTGTCAATTGTCATTCTGTTTATCGTGATTAATCCGTTCCACCAATTTATGAAGTATTTATTTATTTAAACTGCGTATACATTAGACGTTATAATATGATACATGAACATCATAAACACATTAGTTCGATAAAAGATGATAATTGGGGTTTTACATGTTGAGATGTATCAATCAATCTAGTGGGTTGGACTAAGATCTCGAGGACACCTGGCTATCATATCTCCATGAAGATACAGATGTTTCAAAGAAATTTCAGGTGCTCATCTGTCCATGGTGCTATATATTGGCTAAATATTCTTAGTTTAAACGAAATGTTGCTGCGCACATATATCAGCTACATGTGCCAGGCACAGAGCGAGATTTTGAGTTGTTTATGTCAGTCGATGAGTCTGTTCTAAAACCCTTGTCAGATGTCAATATTGGTAGGATCCTGAAAAGTCTTGTGCTACTAACTGCATTTTCTTGTATATCAGAAGAAACTATATTTGACTGCACACTGTGACCACTATTTTTGAACAGGCCTTCCATATCTCTTGACAAATTGTAACTTTTTGTGGAAACCGTATTGAATGGAACAGACTAAATTTTGTTATTATATATATGCAATCCTCTGACTGTTCGAGGTCTCTCAGTTTGCACGAATATATATATCTCTTCAATAGAATGATAAATATACGTTTAATGCTTATTCTAGTTATCTCTTTTTGCTAGCTCATTGTGTGAATGCCTTGATTGCCATTCCCATATAAATATGACTGTTAAGAAGATATAATTGTTCAAGTGACTTATGTGGGTCACCATATGTCGGGATTGTGAAATGTGAACGCCCAACTACTTAAAATGATATGGAGATGGCCTAGTGACTGTATATAACTTATATGTGGATATAGGCGAATAGCAATCTTATCAATGATAGTGCATATCAGCTCGCCATCCATGACGCAAACGACACTATTAAATGTGATTTAATTAATTAGAGAAAAACATGTATGTATTTGGTGAAATTTGGTTTTTAAATCAATTGTTGATGCAACGCTGACTCGAACAACGCCATATTGCGAAGGTGATTATGTATTCGTTTGGTGGAAATCAGCGACAAAACTATTTCACCATATTTTTTAAATTTCCCCTCCCACCAACAGCGTCATTTTAGAAAATTTTAACCCGCACCATTATCTTCCTTGTAAAAAGTTACCCCTCTTAGAACGCCTTGGTGCCATCTCGATTGTACCGCGTGAAGTTATATATAGAACGCACACAGACAGACAAAAAGACAGACAGACAGCACGATTTTATTTATTGTATCATTTGAGAAGAACGTGTCTGAATTTGATGGTAATTGGTACTAAAAATAGTTTGTATCAGTTTTGGTGACTATTTCGGACTCAAGCTGCACACACTAAGACTCAGTAGAGATTAGAGATGCATATATGTGAAATTGGTGAAAATTGGCGAGTATACAAATTCGTATCAAATTTAAGGTCCCCATATCCCTCACCCATAGGGCACCAATTTGGTGTATCTAAACCACACGATAAGATTCCTCGTATCACGGAGAAGAATATGTATCAATCTGGTGGAAATCGGCACTAAACATATAGATATAATTTTTTGTGTCCCTCTCATCTCTATACACCACTGACTCGAATGGCCCCACTTGTGACATCCTTAAACCACACGATTACACTCCTGATATCATGGAGATGATTGTTTATAAGTTTGGTGATAATCGGCGACTAAACAAATTTTTTTTTTCAAATTTGGTGCCAATCCCTCCCCTCTCCATCTCTCACCCAAACAGCACCACTATGGCGTCTTTAAATCACGATTAGATTCCTCGTATCATGGATAAGAACGTGTATCAATTTGGTGGAAATTGGCGCTAAAAAATTGTGCATCAATTTTGGTGCCCCTGTCCCTTTCAATGCAACCCTGACTCGAATGAGGCCACACTTGACAGATAAAAGCCACACCATTAGACTCCTCATACCATGGGGATGATTTTGTATAAGTGTGGTGGCAATCGGCGACTTATTATCAAATTTAGTGCCCACCCCCTCCCAATCTCTCATCCAAAAACAACAATTTGGCGTTGTTAAATCGCACAATTAGATTCCTTGTATCATGAAGAAGAATATATATCAATTTGGTGTAAATCGGCGCTAAAATTAGTTTTATCAATTTTGGTGCCCCTCTCCCCTTCCGTTCATCCCCGACTCAAACGACGCCACTTTTGACATATTTAAACCACACCGTTGGATTCTTCATATTATGGGGATGATTATATGTAAGTTTCGTGGCAATCGGCGACAGAAAAAAAAATCTGCCCCCCCTTCCGGGCACCCCTGACGCGAACGGCGCGACTTTTGCCATATTTAAACCACGCCATTAGATTCCTCATATTATGGGGATGATTATATATAAGTTTGGTGGCAATCAGCGACTTTTTTTTCTTTCTGCCCCTCCCCCTTTTCTGCCCCTGACAACAACGGCGTCACATTAGAAAATTCTAACCCCAACCATTATCTTTCTCGTAAAAAGCTACTCCTAGTAGACCCCTTTGGCATCATCTAGATGGTCCCCTGTGAATTTCTATAGAACACAGACAGACAGACAGACAGACAGACAGGCATTCGCAAATATAGATATAGATAACATAGCTGTGAGGTGACAGATCGCCGTACTTCTCAAGGCAACAATTGTTGAGATGTGTAACCTGATTGATGTGTAATCAGAGGAGATGAGTTTCAGGTGCAGGGTAACAACACTGATTATAGACCAAAACAAATTTCTTGCCAAATCCGGACATGCTGAATACTTAAGCAGTTGTTCATGTTCCGACAATCCCCGGTGATTGAAAGTGACGGCATGTTACGTTCATAGGTTTATGAACACGTTGACTCAGGGAGCGTGTCTACCGTAACGCTATGAGGAAATTGGAAGCGATGTTAGGTGTATGTAAATATAATATACGTAAATGGTATTGTTTTTGAATATTACCAATGGGTGCCTGTACAACGTTCTACCTGTTCGTGTGACTGGGAGACTGAAAATGCATCTTTTAGTAGTCGAGAACTATTTATAGGCTTTAAATTGTAGCAGCCTGGTATCTTGAAAAGTTTAAAATTAATTGGGTCTCTTGAAACTCATTCGGCCGGAGTTTGTTTCAGTCATTGGAAATTGACACGAAATAGACCTGGTACAGTATACCGGTACTCCAAACGGACGCAATTGATTAACTGTATTATTGTTATGCATGTCCCATTTCGTTTTAGATTACATTTTTTATTATTATTTTAATGTAAAATGTACATGATGATGTCAGGTGATCATTATTTGTATATTCATCATTATTTACAGCAAGAAACATTTCCAATCTCAGTCCACTGGGTAGAAAATAGTCAAATATTATGGGAGGCTAAATTAAATGTATAGAAGCATAATACAATTGCATTGATACAAAATCATTTAACCCAATGACACGACCCAGCCTGACAAGTGAGAAGTTTGAATCTGCCAGTTTAATATGAGTGACAGGCCATGGGAATCCACCAATCGCGTAACGAATTGATAAATAGTGAAGAAATTGCACAATGGCTTGCTGACAAAATTCTAAACCATTAGTGATAAATGAATGATAACTAGATGAATATGCAGATTGTGAACTGAACTTGCTAGAATATTAGATACTATGACAATCAGTGATGAATAAAGTGTACTTTGATGCGAATAAAGTGTACTTCAATGCGATGAAAGTGAAGTGAAATGACACGATTTATGTGTATATATAAAGTACGGAATTGGAATCGAATCGAAACAACGTTTTAGATGGAACACTCAGATGTGAGCGCATTCAAATCCAGCAGACTTCCGATGGAAACTCCGCAGTAATTCCGATGAACGTAACAAAAACTCCGCAAAAACATAATGGAAACTCCGCTATATAACGTAACAAAAACTCCGCCGGAAACTCCGCCAGAAACTTCGCTATAACTCCGCTATATAACGTAACAAAAACTCCAGCGTGTTTTACGCTACTTACCTTACCGTAGAGCGGAATTTTTAGCGGAGAAAAAAAACACTGTTCTCCGGCAGAATTTCCGCTTGTAATTTAACAAGGTCCCTTTAATAGGGAGCATGTCAAAACCTCTTTCGCATATTCGAAAATATTGTCGCTAATGTCGAAAAAGTTTTGACGTAAATGTGCAAAAACGAAATGTCGGAAATGACGAAAAATAATGCAATAACGTCGAAAGCGACTGGCCATAAAAGTGCGATTACGTCAAAACCACAACAGACCAAAATTTCCGTAAAATGTGAAAACTTTCGACAACTCGAAAGTCGCGACGTCGAAACATTGATCTATATTCGCAAACGACGAAAAGTTGATGAAAAGTTAAAACATCGACACTTCATAAATTCGCGCATTTATTTTTGCCTTCTGTGTAATCAAGATGCCAGCTGAATTTTTATTGGCTGAATTGTGTGAAGGAAAATAAAGTTCAGCCAAAGGCCATACAAACAACTCTATTCGGTTAACACACAAGTACAACGACTTGACAGTTCGACTGTTTTGATAGCTATGAGTTTGCACAAGGCCTAATTAAACAATAGTCAACCCATTCCAAATGTGTGAAGGGGTGAGATTTAGCAAAAGGCTATACAAACATATAGGCCTACTGACATATAATGACGTATATACCGGTCCCTCACAACTATGCGTGAACTGTCCGACAGTTTTGTTGTTGTTGTTGTTGTTGTTGTTGTCGTTGTGATGTCTTCTCAATTAATGAACAATGGTTTAACTCGTTGGACAAAAACAACACATCTGATATATAAAATTCCAAAATGAAGCGACTTGATGTCATAATATCAGTTCGATCATGGCTAGAAACAGTGATGAAATCGAATAGATCTATCGTTAGCGGACATATACGCAATTGGGGAAAATATTAGACCATCAGTTTACACAGGTCGACAGTACGAAGAAGTTAGGGTTTTCACAACCCCAGGTATCACACATCTAACAGAAAAAAGATGAAATCACACAGAAATTTGAAACCAGCTGCACCCACCCACAACGGGAGCGACAACTGTCCATCCACATGATCCAGAATTTGAAGCAATTGGCCCGATATAGAACAAGCCCTCATCACATTGTATCAACGCCAGACATATATAGAGCCATACCCCCTAAGTTCATTGTTTTATAATGGTATGTATATCATTATCCATGTTTTTATTATTCATTCAATAAAGAATCGAGAAAAACATAACACTCAACTCCTCTGTCAGTCAATGCTACCCACAAACGAAACTAGGATTGGCCTGGGAAATTACAGTGCTAAAAATAGCACAACATAACATGTGCAATTCGTGGAAATTCCAAACTATTATATAATATGTTTTGTATTAACTTAACTTTGTCGCATCTGATCGCTGATATATATTGAATAAAATGTGTAGATTTTAAATAAAAGTAGCCGATGAATTAATCATGATGATGCTGCGCTTCCGATATCTAACAATGATCTCATACTTATATTGCGAAATTTAAAGCATTGTTTACGACTGTCAAAACCACCACCGGATTTACGGTACTTTCAGAATCCGACAATGCCGTAAACCCCCCTATTTGCGTCCACATTAAAATATGTGTCTGGTCTAGAAAGACAGATTGAAACTGTAGAAATTAACTCTACGTGGCATACAGAAAGTATACTATAAATCGGGGTTGTGGAATAATTTATTGTCGTCCTCGGCTGTATTCTTTTTATTCATAATAGTTCGCACAATTAAATGGTGACGGTTTACCCAAAATGACAACAAGTTACATAATCACACACAAAAAACGTTTTTCAAAATCTAAATTTGCATTGTTTACGGTAACACTGCATCAGTCTTTAATAATGCGACGATGTAGCAATTATTGCACGAGATTTTGGGGGGCTTCAATATTGTACTGTAATATTTACTGTAAACCAGTGATACAATATCACTGCTGTAAACCCACCGATTTGCGGCCACATCAAAACGTAGGAAATGATTGTAGGCCTATCCTATTATATAAATCGGGTCTGGGAATCATTTATTTGGGACTTGAATCTTCTATTAATAATAGTTCATGAACGTTTGAATTGTCCGATATTAACCAAATCGGAGATTTCAGTAGATCGGAGAAATTTACTAATACATAGAACTCCGATCAAATCGGAATTGTTTTCACATCGGAGAAAACTCCGATTAAATCATTGGAATTCTTATGAGAAAAACTCCGATCTGAGAAATTTCAGCATGGACCAGCTGCATGGACACCGTCATTATCCAAATTGCAGGAGGGCCATCATGGTCTGCCTTAAATGGGCCCAGGGCCATTTTTCTTCCGGACCTTTAGACTTGATATGAAAGGGGTTATTTTCAAGTTCGGCAATATTATACATATATGTTTATACATCTGACTACCAATGATTTATATATTGGAAATCCAATAAATGATTAAAATGTGCTGTTATTTTCTCAAATATTGAAGGATAATATAGCCCACATAATATTGGTGAGGCAGCCCTTTATGGTTCGCAGAATATCAAGTTCAGGTGGGCTACTGCCCTATGACAGGCCTGAATAAATATGAGCCAATTTCTAAATTCTTTGGTATTCATGCATACATGTCTTTATTAAATATTTAGTTATCATCTTTCAAATCTTTCAAATTAAGCCACATCATAAAATTAATAAACCTTTGTGGAAAGCCACCTTGTCTTTAGATACTCTGGTCGGTGCACTTATTTATCCTCTGTTTACTTTTAATTTGGGTTCAGTCCTGCCCATGTTTCTTTTTAACATTAATTTTTCAGTTCCCTTTGTATGGGCTGCATTTTCGATTATAGGTGAACATAGAACAATATGTGTGACTCAATGTTTCATGGACTTCTACTGTTAAAACTCTCTGTAGTTTGATCTGAATGATATGTATAATTTAATTGCATCACTTAGTTCCACCTAGCCATCAAACTGTCACACCTGATTAACAAGTTTCCACAATATTATTGTACCCAGACAACATTCATACATTAAACTTACTCATAAAAGATATACATACCTCTCCAAACCGAACACCCTTCAGACCAGCTCTTCTGTTCGGTTTAGAGAGGTGTTCGGTTTATAGAAAATTGCACTACGATCGGAATGTAATTGACATCGTTGTCGAAGCACAACCGACTCATTATTAATTATAATTTATTCAATAAAGTACCAAATAAAAATATAAATAACAATAGATAAAACATCATGTTTTATAAGAATTGAACACATGGTGTATTAAAGACATAATACTGAATACATGTATAGCTAACTATTAAAGATAAGACAGAAAACTTGGAAAATGTCCCTTAAAAATGTTCGTTAGTAGTCCATTAGTAGTTTCGTACTCTTGAATATGCGTTCCGTATTTAATTAGCGGTGTTTTGTTCGGTGACCACTTTGAAATGGATTATAACAGGTGTCTGATTAGATAACTGATTGCTTATTTAACACATTGAGTGAACAATGGTGACTGCACAGAGATTACAGCACTGAAATTTTGTTTTTACATCAATAATTGGACTCTTATTTTTACGACCCTGTACAAACTAAACACTAATTAGCTAAACGCACACAATAGTAGTGTATTGTCAACAATACAGTTTTAATCAACCTGTCACGAAAATGTACGTTCAGAGTTCAGTTGACCAAAAAGACAAAACATTTAAACTTATAGAGGATCCCCAGCTTTCACTAGAGCCAACACGAGCTCAGCGTCAAGTATGTCAAATCTACTGCACGTGCGTTCGGTTGGTATGATCGCTTTCCACGTTTGGTTTTTAGAGGTAAAACTTAATCTATTCATTCACTTTTGGACTAGATAGAAAACCATCCGATGTTCGGAATAGAGAGATCCCGGTTTACAGAGGTAATTTTTGGTGAGAATGCACTTGGGTAATTTGGGTATGGAAAATTTGGTTGGTATGGAGAGGGATTCGGTTTATAGAGGGTCCAATTTGGAGAGGTTTTACTGTACTAACTGATAATTTACAATTCAGCAACCACTATTATTTGAAGAATCTAATATTCCACGTAGGGTCCTGCAAATATTCGGTATTCAAAATGATATTCGATTCAACCTGAGTATTCAATTTGACAATTGGTGCCGAATATCATTCGAAATCTTCGTTTACACTCACAATGCTATTTTATGTCCAACGCATACCCCACACAATAGTATGATCGTTAGGTGCATGGTTAGACCCGGAATAAATTGGTAAAGAAGCCGTTTTGGTCTCAAAATGCATGGACTGGTTTGTTGAACAACATATACAAAATCTGCTAAAATCTGCTTTGGGGAAACTTCTCAATTCAACATGGTGTCCAAACTGGCAGTTGGTATCGGAAAATGCTGAGGTTCTGTGCATCCATATTGTGCCAAATTTGTAATAAATTGAAATATGCAATATTTAGCGGTACTTAGTCGTAAACCATATATGTAGAATGTTTGTCCCAAAAATGGCCGCCAAACTGGACAAAATCGAATGAAAATTAATTTTTTTGCAAAATTGATTAGCTAGTCCTATAAGAGTTAACAAACACTCGAATTACGCGAGGAAAGATGATTGTTGAGTATAGGAGAAACTTTTTGTTAGAGATGCACGAATTCTCTCTAATGTATTCCACAAGAGAGCAGGTCTCATACAACGGTTAAATCCGGACTTTTGGGCGCCTAGAAACGGAACAACAACGCAGTTTTATCTGTAATGTTTGTCTTGAAGCATGTGATATATGTGTAACTAAACAGCTAAATGGGATTTTGTATGGATGTATTGAATCTGTGACCTTTTCTAGAAGCAGAGATATATATACGTACTCAAAGCAGTATCACGAGTGTGACCATTTATAATTTATTTTGATATCTACAACACCAAACCTTTTAAAATTCACTGCTATAGTACAGTTTGAGAGATATTCATAGAGTACTGGGCAAAATATGTTGATCCTATTGTTCGCACTGGAAATATTGGTCATAGTTGCCTCCAATCAAGCGATGAAACTTGAATATTTCGCTTGTATCACAAAATGTATGTTGGTATATTATGAACGCAATTTATCAAAACACAAAGGAGTACCATATAGTATATTCAATAAATTCTAAACTTTACCAAAATTGTTTGAACGTTTATACGTGAAAATTATATTTAATTATATTCACCAATGCCCCACATACGTTAAACTTATTACGTTTTCTGCAAGCTCATAACCGCATTTACACATTCTCATTAATGTTACACATATATGATGCACATAAAACCACAAATAGCAACATTGGTTGGGTGTTCAACGTTGAAATAACAGCTTTAAACGCTAATAACCTGATATTTAGCACACTTTTGTGGGTGGTATTGGCAAGATATTTTAAAACAACAGCATACTGAACATTAATATTGTGCATTGCGTGCTAGCATATTCCAGTTGTACAGTACCGACAAGTAATTTGAAGAACATTGTCTACTGAGAAACCGGATTGGTAGAAGCATGAACATTAGTCTTGAACTGAATGTGCGATGTACCGTCTCTTTGACATGGTGAAATGGTGGGCTAATCTAGTGAAGAGATGAGTGTTTCTTTACAGTATAATAAGCATTGCGACATACGTGTATGGTTTATTATCACGGAGAGTGTTGAAACATTCGGGAATTTAACTAGTATGCATACCACAAGGCCAAAGGCGTAGCGGGTCAAAATATATTGGTACGGCCATGTAATTATTGACCACACTGACTTCGAGCCGCGAAGCGGCGAGATGGGGGGATGGTTTGGAAGGGGGTTTTCCCCCCTTCCAAAAATGAGATTTTTTTTTTATTCTTGCATTGAAATGTAGTGATTCTGTGCAACCTAGAGCGATTTTAACCGACATCCATTCACTTTGTCAATTCGCGTGTACGATGAGAGTACTTACTTTTAAGCGATAGTACACTGGTCGACACAATGATATGCACGACAGATGAGACGATCATTTTTAAAACATTAACGATGCGTGAAAAACATGCATAAAAGAGGAATAACTCTAAATTAATTTACTAATTTCTGACCGTTGGATAAACTTTACACTATATATATCGCTGTGATATATCTCCGCGGAGCGATGAGAGTTAACTCTGCCTGGAGTTTGTGGATAAACATGCCCATTCGGCAAACCTCGTCAGATAATAAGATTCCGTCACCGTTTTGTCACATGTCGAGGATTTCGGAATGAAACATGCCTTGACAGCCAAAGCATGTTGACAGGTAAAATGTCGTTCTCCATTTTTCGCGCGATCATCGATGGTGACAATTTATATGCACATCACTACAGGGGCCTGTAACGCGCTCCGCCCCTTTTGCGCTGCCCATATACGCCGCTTCTATATACGCGCCTATTTCACGTTAATGGTAGGATAATAGATACTACCATTGTCCATTAACGTGAAGCAGGCACGTATATAGAAGCGGCATGTATGGGCAGCGCCGGGGGGGGGGGGGGGGGGGGGGTTGCGGAGCGCGTTACAGGCCCCATGTGACATCAGATATATTTTGAATTTGAGAGTTTTAAAACTTCAGCAGGATGCCATGTGAATTATTTTGAAATGGGGAATTTCCATGCAAATATATAGTGCAAAAAATATAACGTTGTCATCGAACTAAAATAGCCTAGGCATTTTCATGTCCAAATAGTCAAAGCATTCAGTTAACCGATGTGCCAGTTTAATTATGGAATGTTGCCATACATTTATTTTTGACAATAAGTTGTTTTGGAATTATAACACTTAATTGTTGTCTATACTTTTGGGGAAAAAACACAATAACATTTAATAAATAACTATACCAACATTCCTAAATAAAACCACGGAACCAGACCGGGTGGATCCATAAGGGAAATGACTTACATTCGTCTACACGGATGATGTCAAATCCGAATGTCATGTCAGTCAGTATACTGTATACCGGTATAAAGCTACATTGTATAGTTGAAAGATGGAAATGTGACGGATAGCTCTTTATTGACTGACAACGCAACACAGAAGGCATACATGTATATTTAACGTATCAGCAACGTTGATATTAAGTTATTCACCCCCATCTGGGGTAGTTGTTGACTAACATAGTGACTTGACGAGTTGATTCAGTTGAGAAACTAAATTGAAAAGAATTGTCATGAGGAATTATATGGACTTGATATGCTGCTATTACTAACAGTTTTGTGTGGGAACTCCTGTCGAAAGGGCTGTGATTTATACGTGCATGCATTTATAAAAAAATAGAAAATTTTAAATTAATATGGGAACATTGTCTCGGACATTGAATGTTTGGGGATAAGATTGCATTAATTTGGTAGAATGTTATTCCGAAACCTTCAATATATGAGACAGTACCAGACTACCATGAGTGGATGGTATGTGCAACCAGCTAGTTCATGAACTGTTACAGACAAGTTATACATGCCTTGCATATACATGTAGGCATGCAGATTTAATAAGTTTTACCTAAGCTATTCATATTACAATATATCATTGAAGCTGCCCAATATCATATATGGCAACTTCAACGAAAAATAGCTCACATCATAATCATGGCTATCGAAAATGTTAAAATTCTGAAAACGATGTTGGTTTATTTTCTGAACATACATGTGCTATTAAAGGTATTCAATCCGGTCAGAGGATCCCCATATCATCAAGATACAACAACAACATTTCTTCAAAATACGCTTTAGTTATCAGTATATTAATTGCAACAAAATAATACTAACCATGGGTCCATGGTATCAAATTTCCAAAAATGTGCTATTTATCAACATTTCGTTTAACTAAATATGGTCGTATTATCACTTTAGTATCCACTTGTTTTTAGAGTTATCCATCTTCATCCGCAGTTTTGAACAAGCGCATCGTTTTGACGGCGTGTTTTTTGTTCACAAACAATTGAAATAACTGAGTTCAAAAATCGATATCTGATCACTCTGAGTTTTGATGGGTAGGTTCCTCGATTCAAATAAAATATTTTTTAAAATTCGGTCACCGCGCTCAATTCGTCTGCAAAATCGACTCCCCGGCAAGCCTTTGTCAAAAGTTTCTCCAGCTGCATGTATATAGTGTAGTCACTCTGATCGAAGCGGTCTTTTATTGAAACTACCAGGTAGTCCAGGCACTCAAAGTATACCTTTCTATACTGATCTTCCACCGTCTCGGGGAACTCTGGTGTGGCGTTTCCATCCTCATATCTCCGGGGCGTTTTCTTTGGTCGTTCCATTACCGGTTCATCAACGCAAGTTTTGTCTGCTCGTTTGCCGGTGCATTCCCAAAGGAGTTTGAAGTCAGCGTCAGATCGTATCGACTGGAGGGTTTTAACCGTCATAGCAGCAACTGACTATGCCTGTGCAGCTGACATGTCACGCCCCTGTAGTGTCGCGCTAAGATTATCGGCATGGCTTAGCAGAATGTGTCCAAGATTGAGTCCAAAAAAGAAATCAAACTTATGCATGTAAGCCTGCACACCTAGGATGCGCGCCTTTGCTGCAGTGTCAGACGTGTTGATATAAGCCCACTCCCAGAGTTGCATCAGCTCGTTGTAGTTCTCCAAGATAGACTTGAGTGATTCAGCTTTAACAGTCCAACGAGTGGGGCACAGTATCCTTATACTTGGACTGAGATAGTCTTCGTCCTTGTCGTTAAGCTTTATTTTATTGAACTGTGCGTCACGCTTTGGAGAACTCTTAACGAGTTTTGTTATCTCTGATGTAATGTCCAAAGCATTTTTCATGATTGTATTGTTCTTAATAGAATCTGAGCATGCCAGACTTAGAGCATGGCCGTAACAATGTGTATACAAACACCTTGGTTCTTCTTGCTTAATGCGCTGTGCCACACCACTCCGCGAACCAGCCATCGTGTTGCAGCCATCGAAGCACTGGCTCCGTGCTTTGGATATGGGTAGATCTAATCGTAGTAGTACATCTTTTATGGTCCAAACAATGGTCTCTGCATTTGCACGATCCAGATCAATTAGACCTAAGAATTCTTCATGGGGGTATAAATCCTCATCTATCCAACGGATACAGATCACCAGCTGCTCTTTATTGGAGAGGTCTGTAGTCTCGTCGGCGAGAATTCCATACATATCAGTGGCTTTTATTGCAATAGCTATATCTCTGACTATGGTATTCCCGAATATTTTGATAATCTCGTTCTGAATTTGTGGACAAACAAAGCGGTCTTTTTTTTTATTCAACCATGCAAGAAATTGTGGGTCATCTTCTGCCCGGAGTTGGCAAAGCTGCATGAAATTCGACCTAGAATCTTCATGACCACGAAACGCCAAGCCCTGCTTACAAAGAAACTTTATGCAGGACATTATTTTTATTAGACATTTTCTGTTCAAGGCCTTCTACTCATAATGGGCAACTGACAATTCTTCACCGATATCAGATGTTCCTGGCATAATACGCTGAACCGCTTCTTTGTGACAATCTGACAATTCATGGGCGTTAAAACCTTGGCGGGACCGACATGCTTCTTTCCAATTTACGAACCCTCGTGTTATGAATGTTGGCTCAACTTTACGCGACGATAGTTTCTTCTCTCGGTAGGCTTGTATGCAAATTCCACAATATGCAGCATCAGATGTTTCATTATAGTGTATCCACGGCCATTTATCAAACCATCCCGACTGAAAAGATCTCAACACGGGAGCTTTCTTGCCAAATGTTCGTTTTGGAAAATTCACATTTCTTGGCTGGTTATTGCCATTTGCCAGGGTAAGTTCTATTTCGGCAATCGTTTCGGTAGACCTACTACTAGTAGAATTTTCATGTTCACTGAACAAGGCACAGGGTCTAATGGATTCAGACTGAGTCTCACTCACTGTGGCCGTACTCTCAGCTTCATCGACAGTATTGGCAGTTTCGGGTAGCATTTGTTCATGTTCGACAGAATGGACACCAGGCATAACTTGATCTTGTCCTGTGTTTTCATTAGCTGTGCTAATAGTAACATTTGATTTGAAATAATTCAAAAGTTTCTTCTGTTTTGAATTTTTAGTTGACATAATTGATCATTTGATGGTGACAACTGAAAGTCATGAAGCCTGGGGCAGGGATATATAGTCAGACTATATTAACACTATGGCCGGATTAACATTGAACCCACCCTGGGCATCGTAGCTTTCAGCAATTACCATTTAAAATAACGCGCGACAAAAACATTCGGTTATGCCCCTTTGATCGCGCAGTACATATCTCGTGCATGCATTGTTCGACGTCGGAATGTAACCGATTGACGTATATATACGCTATACAACGTAACCGATATACGGCAACGTTTCCTTATAAACGGGGTAAAACCCAATGAACTCGAGGCATAATACGACGTAAAAATAACTGGGTTACCTTTATATAGATGGTTAAATGTGTGACTGAATCACATTGTAATACGTTGTGCGTCATTTACCAAGTGTTTGGAGAACGTGGCGGGTAATATTGGCCTATTCAGTATTATTTTTTGGTGAAATATTGGTACGGCCAAAACCGTCCGGCCGTACCTACAACTACGCCCTTGCTATGCACTTAAGTTTTTGCGTTACATTCCATAATGAATCATCATGCCGAATGAAACTACCACACCCTGTGTGGCGAAACATTGCTTCGTGTGCTGCATGCCCAATATTATTATGTTTGGTCCGGCTGTTGGGTGTATTCTAAGGAGAAAACCTGAACTTTCAACACCTGATTGACTTACGTTGTAGTCACCAATAAATCCTTCAGATGGATCTGTTTTAATGATCTGTGTACCTTTAACGATATTTAACACCAGACTTGTATATTACCAATACGTATTTTCACAAATATGGGTTATCCAATATGTTGCTTTGGTAGTGGCATGGCTTGAAGTTGCGGCCCTTTTGACGGCCATTTCATGTCCGCGAGTGTATTATTTTCCGATCGTGTTCCTCTATTCGCTTTCGTACTCTAATTTCACACCCACTAGCATATCTGCGTAATTCCTATGCCACAATATATCGTATATCAACTTATTTCGATAAACTGATATCATATAGTCAACCATGTTGGATGCCATCTTGGATAACACAGTTTCCCCAAAGCGGATTTTAGATATGTTATACTGAGGACTCTCCTGCACCTATTGACACCAACATCGCTTCTTTACCAATTTATTCTAGGTTAACCCATCATTTCGCGTACTACGACCATACTACAATATTCCCCACACATGAATTGATCAGGTGAAAAGCAGTGTTCTATAAGAAGCACACATCCCTGACATTGCTGTAGAGATGTAAACATGAATGCACTACTGAGATTGCCGATAATAGCTGTCTGTTTCTGATTGCACATGGGGAGTGGCTGTGTTTCAGATTATGTTGCAAAATCATTTCAAAGTTCATTTTCTGTGTTAAAAATTACTGATGTTACCACATCGGGGCTTAAAATTCGTACGAGGATCAGAATCGATTCTCGCAAAGTGAAACATGAGAATCAAATTTGATTCTTGCATACATGTACATACACATGTACATCTATCTCTGCTTTGTTATATAAAGACATCATATCATACCTATTACCCCAGGGTGTTTGTTTTCAATTGGCCAAAATTGAAAACTATACATGTACAATAAATATTGCAATTCTGCATCTTGTCACATTAACATCAACTCATTTGACTGAAGATACAGGGATAGGTAAACTGTTTAATGATTTGAAAGTAAAATATTACTGTTGAGAAATTGACTCAGTGCATTCAATTTTCAAAACTTTCCCAGGGGATGACCTTCAAACCGTGACTAACATGGAACGAGTGATACACCATACCCCCTCCCAACCAACTTCTAACATAATCAGGATTTGATTTTGATTCTCGTACCCTCAAACTTGTGAATCAGCATTTGATTCTTTCCAAAATGGATGGATTTTAAGGCCTGCCACATGCTGAATCAGATATGTCATCTAGAGATTCACTCCAGTCATAAATTAATTTTAATTATGATTACCATGTTGTTTGCATTGTTCATAGAACACACAGGTGTATTTTGCACTAATCCATGGCTCAACTTCATTCATTTGTTGCATATATTCTGTCGAGTATAAAAGGAGATGGTCCCATAAATGGCCGGATTTAGTGTACAGTACTCATTTAACTTACTTTAATATAATTATATAACAATTTACTAATACATATAATACAATGTGTATTGTAGGTAACTGGTTTTCTGATGGTGATGGTGGTTATCAGCTCTGTGGCAATATCACTGGTTCTGGGTAAGCAAAGTTTAGAATTATAATAACAAAGAAATTTGTTCAAGCCCTAGCTCTGGTATATGTATATATAAGGGTATAACCCATTTATGATGGGAGCTGCGCTGGTGCAGCATTAAAGATACTGTGCCAGTGCATTCTCTTATATATGTGAGTCTCCCATAGGGAACCTCGCATGTATAAGAGAATGCATATATGAGACTGCATTGCCTACGGGTTTTCGCAAAATTTCAGGAAGGTCCAGTCATGGAAGAGTTATTAATGACATTTTGGCAAGTATTTCATAGTAGATTTGATAACAGGTAAACTAGCTTCATTGCACATGATTTGCTTTGAAGGAAATATCATACTACCGTATCTAAACGTGACAACGACTGAATTTCATAAACTGTTTATCTAGCTAATTAATGTTGATTTCCAGTTCTTTTTGTTGTATTAGGACATTTTTTAGTATGAATTTGCATCTGTTTGACACAACATAATGCGAAATATTATCTTACAAGGATCACTAATAATTTATTAATCTCATTTATTGTAGAGGTTGCCCAGAAAACTACACTTGCCTGGAGAATATTGGTGAAAACCCAAACTGGGGTTACACCAATTTTGACCATTTTGGATGGGCAATGTTGAACTCATTTCAACTCATCACATTAGATTTTTGGGAGGATAGTTATGATAAGGTATATATATACAATGGGAGATTAAATACTTCCTTTTGTTTTCTAGCAGGCTTAAGTTTTCAAGAAGAGTGAACATATTAAAAATTGAAAAGCTAAGACTAGAAAAGTGTAATATATGTTGGTCAACGCTGGTTTTAATCGAAGATCCGGCCATTCCGTTGGTCAGCTACCACTAATTCTATGACATGTTTTGTCAATTGTAGTGAACTTCATGGAACAAATCAATTTGAAGCAGAGTGCTATATTTATCAGAAAGACTAAGATATTAGTCACAATTGTGTCTTGTTAACTAAATTTGTTTGTTAAAGGAATTATTTTGTCCAAAAAAAAAATTTCTCTTCATAACACTAATTATATATGTCTAAAAGACCTATTTCGCCAAGAAAATTCAAAATCGAGCAGATAATATTTTTATTATTTTGATATAAATAAAATCGCGGAAGTATCCGAATATTTTACTCAGGTAAGTCACATGACTGATTAATGCGATCACATGACTACATTGCAGTCACATGACCAATTAGCTGATCGGCGCATCTGAGAAGTTCACCTGTTTTGCTTATCGTTGACAGCGGTGGGCAGAGCTTGAAATACTTTCGCAATCGCGATATGAGTTGATAATTACATATGACATATTGCAGTCGATTCTCCGATTAAATGCCTTTATACGATAAATAAATAGTTTGTCATTAGGGGTCGTGTCTTAATGCAAAACCGATAACCGACCGATAGCCGATGTACATCAGTTAAACCATCGGTCGACCGATGCGACCGACGTGACATCGTAGTGAAAAACGCCCGATGGTTCGACCGATGGCATCACATCGGTCGCATGGTTGAAGGAGATGTTCACAATAACCGATGGTCGACCGATGCGTCAGGACTTAAATTACGATGTCATATCGTCATAATTGTAAGCTAGTGCTATGCGTATTACTCTTGGTATCCAATCCACGAAGGGAACGGGAGGACTGGACCGGAGAAACTCGCTCCCCAACGATGATTTTGTATTACGTGTTCGGGACGACTTGTCTCAGGTGGATGGTCATTTAACAATTCTTTGTTTTTATGGGTTTTTATGAGTTATTTTATATATATTTATTAAAGATTATATTGAATTATATCTTGACTTTCATTACCACTTCAATTAAATCAATGTGTGCGGGAATACAAGGAATTCCTTGACGAGACAGTGCACGTGCATGGCAAAAATATTGTGTAGGCTTAAACACAATCAAAACTGTCCGCTAATTACAGTGTTATTTTTACGACAAAACATTGTATGAACACAATTAACGTTCTATGTCATAAATAAATCAAGGTGTCATAATCCATCCTGATTAGAAGAGGTCGCCCTGGTTATTATTAGGTGGCACGGATGTGTGATGATGCTGACAACGTGCAAGCTCCCTATAGATTTGATAGCGCGTGTCTATATATTTGAGAAGTAGCATTGGAATGTCCGTGCACAAGTGACAGCTTCATCATTGGAGAATTAATTGACCCATCAGCCTGCCATTAATTTAAGAGCCTGTCATTTAAAACTGATTATAAAATAAGGATTATGGCTTGTTGTCGCATTCTCCTTTGAACTGTTTGTTTGTCCATTTGTTTAAATATTTTAATGTGATGTTCTGTTTTCTCTTGTTCAAATACATTTTTTACGACTAATTTAAAATATTATTTGGTTTGAAATTATACTGACTACATCCACCCACGTGGGCCTCCTTTTGGAATTCGCTGCCGGTCAATGAATGTCTAAAAATCGGGGGCAGAATTTTCTTCAGAATGAAAAATAAAGAGCGTTTGTGCATGGTATAAGGTATTTTTCGCCCACGAAGATTTCATGTACCTAAGTATTTATGTTCAAATATTTTGAATAGTTAATGACAAATCTGCGACAGCGTGCCAGCGGACCTTTGATGAAACTTGAAAGGGAATATCGCAGAGAAAGTGACATCATGCTCACTCAAACAACAGTTACGATGTAGCAAACCATGTCAATTGCTTCACAGTCCACGTGACCCAATTTCTCAATAATGCTGACGTAATTTGCTTGCACCTGGCATTTTGAGAGATACAGATGCGCGCAAAAATAACCGTGATTAACAAGTTCCCAATCGGGGTTCTTATTAACTTTTTAGCTCACCTGAGACGAAGTCTCCGGTGGAGCTATAGTCATCACTCTGTCTGTCCGTCTGTCTGTCCGTCCGTCAAGAATCATCTTCTCCGCCAAAACTGTAAGACGGAACGGGTTCATATTTGGTGTGGATGTTCCCTAGGTGAATCACATCAGGTCAATTAGTTGAGAAAGCAGGGCCACAACTCTATTCCTTCATAGTAATTCTTAGAACGACTTTTTTTCCAGAACTATAAGGCCGAATGGGTTCATATTTGGTGTGGATGTTCCCTTGGTGACTCACATTCAGATTTGTTCAAATGAGGTCACCAGGTTGATTAGTTGAGAAACCAGGGCCATAACTCTTTCCCTCCATAGTATTTCTTTTAAACATCTTCTTCTCAAATACCATCAGGCCAAATAGGTTCATATTTGGTATGAAGGATCCTTGGTTGACTGGGGTTCAGATTTGTTCAAATGAGGTCACTGGGTCAAATGTGGGTGGAGCCAGGGACATAACTAAAAAAAAAAAATTCAGATTAAACTCTTTAACCAAAAAAGAAAAGAATAGAAAAGAAAAGAATGTTTAAAAAAACTATGCAATTGTTTTTTAGCTCAACTTACTTTGTAAGTTTGAGCTATTGCCATGGTTTGGCGTCCGTCGTCCGTCGTCCGTGTGTCCATGTGTCCGTCAACAATTTCCTTTGGCGCGAGCTACAGGTCGTTGCGTTGGTCGGAAGTTCATGAAATTTGTCATGGATGTTAACACTGACATGTAGATGGGAACGAGTCATTTTGGGGTCATTCGGCCAAAAAACATGGCCGCTGGTGGCCATCTTGGATTTCAAAATTCAATCCATTGGCGTGGGCTACAGGTCGTACTCTTTGTCTGATCATCATGAAATTTGTCATGGATGTTAATATTGACATGTAGATGGGAACGAGTGAATTTGGGGTCGTTCGGCCAAAAAACATGGCCACTAGCAGCCATCTTGGATTTTACTCTTTGCATGACTAAATCCTTTGGCGCGGGCTACAGGTCGTTGCGTTGGTCGGAAGTTCATGAAATTTGTCATGGATGTTAACACTGACATGTAGATGGGAACGAGTCATTTTGGGGTCGTTCGGCCGAAAAACATGGCCGCCAGCAGTCATTTTGGATTTTACTCTTTGCATGACTAAATCCTTTGGCGCGGGGTACAGGTCGTACCTTTTGTCTGATCTTTATGAAATTTGTCATGAATGTTGACATTGACATATAGATGGGAACGAGTCATTTTGGGGTTATTCGGCCAAAAAACATGGCCACTGGTGGCCATCTTGGATTTCAAAATTCAATCCATTGGCGCGGGCTACAGGTCGTATTGCTTGTCTGATCATCATGAAATTTGTCATGGATGTTAATATTGACATGTAGATGGGAACGAGTCATTCTGGGGTCGTTTGTCCAAAAAAACATGGCCGTCAGCAGCCATCTTGGATTTTACTCTTTGCATGACTAAATCCTTTGGCGCGGGCTACAAGTTGTAGCTTTGGTCAGATCTTCATGAAATTTGTCATGGATGTTAACAATAACATGTAGATTGGAACGAGTCGTTTTGGGGTCATTCGGCCAAAAAACATGGCCACCAGCAGCCATCTTGGAATTTACTCTTTGCATGACTAAATTCTTTGGCGCGGGCTACAGGTCGTACCTTTTGTCAGATCTTTATGAAATTTGTCATGAATGTTGACATTGACATGTAGATGGGAACGAGTCATTTTGGGGTTATTCGGCCAAAAAACATGGCTGCTGGTGGCCATCTTGGATTACAAAATTCAATCCATTGGTGCGGGTTACAGGTCGTACTGCTGGTCTGATCATCTTGAAATTTGTCATGGATGTTAATATTGACATGTAGATGGGAACGAGTCATTCTGGGGTCGTTCGGCCAAAAAACCTGGCCGTCAGCAGCCATCTTGTATTTTATTCTTTGCATGACTAAATCCTTTGGCGCGGGCTACAAGTCGTAGCTTTGGGCAGATCTTCATGAACTTTGTCATGGATGTTAACAATGACATGTAGATGGGAACGAGTCGTTTTGGGGTTATTCGGCCAAAAAACATGGCCACTGGCGGCCATCTAGGATTTCAAAATTCAATCCATTGGCGCGGGCTACAGGTCGTACTGCTTGTCTGATCATCATGAAATTTGTCTTGGATGTTAATATTGACATGTAGATTGGAATGAGTCATTTTGGGGTCGTTCGGCCGGCCAAAAAAATAGCCACCAGCAGCCATCTTTGATTTTACTCTTTGCATGACTAAATTCTTTGGCGCGGGCTACAGGTCGTACCTTTTGTCAGATCTTTATGAAATTTGTCATGAATGTTGACATTGACATGTAGATGGGAACGAGTCATTTTGGGGTTATTCGGCCAAAAAACATGGCTGCTGGTGGCCATCTTGGATTACAAAATTCAATCCATTGGTGCGGGTTACAGGTCGTACTGCTGGTCTGATCATCTTGAAATTTGTCATGGATGTTAATATTGACATGTAGATGGGAACGAGTCATTCTGGGGTCGTTCGGCCAAAAAACCTGGCCGTCAGCAGCCATCTTGTATTTTATTCTTTGCATGACTAAATCCTTTGGCGCGGGCTACAAGTCGTAGCTTTGGGCAGATCTTCATGAACTTTGTCATGGATGTTAACAATGACATGTAGATGGGAACGAGTCGTTTTGGGGTTATTCGGCCAAAAAACATGGCCACTGGCGGCCATCTTGGATTTCAAAATTCAATCCATTGGCGCGGGCTACAGGTCTTATTGCTTGTCTGATCATCATGAAATTTGTCATGGATGTTAATATTGACATGTAGATGGGAACGAGTCATTCTGGGGTCGTTTGTCCAAAAAAACATGGCCGTCAGCAGCCATCTTGGATTTTACTCTTTGCATGACTAAATCCTTTGGCGCGGGCTACAAGTTGTAGCTTTGGTCAGATCTTCATGAAATTTGTCATGGATGTTAACAATAACATGTAGATTGGAACGAGTCGTTTTGGGGTCATTCGGCCAAAAAACATGGCCACCAGCAGCCATCTTGGAATTTACTCTTTGCATGACTAAATTCTTTGGCGCAGGCTACAGGTCGTACCTTTTGTCAGATCTTTATGAAATTTGTCATGAATGTTGACATTGACATGTAGATGGGAACGAGTCATTTTGGGGTTATTCGGCCAAAAAACATGGCTGCTGGTGGCCATCTTGGATTACAAAATTCAATCCATTGGTGCGGGTTACAGGTCGTACTGCTGGTCTGATCATCTTGAAATTTGTCATGGATGTTAATATTGACATGTAGATGGGAACGAGTCATTCTGGGGTCGTTCGGCCAAAAAACCTGGCCGTCAGCAGCCATCTTGTATTTTATTCTTTGCATGACTAAATCCTTTGGCGCGGGCTACAAGTCGTAGCTTTGGGCAGATCTTCATGAACTTTGTCATGGATGTTAACAATGACATGTAGATGGGAACGAGTCGTTTTGGGGTTATTCGGCCAAAAAACATGGCCACTGGCGGCCATCTTGGATTTCAAAATTCAATCCATTGGCGCGGGCTACAGGTCGTATTGCTTGTCTGATCATCATGAAATTTGTCATGGATGTTAATATTGACATGTAGATGGGAACGAGTCATTCTGGGGTCGTTTGTCCAAAAAAACATGGCCGTCAGCAGCCATCTTGGATTTTACTCTTTGCATGACTAAATCCTTTGGCGCGGGCTACAAGTTGTAGCTTTGGTCAGATCTTCATGAAATTTGTCATGGATGTTAACAATAACATGTAGATTGGAACGAGTCGTTTTGGGGTCATTCGGCCAAAAAACATGGCCACCAGCAGCCATCTTGGAATTTACTCTTTGCATGACTAAATTCTTTGGCGCGGGCTACAGGTCGTACTTTTTGTCAGATCTTTATGAAATTTGTCATGAATGTTGACATTGACATGTAGATGGGAACGAGTCATTTTGGGGTTATTCGGCCAAAAAACATGGCTGCTGGTGGCCATCTTGGATTACAAAATTCAATCCATTGGTGCGGGTTACAGGTCGTACTGCTGGTCTGATCATCTTGAAATTTGTCATGGATGTTAATATTGACATGTAGATGGGAACGAGTCATTCTGGGGTCGTTCGGCCAAAAAACCTGGCCGTCAGCAGCCATCTTGTATTTTATTCTTTGCATGACTAAATCCTTTGGCGCGGGCTACAAGTCGTAGCTTTGGGCAGATCTTCATGAACTTTGTCATGGATGTTAACAATGACATGTAGATGGGAACGAGTCGTTTTGGGGTTATTCGGCCAAAAAACATGGCCACTGGCGGCCATCTTGGATTTCAAAATTCAATCCATTGGCGCGGGCTACAGGTCGTATTGCTTGTCTGATCATCATGAAATTTGTCATGGATGTTAATATTGACATGTAGATGGGAACGAGTCATTCTGGGGTCGTTTGTCCAAAAAAACATGGCCGTCAGCAGCCATCTTGGATTTTACTCTTTGCATGACTAAATCCTTTGGCGCGGGCTACAAGTTGTAGCTTTGGTCAGATCTTCATGAAATTTGTCATGGATGTTAACAATAACATGTAGATTGGAACGAGTCGTTTTGGGGTCATTCGGCCAAAAAACATGGCCACCAGCAGCCATCTTGGAATTTACTCTTTGCATGACTAAATTCTTTGGCGCGGGCTACAGGTCGTACCTTTTGTCAGATCTTTATGAAATTTGTCATGAATGTTGACATTGACATGTAGATGGGAACGAGTCATTTTGGGGTTATTCGGCCAAAAAACATGGCTGCTGGTGGCCATCTTGGATTACAAAATTCAATCCATTGGTGCGGGTTACAGGTCGTACTGCTGGTCTGATCATCTTGAAATTTGTCATGGATGTTAATATTGACATGTAGATGGGAACGAGTCATTCTGGGGTCGTTCGGCCAAAAAACCTGGCCGTCAGCAGCCATCTTGTATTTTATTCTTTGCATGACTAAATCCTTTGGCGCGGGCTACAAGTCGTAGCTTTGGGCAGATCTTCATGAACTTTGTCATGGATGTTAACAATGACATGTAGATGGGAACGAGTCGTTTTGGGGTTATTCGGCCAAAAAACATGGCCACTGGCGGCCATCTTGGATTTCAAAATTCAATCCATTGGCGCGGGCTACAGGTCGTATTGCTTGTCTGATCATCATGAAATTTGTCATGGATGTTAATATTGACATGTAGATGGGAACGAGTCATTCTGGGGTCGTTTGTCCAAAAAAACATGGCCGTCAGCAGCCATCTTGGATTTTACTCTTTGCATGACTAAATCCTTTGGCGCGGGCTACAAGTTGTAGCTTTGGTCAGATCTTCATGAAATTTGTCATGGATGTTAACAATAACATGTAGATTGGAACGAGTCGTTTTGGGGTCATTCGGCCAAAAAACATGGCCACCAGCAGCCATCTTGGAATTTACTCTTTGCATGACTAAATTCTTTGGCGCGGGCTACAGGTCGTACTTTTTGTCAGATCTTTATGAAATTTGTCATGAATGTTGACATTGACATGTAGATGGGAACGAGTCATTTTGGGGTTATTCGGCCAAAAAACATGGCTGCTGGTGGCCATCTTGGATTACAAAATTCAATCCATTGGTGCGGGTTACAGGTCGTACTGCTGGTCTGATCATCTTGAAATTTGTCATGGATGTTAATATTGACATGTAGATGGGAACGAGTCATTCTGGGGTCGTTCGGCCAAAAAACCTGGCCGTCAGCAGCCATCTTGTATTTTATTCTTTGCATGACTAAATCCTTTGGCGCGGGCTACAAGTCGTAGCTTTGGGCAGATCTTCATGAACTTTGTCATGGATGTTAACAATGACATGTAGATGGGAACGAGTCGTTTTGGGGTTATTCGGCCAAAAAACATGGCCACTGGCGGCCATCTAGGATTTCAAAATTCAATCCATTGGCGCGGGCTACAGGTCGTACTGCTTGTCTGATCATCATGAAATTTGTCTTGGATGTTAATATTAACATGTAGATTGGAATGAGTCATTTTGGGGTCGTTCGGCCGGCCAAAAAAATAGCCACCAGCAGCCATCTTTGATTTTACTCTTTGCATGACTAAATCCTTTGGCGCGGGCTACAGGTCGTAGCTTTGGTCAGATCTTCATGAAATTTGTCATGGATGTTAACAATGACATGTAGATGGGAATGAGTCCTTTTGGGGTTATTCGGCCAAAAAACATGTCCGCCAGCAGCCATCTTGGATTTTACTCTGCATGACTAAATCCTTTGGCACAGGTTAGACATTTCAATTAGCACCTTTCCTATTCCTCCATTGACTGTCAACCATTAAATTATTCCCCTACATACGTTGAGCTACAGTGTCATTGACACTTTCATTTTATTAAAATATTTAAAAAAAAAATTAAAAAATTGTATTTAACTCCGTGGTCAATTATATATATATACTGTTTAACATTTTTTGAAAATTGAAAAACTAATGCCATTACATTTCTGAAGGTTGTGTCCCCTGACCCTTCACTCAAGTGCACTGCTTCTGCCACCCTGGCCTGTTCCCAAAAATCAAATTTACTCAAATTCTTGACAGAATCATTAAGAAGCATTTACTTTGGCTGTAACTGTATGCTGGGTATGCCTACACAATCATGTCAAATGAAATCTTGACATTTTTATAAACATTCCTGGGAGATCTGCTAGAAGTCATTAATTCCCAATCTATCATGTATTGTTCAAATCAGGACAAATAGCATGTCTGTCATTTGCAGAATGAGGTCCCCAGAGGGTGAATTTAGTGATGCTATCCCGCACAGCAGCCTAGCATCACCAAATTTACCCTCTGGAGGCCTCATCTTCTGGGAACTATCTATAGTATCAAATTTACATTGTTGTTAGTTAAATTTCCCTTCTAGGAAGTTTCTATATGCCCTAATTTGCAGAAGATAAAATTCATAATTGAGGTGCCCAATGGGTGAACATCACCAACTTCAATTGGGGAACTTAAAAATCTTATTCTAGGTCTTCCATAGCAGTTGAGGGCCTTATCAGAATGAGGTCCCCAGAGGGTGAATTTACTGATGCTAGCCCGCTGTGCGTGATAGCATCACTAAATTCACCCTCTGGGGACCTCATTCTGCAAATGACAGACACACTATCACACTATTTCAAGGCTTGTTGTATAATACATTGTGTTGCTTGAGGCCAGGCATGCACAATGTAAGAACAGACACGCTTTTTGTGATGCTATCCCGCACAGCGGGCTAGCATCACCAAATTCACCCTCTGGAGACCTCATTCTGCTTAGGCCTCATCTTCTGGGAAGTATCTATAGTATCAAATTTACATTGTTGTTAGTCAAATTTCCCTTCTAGGAAGTTTCTATATCCCCTAATTTGCAGAAGATAAAATTCATAATTGAGGTGCCCAATGGGTGAATATCACCAACTTCAACTGGGGAACTTCAATCTTATCCTTATCAGATTTGTGAAAATGGGATCACAAAGTCAAATAAGGGCAGAGACTTAACTATTTCACTACATAGTAATTCTTAAAATATGTTTGCAAGAACTAGTTGGACAGTTTCCCTCTTAATATGCTTCCTTCACAAGGACCATCAGGTCTATTTTACTGATATTTATGATATGTATGAAGGGTTCTTTGGTGTCTGGGATTCAAATTTATTCAGATGGCGTCACCAGGTTAAATAGGGTTGGACCAGGGACATAACTATATGTCTCAATAGTAATTCTTAAAATGTCTTCTCAAGAGAGGTTGGACTATTTAGCTTACATATAGTATGGAGGAATCAGGAGGATCCTTTAGTGACTGAGATTCAGATTTGTTAAAATGAGGTCAACCTGTCAAGAAATGGCAGGCTATGGGGAGTTAACACTTTTGTGTCTAATAAAATCATTGAAATACCAAATTCATTAAAACATCTACCTTGGAACCACCTGACTGATTAGTCTGACATACATGTATTGTGTTTTGGGTCCATGGATAATTGGGCTTCAAACATGTCTAAATGGTTTTAGAAAAAGGCGCTTGTGAGATTGGAAATTTCCAACAATTGAGAAAGTTTGAGGTGTCGGTTGTGAAATTCCAACCTAAGACTTGGGAGTCTGGATCCCGGTCGGGAGGGGACTTGTTGAGCTGGAGGAGGGGGGTGATCAGTAGTGTACAATTGGTAATTTCAAGGTGGATTTTCACCAATCTACATACTTAAAGTCTCTCTAGCCACATCCTGTTTAAATCTACTTCTTTTAAAGTGATTATGAAAAGTGCTGACTGTTGTGGTCTCCAGAGTCCCAGTCTTTGCAGTCTGGTGAGCGACCCCACAGTCATTGACTGTCTTGTTTGTGGCAATGTACGTACGTAACAGTACTGTATAATGGATATTTATATTTGTGTTTCAGAACGCAAGCACATGGTCTGGTTCTCCGATTTTGATATTGGCGTATATACTGCAGAGTTAATTTTCTAACAAGAATATTTTAACATGCCTTAATAAACACGGTGCCGCTGTGTATTCTAATGTTTATTTATTTAGGAAACTATGTCTCATTAACCCTTGGATGAAGTTCTTTAAACAGTACACATGTTTGTTGAGATACTATATATACTTGTCAATATATAATGTCATCGTTGTCCGTGTTTTTCAGATTCCTACATGCATTATATACCAGGAATACGGACACATGCATGCATGACGTAATGACCACATGTTTTTTTTTTGTGCGCGGAGGTTTCCCCAAATTATCAGGGCTAGCAGTTTTCATAACTTGTCAGCATGAGAATTTGTATTCTAATATGATGACTAAAATCTTATCTAAAGGAATGTTGGTAGAGAATACAACAAACTGATGTAATTTTGACTACATTACGTGACAATTTAGTTACCGATACAAAGGCTTCAGATTTCAATTGCTTGTTAATGCATAATAAAACGGAAAAATTAAGTAAAATGAAAACCTTGCCGCCCGCCCCTAGTTCTGGGTTGTCGTTGCCTGGAAATGCGTGCATTATTAATTTTGGTCTTATACACAAGTTTTTAACACACAATAATCGATATATACTACCAGCCAAACGTATTTGTTGTTTGTGTAATCTTTATTCAGTTCATCCTCATGCATACCATGCCTGGAAATGCGTGCATTATTAATTTTGGTCTTATACACAAGTTTTTAACACACAATAATCGATATATACTACCAGCCAAACGTATTTGTTGTTTGTGTAATCTTTATTCAGTTCATCCTCATGCATACCATGCATGTCCTCATGCATACCATGCATGGAATTATAGAAAAAATCGTAAAATATAGAACATTTCCAGTTTCTGGCTCTCGCAGTTCGTTAATTTTCACGGGGCAATCGATTTGCCACATATGGATCGAGAATATTACACTTTTATTTAATATGCTGATTATCCCATAATTGCCACTGGATTAAAAACACTAATACAACGTTATAAGCAATGTCGTACCGTACGTCGCACATTTTGGAGTCTGGAGCAAGCAACAAAATCACATACCCGAATAGAGTGTATGTTTAAAAAGACTAGTTAAAGGCAGCTAGAAGGACTGGCTGGAAATTATCTATAGAATTATTCTGCGTTTCCAGCCTCCAAATTGTGAATGTTTCACAACCCAAACTACATACTCCAGTTCATTTTATGTTGACAACTTTACGCAGAGAATGGGAATAATTTAATTTACTGATTTATCGGTTATGATGTCAACGTATACCACATGCTTTAGAACAAAATTTCGGTAAGCTCATCCCACAGCCACGTATGTATACCAATTGGAGCAGAGCCTAAAATCTCACAACCTAATCCTCAATGATTGACAGTTGATGCCGATCTGATAGCACGAGATGCAAGAATTATTTTTATAATTGCCAACAGAGTTCCAATAAAATCTGCGTTATGGTTGAAACATTGGGTTCACAGATAATGTGGTTAGTCATAATGACCACGAAGTCGAGATTATGTACAGACATTTATATTATTAAATTTCCTTTAATTAAAAATACTAACCTTCGTATATTACTACACAAAATACTTGTTTTAAATTGAAAAAAAGACGATACAAACCAGAAATGTAACCCCGGTGTACATGCCGTTCGGCCGCGGTGTACTTGTCGTTCGGCCACGGTGTACTTGTCGTTCGGTCGCGGTGTTTAACCGCGGTTACAAATTATGACACCGCGGCCAAACGGCAAGTACACCGCGATGGCAGTGGACACTTGTTTTGTCCAGCTGGGGTACTAGTATATATTAAACCAGGAAGCATTTAGCTTTCTCATCACTTTATTTAAGAATATTTTAACAATGATTTGTCGGTCGAGTTGGGGCTCCAATGGGGGCGACTATCGATAGTTGTGTATGGGTAAATGTCTAATTACTGATTTAGACATAGGCCTATCAGACTAGGCTATAATAATAAGTGACTTCTCTCAAACAACCCTGTACTGCGTGACTATAGATAACTACAGTGCATGGATATATATTTATACCATGACTCCCTATTGTACTGTGTACAAACATGCTATATAATATATTTGTGCTGTACACCCTACTATGTGTGAACAGGAGTCCGACCGTGGGTAACATGTTTATACTGTGGGTAAAACGTTTGAATGGCATTTCAATGGTTAATGTGTATACTCATAGTAGAACTACATCCGAGTTGACCTTTCATTAACCTTCCGTGACCTCGACCAAAATGACTCTATTTTTAAAACGTAGCGCCTCGCGATGAAAACAATTTGATACTTTCGATTCATTTGAATATTATACTCACTAATGCGATAAAAACGAACAGTTGATTCCGTGGAAATCACATCCAGATCATCAAATTGAACATATATTTCAAGAAATAGACGTAACAAACTCGGAACAACAAACGGTGGATTTCAGAATGACTTTCGTGGTTTCTTGTTGACGGAGAAAAAAAAAGTTCCCGCAATGTGTTATATTTATATTCATTAAATTTGTATTCCCATATATATTCATGTTGTTTATTTATGGCGGTTTCATTACAGTTTATTGTGAATTGGCTACACTGATGCCATATTCGTACAATTGAGAGTTGACCTAATTCAATGTATCAATACGCCTGATCAGCTGTGATAGTGTACGTCGATGTACAGCCAAGTGTGGGGAATACAACGGGGATGATTGTGAATCGTCTTAATTTAAGTGGATTTATTTCGATTTCATAGCATTTTTAGCTCAACTTACTTTGTAAGTTTGAGCTATTGCCATGGTTTGGCGTCCGTCGTCCGTGTGTCCGTCAACAATTTCCTTTGGCGCGGGATACAGGTCGTATCTTTGGTCTGATCTTTATGAAATTTGTCATAATTTGACATGTAGATGGGAACGAGTCATTTTGGGGTCGTCCAGCCAAAAAACATGGCCGCCAGCAGCCATCTTGGATTTTACTCTTTGCATGACTAAATCCTTTGGCTCGGGCTACAGGTCGTACCTTTGGTCTGATCTTTATGAAATTTGTCAAGAATGTTGACATTGACATGTAGATGGGAACGAGTCATTTTGGGGTCAATCGGCCAAAAAATATGGCCACTGGCGGCCATCTTGGATTTCAAAATTCTATCCTTTGGTGCGGGCTACAGGTCGTACTGTTCGTCTGATCATCATGAAATTTATCATGGATGTTAATATTGACATGTAGATGGGAATGAGTGATTTTGGGGTAAATCGGCCAAACACATGGCCACCAGCAGCCATCTTGGATTTTACTCTTTGCATGACTAAATCCTTTGGCACGGGCTACAGGTTGTAGCTTTGGTCGGAACTTCATGAAATTTGTCATGGATGTTAACAGTGACATGTAGATGGGAACGAATCATTTTGGGGTCTTTCGGCCAAAAAACATGGCCGCCAGCAGCCATCTTGGATTTTACTCTTTGCATGACTGAATCCTTTGGCGCGGGCTACAGGTCGTAGCTTTGGTCAGATCTTCATGAGATTAGTCATAGATGTTAACAATGACATGTAGAAGGAAACGAGTCATTTTGGGGTCATTCGGCTGGTGGTCATCTTGGATTTCAAAATTAAATCCATTGGTGTGGAATACAGGTCGTACTATTCATCTGATCATCATGAAATTTGTCCTGGATGTTAATAGGTGGGAACGAGTCATTTTGGGGTTGTTCAGACAAAAAACATGGCCACCAGCAGGCATCTTGGATTTTACTCTATACATGACTAAATCCTTTGGCGCGGGCTACAGGTCGTAGCGTTGATCGGATCTTCATGAAATTTTTCATGGATGTTAACAATGACATGTAGATGGGATTTGTAAAGGCTGTTGACATTGACATGTAGATGGGAAACGAGTCATTTTGGGGTCGTTTGGTTAGGAAACATGGCCGCCAGCAGCCATATTGGATTTCACTCTTTGCATGACTAAATCCTTTGGCACAGGCTACAGGTCGTACCTTTGGTCAGATCATTATGAGATTTGTAAAGGCTGTAGATGGGAACAAGTCATTTTGGGGTAATTCGGAAAAAAACATGGCTGCCGGTGGCCATTTTATAATTTACTCTTTGCATCACTAAATCCTTTGGCACACCATAATCACCACATCCCTGATTCGATCATTATGAAACCTGTCATGAATGTTGATATTGACATGTACATCTTGTCTTACTTAGACATTTCAATTATAGCACCTTTCCTATTAATCCATTTACTGTCAACTATTAAATTATTCCCCTACCTAAGTTGAGCTACAGTGTCATTGACACTTTCATTTGCTCCTGTACCGGTCATGGTATAAACAAAATACACACGTAGTGTTTCTGAATACCAAATTTACACCACTCTTGGGATTGATGATTTACCACACTCGCTAAAGCTAGTGTGGTAAATCATCAATCCCACTCATGGTGTAAATTTGGTATTCAGAAACACTACGTGTGTATTCTATATGTATATTACGCTCAGAGCGATAGTCATTCGAATTGACTTTATAAGCATATATTTCAATGTACGTACGCGATTTAATATATATGCATGACGTACACCTGCCAGTGAAGAACTATCAAGATTTTTTTGGCGACGTCACTGTAACGTCGTACGTCGTAGAATCAGTCGCCGATGAATAACCGATGGAACAGATAGAATTACCGATGAAACAACCGATAGAATGACCGATGGAACCGATAGAATGACCGATGGAACTGATAGAATAACCGATAGAATGACCGATGATGTGATATTATTTTATTACAATCGGTTATCGGTCGGGATCGGTTATCGGTCGGTATCGGTTTTTCCATTAAGACACGACCCCTTAAATAAAAACTGGTTGAATGTGCTGATAATGAACTGGATTTGCTAGAATGTTAGATTATTTAACAAATAATGATGACTAAAGTGTAATTTGAAGTTATAAAAGTGGAGTGAAATGAGATTAATTTATGTGGATATGCAATGAGCGGAATATAGTGCCTTCTACATGTAGCTTCTTCTTCGTTGTATGGTACACATTTCAGAAGTTAGTTTATACCACTGAAAAGGTGTCATAAATAAACTACAAACTTATAGGATATTTAATGATGAATACACAATTGAGCCATATGTTATTCATACTTGATCACAAATTGCTCGAGAAATGTTTTCTAGCAACCACATATTGGCAATAGAAATATGAATGTTTTCACAGAGCTTTCCGATGAATGGCAACAAGCCATATTTCCGACTAAATCCTCAAAAATTACCCATAATTCTGCTGTGGTTAAGGAGTCGATTATTTAGGGCATTACTGTATAGTTAACATTATTCCGCCCAGTGTTAAATAACTTTTGGGAGCTTCTTATGACAAAGTTGATGCGATCGTCATGCTGCCATTACCACTTACTTTGGTTCCCATTTTACAGTGCAAACAATTTCTCCGGTTGACACTGATGAATACTCGTGGAGTGGCTATCAAATTTAGGACTATATTAACATCTATTCAACAAATGAAACACGACAGAATGTTATTAATGGCTGCAAAAACAACTATATAGATATATGGTCTGCTATATGATAATGACTTCCAAAGTGAACCACGCTATCTTGATTACTTAAATAACCCATCACATAGCGATGCAATCTATATATACACCACGCGCATTTTAGTATCGGCTGACTACGATTACGTAATGGTAGATGGCATAATAAACTCCGGCCCCGAATCTGTGTTTTTAATTTGTTCGCCAACTACTACGTCTACTACTACAACAACCAATAATACCATTAGAAAATCCACTGTGTTCCATAAATGACAAATAATGTGTCCAAACTTAAATGCATTTTATCATTGATTGTAACGCATATGAGGATTTAAGATCTAATATATTCAGAAATATTGAGAAACGTGATATTGAATTAAATAATTTGAATGACGCAGATAAATTTGCACCGATTATGAGAAATGATAATATTAAATTAATTAACAAAGTTTGTAACATAGTCCGGATGTTCTTCCTTCAAAGGAAACATAAAACATGAAGACTTTTTTAGGGATCTTTAGGGAAAGAACTATGTTTGTTATATTAATTTATTTATGTATTGTTTATTTGTTAATATGATACTCATCAGTATCTTGCAACTGCCCATTGAGGTGTCTTGCAATAAATTATTGTATCTTGTACCTTTGTGCGTTATTGGAGTGCAATTAAACACCAATGGGGCATGATTAAAAGGCATTGGTTTAAACATCATGATGGCTTAAATTCGTCATAATAATCTTCCTCTCTGTTTCTTCCTACAAAGCCTTTTGTGTGGAGAAGTGCATGACTGAGGACTGCTTGCTAAAATCCTTCCTGTTAAGATATGATCAGATATTGCGTAAACAAAAGAATTAACTCGAATACACAACAAACTACAATAATTATTAAGGCCACTGTTTTTTTATTAGTTGGTTCGCGGAACTTTTTCTGGAAAAGTTGGGTCGGTCGGTCGGAAAAAAAGAAGAAAAAAGATGGAAAACACTCAAATTTTCAAATAAAAGGAAAATTTTCTGAAAATAACTTTGTATCATATCTATTATCTTACATCTATTATTGGCATCTCAATATACAGCCAGATACTTGATCTGACTAGAAAAACAAGGTTGATATATGTTTGTATTAATTGCAATCACTTTTAATACTCTTTAAACATAACATAGCGAACACAAAAACACAAAACTAGATGTTGATTTTATTTGACATTATACAGTATATAGAGGATCTGCAACGAGTCCCCAGTTTATAGCGGAATTTACAAAACGAGTCCTGTAAAGGCTCGGTCCAGACCTAATTTACTGGACGAGTTTTGTAAATTCCACTATAAACCGGGGACGAGTTGTAGATTCTATTTATTACATGATCGAAAACCTCGACAAAACATACTTAAATCAACAAATGGGACGCAAAACTAACATCGACTTCTATAAGCATGCGATGACGTTTAACGTAACTCTGCATTTTTTGCCCGCGTAAAGAAATAGTCCCAGATAAATCCCAGATAAAGACGCATTGGTGTATTTAATGGCGCATATGTAATGACATAACTTTTCAAACTCTTCATTCATTTTTGTTTGTTGGAAAAATATTGGAAGCCATAGTATTTTGAGACGTATTGCACGGAATGTAAACAGACCACAAACCGGAAGTCAAAGGTCACGTGGCACTATTTCCTGTTATTAAACGAACGTTTAATATCACAATTTATAGAATGGGTTTATTGAATGGAATACGGGTAGGATCGTGTAATAAATACATTTTTATACATCCTATATGAATTTAATATAATACTAGCAGGGTTACCCGGCGTTGCCCAGGTTAATGTATGCTGTGGATATTTGTTGGGAATAGAGAATGCTCTTGCTTAAAGTGTTATACGTTTTATCATAAATTGTATATTCAAATAGCATCACAAAACATGATTATTACAGTCATGGAATATAAGTAGTGGCTTACCTTGTCAATTGTCATTCTGTTTATCGTGATTAATCTGTTCCACCAATTATGAAGTATTTATTTATTTACAACTGCGTATACATTAGACGTTATAATATGATACATGAACATCATAAACACATTAGTTCGATAAAAGATGATAATTGGGGTTTTACATGTTGAGATGTATCAATCTAGTGGGTTGGACTAAGATCTCGAGGACACCTGGCTATCATATCTCCATGAAGATACAGATGTTTCAAAGAATTTTCCAGGTGCTCCTCTGTTCATGGTGCTATATATTGGCTAAATATTCTTAGTTTAAACGAAATGTTGCTGCGCACATATATCAGCTACATGTGCCAGGCACAGAGCGAGATTTTGAGTTGTTTATGTCAGTCGATGAGTCTGTTCTAAAACCCTTGTCAGATGTCAATATTGGTAGGATCCTGAAAAGTCTTGTGCTACTAACTGCATTTTCTTGTATATCAGAAGAAACTATATTTGACTGCACACTGTGACCACTATTTTTGAACAGGCCTTCCATATCTCTTGACAAATTGTAACTTTTTGTGGAAACTTTATTGAATGGAACAGACTAAATTTTGTTATTATATATATGCAATCCTCTGACGGTTCGAGGTCTCTCAGTTTGCACAAATATATGTATCTCTTCAATAGAATGATAAATATACGTTTAATGCTTCTTCTAGTTTTGCTAGCTCATTGTGTGAATGCCTTGATTGCCATTCCCATATAAATATGACTGTTAAGAAGATATAATTGTTCAAGTGACTTATGTGGGTCACCATATGTCGGGATTGTGAAATGTGAACGCCCAACTGCTTAAAATGATATGGAGATGGCCTAGTGACTGTATATAACTTATATGTGGATATAGGCGAATAGCAATCTTATCAATGATAGTGCATATCCGCTCGCCATCCGTGACGCAAACGACACTAAATGTGATTTAATTCATGGTATATCATTAGAGAAAAACGTGTATGTATTTGGTGGAATTTGGTTTATTAAATCAATTGTTGATGCAACGCTGACTCGAACAACGCCATATTGCGAAGGTGATTATGTATTCGTTTGGTGGAAATCAGCGACAAAACTATTTCACCATATTTTTTAAATTTCCCCTCCCACCAACGGCGTCATTTTAGAAAATTTTAACCCGCACCATTATCTTCCTTGTAAAAAGTTACCCCTCTTAGAACGCCTTGGTGCCATCTCGATTGTACCGCGTGAAGTTATATATAGAACGCACAGACAGACAAAAAGACAGACAGACAGCACGATTTTATTTATTGTATCATTTGAGAAGAACGTGTCTGAATTTGATGGTAATTGGTACTAAAAATAGTTTGTATCAGTTTTGGTGACCCTCCCGTCCCTATTTCGGACTCAAGCTGCACACACTAAGACTCGGTAGAGATTAGAGATGCATATATGTGAAATTGGTGAAAATTGGCGAGTATACAAATTCGTATCAAATTTAAGGTCCCCATATCTCTCACCCATAGGGCACCAATTTGGTGTATCTAAACCACACGATAAGATTCCTCGTATCACGGAGAAGAATATGTATCAATCTGGTGGAAATCGGCACTAAACATATAGATATAATTTTTTGTGTCCCTCTCATCTCTATACACCACTGACTCGAATGGCCCCACTTGTGACATCCTTAAACCACACGATTACACTCCTGATATCATGGAGATGATTGTTTATAAGTTTGGTGATAATCGGCAATTTGGCGTTGTTAAATCGCACAATTAGATTCCTTGTATCATGAAGAAGAATATATATCAATTTGGTGGAAATCGGCGCTAAAATTAGTTTTTATCAATTTTGGTGCCCCTCTCCCCTTCCGTTCATCCCTGACTCAAACGACGCCACTTTTGACATATTTGAACCACACCGTTGGATTCTTCATATTATGGGGATGATTATATGTAAGTTTCGTGGCAATCGGCGACAGAAACAAAAATCTGCCCCCCCCCTTCCGGGCACCCCTGACGCGAACGGCGCGACTTTTGCCATATTTAAACCACGCCATTAGATTCCTCATATTATGGGGATGATTATATATAAGTTGGGTGGCAATCGGCGACAAATTTTTTTTCTGCCCCTCCCCCTTTTCTTCCCCTGACAACAACGGCATCACATTAGAAAATTCTAACCCCGACCATTATCTTTCTCGTAAAAAGCTACTCCTAGTAGACCCCTTTGGCATCATCTAGATGGTCCCCTGTGAATTTCTATAGAACACAGACAGACAGACTGACAGGCATTCGCAAATATAGATATAGATAGTGCCATAGAGGTGTAATATATATGTGAATTTATATTTAAAAAAAATACATTTATGTGGCACTATATTGTATCAAATGTGTATGAATACAGGAGAAGTCATGTAAAATATACTTTGAATACAGGAGAAGTCATGTAAAGTGTACTTTGCTATAAATGTGAAATAGGTGTAATATATATGTGAATTTATATTACATCTTTGTGGCACTATATTATATATCACGATTGTTCTGAACCATCTCTGGTATAGCCCTAGAGGTGAGAATGCCCACTGGTCATTTAAATGCGGTGTAACCGGAAGTATTATTATTTTCATATGATATTTTGTGTTGATAATAATTATGCAATGTTTATTTATGGAATTCCGACTCTGAGTCCCTATAGACTACTCCATCACATCTATGTAAGTCAAGTGACTGCCAGAATTTTCCTCATTACATTTTTTATTTTTCCTAATGGCTGATCAAAATACCATTGGATTTGATGAGATAGAAAATAATGGAAATTATGACTTCATAAATAAATATGAAATGGGTTCTGATGTGCATAATGATATAAATGATAATCCCTTGAGCGGGCTAGATTCTACACAATATTTCTCACCTGAAGAATATAACAATACGATTTCTGATGACAAGAGTCGGTTATCATTGTTTAATTTGAATTGTCAAAGTTTAAACAGTAATTGGGATGCTTTCAATTCTTTAATGTTTGAACTTCAAAATAAAAAAGATAAATTTGGTATAATAGGACTTACTGAAATATTTCGAGCTCCGGATAACATTAATTTTCCCCTAGATGACTATCATCCTCTTATAAAGAGATGTAGACCAGATGATGACGATTCCAGAGGAGGAGTAGGGCTTTACATTAGGAATGACATTAATTATAAAATTAGGGAGGAATTATCTATATTTCTTCCTCACATTTTTGAGTCACTGTTCATCGAAATTAATGAACCTCACAAAAAATCTTACATTGTAGGAATTATCTATAGACCTAATACACAACCTAAAGCAGACATTGACAGATTCATAAAGACCATGAAAGAACTTATGAATAGAATAAATTCTGAACATAAAAAAGCTTTCTTAATGGGAGACTTTAATATTGATCTTCTTAAATTTGGATTACATGCAAAAACAAATGAATTTATAAATACAGTCTTTGCTGAAGGTTTTTCACCAACTATTCTTAGACCAACTAGAGTAACCGCATATACAGCAACTCTGATTGATCAAATACTCATAAATGACCCCTTATCTGCTTTTCAGTCTGGGATAATTTTGGCTGATGTTAGTGATCACTTTGGAATGTTTTATCGTGAAACTACTACTTACAAGGCAAACCAAGAGCCAGAAAATAAGAAGCTAAGAAGCTTCACTGAGGAAAATATTTCATGTTTCAGGCGTATCTTGTCTTCTGAAAACTATGATGCCATTTTTCATTCAAATGACCCCAATTATACATATAACACTTTTATGAAGATTTTCACTAATTCTTATAATATTGCTTTTCCACTAAAAGAAGTTAAACTCAAACGTAAATACATAAAACGACAACCATGGATGACAGATGGCCTCCTGAATTCATCAATACATAAAGAGAAATTGTATCGGGAACAATTGAGAGATCCAACTAATTGTAAGATCCTACAGTATAAAAACTATTGTAAATACTTTAATAGAATAAAAAGATATACAAAAAAGTCTTATTATGAAAATCTCTTAAACTCTCATAAGTCTGATATGAAAAAAACATGGGAAGTATTGAGAGAGGTCATCCAACAGCGTAGTAAAAAACATCATTATCCCCAGAGCTTTGACATAAATGGCATAAACACACATAATAAAAAAATTGTGGCTGAGGAATTTAATAAATTTTTTTCTACTATTGGTGTTCGGGAACAAGAACAAATAGATAGTAATGCTAAATCAGAATTTAGAGAATACTTGGATATTCCTTCTGTCAGAAGCATGTTTGCTCGTCCTACAACTGTACAGGAACTAAATGATATTGTTAAATTGATAAATAAAAAAAATAGTAAAGATAAAGATGAAATGTCGACTGCTCTAATAAAAAGTGTTATTAGTGAAATACTATCTCCATTATGCCACATAATAAATATTTCAATAGAAAAAGGTGTTGTTCCAAATGACATGAAAGTAGCTCGAGTTATTCCGTTGTACAAATCTAATGATATTAAATCAATAGAAAACTATCGTCCAATAAGTATCCTTCCGGTCTTTTCAAAAATACTTGAGAAAGTGGTTTGCAGACGATTAGTAGATTTTTTTGCTGATAAATTTTATAATGACCAATATGGCTTTCGAAAAGGTCATTCAACAGTCCACCCCATACTTAAGCTACTAAGCGATGTTACCAAAAACAATGATAAAAATACAAAAGATAGTACTCTGGCAACCTTTATTGACTTTTCAAAGGCCTTTGATACTTTAGATCATGATATACTATTAGCCAAATTAGACTTCTATGGCATTCGGGGAAACATGAAAAAATGGTTTGCCAGTTACCTAAATGATAGATACCAATATGTAGATATGGATGGCTACATATCATCCAAACAACTAGTTGTAACCGGTGTCCCTCAAGGATCTGTACTGGGCCCGATACTTTTCCTTATCTATGTTAACGATATGCATCGCAGTACTAAATTGTCGCTTCTCTCCTTTGCAGATGACACAACTGTTTACTCATCCAATAAAGACCTGGAAACCCTTTTTGAATTCACAAACAATCAGCTAGAATCACTTAATAAATGGTGTAAAGTTAATAAATTGTCTCTAAATACTAAAAAAACCAAATACATATTGTTTCATCCTGTTGGTGGAAATCTTGATTGCCACAGATATCATCTCAACATAAATGGCCAAAGTATTGACCGAATCGGGAACAATTGTGACGAGAAATCATTTAGGTTCCTTGGTATTCATATTGATGAGAATTTAACATTTAATTATCATGTATCTGCTGTTGCAAATAAGATGTCGAGGGCTATATATGCCATTAATAGAGCTAAAAACTTTCTTCCTGAAAGAAGCCTAAGTCAATTGTATCACTGTTTGGTGCATAGTCACCTGTTATATGGTATGGAAATTTGGGGAAACTCGAAAACACTCAATAAATTGACAATACTTCAGAAAAAGGCAATTCGAGTCATTCATAATAGGAGATATAATAGTCATACAGATCCCTTATTCAAGAAGAGTAAAATATTAAAAACCTCAGATTTATATAAGTTAAAAATTTGTCTATATATGCATGACTGGTATAATAATAATCTACCACCTCCACTTCAAAAAACATATAGCATCCAAAATAAAGCTGGTATGACTACAAGACAGAGTCGTAAAATTAGCGAATCCAAACCAAGAACAAAATTTACAGAAACTCTTCCATTTCATATTTTTCCTAAACTCTGGAACAACTTAGAAACCTCGCTTAAATCAACTCGCCCTAGATCAAAATTTAAACATGAATTATATGATGAATTTATTGATAGTTATTTAGACACTGTTAAATGTAAAAACCTTCACTGCTTTGACTGCTACACATTTATGTATGAATAGTCCATATTATCCCTTACCCATTACCCCTTACTCCAAGAAATTTATTACTTTTAGTCCAATTGAATTGAATCTATGACAAGAAGACCCTGATTACCGCAAATATAAAATATAAAATAATATCTATCTCATCAGTCATTTTCAGTCGTCTCTCTGGTCATCCATAATATCTATAATTTATATATTAAAATTATGATAAATATTTTCATTGGATGACTATAGTTAGAATTATAACTGAAGAAATGTATTTTAGTCTGATATGATAAATAGCCTGGCAGGCCAAATAAAAAATACCATATTGTCCTGGGGTAGCTCAGAGTCGGAATACGTTTACTCTATGGGAGGTGTAGGAAGACGACCAGTTGGTCATACCACCTCCCTGTGATATATACCATATTTTATTGATTTTGTACACTTTATTGTTATGTTGGTTATATATTACTAAATAAATTATTATCTATCTATCTATCTATCAAATGTGTATGAATACAGGAGAAGTCATGTAAAATATAAGTTTGAATACAGGAGAAGTCATGTAAAATAAACTTTGCTATAAATGTCAAATAGGTGTAATATACATGTTAATTTATATTGCATCTATGTGGCACTATATTATATCAAATGTGTATAATATGTATAATATTTTGCTATAAATGTCAAATAAAATTGTCAACTCAACAATTGTATCCAAATGAACTGAGGGCCGGAATGTCGCTGTCGGGCTCCTCGATTTCAGTGACCTCATCGGTAAATTGTTCGGTATTAAAGACCACCAAAGTAGTCACGACGAATCAATGCATCATCCTCGACAAACGAGAACAGCTCTCGAACTGTTATTTCGGGATAAACACATTTCAGCTGTTTTCTTATGGTCTTGTTTTCCGAAATGACAACTGCTTTCCCCATTTCAAAAAAACGAAAGTAGCCTAGCGTTGTTACTAGATGGTTGGCAATTATCGCAATACGATAGGGGAACACTTTGACGTTCGTACTCATATTTCACCAATTTTTGTACCTGGCTCGCCTGTCCTAAGTTTCACGGGAAAATGGCTAATTTGATTCTATTTGTCGTTATATACATATTTATCACCCCATTTATTATTCATTTTCATAAAAATAAAATAAAAGAAGCCGAAGATGACATGTTTAAAATGTTTGAAGCATGAATTTGGCGATAAGTTGTTATCAGAGTACGTTATACTTGTGATAGATACGTTATGCACACGGTGTTCCCCTATCGTATTGCGAAAATCGCCAACCTTACTGGTTTACCTAGTAGCGGAAGTGATGCAGAAAACACGGATGCGAAACGTCGCCAAAATTAATCAGTTCCTACAAACGTAGGAAAGCGATCTTTTTTCATTTTTTAAATAAAATAAAATTTTGAGTGCGGAAAAAACGGGTCGGCGGGAATAAAAATGTTCGGAACACAATTTTATTTTTTTCTAAAAACCGAAAAAAAAGACGACTCAGCGGATCCGCGAACCAACTAATAAAAAAACAGTGGCCTAATTAGGCTCTTTGGCATAATGGTATTTTTTTACTTCTATATTGTAGGCTAGCTGGGCATTGTTTTTCAGTTTGTGTTTGTTGTTTTTTATTTTTCGTTTTTGTTTATGTTTTGATGGCAGATATCGACTTTCAAGAGAGGAAGTTTTTAATTGCTGTTAGCCTAGAAAAAAAAACCCAATGATCGCCTCTAATAAAGAGCGTCCATGCTTTCGACGCCCAAATGCAGTAGACAATAAATAGTGTTCTCAGTTATGAATGTTCTCACTGAGAGCGTTCCGATGAATAGCAACAAGCCATATTTCCGACTAAATGCTGAAAAATCACCCATAATTCTGCTAAGGAGTTGATTACTTAGGGCATTACCGTATAGTTAACATTATTCCGCCCAGTGTTTTATAACTTTTGGGAGCTTCTTATGACAAAGTTGATGCGATCATCAGCTGCAATTACCACTCACTTTGGTTCCCATTTTAAACAATTTCGCCGGTTGACACTGATGAATACTCGTGGAGTGACTATCAAATTTAGGACTATATTATTAAACATCTATTCAACAAACAAAACACGACAGAATGTTATTAATGTCTGCAAAAACGACTATATAAATATATGTGTTTTTAATTTGCTCGCCAACTGCTACGTCATCCATAGTTTAGTCACGGAAAGCTCCGAATACCGGTGGTGGTATTATTTATTTATTTTTTGGTTTATTTATTATGCGATCGGTATGGGACATTTTAATCAAAAAGGGAGGGCTTTCCGACTGCGTTTGGAAGTTTCTAGTCCGAATAAATCCTTTAAATGTTGAGTGTCGGCTCCCATTCAGTTACATGCCAAAATTACAAGAGAATAATAGTTGGCACCATGTTAAATTACCTCTTTGCCTTTGACCGCTCTCATCAATGTTCATGTGTAACTCTTCAATTCGTCTTCGCCGCGCTGTTTTTCTCACTGTTCGACTTCAGGTAGTTGGTTGACTCAATTGAGCGAAATTCCGGGTAATTGAAACGGATCAACATTCACTGTATTTTTTCTTTGTCTTTCTTTTTCTTTAAAAGTCTTTGTACAGGAATATACAATGATTGTCTGAGAACTTTTATATATCTAGAGAAATCCTTCCTGTTTGAAGGATTGCCCATAGTTGCTGTCCTTAAGCTCCTCTTTTAGTTAAACAGTTAGCCAACTGTTCACTTTCTGGACACCAACGAACACTTCGAATCTCCTTTTTATCCAAAGATTGTTTAATGGATCCAATGTCAATTCTTAAACGTTTCTCGTCCACCAATTTTTTTGATTGAATCGCTTCAACTACGCTTCTATTTTCCACGTAAACATATATGTGAATGTCTGATTCCTTTGCTGAAGTTTGGATTTTCCATCCTTTGCTCGCAGCTACAGTTAGAAAAACTCTGATTGCTATTTTACTAACGGTTGGAGAGTCTTTCGGAACACATACACTTTCCTCGTATCCCCTAGCCACTAATCTAGCTCTCACTTCCTAGCCTTTGTACCACAGAATCCTTCGAGTTGAAATTAAAGGTTGACCACAGAATTCAACTTCTTTGTAGGTGTAAAATGTTTTGAGTTTGTCTAGTTCCACATCCTTGGCTTTTACACATTCCTCACTATTTTCTTCTTTCTTCGGAACAAATGTTAGAAAAACAGACATATCAGTAGAATCATCTTGTTTCCATATGCTATTATCACTTATCTCCAGATTCACCTCTAATGTTCCACCAATTTTTATTCTTGCCTGTAACTTTTCCAGCACGCCCTAAGACCACACCTCTAATCCACTGATCGTTATCCTTAAATTTATAAAGTATTCTGTCATTGGATTTGAGACTTTCAGAAATGTTCAAATCATCTTGGGGAACAGCTGCTGAAGCTTCTTGAGTGCTCATTGTTTATCCCACACTCATCATTTTGTCCCATAAGTTTGGAAATTTCCGGTTTAACAAGCACATTTGAATCAGAATTACTAGTACTGGTAGAATTGATTTTCTCATTTGAATCCTCACCAGAAATGAAATCACAGTTTGCTTTGACTAGACGATTTGGGGATACTCTGAGAAATGATCCTCCATACCTTTATATAAATACTAGCAGATTAGTCCGCCACTGGCGGGATTGGTCCCATGGCTTTGGTCGATCCATTTATTTTTGTTTTTCAAGGTAACCCCGTACAGGCACGCCGACAGCATGCTATCATTTGCGGGTACCCGTTTCAAGGTCATGTTCGGTGGACAAAATAACCGGACAAAAATATTCCCCGTCCCGAGTTGACCATACATAACAAATTTCATGTCGATGTCACCGCTGACGACCGAGATATCGCCCAAGGTCATTTGTGGGTACCCGTTTCAAGGTCAAGGTCACCTCATGCAGACAAACTGACCCAACGAAAATCTCCCCCGTCCCTTGGAAGCCCTAAGTACGAAATTTCGTCTCGATATCCCCAGTTTCTGAGACGGTCGATTTAGCCGTATTTATACTCGTGTATATAAACGCTCTTTAACAACGACACCGCAAATACGAACTCTCCTTAATCATTAACCCATCAATTCCAACGACGGTGGCAGGGTGAAGGAGTGCTCGGACGTTCTCAGAAGCGGTGCGATGACACTTCTCGTGGCTTTTTACCCTTAGATAGCAAGTTTGGGCTCAATCGGTCGAGCCGTTTTCGAGTCTATAAAAGGATATACACATATATACGGAAGTCTCAAAATATATAGTAGGCTTAACAGGTTAGCCCGCCACTGGCGTGGTTCGTCTCATGGCTTTGTTCGAAAAAGCAATTGCAACAGCTTCCGAGACACGTTTGCTGCACCTAGGTGCAAATTGTTTTTGAAATCCGCCAGTTTTACCCGATTTGACCTTGAATTGATCATTTTCAAGGTCAAGGTCAGGTCGGGGTCACAATTTGACCCATCCATGACACTTCCCGCACAAAAGCACCCCTAGGTAGCAAGTTTGAGCTCAATCGGTTCGAGTCTATAAAGGACACACACATATATATCATTTGTGGGTACCCGTTTCAAGGTCAAGGTCACCTCGAGCGGAAAAACTGACCCGATGAAAATCTTCCCCGTTCCTTGGAACCCCGAAGTACTAAATTAAGTACAAAATTTCGTCTCGAGACGGTCGATTGAGCTGTATTTATACTCGTTGTGTATATAAACACTCTTTATCAACGACACCGCGGATACGAACGCTCTTTAACTATCACGTGATTAACCACTCCCTGCCGATGACGGTGACAGAGGGAAGGGAGAATGAGTGCTCGGATCTTCTCAAAGGCGGTATACTCTGCCCGTGGGTTTTTACCTTTAGATAGGAAGTTTGAGCTCAATCGGTCCAGCCGTTTTCGAGTCTATAAAGGATATACATATATATTCCGGAAGTCTCAAAATATATAGTAGACTAGCTGGTGGACCCGACTTCGTCCGGACTGTTGCCCCTCTTAGTCCAGGAGATATTGGTCGACCTCTGCACCCCCCCCCCCCCCCCAGGACTCAACTTCACCCCACTAATTTTCTTCCTTAAGGTCTCCTCTAATTTTTTTCACTTGTTAACAAGAAAAAAAAGTGGCCGCAGAGACTCCAGACAAGATGGCGTCCATCATGGCGGCCATTGTTTTTAAATGCACCATGTCTCTTTGATTGCCGTTATAGTAAAGATGATATCACATGCGGTCTTGTTTTCCGCTCGATTCGTTATGCTAATATACAACCCTTACAAATTAGCCCAAAATCCGACACCAGAATCCAATATGGCGGCCAAGATGGCCGCCGAAATGTGAAAATATGCTATTTTTCTGACATGTTACCACCTTTCGTTTGTCTCTGTGGGAAAATGTTGGCATCTTTGTGTCATGTTATACATTTATCATATAGAGGAGTCATTTTCTACCACATGGGGACCGTAATATACATTCATTGCAGGATATTTTTGTCCGATATCACGTTTTCCCAAATGCCGGTATAATAGGTCAAAGCCGAATCTACGTTAATAACGCGATGTAATGTTTCGAATCAATGAATGGTATTGCTATTATAACAACACCCATGCATATATATGTGCAGGAGATACTCGAGTTATGATTCCTCTTATACCTGAGTTGAGGAATATTTACCCAAATCCAAGATGGCGGCCAAAATGGCCACCAGAAATAAAAAATCGACGAAAATCGCTGATTTTAACATCAGTGAGCATTATTGTCATGAAAACTCCACACCTGTTTACTATTGTGAGTTGGGAACACTTAGGCGAAGAACTTTCCTTGTACCATATCCAAATAAAAGTACCCCAAATCCAAAATGGCGCCCACAATGGCAGACAGATTTTGAAAAATCACCGAAATTCCCTCATATTCACATCATTGGGCATTATTGTCGAGACAACTCCATCCATGCGTACAGTTGAGTTGGAAATACTGAGGTGAAGTAATTACTTTACATCTCAAGCAAGACATGGTTTTCCAAATCGAAAATGGCGGCCAAAATGGCGACCGAAATTTGAAAATACGCCTACATTCCTTTACTTTCTTAGGATGAGCGTTATTGTTTCGCGATTTCTACCCACCATTACATGTTGATATGTATGAATTATTCATTAGGGTTTGGCAAGTGATACTCACAGCCAAACTGGCGGCCAGAAATTGAAAAGAAGCCGATATTATCACATACTAATGTCAACTTTTTGTCATAATATCGATTTGTATAGACGAAACGGTACATAATATAAGCCATATATTAGTTCCAATGTAAGTCGTAGCCTTTTGGAATGATGAAAACCCACAATCGCGATGTGGCATTTCAAAATCTATTCTCCACTATTAAAGGGCTCATACTGGCCGTAACCGTATATAGGTGCGACAAATAGTCATATTATGACATCCAAGAATCAAAACAACAGTACCAGAGCATTTTCTGAATTGCCACATTCAGCATTATCTAGACCGTTTCCGTCTCTTCGTCAGATTAATCTATCTCACTCACAACAACAGTTTACTACACTTCTTTGTAGAAGGGTGCCACTAATCGGAATGTTTCAAACAATACATATGCCGGTGTCCAGCTCACGTGTTTGTTTCAAAAGCTTGGAATTCTTAGCGAGCTTCATTCGTGGTATAGCTTATGGTATAATTCAGATGCTACATATGGGGTATAGGCGTCATCTTGTGCGATACACTAGAAAGGTATTCGGTCGATGCGTATACATATCTATCTGCGTATTGTCAGCTTTGGTGACCCAATGAGAATAACAATGTGTACACCTGGTGATCTTCCCAAACAGCCACTTCCCAATATATGGTTCATCAATTCGCATACTCATCTAATGCACTGACGTACCCGGACAACTTCTGAATATGGCTTCGAATGTTGAAAGCCCGACATTTGACGGATGCATTTCTGCTAAGGCGAAGAAGACCATAATGCATAATATACCCAAACTCCTTGAACATGATCATAAGAACAAGCTTGTTGGCGTCCAGCATTCGTCTCACCGAACAGATCCAAGCAGACGATAACAATACACACGGTGCTAGTTTGTGGGTATGTGTCATGATAGTGGAAATGAAATTGGACCATGTCTGCACCACCCCTTATTTTGTTATGTTTTAGACTCAGACATGATCTCATGTGTGGCTTTGCTTTCCTTGTATGCTAAGATTTTATGTTCCCATCCGTTTGGAAGCCGTTCTTAAACAGCTGGACCAGGCGTGTGCCATTGGCTACTGCTGTATAAACCCCACCAAGACTGGAGTGTAGTCTTAAATGTGATACCTTTGATAGTTGGTTGATATGCCATACTCACGCTGGGTGGTATGGTTCAAGAAAGTACAAATGCCATCAACAAAAGGGTGAAATGTTCAACGCGAAGTACATCCAGAGGAATGTTACGTTGATGAGCTCTTGCATTCAGTTCAATAAACGTTGGTACACCAAGTGATTTCTTGGTAACATCACCATTGCGAACATTTTCCTGCATGAGACATTAACTGCTATATTCTAAAGTTATATATATAAAGCTATATGACCATAACGGTCGCGTTCCCCAACGTCCACAGCCATTGCCATCGAGACTGTAAATTGTTCTTTAAATACATAGTGAAATAAATGCACCACAGTTCCTGACATTTTCTTGAATAATACCGCCAACATACTGACACTAACCCTGAGAGAGGATAACAAAAAACGCATACATTCATGCTATAAAGACATTATCCTTCAGTCCATCCGACTGTTTTGAGGGAGGCTAGCATAGTATTATCCAGACAAAAAAGTACGTAGTTGAATCAGAAAGGCGTCGAAACGGATGTGGAAATACAATCTTACCACACCAAATAAAACCGACACGCTTGACATTCTATATCTTAAACATGCACCAGGTGTAGGGGTGGTGTATACCGTGGCCCATTTCATTCCCACTATCATGGCACATGTCCATAAACTAGCACCGCGAACATTGTTCCTCTCTGCTTGGAGATATTCGACGAGACAAATGCGTGGCGTCACACAGTTTGCTTCGGATAATGGTCAAGAAGTGTGGGTAGTCTGTACACTATGGTCTTCTCCTTAGCAGATATACATCTGTCCAAGGGAATGAGACAGCTAGCAACCTTCGAAACACTGTCGAAGTTGTCCACGTATGCCAATACATTCGCTGGGTTTGTGTGTTGACGAACCATCTATTGAGAAGTGACTAGCTAACTGGTTCGCCAGGTGTACATGTCGTTATCCCCATGGGGTATGAGACACATACATAGAGATGACCTTCTGTAAGCTTGTATACTCATCGGTCATATGCCTTCATAGTTCAAGATGACGCACAAATGTCATATTTAGCAAATATTTAAAATCGTAAGCTAGACACCGGAAAATGAATTGTTTGAAACGTTATGATTAGAGGGACCCTACTCCCAGGAAGTGGTGAATACTTTGTCGGTGTGAGCTACCTAGATTTATCAGACAAAGAAATGGAAGCTGGTCCAGATAATTATGGACGTTATGTGGCAAATCAGAATCTGTTATCAGGTAATTGTTATGATATAACTATTCGGCGCACCTACGCTTACAGCCATTATCGGCGCTAAGTGGAGAATGGATTTCGAAATGCCACATCGCGAAACTAATTGTGGTTTTCATCTTTCCAGAAGGATACGAGCTATGTTATGCGTTTTGATACCTTCAAGTTGAACTAGTAGATGGTGTATGTAAAGTTTTGTCCATACATACCGATATTATGACAAAAAGTTGAAATTAATATGTGAAAATATCGATTTCTTTTCAATTTCTAGCCGCCAATTTAACAGCGATCTTGGCTGTGATTATCAATTGCCAAACCCTAATGAATACTTCATGTCACTATTCAATATCAACATGTAATGGTGGATAGAAATCGCGAAACAATAACGCCCATTGTAAGAAAGTAAAGGAATGTAGACTTGTTTTCAAATTTCAGTCGCCATTTTGGCCGCCATCTACGATTTGGAAAACCATTTCTTGCATGAGATGTAAGGTAATTACTTCACCTCATTCACCTTCACTGTAAGCATGGGTGGAGTTGTCTCGACAATAATGCCCAATGATGTGAATATGAGGGAATTTCGGTGATTTTTAAAAATCTGTCCGCCATTGTGGGCGCCATTTTGGATTTGGGGTACTTTTATTTGGATATGGTACAAGGAAAGTTCTTCGCCTAAGTGTTCCCAACTAACAATAGTGAGCAGGTGTGGAGTTTTCATGACAATAATGCTCACTGATGTTAAAATCGGCGATTTTTTATTTCTGGTGGCCATTTTGGCCGCCATCTTGGATTTGGGTAAATATTCCTCAACTCAGGTATAAGAGGAATCCTAGCTCGAGTATCTCCTGCACATATATATACATGGGTGTTGTTATAATAGCAATAACATTCATTGATTCAAAACATTACATCGCGTTTAACGTAGATTCGGCTTTGACCTATTATACCGGCATTTGGGACAACGTGATATCGGACAAAATTTCTAAATGGATAACATGACGCAAAGATGCCAACATTTTCCCACAGAGACAAACGAAAGGTGGTAACATGTCAGAAAAATAGCATATTTTCACATTTCGGCGGCCATCTTGGCCGCCATATTGGATTCTGGTGTCGGATTTTTGGCTAATTTGTAAGGGCTGTATATTAGCATAACGAATCGAGCGGAAAACAAGACCGCCTGTGATATCATCTTTACTATAACGGCGATCAAAGAGACATGGTGCATTTAAAAAAAATGGACGCCATCTTGTCTGGAGTCTCTGCGGCCACTTTTTGAAGTGAAAGTGAAAAAAATTATAGGAGACCTTAAGGAAGAAAATTAGTGGGGTGAAGTTGAGTCCTGGGCGGGGTGCAGAGGTTGACCAATATCTCCTGGACCATCTGCTTTTCGGCGAATTGCGTGATTTGACCTTGAATTGACCATTTTGAAGGTCAAGGTGAGGTTGGGGTCACGATTTGACCCGTCAAAACACTCCCTGGACAAAAGTGCCCGACAAAAGTACCCGTCGAAATCCGTATTGTTTTACCCGATTTAAACTTGAATTGACCATTTTGAATGTCAAGGTCAGGTTGGGGTCACGATTTGACCCATCCAAAACACTCCTCGAACAAAAGTAACCCTAGGTATCAAATTTCGTCGAAATCCCATCAAAATTCGCGATTTGACCTTGAATTGACAATTTTGAAGGTCAAGGTCAGGTTGGGGTAATGATTTGACCCGTCCAAAACACTCCCCGGACAAAGGTATCCCTAAGTATCAAATTTCGTCGAAATCTGTCCGTTTTACCCAATTTGACCTTGAATTGACCTTTTTGAAGGTCAAGGTCAGGTCAGGGTAATGATTTGACCCGTCCAAAAGACTCTCCGGACAAAAGTACCTCTAGGTATCAAATTTCGTCGAAATCCGTCCCGTTTTACCCGATTTGACCTTGAATTACACGGACAGACAGACAGAAGTCCCAAAATATATATTAGACTAGCAGGTTAGCCCGCCACTGGCGTGGTTGGTCAGAAACATGACAATTTTTTATTTTTCAATGAGTTAATTTACGGTAAATCGGGCGGAAAAACTGACCCGATGAAAAACTTCCCCGTTCCTAGGAACGACAGACATAAGAATCACACAACACGCATTTTTAGCTCAACTTTACTTTGTAAAGTTCGAGCTATTGCCATGGCTTGGTATCCGTCGTGCGTGTGTGTGTGCGTGTGTGCGTGATTCGTCAACAATTTCCTTTAGCACGGGCTACAGTTCGTACCTTTGGTCCGATTATTATGAAATTTGTCATGGATGTTGACATTGACATGTAGATGGGAACGAGTCATTTTGGGGTCATCTTTGATTTCAAAATTCAATCCATTAGCACGGGCTACAGGCCGTACTCTTTGTCTTATTGTCATGAAATTTGTCATGGATGTTAATATTGACATGTAGATGGGAACGAGTAATTTTGGGGTCATTCGGCCAAAAAACATGACCGCCGGCAGCCATCTTGGATTTTACTCTTTGCATGACTAAATCCTTTAGCACGGGCTACAGGTCGTACCTTTTGTCTGATCATCATAAAATTTGTCATGGCTGTTGAAATTGGAATGTAGATGGGAACGAGTCATTTTGGGGTCATTATGACAAAAAACATGGCCACCAGCAGCCATCTTTGATTTCAAAATTTAATCCATTAGCACGGGCCACAGGTCGTACTCTTCGCCTGATCATCATGAAATTTGTCATGGATGTTAATATTGACATGTAGATGGGAACGATTCATTTTGGGGTCATTCAGCCAAAACACATGGCCGCAGCAGCCATCTTGGATTTTACTCTTTGTATGACTAAATCCTTTAGCACGGGCTACAGGTCGTATCTTTAGTCTGATCATCATAAAATTTGTCATGGATGTTAACAATGACATGTACTCTCGTGTGCCAAATAATCGTACATGTACGATTATTAATTTTCAATAAAAAATCCGCCCTGTACGATCCTTATTCGCACCTGTACGATTATTAAAAAGCAATGGATCTGTCCACGAAGAACTCGGCAAACTAATCAGTTTATCGATTTTTTTTTCATCAAATGTGTTTATGCGCGGGACAGTCGGCCGGTTGTAAATATTTGGACACGTGTAAAAACGCTTGCATCATGTTCCGACAATACAGTGGACGAGTCTACTTTGCGAACCACGTGGACGAACCACGTGGTTGCAAGTGTCGCTGATCAGTTATACCAATGACGCAATGGAACGTTCTGCTTTTAGTGATAATATAAAGCATGGCGCCACTGGATCGGGGCTCCGTGCGGGTGCAGGTAATAATTTGTGTTTAACATTGGAATTACGAAATGATAGCCGTGTTTGAATGGCACAGAATTCAAATTAGTAACCATGACTTTTTCTAATTCCAATAAAAAAAAACACAGCATGTTAAAAGTTGCCTCCATGACCCAATTACCGCTTTGATGATTTTACAATTTAAAACACCTCTCTTCCCGGTGTCTTAATTCCCACGTGGTCTGCATACTGTCGCGCGCGCTGTATACGTACAGTCGCGAGCAGAAATAACAAACTGGGCAGTATGCATGGAGTCCCAAAGTTGCCAAACTTCCCCAAAACTCACAACACTGCAATGGTGATATCACACACGGCTAAACTAGGTATCAGTTGTGCAATAAAATGAGGCATAATGCAAGCTTGACCAATGCCAGAAAATTTGGAAAGTCAGTTTCATATTTTGAGTACACATATGGCCAGAACTGATTGGGAACCATATTATTTGTGTCACTATAACTGATGTTGCCTGAATCATCTTGAGTCTACCAAACTCGGGCAGTAGCATTCTGATTTGGATGTTATTGTCCCTTAATGGTACTTTAAAGGCTTCTGCATATAGAATAACATCATCGTTCATAAATGACATCACACATGATACTTCTTCAGAATCCAACTTGAACTTATGATATCTTGGCCAAGTTCTATTATCCAGCCACTCAACATGGGCTAAGATGCTGTTGGGAGCTTCCATATCGTTGAATCGCATGCTGGTGTTCTCTTGAATAGAAGCACAGAATGACTTCCTTGCATCTTTGAGAGGATCGATGACAATTTGAAGATCCTTGTTGACGGTGACCTGTAACATAACAATCAGATGATCATTATTTTACATTTATGAATTAATATATAAAGTTTTACTTGAAATTTAATAACAGTACCCATTTGTTTATTTGGATCCTCAGAGTATAATAAAACTTTCCCCTGTATTTTGCTCATTTTGGGTCTCTTAGAGTCTATTATTCTTAAACCGAAATTCTGATTTAGGGGTGTTTAATCAGATTATTCATCTTTGATAACAAATTACTAAAAACAATTTAAAACATCTCACAAAAAAATCATCATTAAAATAGTACCTTCATATTCACTGGCTCTGAACATTCTCTGTAGCGATTAGCTTCCACTCTTTCTGCTTCATCTTGGGCCTCACTACCAGATCTTTTCCGTTTCCTCACTCTTTGTTTTTGTTTCACGTTTAATTTTGTTTCTCTGAACTGATACCCTGATTCCCCATCAACAGTCGATGACCTGAGAAATTGACCTCTCAGCGACAGCAGTGGATTCGGAGAGACTGGTGCCTGTTGAAGTTTATCAACCATTTAAATTCTTTCTCTCTTGTCGAAAAGGTACCACAGTCATTCTTGGACAACATCATCAGCTCAGTGATGAACATGTTCACTCTTTGGAAAGCGGAAGAAATGTCAGATGTTGATGCTTGAATTGCTAAACACAGACATGAGCACAATTCCAAAATGTCATACAATGAGGATGCACACATAAGGAAATGACCATCACAGAACTTTTTCAGATAGCCTAGACTTTGTGAGTCGTTGGATCTCTCCGCATTGTCTGAAAATGTTGTATTAAAGCCACCCAATTATCCATAAGGGCTTTCAGTGCTCTAAACTTAAATTCAACAAATCTGGTGCCTGTTAACTTTGGGGGTCTGGTTACTGCGCAGTCGATCATATCAGCCATTTTATGTAGAAGTGTCCATTCAAGAGGAGAGTTACGAAAATGATAATACATGTCGTTTAGGAAGTTGATAACATCTCCATATTCCCCAACAGTATCCATGGCGTTTTGCACACACAGTTCGAAACGATGGCTGAAACAATTTACAGCTATGAACCAGGGCACTTCATTTTTCATCTGAGTCATCAAACCATTTCGACATCCAAAGTTAACAGCTGTGCCATCCGCTCCTCCGCCAATCACTTTATGTTTAAATTTAGCAAAATCAGCAATTAACTGAGACACAGGAATGTCGGAGTTCAGTTTTTCTCTATTATCACCATCAAGAATAAGCAAGATGTTTCTTAGCACAGCGTGGAATAAATTATCTGCATTGACCGATCCATATTCCTTCATTGGCTGTAGGTTAACAAAGTCAACTCTCACCTTTAATTTTTAAGCCGTCCTTATGTAAATCAGTTCTGCTTCATTTGTCAACTTTCGCTTTAATATGGAACTTCCATCAATTAGGTAGGATAGGAACCTGGCTCTTCAAATATGGTCGCGAATGTTTTCCAAAATTTTACTTGGCAATACATGAACAAAAACATGGCATGCTGTAATATTTGTAAATGATTTTGGCATAACAACTCCCAGTTCAGAAGATAGATGACAGACCTTCAAAGTCATCATATGGCTGTTCGTTTTCTGCCACATACCAGGAAATTTTCATTAGTTTCTCTATCCTGTTGATGGCATCCATTTCATTCACACGAAAAGCATTGGTGATAGTTGGCTGTTGAACTGCAGACAACGACTGGGACTCAGACTCAAACGGTTTATTATGTTCAAGTTCATAACATTTCCTGTGTCCTTGCGATTGCAGGTGTCTTTGCAAGTTTGGTAGTAGGAGATGGTTGGTTCCATCGGCATACTGCTTGACGCCAGTGACTAATTTTCCTTGATATTTGTTTAATATATTTGAAATGTTTTTTGAACAAATATTACACACGGCTTTGATATATTGGCCATCTTTTGATTCGAATGAATACGACTGCTTAACTTCCGCCGGCCACTTGTGCACAGTTTTTATTGAGACTCCGCGATGTTTTAAAGACATTTCAAACTTTCGCTGAGTTTTTAACTCAAAAGTTTCCCATAACGGAAGTTGAATTATCTCCCTTCCGGTGTGTACTCTATTAATACATCCGGAGTAATGGGTAATTGTAAAACGGGAATTGCTCTCCCATCCGGAGTAATGGGTAATTGTAAAACGGGAATTGCTCTCCGGAACCGCGCACACGAGCGCAAATATATGTTTTTTCATTCGTTAGAAACCCACTGCATATGGCATTTTGTTACCGCTTAATAACTTACACATTTTAAGCGTGAATCATCGCAAAACTATCGCGCGAATCAGTTTTGATTCGCGCCACCGTCGGGTCACGGGAATCAAAATGCGAATCATTCGGTGATTCGCGTCGGAATTTAAGGCCTGCTGAAAGGCGCACAGTATTCACACTCTCAATGGACACATCTTGTGTTATAGGTAAACAGTAATGTCCAGATGTAGTCAAGTTAAGAGTTACTTTCTGTCCAAGAATTTCTGTGGTATCATTGATAAAATCCAGCTTCACATTGGCTCTCTTCATAGCACTTCTGCTGAGAAGCAGAGGAATGTTAGAATCAACAACAAGAGAATGCAATGGCACAGGGCTTTCGCAAAAATTTCAGGAAGCTCCAGTCATAGAAGGGTTAATGGTAAAATAAACTCTTGCATGTTCTCTCAACCTTTCATATTTGTAAACCTTTATGGTTTAGATATTTAAATGAATTACTGGCCCAATTACTTCATCGACACTTTTAGAGACTATGTAGGATCAGCATAATTACTTTTAAAATGCCTCTTTAAATATGATGTCAATATTTTAAATGTCCAGGACATTAAGTATTGCTGGGTTCAAAATTATAACATCATCATTTTATTGTAATCAAAATTCTTTATTGATTCATGTCTATTAACCTTATTCTGTAGGTGATTCGAACCAGCGGACCATGGAATGTTATCTTCTTCATCATTGTGGTATTCTTTGGTTCCTTTTATCTGATCAACCTGATGTTAGCTGTGGTGGCCATGTCCTATGAGGTAGAAGCTTTATCTGCTGGAAAGGTAAAGTGCTATATAATAGCTTTAACTTAAGTTGATTACAAGAAAATTGTACTGGGAACTATGTGCAATAATTCCTAACTACTCTATGATGCCATTCTTATACACATTAGTTCATGCATGACATATGGATATTTTTTTCTTTTCGATGGTTTACCTTGAATATAGTTGTCATAAACTTGACAGGGTAGAGTTCGAAGGGGGCAGGGTTGTAACAAGAGGTCGTAACTTGACATTGAAAATAAAGTTTTTGCATCTAACAATTTTATTCAGCAATATTTCTGAACCAAACTCAAATATGAACTCTTTATATGTACTCTATATATATAAAAGACTAGGATCTGTCTGTCTGTGTCTTTCTGTCCGGATATTTCTCCCAGACCCCTGGACCGATTTCAAACAAATTTGGTGCAGTGACCTGGGGTACCCCGGTGGATGTTAACGGTGTTAGTTTTTCAAAATTTTGATTTAAAAAAATTTAATTTAATAAAAAATAAAACGAAAAAATAAATGTTAAATTGATCAAGAAGTTCTAAATTTAAATCAAAATGTTTAAAGTTTAAATTGTGTGCTTTAAATGTGCTCAAAGTGCACAAAGGGGCTGCCACTGAATAAAGGCTCTTCTAAGATCAAAATGTGTGCTTTGCAGCAGGCCCCTAATACACAAAGGGGCCTGTGGCCCCTCTGATGCTGAATAAAGGCTTCCAAATGGAGCTTGTTTTCGCTAGTAATATATAAACAGTAGGGATAAACTACTATAATATGGGGATGGTTTTATCTTTGTTTTCTTACAGTGGATGTTTCTGGCTGATTTCGCTCATCAGACAGTATTTCATTTATAAATTCAACTGTTCAGGCAAATATAATGACTGTATCCTAATTGTCAAGCATATAATTATGGAGACTACTTTTATGTTACCGGTAAGGTACCTATTGAGGAATTATTGTAGAAATTAAGGGAAATAGTTTGAAATGTATGCCACATAAATATTTGTCAATGACATTTACCATAAATAAGGCCACAAAAACTTAATGTTTTGGTTCTCAGGATGTTTAAAATTTTTGAAACCCCCAAATAAATCGCAACGATCATACTGACAATCGATACTGGCAAAGCATTATAGCGGTAAAACGGTACGAAATACAGAGAGTACGCTTTCCGCAACTTTTCGGCTACTTCCGCATTACTAGTTATATATAGGAACTAGAAGGTGACCCGACTTCGTCCGGGCTTTGACCTTGAATTGTCCATTTTGAAGGTCAAGGTCAAGTGGGGTCACGATTTGACCAGTCCAAAACACTGCCCGGACAAAAGTACCCGACAAAAGTACCCATCGAAATCCATCCGGTTTTACCCTATTTGACCTCGATTTGATCATTTTGAAGGTCAAGGTCAGGTCGGGGTCACGATTTGACCCGTCCAAAACACTCAGTGGACAAAAGTAACCCAATGTATCAAATTTATTTCGTGGAAATCCCATAACAATTCGCGATTTGACCTTGAATTGACCCGATTTCAAGGTCAAGTTCACGTCGCACGGGCAAATTAATAGGCCTATGCCACTCCCCGGCCGAAAGTGTCCCCACATACCAAGTTTCATCGAAATCCTGTGATATTCGGGCGTTTGACCTTGAAATGACCCGATTTCAAGGTCACGCCGCACGGACAAATTAATATGCCTATGCCAGTCCCCGACCGAAAATACCCCCAAATACCAAGTTTCATCGAAATCGGCTAGGCCGTTTTCGAGTCCATCGCACACACACAGATCTTCCAAAATATATAATAGACTAGCAGGTTAGCCCGCCACCGGCGGCTTGTCCGAAACATGACATTTTTTTATATATATTTTTTTAATTTTTAGCTCCACGCGTTTCAATAAGAAAAATTTGTACCCGGTAGCTCCACCCGTTTCCGAGATCTGGTCTGCGCATGCGCGAAGCTGGCGTCGCACGGGCTCGGCGACCCGATAAAATTTGTACCCGGCGCAAGATACATTCACATACCAAATTTCAAGTCGATAGCTCCACCCGTTTCCGATATCTCGTCTGCGCATGCGCTGCACGGGCGTCGCACGGGCTCGCCAATACGACAGCGACGACCACCTGGTCAAACTACACTCACGTACCAAGTTTCGTCCCGATCGGTCGAGGTGTTGGTATCTGATGCAAAAGACGAAATTGTGAGTGTTGGTCAATAGTCCCCGCCGTGAACCTCATCGTCGCAAAGAGCGGACAGTCAATTAACCCCGTTGTGAACCTCAATCACCAACGCGACGTAAACATGTGTTGCGTTCTAAAAATAGGAAAGCACTTTCTCTCGGCATAATTCTGCAGATGCTAATAACGTTGCTCCCCGTAGGTAGCAATATCGTTGTTGTTGATATTTACGGCTTGGGGGCTATTTTCTTATTTAGCAAGTTTGAGCTCAATCGGTTCGAGTCTATAAAGGACACACTCATATATATGACACTTCCCGTGGGTAGCAAGTTTGCATGAGCTCAATCGGCATTCCCTGGAATTTTCCGTAGATTGGCAGATTCCAGTAGCTTTATAACGATATATCTGGGGAGAAATCTGATGCTATATTCGTGATTATCTGGGATGATTTCGGTATATAACTATATACTGTAAAAACAAAGCGCGCCATCCGTGCTCGCAGGGTTGGTCAGAAACAAATGTTTTTTAAATTTAATGTATGTTCCGTATATCTCTCGGCAGTTGCAAATAACGTTGAATGGCAAACAGACGCTCTTTATAGAGATGCGTCAAAAACAAACGCTCATTAAATAATCACTTGATTAACCCCCGCCGTGCCTTTGCGGTGATTTGAGATTGGAGAACGGGTGCTCTGAGCTTTTCTAAACCGCGACCACGGTCGTGTCGGTGGGATTTGACACTTACATAGGAAGTTTGAGCTCAATCTGTACACGCGTTTTGGATTCTATGAAGTACACACACACATATATACGAAGTCTCAAAATATATAGTATAGATTAGCAAAAACGGACCAATTCAGAAGTGATTTCAGTTGGTATAATGCCGTTTTCATGCACCAACTTGCCCATAACCCAAATATTTCGTGATGTTTACGCCTCATTGAGTTTAATCGCGACAGGTATACATGGCTTTATGACACTCGTAAGTCGATCTGTTGCGCGTCAATAAACCGGGTTCGTTTTGTACCGGACGTTCGCCTTTTGCAATGTTTACCTCGTGAATTTAAAATGCCAAAACTTAAACAAAAAGGTTTTAGTCGACTGGACTATCATAGATGACTTCGATGACACAAGCACATTAAGTGATCTTTATCTACAATTATGCCGGGGGAGGCTGGCCACGGCGAAGTCAGGATAGACGCCGACGTCGCAAAATTCCCAGTTTCGTGCAACATTGCACAGAACAGAAACGATCATTCAACATTCCAAAAATTGTTCATGCAAGCGAAGATTTCAGATCTGGTGGATGCTTTTGGCAGGTATATTCAATTTGTTGTGCACGACGATACACCAGATACACAAGAAACTGTGCCAAACGCATTCCAAATTCTGATGGCCAAAAAGGTTTCAAATCTACCTAAGAAGTCAGGATAGACGCCGACGTCGCAAAATTCCCAGTTTCGTGCAACATTGCACAGAACAGAAACGATCATTCAACATTCCAAAAATTGTTCATGCAAGCGAAGATTTCAGATCTGGTGGATGCTTTTGGCAGGTATATTCAATTTGTTGTGCACGACGATACACCAGATACACAAGAAACTGTGCCAAACGCATTCCAAATTCTGATCGGGGAACAAAAAATACAAACGACATTATAGACTGTATTGAAAACGAAAAGGTTGGGTGGACACCAGATACAGTGGAGATCCATGGGAAATCATTCATTGATTCATTGGTCAACATACTGTTGTATATCGACCACATCTTCAGAAATTCAATTCCAGACATTTGTCACTGCCAAAAATGTTTGAAACTTTTCATGGATATAAGAACTTTAAGACACACAGACATGCAACTCCTTGATTGTGAAACGTTGATAACATTAGAATCCAACCTCGATCAACATGTTGATAAGCCGTGGTTCAAGAATATAATGTGGAGTCTTGTGGAGTTACTTGATATGATTCACAAATATGCTGACTATCTATCATCTAAACTTGAAAAAATGGCTGACAGTCGAAGTTCTGATATTCCTATGCATGATGCTAAAAGTGGGGCCGCACAAGTCGTTATTGTGATAAAATCGTGTCATCTAGCCTCAAATTGCAACATATCTACATGTATTGCGATATACACATGTATAATATGCGTAGTAGATATAGATCCACAGGTTTGGGTGGTTATAATGTATTTTCTATACTTGTATACACAATTATAGTCCAGGTCTTGCTCATAGGATAATGTGGTATGATATTTCAATTGACTGTATCAGTCTATTGGTAGCAGTCTGATAGAATTACACTGTCACCCTTAAAATATCAACCTGTAATTCATAAACTGAGACTGTGAATTGAAATATCATTTGGTTCAACAGAATATTATGATATATTATAGTGGCATTTGCTTTGCAAGGTTTGGTAACTTTGTTATAGAGCCATATCAGTTTCTTGGAGTGTCGCACAGGGAATTAAAAAAATATATACAAAATAAAATAAAATTTTGCGCGCGCACATGGTTTTCAGAATAAAATTGCCTGAGAACCGAAAGAATGACTTTATGTGGCCTACGTATGCTAGGTTTTCTCCCAATGTAAGTGTGCATACCAATCATATCAATTATGCAAACCACTCATGGGAGCCTATTACTCTCCTCACCAGTGAGATACATGTATTATAATCTTTCATATTACAAACCTGACCCACCCTCTGAATGAATTAGTTATATACAGTTTAGATAAAAACATGCAGAAATTCTATCCTTACATTAATTGACTTTATGACTTGTCTTTGGCATATGAGTTTTAAATGAAGATCGTGTATATATCATTGAATTGGAATTTAAACTGAAATTTCATTCATTACATTGTCAACATTTAAAATCTGCTGGTTGTGATTGATTGACTGTTTAATTTCTATTAAAATAATATACATTTATGATATGTTATAATCTAATGGCAGGAAAAAGAAAGAGAGAAAGCCGCAAAGAAGAAACATAATCCAATGTATGATCTGGCTGTTTTGACTGTTGCAAAAAACAAATTGAAAGACAAATTGAAGGAAAGTGATTCAGAGAGTCCGCAGAATTGGGGAATGGTCAAGAATTGTGAATCGGTTGCTGTCCCTCCTAAAAATCCAAATAAACCTCTCATCAAAATCCAGAGTCAAGATAGCGGGTTTTCATCTCGAAGTCAGCTCAGTTCTAAACTCAAACATGAGGATAGTCGTGAGCAGCTGATGCTTCACGAATTCTCAGAGAATGAAGGTGACCAGAAGAATAATAATGCAAATCTAACAACGGGAAAAGATGAAGGCAATCAAAAGAAAATTGGTGACAGTAAAGTAACTGGCAAAACTAATGTATCCTTCTCTCCAGACACAAATGACAATTCTTCCTTAGACAATATTTGTGAGGACAAAGATAAAGAAGCTCAAGACAAGGTGGGTACCAAAATTTCAATTTTAAGGTATCACGTTTGGTTTACATGTCAGTTGGACCTTTGAGAACTTAATGTTAGTGGACATGATTCCCACTTATTCATTGTTTGAACAATGCATTGCTGATGGGAAAGAAAAACATGATCAAATGGCTCCATCATTAGATCAGTAATCAGAAGTTGACATATTTATGAGCAGCCACAGCTCATGTCAAAACAATGGTTGTCCCCACTAGCAATCTGATTGGTTCAAAGCACAAATATTAAGTAGCATGGGAGGAGCTTTTGGTTGCTAGGAGACCAGAGATCTGCATAAATAGTTTAATTAGTTTTACAGAGCATGCCTTCATTCTAAAATACACCCGAAAAAATACATTCTTGCTAGCTTTAATAGTGAAAAATATAACTGTTGTCACGCAAAATTAAAAATCATTGTTATAATCATAGAAGAATTTCCAACATCATTGCAGAAATTAAAATTTCAGTGCATTATGATTTCACAACAAAAAAGTTGTTTATCACTGAAAGTAAATACATGGATATCAACATTAGGATGGACACCAAATGTTTAATGCAGCAAGCGATTGGCTTAAGTCACAGATTGGTAGAAAATATCTGCTAATGATTGACAGCTGTGGAACGGTCCATTAGAATCCGACCTGTTTACTTTCCCGATATCGGCGGGAGTCTCCCGATTTTGTGTCATTTCTCCTGTGCTCCCGATCGGGAAACGAAATCTCCCGATTCAAAAGATAAATTCCAAATTAGCTGACGGCTGTAGCAAGCGATAAGCCATGCACTCAAAAGCGTTACAAATCAATTAGGAATATTTCGCCTGCGAGTCAAACAGCGACAAAATGTTAACACAATGTTTACTATCTTTTGTTTCACAGCATTGAGTAAGTAAATGTGGTCTTCAATGTCCAGTCAAGGATTATAATATATCAAACAAGAAGCCTTCCTTTTTGGCCACACTTAATAAAGTGTAGGTTTCTGCTCTTCCCGACCGACTGCTTTTGAAACTGCCGACTCAAATTATTATATTGCCGATTGAACTTTTTGTTTGTTTTTGTGTCAGTGAAAGTTCCGTTTCTGTCTTGTTGGTATTCCGTGTTTTGTATACACAATAACAGACCGCGAATCGAGCGGACCTAAAATATTATCAACAATGCGTACTCTCTTTAAATTCACAGATGTTACCTGATGTTACTGAATATATTTGGCGATAAATTATCCAAGAGCACCATTTTATAGTGTACAAATACATGTATAGTTTTAATCGTTGTATTGACTTGTTCGAAATAAAAAGTGATCCGTAACCGGAAAATCGTAATCGATTCCCAATGGTTCAGTGAGACACTCGCTGTCAATAGGTCAAGGCCGTTAATGCAACAAACAGTCAATATGACATTTAAATGAAAAATATGAAGTTTTTCCCATGATACTGACATTGAAAAAAATGTCCCTATTTTTCACTAAATCTCCCTATTTCTGAGGACAAATCTCCCTATTTCCAATTTTGAAAGTAAACAGGTCTGATTAGAATAGATTTGATAGAATTAATTGCATTTAATCAGCTGCCAGCTGGATATGGAGAGAAAATAGAGAACAAGGCAGATACTTTAAATTACTTGATCATAAGTTTTCTAAAAGTTGTCTCTAAATTGCATAAGCATGAGTTTTGTTTTGATGTTGTTTAGTGTGGCAGGATTTGTTTAGAATTCTGTTGTCCTATATCCAACTAAATGATACTAGAACATAATGACATAATTGTGCTGAATATTTACAGCCTATGTTCTCATCTGGTCCATATGTTAAGTTAACTTCAATGTTGTCTATATTTTGACTTTATTACACGCTGTTCCTAGATGTACAGTATTATTGCTGTTCCATATTTACAAATCTTCCATACGGATTTGTAAATATGGAACAGCAATAACACTGTACATACACTGTACATAACACTATTCCATATACATCTCGTTGATGTCAAATGACGTACATGATGTTCGCCTCAACCATGAAACTGGAACTATAAAATAAAAGCATCATCACAAATGACAAAGAAGCTCTATGTTCCTAAATAAACCTTGTAAGACTGTATTTTTAATACACACATTCTAGGACGGGTGACATGTAATAAACACAGAACGACACATGTGTTAATGAGTTTGCTGATACAGCACTTGTGCAATCGCGGAAGGATAGAACTCGAGACTGAGCCTCTTGTTCTATCCTTCTGTGCTATCACTCGTGCTGCCGTATCAACAAATCCATGCCGTTATGTGTATATATAGCACTTTATGATAAAAAAATCTGAATTTCTTCCATTATTTCATCTCAAAGTAATCAGATGGAATCAAAAAGTATCTGTTACTTGTTTTTGGGTACTGCAATACTTGGTGTCCATTCAATTACGTTCTGCGACCCGCTGAATTTTGGTAGAAAGCATGGCAGCTAATACTTGGACAATACAGGAGTCAAGTGAACTCTTACCAAACTCTTACCGCAAGGGGGCGATATCAAGGTGAAGTAATTATCAAGTATTGCTCAATACTGACAATCTTAATGATGAGCTAGAATTTTTCAGTCCAGTCATCGGATCAGGTTATTCCCGATTTTCATATAATGATGGGGGCAACCAGCATATATTCCATTTTGGATATTTCTCAAACAGATCAGCATCATACGAGTTTATCTAAATTTTTGTAGTTTCTATACTTTCATGCTCTTGAAATGTCAGTAATAAACAGTGATTGTTCACAAAATATTCATATTGTATCAGAATTACGGGTTTTTTTTTTTACACACAAATCCCCCAACAATTACTGGTTTATCTGTGTATTGTCTAAATGTTATTTCCTTTATTTATATATGAAATATGATTGAGTGCAGGTTGAAAGCACATTGTCATTGGGCAGTCAGGTATGACACTATACACGTACTAGTAATATCTAATATTAATGCTATTATTATTAGAATTTGCAGTATATTTGGTCCAAAAATAAAAATTGGTACTGGTATGTCAACAATATATATATGGTTGGAATCAATGTTTGATCAATTGATTCATACCAGAGTTAATTTTCTTGTATATAGAAAGAACACAACGCACATCTTATTAAATCGAGAATATTTTATCGAATGAGTTGCGGATGTTGCAAGGATATATAAATGTAAATATGCGCCAACCCCAACAAGTTCGTCAATAAATTCTACACCATTGTGTCAGATAAGTTAAATCCATGACTGTCACCTTCATTGATACTATAGCTACCTTTTTTGTGATTAAAGCCTGATGACTAACCAGGTAATGATCGTGGCATGCCCAATGCAGATCATTGACATAAATGTACGTCATCTTTCTTGGTGACAACATAAACAAGAATAGTTCCAGCTTGTATTCCACTACTGGTATACACTAATATGTATTCAATGGCTGGGAATCCATTTTATACCATAATTGGCTATGCTACTGTGTGTATAACACCTGTTTTGTAAATTTCATCTTTACACCCTACTTTGGGTATAACGATTCCTACTATTGGTATAAATTTCTACTGCTGTGTAAATGTTTCAACGGCACTTTATGTGTTAAAAGTTTATACCCAAAGTAGAACGACCCGTCATTTGACCTCTGGTGACCTCGCTGTCAAAATTTAGCCCAATTTTTCGTCACGCCCGCTTCGCGAAGTAAATACACATTTTTTCCGACTCAAAACACACTGAAATGCGATAAGTGGTCTAAACACAGAGATATATACTATCCAATTCCATTTACTGGGTTTACTTGTCAAAAAATGACACATTAAAGTTAGTTTAAAGATGTTTTATGCTAGGTGCATGCACCGACAAAGTACATGTTTTATACAGGTCGGCGATAGCTGTTGAAAATGTAAACAAAACAAACGCACGTGTTCGTCTGCCTTTCCGTGCCCTTTGAGTGCCAGGTCTGATTTTTGTATCAACCCATATACCCTGTGCCAATGCATTATTTTATATATAAGAGAATGCATTGGCCTAACAATTTTTCATCATTTGTTATTATTTTTTACAATTTTATTAATTTTTTCTTATATTCTTTAACTCTTCAGTGCCAGACTTATTTTGTAGGTTTAGTGCCAGGGAATCTTACGTTTTTCATGGGCATCAAAATTATTACTATGAATACCCAAAAAAAATTCAACCAAAAACAAAACAAAACAAATCTAAAAAAAAAAAAAAAAAAAATTTTTTTTTTAGGGCCGATTTTACAGACCGTAAATTAGGGCCGATGAGATCGGCCCCTGGCACTGAAAGGGTTAAAGCGAACGACGGCTTACATTTTGACAACAACGTATAGATTGTTAATGGTATCTGTGTGTTCACATCAGCTGACTGATGCCCAAGAAAGTGGCGGATCACTGAATTTCCTAGAAATATGTATTACTACGCGTGACCCACATTCATGATAGCTTAACATATTTGGGTCACTCGGTGCACATACATGTTAACAGTCACCAACAGAGTAGCAATACATTTACGAAGCGACCGAAGAATAATAATTATGGTATAAACAAAATACACCCATAGTAGCCGAGAATAAAAAAATTTCACCACTCGTGGAATTGTGGTTTTAACCACTCGCCAAAGGCTCGTGGTTAAAACCACAATACCACTCGTGGGGAAAATTTGTTATTCTCGGCTACTATGGGTGTATTCTATATGAATACATGTGTCAATGAGTGTGGAATAAATAAACAGAATCAAGAACTATTTTTTTATTCGGGTAAAGGTTTTGTTTTTGTCTCTGTTGATGTCTCTGTTTCTGTGTCCAGTGATTCCTCATCAATCGAGGCACCATCAGTAGATTCTAAATCCATAAAGCTCATTTGCTGGTCAGTTTGAATTGGGGTAATGTCTGTTTGAGTAAACGTGTTTGTCTTATGTCCAGTAACACTCTCTTGTGAAGGAATTATGCTATCTCTCAGATTCGAATTTAGAAACGAGTCCATTCGCTCCTTCATGAGTTTCATTTGTGAGTTAAATGATTTTTTGAAACTCTCAGTCGCTCTTCATGGTCCTTTCTATATCCAACCATTTTTTAACTATCCATTTCTCTCTCTCCTCTTTCTCTAGCTTTATGTCGTCTATTATTCTTTGTAGCTTTGCTATTTTATGGCTGTCATCAGAATCCTTGTATGCATTTGTAGTTATGCCCTGTGGTGAACCGAGAGGGACACCCAATCTTCCATGCATGCCGCGTGCCGGTGTTTTTGTTTTATATGCTGGCACCACTCTTCTTGGTGTTGCTGCCGGTGGTAATTTCTTATTTACTTGACTCTCTGAATCTTCTTTACGAGGATCGTCGTCCATAAGCTGTTTGATCTTTTCCAATTCCACCATGGCATTGTCTGCAAAAGCTGACTCGCATAAGGATGGCAATTCACTGTCTATCCACCATGTCACATTCTTTTTTGTTCCCTGTATAAGAAGTTTGTATTTCGTCTGATAGATGTGAAGCGTCACAGTGTTAGTCTTTGTCCGAAATATTTTCACAACTTCTGCCACTACATCTTCTCCATTTTCAGATAATTCCTCAAGCCAGTCAACTTCGATTTTGAACTGCTTGTGTGCTTCCAGATATCGAGTCCTGAGAGAATGGTAATATTTTTGGAATTTTTCAGGAGTGAGGGTTATCACAAGGGCTTTTCCCCTATTCTTCACTTCCTTGTCATTGGGTGCGTTTTTGGCAGCTTGAAGTTTCCTGTTCGTTCTTTGTGGATTCAGTGCAAAGTTCCGAAATTGTATACGTTTCAGTGATGTATTTGTAACTCTATTGTCGGCGTTAGCATGTAAATCCTTGGTATTAATATTAACATTCTCCTCTATATTGTGAGGTAATGAGTTGTTATTATAGTACTATAACATACATTAGTTATTCATATGGCAAAAAAAAATAATACCTTCGTTTCCGGTAACGGAGGGCAAAAAAATAGGGTAGGGAGGGGGTAAAACGTTTTTTTTTTTTTTAATTTCCATAACATAAAAAGTATTAATAGCCCTAAATGTATTTTCTATACAGGTATACTATGTATACAATTTATCTGGATATAATATTGTAAATGAACTCTCAAGGCACTTTATTTTATATTATTTTATTTCAGTTATTATTAGTTTTTGCCATATGGCTTAACAGGAGTCAGACCGGTCTTAAATGTGTACACATCTCACATATTGGAGTGAGTCTTGAATCATTGTCTTAAGGAAGCATTCACCACACTACCACCTTCCCCACATTGGACACAAGACTTTAGTGTCTGCTTCGCCAATATCAGAACCCTTCGGTATTTTGGGAAAGGGTCCGGGGCCCATGCAATTGGGAAAAATAGATACCATAGCGGGTAAATTGTGAAATTTTTGATTTGACATAATGACACTATCAGATGAATTTCAAAAATAAGATGTTTAAATCTTAATGAACTAATGAATAAAACAACAGTATATATATACACCAGTTGACACTATTAAAGTCAGTGCGTACCTCTATAAATCTGATACAAGGTGTGTATATATCCCAGCTCATACTAAGTCAGTGCATCTATATACATCTGATAGAGACTTTGTTCTAGTACGGTAATAGAAAATATTATAAACAAATTATAATCAGGACTGATTGCTTCTTGATATAATATATATGTAGAGTTAAGAAGCTATACCATAATAACACAATGTGTTAAAGCATAGTATTCAACCTGCTACTGAGGTTACATGTTTTATTGCCTACCGGTATATAACTATCAGAAAATTTAACTGCAGATTTATTGAGAATTTCTATGAAACAATCACTTGTCATATATGTTCAAAGTCATTTAATTTCTATTAACCAACATTCTACACATATCAGTTGGGTTAATAAACATATCCCATGCCCATGCATGGCCCATAAGTCTAATTGACTTCGTTTTTTTGGGGTTAAAGTTGCCTGTTTTCGGGGGATCCCGTTTCTGGATGTTAGTCGGCTCACTAACCCCAGTTTGGTGTGTTTTGTGAGCGCGATTTTGCAAGTTAATTGGGCTAATGACTCATTGAATTAAAGTCATCAATTTAAACTAATAGAAACTGGAAGAATTATAGTCAAGTTGGGAGAATGATATTCAGGTAATTTTCAGACTGAAAATTATTATTTTGCAAATAAAAAGTTTATGGCGGGCAGTCTGTGCTTCTGAGGTGTGTTCAAGGTGTGGATGAGGTGTGCCTGAGGTGCACAGTCTGAGGTGTGCCCATGGAAGTGTGCTTAAGGTTCCCTTAGGCTTAAGGGATAATTATTTTTCCTTCAAATTGATAGTTTTAAATTGATATTTATTTTTAATTCATGAATGGGCGCCTTCTTAATGGCAATAAAAAGCCATCTGTGTGAAAAAGCTGAGCACTCATTAGATGACAGAAAATCAATTTCATGTTGTGTACACCATGATCTGATTATAGTATTGTTGTTAGACAGTTAGACCCAGAAGAAATTGGTAAAAAGGCTATTTTGGTGTCAAAATCTGCTGACTGCCTTGCAGAACAACATATGCAAAATCTGCTGTTGGGAAAATTCCCAATTCATGGAGTCTAAGATGGTCTTTGGTATCAGAAAAGGCTGATTTTCTGCAGTAGGTGCACCAATTATTACCATATTAGTAATAACTAAAATATACACAGATAATGCTTAGTTGTAAACCATATACCGGTATGTAAAATATCTGTCCCAACATGGCCGGACAAATTGGAAAAATGACTGAGATTTTCATTTTATGTTCTCTCTAATGTATCTCATGAGAGAACGAGCTAAAGCAGGGTCTCGTAAAATTATTAAATTTAGACTTTTGGTGCCCAGAAGCAGACAAACACCACAGTTTTATTTATGCTGTGTCATATTGAATCATGTTTCTGCAGTAGGTGCACCAATTATTACCATATTAGTAATAACTAAAATATACACAAAAAGCCATCTGTTCAAGAGGTGTGTGAAAAAGCTGAGCACTCATTAGATGACAGAAAATCAATTTCATGTTGTGTATACCATGATCTGATTATAGTATTGTTGTTAGACAGTATAATGTGTAATTAAACAGTTAAATAGGATTTAAATTAACAGGGATTTTTCCGCTGAGGCAATTTAAGCCCTTCAACTGAACTATTTGGATTATATCTCCGGCCTTGTGTCAATCAAGAGTGTTAATTGCCTACTGTCAATCAGCGCTATGATTAGCCACTCATGAATGCGATCTAGTCAGTTTTTTCCCTCCTCAGGCCATCAGGAGGTGATTATTAAACTAAAGGGAGTATTTTTCTGAATTGTGAGTTTATCAACTCATTATTTATTGTTAACAAACTTGCAATTTATCCGTTGCTTACCCGTTCATTTAATATTTCTTACTACTACACACAGAAACTTTTCTTTTCATAGTATACGCAATGCAATTTGTTAAAAATCCGTGTTTTTTTTCAACACAATGTCATCTCTAAATTCCGTGATCAGAATCACGTTGAAAAATTTGACATAGCTGGCCATTTTGACAATGACTACAGAAGCACATAGTTTACTTGTGGCAAAAATACATTGCATTATTACAGTGGGATGACACATCCGATTTCGGACGCCACGTGGTACGATATGCGAAGTCTCCTAATTTCGTGCTACACATGTTCTATTTCAGTTGACTCATCGCTAAGTTCATATAATGTATACTGCCAAAGCATACATGTATGAAACAGCTCTGTTAGTTTGCAGAAAGTTGCCCAGGACACAATTTCTCCTTTGGCAATAATTTACATGACTAAATCAAAAAAATTGTCTTTGTTATCCGATGAAATTTCTTTTGCCTGAACGAATTGTAGCGTTGAAGTTGAGCAACCGGAACTCAACTGACATTTGGGAAATGGTTATTATAGGGCTTATTAAAGGGCATCATTGTACATATCCAATATGTCATCATTAATTGTGCTTTCACGATTAATACTTGCGAATATAAGCTAGCCAGAATGTATGAACATGAGGGCTTATAATCAGATACTTGGAAAGTTGTCGCGAATGTTACAGCGACTTCAAGGTAATATTGGAAAATTCTGCTTTGTTTCTTGCGTTTCCATATCCTATAACTCATTGTATCATCAGCACAATAGTTATTAACAAGCAGATTATGTTCGTTATAATGTATATAGTATTTTATTCCACACCCATTGATGTGAGGTACATGTATTCAACGGAATCCCAGCCATTGAATACATAGTAGTGTATACCTCTAGTGGAATACAAGCCGGAACTATTCTTGTTGACGTTGTCGCCAAGAAAGATGACGTACATTACGTTGATAACCCGCTTCCGGTGATCCCCCTCATAATTACTGGCTATTTGTCAGACTTAAATCACAATAAAGGTGGCTATAGTAACAATGGATATGATATTCATGGATTGTACTTATCTGACTGAACGGTGTAGAATAAATACAGAACACAACTTGCATCATAATCTCGAATCTTTTATCGAACTCGTTGCGGACGGCGCAAAGTTATATTTCGCTCGAGCTACGCTCTCGCGAAATATATCCTTGCGCCATCCGCAACTCATTCGATAAAAGATTCTCGATTAAGATGCGCGTTATGTTCTGTCTATATATAACATCTGTTCAAATAACGCTGTGTCACTATAATAAATAGTGTCTCATTCTTTACATGCATGTAGAGTATAACTGACAGAGTCGGGTTAAAACGAATCGGGCGACTGGTTTGATTGGGGCCTAGGATAATCTGATACACAAGATTTGGCGACAACGGATTTTCATTTCAAGTTCCCATTATCGAATGGAAATCACCATCAAATCATAATCTGTCGTTATTTTGGCAACACTTGTGTCTGTTTCTTTGCAATCACTCAATGTATTTTGCTGAATGGGCTTCCCTGATCCAAGACTGCAAAGATATGAAAGCGTAGTAACCTGACCCATCAGCTACAGTTTGCTTAATTATCCAATGATAATTCCGTCAGTGGTAAGAAATCTTTGCAGACATCTTGGATGAGAGCCTTAATTGTGAGCCCACTGGCCGACTTGTGGCAAGTAAACATATCCAGAAGGCATGCTGTGTCTTCAAAGCGGAGCAACTTGTTCCTGCGGGGCATGGTCAAAGTGTTGACATGATTCATTGGCTAGCCAGTGTCTCATTAAATTTCCAGTACATTTGATGTTTATACTTATAAATTCTCATCGGGCAGATGATTTCACATTTACGAGGTCCACAAGTTCTCAATTAAAATTGTCTATCTTTGTGATGTACCGCATGTGATCAATGTAAACCAAATAGACAACATCTGTGCTCTTATCCTCAGACATTAGTGTTTGTCGATATATTCAAATTTAATTGGTCCAATAATAAGGAAATATTATGGTATCAGTGCCTCATTGCCACAATACCGGCCGAATGTTATATGCATACAAAATGGTGAGCATGCAACATGTATGGCCAGCCTTAATAGTTCCATACCAATGGTGCCTCAAAGGCACAATGACGTAAGAACTGACTATGCATCAATATGGCAACAAGTTTTCATGCCGATACTGCCATACTTCTGCGTTTTAATCCGTAAATAGTAAAGGCGAGAACTAGTAGTCAAATATATTGTCACATGCCCCAGATGCACTGCCAATAGCCTTTCCAACAAGAGTCCATCAATTTGCGCTTTACCTTCACTCACGTATAAAGCAGAGTTAAATGCATTTATATTGCGCATGGCCGCTGCCAAAACATGGCTCTTTTCCTTCTATTACCTCATATCCAATTGATTATCTGGCAAATAACAGAAAGGACAGCATTTGTATTGTCACACGTATAAAGCGCAGTTACATAAAAAGAATTTTTATTGCGCACGACCACTGCCAATTTCCAAAGAGTCCAAAACATGGCTCTTTTCCCTCTATTGCCTCATATCCAATTGCTTATCAGGTGAATAACAGAAAGGACAGTATTTGTATTGTCACACATATAAAGCGCAGTTACATAAAAAGCATTTATATTGTGTAGGACCACTGCCAATTTCCAAAGAGTCCAAAAGATGGCTCTTCTCCTATTGCTACATATCCATATGATTTTCTGGTGAATAGAATACCTAAAAGAATAACACAAATGAAAGCATTTGTATTGTCACGCATATAAACCGCCGTTCCATGAAAAGCATTTATATTGTGCACGACCACTGCCAATTTCCAAAAGAGTTCACAACATGGCTCTTCTCCTAATTTGCCATGTATCCAAATAATTATTTGGCGAATACATACAAGCATAACAGTCCCTGGTTCTGATATGACAGTCAGTAGCAGTGGCTGGCAGGGTGCTGACATGACAATAACAAGTCATACAAGTTTTGACTGATGATCACACACCATGCAGGTTGCTCAAGAAATAACCGTAGTATTGTCATAGTTGGGTGAGGGCCCGTTGGTCCATGATTAAACAATTTGAGCAAACTGTACCAGTCTTTACCTCAGGCAGAACCAGTTCAGGCCCCCCATAGTCCTGCTTCAGCAGACCATGGCAGGCATTGTTGCTATCGTTGATTCGGGAAACCAATCTTCAAGGGCGGATGCCCCAGCACCTGAGCCTATGGTGGCTGCTCTGGGTGGGGACGACTTGTTGTCCCATGCCGCAAATAGCGCACCAGCCAACTGGCCTTCTGACTCTTCCCCACGGTGCCGTGGCCCACGAGATTACGAGAGTGGGTCTTGTCCCCCTGGAAACGTCATCCATCATGATACATCCAGGCCTGCTCTTCCGCTGTCATGGGATCCTAGTGGTATGTCATCGACATTTATGCCAGCTTGGTCAGAACCACCTGAATTTGGGGGATTCTGTGGGGGGGGGGGGGGATGGATCCCGTCAAATGGATCCTTCAAACGTTTATCCTCCACCCTTCTGGCCTTGAGGCGCAGCATATTCTCTCTGGGCACCTAATTGTGCACCAGGATTTCCAGGGGAAATAGCACCTTCAATCCAAATGTGAGCGCATTTGTTCCTCTTTCGAGCCATTCCCAGAGTGGGCCTCCCTCTAGTACCATATCTCAACTTGATGCAGGCTGTTCTGTTGCTAGCGTCGATCCTGACATGCTTTCCATGCTTCTCATGGTGTCTGATGGCTTTGATGACAATGAGCAAGAATCTCTGGCTGACAGTCCATCAAGGATTCTCTCATTCCTAGGGAATGCTCTATTGTGAATGAAAAGGATACAGGTTAATCTCTTGTACAAACTTCATCAAAGGATACATGTCAAATCTGATTTAAATTGAATTACAAAAAATTTACACAAACCTTACCAGTCTTTACCTCGGGCATGCTCGGTTCTGGCACTCCATGGTTCTGCAACAGCAGTCAGTACTAGTGGCAGGCAGGGTGCTGACATTGTTGATTCAAGATTTCAAGATTTTATTCGATAACGAAAGCTCCATGTCAGAACATCAAATTTTATAAATAGTAGAAGAAGAGAAGAAAATATAACAATAAATAATAAATAATATAACTATAATAATAACGAGCACCAGTTTTCTGTATAATGGGGAGTAACTCTAATAATGCCTCAATGTGTATTTCCAATGGCTATGTGCTGATTACACTACTACAGTATGAAATTCTAAATGAGTAGATTCCTGAAAATTAGTTAATTCCATCATTGAATAAAGTTAGTTTTACACTAGGGTTTATATGTTATGGTATTACCCTAACATGGAGCCAGGTACTTGAAGTTAATATCAGATTTATAATATACTGTGATTTATTAAAGATGTAATCATGGTTTCAGAGCACCGATCTTATCAATTATAGACAAAAGAAAACTAAGCCTCTTTGGTTGTCTCTATAGAACAGATTCTGATAAAGCCTCAAAACAAATTTTTCTATATCGCACCGAGAGGCATATGAATGGGTACACAGCCATTCATTCCTCGTTCATTTCAGAATTAACTGCCATTCTAGAGAAATATGATCTTATATCTCATTTATCGTCCTTTGTTGAAACAGGACACTTTCCTTCGAAGGACACGTGGAAACAATTAGTGACTCGCCAAATATCATATGTTCACGAATAAGACTGGAAAACCCGTCTTGCCAGTGATAACTCCATGCTCAACTTTGCAAATAATTATACCTCTCTGAACATATCCCCACTCTGGTACGCATGTAGATGTTATCCTAAACATAAATTCGAATTTCTGGAAGCATCAAAGTTGTTGGCAAAAGCAGTCTCCCAGGAGGAGGGGGCGTGTTGACTTTGTGGCAAACCATATGACAATATAGTAGAACACGCAGTCCTCGATTGCTCCAGCATCAACGAAGCAAGAAATGAAATATGGTTCAACCTTCTTCAACATTTTGACATACCTTGCTTCATTGAAATAGATAATTTGTGCACAATTGATCAACTAATGGTGTTTCTGTCTTGTATACCATTGCATGTTGTTGAGAAGATAAGTGACCTTAATTCATTTGTCCTGTTCACAACATGCAGTAGTGTTAAAATGTGGAAACTCTATCATAAACGCCTTAAAGAAATTACAGATGCGAACACGATCACTGTCACGTGACGCATTACTCCACGATCGCTATATTGTCCCTTCACTTTTCAATATATAAACACCCACAGCCCTTCTCCATCTACCCCGTCCATATGCGATCCCAAATATCGATTGGATCTCACAAACCTTATATAAAGACCACAATGTTTATTGATCTACCACAATGAACGAGCAGCTTTAAAAAAAAACTATTGGGGACAAAACGTTGATCCATGTATTCTAGTCAAAATGGTTAAACTGTCTCAAATTCTTACTGTATCTGACCAAAATATTCATGTATGCTCATCTTTTCATGTCAATTGTCCGCCATGACTCCATTTACACATTCGTGTGTGTTCGAGAGTATGCACGCATGTACTGCGAGCGAGTGTGTGTGTCTATGTACACGTGTGTATGTATGTGTGTGCGTATGTAGGTATGATGTATGGTTGTGTCTACAAGGGTGCGTGTATGTGAGTATTTGAGAGCGGTTGTGGTGTGTGAGGGTGTGTGCATACATGTGTGTTATTTATGCGTGGTGTACATGTATATACATTTGATTTTCTTCGTGTTAAATGTCTGTAAATACTAATTATCATTGTATTGTGTTCCTGTTCATTATATGTAAGCTCTCTGTATTACGGGGGAAATAAAGGTATATATATATATTCCAAACATCTTAATTTACGACATAAGAAGAATTTAGATGAAATGTAAAATAGGTTTTGTAAAATTTGGTCTGAAACCCTGACCACATGTTTAAGTATTAACCTGTATGAAAATAATTAAATCAACAGAATAGTAGTGGTGAGCCTTAAGTTGTACGATTGGTGTATTGTACATGCAAATCAGAAGTTTATATGCAGTGACTGAGCAGTAGTAGAGGCATTACTAGGGTTACTCCCATGGGCATAAGAAGACCATCATGCTTGAGAGAGCCCTGCTAAAAGCAAAGAGAACAAAACCTGGCTATCTTTTTTTATATATTTGGGCTGTTTTGTTCATTAACCAAATAAGTTGTGTGTAGTAAGATTCAGTTTGGATACTTTGTGAAAGAAGTGGGACAATTAAATTATTACGTACCATATCATGTTTGGGACATTGTAATAGGAAGTGGGCCTCATCCTCAGTTACTCCAAGATTGCACTTTGTACAAACTCGGTCCTTGACATCATTCTCTTTCGATGAGTATCTGCCTATTTCTATTTGTAATCTATGCGCACTGATACGAAATCTAGACAAACATTTTCTGTCATTAATATCCTTTATTTGATCAAGGTACTCTTCATATTTGAAATCATTTTTGAATAGTGTATATGTTCTTAATTTTGAACTTTTCTCCAAATCCAATTTCCAATTATAAGTGAACTTTTTCTTCAGAGTGACTTTCGGGGTAATAGAATCAGGTTTCTGGATAAGGTGTTCAAATCTCAACTTCTTAAGGAAATTATAGATAGATTGGAGCCAACAGTGTTGGTTACAACATGCTAAATTTGAGTGATTATAGTTTTACGAATGACCGGAACTATTCATTATGACGTTAGGATTATCCCCTCTAGCTATTAATCGACTCGCCTTGTTACGCGAAGCGTGACCAACCAATCAATTTTAACCTCACCCAAGTCACGCTGAGTGAATAGAGTCCGTCCCTAATCCCCTCACTTTCCTTCTGGCGGTTATCGACAACCACCACAAGAAAGTTTTATTGACAGAAAGGGGGAGGCAGGACGGGCCGTCATAATGAATAGTTCCGGTCAATCGTAAAACTATAATTTGATCACTCAAATTTAGCATTTTTACGTCATGACCTCCACTATTCATTATGATGTTAGGAATAATACAGATTCCAACAGAAACACATGGAGGTGGGATATCCACAACTCAACAATGTCAATAAAACTAGCAGAACTCACCCCAAAACTTGATGATCACTCAAATTTAGCATTTTTACGTCATGACCTCCACTATTCATTATGATGTTAGGAATAATACAGATTCCAACAGAAACACATGGAGGTGGGATATCCACAACTCAACAATGTCAATAAAACTAGCAGAACTCACCCCAAAACTTGGCAAGCCATCCCTGCTAAGAACTGTATATATACATGTAGATCTTTAGTCTAAAAATTTGCGATTGCTGTCGTCCGACTGAATCCGCATTATCATAACATGAAACACAAAGCCACACTGGTCTGTCTGCTCCCATGTGGAATCACCATACTGTATATACATCCCCAAACATATAAACAACATCTTGGAGATACTTTCTCCAAATGGCGACTCGCCAGAAATATGTAGTTAAAACACCATTGAATCTCTACTCTGTAGAATTATTGTCTCCCTGACAAAACCTCAATATTCAATGGCTTCAAATAATGTCGAATGAACGTATAATCCTGCGTCCAATCTGCAGCCTCCAGCACCTGCTTAAGGTTGGCACCGTTGAACAGCACCCAAGCCGAACCCACACTGGGTGTAGAATGACCCGAAACCGCAGGAACTGGCTGATTCTTCAAATCATAGCACAGCTTGATGCATTCCACCAACCAGCGAGATATAGTCTGACTAGAAACTGGATGGTGTGGTTTTGAATATGATAGGAATAAAGACATACTGCTGACTTCGGAAGTTGCTTCCAAACGCAATCCTGATGTTCTCTAGATATAATGCAGAATAGTTCTTTTAGGATCCAAACTGTTCACAGTCCGGAAAGGCCGGTATAAAAATAGATTGAGAGTGATGTGCAGGCCGATCTTGCTTAGCCAGTCCAGCTCTCATAAAGGTAAGACCTTGCCGTTGAATGTTGACATATCCTTCACCCAGTTTAAGCGCTTGCAAATCACTGCAACGTCTGAAAGATGTGACCGCAATCAACAGCACCGTTTTGAACGTCACCAGTTTCAACGATGCATCCTCCAAAGGTTCAAAAGGTCTTGACTGTAAACATTCTAAAATAAGAGAAAGATCCCATGTTGGTAAAAGTTGTTCATTGAACACCCCTTTCAGAAGTCGAATGATTTTGGGATGTTGACCTATGGGAAACCTATCGATGCAAGGCAAAAAAGCTGATAACATAGAGCGATATCCAGTTATCGTAGAATATGCTAACCCTTTTTCGAACAGATCTGACAAACAATTAGCACATTCTGTCAAAGTCGCCTTATAGGGATCAACTTGTTTTCCCAAACACCAGCTATGGAATTGTCGAAATTTGCTAGCATAATCTTTTCTTGTTCCCTTTTGCCAGGAGTGGGACTAAAGCTGTCAAGCTCCTGACGAAAAGCCATCTGTTTCAAACTGTTGGTTGAGAGTAGCCAAGCCATCAGATTCAACATTTTGAGATTGGCATGCATTATTTCCCCGTTCGCCTGTGTCAAGAGATTCGGACCCAGAGGTAATTTGACTGGCAAAGCTACTAGCAGATTCAACAACCGAGGATACCAACATTGATTTGGCCACCCTGGAGTGATCATTATCACGGTGCAAGGAAATCTCTCGAGATGGCTCAGAACACACATTATTAATGGAAACGGAGGTAGGGCCCGACGAAGCTTCGAGATTCGATTTGATTTCGAATCTTACATTCCGATTCGATTCGAAAGCAGCCATGTGATTCGGAATATTTCGAATCGTTGTATACAAGTCCTTTATCACCGTGAATTGACTGCATTATATATACAAAACATTAATTATATCCCCAATACGTAACCTGAGGCTTCTTCTGCGACCATCTGGGACCTCCGTGGTCCAATGTGTATAGGGTAAGTTGTCCAATAGCCCATGCACTGCTCATATATATATTGGCCTCCCAGTCCCAGCACTGGTTACTCGTGGCAGTTCGGTGGGTTACTCGTGCAACCTGCTGGTAGTTCTAGCTGTGATCAGGTTTGCATGTTTACCACGGTTGTACCATAATCTTTCTATTCCTCCACCACATAAAACCAGCAATGTCGCGATTTTGCCCGGCTCCAGCTGCGGAAGCGAGTGAATTTTTGTGGGACATATTTGCATGTCGGTTTTTGACATTCTTACTAGAAAAGCCTATATTGCGTTACTCAGCTCAATCAAATAATATATATTTTTTAATTTAAAACTTAACACGATGTAAAATATTCCAACTTGTACTGTCCAAATCCGATCAACATATTTATACAGCATATGGTATCCAGGAAATGGAATATGGTTGACCATTTAGCTTTCATGACACTCAATTGATCCGATAGACAGGCCCAAGTTGGGATACTAATCATACTATACATAGTTCCTGTAATCCCTTATATATGTGTATGCGCCATTCCCAAATCACGATGTGCAATTTTGATATCGTGCGTGCCTGCTGTGCGCGACAGGGTGAAGCGTACATGCGCAGAAGAGTTCCGTATGCAATGACTCGAATCAGACTCCATAGTTACATCTGCTAACTTTCACGAACTTCACGCATAGTGGCCGTGTCACAAAATATGAAATGATGTCGTGCCATTCTCATATAATTTTGCATTAAACTGTTTAAAACTGATTAAATGCTGTTCATATCATGTCATAGAAATTAAGCTTAATGAACCTCTAATGAGTTATCTCACTAACGTTATAAAATCATCGGATATTTATCCCCATTTTTGCTCGTACATCCTGATCTGTACCGCTTATCTACTAAAGTGTTTGAAAAAGATTCGATTCGAGATTCGATTCGATTTCGAATCATTATCATGATTCGATTTCGAATCATTATCATGATTCGATTCGAGATTCGATTCGATGTTGAAATTGCCGATTCGTCGGGCCCTAAACGGAGGGAATGCATATAGAAAAAGATTCGTCCAAGGAATGGTTAAGGCATCCTGTGCCCATGCTAATGGATGGGGAGGGGAATCCAAGAACAAAACCAGTTGATCTGTCGGTTGTCCCATGTTGCGAACATGTCGACTGTGGGACAACCCCAAATCTGAAAAAGATTCTGGACCACCGTTTTGTTCAGGCACCATTCGTTCTGATTGAGAAATCTCACGCTAATTCCAGGGGTGTCAGTTATTCGCTTTCAACATGTGCTACTCGGCCAGGCCTTTAGATTAGCCTAATTTGGGGACATTTAGGGAAACCGCTGGGGTGGGTTCAGGAGGGGGGTACCCCCTTCTGACTATAAGGGGTCCGGGGGTTCCCCCCGTGGATATTTTTTTTTAAAAGTAAGCCTAAAATGGGGTCTATCTGGTTGGTTCTGAAGCATTCAGCAAGTTATATTACCCTTATATTTTCAAGTTTTGTAAGTTACAATCTGATATTTATTGACCACTTGGGAATATTGGATCATTTGACATCAACAAAGCCATTTTATAGAAGTATGGTGCTTGAAATTTCTCCAAGCAGTCCACCAACATACTGATCATGGGTATTGCCAATTAAAATTTAATTTAATGTGAACCTGAAAAAAGTTAGAAAGTTGATATGTTGTGGTCAAATGAAGCAATATAGTAATAGTATATACACACACAAACAGGTCATAAAAAGGGTGAAAATATTTAATGAAAATTTAAATCCAGAAAGTTCAAATAGGCTCATCAACAAACAGAAATATTATATTAAGTTACAGTTGCCAAAACTGACTGTATATCTTATCTAAAAGTCATTACACAATTACTTAGATCAAGTTGATCATAAACACTGTGTGTGTTGAGCAACAGAATCAGTATTTCCTTTATTTTGAACTAATAACAAGTAACTACTATAACTACTAAACTAGGCAAAACTGATGTTTTAAAGGGGTACTGGACAATAAATATTGCCATTTATTTTATGGGACCATCTCATATTATACCCAACAAGATTTATACAGCTAACAAATGAATAAATTGAGCAATGAATGAGTGCCATAGTATTACACTCATGTGCTTTAAGAATAACTCATTTTCATTAAAATTATCTTGTTGTTTCCATTTTTTCAAAGAGCACCTGTATGAGTGTATTTTGCAATCATCCATGGCACAAATTTATCCATATGTTGCATACATTCTGTTGGATATAATATGAGATCGTCCCATAATGATAAATCATACAAATTAAAATGCCCAAATTTAGTGTTCATAATGACTTCATTACCCTTTAATGTTTCACTGTAACTAATGTAACTTAATATGTCTGTTTTTGTTGAAGTCCTTGTCAAATATATTTATAATTTCAATGATGGATGTGTTGTCCAAAAGGAGTGGAAACATGCGTATTCTAATTAGTTTATCAAGTGTCTCATCTTTTGTCGATCCCTGGTGTTTTCCCAGTAACAATTGCATTTGGCTGAAACCTCTCTCGGAAATGGCATTAGAGCAGGCCTTTATATTGGTCTAATTTGGGGATATCGGACATGGCGTGCCGTCCATGGTTCGTCATGTCGTGAGAAATTTTTTTAATCTAAACCCGTGAAATGCAATATCTTGGCTTCTAACAGGACATATATCTCACAATAGAATGAGATATATTTCCATCCTGTATTAGTTTATTTGAGGTTTTTAATATTACATTTCTGAAAAAATTTCATCACTTTAATAAATCCTGCCCTTTTAAATAGATATGACATGATATATATCCAATTATAGATTTTCAATTTTTTTTTTTAATTTGGGGACATCTCTTTAATTTGGGGACATCGTTTGGGGTAATTTAAAGGCCTGACTCGGCACTCGCAAGTCACTTTAATTCTATACAGTTTATGTTTTAACTTTGAATTATTATGCGTACGGAACTACGGTACCTATTGAAATGTTTATTTGTGTCATGAGTGTATATGTATATCACCGTATATGATGGGGGCTGACCCGTGCGTAAAATAGTCACATTTTGTTCTGGAAATGCCCGTCATTTATTTAATATTAAAGTAGGAATTGGTGTCAAAACGTTCACGAAGGACGCAACATGTATCGGTTGACGATATCGGTCGGGAGACTAAATTTTGCCGATACCGATATCTTGTCGATACCACATATATCGGCGCGATCCGATAGCCGATACCGATAATCGGTACATCACTAATCACTAGTGTACCAATCAGAATCAGTCATAGCACATGTACAGCGAATAATGTGATGAAACGCTGCCGTGCGTCCGATCTGATCCAAACCCTTAGATGTAATTTCGAAAGAGTCTATCAAAAGAGAAATTGCCTCCGTAATGTCACAGTTCTCTTTTTCCAGACAACTCAGCAGTTTCGCCAAAGATTGCTGGGTGTAGCTGAGCTATAATAGCAACTCGACCTGCTTGTTGGCCCTTGTAAGCTATTTCTTCCAGCATTTTGCATGGCTGGGAATGAAGACTTGTCACTTTTTGCGTGAAGCGATTTTTGTGCAAGCCCCGAGTTCCATATTTCTTGGTTATTGCTTCTACCAATAATGGATCAATTGACGGAACATTCAAAAACTCTGTAGTGTCTTCGTCAATGGGTAACCGATCATAAGTGTCTTCGTTATACGAAGATAAATTTTGAGGATGGTCAGATCTGAGAGATTGCATTAACAGATCTTTTTTGCTTGGTCAATGTGAAGCCCCATCTTTTCAACAGGCACCGCTATTTGGAAACTGGTTTCCCCAAAAATATCAGATAATGATTTTCGAACAGTGGATTTTGCTGTGTCAGTATCACTCCACATGTCCTCCGAATCATCTGATGATAAATTATTTGCATGTATACTAATTTTGTCCCCTCTTTGTGAGGATACTGGGGAATCATCGGCTTTATGTTCAGATCGCGTTTGCTGTGCGTCTGACAATAAAGTGACCAGTTGATCTAATTGACCCTTCATTGTAGAGAAATTTTGCGTCATATCCACCTGAATTTTGTCACACCTGTCCTCCACCAAATCCAAACGAGATTTCTTCTTCTTTCCTTTGCCCTTACCAGGGCTATTAGTCGTAATACAGGAATTTTCTGTGTCCGACATAATGTGGTAACAAGATTAAACACCTCTGGAACGACGAACTACGAATACTGCATCAGTTACTGAAAGAGAGACGCAGAGATTGGATTTGTGACGGCAGGCCACATGCTTGTGATGCGGTATCCCAGACTGAGTACAAACATGCCAAGCGAAAATTCCTCGTGTGCGGAAGACAGAACGTGACTCGCTTGATCAACTTGAACTTTGTGCTAGGACAATTAGTTCACAGTTTTGGCGAACTCTGAAGTCAGCTGACCAGGGATCACGCCCGAATGGTCTGTTTGGTTATGAAGTTCGACGACATCACACTTTGTGATCCAGTTAAAATTCTGTCAGCATGGGGATCCTACTTCAAGAACCTGTACACTCCGAATGCGCATAGTGATCCTGAATTCGAAATCGTCGTACGAACGCGCCTCGAAGAGCTCCTCGACGTATCACATACAAACTATACTGACACTATATTCTGTGAACGGATAACTATCACAGAACTGAACTCAGTTTTAAAGAACCTTAAACGCCATAAATCAAGCGGAATAGACAATGTGGTGAATGAGCATATTATTAATGGGAGCGAACGTCTTAAAGCGGCTCTTTGTCATCTCTACAACAGCATGATTGACTTGGAGTGGATACCTCCCTTCTTAAAAACTGGTATCATCGTACCCCTCTACAAGGGATCTCCAAAACCACACGCCATTCCTGACAGTTATCGAGCTATCACTCTGCTTCCAGTTATGTACAAAGTATTCGAAGGCATCCTGCTTAACAGGTTCCTCACGGACGGTCACTTTCCAAATTTCCCTAATAAATTAAAACATGGTTTTCAGAAAGGTGTGAACTGCCTCATGACTTCGTTCGTTCTCCAAGAGTCTATCTCGTATCTCCATGACCTTGATGCCCGAGCATATGTGTGCTTCTTGGATTCGCAGAAGGCCTTTGATCATGTATGGCACGAGGGCCTTCTGGTAAAACTTCATGACATGGGTTTCAATGGAAAAATTCTGCGACTTGTGACAAATATGCACCAATATTGTAAAAGCCATGTGTTATATAACGGATCTCTTTCTGAACCATTCAACATTCTACAAGGAACAAGACAAGGGGCAGTGACTTCTCCCTTTTTTTATCTTGTGTACATAAATGATTTGCTGGAAACTTTAACCAAATCCAGAAATGGCCTACACATCTCTGAAATTCCGTGTACTTCGCCGTCTGCGGCCGACGATATTGCTCTGATATCACTCACGAAATCAGGTCTTGATAGCCTCATCGACATCTGTTACAGATACAGTCGGCAGTGGAGATTTAATTTCTCAATGACGAAAAGCACAATTGTTGTATTTAACGAGACAAAACGTCAAGATAAACTCAACGATAGACAATGGTTTCTTGGTGATCAACCGCTTCCAGAATCCAACAACTGTGTTCATCTTGGAATCAAACAGTGCAAATTTCAAGCTGATACAACACGGAGCTCAATTCTTTCGGAAAATTTACGAAAATCGTACTTTAGTATCGCTGGAAGAGGTTTGCTCAAATCGTGCACACCACTAACAATGGCAAATCTGTTAGGATCAATCGTGCTGCCAAAAGCTCTATATGGTTGTCAGTTGCTGAATATCACAAACAACACTGTCATGTATTCAATGGAAAAGACATACCGATTATGTGTCAAACACATTCAAACGCTCCCGACTCGGACCCCGACTAACGTTGCGATGAGTCTCCTTGGGTTAATACCGCTTGAGACGGAGATACACATCAACAAACTATATTTTCTCTCCGAACTGATCCATCTGCCTCAAGGACACCAGGTACCTCTTACGATCTTTCTCCAGTATTTTTTCCAGCACACCATTTTCGCTCGTCAAACAACTGGATTCGTCCCGGATATCATTGAAATATTAAATCGCTATGACCTGTATCATGTCCTAACAACATACGTGAAAACTGGAATATTCCCAACGAAATCTTCTTGGAAAAATCTTGTACAGACAGCAGTCAGACAGAACTATCATCGAGAATGGTGCCGATCTGTGTCCGTCGATAGAAACTTCGATGTATTTAAAATTGTACACGGAGACCCAGCATCATGTTGGAACATTTGGAGAATCCTGCGAGATTACCCACGATTTAATAAACAACTGCGAAATCTTGCCTTATTGCTAAACAAGACAACATACAGTAACAATTTGACATGTTGTGCATGTATAAATACATATAACTGTGAGTTAATACACGCAATTCGCCACTGTAATTCACCCTGTTCTGTCGTCCTAAGGAACGACTCTCTGGATTGCATAACTGACCAATACGGCGTTGCCGCCTTTTTGTATATAGACTCGTTTATAAGCGATATAGAACTTTGTGCATTTCTACTCGGCACCGACGTCATGCAGTACCCGGTGGAAATAGAACAACACATGGACAAAATAATTATCGACACTGCTTCATTTCTGTTCATCTTGTGCCAAGTGATTCGAGGACAATAATCACATTATTAACCCACGACTTTGTATATTGTTGTTATATTTACATGAACTATACATATTCTTCTCCAAACTGGAGGTCCACAATAAATATATGACCCGTGCGTAAAATAGTCACATTTTGTTCTGGAAATGCCCGTCATTTATTTAATATTAAAGTAGGAATTGGTGTCAAAACGTTCACGAAGGACACAACATGTATCGGTTGACGATATCGGTCGGGAGACTAAATTATTTCAATGCCATATGATAGTTTACTATGTATGAGAGAGTCATATATGCGATTTAATGCATTTCTTGGAAGAAAACGTTTTGCCCTATTTAGGCAATGTATAGTTTTGGATATTTTTTTATAAAGATAATCAATATGGTACTTGAATTCCAGGTTTTCATCTAAGTGAATACCGAGAAATTTAAAGGATGGATCGCCCACTAATGCGCTTACAGGTTGAATACATTGCTCATCCAATTTAAGTTTATTACGAATAAGGTAGCTTCTGTCAGGATTGGCATTAAACACCATGTATTTCGATTTAGATGCATTTAGAACAAGTTTATTGGCAGCACACCATAGAAATATGTTGTGCAATTCAATATTTGCGTCATGGAAGAGTTTCGCAATGTCAGGACTGGACGCATATGCAGTTGTGTCATCTTCTATACCCATTAGTATTTACACTCCTATGTATTTAACCAATCGGTTATAACTGGTATAACTGCGTAATTTCTAAGCCACAATATAACATATGATGACTGATTTCGAGAACTAATGTAATATAGACAGCCATGTTGGACGTCATCTTGGATAACAACAGTTTCCCCAAAATGGATTTTAGATATTTTATACTGCAGATCCTCCTGCGTCTTGTGACACCAAAATCTCTTACTTCCGAGTTGACCCATCATTTCGAGGACCACGACCATATTATTAATATCTCATTAATAAGAGACATTAGCAACATGTATCAGTGCACACTATTTAAAGTTGTTCTTAAATTTGCGAATCTACTACTAGAATAATGATATTTTTGTAGGGCATTTTAAAGAAAGATGAGAAGAAAGAAGAGAAAAAGAAGACATTGATCAAAGTTAAATCGATGCCAGATAATATAATTATAGTCACAGGTAACTTAGCCTCTTATTCTTTCAATCAGTTTTACTCTCATGTACCTAATAATCATGATGGCCTATTAATAGCACTTGGTGGGTGGAGATTTATGCTGAAATTAATAATAGTGATGGCAATTTCACTCTGTCTCAATGCCAAATAATAGTGATTGTTGGGGAATTTTCTCCAAAATCAATAATCGTGCTGACACTATTATTAGGCACCTGGGAGTAGACATGTTTACTCAAATATATGTTTCTTCAAGATCAACTATATAACATATTTTAAATATATATAGCTGCTCATATTATAATGCACGGTATCTACCAAATAACGGTGTGTCTTGAAAAGAAGAACGTCGTAAGAGAACCCTATAGCTGATCTTGAAAAATTTACTAAATCCTTTTTCACAGCAGAAGAATTCTGAATGGGAATTAACTTCAACATTCATACCTAGATTGAAACTATACATATTTTAAACAGACACCTTTTTATGTGTACCCATACCATGTATGGTACACATAATGCCCACATCTGGATCAATCATTTGTTGTTCGTCCGTCTATCAGTAGACACTTGCTATCTGACGCGATAACTTAAGTATTTTTTCTCGGATAGTGTTCAAATTTTATGTGCATGTTTATGAAAACACACCCCTCTCCTGTATAGTTTTTGGTATTGATCAGTTTATTGATTTAGGAATGATTAACACTTTCCATCCACACATGGTCATGTTCTATCCAATACAATAACTCAAGTATTTTTTGTCCGATTGTGTTCATATTTTATACACATGTTTATGATGACACATGCCTCACCTGTATAGTTTTTGGTATCGTTTTTGGTATCGTTTGGATGATCGGTTTAGAAATAATTAACCCTTTCACACATATGCTATCCAATGCAATAAGTCAAATACTTTTCTGATTTCCTGATATTTCTTACCTAGGTTTTCCTTAGCACACTCTTCATCTGTATGAATTTTGGTTTTGATTAATTAACCCTTATAGTCTTGAACCTGGGTTATTAATGAACACTCTATTTGATAGTTTTATACTATTTTTAGGTGTGATGTCCTGTTTTGAGAGTATGAAGATTTTATTGCAATAGTTCCATGTAATATATAGAGGATCTCTAATGAGTTATATTTGGGATATAAGATTTTATGAAATGAGTTTGATAGTTTTGATTCGTAGATGAGTTGTGAATTAAATTAATCAAACGAGTTTCATAAAATCTTATATCCCAACATAATGAGTTGAAGATCTTTTACATCACATGAAAAAAACTACTGCTTTATGCCTTTTTTACAAATCAAAAAAATCTTTAACCCTTTCCCAATAGCACCTGTAGTTATACAATGTCATATAGCCAACGTCACCAGGTATGAAGGTAATTACATTAGCCAACAGGTATTTGACATTATTATATCATTGGCTGTTTCCCCACAGTGGCCACAGGTATATGTACCATGTGTATCATCAGATATGCAACAACAAACATGCTGTCACTTAAGTGTCATCTGTGAATAGTTGTTTGAATATGATTTAAATGGAAACATAAACCAGTAGACAAACTAAATATGTGCCCATAAACAACTGTTTATCTTCATTTTATCACACATGCGAGTCAAAGAATGACAATTTATACCAAATTAGGCCTATGTCCTTTAAGTTTGTTTACCCACGGACTCCTGTCCTGATTGAAAAAAAAAAAATCATGATTTTTAAAACAAAAAGCGTATTTTAAATAAAACTAGGATTTAAATTTCTGAAATGCCAGAAATTTTATTCTTCCATGGAATATATAATTTTTAATTAACACAATCTTTATATTATATGGAAATTATATATAAAATAATTAAAAGAAATGAATAAGAAAAATAATATCGTGCACCCGTAAGCATGCTCGTGACTATATGTATGCACTTTGTGTATGTATCCACCTAGTATGTGAACTGGAAGTGATCCCAAACATGCCTGATGTATAAAACATGATGCACGATATAGTTCTCTACTTTTATAATATTAATAGTTGTAATAGTATTACTCGATCATGATGGAGACATAGTATAATAAAGCCACATTCTCTTCTGGTGGTAATATTATTACTTGATCATGACGTTGATAGTATATATAATAATTCCGTGCAACATTCTATACTCGTTCGCTCACAAACTTAGAAAATTGCACTAAAGTTGCACATAGATACTACCCATCACATCCACTCGTCAATTTAGTTTGATCTGGATCTGGGGGGGGGGGGGGTGTATACAAATTGTGAATCCAGATCAAACTAATTTAACAGCAACTTTAGTGCGATTTTCTAAGTTTGTGAGCGAACGAGTATAGAATGTTGCACGGAATTATTAAATACCCATCACATCCACTCGTCAATTTAGTTGATCTGGATTCACAATTTTTACCACCCCCCCCCCCCCCCCCCCCCCTTTTAGTTTCGGTGGAATTTTCCAAAAGTATGAACCCTCCCAAGTGAGCTCTGTTGGGCAGGTTGCTTTTATAGCAGAGCGGTCAAACTTTGTGGGCGATCCGACAGTATACCGACGTACATGTCCCTGCATTAACATCACTCCTTCATTCAGCAGTGTAACATTACGATCCGAATCACTCTTCTCATCTGGAAAATGCAATAAATATTCGGCTCCTCTATTAGCCATGTTCCTCAATTGGAGAGAGAGAGGGGTGATTAATTTTATCAACATTCAGGAGCCGGTAACCCGGTCATTTTTACACTGATTTACAAAATGGTTACGGCATCATTTCCAGGGTGACAGGTAGACCATGCATTCCATGAAAGTTTGATCGCGATCGGAGAGAGAATTTATTTTTTATGACATTGAACACCCCTCCCTCACACAGCTGTCAATGTTATGACTACAGCCATTTTGTAGAAATGAAGATAAGTTGTCCCATTCCGCTACCTCAATGCATTCCAGAGATACTCTACAATTGTCAACAACTGTGAGAGGTCGGTTTAAGGGCCATTAGTCCATAAAGCAAGCACGGACAAAATTCACAATTGCTTAACGTAATGAATCCAATGCATAACTGCACATATATAGTATACCGACCTATTCAACACTCAGAATATGGCAAGATTGTGCCAACCCTTGAATTTATATTGGGGGCTTGGGAGTATATATATGTCCGCTGTATATCCCTTTATATATCCAATAAATATATACAAAATACTACATATACTTCTTACATTGCAACATGGCGATCATGTTGCTCAGCTTGTTATTGTTATGGCGAACTGGGTCACATATATGCCGTCCAACATGCGAATATGGTCCATTCAATCCAGACAAGCGACGAATTGTGATTTACGGACATAAATGTCTTGTAAAGTTTGTCAATTACTATACGATGATGGTGCTTTCTATATGCAGTGGAGTGATTTGTGGGTGCAATGATTCAACTGCACGATACATATTTGACGCCCGACAAACACTGATATACCTCGTTACTCCTTGAACAGATAACAAGAAGGGAATGCCCAAAATCTTGTACATCATCTTGATGTTAGCATTGGCAAACGCCTCGAATATATTGTCATGGATTTAGTTACATGTGTGATATGTATTAACGTAAGAACTGTTTTGTATTCAATGAAATACTTTAAAAATAAGACAATAGGATCGAAGGAAGTAGTTGGACAGGTTCGTAGATAATAAGCCATCCGAAGCACTTCGAATATGCTGCAGCTGTTTTCATTTTTAAAAATGCGAATTTGTGAAATTTGCATGGATTGGGGAATGGTAATGTCAGTGACGGTTGTTTCTACTTGCTGTGAAATTATTTCCCTGTAGAATAATTCAACTGCCACATAGAAATCTCTTATGGCTGGCAATCACTGACACAAATGATGATGCCTATTGCGTGTTGCTATACATTTAGTTATATATATTAAAAGTGTTTTGTGAACAGTGAAATTACAACGATTACATATTAAATCAAGTAATTGCTCATTTTTCCGTTGTTGACGTTACATGACCAAATTGCATGAAATACGTATAGACACATATTTTTAGATGGCGTATGCATTGAAAAGAGTAACATAATGACAGAAATTATGTATCTCATTTTGACTTTGGTTTAGAGAGTGTCCTGCATTATTCTTTTGCATAATGGGACAGTCAATTAATTTCTCATGTCTGTATGAAATAATTATATTCACCAGAATGTGATAATGGTAAATATTTGTATAATCTACTATACTCCAACTCTCGCATTTTAGAAATATCACGGACATGTCAACACATATCAGTTAACTAATACTGAAGTTATCAATCATAAACCATCTTGGATGGATGCACGGCCAGACATGCTGATTATTATAGTCCTCCCAAATCTATCGGGGAACAGTTAGATATATATATATGAACGGACTGACGGACGTACAAGCCGATTCCAGTATACCCAACCCCACCCCACCCACAACTGGTTGCGGGGGTATAATACAGGTAATAATTCTAATATAAATGGTACCTGAACATTCCACATTAATCCATGTATATTCAAAAGATTAATCAGAATGCTTTAATGTCTGTTCTCTTTTAATAGCCCTGCACATTTGCAGAATTCCAACATGGAAATACGACTCCAATTTGACAATTTCCGAGGTTCCTAACTTCAAAAATATCTGTCCAATTTTCACAAGTCTTGTTCCACATGGGCAGATAAGTGGTTTCAACAAGCACATAACATGTATCACGATTAATGAACGTTGGATCCGATGAATAAACTGAATTTCGCAGTATATTTAACAGATGACATCCCAAGCAACAACACACAGCAATGTACAAGGCGTATACACGTCAGCGAAAAGAAAAGAGCATTCCCTGTTAGTTTATTCCCTATATGGTAGGAATAAGGAGCGTTTGTTAGACTTTTGCTTGTTGACAAGACTTAAATGACGGCGTGCGAAACGAACTGTGCTGTATTATTTTGTGAAAGTATAAAGTGTGTCATTTCTAATTTGGCAGACATATACTAATGGAAAGAATTGAATGTCCATTAGCAAAATTTTTATTATGAAAATGATGGTGTTTGCATTTTTCTATGGGTTTATCGTTGTTATCTCTAATGAAATAATTGGATATACATCGTCTTTACAGTAGTATAAGTATACATCGTGTACCTAAAGCTTATTTGATCCAATTAATAGTGTGGTCGTGGTACGCAAAAAAATGGGATGACCCAGAATAATTTGGTAAGAAGCGATCTCGGTGTCATTCAACGCGGGGGAATCTCTGCTACAACATATCCAAAATCCGCTAAAATCCGCTTTGGGGAAAATCCAGGATCCAAGATGGCGTCCAACATGGCCGCCTTTAGTCAAAAGAGATTCTGACTGAGATTAATTCGACATAATGAGAACAAATGTTGCCATATTTATACAAATGTAAACATTTTTGTGAAGGTAAAGTATTATGCCACATATCTATAGAAAAAATGGAACCCCTCGTCCCAAATGGCTGCCAAAATGGTGGTCTAAACTCGAAAATTTGAAGTTTTTGCCTAATATCTTAAAGATCAATTCCTGTTGTTTGATAATGGTTCAGACTGGCGACTTTGATTAGTCTTATTCATGTTAATTCAGCATTGGAGCAATGAAAGATACCATAAATGGGGTCCCAGACTCATCTACACCCTCAAAATTTGATTTTACAGAACGCGGTATAAAATTCCACAAAAATCGCCATTGGGATTCCAGTCATATATCAACAAGAAATGGACAGAACTGTACAATGTAAGTTGGGCATACCATTATCTATAAATACTCCAATTCAATGAAACCCAAATTGGCGCTTTGTATTAAAATGGCTGTCAAAATATGGAAAATGGCAGATATTTAGAATGGTCGTCAGAGGGTTAGACCCAGAAGGAATTGGTAAAGAAGCGGTTTTGTTGTCATTCGACGCGGGAGAATCTTGTGTATAACATATCCAAAATCCACTAAACTCCGCTTTGGGGAAAATACAGAATTCAAGATGGCGTCCAACATGGTCGCCAATAATAATGAAAATGGCAAATATGTAGTTATTCACGAAAACCCACTCGACAAAACGCCAATTCGGCACCACCAATACATATCATTTATTGAAATCAATGTTTTTTGTGGGTATGAGTAGCCAATCACGATTCAAAATTCTAAGATGGCTACAAAAATGGCCACCGAAAATCGTCGAAATTTAAGTTCTGCTTAGAGGAAAGCCGAAACAACACTTCAGTTGTGAGCAGACCTATTAAACATGTTGCCAATAATCTACTACCACAATCAGTTCAGCCCGTAATGTTCCAACTAAGCAGTATCTACTGCAGGATACAACACAATGTCCACTTATTACGAGGGACTATCTGGAAATTAATTAAAAAGAAATTAAATTGCTACGAATCTGGATTATTTGAAAACACAGTGTCAATATTTCTACTTATAACGACTATTCGGAACATCAAATATATGGGCATCGGTGGTCTATTCCGGAAGCATCAGGCTATTATGGGTTTTCCAGTGATGGCGAAAGTGAAAAGGACAGGAGGGAAAAGCGAATAATCTGGGGTTTACTTAATTGGTGGGCAAGTTGGTTATCGGAGCTGGAGAGTTTCAAAGTAAAATTATTTTCTTCAATATCAAGAGGTAAAATGAAAATTAGCACATACATTGTATACCCTTCACACTCCATGTGACAATTCCGTGTCATGCGATTGTGGGTATATACATGTGGATAGAAACATTCTAGTAAATATATAGATGCACCGATATCTTCTACACATTTAGTGAATTTCATCAATGATATGTAGACACAATGTTGGCCACGGCTGGATCTGACCCGCAGGCGTAAAGGTATCAACCATTTAGCTTGATGAACTGGTATTTCAAGGTTGTCATTGGATAGAAATGCCACATGAACATGGTGATTAACAACATGTTTGTCTAAGAAATGTGAACAATGAACATGTTATTTTCCGGATGCTAGACAATCAAACTGCCACATAAGGCGTTCATCCATGCTTATCAGAGCACGAAATATGTGCAAATTAATGACACAAAAACTATTTCATACGGACGACGTACTCTAGACCTACATCCAAGTTCCAACGTCATTTCCTATTAACTTTTATTGTTTGTACGGACGGTTTCGAGGTTTGAAAATCACGCTTGTCCAAGAAAACCTCCACATACTTATGGAGTCGATGTGTAAACAATGATGGGGATAGTTTCTTCATACATATATGTATTTGGCACACATATTTTCTAGGACATAAGAGATCACCATTTACCGGAGAATTGATATCTGGGAAGAGATCAGAGTAAAACTACTTTTCTTACATGTCGAAATGGGGAATCCATGGGCTACATTTAGTTCCAGCTTGAAACTTGAAAATGATGGCCGAGCCCGAATAGTTAATATTTCGTCGCATCAGTGCTATAATGTAACCCACATTTTCAACTTTCCGAGAAAATGAAGGTTGAAGTTTTTAGACAACATTTCTCCTAATGTTGACAAAGCATGACGTATTGTTGTATTTATCCCAATGAAAACTGACATTAGCTGTTCATTGAACCACATATTGTTTTCTGTTTACTCCCTCGTTTTCTTTTAAAAAGCAATAGCTTGTTTGGAGATATGACATTTTGCGTACGCCAGCGACGATTCGTTTCCGTGCTATAATGAAGTTGTGCTAATAAATGCAGTTTAAGCTAAATATGGTGGCAATCGCATGTGTCTATGAACTAAAAAGTGCCTAAAAGTGCCTATTCTACACTATGAAAATTCACCCATGTGCATCATCATACAGAAATGTGTGCAACAATCACAAAATTTAAATCACCAAATGATCACGTGACTAACATGGAGATACTACCATATAGCACACATTTTAGAATTCACAAACACAAAACAGAAGTCACGTGGACAACCTGAAGCATCCGATTGGCTGCTGTTGGACATACGACCTCATAGCACGAATAATTGTAAAGATCACTGGAGATACGACATTTGCTTCACTGGTTTGTGCGAATATTTGTCATCCATTTTTTCTCACGATTCGAATGGTATCAAATACTCATTTCCCGCCATACTGGAGTTACGACATTATAGCACTGATGCGTCGAGATTTTGTCAACTCGCGGGACGCCACCAAAAGATTGAAAATAAATAGTTTTGATGTATATGAGCCACATACATGTATATTAGCCAACTATCAACTGCATCCACCACTCACAACTTCCATTATATGATAAGCTGGGCAGAGTCTACCATTTTCGTTTTGGAAGCCATATTAGATAAAATTTATTGTTTCTTTTGGTCTATTTGAGATGGAATGTTCACAAATAAAAGAAACGCTCAATTATTTTGTAGACAAGATCTGCTCATCCCTAAATATCAAATGTGACCAAACCCCAAAGTCGATTTTGGTTATATTTCATACCGCCTTCTTTATAACTTATTAGTAAAGGACCGGAGTAAACTATGATCTAATCGATTAGACATGTCATTGCTGGAACGATCAGTTGACACGATCATTGAAAGAATATACCCATTGTTTCCCAGTTCAGAGAGCAACAAGTGATAAACAGAAGTGATAGAAAATAGTATTTTTCACATCGGGTGGCCATTTTGGCAGCCATTTTTGGTTCTTATTTTTAAGTTTTTACATAGAGCTAGCATAATGGCATCATAAAGAGGTATACATTCGTATTTATTTAGTCAATTTTATTCATCAACCACTACTTATAATGGATTGAATGACACGGTGATAAATATCCACCATTTTCCATATTTTGACCGCCATTTTGGCAGCCATTTTGAGACAAAGCGCCAATTATGGTTTCATTGAATTGGAGTATTCATATATATTGGTATGCCCAACTTACATTGTACAGTTCTGTCCATTTCTTGTTGATATATGACTGTAATCCCAATGGCGATTTTTGTGGAATTTTATACCGCGTTCTGTAAAATCGAAGTTTTGAGGGTGTAGATGAGTCTGGGACCCCATTTATGGTATCTTTCATTGCTCCAATGCTGAATTAACATGAATAAGCCTAATCAAAGTCGCCAGTCTGAACCATTATCAAACAACAGGAATTGATCTTTAAGATATTGTGCAAAAACTTCAAATTTTCGAGTTTAGGCTGCCATTTTGGCGGCCATCTGGGACGAGGGGTTCCATTTTTGCCATAAACAGGTGGCACAATATTTTACCTTTGCAAAAATGCATACATTTGTATACATATGACAACATTTGTTCTCACTATATATAATCAAATTAATCTCAGTCAGAGTATCTTTTGACTAACGGCAGCCATGTTGGACACCATCTTGGATCCTGAATTTTCCCCAAAGTGGATTTTAGCGGATTTTGGATATGTTATACACGAGATTCTCCCGCGTCGAATGACACCAAAACCGCTTCTTTACCAATTTCTTCTGGGTCTAACCCTCCGACGACCACACTATAATGTAATGTTTGTATTTTGTTCGGTTGTATATGAGATGCAGTGCGTTGAATATGCAGCATATGATGCGAAAGAAGATAAAAAAGTTAAATGCATCATGCAGAAAGCGCATGACACACAATACACGTTAAGATGATAATTTAGCACACACCATGGGCAACAAAATTTACTAATCGGTGGGTATATATTCAAATCAAGTTATTTGATTTATAACAGCTCCGAGATGCACTCATACCGATATCTGACTCTGGAAATGATTGTTGGAATTCGATGGGCATTGTATCGGTCCCAAGAAGAGTAAATGATCCTGGCCCTCGAGATGGGTGCGTTCGAATCGGAGCTAGGTTCCATCCGCAGGGAGATGGGGTAGGCGGAGGAAGGTGAAGAAGAAGTGACAAATTTTTCGCTTATATATAGATAATATATATTAAATTTTTAGCGGAAATGTTTTGAATAGCTCTTTTCACTTGACTGGGAAAAAAATAAGTCCAAAACTTCAGGTTGAAATAATGGAGCTTTTTTTCAAAAAGTGAAAACAAAATGAACGACGTTTCCGGAACAGGTGATTTGGACCCGTTTTGGACTCTGGATTCCCCAAAAGTCATTTCCGTTTTGTGTGTACCGTAATGGGAATTTTATGAATCAGTATTTCAATAAGACGTAAAGAAAAGTACGGCCGCATCTTTGAAACGGATAGTTTGTTGAATGAGATGTGAGCATGTACAACATTTGTTCATAGTTCGTGCATTACATTTTGAATAGACAAATTCATGGTGCTTTCTTATCAGTTGGGTTAGGTTTGAGATGGGGTAATCACAACAGGAACATGGGTTCAGTGTACATAATATATATATGGTATGTATCGAATTTGGTAGAAACCAACAGTGTATATGATATATGCCACAACTTAGGACCGTTTCGGAGGAGATCTGGTGACAAGCAGTTAATCCCAAAAATATGAATTTCAATGGGCCATAACTCTGGTATTTTTCAAGGGATTTTCAAAATTTGTTCACCTACACGAACCAGGGAATCGATGTATCGAGTTTGGTCGGAATCAACAGCAATATTTTATCACCCTAACCAAAAAATGTAAGTCCGACCCTGTCGAAATGTGAGTACATACTCTATGTCAACATTTTGTAATATATAGGAAGGAAAGATGTAAATATGTGCCTTCATTATAATTTTAGTTTATTAAAAAAAAAATTAGAATAAAAATATCTTTTCACGGCTGAAGTGACAATCATAATGGAACACGACAGGAAAAACATCCCAGTGGCCAGTTCCACAACTGCTATTCTGAGATTTTGCTTAGCTGTGGCCGATTTAATTAGGACTGGGAAAATTTTTCAATTTGCATTATTTGAAAATATAAAATCACCACCTAAGAAATAATGCATAATCCAATATAAATATCAATTTCAAGTTGTCATATGTTACATAGATTACCCTCGGAGCCATGCATAACGCAATCAACAAGGAAGCGTCTCTGACAACAAATTTCGTCTTCGTCACAACCACGTGTTTCTATTTCGTTGGTTTTAATTTTGTCGGCCAAAACAGTATTCTAAGTCAACATTTTGCAATCTAAAGCCTAACAAAGGAAGAAAGGGTTTAATATGTGCCCTTAACTCTTTCAACGGGCACGACGTAATTTACGTTCAACACCGCTTTAGCGGGCAGAGAATAATTTTCGGGAATAACATGCAATAATATCACATTTGCGGGGATATACTAATGATTTTTTGACTGGCGACTTAGATATCATTTGGGGGTGATATTCTGTATCAATACTAATTTACTGTTGAACACGCAGACCTGACAAATAAGGCCACAATGAGATGTCCCGACCTAAATATATACAGTTGATGTATGACATCAAAATTACTATTGTGGGGTTTCCCCGGGTTTTCCCCAAAACGCTGATGAAACTGCAGACAGGTGTGGTTTTTTTAATCAGATGCACATGTACTGATTGATTAAGTTTGTTATTGTTTATGACAAACACATTGTGATAACACATGTTTATGAAATAAAGAAGATTGTTGCCCTTTCTAATGACGTTTTCTGTGGTAACCGACTAGTGTCTCCTATTTTCGACTTAATGTTACGAAATTCACCTTTCCGTGCAATAGTGCGACTTCAATAATAATAGCTGCGAGTGCATGCTGTAAGCATGATATTGACATGCATAAACATTTTGGGAATGCAATGAGATCATTGGCAGTTGTGTTTGGAAAGTTATTCATAATTGCATAGCATTATTACAGTTGAATACACGTGGGCCTAAATCTGGGGAAATGTGTCTATCTCGGTTAAATAACGCCTTCTTGGGCATACCCTTGGTCTGTTCTCATCATACGCCTTCTAATTTCATTCTTAATCACCACATATGCTAAATCTACGATAAGTGATGGATATAGTGCTAACTATTTGAATGTGAGTTTGGTCAATATACTTATGTGGTGAAATATTGCAAATAACGTTAACTGTAACAGTAAATATTGAGTTCAAATGTATTTACGCACCTGGAACATATGGCATGCGTTACCATGGTGATATAATCCCAATTATATGACATCATCCATCGGCAGTTAGTTCAAATTGATGGGCAGTTGTCACTGGTCATGACAATATATGGGTGTCCATACCTACCTCATCTATAAATACTAGTATGAATGCCACACATGTGAGACAATGAATTTCCATATAAACTGCTGCATACCCGGTGTCCTGGATAATTTGACCTCTGTAAATTTGGTGGCGAAAGAGTTAATTATCTTAACCATCAGAAGAACAAAACACAATCAATGTAAATCATCATTATTACTTTTTATTCGAGTCTCAAATTCGAATGTTGAAAATGCAAAATTTAAAGATGTCAAAAGACGATATGGACGCTACAACAAAAGATGTCAAAAGAATATATGTTGGAGTAAGGGTTAAAAGTATCTGAAAAAATGCTTGCAAAATGCATACAGGCACGGCATTGGCCGAGATGCTTCACAACTGTATACGACAGTATTGCGCGCTCTGATTGGTGAAAAAAAATTTAGTCTGCCAATTTGACTCTTTTGTTTTTGTGCCTATTTTCGTTAATGCAACGAAATTGGACACAAATTTAACTTCCATGAACAAAGCAATCATTTTGCAATGTCTGGTGTTGGTCTCATGCATGGCTTTTCAAAATAGTATTAATCCGGTGAGTAATTTTGTTGGCGCGATGTCAAGTATCCCGTGAAGCATGCGCCTATTCATCACTAGTGAGATATAAGGAAATATGTAATGGCTTTTTAGTTCAACACCAAAGGCATTATGAACTATTGTCGGCACTTTTTCGAAAGATTCTGATGGAGCTTTCAAAGATAATTTACGTCGTTTCCAGGAGAATTTCGGACCAGTTTATTTTCATTTCCTGAGAATTTGATATGCTCGACCGTTTTATGCTATTAGTGCAATAAATTATTCCACAACTTGGCCATGAAATGCGTAAGAAGTGAGAAATGTCAGTATATTTCGTCCAGCTTTTGCCATATTTCTCCGGACAGTACTCCGAGATCGCTGTGAGATCAAGCGAGATTACGGTAGATGACAAACTGCGGATTGCAACAGAATGACAAACTGTGGAACAGATTTTGCAATTATGTGGGACGGCCGATATCTCGAAGAATTTAGCACGTAGAGGGCTTATTTTGGTGTCTAACAAAAGCTCGAAAATCGCCCCAATTAAATATAATAATCCCGCCAATCACAGGACACCATATGTTTCATTATTCGACCACAATTTATCTACACTAAGATTGTTGAAATCAAGGCTAGAGACAGCTGCAGGATTGCTTTTTTTTTAACAGTGAAAAAAGTATGCCCATAAGAAAACTTTGTATGAAAATGAAGCTTAGGGGGATGTCAAAATGTTTTTCGGATTTGCGAAAAAAAAGTATGAAAAACTGTTGACTAAAAAATGCAAAAAATGAAATGACACAAAATTATGCAACGTCGAAAGCGACTGGCTATAAAAGATCGATAATGTCGAAACCACAACATATAATCGACAACACAAAAATCAATGACGAGGTCTAAGCTCCGGCGGTCCAGCAAAGCATGGATCCAACATGGAACAAGCCCTCACCAAGTGGTATGACAATGCCAAACATAGAGCCATATCCCCCTATGTTCATGTTTTAATATTGTGGTGTTTATCATTACACATGTTTAAATATTTATTCAATAAAGAATCAAGAAAAAAGATATATACTCCACTCTCCATGGGAACCACAAACGAAACCAGGTTCGGCTTGGGAAATTCCCGTGCTAAAAATAGCACAACATAACAGGAAGTCTGAGCACGTGCTCTCTGTGGGATTTCCAATTACGAATTATTCAACATAACAAGCCATTATGGCATTAACTTAATAGAACTGATAATTATCGTTTTGTATTAACTTAAATGTTGAACAGACTCAAATTTAATAGCTGATATGTATTGTACACCAGTACCTGTACTCAAAAATGCGACTACACAACAGTCAAACTGCGATAATGGCGAAACTGTGACGCAAAAATGATCAGATAAGCTGTCACTTATATCGATACTACAGACAATATTGATTGAAACAAAGCTGTCATATTGACAAAAACAAACACGGCTAAAAATTGTTGAAACAAAACGGCGAAAATGACGAAACATTTATGAAAACTTCCAACGTTATGGAATGCGATAATGACAAAAAACTACTATAATGACGCACATTTTTCGCATTTTTTTTCGCATTTGCTAAAATCAATTTCACATGACCCCTAATTAAATAGCATCTATTATACAACAAACATGTATTCATTACATCAAAGCTACTGTTTTTGTACATCTATAGACCAATTAACCCACACATGGGAAGGTACTACAAAAAAAACTACCTTCGACATTGTTGTTTAGAATTTACATTTGTTGATGAATACGCTAGCATACAACGGAAGCAAGACGATTGGTACCTTGACGTTTCTATTTCCATTTATTTATTCCATATAGTCGGGTATTTTTTGTATCAAGATGTAGGACTAAACACAAGGAATATATTTTTTTGCTAAAATATTTTCACTTCCAGACTTTCATTTTTAGAAAATGTAGGCGCGCAGAGTCCCGCTCGCTGGGTTTTGGCCAGCCGCGCGGTTTCTATCAAAATAAAATAAACAGCGGAAATACATTCATAAATGCCGTGTAAATTGAATTAGTTTACTCACGATCGATGTCCAGTGAATCTCTTTGAATGTTTAACACTGCTTAATCCACTATCCATAAGCACAAGTGAATGTTACACACTATGTTTTATATTGTACATGCTCCTATATTAATTGTAATTCATAATTATTAATAAGGAATCAATTTAATACTCCGATTCCATGCTGACAGAATAAATATCAACATCTCCCGGCCACGTGGTCTCGCTTTGATTTTCCAGGAATTTATGTGACGTCATAAGGCATACATAGAAAAGTATTTTTAGCTTCGAATCATTCAGTCTCAGACAGATAGTGCATTCGACACGTCACACCGTGTGACCTCAAATAACTTAAACTGCCAATCATCGTGGCACGAGGGACTCACCTTTTGATGTATGCCGACAATGAATGTTGGTTTCGGAGAATTCATGGGTAGACACTGAAATTAGTGTTATCAGGTTCGCTCTCTGTATTTGGCCTAGGTGCGCAATCGATCGCTCGCTGGTTTTCAATTTTAGCCGCGCGATGGTGCGCAAGAGCGATCGCATGCCTCAAAAATGAAAGTCTACACTTCTCTGTGAATTATGACAAAAATGCTCTCAAAGAACAAGCGCCCTGAAGACAGTTCCATTTTCCGTGATACGAGTGAGTTAATCGGTCTCTAGGTGTACAAAAATAACCACTTCGCTCGAATACATTTATGTTGTGAAATAGATACTGAGCTTCATTTCCATACCAAATTTTGCTCATGGTGATAGTCTACAGCTGTCCCGCATCCTTGATTTCGACAATGTTAAGATATATGTGTTGGTCGAATAATGTAACATCCAATGATATTTGGTTGGGGTGCATATAGAGCTTTCATTCGACACGAAATTGAGCCCTCTATGTACCACTACTATGTTCTTCGATATATATCCGCCGTCCCAGTCCGCATTTTACACAACCTTTAACCTTGATCACGTGATTGTTGCATTCTAATTTCAGCTCTGGGTTTTCCCCAAACTTTATTTAAAAAAAAAAAAAAATCCATATGACAATTTATAAACAATGTTCAATTCATGATTGAAAAAGCTTATGTTACTTTTAATATATAAATTTAGCCCCACGATGTGTACATCAAGCTACAATTACAGTAGCTACTACACCATACTATAGGTACCTGTGAATATTCGAGATTCGAGATTCGATTCGATGTCGATATCGGGCACACGATTCAAGATCGACACCAAATCGGTCCAATGAATCGAATATTTTCGAATCGGGGTTACTTTGGTGTGGTCTCGTTATTTGCGTCTAGATAACACATGCCAAATGACCTGAAATCACAAAAATTGAAGCACAAGGTTGATAAGTTAGCCAATGTATGTAATGTAATGTATTAATAAATGTATGCCGTTCACGATAGACGTGCATTATGCAAATTGTGTGCTTCGATCGTAACCCGTGACGGTGATCATTCACAGCATTTTTATGTAATCTGTATCACACTATATAAATTGTCTACACAGTGCATGATCCCTAGATGCGGGACTCAATTGATTACCTTATGTTTAGAACTTCAGATATCCAATTCAGATTATATCAATAAAATTCAATGTCAGTCGCGGTTATGCGCGACAAAACATAGATTGGAATGAACAGAAACCTTCGAACAATCAGTCTATTACTTTCTTAAATTACTTCATTATGTGCGACCAGTTATCTGCGACACTGCCGGCAGAATTCTCAGAAATTTCCTGCTTTCAGTTTCCCTGGAAATCGTGCGCGTTGCACCATCTGTTGAATCTTGTTGATAACATTTAACACTTTTAATTTATATCTGTGTTCTGGGACCCCCTCCATGAAGACAATTACTGTGAATATGTGATGTAGGCGTGTGATCTATTGTGGGGTGAAAAGTTTAACAGATAACTACCATTGGTATCGGACTACACCAATTGTATAGCTGAACGGTGTACCCATGTCCAAGTGTGTCAAATCTTTATTATCTTTATTAAATAATGTAGACAAGTGACTTCCATTCCATGGGATTTGTGATGCATTGATTGAACTATCTTTAAGTTTCTTACTGTCACTACTGGTGTCATGTTCGCCATGACACATCTAGATAGAAATTCAATGCAATATATCCCAAACCCTTCATGAGAATGAGAGTGACTTGCTATGTCATGATTTTCCTAAAGAAAAGTTCCAATGGATGTTTAAGTAGGTTAACATTGTTATATGGTATCTAGTGAATCTTGCAGTTTTTCGTCATGAGACAACGAAATAAACACTGGTATTAAAACAATGTCAATCACTAGCTGATTCGATTTGAGATATGATTCGATGTCGATATCAGAAAGGAGATTCGATATCGATATTCGATGCAAAATCCCCGATTCGCAGATCCCTACCATACTAGTATTTCGAATTCGATATATTCGTCCAACCTATTGGTTATCTATATCTATATTTGCGAATGTCTGTCTGTCTGTCTGTCTGTCTGTCTGTGTTCTATAGAAATTCACAGGGGACCACTAGATGATGCCAAAGGGGTCTACTAGGAGTAGCCTTTTACGAGAACGATAATGGTCGGGGTTAGAATTTTCTAAAGTGACGCCGTTGTTGTCAGGGGCAGAAAAGGGGGAGGGGCAGAAAAAAATTTGTTGCTGATTGCCACCAAACTTATATATAATCATCCCCATAATATGAGGAATCTAATGGCGTGGTTTAAATATGGCAAAAGTCGCGCCGTTCGCGTCAGGGGTGCCCGGAAGGGGGGGGGGGGGGGCAGATTTTGTTTTCTGTCGCCGATTGCCACGAAACTTACGTATAATCATCCCCATAATATGAAGAACCAACGGTGTGGTTTAAATATGTCAAAAGTGGCGATGTTTGAGTCGGGGATGAACGGAAGGGGAGAGGGGCACCAAAATTGATAAAACTAATTTTAGCGCCGATTTCCACCAAATTGATATATTCTTCTTCATGATACAAGGAATCTAATTGTGCGATTTAACAACGCCAAATTGTTGTTTTTGGATGAGAGATTGGGAGGGGGTGGGCACTAAATTTGATAATAAGTCGCCGATTGCCACCACACTTATACAAAATCATCCCCATGGTATGAGGAGTCTAATGGTGTGGCTTTTATCTGTCAAGTGTGGCCTCATTCGAGTCAGGGTTGCATTGAAAGGGACAGGGGCACCAAAATTGATGCACAATTTTTTTAGCGCCAATTTCCACCAAATTGATACACGTTCTTATCCATGATACGAGGAATCTAATCGTGATTTAAAGACGCCATAGTGGTGCTGTTTGGGTGAGAGATGGAGAGGGGAGGGATTGGCACCAAATTTGAAGAAAAAAATTGTTTAGTCGCCGATTATCACCAAACTTATAAACAATCATTTCCATGATATCAGGAGTGTAATCGTGTGGTTTAAGGATGTTACAAGTGGGGCCATTCGAGTCAGTGGTGTATAGAGATGAGAGGGACACAAAAAATTATATCTATATGTTTAGTGCCGATTTCCACCAGATTGATACATATTCTTCTCCGTGATACGAGGAATTTAATCGTGTGGTTTAGATACACCAAATTGGTGCCCTATGGGTGAGAGATATGGGGACCTTAAATTTGATACGAATTTGTATACTCGCCAATTTTCACCAATTTCACATATATGCATCTCTAATCTCTAATGAGTCTTAGTGTGTGCAGCTTGAGTCCGAAATAGGGACGGGAGGGTCACCAAAACTGATACAAAATATTTTTAGTACCAATTACCATCAAATTCAGACACATTCTTCTCAAATGCTACAATAAATAAAATGAATACATAATCACCTTCGCAATATGGCGTTGTTCGAGTCAGCGTTCCATCAACAATTGATTTAATAAACCAAATTCCACCAAATTCATACACGTTTTTCTCTAATGATATACCATGAATTAAATCACATTTAGTGTCGTTTGCGTCACGGATGGCGAGCGGATATGCACTATCATTGATAAGATTGCTATTCGCCTATATCCACATATAAGTTATATACAGTCACTAGGCCATCTCCATATCATTTTAAGTAGTTGGGCATTCATATTTCACAATCCCGACATATGGTGACCCACATAAGTCACTTGAACAATTATATCTTCTTAACAGTCATATTTATATGGGAATGGCAATCAAGGCATTCACACAATGAGCTAGCAAAAAGAGATAACTAGAAGAAGCATTAATATTTGGAACTCAGTTAATAAAAAACAAAAAACTAATAGGAATCGAGAAAACTATAAAAAACTAATGAGTGTAGAATTGATCAACCATTATTCCAATAAAATTGAATGCAAAAACAAATTCTGCCCTGATTGCACACACAAATGATAAAAAATATTTCGAATATATATATATTGTCTATAGGCCACTTACCTTAAATGCTAAAATTGCCTCACATTAATTACCCGAATGCTAATACTTACGTCCTGCTAAATCTCGTCCAATGCCTGGCTGTATATACTAAGGGAATTCAACGGTGACAGTTATAAACAAATAACACATTTAATTGAATTATTCATAAGTTAGTGCGCTGTGGTTTGTTTACACACTGACGATTTTTAAATAACAGATGATTATTGTTCTAAACGACTGTTGAACAGATTTCATATAGTGTGTGAGCAAAGTCTTAATAATTCTCCTTAGTAAATGCAGCCAAAACATACTTCAAAACTTGTTATTGAGAAAATTGACCGTTGCATATTCATTCATATCAATTTATATCCACACAACTGAAACCTATTTGTTTATTCGCTGGAATCCATATCAATATATAAATCCAATTTATATATTAATCTAATCTAATTATAGTGAAATATTTAAATTCTGTATATAGCCATTATTGATTGTATTTTGTCATTCAGGGGTGCCGGGTAGACGGCCATTATAGGCCACGGCACTCCACACAATACACATATAAATTAACTTATATATTATATTGTATTAATGTATATTGTATTGTATTGTGAAATAAAATATTATCCTATATCCTATATTAAACGTATATTTATCATTCTATTGAAGAGATACATATATTTGTGCAAACTGAGAGACCTCGAACCGTCAGAGGATTGCATATATATAATAACAAAATTTAGTCTGTTCCATTCAATAAAGTTTCCACAAAAAGTTACAATTTGTCAAGAGATATGGAAGGCCTGTTCAAAAATAGTGGTCACAGTGTGCAGTCAAATATAGTTTCTTCTGATATACAAGAAAATGCAGTTAGTAGCACAAGACTTTTCAGGATCCTACCAATATTGACATCTGACAAGGGTTTTAGAACAGACTCATCGACTGACATAAACAACTCAAAATCTCGCTCTGTGCCTGGCACATGTAGCTGATATATGTGCGCAGCAACATTTCGTTTAAACTAAGAATATTTAGCCAATATATAGCACCATGGACAGAGGAGCACCTGAAATTTCTTTGAAACATCTGTATCTTCATGGAGATATGATAGCCAGGTGTCCTCGAGATCTTAGTCCAACCCACTAGATTGATTGATACATCTCAACATGTAAAACCCAATTATCATCTTTTATCGAACTAATGTGTTTATGATGTTCATGTATCATATTATAACGTCTAATGTATACGCTGTTGTAAATAAATAAATACTTCATAATTGGTGGAACGGATTAATCACGATAAACAGAATGACAATTGACAAGGTAAGCCAACGTATAACACTTTAAGCAAGAGCATTCTCTATTCCCAACAAATATCCACAGCATACATTAACCTGGGCAACGCCGGGTAACCCTGCTAGTCAGCTATATTTCAATTAATGATATTCATTACAGTGGACTATAGGTTGCGGTTTTTCCCATCTGAGCAGATATCTCAACCATATTTTGTTGGTTCGAATTTGCCACAGTGGGGATATTCCAGCACTGCCGGTCCAATCTCTTGTTTGCAATTGATTTTGATACATCAAAGTTGTTGCTGGGATATTTTTAAACCAGTGGAATAAGATACATGCCAATGACCCATTAACCCTTTGAACCCTGGCTCCACAACAATCGACACCCTGACCCTGGGCTCCAGTGGTATTTTGACTTATATTATGCTGTGTTTAGGGGTATGGTGTTGTTTATGTTCAAGTGGTGTCACATGTCTGAAACTTTAGAGGTATGTTCCCCATGGACCACTGATTATATTAAGATCTGGTCACATTGCCACGTGGTCACTCATGGTAACGGTTGCTAGGCAACTACCCGATATTTAAAGTAAAATACAATTGTAGCTTTTATCCTCGTAATTCAGCCCAAGGAAATGGCGTTTTTGATGCAGTCAATACTCTATTGTGAGATATCAGAGATATTTCTGGCCAGAAGAGTGAAAATAAGTTGTATTTAAGGGTAGCAACGGTTGTTAAGCAAATACCCCAAATGATCGAATGACACCATTGGTCTGTGTATCCAATTGTATTTTGATCCATATTGGAAATTCCTTGCGATGCACATGGTGATGGTTATGCTCAAATGTTGCCACAGGTCTGAAACTTTATAGGTTTATGGACCACTGAGTATTTTTAAGATTGGTATACTTTTCCACATGATCACTCCCTGGTAACGGTTTCTAGGCAACTACCCGGAATTGAAAGTAATATGCAATTATAGCTTATAGCATCGTAATTCCGCGATAAGAAAGTACGTTTTCTATGCTGTCGATACCCTATAGTGAAATTTGAGATATATCTGGTCAGAAGAGTGAACCTAACTTGTATTTACTGGTATCAATGGTTGCTAAGCATATACCCAAGTGATTGAATAGCACCATTTCCCTGTGCACTCAATGACATTATGTCCCATTTTAGACATAGATGATCTCCAAGGGGCATGGTGATGGTCATGTTAAAATGGTGCCACAGGCCTTAAACTTTACAGAATTGCTCAATAATACATGATTTGACACGGGTTTGTAATGCGCACGCGCAAGTAGATGCGGCTAGATGGTAGTGTCACCATGCAGTCCCTTTCCACATGACTACTCTGGTGCAATGTTTAAACGTGTAACTGTATAATGCAAATTGATATACTATGGGGGTCCTTCATGTGATTATATCATTACGCAAGAACACATACATAATTATCATTGTTTCATATGTGCATGCGCGAACAAATCAAGTCAAATAAGTGACTGTGCCTTCCTCACATATGCCAGAACACTGATTATGTATACAATAATTTTAACCCAACAGAGTGATTGAAATGGTGTCATTCTACAATCCTGCGAACTGCGCAGCAATGTAGAGCGTTACGCGAATCGCTTCAAATAATGTACGTTTGTCGAATTCTTCGCTTTGCGCATGCGCACATTTTCCTACCCCAACTTGTCGGCAATTAACCTATAAACATGCACCCATGGCATTGTTGAAGTTCCTGTGGATCATTTAAATATATATAATTGGATATACCAAAGGTATATAAAGATGCTAAACAGACATTCAATTTTCTGAGTTCCCAATCGCTCCATTGACTCTAACACATGAAATTATCTCCTATTTATGTTGAATTTATGTTGACTCTTTCATTTAATGATATAATAGGGGTTTCATGTGATAAAATGATATTAATAAATTATCATGTGAACGTCCAATATGCAGTGTTGAGAGTACATTTAGTATACATATAAGTCCAAAGTCACTTTAAAACTATATGGTGGAATGGTGGACAACTCTATTAGAAATTTAATAATAACAATCTCTCTCTTGATGTCATTTCACATAAAAATCATTGACCAGTGCTAGATGGAGGCAAAGACAAACAACACTGGGGGATAATTGTTTATTTAATATGTCAAAGTGTGATTAAGGGGTCATGTCTTAATGGAAAAACCGATAACCGATCCCGACCGATAACCGATTGTAATAAAATAACGTCACGTCATCGGTCATTCTATCGGTTCTATCGGTTATTTTATCAGTTCCATCGGTCATTCTATCGGTTCCATCGGTCATTCTATCGGTCGTTTCATCGGTCATTCTATCGGTTATTCATCGGCGACTGATACTACGACGTTACAGTGACGTCGCCAAAAAAATCTCGATAGTTCTTCACTGGCGGGTGTACGTCATGCATATATAATCGCGTACGTACATTGAAATCTATGATTATAAAGTCAATCGAATGACTATCGCGCTGAGTGTAATATACATATATATTGATGCACTGTAGTTTATCTAGTTACTGGGTTGTTTGAGAGAAGTCACTTATTATTATAGCCTAGTCTGATAGGCCTATGTCTAAATAAGTAATTAGACATGTACCCATACACAACTATCGAAAGTCGCCCCAATTCGACCGACAAATCATTGTTAAAATATTCTCCCCTAATAATAAAATGATGAGAAAGCTAAACGCTTCCTGGTTTAATATATACCCCGCTGGACAAAACAAGTATCCACTGCCATCACAGTGTACTTGTCATTCGGCCGCGGTGTTATAATTTGTAACCGCGGTTAAACACCGCGACCGAACGACAACTACACCGCGGCCGAACGGCAAGTACACTGTGGCCGAATGGCAAGCACACCGCGGCCGAACGGTATGTACACCGGGGTTAGATTTCTGGTTTGTATCGTGTTTTTTTTCAATTCAAAACAAGTATTTTATGTGGTAATATATGAAGTTTAGTATTTTTAATTAAAGGAAATATAATAATATAAATGTCTGTACATAATCTCGACTTCGTGATCATTATGACTAACCACATTATCTGTGAACCCAATGTTTCAACAATAACGCATATTTGATTGTTCGCAATTATAAAAATAATTCTTGCATCTCGTGCTATCAGATCGACATCAACTGTCAATCATTGAGGATTAGGTTGTGAGATTTTATTCTCTGCTCCAATTGGTACGTGGCTGTGGGATGAGCTTACCGATATTTTATTCTAATGTGGTATACGTTGACATCATAACCGATAAATCAGTCAATTAAATTATACCCATTCTCTGCGTAAAGTTGTCAACATAAAATGAACTGGAGTATGTAGTTTGGGTTGTGCAACATTCACGATTTGGAGGCTGGAAACACAGAATAATTCTATAGATAATTTCCAGCCAGTTCTTCTAGCTGCCTTTAACTAGTCTTTTTAAACATACACTCTATTCGGGTATGTGATTTTGTTGCTTTCTCCAGACTCCAAAATGTGAGACATACAGTACGACATTACTTATAACGTTGTATTAGATTTTTTAATCCAGTGGCAATTTATGGGATAATCAGCATATTATTAAAATAAAAGTGTTATATTCTCGATCCATATGTGGCAAATCGATTGCCCCGTGAAAATTAACGAACTGCGAGAGCCAGAAACTGGAAATGTTCTATATTTTACGATTTTTTTCAATAATTCCATGCACGGTATGCATGAGGATGAACTGAATAAAGATTACACAAACAACAAATACGGTTGGTTGGTAGTATATAACGATAATTATGTGTTAAAAACTTGTGTATTATAAGGCCAAAATGAATAATGCATGCGTTTCCGGCAACGACAACCCATAATTAGGGGCGGGCGGCAAGGTTTTAATTTTACTTAATTTTTTCCGTTTTATTATGCCTTAACAAGCAATTGAAATCTGTAGCCTTTGTATCGGTAACTAAATTGTCGCGTAATGTAGTCAAAATTACATCAGTTTGTTGTATTCTCTACCAACATTCCTTTAGATAAGATTTTAGTCATCATATTAGATTACAAATTGTCATGCTGACAAGTTATGAAAACCGCTAGCCCTGATAATTTGGGGAAACCTCCACGCACAAAAAAAAAAAAACACCATGCAGTCATTACGTCATGCATGTTAATAAAAACCATGATTGGGAACTTGTTAATCACGGTTATATTTGCGCGCATCTGTATCTCTCAAAATGCCAGGTGCACGCAAATTACGTCAGCATTATTGAGAAATTGGGGCACGAGGACTGTGTAGCAATCGACATGGTTTAATCGTTACCGAGTTGAGACATTTAACGTTCGATTTTTGTTGCATGAAAGAGTGAACACCGCAGTCTGTAAGACAATCGGTGAAATCGGTACTGATTGAGACGTTTTACATTGTATCGTTGTTGTATGAAGATCATCGGGGGATTCCCCTGGATAAAATCCTGTAGTAGGCTATGACCCCTACACATTTACGACAATGGGACAATCCTGGATCAACTCTGCGCACTACTTATACTTTGCACGCGCTTAAATTAAAAAAAAATAAAAAAAATCCGCCTACTGTGTGAATAATATTTATTTCTAAATGGATTAATGTTAAATCTAAGCTAAACAGTACTTTTTTCGGCACTAATTTGACCAATTCTCTCGTATTCCTCCGCGCACATTGTCGGAAGTTTGTTTTGCATGCATTCTGTCATTTTTGAAGTCAATGTGACGTTTTGGGATTCAAAGTTCAAAACATTATCAACTTAATAAAGGTGAATCGACGCACATCAAACAAAATTATTATTTATATTTTATTTTTTACAAAGACAAAAAGCCGTTTTGTCCTTTTGTTTTCAATATATAAATAGGAATCTAACACAGACACTTGAAAGCATGTGTTTGTCAAAAAGTAAACAGATTCGAGGTACCTGGCACGTGCAGTGAGCCGACAATTTGCAGTATGTTTTCATATACTTATTCAATCGGTAATTTTGTTTCTAAGCATCGTGTAAATGGACCCGGTGTTCTGAAAAAAGTGCACGTGTTCCGAGATACTATTTGTTGCAGAACACCGATTTCACCGATTGACGCGTTGTTCAAAAATGTTGTTTCTACGTTGTAATCGGTATTTTATCAGTAGAAATGACTTCCACAATGCGTCGTCAATCGGATAAATCGTTGTTTTTACCCATTTTACCGATTTTAGTTTTGAGATGACCCCTAATATTGCGTCCCATTTGTTGATTTAAATATGTTTTGTCGAGATTTTGGATCATGTAATAAATAGAATCTATAACTCGGCTCGGTCCAGACCTAATTTACTGGAATCGTTTTGTAAATTCCGCTATAAACTGGGGACTTGTTGTAGATCCTCTATTTATTGTTTTAACGAGGTTCATTATTGAACGCTCTATAAATCATTTCAATATTAGAAACGATGTCTTGTTTGAAGTGCCCATGCATAATCACATCAAGATTATTCATAATACATTATCCACCTGTATAGCCCGCATTGATTTTGGTTTCGATTGAAAGGTTTGGAAAATATCAACCCTTTTTTCAATGTTGACATGAGCACATGCTATCCAAAGTAATACTGTATATATAATCAGTCTCATTATTTTATCTCTATTAAAGTGAAACACAACCCCAACTATATTTTTCCAATCATTTCCACGTCATGTCTACAGTTGTATATTTAGTTCCAGATCGCTAATTTCAAGTCTACAAGTCGGTATGGTTGAAGGTATGGGTTACATGATCGGCCTCTCGTTATGAGTACCAGAGAATATAATTCAACTATATAATATAACTGCCTGAGATTTAGCTCTATCACTTGTATTATGAATAAGTTTTTACCATGTATAGTACATATAATGCCGATGTCTGTATCAACTGTCATTATGTCATAAACCTGCATATAAAATATGAACACGGACAAAAAATACTTGAGTTATCGCATCGATAGCACATGTACATGTGTGGATGGAAAGTTTTAATAATTTCTATACCGATCAACTGATTGATACCAAAAAATATACAGGTGAGGGGCGTGTTATCATAAACCTGCACATAAAATATGAATATGATCGAATAAAAAATATGTGAGTTATCGCATCAGATAGCATGTGTCTATGGACAGACGGACAGCTTGTGTGTTGGTTGTTGTTTATATCAATCATGACAAAATATCACATGTAAAACATAATTAAATATTCACCATACCATAGGGTTGATACGATTTGTCGATTAGTCGACGTCAACAAATTGTTCATGAAAAGTCGACTGTAGAATTGATTTTATTATGGGAGCATGGGAACAATTGTACAATACAATATACCAACAATGGCAAGTACAGTGTTAAAAGTAAAAAAAATCCCATTATACAAACTGTATTTAGACCCTAAATACATACATGTATACAGACCCAAAGCTCTTTTTTTCTATATGTGGCTATTAATGGCTAAGACACTGCGCTTGTGTTGGCTTACCAAGAAATCAACGAACCAATATTTGAGCATTCAACAACAGACAATTAGGTGCGAGTTGTGCAGATGCTGAAATTATTGCTGGTTGATTCCTTAATAATACAACGCAAGTGTAACTGTCTTAACCAATACATGAAATTGTTGGGAAAATGGGGGGGGGGGGGGAGTTTCAGGTCTAAATCAGTTCTAATGAAACTTGCAGAAAAGCTATTCAACAAGAATAATCTGGTATTCCAACAATGTTGCTTTAATGAGGAGGTTAAGTGACCAATTTTGAATGGGCATTTCCATGTAAATCTTCGCAAAAGTTACAAAGTTGCAAATATTTGTGGGCATACTTATCTTAGAATATATTCCGTTAAAAATTTGATGTATTTATATTTTAATTTTATATATTTTTTTTTAAATAGCTCAAGTGTTGTAATTCCAGAAAAAAATTCTCAAAAAGAAATTTATAGCAAATGTTTTTAATTTTCTAAGCGCAGCTGCCAGTTAAATGTACCGTACACACCCGCCAGTAAGCCCCACCCGCCGGTAAGCCCATTACCAACTTTTGAACCTTGCAAAAATCTAGGGTTGTCCCCGCTGGTAAGCCCATGTGCCGAAATTTACTCATGTGAACAGCCAGGAAGTCGCCAACATTGATGAGAAGTGCCCAGAATACAGATCGAGCAACTATTGTTTGTGATCGTGAATAAAGTTTATTGTGTTATTTTAGTTGTCTCTAATGCCCTGGGTGACACAGGAAGCCATTAACACCCATAATTGACTGTTTCTCATTAGCTATCATAATGAGTGTTTATTCAAAGGCTTAAGAATACATTGCCCAACTGTGAAACGAAACCCATTTAGTGTGGTCGTCAGAGGGTTCGACCCGGAAGAAATTGGTATAGAAGCGGTTTTGGTGTCATTCGACGCGGGAGAATCTCGTGTATAACATATCCAAAATCCGCTAAAATCCGCTTTGGGCAAAATTCAGGATCCAACATGGCGTCCAACATGGCTGCCGTTAGTCAAAAGATACTCTGACTGAGATTAATTCGATAACAGTGAGAACAAATGTTGTCATATGTATACAAATGTATACATTTTTGCAAAGGTAAAATGTTGTGCCACCTGTTTATGGCAAAAATGGAACCCATCGTCCCAGATGGCTGCCAAAATGGCGGCCTAAACTAGAACATTTGAAGTTTTTGCCTAATATCTTAAAGATCAATTCCTGTTGTTTGATAATGGTTCAGACTGGCGACATTGATTAGTCATATTCATGTTAATTCATCATTGGAGCAATGAAAGATACCATAAATGGGGTCCCAGACTCATCTACACCCTCAAAAATTCGATTTTACAGAACGCGGTATAAAATTCCACAAAACTCTCCATTGTGATTACAGTCATATATCAACAAGAAATGGACAGAACTGTACAATGTAAGTTGGGCATACCAATATCTATAAATACTCCAATTCAATGAAACCCAAATTGGCGCTTTGTCTCAAAATGGCGGTCAAAATATGGAAAATGGCGGATATTGATCACAGTGTCATTCAATCCATTATAAGTAGTGGTTGATGAATAAAATTGACTAAATAAATACGAATGTATACCTCTTTAAGATGCCATTAAGCTAGCTCTATGTAAAAACTTAAAAATCAGTACCAAAAATGGCCACCCGATGTGAAAAATACTATTTTCTATCACTTCTGTTTATCACTTGTTGCTCTCTGAACTGGGAAACAATGGGTATATTCTTTCAATGATCGTGTCAACTGATCATTACAGCAATGAATTTCTAATAGATTATATCATAGTTTACTCTGGTCCTTCACTAATAAGTTATAACGAATCGATTTTGGGGTTCTGGTCACATTTGATATTTAGGGATGAACAGATCTTGTCTTCAAAATAATTGATCAAATAGACCAAATAGACAAAAAGAAACAATAAATTTTATCTAATATGGTTCCAAAACGAAAATGGTAGACTCTGCCCAGCTTATCACATAATGGAAGTTGTGAGTGGTGGATGCAGTTGATAGTTGGCTCATATACATGTATGTGGCTCATATACATCAAAACTATTTATTTTCAATCTTTTGGTGGCTTCCCGCGTGTTGACAAAATCTCAACTCATCAGTGCTATAATGTCGTATATCCATTTTGGCGGGAAATGAGTATTTGATACCATTCGAATCGTGAGAAAAAATCCAATCCGATGGGCCAAACTGTCCTTGCATTGGATGACAAATATTCGCACAAACCAGTGAAGCAAATGTCGTATCTCCAGCGATCTTTACAATTATTCGTGCTATGAGGTCGTATGTCCAACAGCAGCCAATCGGACGCTTCAGGTTGTCCACGTGACTTCTGTTTTGTGTTTGTGAATTCTAAAATGTGTGCTATATGGCAGTATCTCCATGTTAGTCACGTGATCATTTGGTGATTTAAATTTTGTGATTGTTCCACACATTTCTGTATGATGATGCACATGGGTGAATTTTCATAGTGTAGAATAGGCACTTTTTAGTTCATAGACACATGCGATTGCCACCATATATAGCTTAATCTGCATTTATTAACACAACTTCATTATAGCACGGAAACGAATCGTCGCTGGCATGTCATATCTCCAAACAAGCTATTGCCTTTTAAAAGAAAACGAGGGAATAAACAGAAAACAATATGTGGTTCAATGAACAGCTAATGTCAGTTTTCATTGGGATAAATACAACAATACGTCATGCTTTGTCAACATTAGGAGAAATGTTGTCTAAAAACTTCAACCTTCATTTTCTCGGAAAGATGAAAATGTGGGTTACATTATAGCACTGATGCGACGAAATATTAACTATTCGGGCTCGGCCATCATTTTCAAGTTTCAAGCTGGAACTAAATGTAGCCCATGGATTCCCCATTCGACATGTAAGAAAAGTAGTTTTACTCTGATCTCTTCCCAGATATCAACTCTCCGGTAAATGGTGATCTCTTATGTTCTAGAAAATACGTGTGCCAAATACATATATGTATGAAGAAACTATCCCCATACATTGTTTACACATCGACTCCGTAAGTATGTGGAGGTTTTCTTGGACAAGCGGGATTTTCAAACCTCGAAACCGTCCGTACAAACAATAAAAGTTAATAGGAAATGACGTTGGATGTAGGTCTAGAGTACGTCGTCCGCATGAAATAGTTTTCGTGTCATTAATTTGCACATATTTCGTGCTCTGATGAGCATGGATGAACGCCTTATGTGGCAGTTTGATTGTCTAACATCCGGAAAATAACATGTTCATTGTTCACATTTCTTAGACAAACATGTTGTTAATCACCATGTTCATGTGGCATTTCTATCCAATGACAACCTTGAAATGCCAGTTAATCAAGCTAAATGGTTGATACCTTTACGCCTACGGGTCAGATCCAGCCGTGACGCACATTGTGTCTACATATCATTGATGAAATTCACTAAATGTGTAGAAGATATAGGTGCGTCTATATATGTACTAGAATGTTTCTATCCACATGTATATACCCACAATCGCATGACACGGAATTGTCACATAAAGTGTGAAGGGTATACAATGTACGTGCGAATTTTCATTTTTCCTCTTGATATTGAAGAAAATAATTTTACTTTGAAACTCCCCAGCTCCGATAACCAACTTGCCCACCAATTAAATAAACCCCAGATTATTCGCTTTTCCCTCCTGTCCTTTTCACTTTCGCCAGCACTGGAAAACCTATTATAGCCTGATGATTCCGGACTACCACCGATGCCCATATATTTGATGTTCCGAATAGTCGTTATAAGTAGAAATGTTGACACTGTGTTTTCAAATAATCCAGATTCGTAGCAATTTAATTTCTTTTTAATTAATTTCCAGATAGTCCCTCGTAATAAGTGGATATCGTGTTGGATCCTGCAGTAGATACTGCTTAGTTGGAACATTTCGGGCTGAACTGATTGTGGTAGTAGATTATTGGCAACATGTTTAATAGGTCTGTCATCGTTAGCTCACAACCGAAGTGTTGTTTCGGCTTTCCTCTGAGCAGAACTTAAATTTCGACAATTTTCGGTGGCCATTTTGGTAGCCATCTTAGCATTTTGAATCGTGATTGGCTACTCATACCCACAAAAAACATTGATTTCAATCAATGATGTGTATTGGTGCCGAATTGGCGTTTTGTCGAATGGGTTTTCGTGAATAACTACATATTTGCCATTTTCATTATTATTGGCGACCATGTTGGACGCCATCTTGAATTCTGTATTTTCCCCAAAGCGGATTTTAGAGGATTTTGGATATGTTATATACGAGATTCTCCCGTTTCTTTACCAATTTCTTCTGGGGCTAACCCTCTGACGACCATTCTAAATATCTGCCATTTTCTATATTTTGACCGCCATTTTGGCAGCCATTTTAAGACAAAGCGCCAATTTGGGTTTCATTGAATTGGAGTAATTATAGATAATGGTATGCCCAACTTACATTGTGCAGTTCTGTCCATTTCTTGTTGATATACGACTGGAATCCCAATGGCGATTTTTGTGGAATTTTATACCGCGTTCTGTAAAATCAAATTTTTGAGGGTGTATATGAGACTGGGACCCCATTTATGGTATCTTTCATTGCTCCGATGATGAATTAACATGAATATGACTAATCAATGTCGCCAGTCTGAACCATTATCAAACAACAGGAATTGATCTTTAAGATATTAGGCAAAAATTTCAAATTTTCGAGTTTAGGCCACCATTTTGGCAGCCATCTGGGGCGAGGGGTTCCATTTTTTCTATAGATATGTGGCATAATACTTTCACTTCGCAAAAATGTATACATTTGTATTAATATGGCAACATTTGTTCTCATTATGTCGAATTAATCTCAGTCAGAATCTCTTTTGACTAAAGGCGGCCATGTTGGACGCCATCTTGGATCCTGGATTTTGCCCAAAGCGGATTTTAGCGGATTTTGGATATGTTGTAGCAGAGATTCTCCCGCGTTGAATGACACCGAGATCGCTTGTATACCAATTTCTTCTGGGTTGACCCCTTTTTTTGCGTACCACGACCACACTAATTGGCCTTTTGACAGCTTCCTGTGTCATTGTTTGTGGTGGATTATAAACACTATTTATGCCTACTTGTGCCCAATTCAGCATTCATTTCTATGAAAATCTCATCTCATCATGTCCAAAATACGTGCTCGCTACACACTGGAGACTAAAATTACTGTTATTCGATGGCATCGCGACAATGGAAATGTGATTCTCAAAACTGCTAAACAGTTCAACATAGACAGGAAACAAATTCGTTTGTGGGATCGGGACTTCGATAAGTTCAATTTGCTATAAAAAAAAGACATTAAAAAAAAGAAATCAATTGGCATTGGAGCAGAACCACTCTCAGTTGAACTCGATGAAGATGTGTTTGAATGGTTGACTGAACAAAGAACTATGGGAATCCCAGTATCCAACTTCGCGTTACAAGGTAGAGCAAGAGAAGTTGCGTCACAGCTACGGATAAACGGCTTCAGGGGTTCAAATGGGTGGCTAAATTGGTGGAAAAAGAGGTACTCGATCGGTATTCGAAAGGGAACAAACGATAGCCAGAAACTGCCATCAGACTATAAGGAGAAAATAGAAGACTTTCGAGCGACAATTAAGACCTTACGACACAGACACGATCACACAGACTATAACATGGCAAATATGGACCAAACTATGGTGAGGTTCGACATGGTTCCCACATATACGAACAGTGTTATCGGCGAGAAAACAATCCGAATCGGCAACACGGGCGCAACAAAAAAGGGATGTACTGTGGCATTGTGTGGGAGGGCAAATGTATATAAACAACCAGCATTTATCATCTTTAAAAGTTTAAAGAGAAGAATGGACTGACACCACGGATACGTAACAAGTTAACCGTGCCATCAAATGTGATAATATCCAGTTCAAAAAACGGATGGATGACCGGTGGCGAAGTCATGACCTGGATTCATAAAGTTTGGGCCCCCAACGACGATGATGTGAGAAGAATGTTAGTTTTGGATTCCTATCGGCCACATATAATGAAAGAAACGACGGAGGCATTCGACGAATTCTAAACTGATATCGTTCAAATTCCAGGAGGTAAGATATATTAATTTATACTGTTTTATTTTTAAAATCAGCCCAAAATAAATTCAACAAAAACCACGTGCTTTTGGAATAAATGAAATTATTTCCGGTGTCCTTTGACCTTTACATTGTGACCTTTTCATTGTGACCTTACGGGGTATGACGAAGTTTGCCGAATACACACATCGCTGAGTGGTCAATGGGAGAAAACTCTATAAACATATATATATAAATTGAGATAAATTTTACTTCCTGTTTCGTTTTGTTAGCCACGTGGTCTATGGGAGAAAACTCTATCTAATATTATCATTTTGTAAATTTTGCATGAAATTTTGTATTGAAATAAATAAATAAATTTTTCTTTTCTTTTCCCAGGCTGTACCCCACTTGTCCAACCAATGGACACCCATGTTAACAGGGTGTTTAAAGGGAAGCTACAGGAACTATGGATGGATTGGTTTAGGACCGCAAAGAAGAATAAGCGCGGAAATTATATCCAACCAGATCGGCAAAACGTGATCGATTGGGTCAGCGAATCGTGGAATTACATCGACGAGAAGATAATATTCAACGCCTTTCTGAGCTGCGGAATCAGCAATGCGCTAGATGGGAGTGAAGACCAGTTAATCGGCGAACGAATAAAGAAGTGCGGCGTCGACTTACTCGAGGAAGAAACTGAAGAGATAAAGGGGATATTCTTCGACGATGACGATGACGGGGAAGTAGAGTTCGCCGGATTCGACGATGACGGCGAAGTTATACTCGAATGAGACGGAAATGACACTTTGTATATTCATGTTATTATTGTTATTCATATTTATTTTTGTTTGTAATTATATATGTGTATGTTATTATTAAATCAAATGAAATAAAACATGTTTTTTTGTCGTAATTCTACATCCTCTGGTATCTCCCTGTTCGGCCATACTTACCATACTTACTCTTATTCTGATGACGAAAATCTCTCCACGTCAATTTTCCGAGGGTGATCCCCGCGACTAAGCCCATTCACGACTTTTTGAACTATACTTTTCCTTGGGTACATGGGCTTACTGGCGGGTGTGTACGGTAATGTCTGTTTTATGCTATGCTTGATTTAGTGGCCAGACAACTGCCTCATATATAACTTTTGCTGCAGAGATTTGCATGGAACCCCCCTTAATAATACAAAAGTGTTCAGACTTTTGGACCATGAATAAGCTATTCAGAATAAATTTTATCTTTCCATTACTGGCTGCCCATAAATTACCTCATCGCGTTCTTGGCATGACTCAATATTGCCCCCCCCAAGTTAAACATAAGCAAAACATACCTTATTTTTTTATGTCGTCACCTACAGGTAAGGTTTAAGAAATACTCGGGAAATAAATTTTCCAACGATACCTCATCAATTTGGCTGAGATAATATCCTGTGTTAAAATTTCCAAATTCAGAGTTCATTTTGTAAATATGGCTTGGCGAATATAGTGACAGTCAGGAATAATGAATCACATATAATCATGAATCATGAAACGCATATAATCGTGAATCATGAATCGTCTAAATTGGATAGATCATCTCACTCGTGCCTTCATAATTAAGAAGGTTAATCTTGATTGGGAGTTATTAACTCTGCTCACTCGTGCTGCGCACTCGTGAATTGAGTCAATAACCTCTCATCAAGACTAATGCCACCCTTCTTAATTATGAAGATACTCGTTGAGATGATCTATCCAATACTTAGACTGTGTTAAGCTTGTATACTATATATGTAAAACATTTTAAATAAATTCATATTCCCTGCTTCTATCTTCTACTTTAATCATCAAATAATAATGTTCAGTATTGTTTGTTTTGACAGCTGGTAAAAATGGCAAAGGTAAAATTGCATGGCTGTTTTAGTTTCACAGTCAATGATGATAGTTATTATTTATCTGGAATAAAAAAAAATCTTATTAAATGAAATGGTTGCCTAATTATTAATGCTTATAATATAAGATACCCACAGTAAATGGAATCATTAACTGTGCACTGATATATCATTTTCAGTCATTTGTTGCATTGAAAATAGAATCTATCTGCCAGATACTTCATGATAAAAATCTGTTTTTTTTATTCTACCTTTTCTATGTTTAACCCTTTCTATACTAGATACTCATTGATGAGTAGTTCCCATAGAAAATGTTTGACAGATAATAAGTTCAACAAATGACCATAGATTATTATTTTCTGAGCTTTTCCCATCAATGAATATGAATCTGTCTGAACTTGTATTATCCTATTGTCTTCATTTTACCTGAATATCCCTCCAAATAAATAATGGAATATTCCAATGACTAGTTTTATAACTGAATGTGAGAATCCATTTAGTAAAGAAAGGGTTAATATAAAGAATATATTTGAGCACAACAATAGCAGAGTTGATATGATTGTCATAGGTTCACATCTCTTTGTTCACAGCTTCGTAGTATGCTTCCTGTTGTTATAAATCACTCTAGCTCATTTTTACAGTTGATTACGGTATTTTTGTCACAGCCACTGCAGCTCTGATGAAATTTTCAAAAGGACTGCAGAATATAAACTTGGCCAGGAATAGGGTCTCCAATCCTACTGCAAAGTAGTAGGCAATGGGTAGAGTATTCGTTGGAGGTTAGAGAGTGTGTGTGCATGTTGTTGATAGGTCACTCAAGTCTCCCTCTATTTAAAAATATGTTCAAATTTGGTGTTCAAAGAACCCTGTTTGTCGAAAACACAAAAAACATCTTTTTTACACCCTCATTTAATTTTTTTTCTAAAGACTTTAAACGCTCTTGGCTTTAGGGGAGTTGTCATCTCGCATATGGAATCCTATATAAAGGCAACAACCTACTCATCATTCCTAAATTCATCCAGGAGGGTGCCTGGCCTCAACGCTATTACAACTGAAGAGACCTAAAATCTTATTTCATCATTTTATCAGCAAGTTATATAATAATACAGAGTTCTCAAAATATATAGTAGATAACAATAAATGTAAAATAAACAAACAAAAGGTAAGTTTTGTTTTATCAAAAGACCAATGTGACTTTCAGTTTCAATTTCTCTGTCGGAAAACCACATCACGAAATTGGGCGATTTATTAATATTTTAAGCTACGTGGTGAAATGAAACATAAAATAAATCATCAAGTGACATCAATTCTTGGATAGTTACGTGTAAATTCAGTTACAATTGTCTGCATTATTAGTCCACATTGTACCATCGATTACATCGCACATGTTTTTTGTTTACTTTTGTTTCACCGGTGTTTATTCTTGACATTGCAGTCAATACATTAGCACAGCACAGATCTTGTGCAATTAATAAATTTAACAATTTTTTCGTGCCTACATTGTATCTTCCAATTATCTTAGTGAAATTTTGAGCAATCATATTCAATATAAAATGACAAGACAGTGCCGATAAGTAATTCGCGGTAAATGCCTCGTGCACTATTCCGAATTGATGCGCGCACTTTCAATTTTAAAATAGCCGCGTATGTCTTGTGTGTTCATATAAAAGTAACTAATGTCATTTCTTTGATTTTTCACATCATGATATGGCCAATTTACTGGTGTATTTCGCAGTGTTAAAGCGCGCAGAATAATAATTTTTATTAATCAAATGAGAGAACAGAACGGCTGATGCACATAAATTTGTGCTACAGTATTTTATCATTGCTGCTATGACGTCGACAAGGTTCCTAGATTTTGTCATCGTCATCAGCTGATCAATAAGTTCAATGACAACATTCGATAAATGGTCAATTGATACTAATACTAAATCTAAGATATATTTTGTTTGAATTTGCAATGAATGTCATTTATGTATTACCGAATGTGTAATAGTTATAGCCATGATAAATGACAGTCCCCATTGTGAGCTCCAATTGCCAACAACACGTGTTTACAGGTAAATATTTTGTGCGCACGTTATCAGTGGGCGTTTCTTGGTGGGAGTGTTTTTTAAATAAACCATTTGGATTGAATCATGTGTCCTTTCCTTTGTGTTTTTCGATTATATTGTGGAGAATATACTCAAGATTATGTATTTGTAAATGCGCTATAACAACATCATTTATTTGGGTACTAATCTAGGCAATCCCCGTGCCCACAATATTGGGCTGAATTGGCGTGATGTTGGGATGTATAACTCATTCTTCTACAATGCGTGAAGAGAAAATCAAAAATGTTGTCGAACTTTCCGATCAAAACTTTATTGAATTGTCAAAATTGCTCACTCAATGTATTAAAATAAAATATTATTCATATGATCTTGTGATGAATGAGGGGAAAAAATCAAATCAAATCACAGTTTTATTTGAGAACATATCTAGGGCCAAAAAAGTTAGAACAACACAGCGTCCTTAGTAACACCAACACTGCAACAGCGCAGGTGTCTTGTAGTTGACTCGGAACCGTATTTGCTTCACTGGTCAAATCATGATATTGGTCTTTTTAATTCAGGTGCATATTATTAATAGCTCAAAAACATAAACAAGTCAAATAAATATTTTATTAGAAATAAAACTAAAGTTTGTAAATAAAAATCTGTAGAATAAAAATATATTAGATGACTGTACACAGATCACAATTGCGGAGTACATTGATTTAGGGAGCATGTCAAAACCTCTTTCGCATATGTGAAAATATTGTCGATAATGTCGAAAATGTTTTGACGTAAATGTGCAAAAATGAAATGTCGGAAATGACGAAAAATAATGCGATAATGTCGAAAGCGACTGGCCATAGAAGTGCGATAACGTCGAAACCACAACAGACCAAACATTTCCGTAAAATGTCGAAACTTTGATCAATATTCGCAAACGACAAAAAGTTGATGAAAAGTTAAAACATCGATACGATGTTGTTGCACACTTCATAAATTCACGCATTTATTTTTGCCTTCTGCGTAATCAGATGCCAGCTGAATTTTTATTGGCTGAATTGTGTGAAGGAAAATAAAGTTCAGTCAAAGGCCATACAAACAACTCTATGCGGTTAACACACAAGAACAACGACTTGACAGTTCGACTGTTTTGATAGCTATGAGTTCGCACAAGGCCTAATTAAACAATAGTCAACCCATTCCAAATGTGTGAAGGGGTGACATTTAGCAAAAGGCTATACAAACATATAGGCCTACTGACATATAATGACGTATATACCGGTCCCCCACAACTATGCGTGAACTGTGCGACAGTTTTGTTGTTGTTGTTGTTGTCGTGATGTCTTCTCAATTAGTGAAGAATGGTTTAACTCGTTGGACAAAAACAACACATCTGATATATAAAATTCCAAAATGAAGCGACTTGATGTCATAATATCAGTTCGATCATGGCTAGAAACAGTGATGAAATCGAGCAGATCTATCGTTAGCGGACATATACGCAGCTGGGAAAATATTAGACCAGCAGTTTACGAAGAAGTTAGCGTTTTCACAACCCCAGGTATCACACATCTAACAGAAAAAAGATTAAATCACACATAAATTTGAAACCAGCTGCACCCACCCACAACGGGAGCGACAACCGTCCATCCAGCATTTGAAGCAATATGCCCGATATAGAACAAGCCCTCATCACATTATATCAACGCCAGACATATATAGAGCCATACCCCCTAAGTTCATTGTTTTATAATGGTATGTATATCATTATCCATGTTTTTATTATTCATTCAATAAAGAATCGAGAAAAACATAAAACTCAACTCCTTTGTCAGTCAATGCGACCCACAAACGAAACTAGGATTGGCCTGGGAAATTACAGTGCTAAAAATAGCACAACATAACACGTGCAATTCGTGGAAATTCCAAACTATTATATAATATGTTTTGTATTAACTTAACTTTGTCGCATCTGATCGCTGATATATATTGAATAAAATGTGTAGATTTGAAATAAAAGTCACCAACGAATTAATCATGACGACGCTGTGCTTCCGATATCTAACCATTATTTCATACTTATATTGCGAAAATGAAAGCATTGTTTACGACAAAACCACCACCGGGTTTACGGTACTTTCAGAATCCGAAAAAGCCGTAAACCCCCTGATTTGCGTCCACATTAAAATATGTGTCTGGTCTAGAAAGACAGATTGAAACTGTACAAATTAACTCTACGTGGCATACAGAAAGTATACTATAAATCGAGGTTGTGGAATAATTTATTGTCGTCCTCGGCTGTATTCTTTTATTCATAATAGTTCGCATAATTAAATGGTGACGGTTTACCCAAAATGAAGACAAGTTACATAATCACACACAAAAAACGTTTTTCGAAATCAAAATTTGCATTGTTTACAGTAACACTGCATCAGTCTTAATGCGACGATGTAGGAAATGATTGTAGGCCTATCCTATTATATAAATCGGGTCTGGGAATCATTTATTTGGGACTTCTTCTATTAATAATAGTTCATGAACGTTTGAATTGTCCGATATTAACCAAATCGGAGATTTCAGTAGATCGGAGAAATTTACTAATACATAGAACTCCGATCAAATCAGAATTGTTTTCATATCGGAGAAAACTCCAATTAAATCATTGGAATTCTTATGAGAAAAACTCCGATCTGAGAAATTTCAGCATGGACACCGACATCTTCCCGTTCGCGACACATCGGTATAAAACTGCGACCATGGAGTAATGTATTTATTGAACACAAACTGTCCGGCCTATCATATCGACACAACAGCAATATTGAGGGAAATAATGCTGCGATCTTGACGAAAACAAAGACTGCAAAAATATGTCGAAACAAAACAGCGAACATTTGAGCAAAACTGCGATAATTGCGAAAACATCGAACCAAGACGGCGAAAATGACGAAGAATTGACGAAAACGTTACGGCGTGCGATAATGACGGAAAAACTCCGATAATGTCGAAAAAACAACGTCAATGACGCCACATTTTTCGCAGTTTTATCGCATTTTTTTTCGCATATGCGAAAGAGGATTTGACTAGAAAAATAGCACTGCGACGACGCAGTTTTCGTTTTATTACGATTTTATTACGAAATGTCGATTAAATTTTGCAAAATCTACCACAAAACCCAACAAAAACATAAATATTAATAATGTAACATCCATTTTATTGTTTACATTACAAATTAGATTAATTTGTTGTGTTATAAAGCAATAGTTTTGTTGTAAACTATGACCGAAAAAAATTCCAAAACTCCGGGCGCTGTGGGGCTTTATGGACGCTACGTGGCAGGGCGCTGTGGAGCTATCTGAACGCTAAAGGGTTAATTAAGTTAAGAAACAAAATTTATTCAAGATCATTTCTATGATGTACCCTTAATATAAAGCTGAACAAGCCAAATTCAAAATGGTTGCCAACATTGCTCCCGGCAGTACACACGTAAGTAGATTCTGTCAAATATTGGCCAAAATTCTTCAGAAACAACACCACAAATATGTAATGTTTATCAATCATTACATAATTTACAAACGTGTAAGGGAATAAAAAAGATAACAATTCCCTTATAATATATCGGAATGCTGCTCTCCTCAAAGTACCACCATTTGTGATGTGAACGATCATGACCATTTTAATACCAAAAGTTTACCCAAGTTCATCCACCCATATCTGATCTTCATTGATATAATGGTTGTGGATTATTTTAAATGATTGTTAATGATAGCAACAAAGGTAACCATTTATTCTTACCGCATGTAATACCTTTCTAATTGTAAGGGTTGAAGTCTCCCAAAGAGAGCACGACACATACCTTTGCATGTCATTCTTTCAACATATCACTTTCTTTCGTTGTGATTAAATTGTAACTTGAACTTTGAGGTAACAAAATTTTACATTTTTGATGGTAACATATATGCAATCAACGTCGTTTTCGATGCATCTGTCGGCGTATCGAAGTGTCGGATGCCGAATTACATACTGTATAATTTCGCGAAGTGAAATTATACAAAGTATGTAGTTCGGCATCCGACACTTCTATACGCCGACAGATGCATCAAAAACAACGTTGATTGCTTATAATTATAACAATCCGCATATTAGTTGGTGATTAAACAAGTTTCTTTTTAAAGAAACTATATTAAAAACACTAAAATAGTAAAACTACCCAAGTGATATTTGTGTCTGGACTCAGCTGCTCTTTTAACCGAAATGGGAAATTGGGTCGAGAATAAATTGGGCGACCGACCGTAAGTTCGAGATGAACACACAATTCGATCGCCGTTTCCGACATTCCAACTACACAAAAGCAAGACACCACACCCATAAACTGTTAAACTGTACTTGCTGGTGTAAATTTCACTTATTTAAAATGATTCTAGAACATCTATTGGCATAAAGACAATCCGATTCGATAGCAATTCCGAAGCGGTGTTCCCAAACTTCCCCACCGAATTTGTGGTCTCCGGTGACTCGAAAAGTAAACAATCGCTACAAAGGTGCATTCTATGCTATCATGACCACTGCCATGTCATATTAGTATTGACACGAAGCTGGATAAATGCTAATACTAATGGTGGAATAGTTACGTAATACATTCCTTTATACCCAAATAAATTAATGTACTATTTTGCTGTTTAATCGGCGATAATTTTTCGCTGAGATTTGGCGTCTTGCGTTACCACTAGAAACGGAAGTGATTTCTTGCGATTTGATTGGTGGACTAAATAAAATTCCGGGTAAATTCACCCCATGGATATTCGACTTGGTTTGCGAACTTTTTAAGGTATCACTACCCCCAGTGATGCGGGAAACGACACTTCCCTCGACTGATAGATATTGTCGCTACCAAGCGTATCTAAGGGCCTTGACCAATCCAATGCACGCATTTTAGTCAAAGCGAAAGTAGTTGTAATTATATTGTTATAAATGTAAATAGATTAGTAGCTTTCAGTTCACAAAAGGAATACTTTTGGGAATGAATGAAATTTGAACAAGAAATTGATAATATCGTGATTAAAGTGATGTGAAACACTCTGGTATGATGATCAGATAGAAATTGAGAACAATCTCGCTCAAATTAGTTATTAGTTACGAATATTAATCACAATTGACGATACACACTGCCATTCTTATATATTAATTAAATACAATGACTCTCGATGGCGAAATCATTTGTGTTAGATTATCGCTGATAATTGCGTCCCGAATCGAGATGTAAATATTTACAATGGGGTGTAGTTCTGACGATGTTTTCTATGGAGTGGTGTGGTCGATTTCTTTGAAATTTTCGCCTATCTTAGTAGAATGCTACATTCCCCAGGTTGGAATAGTACTAACTTGTCAATTTCACGCACCCGAACTAGTCCATAATATGTCTTTAAGTTGGTAAATGTTTATAGTTATAGCACATATTGGTGAATGCTTGGAAATGGACACACGTACATAAATTAATCTGTCTTGTGTAGGGAAGCGTTAACTTTGTGATGAATGACCCTGCTGTATTGTGCACATTGGTGGGGAGTTAATTAATATGATTCATTGATGCCTCCTTGTTGGTCGACAGTGACGACTTCCATCAAGATATAACATTTACTAATAGTATTTTTCAAACATTGTTTGCCAATTGGTGTCAATATTAAAGGGGTCTGCAGATAAGTATGGCAGAATTGACTGATTTGTGTATTGACCAGCCTTGTGGCAACCATCTGGAATTTAGTTGTCCCTTTAATGGCTACAACCAGATAACATTATAAAAATGGTGACCTGGATCGAGGGCAACATTGCGGATTGTCTCCCCGAGGAACCTTGGTTCCAAGGGGAGACTATCCGCAATGTTGCCCTCGAGCCAGGTCACCATTGTTTTTATTATACCGAATAACCATGTCAGCAGTTCTGAAAATTACTTTGAAGAATGCGGAAGTCGTCTGAATCGTGATGATTTGGGGTTTCCGGTTTGAATGTCACGGTCAAAATACGTCATAAAATTTCGGGTGCTTCCGTGAACATGTTCGGGCTCTTACAGTCGGAGCGGTAAACATTGCAAAAAATGGTGACCGGCAATGTTTCATCACACCCTATGGGAAATTAACATAGGCTTTTAATATGAAGTATAATAATACAACATATTACTACAACTATTTCTCATGAGCGAATGTACTCTATATGCTCGCCAATATTAGTAGATGGAAAGGGTATCTGCCAGGAAACAAACCTGAGTCTTGACAGTGAAGGTGATCCTTTACAGTGATGGTGACCAGTGATGGTGAGTTTAAAGAAATTATGAGTATTTTCAGTATAATTACCCTTATATTACAAATAAAAAAAAAGAAACGACCCATAATCCATATGATGGGTTATAACATGCAGATCAAACTAACCTGATAAATATTAAAAAATGCTGCCATATTGGATGCCATCTGGTCTGGTGTCTAGACATCCATCTTTTTTGCATGTTGTTATTCGAAAAAAGTTAGGAGACATAACAAGGAAGGTAACTGGTTTGGTGAAATTAAGACAATGTGTAAGGTTTCGTCAATATTGTCTGTACTTTAATTAAAAGTAAAACATTGGGCAGGAGGGATGGGTACCAAAACACCATTTTTATCTATAAACCAATATAAATGCCAGGAAGTTTCGTTTCTTAAGTTATGTTTTTATGATCAGTAAAAATTAGTGGATATTTAACACAAAAGTTGTGGATGTACTCGATAGTATAATTGAAAAATTATTTTGGTGATTTTTGGAGCTCCCTGTATAGCCCCTAAATGCCAGGATTGCAAAACTTAAGAAATGTGTTTTCTGTGATGGTTCAAGGGTGATACCAAATCGAGGGCGTCAAACCTTATGCCATAGTGTAATTGAAACCCTCTAGGTTCTCTGTCTAACTGGTTTGCCCTGAAATAACTAGTGTAGTTAGAATGCCAGATTCTTAGAATTAAGTCACTGTCAGACCTTAGAGAGAAAGAAACCTGCAATCAATAATGTTGTATATATTTTTGGACAAACTGTACAATCTCACAAAGTGCTCAGAAATTTCTACTGGGTATACCTCTGCATATCAATATTGTTTTATTGCGTAATTTGGGAAATCCAGAAAACTTGGGCATATTGCTACCTTTATTTCTGGGACGACATTTATCCATTTTTGTCCCCCGAAAAAATTATTTTTGGGGGACTATAGAAACGGGCTCCGTCGGTACGTCCGTCCGTTCGTCGTTCCGTCTGTCACACTTTTGAATACCTTCATGGTGTAATCATCTCCTCCTACAGATTTCATCCTAGAGATTTGAAACTTCAGAATATTGTTGCCCATATATTGAAGATGTGCAACATGTATATAGATGACGGAAAAATTATTTTTTGACGGAGTTATTAACCCTTTTCGACTTAGAACATTTCAACATTTTTTATAATTTTCTCTGTATGAGGGTACCTTCATGGTGTAATCAACTCCTCCTACAGTTTTCATCCTAGAGATTTGAAACTTTAGAATATTGTTGCCCATATATTGAAGATGTGCAACATGTATATAGATGACGGAATTTTTTTTTTTGACAGAGTTATTAACCCTTTTCAACTTGCCACCTTTTCGGGGGACACTGTGGTCTGCTGACCTTTTATTTTGTTACAATTTTATGTAACTCAATTGAAGTACTTTAACACCTCTGCCAGTTCATATATCTGTGATCTGATTTAAAAGTGAATGTTGTGAAGACTTGCCAGGAATTTTATTCATGAACTCACATGAATTTATATCTTTTTGACAATTTCATACATTTCATAAATTTTCAAAAACAAACTAATATAGTGCCACCGCAGACGCTGCGATTAAAATCGTAAGTGGGGAAAATCGCAGGTGGAGAAAATTGGCTTGCCTGCAGATGCTACGGTGCTGCGATGTCTGCAGCTACGATTTTATCCACGTGATCGAACACGTGCTAGCATGTAAATTGTGCGACCATGGTAATGTGATGGCTACGATCACGTGCGTTGCCAAGGTCACACCACGATTTTCCTGGTAAAATTCAAACATTGCTTGATCGCTACGATACGGCTGCGATATTGTCGTTATCATGCACAGTGGATGCTCACCTGCGATTTTCCCCACTTCCGATTTTAATTGCAGCGTCTGCGGTGGCACATAGATAGATCTATACTGAGCACTACTGAATTGAATTTAAATCAAATGCCAATGACATCACTCCATTGTTTATTATGTTCACTTTATAGGATAATGGACACTTAATGTTGCGATCATACAGTTCTTTACACACAACTGCCAAATGTGTTAAGAATAGCATAAATTATTCTAATAATAGCTGCTCAATATCTGACTTGAATGGACAGTTATTTCATATTATTTGATTATTCACCTTGCTGTGTGATATTACAATCTATAAATTTTATAGCAATATTCCTGTTTTTGGACATGAGTCATAATCCCAAATTCAGTATTGTCATATCTACAAAATGTTTTGATAACCATGAAATAATCATGGTATTTATTGCTCACATGTTAATGTTAATGGTAGAGATATAGAGTGCTTATCGGTTTATCATAAAATTATTCTTTAATAATTTTAGCCATCTCAAATCATGGGAAAGAACATGACTTCAATTCACATTTATTCACCGCAATTTGTTGTGTTTTTTAGCTGATGCTGATGACCCAGATCTCCTTACTCAAGACGAAACACATGTTGTGGATAGAAACTGTCTGAAATGTCAAGGTTGTTGTGTGTGCTTCCTACCCTGGTTAAAATTCCAGAATCTTGTGTATACTATCATATCGGATCCATTCTTTGACCTATTCATAACACTTTGTATCATTTTGAATACAATTATGATGGGGTTAGAGAAACATGGAATGAGCTATGAGCTGTCACAGGCACTGAAGATATCAAATTATGTAAGTATGATTTTAATAATAATAAATTGTCCTTGGTCTCTTCGTTTAATTCGTTTCTATGGTTTTTCTCACTCAACTATCAATGGTGTCCTATTCTTCAATCATGGTTATTGACATGTTAATTTATATGACATATTTTCTGTTTCATCAATCGTTCAGCTTATATGTTAAGTTTTTATTCTATTAATCTCAATATTTTTGCTGACCAGCGCATTGTTGATTGTGGAGTTAAGCACCCGGAATTTTATTTCATAAATTAACCCACCTCATATAGCTCAGAATAGCGGAAATTCCCGTGCAGTATAGCCTACATTGGCTCTAGCGCCGTATACATCAAGATCAAGGAAAAAGAAAGTCCCCAGTGGTAGTGCCATGTTGTGTGGTATGGACTAGACACAGACTTATTCTTGGGCTTGTAGCTCATCAGAATCATCCCCTTGAAGATTCTAAACGAGAAAATAAGAGTCCACAGTGCTGGTGCCTCTAGGCCTAGATACAGGATTTTGTCGTGTTCAAACTTGGACGGCAACTGAATCTGATGTAGAATCAGGACAATGCTCAAATCACGGCGAAAGGCCGGTGTTTAGAGTGATACGATTGTGATGCAAAGCAGTATCCCTGATAACTCTTAACATGAGAGATTTTGATACTGACATTGTGCTGGACAATCTAAAGTCAGCAAAGGCATATTGCTGACAAATTGGTTAAACTGCTTACAATGCCCTACATGTATATGGGAGCTAAGCTAGCAGTGCCACATTACATATACATGTTTATTCTGACCTGTTTGGAGCAGATGCGCTCATAAAAACAGACATAGCTAACATATGCTTAACCTCTGAACATGCAGTCACTAAGGACTGTACTGGAACAATACTGGCATTGCTAAAACCCAAATAGACTTTAATACAGCATATTCTTAAAAAAAAGCTACCTTTTCTGTGTCAAAGGATACAGAGAATTTTTTGCAAGTTCCTTCCTTGGAATAAACAAATATTCAAGTGCCTTGCCAACAAGCATGGGTTAAATGGAAATACTGGCCAGGACAAATCTAAGAGGTTACACTCATATCCATACATATTGCTTAAGCGTTTCTCTTTTCGTGGCCAGGCAGCAGCACACATGGGTATAGCAGACAACATGTATCTACAGCAGAGCATTGGTTCTCTGATGAAAACAGACTTATTCAAGTTCAAACGCTCAATTCACAGCTAATTTTTAAGGCGGACGAAGAGCGAGACAATACAATCTCTGTTGGTCATGTTCAAACTCAAAATCTGTATCTGCTTCTGACTTCGAATCAGAAGTTCAGAACTGCTCAACTCACAGCCATATAAAACTCTTGAGTGTATAACCGTATTGCTTATTAGCTCACCTGAGACAAAGTCTCCGGTGGAGCTATAGTCATCACTCCTCGTCCGTCGTCCGTCTGTCCGTCCATCCGTCAACTTTTTTTAAAACATCTTCTCCTCTGAAACCATCATACCGAATTGGTTCATATTTGGTGTGGATGTTCCCTAGGTGACTCTCATTCAGATTTGTTCAAATGAGGTCACTGGGTCAAATAGTTGCGAAACCAGGGCCATAACTCTATTCCTCCATAGTAATTCTTACAACAACTTCTTGTCCATAACCATTGTGCCGATTTAGCTAATATTTGGTATGGAGGGTCCTTGGGTGACTGGTGTTCAGATTTGTTCAAATGAGGTCACCCGGTCAATTAGTTGAGAAACCAGGGCCATAACTTATATTAATTCATACAATGACTTCTTCTAAAAAAATATTGGGCCGATTTAGCTTATATTTGGTACTGAGGGACCTTGGGTGACTGGGAATCAGATTTGTCACTGGGTCAAATAGGGGCAGAGCCAGGGACATAACTCTAAAAACAAAAAAATTACATTTTTGCATTTTGGTCATATTTGGTGTGGATGTTCCCTAGGTGACTGTCATTCAGATTTGTTCAAATGAGGTCACTGTGTCAAATAGTTGCGAAACCAGGGCCATAACTATATTCCTCCTTGGTAATTCTTATAACGACTTCTTGTCTAGAACCATTATGTCGATTTAGTTTATATTTGGTATGGGGGGTCATTGAATGACTGGGGTTCAGATTTGTTCAAATGGGGTCACTGGGTCAAATAGGGGTGGAGCCAGGGCCATAATTCCAACAAAAATAATCAAAAATTCAGGAACTCCTTGATCAATTTAACATACAAAAAAAAAATATCACCCTCCCCCCACATGACCCAGAACCCCACCCTGCCCCCAACCAACAGCATTCCACCCTATCTCATCTCCTAACTCACAGGATCTCTCCCACCAGCAGATTAAGTCAATTGTATTAGCTACAGACAGAGAGAGAGAGAGTTAATATAAATACACACACAGTCATCAATAGAGATGTTTATCAGACTGACAGGTGTGAACTAATGCTTAGCTAGCACTCATGCCAGTGTGTGTTATTAAAATAAAATCAAAACAAATTATTGTTCTCTAACCTGAATTTAGTGTGTCTGGCATTTGCAGAATGAGGTCCCCAGAGGGTGAATTTAGTTATGCTACCCTGCACAGCAGTCTAGCATCACCAAATACACTAGCCAGGGTCCTCATTCTGCTTAGGCCTCATCTTCTGGGAAGTATATAGGCACTTAAATTGACATTTTTTCTTACTTTTCCCCTTCTGTTTAGTTTCTATATCCCCTAATTTGTGAATATAAAATGCATAATTGAGGTGCCCAATGGGTGCACATCACCAACTCTAACTGGAGAACTTCAATCTAATGCTATGTCTCCCAAAGCAGTTGAGGCCTACACAGAATGAGGTCCCCAGAGGGTGAATTTGGTGATGCTAGCCCGCATTGCAGGATTGTGTCATTAAATTCACCCTTTGGGGACCTCATTCTGCAAATGTCAGACACTATGTTCAGGCTTGTCTGTTCGAATATTATGTTCTACACTGGTCTACACTAAACTAAATAACAACTAAACACATGTTTGAGCAGATAGCCAGTGTCTTTATTCGCAGAAGTTGACACCAGATGGGCACTAGGGCTGCCGCGATGCATCGACATTTCGATGCATCGCGATGCGCTTGCTTCGATTCGATTTTCGATTTATCCAAAACCATAATCGAATAGTTTCGATGCGGACTGTACCGCACCGGCCGGTGCATAAGTCGATCTTTTGTGATTTACTAGTGTATAAAGGCACCCCTATTTTATGTACGAATTATGAAGGTATCTGTGTATCGGTAAGTATAGCCATATAATGAAATGTTTGTGAAACGAGATCTGTTTTATTTGTTTGGAATAGGCGTTGCGATAAGGTAACTGTCGCAATTTTCATTGGAATTTCCCACTCTAAATATAGATGCAGTTTCGTTTGCTATCTAATTGCCGCAGTGTGCAGACGAAAGCTAACATGAGAAGAATGATTTGATAGGCTGATTTCGGTAATGCGCATACTATTGACCAATGACCTGCCCTGTTTTAAAAGTCGACCGGGTAATCGGGGTCAAACACGTGACACACTCAAAATCTTTTGCGAACGGAGCTCTGATAGGTCAAAAGCTCAAAGGTCACACTCGATAAACCAATGGTTATGCGTGTTGTTTTACTATCTGCGGTCACAGTGTGCGATATCAAAATGTCTGCTGAAAATAAGCCTGAAATATCTATCATTCAATCAAATTCGAATAAAAAATGAGGAGTTACATTTATCAATTGCAAAAAATAAAAATCTGGACCTCACTTTCGTCGCTTTCTTTGAAAGTTGGCACTTGCACAATGTACAGTATGGTTTAATTTAATATTGGATCCCAGAAGTACATGTACATGTTATTCAGAGATATTGGACCTGTCGACTCGCACATACTCAGTCCCAAGTATGGGCATATGGCCATTATGGGGTAAATTCCGGGTAATACGTGAACATTGAACAACATCTCTAAAAGTAAATGGTACCATTGGAAATGCTTTTGGTAATTGATTTACTAACAGTGTTTAGAAACTCGAGTGCTGTTTAGTATTTACATATTGGATACATACATAGCAGTATAGATCATTTAGATGACAGTATGACACAATACATGAATGGTATTTAATTTTTCAAATAGACTTTCTGGGATACAGTGCCGCTGTCATGACTGAATCGGCAGACCTGTTTTTGCCGGTAACTTGCATCGCGATGCGCATCGCATCGTGGACAAATAATCGCGATGCGCATCGCATCGTGACCCCTCCGCATCGTGGCAGCCCTAATGGGCACACCAAAAACCGCTGGATGTACAACATATACAACATTCATTACAAATTAATATGTGTGAGCATCTCATTTCAATAGTATATTCACATATTGTAATTCCGATAATTATACTGTAATAATTAACATGTCATTCTATGCACAAGAATCCTACACAAATCTCCAGCAGTTTCTGGTTAGAATTCCTGCGATAAACCAGAGATAAAACCACATTTTGTGGGGAAAACTCTGGAAGCATTGGATGCTGCGTGCCCAGTGAACATAATTTTTATGTTGTCATATATATGTAACATGTCACATTCGAAACGTATGTTTATGTGCGTGTACGAGACGTTTCCGTCCGCTTCGCGATTAGATATAACGTTTCATTAATTAATGTGTTATACATCTGTATGTTATACATCGATGTGTAATTATTAATTTGTACAATTATATTACCATAATGGTGCTCATGTAACTATACTCATATAAATTTATTTTCACTCAGATATGTGGAATTTAAGTTGTCACTCCTAGCGAAAAACTGGCTAAAGTGACCCAACTTTATTATGCGCTAACGAAATTACTCACTCACTCAGTGAACTCCAATTATCGTTAGCCAATTACCTACTGATACTCTAGACAACTCAGTTGTATTCACACGATACGCTACAGACAATAGTTTTGGGCTAATCTACGAAACGCTCAAAACATGTAGTCTACACTAAACTAAATAACAACTAAAGACATGTTTGAGCAGATAGCCAGTGTCTGCTAAATTAACGTTCAAAAGAATAAGTGCGGCTGCCCAAAAGATTTCTTTTGAGCTCGGTTATGGTTGATCTATTAATATCTTTCTTATATAAGACGAATTGAGAAATGTTTGTTTCACTCTGAATAATGACAATTATGCATATTTCGGCCATGACAAAGTATATCAAGTAACAATGGTATATCCTGTCTATCTGACAGTACACATGCAATTTTAAGTTTTATAAATTGAGGCTTTTGGATACATGCAACCTGGATTCTAACGAATCCACTACATAACCGTCCTTGGCGGACTCAGATTGCCATCTACCGTGGCGTTACCAACATCTGTCGTTGACGCCTGACCTGGCGGCTTCTGTAGCGCCGCCTGCTCTCATTGAATGAAGCCCTAAATTGGCGTCTTTTCCACAAACCTCTTTCATTCGAGTTGTGGTACATTCTCTAGCCCTAGTATAACTTAAGGGCTTATTCTTATATACTAATTTGTTTGACCCCTTTGAACCGAACATGGGCCTGAAGAAATACATGTCTGATTTAATATCTAAGTTGGCCACATTAATATATTTAGAAATAATTGTTAAAGGACATGCTACTGTGTTTCCTTTGGCAATCACGATTTCGTTGCCCTGTCTATACTGATCTGTTTTACTCTTTTCAATAATCAATCTCAAATGATCTGGCAATATTTCAATATTACTGCATTTTAGTGCTTGAAGTTCCGAAAACCTTAAAAATCCACTGAATCCGAGAACTATCATAGATAGATCTCTAATTACTGTCAAATCTGTTGAATCAGTATATTTTGTACAAATGTTAATGACGTCGTCAGAGTAAACAGGGTCCTTCTTTTGGATTTTCTTTGTACATAATCTCTTTGCTGCCTCGACGATTCCGGTAACGAATCCATTTGATGTCGGATCCAAATGTCCATGTAACTCGTGAATCCATTTCATAGCGTATTTTGCTGAAGACACCACGTTATGCGAACTTCCGTTGTCCACGAGGCTGGTTAGAAATAGCGCCACGTGTACAGAGTCCGCTGGCATAACCGTTCCTCCTATACCGCGAACAAAGTCAGTCCACCGCCGGAATTGTGAATAATATTTCGACACTGTACTGTCCGCTCGGGATCGCAACAACAATGCGGCCATCTTACTGCTCAATACGTCGGTTTTGTTTGATTCTGCCACGCCAGTGTCATCTAGCGCCGTTCGTATCTGTTGTGATAACCCTAAAAGACGAAAGATTAGTCAATTTTGTTTTTAATCACATGACGTTATGTGTGAAATGGATAGCTCCTAATTGGAAACTCAATATACTGTTTGCAAATATGCCGTTATGTCCCCTTCCAGGGTGAACGATGTGTTCAGACCCGAGGGTTTTCAACCCGTTATTCCCATCCGATATCGCGTCTGCTTCTCGGATTAAGGGACAAAAAGGCGCAGATTTCCATATGGGAAAAATTAAGGTGCTCTCACATTGCTCATTTTGAATTTTTCTTATGACTGCTGTCAATATTCTAGGGGGTGGAACGATCCAGTTATTCTCGCCCCACCAACATTGCTTCATTGCGTCTACCGCTTCGGTTCCCGGGCACCACCATCTAGAATTAAATCTATCTAGTTGAGAATTGTAATCTGTTGCGAATCTGTCGATTGAGTGTGGTCCCCATAAATTGTTTAATTTGTGAAATATTTCGACGTCGATACACCAGTCATCAGGATCGAAACACCTGCTCAATGCATCTGCACTCATATTGAGTTCTCTCGGTATCCATGTGGGTACCAGCCTGAAATTATTTTCAACGCGCGTTGATTCTATATCAAGCGCGACTTTTTGTAAATGCTCTTTACTACTGCCCTTCGTGATCACGCTCACGACGGCTTTATTGTCGGTGTATAACATGAACCTTCCTCCCGACATGACCGCTGAATTTGATTTACAAACTCTATTCACAGCTTCTAGCTCTCTCCATGTGGAGCTACTTCCGGCTTCTGTAGCCGACCAGGTCCCGATTGCTACGGGACCTCTTCCCACTATGGGGTAGGCGGCTGTCGCCCCTGCGCCCTGGGTCTCAACTGGGTGAACACTGCACGTGCTATACGCCTGGGATCCGAGGCCCCCTGCGCTAACACCAGGTAACCTCCGTACCCTGTGTCGGATGCGTCTGTATATGCGCTTCCGGTGTACACATCTGGCTCTGATCTAACTAGATCTTGCCCATTTGCCCGCTGTATATTCGCGGCCCAATATGTTAACTCCTCCCGAGCTTCTGGGGAGATAAGAACTGGTGCGTTCCAGCACACTTTCTGGTTTAAGCACATATGTAAATATCGCGTGTGCAAACTGGTTGGCGCGTCGATCGCTCCGTTCATTGAGGCTAATTGCCCCAAAATGCCTGCAAGCAATCTTGCTGGCACCATATCTAGTCGGCCTTCACTCACGCAAACGCGTCCGACTTCGAAATCCCACTCTAATTTGATATTATGAAACCGAATTTGGTTAAGTCGCCGCGTATTCTGTTACTGACCTCTTGCGCCGCGTCTTTTCCGCGCGCGCCCGCCAAACCGTCGTCCAAATACATAACGACTTTGATACCGTCTGTAATGAAGTGTGTCTGGCATTTGTAGAATGAGGTTCCGGGATGGTGAATTTAATTATGCTACCCTCCACAGCAGGCTAGCATTGCTAAATACACCCTTTGAGGGCCTCATTCTGCTTATGCCTCATCTTCTGGGAAGTATCTAGAGTCTCAAATTGACATTTTTATCAGCTTTTTTTCCTTTTGTTGAAAATGCATAATTGAGGTGTGAAATGGGTGTGCATACTGTCATATGCCACCAACTTCAGCTGTCTGTCCCCAGGTCTCCCATAGTAGTTGATGACTATAAAGTAAGATTGGGTTCCCAGATGGTGAATTTGGTGATGCTAGCCCACCTTACAGAATACCATCACTACATTCATCCTTTTGGGACCTCAGACACACTAAATTCACGCTTGGCTGTTCCAATATTATTTTCCTTGGTGGCATGTTTAGATCTGTTCCAATTGGGTCCTTTTTGGAAAATCAATTAACTTCAACTCTTAAAAGTGAATGTTTAAAATTATTAGATGAATAGATATCAGAGATGGGGATTCATGTTTGTTCAAATAGGGGCAGAGGTATAAGAGAATTAACTCTGCCCCACCCACTTAACCTGTATCTGTGATGCACGCTACTGGTATAATAAGATAATGTAATATTCTTGCAGGGATGTCCCCACAGTGTTGGGGGGGGGGGGGTGATTTACAGATTTGTTCAATGAAATGTAATTTTTAAGCTCGCCTGAGACGAATCTATAGTCATCACTTCTCATCTGTCTCCTGTTCATCTGTCTGTCCATCCATCCATCTGTCAACAATTCTTTGAACATCTCTAGATCATAAGACTGAATGGGTTCATATTTGGTGTGGATGTTCCCTTGGTGACTCACATTCAGATTTGTTTAAATGAGGTCACTCTGTCAAATGGTTGTGAAGCCAGGGCCATAACTCTTGCCCTCCATAGTAATTCTTAAAAACGACTTCTCATGTACCATCAGGTTGAATGGGTTCATATTTGGTATGAAGGGTCATTGGGTGACTGGAGTTCAGATTTGTTCAAATGGGTCACTTGTTTTAAATGGGGTTTCAAATTTATTCAGATGGGGTCACCAGATTAATTAGGATGGGACCAGGGACATAACTGTATGTCTCTATGGTAATACTTAAAATGTCTTCTCAAGAGGTTGGACTATTTAGCTTACATATAGCATGGAGGATCCTTAATGACTGAGATTCAGATTTGTTAACATGATTCAACCTGTTAAGAAATGACGGGGCTATGGGGACTTAACACTTTTGTGTCTAATAAAATCATTAAAATACAAAATGCATTAAAACATCTACCTTGGAACTACCTGACTGATTAATCTGACATACCTATATGGTGTTTTTGGGTCCATGGATAATTGTGCTTCAAATATGTCTGAATAGTTTTATAAAAAGGCGCTTGTGAGATTGGAAATTTCCAACAATTGAGAAAGTTTGTGAGATGTCGGTTGTGAAATTCCAACCTAAGACTTGAGAGGCTGGAGCCCAGTCAGGAAGGGACATGAGCTGGAGGAGGGAGGGCGTGATCAGAAGTGTACAGTTGGTAATTTAAAAGTAGGTATTCACCGATCTACATGCACACATGAAGCCTCTCTATCCACATATCCTGTTTAGATCTACTTCTTTTAAAGTGATTATGAAATGACTGTTATGGGCTCCAGAGTCCCAGTCTTATCAGTCTTTGCAGTCTGGTGAGCGACCCCACAGTCTTTGACTGTCTTGTTGTTGCCAGGCAGCAGTATACATGGGCTAGTTGTGAATATGTACATAAGGCTGTTTATAGAGGTATTGGTTTTGTGGCGAAAATGCTCAATAATGAGGCAGGGTAATAATAGGGTTAATTTGAGATATATCTTCTCTATCCACACAATGTTTTGACCAGGGATGTGGCTAGAGGGTCTCCGTTGGGGGGGAGGGGGAGTCCACCTTGGGAAATTCCAATTGCACCCCCCCCCCCTGAATCAGAATCAGACACCAAACACAACTTTGCATAATTCCAATTGCACCCACCCCCCTTGAATCAGAATCACAGACCAAACACAAGTTTTGCATAATTCCATTTGCACCCCCACCTCAGTCCTCAGGCCTAATATCCTATGTATTCATAAACTATGTTGTTCTATATGCCCGGTATAAGAAAATTCAGATACTTTAACCTGAGAATTGCATAAATCCTAACATCTAGTAGCCTACTCCAGACAAATGCACTCGGGTGTATTGCACTACCGAGAATCACCAAAATAATCTGTCTGAAAACACACGAAGACACCAGTAATCACCAAGGCTCTTTTAGCCAATATCGGCATTTGTGGGGGTTAATATGACCGACCGGAGACGAGCGAACGAGTACATTTTTCTATGTTGCCCTCAGGTGGCATGTCGCTACGTTATAACGTCGATATATTGTGTCCACGGGCACGTGGGACCACCCGGTCGGTCCCGGGCGGTCCCAATGTTCTTTTTGTTTATATACCATTTTGTCGGATTTTGAGGGGTTAATAACACCGGCCGGGGTCGAGCGAGCGAGTAACATTTTCTAGGTTGACCTCGTGGGGTATGTCGCTATGTTATAACGTCGAGATATAGTGTCCACGGGCCCATGGGGCCGCCCGGGCGGACCCGGGCAGTTCCAAGGTTCTTTTGTTTATACACTATTTTACCTGAATTTGAGGGGTTAATAACATTGGCTGTGGACGCGTCAACGAGTCAATACATGGAATTAACACTCAGGTGTATTGCACTTCCGAGAATCACCAAAATAATCTGTCTGAAAACACACAAAGACACCAGTACTAGTAATCACCCAGGCTCTTTTAGCCAATATCGGCATTTGTGGGGTTAATATGACCGACCGGAGACGAGCGAGCGAGTAAATTTTTCTATGTTGCCTTCAGGTGGCATGTCGCTACGTTATACCGTCGAGATATTGTATCCACAGGCCCGTGGGGTCACCCGGGCAGTCCCGGGCGGTAATTAGTCACACCCGTCACGGGGGAGGGACAGTGACACACCGGGCCGACCATGGTTCGGCCCGGTGTTCGAAAATTTTGAAATCTGAACAAGAAAATCGCAAAATCCTAGCATCTAGACTAGCCTCAAGTCTTCTTAGAGTTGGAAATTTCAAACCTGACACCCCCCCCCACTTAGGTTGGAAAATTTCCAAATGATGACAATTCCAATGACAATGTTGACCAAATGTATGACAATATTGTTTTCTTGGGGGAGGACCAGGACACAAGCTTTCCAAGTTGGAAAATTTCCAACTGATGACCATTCCATCTAATGTTTTGGCAGGTATGAAATTTCCAACTGTTGAAAATTTTGACCAAAGTTGGAGGTGAGACGCCATAGTGACAGGCACACTCCGGGGAATTTTAAGAAATTATTTGCAGGCTTGCTTGCACTGTGTGCAGGTGCGTGAATTGAGTGGTTTATTGTCGGAAATAATACATTTGTATGGAATATGGCGAATCCGGCACATGTAGAGATTAATAAACTTTAATAAATTTTGAACTCTAAATTTTATGTCATCACTATACCATAAGCGAGAATTTAAATTTAAATTATCATGTCTTGTTAATTCAAGATGACACTAAATTCATAACCGTATGATCCTGGAGATGAGGTATGAGCTTAAAATTAGGGCAATTTATGGGACATTTTCGGGGTAATTTCTGGTGATTTGCGTGGAAATGCTAGCCATAAATGATGTCGTGTGCTAATTTACTAGCAATTCCAGCAGTATACTAAACTGGAATCGAAAGCCGATCCAATGATGATGATGATTATTGTACAAAACTTTCCGACAACCCGGATGCATTAAAATTTTGTTTATTGGTAGCATAATTATACAGCTGTGCTTCCGATTGCAGATATGTATTCAGTTGGCGGTTGTGTATTGTTATCACATATAGAGACCAAACAAATGGCTGACAATAAATACGCATTTGCAGCCCATCGCGATATATAAATATAACTAATGGCAATTATTTTATGTACAAAACGTTCCTGTGAGTTTATTCAGGACTCCGGTTCGAGCAGAAAACCCTCAGTTAATATTGAAATCATATTCTTTCAGTTCGTGGTATGTTCAAGACTTCTAATAGTGTAGGGGGACCTCAAAACATAGAACATATTTGAAATAACGCTTGCCACCTTAGTCAAAATAGTTAATGAGATAAAAAATAAAATATCCATTGTTTCTATATTTTGGTCGATTTTAATAGAGGGACTCTTAACAATCACTATGGTAGCAACAATGATTTTGTTCTGTATATGTTAGTCTATATTATGTGTTGTTTTGAACAAATACTTTAGTTCTACAAAGTCGCTATATATTAATATAAAATTACATGTTATAAATAACATGTGCTGTTGTAACTGGGGGTTTGGAAGCCTGAGGACATCTTTAACCATGCTTGCGGTGTCTACGGATCCTGTTTTCAACATATGGTTCATGATATGGTCCCCATTAGAAACATTTAGAAAAGTTTGTGTTGTCGTTTTCAGAAATATGCATTTTTTCTACCAAAACGTGTTCGGCGAGGGGTAGCTAAAATCCAATATCTGGCAAACCGTTCACAATCTCTGTCAAAAATTCTTTTTACATGTGATGTCCAGATATTAAACTACTGAGCCATATGAATTAATTAGTACTATAAAATCAATTTTAATGCACGCATAATTAATTACCTGTTATCGATAAAATATGTTGTTGTTGTAACTGGGGATCTGGAAGCCTGAACACATCTGTATTCAATTAAACGGTATCTCTGGACAAAACTTTCAGTACAAGATTCATATTGGGTCCCATTAAGATCAATTAGAAAATGTTTGTAAAGTCGTTAACAAAAATATGTAATTTTTCGACCAAAAACGTTTTTGGGGAGGGGTAGCTAAAATCGAGTATCTCGCAAAACTTTCAGAATTTCTGTTAACTTCTTTTTTTATATGGTTGTCAGATAACTACTACACCATATGGATTAAATATTTTGGCATTATTACAATATCCGTTTGAATGATAATATTTGAAAAATATTTTTGTGAAAAAGAACTATTTTCAGCAAAATATAAATGTTTCGGCTCCAAGTGGCAGGAAAATCTAAATTAACCAACACGTTTTGCATACCAAGTAGAGATATGGTAAGATGTAGTAATTTTAATACCAACAATGTTGGAAATATGCTAGGACATAGCCGCAGGACTCGAGTTACCAAAATCATGAATTTCTGGAAAAAGCCACTGTTGGGTATTGTTCATCGTCGATTTGACAATAGCCACCACCAATTCCGTTATTTTTCACTATCATTTTCGTCAACAATATTTCTCCTTTTGGCGCTTGGCCGCTGCACTATATGGACTTGTAACTAGGCTCCTGCGAATATTCGATATTCGATTCGAAAGTCAAATTCGATTCGAATTCGAGTCGAAATTGCCAAGTAGGCTGTTTCAGGACAAGTACACATGTCAATCTTAGCTGTTTGTGGCATTTAATTCCAGAAAATTATGTATATATGCACATTATAATTCTTATTGTACATAGCCAACAATTAGCCACGATAGGACGACTAAATACGTCTGAATTATATAGCTTTAAAATGGTAGCAAAAGCTAGCAGATAGCCAATGGACCGACGACGCGGTAAATTATAATAGCTATGAGACTGGGCTACCGATAGCGTTATCCATCGTCTATTCGATTCCGCGTTATGTAATATGGGTGAGAATGTAAACAACACATGTTCCTGGTGTCGAAAAGTGCATTTTGGCACTGTTCTCTTTTGAAGTTGACTTTCAGTTTCAGAGTTTTCTTTTACAATGGACAAAATGTCGTCCATCATTCATATTTATTTTAAACATGATAAAGCTGCAGGCACGTGTGATGAATGCAACATACATGGTGTATAAATCGCAAGCATTTGGGACAATGACTCATCTATGGAATCATCTGTTCACGAAGCATCAACCAATACATGAAGAGGCTACACTGCGACTGTTGTTGCGTCTTCAAGTTTATAACAACGGGTGTTTCCGAATGCCGATTTGCAATTTTGCATGTACATGCAAACTGTAGAAATTTCGTGTGATTTTAATTTGATAATTCGTTTAGTGGTAATATATTAATCGTTGTGATGGCCGCATGGACGTTTTAATCTGCTTTGTTTTCTTGACAATTATAAATTGAAGTTAATAGTATATCAAACGACGGTTTATCGCCACATAAGTTATGATGGAACTTCATGCATGTAGTTCATAGAACGTTTCACAAATATTCTAATCGTTGACAAAACATACCTAATTGAGAATGCAACACACAGATATGATTCGATTCGATATTCGATTCGATTTCGTGAATTCGTTTCGATCAAAATATCCAATTCGCAGGACCCTACTTGTAACGTAATGTAGAACAATGGTAGCCAACAATGATCTAAATTTTCCGATTTCCATTGTCATATCACCTTTAGGACCACTACTTGTATAAAATGGTGGCTTCATGCAGCTAGAGAAGGTCCCATATATCGTCCTCTGATACCGAAGATGATAATCAAAGTATATGTATACTAGCTGGTGGGCCCGACTTCATCCGGGCTGTTTCCCCTCTGCTTTCATCCGGATCTAACATCGAAATCCGTCGAAAGGGTCGATTTGACCTTGAATTGACCATTTTGAAGGTCAAGGTCAGGTCGGGGTCACGATTTGACCCGTCCAAAACACTCCCCGGACAAAAGAACCCATAGGTATCAAATTTTTTCGAAATCCGTCCATTTTACCCGATTTGACCTTGAATTGACCATTTTGAAGATCAAGGTCAGGTCGGGATCACGATTTAACCCGTCCAAAACACTCCCCGGACAAAATTACCCCTAGGTATCAAATTTCGTCGAAATCCATCCAGCAGTTTTCCCGGCCATAGCAAACAGACAAACAAACAAACAAACAGAAGTCCCAAAATATATATTAGACTAGCCGATGAGCCCGACGTTGTCCGGGCTATTCATCCGGGCTATTCAAAAACCAAATTTAAAGTCGTTAGCTCCACCCGTTTCCGAGATCTGGTCTGCGCATGCGCGAACCTGGCGTCGCACGGGCTCGGCGACCCGATAAAATTCGTATCCGGGGCAAGATACATTTACATACCAAATTTCAAGTCGATAGCTCCATCCGTTTCCGAGATCACGTCTGCGCATGCGCTGCACGGGCTCGCCAATACGACAACGTCCACCGCCTGGTCAAACTACACACACGTACCAAGTTTCGTCCCGATCGATCGAGAATCGTAGATTTGTATTAATGACAAACATACAGACAGACAGACAAACAAACAGACAGAGGTCTTCAAAATATATATGAGACTAGCCGATGAGCCCGACGTTGTCCGGGCTTTTTAAAAACCAAATTTCAAGTCGATAGTTCTACCCAGCCCGACGTTGTCCGGGCTATTCTACCCATTTCCGAGATCTGGTCTGCGCATGCGCGAAGCTGGCGTCACACGGGCTCGGTGACCCGATAAAATTCGTATCCGGGGCAAGATACATTCACATACCAAATTTCAAGTCGATAGCTCCACCCGTTTCCGAGATCTCGTCTGCGCATGCGCGAAGCTGGCGTCGCACGGGCTCGGCGACCCGATAAACTTTTTAATCGGGGCAAGATACATTCACATACCAAATTTCAAGCGATAGCTCCACCCGTTTCCAAGATCTCGTCTGCGCATGCGCGAAGCTGGTTCGCACGGGCTCGGCGGCCCGATAAAATTCGTATCCGGGGCAAGATACATTCACATAGCAATTTCAAGTCGATAGCTCCACCCGTTTCCGAGATCTCGTCTGCGCATGCGCGAAGCGGGCGCCGCACGACCGCCTGGTCAAACTACACACACGTACCAAGTTTCGTCCCGATCGGTCGAGAATCGTAGATTTGTATAAATGACATACAGACAGACATACAGACAAACATACAGAGGTCTTCAAAATATATATGAGACTAGCAGGTGACCCGACTTCGTCCGGGCTTTGACCTTGAATTGACCATTTTGAAGGTCAAGGTCAGGTCGGGGTAACGATTTGACCCGTCGAAAACACTCCCCGGACAAAAGTATCCCTAGGTATAAAATTTCGTCGAAATCCGTCCGTTTTACCCGATTTGACCTTGAATTGAACATTTTGAAGGTCAGGTCGGGGTCACGATTTGACCCGTCGAAAACACTCCCCCGACAAAAGTATCCCTAGGTATAAAATTTCGTCGAAATCCATTTTTATTTAATTTGAGTTAATCAAGAGAAATGATGGTACCCGTCCCGTGATGGTACCCGTCCCTAAAAGAGGTACGTTTGTGGGTACCCGTTTCAAGGTGAAGATCACCTCGGGCGGAAAAACTTACCCGATGAAAATCTCCCCCGTTCCTTGGAACCCCTAAGTACGAAGACAGACATGTATAAGAATCACACAACACGCTCATGTCTGGATACAGACACACTCGCGTCTGGCCCCAGACATAAGAATCACACTACACGCATACGCTCCTTATCAACGACACTGCAGATACGAACGCTCTTTTACTATCAACGCGATTAACTACACAGTGCCAAGGACGGTCACTTTGGTGACTGGGGGTGGAGAAGGGGTGCTCGGAGCTTCTTCAAAACGGCGGTAAACACTGCCCGTTGCTTTTTAACCTTAGATTGGAAGTTTGAGCTCAATCCGTCCGGCAGTTTTCCCGGCCATAGCTAACAGACAGACAAACAGAAGTCCCAAAATATATATTAGATAGTGGAGTCGCTTAACGAAAAAAAATTCACTTTTGGATAAAAGCATGAAACTTTCAGGGTTGGCTGGGTATGTGGTCCTCATCAACCAGTTAGCTGGTTCCAGGTTTCTGGTGACCCCTTGACCTCAAATTGACCTTGACATTTCGAAAATTTGAGATTTAGAGATATCTATTTTGTATCGAATATAATGGTGATATTAAAGGATGTATAGACATTGGAGATTGTCGAAGCAATACCATGGATGTCCGCCTTTGTATCCACATTCAATTTGTCTATGATAATCCAAAATGGACACCAAAATAAAAATAATTGACATTTTTTCACTAATATCTTTCAATCAGTTCCTGCTTTTTGGAACTTTTTGAGAATTGCAACTTTATTTTGTATTGGTCATGTTAACTGAACATTGGAACAATAAAATATGCCATTCGTGGGCTCCCTGCCAACTCTGATCCCTTAAAAATTGATTTTGCAGAAAGCGGTATAAAAATTCACAAAAAATCACCATTGGGATTCTAGTCATATTTCGTCAAGAAATGGGAAGAACTGTGCAATCTAAGTGACACATTCCATTTCTTATGAATATTCCAACTCAATTGTACCCAAATTGTCAATTTGACTCAAAATGGCTGCCATTATTAGAATATGGAAAAAAATGTAAATATTGCCCCAGCGACTCATGCAACTGCATACCAGTTGTGGTTGATGAAAAAATGACTATTCTGTCTTATAGATATTGAATACTACCATTTCTGATGCACCTTGGTTAATTGTTACTATTTTAAACACTGAAATTACCAGAATTATTGGATTTTTCTATCACAAACTTGACATCAAAATCGGCTAAAATTCACCTTTCAGGTTAAGACAATTTTCTCAAGTAAAATGGTATCGAAGGTGTTTATTGTCTTGATATGTCTTAAATGGGTCTCACTTATTTGTTTTTGGACAAAATTACTCAAGATGGTTTGCAAAATGGCAACCAAATTTGGTAAAAAAAATAAATTCATATATATCCTGAATATTATTCTCTGATGTTCCGAAAAGGTAGCAAATTGTGACTCACTTTGTATTAACCATGTTACGTATGAGGCATGACAAATTAATTATAAACGATGCAGTACGGAATTTTGCCAAAACTTCTTTTGGGATTCTGACCATGTTTTTTGTATGGAAATGGACAGCACTTTGAAACTGAACTGAAAGAGGCATTATTATGAGGCTACGACAATAAATTTGTGGCTCATTGGCATCGAAATGACTAATGTCAGGAAAACCGTTACCCCCATTGTGCATATTTATAAACCACCATCAGGATGTAGAACTCTCTGACATTACCTCTATATCGATTAACATGTCCCTGAGTTATTGTGTAAAGCGATACCCACCCAAATTAACACATGTACAACCCAGTCATGACCATACACTCGCTCCATATATACATAAACACCACATAAATGACCATGTAGCCACTCGTTTTTTACACACACACACTTCATCCATGACCGTACAGCTATATTTTATATGTATAACCGTACACCACGCACTTGACTATATAGTCACAAGTCACCATGCAGGTATACTTCTACGCCTCACCCACGACCGTATAATCACTCTATATATAGTTCTACACCCCATTCATAATCATACAGTCACTTCATGTATACATATTCGCCTCACCATTGGCCATACAATTACTTCATGTATATATATTTGCCACACCCATGGCCATGTAGTCACTCAAGCTATACATATACACCACACCCATAACAATATAGTCACTCCAAGTACACATATACGCATCACCAATGGCCATACAGACATTCTATATATACCAATACCCCGCTCACACGACCATTCATACACCCAGGCTTGCATATACACCTCACTTACAATTCAGCCACTCGCTGTATACTCATAACCACATTCGTGGTCATATAGTCAATCATTGTTTACCAATTTACATCACTATTGGCCATATGGTTATTCCACATACACATATTGGCTGCACCAATGGTCATATAGCCACTAAAGATATACACCCCACCCATGCCTATGAAGTCACTCCAGGTATACATATACACCTCACCAGTGGCCATGCAGCTTTCAAGATATACCAATACCCAGCACATCACATCACCATTGGCCATATGGTAATTCCCTGTATACACATGACCATATAGCCACTCAAGATATACATATACACCCCACTCATGACCATAGAGTCACTCCAGTTGTGCGTATACACCTCACTAATTACCATACAATCCTTCAAGACATACCAGTACGGTACCATTTACACCACCTCACCATCGGCCATAATTATGGTGTCTCCCTCGTACCTATTTGTCACATACATGGCATAATTAGCCACTCAAGATATACATATACGCCCCACGCATGGCCATAGAGTCATTCAATGTATACATATACACCTCAGCATTGAATGGATACACCAATACCACATGGCCATTTGTATACTCCAGACTTGCATATACACCTCACGCATGACAATTCAGCCATATACTCATACATCCGATCCATGATCATACAGTGACTCCCTGTATACATATATATCCCCTAATGACAATACATCAACAGCAAAGATGCACATTAGGGCACTGCTAACCTTAGATTTTGGGTCGAACCGAACCTTGAAACCGAATCATCGTCTCGGTTTCGAATCGAACCGAACCTCGAATCTCGAACCCAAACACCGACCGTGTGTTGTCGCAGACTCATTACAGAGTGGACAATCAGAACAGTTACTGGACATTATTATAGTAAAATCAACGGTTATTTAACTTATTTAAGTACATTGTATTGCCCATCCACACTATAAGATAATTACATAATAAAGAATTATATTTTATATTGGAGATAGAGATGTTTATTCGTCCGCGACTTTGGTTTCAAATCTACGCAATATGTGTTCTGATCTTTTCTGATTTTGCAAGTTACTTACCGGTATGGTTTTTTATCGGAAAAATAAACGTAGGTTCCCAAATAAGCAATGGGCAGGGGGAATTTTCTCTTGTAAATAAATGATGTACCCGTACGGCATATTATTATTGTAATGACGACACTCAGTAAATATTAAGAGACGGCTAAATTGTTGCAAGACATCAAAGCACTCGACCGTCAATCTGTAACTCTGCGACAACACACAACAAAGAGCAAAGCATGCAGACGTCGTGCTGTAGCAATTTAAGTGTCACACAGTCAAAGACAAAGCACATCGGGTAACATAATCATGTCAATCATTTGTGCTGATAAACAATGACCACACCCTCTCCTCACTGTGATTGGTTGAATCCAATTGTAGACACAAAAGTGGTGCCCGGAAATACCTATCTCAGCAAGTTTATGGAATTCAAAAAAGCTTGTTCGTTCTGTATTTATGTAGTCATCAATAATTATAACTTATTGTCTCGTTAATTAGGTATAATTATGTCTATTAGTAAAACTATAAATTATGGGGAATAAAACAAACTTAATTATGTCCAATGTAAACAATGTAAACATAAAATCATGGTATCACACAGTTGTGTGTAAACCAATTAATATACTGTATATAATCAATAAACAATTACTAATACGCAAAACTTACCCATTTTGTGGGACTAACGAAAAGCATGACGAAAAGGTTCGATATAAACGAATCCCGTCTAAGGTTTTGAACCGGACCGAATCATCACGGCGGTTTCAAATCGAACCGAACCTCAAACGGTTCGCAGGGGACTAATGCACATACATACCATATACACCTAAGATCACAATGCTACTTCATATATACCAACACGATCGCCAATGACCATCCATCTATGGATGTATGCATATACATTTCAACAATCATGACCATACAACCGTTCCATGTATACCTATAATTATTATACCCATAAGCATACAACCACTCCTTATTTATACATACACCCCACCCATTTGCATACAACCAACACATGTATACATATACACCCATCCATGACAATAAAGCCACCAAATGTACACCTGTACATTCCACACATGATCATAAAGTCACTCCATATATACATCAACAACACTACTCTTGTTATACCCATACATCACTTCAGTGACTATACAGTCACTCAACGTATACCTATTCACCTCATGCATTAGCACTCCTTGTTTACATGCATCTCACCATAAACACCACACACATGACCATATAGACACTCCTTGTATAACTAGTCACACCATTCGTGATTATATTTCATGTATACCTATTCACATCATCTGTGACCACAAAGTCACTCCCTGACTACCATTTTTACAAACATCATGTATTTATAAGTTGATCAAAGTTGATAAATTTTGACGCTAATTTGTGAGAGTAGCAACATCAATTGGTCCCGCTCAGCTCAGTTTCGAAGTTCTGCATGCCCATTTCCCTTCAGAAACATGGCCAGAATCTCAAAAGAAGTTTTTTAGGCAAAATTCCATACTGCATCCTTGAAAATGAATTTGTCATGCCTCATAAGGTACCGTACTGGGACAACCATAATTATTAATAGAACCTATAGTTTTCACTTGTTTAAGTAACATGTTTAATAACCCAGTAGGTCACAATTTGCTACCTTTTCGGAACAGCAGAGAATAATGTTTGGGATATATATGAAATATTAACTTGTTGGGTGCATAAGAAATGTTAGTATATAACACATAATAGTCAAATGGCGCAATATTTACCATTTTTCACATTTTGGCCGCCATTTTTGCAACCATTTTGAGCCAAAGTGACTAAATTTTGGAACCAATGAGTTGGAATATGCATAATAGATGGAATGTTTCACTAAAATTGCACAGTTCTGCCCATTTCTTGATGAAATATGACTAGAAATCACAATGGTGATTTTGGGAAAATGTTATACCGCTCTCTGTAAAATCGAATTTTTGAGGGATCAGAAGGGTTTCTGACTTCATGAATGGCATATTTCATTGCTCCAATGGTCAGTTAACATGAATAGTACAACATAATTCTCAATCAGTACCAAACAGCATAAACTGATCTAAAAGATATTAACTCTTTCGTTGTCGAGCTAATTTTACACCTAAATTGCCAGAGAATTTATGAGAAAACTGATTTTATTGTGGAAAAGTATGATACAATAATAGTCTTCTTCTTATGAAATAATGTTTCAAATATCAAGGACATGTATGTATGTGATTAGCCAAAGAATTGCGGGTGAATATTTTGCCGAAGAATATTCACGACAATTAAGGGGCATAACTCCTTGTAACCCAAGGGAAATAACTCCAAATAAGGATTTTTTTTGCAATAATCCAATTGAAAAATGGCCCACAACCTGCTATATTCAATATTAGTATTCCAACGATGATGATCTGATAAATCTTTCTACTGTCTTTCTCATTTTAAAAACTTGTAAGAGTAAATTAGGGTCTAGTTCTGGTATAGCTGGACCATATGTGACGAGCTACACAATGCAGGAGCCGATTTAGACTTTAGTTGCGACAGTTTACTACGAAAATAGCTAGGTTTTTTAATTGAGGAAAATGGCAATTTTGACTGTCAAAAAACAAAACAAAAATTGTGATATATAATTAAATCTCTAACTACAAGCTTATCATCATTGTGCTATAAATAAAATAACAAAAATGACACATATGCATGTGGTCTAAACTGTCACTGAGGCACGCTGGGGCCTGTGGGAGTTTATAATCACGCCGTTTGTTTTCAAGTGAATTACGTTTTTACCTTGAAAAATAGGTGATTCATTCAGCAAAAACGGCAATTTTGACTATTAAAAAAACTAATAAAACAATCTAAAGTACACATAATCTTTATTGTAATGTTATGTTGTCATACTATCATGTTTAAATTAGTTAATGCATTGGTAAAATGCAGATCTTTCATATAAACAATTGTCTAAAAATATTTTTCTGAAATTGTCGGCCATTTTGGATTTCCGACTGCGGATCTTACATTATGTTTACAAACTTATTTCATTATTTTAATTTTCAAACGTCTTAAAAAGGATTAAAAATCAGATATATACTGCAGAATTTAATTAGAAACAATTAAAACAATAATTTTATGAAACTTGAAAAACTTTTTTATTATTGTCATACAGTTGTGATCAAAATAATTACGGTTACAATTATGGCCGATAATATCGGCCCTGGCAATTTACCAACCGGACATTTGGGCCGATAATATCGGCCCCTGGCAATCAAAGAGTTAAAGAAAACAAATTAAATTTTCCACTTCCAGCTGCAATTTTGGCCGCCATTTTGAGCCAAAGTGACAATTTTGGTACTATTGAGTTGGAATATGCATTAAAAATGGAATGCTTCACTAAAATTGCACAGTTCTGCCCATTTCTTGATGAAATATGACTAGAAATCACAATATTAATTTTTGGTAAAATTTTATACCGCTTTCTGTAAAATCAAATTTTTGAGGGATCAGAAGCGTTTATGATCCCATGAATGTCATATTTTATTGCTCCAATGGTCAGTTAACATGAACAATCCAACATAAAGTCACAATTCTCAACCAGTACCAAATAGCATAAACTGATCTTTAAGATATTGGAGAAAAAAATCAAATTGTCCACTTCCAGCTGCCATTTTGACAGCCATCTTGGACGGTGAGTTCCAATTTTACCTTATATAAATGGTGGCATTTTGTCTTATCTTCACAAAAATGTATACATTTGTATACATATTACAAGACTTTCTCACTATAATTTGCATCAAACTGACTTAGTGACCCATCTGAAAAACGGTGGCCATGTTGAGCGCCATCTTGTACAGGTTCCACTTAACCAAAAGCTGGAACCAGCTGGATTATGATCAGGGATATAGTGAACAATATATGTGCGAAGTTCGATTCTTCCATTCCAATAATATTGCCCCAGTTCAGGTCATCAGATGCAAATCTGGAACACTTGAATATGTTTTATTTCTCATATCAAATACATTTACATGATATTGGCAAGAATAGATATGTACATGTACCGGTATATACAAATATATTTTACAAGAGAATGGTAGCATATAGACATATATAGATTCCGATTGCATGGCTTCTCTGGGCTTAAATTGGCAAGAAAGGAGTTTACAACAACAACAAAAAATTATTGGCAGCATCAAGGAGACATGGTAAACACAACAGGACTATGGTGCATAAGTCTTCCAAATTCAGCGATTGTAGTGACACGAAAATTTACCCCCTCAACGTCTCTGTAAAGACAGCACTAATTTTTCTCTCAGACTTATACCATTATTTATGAACCTGACCCTGGTGGAGATAGTAAAATTATAGACAAGATTGATTCCCGAATGGACTCTTGTTTTTGTTTTGATGATGGATATGTTATTTTGCTGTGCTAAAAATAGCACCAGGGCCCGATGCATAAATAACTAATGTAGCCGATTTGGCCTACATTACTAGGATAATCTGCGATATCGAACCATAGCAGGCACCAGTAGTGGGCAAACCTGTGGGGCAACATTTATACTCAAAATGATTAAAGGTGTATTCAATTAAAAATTATTCAAGCATGGAATTTGCCAGCATTATTGAGAATGTTTGAACAACACCCATATATATTTACACACTAAGTGTTGTCATCACTAAATCCAGCATTCTGATTGGTCGGCGCCCACGTGGCTAGTTGCAGTTATTTCTCGGTGAATGCGTAACGCCTCATAACACCAAGCTAATAACACCATCGATACGTCATTAGGTTTGGAAAGACGAACGCGTAATGCTTTGGGCGCATTTTGACTCGCGCAGGATTGACTTAATACATCATCGGGTTTCAACATGAAGAGAAATTGTTCCTATTAACTTTTGCCAAGGGTGCTATTGGGTATTTTGGGCTGATCTTGTCACGATACACTTTTCGATTTAAATATATTTACAAAAGCGGCTTTTTCTCTAAATGTATATAAATATAAGGATTAACTGTCATGTGGACTATTTTTATGGAGATGTAACGGTGAGGTAAGTGGACATAACTTGTATGTAAAACCCTTCGGGTTTTACACAAGTTATGTCCACTTACCTCACCGTTACATCTCCATAAAAACAGTCCACATGACAGTTAATCCTTATATATGAACCAGTAGGGAAAAAAAAAACCCCGGGCGATGAAACATGTCACATGATTAACAATTCTTTCTGATAGCTTTCACATTTTTGCATAGATACAAAGACTTGCAATATTCAAAATTGATAAAACTAATTGATATATATTCTTCTTCATGATACAAGGAATCTAATTGTGCGATTTAAAGACGCCAAATTGGTGTCATTTGGATGAGAGATTGGGGGGGGGGGCACTAAATTTGATAAGAATGGGTTTAGTCGCTGATTGCCACCACACTTTTAATATACAAAATCATCCCCATGGTATGAGGAGTCTAATGGTGTGGCTTAAATCTTTCAAAAGTGGCCTCATTCGAGTCAGGGGTCCACTGAAAGGGAGAGGGGCACCAATATTGATACACAATATTTTTAGTGCCAATTTCCACCAAATTGATAAGCATTCTTATCCATGATACGAGGGATCTAATCGTGTGATTTAAAGATGCCATATTGGTGCTGTTTGCGTGAGATATGGGGAGGGGAGGGGTGTGCACCAAATTTGATAAAAATTTGTTTAGTCGCCAATTTGCACCAAACTTATAAATAATCATCTCCATGATATCAGGAGTGTAATTGTGTGGTCTAAGGATGTTACAAGTCAGTGACAGTCGAGTCAGTGGTGCATAGAGGTGAGCGGGACACAAAAAATTATAACAATATGTTTAGCGCCGATTTCCACCAGATTGATACATATTCTTCTCCGTGATACGAGAAATCTAATCGTGTGGTTTAGATACACCAAATTGGTGCCCTTTGGGTGAGAGATATGGGACCTTAGGGGTCATCTCAAAACTAAAATCGGTAAAATGGGCAAAAACACCAATTTTCCCGATTGATAACGCTTTGTGGAAGTCATTTCTACCGATAAAATACCGATTACAACGTTTTTGAACAACGCGTCGATTGGTGAAATCGGTACCGATTTTTCCGATTACGTCAATTTGTGACGGTCACAATCGGTACCGAATCTACCGATCAGAACGTACGTTTCAGAATAACGTCGCTAATGATCGCAGCGCCTGAGTACTTCGGTATCGCCGTAGCCTATTAGTCTAGCAACACATGTTTTTTTTATGTAGGCCTATATATTATCTAGTTAATAGGCCTACCGGTACCACGAACGCCTGTGTTATATTGGCGACCATTCATTCATTGTCAAATCTTTCGACTGGTATTTGTGATGTAATTGGTATAAATCATCACGAAATGACAGTCACAATGCTATGCCAAATGTGCAGTTTCAATCAATCATAGCCTGATAATGAAGTATTTATATCAGCTAATTACGTATTAGGTAATTTTCGTGGGACAAAGACACGCCTATTTTAAGTTTGATCGACAGCTGTTGTTTTAACTAATTGTCGTAGAGCCAACTCACTCGACACGTTTTAGTTGGGATAAAAAATAGATCCATGCACTGGTGATTTGTAAAGAAATCAAATAGAGAAAATATATCCTTACCCAAACTAAAACATAATTAGTGATTCAAAAGAATAAAATGGTCAATTTAAGCGAGTCACCGGAACATTTTTTAAGAAAATGACGGGGTTCTCCGAAAACGGATACCTACTCAGTGCGCGTGCCAGGTACCACGAATCTGTTTACGTTTTGACAAACACATGCTTTCGAGTGTCTGTATTACAAGATCCCGCACACATCATGTGTACATTCTGTTCTGAGAGTGTTCTGTTCCTGTAGTCCCTCCTTTGCACGAGGAGCACCCCATATATAATGGGTAACAATATTGATCTCGTAAATAAAGAGTCTACTCCAGTCTGGCCCGGTAGCATGGATGCATAGACTATCTTTGCCCCCCCCCCCCAAACCTCGACGAGAGATCGCGATCATCTAGCAAAAACCAAATTAAAAACCCACCCCAGCCTGTCTGGAGACACATTCGCATATGAATAGAATGGCAACTTGGATTCATATATGCGATTAATTTGGGGAGATTAACATTAGATCTGTCGATACATGAAGATTATAGAAACGCGACACACACCAGGAAAACGTTTGAATCTGCCGGGCGACATGCGATGGGCGGAGCTTTACGGGATTCAGCCAATCACGCAACGAATAGATAAACAGTGAAGAAATATCACAATACATTCTGATACATTGCAGATAAAACACGTTAATATGTTAAACAATTAGTAATAATTGAATGAGTATGCAGATTATGGTAAATGGTAATTGATATGACAATCAATGATGATTAAAGTGTAATTTGATGAGATGAAAGTGGAGTGAAAATCATACAATTTATCAATTTATGTGCATATCTAAAGTACGGATTCGGAAACGAAAAAAATATTTCCGATGAGAATAATTGTTACTGCCAATTAATCTAATAATACCTAAAAGAATGCAAATAAACCACTATCTGATTTTTTTTTCGATGGAAAATCCACGACCATCTGGGCCCTAGATCTATGTAGGCCTATAACAAAAATCGAACATAAAACGTCTCAATCGGTACCGATTTCACCGAGTGTTTTTGCAACTACGGCGTTAACTTTTTCATACATGTACAACAACAAATCGAACGTTAAAAGTTTCAATAAATCGGTACCGATTTCACCGATTGAATTACCGACTGCGACGTAATGCGTTCACTCATGGATATTGATCGGTAAAATCGGTACCGATTTTACCGCTAATGACGCTACTAACGTGATTACGCTGTCTGACTTTACCGATTATTTTCCGATTCAAAAGGCTTGAATACAATCGGTAAATGGCAATCGGTACCGATTGTAGTTTTGAGATGACCCCTTAAATTTGATACGAATTTGTATACTCACCAATTTTCACCAATTTTATATATATGCATCTCCATAATGAGTCTAAGTGTGTGGTTTAATGGTGACAAAAGTGGTGCCGCTTGAGTCCGAAATAGAGACGGGAGGGTCACTAAAATATTATTCTACTTATTTATGTGGGCAGTAGCCTCTATACGGGCGCCTTTGGCGCATAAGATACTATGGGTGGCGGGATGGGGTGGTGGGTGGGATCTCATTATTCTACTTATTTATGTGGGCAGTAGCCTCTATACGGGCCCGATACTATGGGTGGCGGGATGGGGTGGTGGGTGTGATCTCATTATTCTACTTATTTATGTGGGCAGTAGCCTCTATGATGGGCGCATAAGATACTATGGGTGGCGGGATGGGGTGGTGGGTGTGATCTCATTATTCTACTTATTATTCATGCATAGATTAATATGGCTTTTAACTGATATAATTTCAGATATTCACATCAGTATTTACAATTGAAGCTATTCTGAAGATCATAGCTCTGACAAAGTACTACTTCAAGAATGGATGGAATGTTTTTGATCTGATTATTGTTATTGCCAGTCTTGTTGATTTGGGATTAGAGGACATAGATGGTCTCTCTGTCTTCAGGACCTTCAGATTGGTAAGTATTCTTTAGGGCCCTGCTAAACTTCGAAGATTTGATTCGGTGTTACATCGGCGACCAGATTTGGGATCGATACCGAATCGGCCCATTCTTTCCCGTTTATGGGGACAAACAACTAAATTTGTTATTTATGGAGCTCAATTGACATGGCAATTGCCGCATTGTACCATTGGGGTAAAATGTAGTAAATATATAGGTCAAAAGTCAATATATTTATGGTCCATATCTATATCAGTATTGCGAATGTCTGTCTGTCTTTAGAAATTTACAGGGGACCATCTAGATGATACCAAAGGGGTCTACTAGGGGTAACTTTTTACGAGAAAGATAATGGTGCGGGTTAGAATTTTCTAAAGTGACGCAGTTGTTGTCAGGGGCAGAAAAGGGGGAGGGGCAGAATTTTTGTGTGTTGCCGATTGCAACGAAATTACATATAATCATCCCCATGATATGAAGAATCTAATGGTGTGTTTTAAATATGTCATAAGTGGCGTCGTTCGAGTCAGGGATGCACGGAAGGGGATAGGGGCACCAAAACTGATAAAAAATATTTTTAGTACCAATGACCATCAAATTCATACACGTTCTTCTCAAATGATATGAGGAATCAAATCGTGCTGTCTTGTCTTTCTGTCTGTCTTTCTGTCTGTCTGTATGTGTTCTATAAATAACTCCACGGGGTACAATCGAGATGGCGCCAAGGCGGTCTAAGAGGGTTTTTCGATTTCCACCTAATTGATATATTATTCTTCTCAATGATACGAAGAATATAATCGTGTGATTTAAAGACGTCAAATTGCTGCCATTTGGGTGAGAGATGGAGGGGGTCATAACTATGATAAGAAATTGTTTAGTTGCTGATTACCACCAAACCTATATATAATCATCTCGAGTATATCATGCATCCATGAGTCTAATGGACGTGATTTAAATATGTCAAAAGCGGCGCCGTTAAAGTCATGCATGAGGATGGCAGTTGCAACAAAGCTGATACAAATATATTTATCACTAATTTCCACCAAATTCATTCACATTCTTTTCTAATGATACGATGAATTAAATCACATTTGGTGTCGTTTGGGTCACAGATGGCGAGAGGCTATGCACTCTCATTGATAATATTGCTATTTGCCGATATCCACCGATAAGTTGTATATAGTCACCCAGGCCATCTTCGACTCCATATCATTTTAAGGAGTTTTTGGCGTTCAAATTTCACAATCTCGACAAATGGTGACCCAATTAAGTCACTTGAACAATTATATCTTCTCAACTGTCATATTTATATGGGGATGCAGGCCTTAAGATTCGACGAGAATCACCGAATCGTTTCTCATAATGATTCTCGCGAATCTTTTAAATTTTCAGTGCTTTATGACTAACTTGATTCAGCATTTGATTCTCGCAAAATTAAATATATTTTTAGCCATGGGATGGTAATCAGGGCATTCACATAATGAGCTAGCAAAAACAGATACTTAGAAGAAGCATTAAAAGTATATTTATCATTCTATTTAAGAGATACATATATTCTTGCAAACTGAGAGACCTCAAACCATCAGAGGATTGCATAATAGAATGGCTCATGTATGTATATAACACAATTGAGTCTGTTCCATTCAATACAGTTTCCACAAAGAAAGTTACAATTTCTCAAGAGATATGGAAATGTATCGAAGGCCCGTAAAAAAATAATGGTCATAGTGTGCATTAAAATATGTTTTCTTCTGATATAAAAGAAAACGCAGTCAGTAGCACATGACTTTTCAGGATCCTCCAATACTGACATCTGACAAGGGCATATCTGCCCGATACAGCAGATTTTTTAGAACAGACTAACATAAACAACTCAAAATCTCGCTCTGTATCGGGCACATGTGGCTGATATACATGCGCTGCAACATTTTAAACTGAGGATATTTAGCCATTATATAGCACAATGAACAAAAGAGCACCTGGACATTAATTATATTTCTATATAGTATATATTAACCCTTTGAGTGCCAGGTCCGATTTTTGTATCGACCCATATACCCTGTGCCAATGCATTCTCTTATATATGCGAGTCGACCATAGGTCGCCTCGCATAGATATATAAGAGAATGCATTGGCCTAACCCAAAAAAAATAAAAAAATTTAATTTATATGTTTTTTTTTTGTTTTTTGTTTTTTTAGGGCACTCTACAGACCATAAATTAGGGCCGATGAGATCGGCCCCTGGCACTAAAAGGGTTAAAACATCTGTATCTTCATGGAGATATGATAGCCAGGTGTCCTCAAGATCTTAGTCCAACCAACTAGATTGATTGAGAGATCTATATGTAAAACCCAATTGTCGTCTTATTTTTGCGAACTAATATGTTTATGATGTTCATGTATCATGTTATATAAACGTCTGAAGTAAATAAATAAATACTTCTTTATTGGTGGAACGGATTAATCGCGATAAACAAAATGACAATCGACAAGGTGGGCCACTACTTATATTCCATGACTGTGTAAGAATCATGTTTTGTGGTGCTATTTGAATATACAATTTATGAGGTTAGGTGTAACACTTTGAGCAAGAGTATTCTCTATTCCCAACAAATATCCACAGCATGCAGAGGGTTTCACATCACTTTAACCTGGGCAATGCCGGGTAAGGGGGTCATCTCAAAACTACTATCGGGATCCTGATAAATATCCCCGATAGGATACCGATAACTCAAAACTATCTTCTAAATTTCCCGATAGTTCCCGATAGAGCGGTTGCCATTTCCTGAAAATATTCCGATACATTATCTAAATATTCCGATAACACACTGATTTCCCGAAAATTTCCCGATAACTTCCCGAAAGTAATGCCGACAACTTTCCGATAATTTACCCATTTATTTCAAGAACAAATATGTCTGTTTTGATAATCGATGAATCGAGCATGCTGCTTTGTTTATTTGTTTCTGTTTCCGGTTGAATGTGTTGTCATTACTTTTGGATTCGTCCACAGATTCCTTCGTAAGCACATTTTTATTGGGGTGGAAGCTTGTTTAAAAGAATTAAAACTCTTCATGTTTCAAGTTTTGATTCCAAGTTATTAAATTGTCCATTGAATTATTTTTGCATATTATTCATACAGCACATATCTCCTAGAAACTCTCTGAAGGAAACATAAAAAGAAATGGTTTCATAAAGGTAGTATCCCTTCAACACTAGCAATAGACTGTTCCAAAGTGAACGTGATAAAACATTCAAATATATATTTGATAAAAATCGAATAAATTACCAAACATGTGAAATAAATGCCATAAGATTACGATAATTACTACACATTGGCTTCAAATAGTTGATTTTCAATCGCAGGTATCTTTCTTCAAACAATGTTTGAGAACTATATTGATCGGCTGATTTTCCCCATTTGCGCTTATTTTTTGGTGCCATCAGTTTCAAGTAAACAATTCACGCTGCCACGATTTCGATTCTTCATTCAAGAATAAATTTGTTCTCAAAACTACGGCCAATAAATATAATTTCTCCCGTGTATTTTTTTTATCAACCATACTCAGTGTAAAATTGACAAGGTAATTCTTAAAATATAGATAACGAAATGCGCTAAATCATTACTTTTGAAAATGGCGCGTCTTGCACGTGTTTCTCATCGCCGCCTATACTGACACAAATAAAAATTAACACAAGTTTTACGCAGTCAATTCTTTAACATCACAATTTGGCGAATTTCCTGGAGACTATCTAAGTGATAATGTGCAGTGAATGTGAACATTAGTAATCACACATTGAAGAACAAAATAATCAGTGCTGACAAAAATGTTTACCCTTTTGAGAACCTCATATGTATGTTCGTACTTGACCCAGTTATGATCGATAGATCCCTGCACATTTCGATGCGTCGATCATGCGCGTCATATATGACATAATATTTATTGGCAAGTCATTTTTATACGCCCTTTTGAAAAAAAGGCCGTATTATAGTATTGGTCTGTCCGTCCGTCCGTCCGTTAACCTGTTGTCCGGATGATAACTTTAGTTGGAGTGAACCAAAATTAGTAAAATTTGGTATGTGGGTTTATTAGCCGAAAAGTAAGTTCAAGTTCGAATTTGGGTTCCGCCCGCCAATTTTCACCAGAGTTATGCCCCTTATTTAACATTTTTTGACTTAGAAAATCCTTGAAATTTGTTGTCCGGATGATAACTTTAGTATAGTTTATCGGAATGAATCCAAATTTGGTATATTACTTTCTCCCACCAAAACACAGGTCAAGTTCGAACTTGGGTTCTGTCTGACCATTTTTGGCAGAGTTATGCCCCTTTTTCGACTCCGAAAATTCAGTTTTTCTTATGTTTTTTGGTTTCCGGATGATAACTCGATTTTGGAATGTGTATACGCAAAACCCGTTTTTTCAAAATACAGCTCAAGTCCGAATTTCGTTTTAATCCGATAATTTTTGCGAGAGTTATGGCCCCTTTTTGACGTAATTTGACTTAGAAAATCCCTGAAATTTGTTGTCCGGATGATAACTTTAGTTAGAGTGAACCGATTTCAATCAAATTTGGTATGTGGGTTTATTAGGAGAAAAGACAGCTCAAGTTCGAATTTGGGTTCCGTCCGCCAATTTTCACCAGAGTTATGCCCCTTATTTGACGTAATTTGACTTAGAAAATCCCTGAAATTTGTTGTCCGGATGATAACTTTACTAGAGCTTATCGGATTCAATGATAATTTGGTGTAACAGGTCAAGTTCAAATTTGAGTTCCGTCCGCCAATTTTTACCAGAGTTATGCTCCTTTTTTACCAGTTTCCGCCGACCCAAGAGAGGGCGTATATTGCACACCCAGCGTAGCTCTTGTAAAACGATGGACTGGGTATTAATATCGCTAAAAGTACGCGCATTTGAGATATCAAACTAAATAAAAGTTAGCAAGACCATCTTTTTGAAAAAAGATGACGAAATATAGGGGCCTGCTACAAATAAATCACATCGAGTTACCTTGATCTTGATGATGCAATCGTGAAATTTGACACTGTCAACATAATTAGGCTATGTTCAAATGCAGCCTATTTATAATTAGTAGTAATTACAGAAAACGAAATTAATGTAGAGTATGAAAAGCAGCCCATGCACACATTTAATTGCCAGTTAAATGTTATGATTGCTTCGCGTATTTATAACTTTTGCACTGCAGATTTGTATGGAATTTTCCATTCATATTTTCACAGATCTGTATAGACGCTCTTTATTTACCATATTACGATTCATGAACAAACTATGGAATATTACTGCTAAATTGTTAATGCTAAACCTTTACATGTACAACAGGACACGCCCCCATATGTCATGTTACGAATCTCTATATACTCTTGACTAAAGGGTAGAGAACCGAGTAGATATTCATTGCGTGCATGATCGATGTACCAGCCCCCCCCCCCCCCCCCTCGAAACTGCATGACCATGCAGAATGTAGGCATAACAGCAAAATTTCATGCTTAAAGTTTAACCCACTGTGGAGTTATATTTTTCTTTCTACTGCTGTCTACTGGCTAGTTTTGTTGTTTTCGATCCATGCATGTGCTGGTAAACAAAAATGCAATTGCGTTATAAAGCACATCGAATGCTGTCGCACATTGCAATAAATTTCGCCTAGGCTATTTTTTTTGGAATATACGTACAGGCCCGATATTTTTTTTAAGCTGGAGTTTGATGTTTGAAATTGTTTTATTTTAAAATCCATTCACTGTGTGAAATCTGATAATGATTTGTCTTCTTCAAGACATACTCGAACTGCAATGCCACGTGTGTTGTTCCCAGAAACGTAAATATCGATTACCCTAATTCCTGGAATCGGGCTAAAAATAGAACATACGGCATCTCATGTTAAGACTGCACTCGATTGCATGTGCATGCATTAATTGTGTCGTCGGCGATTCGCGAATAAATACAAATCGTTTTACATAAATTTGCTATAATATATTTATATCTTTATTTCCTCCACATTTAAAAGTCGGATGTATTTATACATATTACAAACACAAGCTTTGAGATAGTATACAACTGCACACATATTTGGGTATGCTCCCCGCGAATTGATTTTGAAGATTTCCCGATGGGTGGGTGTATTGTCCGGGTAAATTACCGATATTGTACATACGTAGCACCTACTGATAACCACAGTATAACATATAATAGTTCTACGACACGTGTCCCCCAGTTGATACTGTAAAACTTTATGATACTAACGATTTCTCATATTAGGAAACTATTAAATCAATAATATAAAAGATAGGCCTATAAAACATAAAATCCCGATAAAAGTCCGGAGTAATCCCGATACAGAAACTTTCCAAACAACATGCGCATTCTTTTCGGAATATGATACTCCGAAATGAAAGTAAACTCCGATAGAATCCCGAAAGACTATGTAAATATTCCGATAATTTCCCAATAATTTCCCAATAACTGCATATATATGCTATCGGGATCTATCTGGAAATAGGCTGATTTCCCGATAGTAGTTTTGAGATGACCCCTAACCCTGTTAGTACTTTTATATAGTGAGTGTTATCAATATTTTCTTCTAATGGATCTAAACGTGCATTTATACCTATGTCAACTTGCCAAGTTTGTTTTGTGCCATAATTATGCTAATTGCATATTTATCCATTGTAATCCCCCATACTGTTAATATCCAATGATCCACCTACATATTTAACATGTTAATTAAGATGGGCCCTCACATAAATGCATTCCGATGGAAAAGAAATGCGGGTATTGCAATCTTTTATTATAAATTCAGGGATAAAACGCACATGGTGGTTATATAGAGCTACCTCCCGTCAAACGGAATGCATTATTACTCGTAGCCCATCTGCCATGATCTGTGTACTGCAATCACAACTTTGCGGATTATTGTACTTGGCAGAAATAGATCACAGAGGTTGGCTGATTTATTTCACCTTGTTTTTTCACTGCAAATGTTTGTAGGTTTGATGTTGATTTTTTCACAACAGGGGAGATAATTTCAAAATGGCCACATACTGTCACAAGCTTGCCTGCTTTCATGGTAGAATTGATTTTGTGTCTAGTTGCACCCACTATGTTCCCAATAGAAACAACTGAGCCGACCAGCCAGCTAAGTACTTTGAGTTCTTGATTGTTGGGTCTATTGGTCAACACGGGTAGTGCATATTCTCAACTTTTGGGGAGTTTTGCATGTAAATCCCCATTCAAAATTTTTCACTTTACCTCCCCCTTAAAAATTGTGTGCTTGCTTTTGGGGCACTCTGTAGTTACATACGTCAAACTAGTTAAGGTATGCAACACTGAATTTATTAAAGATTGGGAGATAACTATGCAGTGTTTGTCACATTCTGTGGAAATTACCTTATTTTACATGTGAGTGTGATGTAATTCACTAATTGAGGCAAGTATTTAACCCTGTTTTGGTAGTTTTTGAGCAGGAACAATGTATTGCGATACATGGTATTTGCGTGTTTAGTTCGATTGTGTATCATGAGCTTGCGTATCGCGGTACACCAGTGTCCCGGTGAATCTTGACACCATTAGTTGTGACTGATAACAGAATAATTTTGGTCATATACCAATATCCAATATTTTTTCTTTTATCAAGCCCTGCAGATAGAAAAATTTACATTTTCATGATATCTGACATTAAAAATGAGTCAACATGGGTCATAACTCCGTTAAAATTAGGTGGACCAAACTCAAATTTGACCTGTATTTTCATGTGAGCAATTTAACATATTTGGATAACTAAAACTAAAGATTTTGAAGGCACTTATTCGAAAAATACTCATCAAATCTGGGAAAGGTTTTCTGTTCTGTAATCATCATTGTAAAATGTAAAAAGTAGATATAAACATGGAAGGATTTTTTAAATGCAATCTTCAGCTCAAATTGTCAAGTCAAGTTTTGTTTTTGGTGGTCGGTTCGGGTTTTTTTTTTTTTTTTTTTTTTTTATAAAAGCGCGGTTTCGGTTCGGTTTTCAGTTATATTTCAAAATGCAATAAACCTGCTGACTATTGAGCCTATTGTACTGACCAATGATGGTGCTATGGGTGCCTCTGTTTTATTTCCCGGGCTGTAAAAGTGGTCACATCCAGTTACATTAAAGTTGTGTATCCATGACGTGACTTTGTGCACATGATGGCTTCACTTGAGATGTGCTTTCAAATTGCTCGTATTACCATACTCCGCCGCAACATTCTTCAAAACATAACGTACATTTGCAGTACTTGACATTGGCCTCCCCCTGGCTTAATATGCAGGCCCGTATTGTTTTCACTGTTCAATACCGCACAAAGTCACAACCACTGTCACCCAGAAATATTTGGCTATTTGCAAATCTGTAACTTTTGCTGCGGACTACTGACATTTTCATGGAAATGCCAATTCAAAATTTATCATTTGACCTCCTCCTTCATATTTCAGGAAGAAAACAAATCCCCACTGCTCGCTGCTTTGGGTGCTTATCTGCATGTGTATTTATTTTTCAATAAAATAGTTTACCAAATGCAATCTTCGAATTCACGAACAAAGTTTTTACCACCAAAACATCACTTCAGTTAATTAGACCTGCGTCACTCGTTTTATGGAAATTCCCATGATGTAATCGGACTGTTACTTCCCCTCCTCACATACCTTTAAAATTGGTCTCATCTAGTTCTGATTAGGCCGTGTAACCATGATGTTCGCACATGTGATCGCCGGAATTATCTCATTAAATAGGGAGACGCACCACATGCTTGTCATAATACACATTCCCCTCCTGCTTGCCTTTAATAGTGGACTATTCTGGTTCTGATTAAACTGTGTAACCATGATGTTCGCATGATGTCTGCGATACAACACTGACGATATAGTCATCGATACGGGTGATCAAACAATACATATCTCGATACACAAATCGCATGTTGTTATTACCTACAGCAGGCTAGCAGTCGCACGAACGAGAAAGATGGATGTTGAATCAGTATCTAACATACAATTAAGGTACCCCCCCTCTGACCCCCTCAATAAATAATGAATCACGGAATAACAGTGAGGCCACTCGGGCCAACAGACTGTATTGTATCAATTTGCATGTACAGCCAATGAGATGACATCTTCATGAAACAGAGTCGCTAGTGAACCAATGATCTTCACAAGCACCTGACTTGAGTGACCTGACCTCAATTACAATGACATATTTTAATAGTACATGCGCATGCAGAAATTGAGCGACGTTGTCAATAGCGTGTCGTTTAGAGTCGGTGGGAAACCTTTTGATGTGTGTTTTAATTTGTGTTTCACTGTTAATCAGAGTGACGCAGCCACTTTAGTCTGGGACCGTCTAGCACTTTAGACTTAGTATTAACATATTCAATCGCATACACGTCACATACATAAAGTGTAGCCTCTGTGCACTGGCCCACTGGGGACAATGAACCCTCCCAGTTCCCGATAAGTTGACAGCTTGACAGGAATCATTAATATAAAGCCCCTCCCATTTAACTGTCAATCTCACATTTACTGAGAGAAATGAAGAGACGACGTTCCTCGTTGGTCAGCAGGTAGTGTTTGTATTCTTTGTAATTAATTGTGTTCTGACAACGCAGTGTGACAATGCACTCAATGTCGTCTTTATTAGACCCCGAAGCCACGACAAATAGTTTTTGTGGCTGGCTCAATCAATTTCGTGGCTGGTTAGCTAGCTAAGCTGGCTCAATCGCGACGTTCATGGCTGACAAAATATGGCGGGTCAGCCGGCTGAGACATTATCATTCAGCGTATTTACATTTCCGAAATTGTCCTAATCCCCAGTTATAGACCCCAAGTCCTTCATTTATTTTTGCCATTATGGAAAAGCCCAACACCAAAAGAATACGTGCATGTGGTCTGGAAATCTATGGGTTCACCAAAGACGCTAAAAAAATGCAAGAATGTACTATGTAGTTTCCCCACCTAATCGGTATGTTACATTGGGACTTCTGTCGACTTCAGATTGCTATCATCACTGGCATCTTGCAATATATGCATGCATCATTGAAGGATGAATCCAATAGTAATGATATAATATTTCAAGCTATTTTCTACAGGTTATGTGCATACATTGACAAATGCCAGCAATGTCTGCATGAAACTGCATGAGTTGTGTCGAAATAAACAATTTATATTTTAACCCTTTCAAGTTTCAATGCTGAATAGATTCTCCCATTCAGTTAGATGAAAGCATGCATTGGAACAGTCTATTCCACATTGAGAGTCCCAGGTGTTCTGATAATATAACAACCATGCAGTGTCCATGCATGTATGCCGATATTAGGCAATGCGCTTGATATATATGTACACGGCTCAGCCATTTTAAAATTCTGGTGGTGGAGTTTTTTTCATGTGGCTGACGTTAGGATAATATATGGCTGGCGGCGGCTTGTGGCCAATATGGCTGGCGGTGGCGGTGTGCGATGGCGGCTTTGGGTCTTTAGTCTTTATTATACTTCCAGATCGGTACTGCCAATATAGTAAGCACATCTTTGCGAGTACTTGTACTTGTATCCATGTAAGCATACTGTCCTTTCATTGTCGCTATTTATCAGTGTATACAGTCTGTATGAAGACTCGGTAATATCACTATAATTTTAGGTAAGTAAAATCGCGATACATATCGTATCATGACCTCTGTATCGCGATAAACATCGATACACCCCCATACCCCGTATCGTTACACCCCTAATGATCGTCAGGATTATCTCATCAGGGGGGACACGTGGCACGTGCTTACGGAATAGACATACTTTACTGTGGGCACAGTGTATCCATTTATGATATTTTCGTTTTTACATCAGTTTGATTAACATAATGACACATCTTGCCTACAGTAGAGCTTCACGGTATCCACCTTCACAATACTGACTATGGTATTAAATTCAATACCGCGGTATGACTAAATACCGTCAAGAATAATGTCTGAACATTTTGCTAGTTAAGATCCTTTGGAACATGCAGTACGCAATTCAATATTCACGTGTGAATGCAGTGTCACGCGGACTCGCGAAAAGAGGACAACGCAATGCATGTCGCTTGTGATCTTAACAATGTGTGGGGTACTACTGACATCGCTTATGCAAACAAAAAACAAACAAGTATTTAGTTCACAATTTTTATTTCATAACAAAGCATATTATTCAACAGTAAATTACATATTTGCTGCGAGAAACAATAACATATTAACCTTTTCTGGTTTCAGGCATGAACGTTTCGGTTCAACAATCCGTCCCGACTTACTGGTTTGTTTTCTAAAGAATTTATACCATGAGGGGATTTAAGTCCAGATTATACTAAAAAGGTCCCCAAGCAATACGTATTTATCTGTGGTGTCTCGATGGTGGATAATCATTAGCACGGAAACAATTGTGAGAGTATGGTTTACATTTCATAATTGTATGGATGGCGACCATGGTCTAATTTTTGCTTTGTGTACACTACTTTGAGCTGCATATGAGACGACTATAAACACACATCCATCAGCGTACAACGTGTTGGCACTGCATTGTGATAATTGATTTTCGCACTTTGCTGCAGTTACGCTCTGGGCGACTGGCTGGTTACTGTTTCGTCTTGCTGGTTCTCGTTTCATCTCGCTGGTTCTTGTTTCATCTCGCTGGTTCTCGTTCAATACTTACAGGCACGCTTTAGTGCCTCAGAATATGTATTTTATTGACATTTGCTGTCGTAAATCTGAATAAAAGAAGAAAATATAGTGTGCAGCGGTATACCGACTATTCAAGAAATCCAATACCGACTACACGGTATTAAAAATAAAACCGTGGTATGACTAAATACCGAAAAACCGTGAAGCCCTAGCATACAGTCTAGCATATGTCCTGCTAATTTAGCCATAAATATATGGGATACGTCATTGCAAACAAATAGTTATTTATCTTGTACTGCTAATTCACCACCATTGGTCTGAAACCCGGCACTGGCAGTCACCATTGCAAAGCCAGACGAAAGATGAATGTTTATTCAACCGAAACAAATATATATATGTTCTGTGATTCATGCAAATCTTCACGATAATATTAGCGACCACAGTACAGGTTACATTTACATGATTTGGTATCATTGAAATTTAATTTGAGCCATGGATTAGTGCAAAACACACTTGTGTGCTCTATGAACGATGCAAACAACATGGTAATTAATATGAATCGTAAATGGCACGTAGTGGAGCAACCACACATGCTGTGCCTCGGCTTGTGCAATCTTGTCTGGATTCTGGCCCACAAAGCCAACATGAACCATGCCATGACGTCTTCTCTGGTTTTCATGAAGCTAACTAATGAAATTGGTCTAAATGAAACTAATATGCCTAAATCACATGGGAAATCTTCAGAATTTGTGAAGTTGACAATTTTATTTTCATATCGTTGGTCCACTTCCAATTCCACAATTTAACAATCTCCAGACAGTTGCTAACTGGAAGTCACATGTCAATTTCACACAAAAAACGTACACGCCACGGTTGCCATCAGAATTTGGCTCATCGCTATATAGAAAATATAGACAAAATTATATGATGTCAATCATTCACCTGTGCACCAATGAGCGCTTCACGCGCTTGTGGTTGCCATAATGAAAATGTATTTATGACTGCAGTCATGAACTAATTCTCATGAGAATGAATATCGAAAAAGCTGCTATGTGTATAAAACATAACCCATTTTCTTTATAATTACCAAGTTGTTTGCATCATTAATAGAGCACACAAGTGTATTTTGTACTGATCCATAGCTCAAATTCATTCATTTGTTGCATATATTCTGTTTGAGTATAAAAGGAGATTGTCCCATAAATGGCCATATTTAGTGTAAGGGTACCCCTTTAATACTTGTAACAAAGGTCATAGTCAAGACACATTGATCATATAATATGGATAGTAGTTACACCACATAGAGTATTATAAAGGTAGTATTAAAAAAATCATTATTTATCATCAATTCTTCTGGTGTCAATATTTTGGTCTTTAAAAAAATATTCATTGTCAAAGGAATGATCATTGACTGGCACCTGACTTGCCCTGAAATAAAACTAATACCTCTCTTGGACATCAGTAATAAATCTTCACAGGGATTATTTCATGATTCTTGTTTATATAAAGCAGGTCTCTAAAGTTTCTATAATCATTTGGCACACCATTGACTTCTAATGTTAATCCAGATTGCTTTGTCATGTAGGTCCTTCTATTCACTTGGGTTCTCCCACAAAGTAAACCCATTGATTTTGCACATTATTAGGCATTGTATGAACTGTGTGGGCCATAGATTTCCATTACGCAGGTAAGCCTTTGTGTTGATGTGGTTATTATGCCTGCCTACTGTTACTGTATGGCCTATTCAGCTGTCTTTTGTTTATGGTATCTCAGGTCTCCAAGTATGAAATGTGGTTTGATCAAGTACTTCTTTTGATCTCCATTATAATGAACAACATGACCATGACCTCATGTAACCGCTCCTTTAGATAGCTGAGTTGGTTTAATAGTGGGCTGCATGACCTCTGAGCTTTGACACTGTCCCGACTTTGGGTCACCAACTGCATTCCCAGTACCATGAGCATTACTATAAATCGACCATCGATGCTGTGTTCAAATCACTGAAAATTATATCAGGAGCAAAAGCATCTCATATTAAGATACATCGAACAACTGGATAAATTTCATACCTCAGCTCCTCTCATAGTGTCATATACATGTTCTCGGCACATCGTCAGATCGGGAGCCGGCTCTAATGGCTGTTCTGTGTGCAACATTATGCGCACGTTAAACCCTTTGAACACTGTCCACTCGTATTACCCTGCCCTGGGTTCCCAACGTATAGATCCATAATTTTTTTTAATTTTAGTTCCATATTAAATTTTATGCATTCCCCAGTAAGAAATAACAATCAAATCATATGTTGAGTTTGCGTCATTCATGTGACCTTTTTCTTGTTTATAGCTTACTTACTAGGGTAGTGACATCATTGTTATTTGGTTACCTTGCCAACACTTCCTGTTATAAATTATTGTGCTTATAACTTTTTAATTTCGTTCCATCAGAATTATCCCCTGAAAACTTCATATGGACCATAAATGTTTTCCGATTTCTGTTAAAAACATGGCCGCTGGCAACCATCTTGTATTATACTCTTTGCATGACTAGATCCTTTGGCACACCCTATAGGCCACAACGGCACACCCCTCATCCGATCGTCATGCACCAATCTTCATAGGAATATTTTGGGTGGTTTCAGATCGGAGCCTCCAATTTTCTCGTGTTTCATATTTTAATCTGCTTGTACTCCCAACATCCTACAATTATTATGCCCCTGACCTTCCAAAGGAGGATTCGGGGGTATATAGTGGAGACCATCGTGCGTCCTTCCATCTTTATCAAATATTTCACAACACCGCTCAAGTATTGATAGTCTAATTTGGATGTCGATCTTTGGTATGCTAGTAGATCAGCATTGTGGAAAGGATCTCCACATAGTGCAGGTTTTGACTGCAGGTTTTAGCTCAACTTGACAAAGTCAAGTTTTAGTTAAATATTGCCATGGGTTGGCATCCGTTAGATTTCAAATTTGAATCCCATCGCCACACCCTGCATTTATTGGAGAAATGTTTTGAAAATTTACAGGCATGTTTTGGATTACCTCTAGATAAAAGTTATCAAATTTGAACGATTTTCGATGAAAAACATGGCCGGCAGCAGCCATCTTGGATTTTGCACTTTGCATGACTGAATCCTTTGTCATAGGCTACAGACCACATCCCTCATCCGATCGTCACCAAACTTCATATGGTGACATCTAGGTTGGAGCTATCATTTTTTTTCCCTGAAATTTCTCACAAAACATTCAAATTTGAATCCATTGCTGCACCCTGGAGCCCTAATTTATTTGAGTATTGTTTTAAAAATTTACAGGCATGTTTTGGATCACCTCTAGATTGGAGCTATCAAATTTGAACGATTTTCGATGAAACAGTTGGCCGCCTGCAGCCATCTTGGAGTTTAGCTCTTTGGATGACTAAACCCTGCAGACCACATCCCTCATCCGATCAGCACCAAACTTCTTCGGAGTGACCTCTGGATGGGAGCCATCTCAGATTTTACTCTTTCAATTAGTATTAACTGCATTCTTTGGTACTCCCTACATCCAAACTTTTCATCCGATTAATCCCAAACTATTGATTTCAGGGTAACCTCTAGTTACTTAAGCATATAAACTCTCCGAGTTCCCTATCGCTCTATGGACTGTAATATATGGCATGATCACATTTTCAAGTTGAGCTACAGTGTCATGGATGTTTTTATAGTGGGGTAGATTGTAGATTGTTCACTTTGTGACTAAACCATGAAACTTTGAACATATGTACATATAAACATACTATTTTTTTTTTCGGGGGGCTATTGTAATCAGCCCCGTGCGTCCCGTCCGTCCATCCGTGCATCCCGTCCATCCGTCCGGAGTTATAACTCCAGTAATGATCATCCGATTTGAAACTTCGTATGTAGGTGTCTCAACCAAGAACACAGGTGCTCTGCAATTCTGGGTTTTATCCGATGGCCTTTTATGTACCGGTAGTTATTTCCCTTTTTTCAACTTTTTTTTTACTTAGAACATTTCTCACTTTTTCGGTTTCCGGATGATATCTCAAGTTTGGATCCTTTAATTACAAATACCGTTTTTATGTGTATAAGTCATATCAAGATACAGGTTGAGTTCGAATTTGAGTTTGATCTGATGATTTTTCCTAGAGTTATGGACTTTTTTCGACTTAGAAAATTCAATTTTACTTCTTTTTTCAAACTCAAGTTTGGACTGTTCAATTGAAAAAAACATCCACTCCCTATTTATTCATACACCAACACATGATCATACAGCCAACATATGTATACATATGTACCCATCCATGACAATAGTACCCATACACTACTTCAATTACTATACAGTCAATCCTTGTATAGCTATTCACCTCACACATGACCATACAGTCACTCTCTGTATACCTATAGATCTCACCGTGGACACACCACCCATCACCATATGTGACCCACCATACCAAAATCAGTCTGAAGTCTCCAAATTGAAATTTTGAGATAATAGCACCATCTTATAGATAGAGCTTTCTAATCCATGATATAAGAACCATTATTAGGTCTTGTTCCCATCAAAAGTGATCATAATGTGAATGACAATTTCACATTACATAATTAATAAATCACATATATATGGTGCGTAAAATGGCTAAAATTTACTGAGAAAATCACATTCAAAGATTTTCAGGAATATTTGTCGACAGTCGATATAAAATTCCATAGCAACCAATATCTTGGTCAAAGTAAACCCTATCATGTTATATACCATTGGAAAGCGTAAACATGGCTCTATATAATGCTATAAACAAACTCCAATTTGGTACTGTCGGTTCAAAATAAATGGGGCAGATTCCAGGCATCAAATTCAGAGAAAATGGTAAAATTTCTAACATGGAACCGAAAATTGATGCATATGTTTTATGTCAAATTCATTTTTTTTTCATATTTCACTAGTATGAGACAATTTCGCATTACATCATTAATAAATCACATATATAACATGACCATTTGTGACAATATATAGTTGTGGTGGTAGGAGGATTTCCCTTGAAGTCACATTCAGTCATCATGTGGCCTCTTCCTGTTAACTTTTGGTGCCGGGCAAACAATGTCTCTCACATCCTCGCAAACAAATGGCCTGATCTTCTTGTGTAAATACTCTGGTCACATCCAGATGTGGCATTTTCAATGGCACTGGTCATTCAGCAGGAGGAAGCACATCACCATTCAAAATTCTGTATTGTTTTTCATCACTGTCAGAGTGCAGCTTATAGTAAACTATTCCTGGGCTATCACTTGTGAATCTGAAGTGTTGGTAGAATTTTATTCCTGGCAGAACTCTGAAGTATGGCTCCAAGAAATTTGTTGCCAGTCTATAGTTGCCACAATCTGTTGACCTGCCTCCGAACCTACAAACTGTGGAATATTTCCTCTGGACACTGCTATTCTTAACAACATTCTCGATGTTTTAAAGCAAGAAATGAGTGTTTTCCTGTATTTCTGCTTAAGTAGACCAAAACACCAGTCTGGGGCAAACTTTGTATGCACCAAGGGCGGATCCAATGGGGGTGCACCCGGCACGTGCCCCTTCTATTTTACATTGGGAGGTGTCCTGGTGCCATTTGTCTTGGGGCACCCAAAGATTTCGCACTGAATATTGCTAACATGAATGTAAAAACCACCCATTTGGCTTGTATTGCCGGTGCAGAATGAAGCTGATGGCTAGCTAAATATTAGGAGTAAAACTGAAAAATTCAGCATGTGCAATGGAGGAAATTAAGTGGTTGGATAGATGCATTGTATAGCCAACCGAAACACATCTATACTAGTACTAGAAGCCAATGAGATGCGTGAATATCACCACTATAAATGGCAGCAGCAGTCGCCACATGTAATGAGGGAAAACATGACAATTTCACTGCCCGTCTGCCTGCAAAAATACAAACAATATTAAACATGCATTTAAATGACCAGCTGATCAACTGTATTTTGTTGAATTTTAACACATTTGGACTGAGACTATAGAAGACAGACTCGAACTGGCCACATGCGGATGTCAATCAACTCAATGTGTATATCTGAAGTAATAAACTCATAGATCTGTTTTATTGTAAGTCCGGTACATGATCGATCATAATTGGGGAAGATACTGAACATGATAAACTTATATACTGGACATATACATGAATAACTTTATCAAATGTCGCTAATTTTACACCAAGCAGAATTCTTGTAGTACCGGTACAGTGAGGCCCTTCTGTAAATAAAGGGGAGTTAAACTAACTATGGCGACTAATCTGGCTTGAACTTTCGGTTGTCCATCAACACAATTTTCAGTTATAATCCATCTGGTTGAGATGAATGACTGTCCAGAGTCGTTAACTTCCTTGTAAACTTTAAATTTACTCCAATTTTCCAATTCCTGACATTTTGCAGCAGCTACAATCTCGCTATCTTTAGAAGATTTTGTTATGTTCACCTCCATATCAGTTACAGTACTTTCTTCCCTCGATTCTTCTTCACTTTCTTCACATAATTCCCACTTGTCCACTCCATTTCGAAAATCAATAGCTCTTACAGGCTTATCTCCATGTTCCTTTACATTTAGCCATTCTGCATATTTTCCGCCAACTTTACCACCACGACTCAGTATGTCAACATAACACCATTCATCATCTCCTTTTGGCACAAAACTAATAGATTGTCTCAATTTTGGACATTTCCATTTTCTGATGGCAAGTTCTGTTCAGAATCAGTTTGAAATGAAGAATCATCAGAGTCATCCGATTCCATCATGTCCGGTAACTTTTCGATTTCTTTATGAACTTTCTCAGAAGGTACACTAACTTCGTTTTTTTCTCTGTCGCCAACATCCGTTGAGAACTCACTTCCAACTTTAGCAATCCTACATGTTGGAACTCTAACTTCCGTGACGAACAAACACGATCTTTCCATCCTGTCCTAAAACCTTCCCAGGACCGCTCCATTCATGACACTTTTCCTTCTTGAAATACACTTTGTCGTCAATCTCATATCAATCTCCACTAGGCTGAACCTGATGTCTGAGTGCTCTTCGGATATTTTCAGATACTTCTGCTCCGATGAATGTTTGGCGAGCGCTGTGCAAAGCATTTAAATGTTTTGCGAATATTTCAGTTTGTATTGAACCTTTTAATGCTGGTGGTCTGTCAACCAGTATTGAAGGTAGATTTGGATTGCATCCGAACACTAACTGGTATGGGCTATAACCATAAACCATCTGCAGAGAGGTTTATGGTTATATTGCCCAAATAAGAGCAGTCTCCAGGTCCATATCAGGTTGATCCGATAGAATTTTCTTGACACTGTCATCAACTACTGCATGATTTCTTTCGCACAGTCCATTCTGCCATGGCGATTTTGCAGCAGTATTCATCACTTCTATATTAAAATTTTCAGCCATGTCTCTCACCTTTGAACACACAAATTCACCTCCATTGTCTGGAATTTTCTGTGGAGTACCAAAACCTCCTCCAATCCACATTTTCATCACATTGTCTATAATAACTTCTGGTTTCTTGCTGTAGATAACTGATGCCAAAGAGAATCGAGTTGCCATATCAATGATGTGAAGGAAGTAAATACCTTTATTTTTATCCCATTCCTTAAGATCCATCGCAACCATATCATTGAAAATTTTAGAAATCGGCACACACACAACTGGACGATATCGTTTGCATATATCACAGTTTTCAGTCACATTATCCACGATTTCATGACACATCTTATCTCTCAGATTGGCATTTCTCAAAAGAACTTTAAGACGTTCACTAGAAGGATGAGCAAATTGTTATGTAATTTTGTGATCACATGCTGCATCTCCTTTAAAGAAACTTTGTCCTTGAAAATGTCAACCATGCACGTCTCCTGAATGGTAACCTCAGTTTGAAAGAGTGGAATACAATAATGTCCTGCAGATGTTAATTGTAAGTCAACATATTTGTCAAAAATACGTGCACGATCATTCACCAAGTCCAAAACAATTCCTGCTTTCTTCATAGATGGTTTTCCTAACAAAAGTGGAATTACTCTAGTAGCTGAGGGCGTTTTGTATGCACTTTTATGTCCAGAGCAAAACTCTTCACGAATCCACTAATTGAAGGTACACGAACAATATTTGGTTGGTGACACATTTCCCATTGAGGGCGAAATGGGTCAAATGGCCACGCCCCTTTTTGCGCGAAGTACTACCACCCGCCGTGACTATATCTCCAGAACCGTTGGACATAGGGGGTCGTGTGACCACTCAAAATGTGCAGAATGGCCACATTATGGGGGGTCAGTAATACATTTTCATATCCAAAAGTCAATGGTTTTTAAGATAATTGCCAAAAACCAAAAAAAATCCATTTTTAAGGGCCCAATTTTGGGGTTCAGCACTTTTATCTCAAAGCCGAGCCCCCAATTCAAATTTTATTGATCTATATCCATCGGTGCCACATATAGGTATAATTTCTGTACCATTATTGGATGAGATTGACCTCCAAGGAGCTCTTGACCCTGAAAATAAGGTTTTTGGATGGAATATATTGGTCGTAGAATGAAAAACAGACATTTTCCCAATAACAAAGATGTTGAGGAAATCATCAATTATACGGTATTTGATCAGTAACCTAAAACTCCTACAAAAAGGTTACCTGGTGATATAATTTGAATGTAGTTCATCTTTTGTTATCTAGATTTCATGGCCTTTGATGTGAGATGGCTGCCAAAATGGTTATAAATGGAATGACATATATCACATTAGCAATATACTTGTAAATGAGTTCAATGTGTTATTTTCTTTAAACTTATGGGAGAACAGGGTGTTTTTATGGTATTCTAATGTTGAATTGAATTATACTCAGCCCACAAGTAGGTTTAGTAAATGTTGAGTTACTACAATTTGATCAATCAGTATGATTCAGTAGTCGAGCAGGTTGTGTCTTTATCAGTCCCACATCAATTTTGATTGGCTGCATCACCATTTTGTATAAAGGTTCTACAATTTCCCTAACATGTACATTATTCTAGAACAAATAATGGCTAGCCTGGAGTGAGTTAGAAGAAAAATACAAGCATCAGTTGATATGCAGATATAAATACATACAAATCTACATTCTGCATGTAGCCATGCTATGCAATCGTCCCTCATGTTTCAACTTATCAAGGAAAAATGATCACATTACCAATGTCTATGATAGTCAGATGTTTTTGTAGATTTGTGGATGGTGTAGATTTTGTAGATTTGTGGATGTTGTAATGCAATATAGATCTCCATTATACTTGCACAAATTTATTTTTCATTTCGTCCCTTTAAATTGACTTTAAAGGTGGTGCGTAACATGTATGTATATGTGCCACTCCAAAATGTATGTATATGTGCCACTCCAAAAATGTCAGTAAAAGTACTGTAAACCGTTTGGTTTGATGTTATAGGCACAGGAGATATATATATACTTTACATGTCAAATATTGTGAACCCTGCAGGTACGTTTATGTGTGTCAGTCGCCTTATGTGTGTGATGTACATGCAGTAACTACATGTATATTCTAGTGAAATTTATGGTCTGCACTCTGCAGTATTTCAAAAACATGCTATGGCCATGCCTACATATACATATGTACACTGATTCAAACACAATGATTGTCAGGTTATAATCTATGTTTGAGGAAAGTTACTATGTATTTTTCATTTGTGTTGCATTTGTCAATATTAATGGGTCCCAGGAGTCCATATGTTACTAGTGCAGAGCCCATTTAATTTTCATGAAACTGGTGGACTTCATGTCTATACTCCTAAATAAACATGACTCTGAGTCTTATCAGACCAAGACGGTATTGTGTAGGTTTTACTAGAATTATATTTAGAAAAGACTCAACCATTATTTTTCCACTGCCCTTATCACAATATATTCATTTGGCAGTATTCATCCCAAGTTTAGTGGTGATGCTAATACATTTGGTATGATATTCAGGTAGAGCAAAGCGATCTGAACGAATCGAGGATAAGCCACAATGTGTAGAAAACATTAAAAAACATATATATTGTGAAATATTTTAATAATGGGTGCTGGTTTTTACAAACTGGCCATTATTGAGATGACTATTCCTGTTGTTTACCAAACATCAGCGTACACAATAAAATTTTGAAGTATATATGTTCTTGAATGTTGCATACAGACACTGACTTTTGCACAAATTGCTCGGGTTAGCCAAACAATGCAAAAATAACCAACTTTAGGTAAAATGATGGTACTTGACAGAATTGCTTTGACCTACAAACATATCAATCCAGCAGTACCCATCAGCATAATATAAAATTAGCAGGACCACTTAACCTGAGGTGGTATTGAAAATGAAAATATCTTTAAAATGGTAAGTTATGAGGGCTATTAGCTATTATGAAGAATTATGTTAGTGAAATTATAGACCCCTCATCTTCTCCAACCTGCAAGTGATGCAACTATCATGGCCAATCAAAACTAATGTGGGACTGACAAAGGCTCATTCTACTATTTTGATTGAATAGTGATCATTCCATCATTTCCTAAAACTTTTTGTGAGATGAGGTGTCCTTTTGTAAGAATTGATTACTTCTGAAATATATACTGGTATATATGGTCATCTCCCATCTGATTACAACATGTTTTTACTATGCCCAGGTGCAATACCCATTTTAGGATCGCAACATGTGGCTGCTGCATGAAGCAAACAGCTGGTCATTCCATTTAGTAAAAGTGTTTAGCATGTTTCATATCTTGGTCACTTAAATCAGATCAGCTGTTAAATGTTGATAACAAATTTTGAAAACCTGTTTTGTTCAATCTGTACATTTCTGTTGATTAGAGCACAATTGGTACCTGATTTTTGGTAAAGCACACCAGTTTCCAAGGCATGTTCAGTCATGAAGAGCTCATGTTGTGTGTCGGGATCAACACATCCTCAGCAGCAATTTCCAGCTAATCCCATTGTGTGTGGTCAATTGTGCTCTTAAGTCGATCAGAGAATTCGGATAGTTCTTTAAAAAGTGTCATACATATGCTGTGGCCTTGGTGGTATTGTATACTTGTGGTGCGTAACATGCTGAAATCGGTGTTTGGCAATTATCTTAAAAACCATTGACTTTTGGATATGAAAATGTATTACTGACCCCCCATAATGTGGATTTTCAGGGTCAAGAGCTCCTTGGAGGTCAATCCCATCCGATAATGGTACATAAATTATACCTATATGTGGCACCGATGGATATAGATCAATAAAATTCGAATTGGGGGCTCAGCTTTGAGATAAAAGTGCTGAACCCCAAAATTGGGCCCTTAAAATGGATTTTTTTTTGGTTTTTGGCAATTATCTTAAAAACCATTGACTTTTGGATATGAAAATGTATTACTGACCCCCCATATTGTGGCCATTCCGCACATTTTGAATGGTCACACGACCCCCTTTGGCCAACGGTTTTGGATATATAGTCACAGCGGGTGGTAGTACTTCGCGCAAAAAGGGGCGTGGCCATTTGACCCATTTCGCCCTCAATGGGAAATGTGTCACCAACCAAATATTGTTCGTGTACCTTCAATTAGTGGATTCGTGAAGAGTTTTGCTCTGGACATAAAAGTGCATACAAAACGCCCTCAGCTACTAGAGTAAATGTCGCTATCAACAACATCCGTTGTTATTGTGCTTCGAACTCAGGCTAATTCACATGGAAACGTTACTTTCCCTCTTGATTCAAGTCTTGTTCCACCACCAAATCTGAACAGTTGAGCTCTCCTCTTATTGCACTTTTGCTAAATTCTCTGGTGTTAAAGAATCAAGAAAACTTTCCATCCACAGTTTTCCTGCGACTGTTGAGCTACAAGCACTGTCAAGAACAGCACAACAAATTGTCTCATTGACCAGAACTTGCATTTCTTCTACTACATTTCCTGTATTAAATAGTACAGCTTCTGCATTTTGTTGATTTTCGGAATTACAAAAGTATTTCCTTTTCTCCATGTTCTCATAAGAATGTGGGCATCCTACGGCAAAATGCAGAATACTCTCACAGATTACACACCTCATTGACCTCCCATCAGAAGATATAGGATTAGTCCGCCGTCTAATCCTTCCTCCAGGTCTATCCAAATTTTGACCTCCACGACCTCGTTGAGACCCTCCAGGTCTATCTGGTGCTTGACCTCCATGACCCCGAGAAAATCCTCTATTTCTGTCATATTGTCCACGTCTTCTATCACCATACCGAAATGCAACATACGCTTCAGAATCATCTGGTTCCACTTTGATAGATATATTTGTATCTTTACTTTCATTAGCTGTCATAGATTGTTTTCCAAAGAATTTCCTTAAAGCCACACTCATCTGTCTGAATAACGAATCAGAGTCCTCATAATTTACAGCAGTAAGAACAAGTTGCCGGTCTTTGTGTTCTAAACAAGTTCAATCCAAAAGCTTAAAAGCCAGAACTGATTGTGGAAGTTTCATTTGAAATTTTTGAGTCTTATTATACCTCTTCTCAAATTCCATGATGTAATGATCCATGTCAATTTTTGGTGTCTTTTTGTCACAATCAAAATCTGTGTATGTCTCATATGCAGATGACTGTTCATCCTTTTTATAAATTTTATCCATGAAAGTTATCAACTTTTTGAAACCATCTTTGTCACTCAATTCAACAACAGTCAACTCACTGAACACTTTGTCACGAATTCCACCTTCATTTTCCGGTAATGATAAAGCAATCGCCGCCGCCTGCTTTTCTGCCACTAATTCTGTTATAGTCACCCATACATTTAGTTCATCTATCCAACGATTATAGGGCTTCGATTCCGAAAAAATTGGTGTCGCCATTTTTTTTTTACGATTTCGAAATTCACAAACCGAATTGTTTATTGATGTAACCTCGCTAACCTCGCTCTGCTACCATGAAAAACGATAGCAAAGCTCACCTTTAAAGTCTGTCTCATCCGGGCCCAGAATCATGCTGCCGCTGTCATAGATCGCTTCTCATTTAACCTGAGTTTATCACTTTATACATTCACAACACCATCACCACGAAACATTTCCTCATTCTCTCCATTCACACGCACTGACGTCACTTCCGGAAGTTAAGAACGATAACTCTTCGTCGAATGAGAATTAAAGTTATAGACAAGATTCAAGTTAACAACCTTGAGAATGGTTGTAAATGTAGAATGTTCAGTTTAGTCATGTGTAGTCCTACATACCCATTTCCTTGGTTGTTGCTGAGTATGTTCTCCATATGGAAGCTTTGGTCTCACATGATGGTAGCAGCTTTATGTCACTTCTTTTGTATCCTGGAATGCGGCCGGGCAAGATGAGAGCATTGGCTTCGGCAAAGTTGGTGATGTAGTTCGAGAGATAGAGAGCGCTGATTGATTTTTCCATCAGATTTGCATTTCATTGCAACGAGGCTGTGTTCCTTATACCATTTGATAAGACCATTGAGTTTGTCCTGACTGATTGAGATGAAAAGAAAATAGCATAAATTATCAGTTAAATTCACAACATATGTATGTACGTAGTAATACTGATAGTCAAACAGATTTCTCGTGTAAAGTTGTTGATCTCACAATAATGCCTCCAATTCCAACACAGGCCTTAAAGGATTGCTATCCTGATGAATACAACAAAACACTAGCGGAAAGCCACTTCTATTGTGATCACAATGGTCCAAGTCCCATAACAATCGCGTAATAAATAAGCTGAGCAATATATAAATAATACCCCCACCGGTTGTCGGTTATCTCCAACGCAAATCCTCATATGACGTCAAATGAGTATAAAAGCACGGAGTTAATTGTGTCTACCTATATGACGTCATCTGAGAGCGATGTAAAATGCGGAATCGACATCAGCGCATTAATTTAATGGAATTAATCCGGGCATGTCAATAACATTGTGTATACGTGGTGAATTATTGTCATCGCCCGGTGAGTTATCTTCACTTGTGATCTGTCATAAGTGCTGTTTGGAAAGTTATTGTTTTGACAAAAATATAGAAGGCCGATTGAACGGGGTTGATAACACTGTCATGTCAAAAATAAAGCTTATTAAAACACGAGCCGACATGTGAACTCTATTCGGGTGCGTGTTCACGATGTTATTTTAATTTTCCATATATATATATGCCCCGAGTGTCCCGTATATTCACAATCATTTTTCGTTCATTTATTCGGGAAAGTGCAAAATAAATGCAGTGTTTCGGCTGTGGCTGGTATAGTGACTCTCAATGAGATATAATTCTACATTCATTTCCTAATGATGTTCGTTTACGTGACATATTTGCGGAATGTCTGGGGGAATCACGTTGCACAAAATCATAAAACTATTAAAGTGGTTGCCAACGAAATGGTCCAGAATTTGTTCCGTCCACTTCGAAAAAAGGTGTTTTGAGCACAACGTGAATACACTTGGCCCCAACAGTGGCTACCGATGACAACTCAGAACAGACGCAACACCCACATTAAACAAACTGACCACCGACAGGAATGCCATCCCAAGAAAAACATCAACTCCCGCAAAGAATATAAATTTGCCGGAGCATCCAGTCGTGTGTATATCCAAATTATATATCGAACCTATCACTAAAAAGCGAATGCATATACCAAATAAAGAGCATTTATTTTTACGAATCGTGCATGGTTGCGATTGCATAAAATTGCAGTTATACTGTGGGGATGACAACGATTGTATTAAGTTGAGTCCCACTTTCCTTCACCATGACTCAATAAAGAGCATTCCCTGTCTATCGTATTCCTAATATGGTGCGAATAAAGAGCGTTTAATAAACCGGAAATTGCTATGACTTTGATGGGTACATGAAGCATGTTTATCAAAAGTTTGTGTAGATGTATTTACCTATGACTCAATAAGGAGCGTTCCCTGTTAAGCGTATTCCTGATATGGTGCTAATAAAGAGCGTATATGTATATGTGATTACTTTTTAAAACCGAAAATTGTTATGAATTTGACGGCTATATAAAGCATGTATATCGAAAGTTCGTGTACATGTATTTATATATGATATCCTTCCTTCGAAAAGTGTGATATCTAATTGGATGTTCAAACAAACCATGGCCAATGTTTATATCGACATAATCGCATGCTTGTATAACGCTATATTATTATGCGTAATGACACAAAGAGGTCGATAATATATACACAAAGCCATACATTGATAAGCTGGCAGACAGTAATGTCTCTTTGTTTTGATAGTAACGGGAATTCCCCTATCGCTATGTCATTGTCATGTGTTAAATCATGTGACCGCACTGACCTGTGATCATGTGACTTCAATCACGTGACTTTGTCTACAACATAAGATCTTCGGAATTCTTCGATTATTTGGGCAAATTGGACATTTTAATTGTATTATATTGGTATACTGAAAGAGAATACTAAACATTTTTCAGAATAATATTCCTTTAAGATTCGACGAGAATCACCGAATCAATTCTCGTATAAATGATTCTCGCGAGACTTTTCCATTTTCAGTGCTTTATGACTAACTTGATTCGGCATTTGATTCTTGCAAAATTAAATGTATTTTGTGCCCTTCAACATGCAGGATATCTCATTTTCGTCTGTTTTTCATTGTCACATTTACATTTAAAATACCGGTACAGATATATGCTGAACTGATTTATCTCATGCTGAACATGGCGAATTTAAATTTTCAGTGTGAAAAGCTACATGCATATAAAGTCTTAAAGATTATTTGTTGACATTAATGTCACATTTGATGTCATTTAAACAATATTGACAGTGGTGTCGATATTAATTTATAAATATTTACCTGTGAAAAAACTTGAACATATCCTGACATACTTCTTTCCCATCATGATAGTACAGGACTCTAGTTAGCTTTCGTTTATTCTGATGTTTGCGTCTGGATGATTGTGTTGTATCTCCACACTGGATGTGAGCTGCAATCTGTGTAAGTATCTGTGCAAGTATCTTAACTCTTTGATTGCCAGGGGCCGATATTATCGGCCCAAATGTCCGGTTGGTAAATTGCCAGGGCCGATAATATCGGCCATAATTGTAACCGTAATTATTTTGATCACAACTGTATGACAATAATAAAAAAGTTTTTCAAGTTTAATAAAATTATTGTTTTAATTGTTTCTAATTAAATTCTGCAGTATATATCTGATTTTTAATCCTTTTAAAGACATTTGAAAATTAAAATAATGAAATAAGTTTGTAAACAAAATGTAAGATCTGCAGTCGGAAATCCAAAATGGCCGACAATTTCAGAAAAATATGTTTAGACAATTATTTATATGAAAGATCTGCATTTTACCAATGCATTAACTAATTTAAACATGATAGTATGACAACCTGACATTACAATAAAGATTATGTGTACTTTAGATTGTTTTATTAGTTTTTTTAATAGTCAAAATTGCCGTTTTTACTGAATGAATCACCTATTTTTCAAGGTAAAAATGTAATTAATTAAAACAAACGGCGTGATTATAAACTCCCACAGGCCCCAGCGTGCCTCCGTGACAGTTTAGACCACATGCATATGTGTCATTTTTGTTATTGTATTTATAGCACAATGATGATAAGCTTGTAGTTAGAGATTTAATTATATATCACAATTTTTGTTTTGTTTTTTTGACAGTCAAAATTGCCATTTTCCTCAATTAAAAAACCTAGCTATTTTCGTAGTAAACTGTCGCAACTAAAGTCTAAATCGGCTCCTGCATTGTGTAGCTCCTCACATATGGTCCAGCTATACCAGAACTACACCCTAATTTACTCTTACAAGTTTTTAAAATGAGAAAGACAGTAGAAAGATTTATCAGATCATCATCGTTGGAATACTGTCTCAGAAAACCAATATTGAATATAGCAGGTTGTGGGCCATTTTTCAATTGGATTATTGCAAAAAAATCCTTATTTGGAGTTATTTCCCTTGGGTGACAAGGAGTTATGCCCCTTAATTGTCGTGAATATTCTTCGGCAAAATATTCACCCGCAATTCTTTGGCTAATCACCTACATACATGTCCTTGATATTTGAAACATTATTTCATAAGAAGAAGACTATTATTGTATCATACTTTTCCACAATAAAATCAGTTTTCTCATAAATTCTCTGGCAATTTAGGTGTAAAATTAGCTCGGCAACGAAAGAGTTAAAGATTATTTGTTGACATTAATGTCACAATTGATGTCATTTAAACAATATTGACAGTGGTGTCGATATTCATTTATAAATATTCACCTGTGGAAAAACTTGAACATATCCTGACATACTTCTTTCCCATCATGATAGTACAGGACAGTACAGCTCAAAACAATAAACATCTTTGGTACCAAAGATAGTTCTATTTTACTTGAATAAATGGTCCAAATCTGAAATGTTAATTCTGCTGATTTTGATGTCATGTTTGTGAAAGAAAAATCCAGCATTTCTGGTAATGTCAGTGGTTACAATAGTAACATATGCATCAGAAATGTTAGAATTTAATGTATATAAGACAGAATAGACAATTTTATTAAATGGCATGCTGGGCCAATATTTACCATTTTCCAGGTTTCGGTTGCCATTTTGGCAGCCATTTTGAGCCCAAGTAACAATTTCGGTTCCATTGAGTTTAAATATTCATAAGTAATAGTATGCCTTTACTTTAATACTTTGCACAGTTCTCTCCATTTCTTGTTAAAATATGACTAGAATCCAAACGGTGATTTTTGGTGAAATTTCAAACCGTTCTCTGTAATCAAACTTTTGAGGGATAGGAAATGGCTGGGGCCTCATGAATGTCATATTTCATTGCTCCAATGATCAGTTAATATGAATAATACAAAATAGAGTCACAATTCTGAACCAGTTCTATATGTACAGCAGAAACTGATCTAGAAGATATTAGTGAAAAAACATCAAATTTTTCTAGAGCTGCCGACTGCCATTTTGACCACTATATTGGACAGGGAGTTCCAATTTTACCCTAAAAATGTGGCATTTTATCTTGCAGAATCATATATATACTCACTGTATATGCCTAATTTTAAATCGCATGTCATGGTAAGATTAATTGCGACATTGATTAATTATATAATCACAAAACGCTCATTAAAATTCAGAGGGGTTAAAGTGAAATTTCAGCGTGGCTCCACAAATAGTACACTTAATATGTGAATATGTACATATGTTCAAAGTTTCGTGCTTTAGTCACAAATTGAACAATTGCCTTGAAAATTGATCTTAATCTACTCCACTACTTTCATTTTTCAGAGTTATGGCCCTTTTCTTGACTAAAACTTGAGCGTAAAACTTATCAATGCGCCTTCCATCCATCTGTATCAAACATTTCACAACACAGCTCAAGTATCGATAGTCCAATTGGGATGTTCTTTGGTTTGCCGGTAGATCAGCATTGTGGATAGGATCTCCATATCTATGCATGTTTTGTCCACATTTATTTTCCACCGCCAGTGTGTGTTAATATGTTGTATGACTGTGTTTACTGTGAGTGTGCTTTGAGAGTGTCTGATATCTGTGACCAATTTTATTATATGATTTATTCGCGTTTTGGTTTCCGTTGAAGTAGCACGTGTTTATTTTATTTCACATAAAGTTCCATCACATGTCGTCAATTGTGTTCAATCTAGATCTTGGTCTCTTCTCCCTTATGGCGTGGTGGCAGCGAATACAGAACCCTGCTCTTCATTTTGTTAAATTGAAAAGACCAGCTTACCAGCGGTGCAGGTTTAGATTGACCATCACACAGATTCGCGGCAATTTGACCGCCGGAAAAGGCCATCACTATTTTTAAAAGTGTGTGACCAGAACTATGAACTTTCAAGAAACTGTTATCTGCAACCAGATACAATATGGCCACATCTTCTCTTATTTCACCATACACATCAAGTTCGCATCAACCTGAAATCACGCCAAGAAAACACCTACATTCGTCAACAGTTGATTCACTCTCTCGGACTTTCGATCACACCAATTTTGCAGCACCAAAACCTTCTCAATAGCAAATATGACATAATTGGACTCACTTCTGTTGATCTACAATTACTCGGCAACACAATTTTAATTTAACGGTTATGTTGTTAAGGTAGCAATACACGATTTCTGGCCATTTTCACCATTTTGAGGGGGGTACTGTAATACAACCTTCTGCTGCACCATGGTCATTGATAAACAGCACATGAGTGCTTGGTTACAAGATACAGAAATGGTCAGAGCATAATCCGTCAGGAATTGCCTCATCACAAGTTGAATTATCTCCCTTAGACTGACTTTTAAAAAGTTTCATTTTAACCATTTTTTTTGGCCGAAATGGGCCGTCTTCGGTCACATAGCTAACTATGACAGAGCGAATGTCAGTCTGTAATCACCTTATGAGCTGATAGAGCCGAGATATATGTCAGATATATTAAATTTTTTTTTTAAGTTATCGTATCAATTTTGAATTTTTTTCTTCCAAGTGCAGACGACTGTTTTCAAGGGAGAGAAATCGAGCTCTTTTCCGGTGGAGTGCCACACAGAGATGGCCGACATCAGATTCCAAAAACATACTTCGTATTCAAACATCATCCCATTTTGTATACTATGGTACCTTTATAAAATAATTAAACCATCAAACCATTACTCCCAGGAATAACAGAGGCCAAACTGAGAGTTATAGCCCTTATATGCTTAAAATAATATTTTTCAGCCCTCCTACAAGCCATGAAATCGTGTATTGCTACCTAAGGATTTGTGTGTCGCTATTGAAGATGGTCTCAATTTTATATTTGAAAATGACATTGCTATCCAGCCACAAAAGTCACAAATCTCAGTCGCCAATAACTTGAAATACCAATATTCACCATTACATTCCGACATTGACATTCATACTGATGCACCAGTTTCACACATGACTTGTCACATCACAAAGTCCATACTGCAATACCTAAGGATACAGATTATAGGCTTCAGAAGGAACATGATGTCAGCAGCTTTGTGAATTCGCATCAATCTGCTAATGATATCATCAGTAGAGTCAGTTTTGATTCCACAACTGATCTGACTGGGTCCACAAACCTGTGCAGTTCAACATACATGGATGAATATTTCAACACATCTTTGGCGTGAGTGCCAGTATTAACAGTGGTTTGGAAATCTGTTATACAACTTACGATAAATCATGTTCATCAACTAGTTATCACCCCAAAGCAGTTTGCTCAAAATCTAACATCGATAATTCCGTAAACATACTGTCACACATAGATAGTAGTGTTATTCAGGTCGAAGACCCACACACTGCCAGTGACAAATTAAGGACATTCCCTTCTGATCAAAGATCAGTTTTTCACTCTGCCAGCCTCATGGCCAATGGAAACAAACTGACTGCTCAGTGTGTCAAGAATGCTCCACTTTTCACAAGAATGAGGACTCACAAACCAAAGAGTGAGAGTGTTCGGTCCACCGTTGACACATTTTGGATTGTTTATATAGACTGACTCGTATTACTGTTGCTGAAAACTCCCTTCACCCCAGCATAATGCAGAACAATAATCATTTCGTACTCGCTCCATTAAAAAAGAAGTCTGTGTGACAGGCTAATTACCGTACGCCATGTTAAAAATAGCTTTACCAGGCTTCAGCTAAATAATGATATCAGCCCAGTCTGTCGGCGGTAGATCAAAGGTTATATCGCCGCGGTCTGCCGTGTGGCATGTGGGTAAGTTACATAATCATGTGACACATAGAAAAATAAGCTGATACTGTTATCGCATTTTTTTATTTCATTAAACTTCAGCTTTTGATAAAAAAATATAATTCTTTGATAACTTTGTTTTGCTTCGTCATAATTGTTTTTATCGTTTTATTGGCTTCATTTTGTTGCTGATTTGGGGCATGATATAGAACTATACATTGACTTAAAATCCATGACGCGAAATGATTAATTTCCGGACTCCTTTTCGGATAAATGGATTGAACAAGGGCGCCGATTGTTTTAGTTTCGTTTATACTGGTATTTCCTAAACACGCATATGTGTCGTATGATATGATTATTACCACGGCACGGTTACTATTGACATTATAGCTAGAAATTACTGAGGTCCAGAATTCTAGATACCTGTGTATATAATTTTAACGTCACTACTTAAAAATGATTGATTTCCGGGCTCGCTTTTCCAATAAATAAATTGAACAAGGGTGCCGAATGTTTAAATAAATGAATGCCAAGCCACAGTGTATATGGAACAAGCAAAACATTTATACACGATACATAACAGACGTGAGAAAGAGTCAGTGCATGTGCGTACACATATATACAAGATAAATTAAGGTGTATACATTCAAATACAGATTTGGCATAATTGGCACCAAACAGAAATGCTAGTTATACTATACTGTATAACCGCGATGGTTAATTTTCGTTTAGATTGATATTTCCAAAATATATCACATGATATGAGTATTACCACGTGGTTAGTATTGAAATTATAACTTGAGGTTACTGATGCCAGAACTTAAAATTTATCGATCTTCCAGCTCGATTTTCGAAAGAAAACAAAATCATTAAACACAAGTATACCGATAGCTTTTTTGCTGTACAATTAATTTCATTGGCTGAATCCAATCGCAACGGGTTATGTTTATTTATCGCATTTTGAAGTGGCAGGCAAAGGAATAAATTAACGAATAATTAATTTCTTGAGTTATAGTTTCAAGTAAATGTTTGCTCATAAATTTAGTGGAATTTATCATTAAAGCCACATGGCGGTTTGCACTCCAAAATACACCCAATAATATTCGCTTTTGAATTTTTCCCGGTATTGATATATGTCGATAAATAGTTGAACTACATTTCTAAGGGCATTATGTCACATAAAGATGAATTAAAGTAATAAAATATACAACCATGAACACGCTGTTTGTGTTCCAAACAAACAACATCCATGTGCACGGCAATCCACGGGGTTCTGTGTTAATCTATTCCTGACATTGTTTCAATAAAGAGCGTTCAATTTATTTAAATTAGGTGCGAAAATTGAAACAGTTGGACAATGGCTGTGACCATGCAAGACAAGTATTGTTCAAGTATATATCAATATTTCGCGTATTTGTGAACCTATATCTTATAACTCCTTCCAATTTTAATACTAAGAAAAAACGGAATCTTGAACGAGCCATTTCCGTTTAAATATATACATATTTTACTAGGACTAGAAAAACCTAACTATACTACATGTACTACTTTCAAGTTCGTAATATGCCGATTAGGCTTTTTCTCAACCATCTACTTAATAATACTAAGCTAAGCTGAGAATTAAAAAAAAGGACCGCTGCTTGTTGTATGTTAACGGAGAGGGGCCGGCATTGGGTATAGTGGCCGATCGGGGACAAAATTTCTGATGGAACATGTTTCCCCAGAGATGCGTTGGGTATATGTTAATATAAATTAATGGTGGGTGAGATACAATCGTTGAACTCAATTATTAAAATGTGTTTTTCAGTACTAGTAATGCTATTTATGTCATTTACGAAAATAAAAACAAAATGGATGCCATTATTGAGATCTATGCAGCGCTAATATACAGAGAACGACAAATATGTCGAAAGCAACACATCCGCGTAATTATATGGCCTTCGTTGATTGTCAGTTATCTATTGACTAGTATATTCCAAGTACACTGTCGACGGTACACTACCGATACACACGCCAGATTACTCAATGGCAGTCTGGTGTACTGGTATAACTATACTAGTACAATAGACTGCTGATTAATCTCGTCTGTGTATCGGTAGTGTACTGTCAATGACATCGGCACCTGTATACAGTCAAATTAGTGATTTGCGTCATTGTAATATGCCCTACGACAGAACTATATGTATGTCATTTACATATTTTGAAAACATTATTCTAGTCGATTGGTGGCAAGATGGCGGGGAATTATACAGTATGTTAATTAGTCCGGGAATTATTTTCCGGGAACAGTACCTTTTTGTCGATTACATCGATCATCTTGTGTCAATTTTAAATATTTCGATGCGTCGTTACTTAGAATTAATTACCTACGCTTTCTTATAGTATTCAATAAATTCAAGAAAGCGAATTTCATATTCATAAAAGTATTGTTAATAAAAGTCATGCTCTGTATATTTTTGACATGTTGAAATTTTTGAGAAAAATGTTGTTGCATACGAATTCTGTGCATTTTTTGTGTCATCATCCCCGCCTTCCTACCCCAACATACACATTTACACCGGTAGTTTGTTATTGTCGGCGCTGTAAATGTTTATTGTGCCAGATGGCAGTATATATAATGCTTCTTTGAGTAATGCCGGCGACCCGTGTTATTATGTAATAGCTACTTACTCAGTGCCGGTTAACATTTTATTTAATTTTGATCGAATTGTTTGTAAAATTAACATCATATACTTAATGTTCAGAAGAAATCATGTCATTTTCATACTTTGACCACTGAAATCCAACAATAAAGAGTGAAGATACAAATATTTAGGAGTTTGTTTTTCGTTTTTATGTTTACCCATACCATAGTATGGTAAACATAATGTCGACGTCCGGATTGACCACTCGTCGTGCGTCCGTCCGTCCGTCTGTCTGTATGTCTGTCTGTCTGTCTGTCCGTGGACACTTTACGCATGGTGCGATAACTCAAATATTTTCTATCCGATCGGAACTAAATTTTGTATATGAGTTTCTCAGACCGTAATACAGATCGAGTTCGAATATGGGTTTGATCCGAGTTTTTTTTACGGAGTTATGGCCCTTTTTCAACTTCGAATTCACGCATGCTGTCATAACTCAAACAATTTTTATCTGATCGGAACCAAATTTGGTATGCGAATTTCAGAGCCCAAAATACAGATCGAGTTCGAATATGGGTTTGATCCGAGTTTTTTTTACGGAGTTATGGCCCTTTTTCGACTTAGAATTCATGGATGCTACGATAACTAAAAAAAATATTATCTCATGAGAACCAAATTTGGTATGTGAGTTTCTCTATCTAAAATACAATTCGAGTTCGAATATGGGTTTGATCAGATTATTTTTAATGGAGTTATGGCCCTTTGATATAGAATTCATCCATGCTTCGATAGCTCAACCAGTTATCGTCTGATAGGAACCAAATTTGGTATGTGAGTTTCTCAACTCAAAATACAGATCAAGTTTGAATATGGGTTAGAACCTGTTTTTTATACCAGAGTTATGGCCCTTTTTAACTAAGGATTGAACAGATTCGATATTTTTATGCTTATGTAGAACCATAGCAGATATATAACCCCTGTGATATCAGTTAGCACTGAGAGAGAGAATAGATTAACTTGTATTATTGGAAATTAGAGTTATTTTTAGCCATCATATTCAGGGCACTGTGGAAGCTGTAATTGGACAGAGAACCATCTGTTGTTTATTGTATTTCCATACAGCTCTCTGGTTTAGGATATCAATGCAGTGTTCCAGTGACATACCTGTACCTAATTTTATTGAGTTAAAATTGTTAACCCTTGTCATCAATTTTATGCTTTTGTATATTTTTCATGTAATCATTCTCCTATTATATCCCTTTCACTTGTATGGATTTTTGTGGTTAAAATGAACCCTTAATTCTCAACATTCCTTATACTTAGCAGAAATACCTTTCATCTGATATATCTCATTTTATTGAGATGTATGTAAATTTTGTATGTGAATTTCTCAGCCCAAAATACAGATAGATTTCGAATTTGGGTTTGATCCATTTTTTTATATTTTAAACAGAGTTATGGCTTATGGATTTTCGTGTCAGAACTGAAAATAGCTGATCACTATCGCCAAGGTATGGGTTAAACATCTGCCGATCGTGATCGGCCTCTCGTTTAAATATGTTCTCAGATTTGAACATGTTTTTTACCAGTATATCAGGGCGAAAAACATTTAAGCACCTGGAAAATGCCTGTGACCATGACAAGTAATTTTAATGGCATGTGAAGCCGGTATAGGATTAATTTGTGTATTTTTCGACATATCTTATACTTCCTTCCAGATTACGCAGACACAATTTGGAAGCCTGAATAAGCAATGTCCGTATTCAGATGTGCATATTTTATAAGAACTAGAATGAACGTAAATATATTACTAATTTGAAGTACATAATATATGCCGATGAGGCATTTTGGCAATATTTCTGTGATAAACTTCTGGTCCTCGGCTTATAATAATATAATAATTTCTTATATTATAATAATAATATTATTAAATAAACTGTCTGGTCCTCGGCTTATAATATGAGGCTAAGCTGAGAATTTAAAACAAAATGAGTCGCTGCTTCAAGATATACACAAAACACTCTTGTTCGTCTACCCATTCATTTCCCAGGTTGTGGAGTGCGAGGACATCTAGGAAAATATTTGATTGCAAAGGAACAATATATTTTGTGTCGATTAACTTGCAAAAAATATCCATATTTCGTTGCATCTAGTTAATACGCGACGTTGGCATGCGCCTGGCGTATAATTAATTAAATACATTATAATTCATATATATACTATCTTGTCTATACATTCAAGAATGCAAATTTGATATTAATAAAAGTACTGAAACGCTTGCGTAGATTGCATGATTGCATGTATACTGTCACACTCTGACTTGTTCCGTATATTTTTTACATGTTGAAATTTTGATCAAAATAAAATATTGTACCAACACTTTGAACATTTGCCATCATGCCCTCACGCACCCGGTATCCATACTGACATTTGTGTGGACGTTGGGTTATTTTCGCTATTTTCTCCAATATATGAAGAGACAATCAAACGAATATATATTAACGATTAATGAATATATAAGGTCAGTAAATTAACTCTCGTTCGATTTATCGAAAGACAATAATAATATATTGTAACAACCAGTTCGTGTACAAACAAAAAGCCATATGGCAGTTTAAAACAGAAATGTTTGATTTAATTACACGTCGGTCCGATTTCTGGTGCTAACAAAAATAGATAGGTCGACAAATGCGTCAAATAGTTTTATATACCGACATTAATATACAACCGAAGGCCTTATTCAAGTTCCAATCATAGACTGAAATCTGTCCCCGTTTGTTTTTTCCAACAGGAAAACAATAAAGGTCGCTTATTACTAGTTTACTCCTGTTAACTCTTTCGTTGCCGAGCTAATTTTACACCTAAATTGCCAGAGAATTTATGAGAAAACTGATTTTATTGTGGAAAAGTATGATACAATAATAGTCTTCTTCTTATGAAATAATGTTTCAAATATCAAGGACATGTATGTAGGTGATTAGCCAAAGAATTGCGGGTGAATATTTTGCCGAAGAATATTCACGACAATTAAGGGGCATAACTCCTTGTCACCCAAGGGAAATAACTCCAAATAAGGATTTTTTTGCAATAATCCAATTGAAAAATGGCCCACAACCTGCTATATTCAATATTGGTTTTCTGAGACAGTATTCCAACGATGATGATCTGATAAATCTTTCTACTGTCTTTCTCATTTAAAAAACTTGTAAGAGTAAATCAGGGTCTAGTTCTGGTATAGCTGGACCATATGTGAGGAGCTACACAATTCAGGAGCCGATTTAGACTTTAGTTGCGACAGTTTACTACGAAAATAGCTAGGTTTTTTAATTGAGGAAAATGGCAATTTTGACTGTCAAAAAAACAAAACAAAAATTGTGATATATAATTAAATCTCTAACTACAAGCTTATCATCATTGTGCTATAAATAAAATAACAAAAATGACACATATGCATGTGGTCTAAACTGTCACGGAGGCACGCTGGGGCCTGTGGGAGTTTATAATCACGCCGTTTGTTTTAATTAATTACGTTTTTACCTTGAAAAATAGGTGATTCATTCAGCAAAAACGGCAATTTTGACTATTAAAAAAACTAATAAAACAATCTAAAGTACACATAATCTTTATTTAATGTCAGGTTGTCATACTATCATGTTTAAATTAGTTAATGCATTGGTAAAATGCAGATCTTTCATATAAATAATTGTCTAAACATATTTTTCTGAAATTGTCGGCCATTTTGGATTTCCGACTGCGGATCTTACATTTTATTTACAAACTTATTTCATTATTTTAATTTTCAAACGTCTTTAAAAGGATTAAAAATCAGATATATACTGCAGAATTTAATTAGAAACAATTAAAACAATAATTTTATTAAACTTGAAAAACTTTTTTATTATTGTCATACAGTTGTGATCAAAATAATTACGGTTACAATTATGGCCGATATTATCGGCCCTGGCAATTTACCAACCGGATATTTGGGCCGATAATATCGGCCCCTGGCAATCAAAGAGTTAAGATATGAATAAAGAGTGTTTATTAAGAAAAGGAGGATACTATTATTACGGTATCGGAGTTTTGTGTAACCGCTATATGCGTATATTGTCCTATACATACATTATCACTGTAAACTCATATTCACTATCAAATTACGAATACATAATATTAGTTACTCCGTTCTGTCAAATTAGAATACATAATTTTAGTTAGGTTCGAATGAGCCATTTTCGTTTAATATATCGGAAACACGTTTTATTTAGGCCTACGTAAGCAACGAGACTCGGAAATATTAAATAAAGACAAACATAACGTAAGTAATTATTGAAACCATAGGAGATATGGCACAGTAGCATGTTATAGTAGAGCGGACGAACTCAAAAAGCTCGCTAGAAGTAGGAGTTTAGTCCATCGGTACCACACACAGGCTTGTGATACATCATTTTGAAGGTTATGACATTCCGCATCGGATAGGACCCGGTGTGAAATATACAAATGATGCAAAAGATTATTTTTAGCTGATTAAGTGCCAAAATTCAGCAAAAATCCCTGTTTTTGTAAAATTCAGCAAAATGAGAAATAAAAGTATAGAAACGCGAACATTTTGCGCTAAAATATTGTAGTCTATATACCTCTAGATATTTACTATGATAGTGGTACGATTTCTCTGATATAACGAAGATTTTTTTTAGATTTAATGTAAAAATAGACAAAATAGTGCAATTTTCTTTTTTTTTGCCTCACTTAATGGGCGATAGATCAATATTGTTTTGACCGAGGATATCGTATATAGTCTAGAAAAGTGCGTATATATATACCGCATACGACAGTATGCTGAATATGTCATCATATTTAACACGTGATGTGTTATGTAAGATTATTTCAACCCTCACCCCAAAATTCATCAAAAAGTCACCGTTTTAGGGAGATTCGGCACAAATGAATACAAAAGCACAGGTATTCGGGATATGTTTGTGCTACACACTTATAAATACAAAGTAATGAAATGCAATGATTGCGGTGATAAATGTGAAAATTTCTTAAATTTACGTGGAAAATAGACAAAAAATAATTCATTTTCAGTTGTTTCGCCCCTCTTAAAAGGCGATTATTCAGTATTGCATTGAATGGAGATCCCGTATATAATATAGAAAATTGTGGAAATATATACTGCATATGATTGTAGGACAAGGATGTCATTCTTTGCCATATATGCTATGTGGTGGTAGATTGTGTCGCCCCCCACCCCAAAATTCAGAAGAAACAAAATCAGTTTTAGAAATTTCGGTATGGCAGAATACAAAAGCACAACTCCGATTAGTTTATGCTATTATATTGAAGTGTACTCACTTCGAGTATACATTATGATAACGTCATGGTATAATTTACAGATGGCAACATTTCGGAGTTTTCTGATGAAAGTAGACCGAAAATCGTGAAATATAAACTTGTTTTGCCCCTCTACATGGGTGATAATTCAATTCCATTTTGAACAATATCCAGGACAAACTCTCAATAGTTGACGAGACACATAATGCATATGAATGTTTTCGGATTGTATCTTCTGTCGCATTTGTTTGGTTACGTTATTGCACCCTTCGCCCCAACAATACAATACATTGCAAGATGAGACACACACAGAATATTCCTATACACATTTATACATTATGCACATACCTCATCAAGCTGAGGCTTTTGATAGTTACTTGAGTTGAAGAAATTACATCATTGTATATGTTTACTTCGCATAATATAGCTTCACAGTTGTATAAGATTATACGTATTGGGAGGTTTAGTGATTGTTAATAACCAGGTTCAGCCACAGTACAAGTAACTTGTAACGTGTGTTGCCATTACCAACGGAATCAACTGACTCACATGACCATTCCGCTTACACGTACACCATCAAACAACCGTTTAGACGTTTTGTGTCAAATGTGCAGCATTGCGAAATGTGTATCAGAGGGATGTCCAATCTTTATATCAATCGATGAACCTGTGCTTAGTGAACTTTTGTTAAATTCTTCAGCAGCGGTGACCACGCCGTTACTTTTCCCAAATTGGTTGTTGGTTCGACTTCCTTTACATCGTAGGTCGTCTGCACCCTGGAACCGATGGAAGCCAAAGTTTGTTTGTGTCTGGGTGCAGAAATGTTCTCCAATGCGGTCGCATAGCCTACTCTTCTTCGATACACATAGAGGGGTTTTAGCGACTAATGGGCATGAACTACCCACGAGACGGCACAGCCATTAAGATGAGCTCGCGATCTCATAACATCTAACCTGCAGCCACCGGGACTTGATGTCCCCCCCATGGCTGCCACTTCCCTTTTAATAATCATATAATAGAATATTTATTTTACATCAACAGTACTGTACAAACAGTATATACACTGTATTTCTGTGGCTCTCCTATCTGGGAGTCATCATCCACGACTTTGCCCTATGGGGACCTTCCCACAGTATTTGGGGTTTTAATGGTTAACGATCTTCTTGGTCGCAGCCATCAAATCGAGCCTTGTCATCAACCTTGCGATGTTCTTTAATTCTATATATCGTCCTTGAATCCTCCTTGGGGTACCATGGCGCCGTTTTGGGTTGGGCCATATTTCTTGGAATATGATGAGGAACAGATGCCGTAATATCGTTGGAGTTACGATGTCCACTTGTGTTCTGCTGGGCTCCCCTACCACGATATGCATTATGGCACATGTCGCGTGGATTGTGAGAAGTGGATTGTGATGAGTTAGATGATACAACTCGGTATGCCTTATTCGTTTCGTTGGACTCAATGGTCAGCAGCTCGTGTGCTACATCATTTATGTAACATATGGTATTTATCTTCCGATAAGTAGTCATACAGTTTCTTGAGAGCATGGAAACTGTTGCCCCAGTACCAATCACTGGCGGCCCAGGATACAGATTGCAATCTAAATACAGCCACCCCCTCTTCAGAAGAGCTGTATCTAACAAACTCGTTGGAGTTACGATGTCCACTTGTGTTCTGCTGGGCTCCCCTACCACGATATGCATTATGGCACATGTCGCGTGGATTGTGAGAAGTTCTGCATCTGGTGCGTTCTTTGTATTCGTTTGTGTTATAATCAGGATTATCATTATAATTATGTCTCCATTGTCTATCGTCACGAGTCCCTCCAGGACTCATTTGTGTTACCCTTTTTCTCCTTGTTTTGGTTCTCCAAGTTTGTCATTCTTTGTTAATCTCCCCTTTACACCTCTTAACATCAGTCAATATTTGTTTTATCTCCTTCATCTCAGAGATGGACTGTGATGTCTCGGACGGTTGTGAGCTATTTTGAGCTTTCCCATTAGAACCAGTTTAGGGCTTCAGTTTATCTCTTATCTTTTTTAGTTCTTCAAATTCTATATTTTTGCTTTGTGTTGGATCTGCTTCATTTACTGCCCTAGCATAGTGTTTAGCCCTATGTTTTTTCAGACTTGGCAAAAGCCTCTAATTCAACTGCATGTCTTATGCTCTCACAAAGAGAGCCCAGTCGTGCTTGTTGTACCATGAGCCGTATATCTGGATCATACAACCCACCAATGAATTGGTCCTTTGCCAAGGTGTCTCTCAATTCATGTGTTGCAGTATGATATAACATATTGGTCAGATGTCGGTAACTCCCCCCCCCCCCCCCCCCCCCCCCCCCCCCCCCCCCCCCCCCCTTGCCCTTTGTCGCCGTGCACGCAATTGTACCATCTGGTCAGTCTGGTTTTTGGCAGCAAATCGGCCTTTTATCGCACCAACAAGAACGTTGTTGTCTTCTTCTCGTCCTGGGAGTAGGTCACCGAGTGTTCCTTGCGCCAATCCTCTCAAGGATGCGCATAGATAAAGGCCCATGTCATCAATTTCCAATCCATTTCTATTGGAACAAATTTCAAAGTGTGCTGGTAATCTAACCATGATCTTGTGACATCATAGCTATCTGGTGTTACAAATTGTTTCCGTTTTTCACCGGATTTTCTAGAAAAAGTTTGGTTCGGGCGGTATTTAGCGCAATGCAATATAATGCATGCCTACCGTAAATTATTATTTGCTGTGTTGGCACTTGACAGCTTACGCATAATAACCTATTTTCAATAGCTGTAGTTACGATTACGGATTCGAGAAACCCAAGTATATGGGCACGCGAGTTTTGCATGCATGCATCTAGTTTACAACTAACAATATTTATCATGTAAACAACATAATTAAATACAAACATAACTATATCACAATACTGTGTGTGGCAAGAAGATTGAATGCAATGAACGGCACTATTTTCTCCCAAATGGACTCGCAATCGTCACTTTAGTAAAAATGTGTTTAGACCGTACGAAACACATACGCCTACTATAAGCTATACTCGTAATTCTTATATGTCTAGTACTACTATAATGGTAGTTCGGGCCAACACCCATTTGGGAAAAGTAACGACGTGGTCGCCGCTACTGAAGAATTTATTAAAAGTTCACTAAGCACATGTTCGTCGATTGATATAAAGATTGGACACCCCTCTGATACACATTTCGTAATGCTGCACATTTGACACAAAACATTGTTTGATGGTGTACGTGTAAGCGGAATGGTCATGTGATTTCGTTGGTAATGGCAACACATGTTACAAGTTACATGCATGTACTGTGGCTGAACCTGGTTATTAACAAACACTAAACCTCCAAATATGTATAATCTTATACAACTGTGAAGCTATATTATGCGAAGTAAACATATACAGTGATGTAATTTCTTCAACTCAAGTAACTATCAAACGCATCAGCCTGATAAGGTATGTGTATAATGCATAAATGTGTATATATAGGAATATTCCGTGTTTGTCTTATCTTGCAATGTATTGTACTGTTGGGACGATTGGTGCAATAATGTAACCAAACAAATGTGACAGAAGATGATACAATCCGAAAAGATTCATATGCATTATGTGTCTCGTCAACTATTGAGAGTTTGTCCTGGATATTTTGTTCAAAATGGAATTGAATTATCACCCATTTAGAGGGGCAAAACAAGTTTATATTTCACGATTTTCGGTCTACTTTCATCAGAAAACTCCGAAATGTTGCCATCTGTAAATTATACCATGGCGTTATCATAATGTATATCTCGAAGTGGGTAGACTTCAATATAATAGCACAAAATAATCGGAGTTGTGCTTTTGTATTCTGCCATACCAAAATTTCTAAAACTGATTTTGTTTCTTCTGAATTTTGGGGTGGGGGGGTGACACAATCTACCACCACATAGCATATATGGCAAAGAATGACATCCTTGTCCTACAATCATATGCAGTATATATTTCCACAATTTTCTATATTATATACGGGATCTCCATCTGCATTTGGGCTCGAGGATAATATTAATGGTGCTGGTATTCTTGAGACTGACTTAAATCCAATGACATGCTTTTTATAGACTATTTTGGCATAGTTTATGATAACACATGCGAAGTATTTTATTTGCTTAAAAATATTAACATCCTCCACCAATCCTGTTGACACAATGTGATAACTAAATATTTTTCACACGATCACTATATAAAGTGTGAATTGTTGAAAAGGTTGGTGTAAGGATTTATAAAAATAGCTAATCGCTGTCGCTAAGGTATGGGTTTAACATATGCCGATCGTGATCGCACGATCGGCCTCTCGTTTTTAAAAAGTTGGGTGGGGGAGGGGGGAACAGAGTCTTTTCTTTTTCAACTTAGAAATTTAAGTTCGAAGTTTAAGATTCCAATGTTCAAGAACTATGATATATGTATGTCCATTAAACAAATGAAACAGTTAACTACATTCTTCGATTTCAGTTTATCAATAGTTATTTGCACCAATCTTCATTCATACTAGAAATGTTTCTGATGTAAAATCTTTATTTTTGGGAATATTTTGCTATGGTCTGACCTTTTCTAATGTTTATACATATAATTGTAAATGTTTTGAATGATAAATCAATTCTGAATTAACTATACCCTCCATAACAAGTTAGTGGAGAGAGTATATAGGAATCAACCATCAGCAATCTTGAATTGTACTCTTTGCATGACTTAATCCTTTGGCACAACCCTACAGACCACATCCCTCGTCGATCATCACCAAACTTTATATGCATCCTCAGGGTGACCTCTAAATGGGAGTCATCGATTTAGTCAGAAATTCGTTGTAAAACATGGCTGTCTGCGGCCATTTTGGATTTTCTCTTTGCTTGACTAAAATCATTTGGCACACATACAGGCCACATCCATCATCTGATAGTCATAACTCTTCATAACGATCTTTGGGGTGGCCTCAAGATGGAAACCAATGATGTTTTTCTAAATTTGTTTTAAAAAACATGGCTTCCAGTGGGCATCTTGGATTTTACTCCTTGCATGACTAAATCCTTCAACACAACCTGCAGGCCACATCCCTCATCCAATCGTCACCAAACTTCATAAGGATCTTCTGGGTGACCTCTAGATGGAAGCCAATGATATTTTCTGAATTTCATTAAGGTCGCCAGCCGCCATCTTGGATTTTACTCTTTTCATGACTAATATTCTTTGGCACACCCTACATGCCACCAGCCTTCATAATTGGCTACGGCAATCAGCATTGCCGAAGCAATTTGCTGAAGCAAACTGGGCCACGGCATACTATTGCCGTAGCGGATTGCCGAAGCAAAACAATCTGAATTAAGAGGGCTGTGCCACATCCCTCATCCCTCGTCCAAACTTCATATGGTTCTTTTGTTTGATCTCTAGATGGAAGCTGTCCAATTCTTCTGTAAATTTGTTAAAAAATATGGGCGCCTGCAGCCATCTAGGATTGCACATTTGAATCCATCGGCACACCCTGTAACCCACATTTATTGGAGAAATGTTTGAAATGAAATGAATTTCATTTACACATTACAATCCATTTTAATAGTGAAATATTTTACTTTCCTTCTTTATTGTTTCGCGAGGGATCAATCAACTGCTATTCTTGTCGAGCACATTTATTGCTTCAGGCTGAAAAACAAATAACAATGGAATGAGATATACACGCACATACAGTAAATCCTAATCATGTTAATACCAGTATACCAAAACAATACCTTTAATGCATGAGACTAGTATGAAGTATTACATAAATGTACCGAACCACACACGACCTTATACCTGCGATATAATGAGAAATATACTATATCACGCACAAACGGACTGGTCCACACAGATGAAACATACCACAAACAAAACAATGTCCGGGTGTAGACCATATGGTTGCAACAATATAAACACAGACATCACACATAAATGGCTTGTCCATACACATAAACAATATACACTCAAATTACACTACACAAAAACGTCTAATATTAATGTCTCAACACGTTCAAAGTAAAGTACAACACAATATTATCACAACATATTAGGCTATCGTCCGGCTGTTTTAGCAGATCAAAATACCAAGTAGGGAACTATAATATAGCAAGATAAAATGAGAGTCAGAGTGTGAAGTGAGATCAGATATCTGAATATCAGTCATGATGGCAATAACCTATTATATATAAAACGATGAACGAGCTCCATGTAGTGGCAAGAATGAGAGCACAACTCAATCTCAGAAACCCAAGTAGTATAGAATGTAAACTCCACTGCACATCAGCAATAGACGAACATACGTACACATTGGCATGATTAGTCATCGACGGACATGCAACAACATTGTCTTCGGATCATCTTATCAGTCTCGCAGATATCAATCTATCACATCCACCAGCATCCACGGGTATAAAGCAGCGACTGTCGGTCAAATTCTAATTTCAGATCAGACACGCGCCAACAAATACGATCAGTGTCTCTTTTCATATAATCTAGCTGGTTGCACACAACAGAACCAGCTATTGAGTGGAGATGAGAAACTCAGTTACTTGATAAGATGACGACCACAACAGTTATCTCACATCCAGCATGATACATTTATAATTCTATTGACTGCTCAGCATAAAATTATTAACCCCTCCCCAATTTGAGTAACAGTGTCACTGACACTTCAATTGTTTTGTGTAGTTATCAAGAGATGCATTATTTTGTCCGAGCTTGTATTCTTACATTTTTTAGTACCATGGGAAATTGTGCACCTGCGATTATGAGGTCTGTCCAACTTTTTTTGTGAGTTTTGTGTGCACCCGACTTACCTTTCCAGAGCCTAACTTGAATTCATTGAGTTCATCTTGCTCATTTTGCAATCGGGCAAAGTGCCAAGTCGCCATGAAAATTCCAAAGTTGACCAACAAAAATTGGCAAAATGCCACCAATAATTCAAGATACTTTACTTGGCTTGATACAACTGCCAACTGTGATTGCATACAATAATCCACTATTAAGGTGTTATAAAACAATTAAACACCTGTATTGATCCAATCTGGAAGCATATTTACAACTGAGACTGATTACATTGTCAGGTTTCCTCAAACGTTAATCTGGTTGTTGTCATTTTGAGATTATCACACCTTATAACGAAGTTTGATTTGTTACAGACTTGGGAATGTGATTTCTGAACATTGTTTAATATTTTTTGCAGTTGAGAGTATTCAAGCTGGCACAGAACTGGTCTACAATGAGAATTCTACTTACGATCATCATCAACACCCTTGGTGCACTGGTTAATCTCAGTGTTATTTTGTGCATCATTATATATATATTTGCTGTTATTGGACTGCAACTCTTCAACCGTTCATACAAAAAAGAATTATTTGCTCCAGATTCAATTCCAAGGTAAGGTTTCTACCATTGATTCCTGAATGGTTTAATACTCTCATTATACCCCCCGCAACGAAGTTAGGGGGGGTATACTGGAGTCAGCTTGTCCGTCCGTCCATCGTCCGTCTAGCAGTCCGTCCGTGGACACAAATTTGTCCGGAGTTTTTCTCAGTCGTTTTTTGATCAATTTCTGTGAAACTTGGCACGGACATCAACCACCATGGGAACCTGTGCACCTGCGATTATGACGTCTGTCGAACTTTTTCTGGTGGAGTTATCCCCCCTTTTTCGACTTAGAAAATTTTCGCAACATGTATACTTTTGTCCGAGCTTTTATTCCTACATTTTTCGGTCAATTTTTTTAAAACGTGGCACAGATATTTAGTACCATGGGAACTTGTGCACCTGCGATTATGACGTCTGTCCGACATTTTTTGTTGGAATTATCCCCCTTTTTCGACTTAGAAACTTTTTTTGCAACATGCATAATTTTGTCCGAGCTTTTATTACTACATTTTTCGGTCAATGTTTTTTAATCTTGGCACTGATATTTAGTACCATGGGAACCTGTGCACCTGCGATTATGACGTCTGTCCGACATTTTTTGTGTGGAGTTATTCCCCTTTTTCGACTTAGAATTATTTTCGCAACATACATAATTTTTCCAAGCTTATATTCCTACATTTTTCGGTCAATAGGTTTAAGATTAGGGTTATGGTTGTACACCTGCAATGGGAACTGTTATTTTATTATTTTAACTAAATGTTTACTGACATGTGAAACATCTTAGTATTTTATAAACAGGGGGGTATCCGTAGTCCCATTGGGACAGTCACACCTCTAGTTCAATTTTAAAAGTAGACAATGAAATAGTCTTTTTTTTAGCTCAGCTTTACTTGTAAAGTTTGAGCTACTGCCATGGGTTGGTATCCGTCATCCATGTGTGTGTCGTGAGTGGAGACGTTCGTCAACAATTTCCATTAGCATGGGCTACAGGTCATACATTTTGTCGGATCACTATGAAATTTATCATGGCTGTTGACATTGACATGTAGTTGGGAACGAGTTATTTGGGAGTTGTTCGGCAAAAAAACAAGGCATCTTGGATTTCAAAATTCAATCCATTAGCACAGGCTAATCCTTATTGTTTGTCTGATCATCATGAAATTTGTCATGGATGTTAATATTGACATGTAGATGGTTGAGCCCGAAGCCGCCATCGCATGCCGCCGCTGCCAGACATATTGGCCACAAGCTGCCACCAGCCATATTATCCTACCATCAGCCACATGAAAAAAACTCTGCCACCGGAATTTTAAAATGGCTGAGCCGTGTGCATGGGCTTATATATCAAGCAGAACTGTACTTAGTCCAAGTCTTCTCGTACTAAAACCGGCTAAGATATTGGGATGGAGGTACCGGTCTTTAGTCCAAGCCCGCTTCTATACCAATCCTATCACACGAGTTACGCCCACGATCTGTGGCGGGAATCTGTGGTGTATTTTACTCGATTTACCTAATGAATCAATACATAATGCTATATACATCGGAAAGAGAGACATCTTATGGTCATAATGGTGTATAATAATCTAATTTTCATGTTAAATTACGCATAGAATATTCCGGTTGATTGTCACCAACATCGCTGTTTTTTCTGTTTGTTTACTTAACTGAAAGCCGAACTCAGGTTCCGAAGAACTTCGGCATTGTCCGGTGTTTGTTCTGAGTATTCTAGTTTCCGTTTCTATATATAGCGCGGGGTTTTCCGAACAAAATAGCGAAAACCGATCGCCGCAAAGTCCAGTTTCCAATGTGCTTTGAGAACAATTCCCGCACTAAAAACTTAATGACATAATGGAGGATCAGAAAGGTAGTTTTGTTGACAATTTTCGCAAGCAACTTGTCAAAATTGGAGCAAATTAGAACTCTTGTGTCTGACTTGCCATGCGTGTGATTTTCATCCATGTGCATTTTGACTTTTGTGTTGATAAAATAATCGGAGAACCGAATCACACAGTTTCGAAATATAGTTCTTCCGTTTTAGTGGGACTTTTCAAACTTAAGGTTAAAAATTTATACAAATTTTGTTTGATTTTTTGTGTGCTTAACAAGAGCAGTATATTGCTCTGTTCGCTTAGTATATATCTTAATTTCGCTGAAGTCCACCAAATGTGGGAAATGTAGCACCATATTATTTATTCTAATGGTCGTTGTGTTTACACTGTTTTAAACTTTGAGAGGGTTGTAATTCCCCGTAATTTATTTAATGTATTACATTTATATCTTCAATGTTTAATTAATCTATTTATTTTTTATTTATTGACACACATAATTACGATTACAATGGAGAATTCATCGTAATTTGCGTTGTCAGTCGAAAATCTACGGAATATTTTCAACGGAAAATGCCGAACACAGTTCGCGAGGTCAACTGAGTTCGCATACTTTTAAAAATTTGTAAACATTGCGGTAAATGTCTCTTTTCGCATTAAATTACCGCTTTCAATTCACAACTGATGTGGGTTTCAGATCAAATAGCATGTCTTCTGCTGAAAATATCCGTTTATTGTCGCAATTGTGATATTTTATTTCATATAATTGTGGTTTTATTTGAGCGGGTCACTAACGCTTAAGTCGTGTCATAAGAATGCATGGGCCTGGAACTCGGACTAAAGACTGGCACCTCCATCCCAATATCTTAGCCGGTTTTAGTATGAGAAGACTTGGACTAAACTGTACTGTGAATCGCAAAAAAACTTAAACTGTATTGCCTAATATCGACATACATGCATGGACACTGCATGGTTGTTATATTATCAGAACACCTGGGCCTCTCAATGTGGAATAGACTTTTCCAATACATGCTTTCATCTAACTGAATGGGAGCATCCATTCAGCATTGAAACTTGAAAGGGTTAAAATATAAATTGTTTATTACGACACGACTCATGCAGTCTCAGACATTGCTGGCATTTGTCAATATATGCACATAACCTGTAGAATAGAACAGAAAATAGCTTGAAATATTATATATCATTACTATTGGATTCATCCTTCAATGATGCATTCATATATCGCAAGATGCCAACTGGATGATAGCAGTCTGAAGTCGACAGAAGTCCCAATGTAACATTCCGATTAGGTGGGGAAACTACATAGTACATTCTTGCATTTTTTTAGCGTCTTTGGTGAACCCATAGATTTCCAGACCACATGCACGTATTCTTTTGGTGTTGGGCTTTTCCATAATGGCAAAAATAAATGAAGGACTTGGGGTCTATAACTGGGGATTAGGACAATTTCGGAAATGTAAATACGCTGAATGATAATGTCTCAGCCGGCTGACCCGCCATATTTTGTCAGCCATGAACGTCGCGATTGAGCCAGCTTAGCTAGCTAACCAGCCACGAAATTGATTGAGCCAGCCGCAAAAACTATTTGTCGTGGCTTCGGGGTCTAATAAAGACGACATTGAGTGCATTGTCACACTGCGTTGTCAGAACACAATTAATTACAAAGAATTGCATTTTTTAGCGTCTGTGGTGAACCCGTAGATTTCCCGTATTCTTTTGGTGTTGGGCTTTTCCATAATGGCAAAAAAAAATGAAGGACTTTGGGTCTATAACTGGGGATTGGGACAATTTCGGAAATGAAAATACGCTGAATGATAACGTCTCAGCTGGCTGAGCCGCCTTATTTCGTCAGCTATGAATGTCGCGATTGAGCCGGCTTAGCTAGCTAAATAGCCACGAAATTTATTGAGCCAGCCGTGAAAAATATTTGTCGTGGCTTCGGGGTCTAGTAGATGGGAACGAGTCATTTTGGGGTCATTCGCCCTAAAAACATGGCCATTGGCAGCCATCTTGGATTTAACTCTTTGCATGACTACATCCTTTGGCATGGGTTACAAGTTGTACCTTTGGTCGGATAATTATGAAATTTATTATGGCTGTTGACATTAACATTTGGATGGGAACGAGTCATTTTGAAGTCATTCGGCAAAAAAACATGGCCACCAGCAGCAATCTAGGATTTCTAAATTTAATCCCTTAGCTCGAATGTTCATCTCGTCATCATGAAATTTGTTGTGAAAGTTAATATTGAGAAGTAGATGGGAATGATTAAATTTGGGGTCATTCGGCCAAAAAACATGGCCACCATCTTGGATTTGACTCTCTTCATGAGGCACAGGCTAAAGGTCGTATCTTTGGTCGGATCATCTTGAAATTTGTGTTAAGATTGACATGTAGATGGAAACGAATCATTTTGGGGTAATTCTGCCATAAAACATGGCCGCTGGCAACCATCTTGGATTTTACTCTTTGCATGGGCTATGCATGCATCGTACCTGTTCTATTGTCATTGAGCGTACGTCGCCCGGTAGATACGAATTAGACTTACACATTGACAGGACTTATTTTATCTCACGATGGGAACAACATTGATCAGTAAAGCATTCTTTCCATGCAATTATAAGCATCCAATCTACACCAGAATTCAGTCTGACAGCGATCAATCTATCTTGCCAAGCTGAGGTGATAACTTTTGTGCCAACATTCAATGAACAAATTAACCTGGTCTTACCAAAAGGAACACGTAAAAGAACTTCAGCATACAACTCAGTCAGTTATCTATACCATTAAAAGTCTTGGTATCACCACATGATACAGTACCTTTGGTCAATCATTATGCAATATTTTGTCATGCTGTTGACATTGACATGTAGATTGGAACGAGTCATTTGGGGGTCATTCGGCAAAAAAAAACATGGCTAGCACAGGCTACAGGCCATACTATTTGTCTGATCGTTGTGAAATTTATCATGGATGTTAACCCTTTGAACCCTGATGCCCCACAGTGATCGACACCCCGACCTGGGGCATTTTCCTTTAAATTATAAAGTGTCTTGTTCTGAAACTTTACAGGTTTGCCCCCCATGGATCACTGATTGGGAGACTTTGCCACGTGGCAACTTCTTGGTAATGGTTGCTAGGCAACTACCCGGAATTGACTGGAAAAGGCAATTATAGCACATAATGTTGTAACTCAATGATTGTGTTTTTGATGACGATAATACCCTAATGTGTAATTTGAGATATGCCGACAAGAATATAAGAGTGAACCAAATGACTATTTAAGGGTAGCAACGGTTGCTAATCAAATACCACAAATGATCGAATGACACCATTGCACTAACCATTAAGTGGTAGTGTTGCTTAATTTATACAATGTCTAGTCACGTAAGGGGGGCACTTGTTTGAAACTTTGCAGGTATGTTATGCATGGACCACTGCATGATCATTAAAATATCAGGAGACTTAGCAGATTTGGACACAAGTCCAAATTTTATGAATAAATTATACTCACCTGACATAATTCATACAGAATTAGATTTATCTTAACCTCCGCAAACCGCCACTCAAAAACCGGAAACATGAAACGTTTCATTTCGTTTGTTCCGTTTCCCAGTTAAAGTTTTTAGTTATTCCGAGCATGCGCATTGCGCATACCTGTATACTCATTTTGTTCCGCAATTGGTAATATCCCGTAGAGAAAATTATCCCAGTTTCAAGTTAGGTAACCCCAAACATAACAAATACTCCGCCGTATGATGTGGCGCTCTATTCTTCCCGGAGTTCGCTTGGCGGTAATTGTTAAAGATCGGTTTACGATTGCATATTACATTTTTTGTCTATATTATCTGTCGCATTTTGTGATTTTTTTTCTGTTCTTCCCTTGATAAGATCCCCGGACGGTGCTCGATTGTAATCGGTAAATCTCCACTGGCTAAGATCCCAGATGTACAGGAGGGATAACTCTAAATTCACGCAACACAACTTTTACCTAACAAATTTAACCATATATATGATCATCTTATCAATAAAAACTAGATTTTAAATATTTATTTTAACTTGTATAAATGTGAAAAAAGAAAGGATATCCTGAACAGAACATAAAAGAACACAACGTTAGAATAACATTGCGTTAGTCTCTGGGGAAAATCATTGAGAATTTATTTACGAACACCACAACATACTAAAACTATTTTAGAGTAGTGTTCAAAAAAACTGTGTGAGGTATTTAAGTTTGATGGTGTGGTGCAACTGCCGTTTATATAAAGTCCGACTTTACAAAGTTAGCATTGTCGTGACTTTAATTGATTTGTTTTAATTAAAAGTGTATTCTTTTATTAATTTCATATACCCGGTACATTTCAATTTGAACAAAAATTAAATACTAGCCTACAACTTATAGTTAGACTAGACTCCTGGTTCAACTCAAGCATGCACTGACCCTGAAATGGCCCTTTTTAGTCGAGTTTTTTTCCAAAACTCGACTTATAGTTTGATGAGGGATGGTGGGCGGGCGGCGGACGTGCGGGGGGCGGAGTGTTTTGCTTATAACTCAACCGTTTATTGACGGATTAAAAGCTGCAGACAAAAAATCGGGTTCGTCCGCACATTTATTACAGAATTATGGCCCTTTGCCATTTTTTACTGATTTTAGGCTCGTTAGCGCGATAACTTCAACAAACGTTATCCGATTTGATTGAAATTTGGAATATAGGTGTCTCCCAAGAATATCTCGGGACGAGTTCGAAAACCGGCCTGGTCCGATAAAATTTGATAGAGTTATGGCCCTTAATTAGTCATTTTTCACGAATTTTCAGCTCGTTAGCGCGATAACTTCAACAAACGTTATCCTGATAGTATTTTCGTGTTCCAAGTTGCCAAGATCATATCTGTTGACAGAATGATGCCAAGCCATCAGGTTCATCAGGTATGGTTCCGGATTAGGTACGTGTACCCTCCCCTGATATTGTGTTAATATCTGTTCTACAACTGGTAAAATGAGTGGATGATTTGACTAGAAGATTTAAATTCATTGGAAAACCAGACTGTCGGAAAACCAGACTGTCTTGGTCAATGCAGATCTATTAAAATCAACTCGCACTGAAAAGGACTCATAAGTTGTAAAACTTGGGGAAACCGTGGAATTGGTGGAAATTTATGCATAAACATATATGCTCCTTCGTGAAAAAGAGAGAGCATCTATCACAAATTTATGTTCTTCTTCTTGTGAAAAATTTGCAAAACGGATCCATGGTTGGTTGAGCCCAAAGACAAAATAAAAATCTACAAGCTTGTTCTGGACCCTGCTACTAGTACATGTATGTGAGCTGATTTTAGAACCAAAGTTCCTGAGCTAACTGACAAAAAAGGATTTGGACCTTGTATTGTTTGTTTGTATAAGCACTTTGTGTGAAGTGTTTTATTGTTAACATGTATATAATACTGCATGTATTAATGCATGTATCCAATACTGCATGTATAAATACTGCTTTCATCTCCAGACTGTTGATACCCTGTACTGTCTTGCCCCAAAATGGGACCCCCGTTCCTGAAGACTGGCATCGGTTGTGATCGCAAACCATATTTACGATCTGAAAAAAGGAATCAATCCCGTTGCAAGTTTGGTATGTGTTACCACCAGTCCAGATGGGGTGCCAGATCTTCTTGTGTACACGGGACCATAAGCTTGTATGAATGGCGAACTGGTTGCCATCTTTTCAAGAGATAGATATCATCTGAATGAGTCTCCTGTCAAGACAAGCATTCTGAATCAACTCAAGGCATGATGCTATGATGCCTAACATATGTAGATAACTGCGGGCAGTGTCCCGTCATTTCAACGGATCCATTACTGCCTCATGGAGTACTCTTATACGATATACTGTGAGACAAACTAACCATTTGTCCAAATGAAACGTGGTACCCAAAATAAGTTAATATTTTGGATGGCTCCAAATGAGATCTTTTGACATTTATCAATAAAAAACCAGATTTAGAATGGTTTCCACGAACATCTCCATGTCTTGCAATAGGCCTGTCTGGGGTGGATTTAGACAAATCCAGTCATCCATCAGACCTTAAGATTCGACAAGAATCACTGAATTGTTTCTCGTAATTATTCTCGCGAAACGTTTCAATTTTCAGTGCTTTATCACAGACTTGATTCAGCATTTTCACAAATCTAAATTGATCCATGACTACAGTAAATTTTGGTATATAAGTCGCATCTTTTCTTACCTGAATATATATAGCCCAGAATATTGGTACGCCTTATACAACGGTAACTCGAAATTGGGGTGAAATCTTGACTCATTTTCGGAGAGTTTGAGCCACGACCGGTAAGTACACGTAAGTGTCGGGAAGACCTGGAGATATTCACAGCAAATATTGGCAGAGATTCAGCCACAGAACTCTCCATAAAGAAGGATAATATTCATTGAATTAAAATATTGAACACAGTCATCTTACTCTTCACTATTATTAACTTTTATTCCCAAAATCCCGGAAAGAATGTGTGATATAACCGGATATGTGTGAAAACGTAAGTACAAATTCTGAATAAACAACAAATGGACTAGTCTTACGATTTCACCTCTAAAAGAAATGGACTCATTATTACACCATTTATTATACAAATAAACACCCCCGTCTCCACCGTTATTTATCATATTAGGCCTATATACATTAGTATCTGAGAATTCAACGGCAACAGCAGCAAATTCACAAAACAGTTTTGGCGTCCTTGACCTGACTGTAACAATTTTGGACACGTGCACAATTTGCCCCACATTCATTGACAGCGGTGTAATCGCTTTGATGTATCCAGTGTTGTGACATAGTAAACTGTTTACATGCTGCACGTGGCTATAAACTTCTATCAGATTTCGTCACATCGGAATGTGTATTTAATGCCCCGGGAATGAGCATAATGAAACCCTGACTCCAAATATTTGAATGAGGCTTCAGTAAGATATTACATAAACATTATTTTAAAAAATAAGCTCAACACACAGCTGATTCGATCTGATTTCGATGTGGATGGTTGGTCATGATCATCACTAAACTATTCCGCACGTTCCGGCCAGGTTAACAGTTCTTGTAACTTTTCTGGGTGGTCATTGAGAAGATTTGTCTATCAAATCTCTCTTAGAAGTTTTGATTGACGAATAAGGTTCATTCACAACTTTTCTGTTACCTTTGTTCCCTCTAAGAAAACGTTCAAGCTGATCCCCGAATAACCAATCCGACATTAACGGTAAGAACGGCTAAGTCCTTGTGGTCTGCTGTCTTGCTGATACAAATTTTATTTGCTGTTTTTGTTGACAAATCAAATGATACATGGCCCTTCAAGGCCTACCGGTAATTGATCCAACACTTTAGTTGACATCGAAAAATTTTGTCTCCAATTTTGGTTTTATTGTTGTCAATTCAATTCAACCACCTTATTTTGAATGCCTTCCACAAGGCATGCACACGTTTGTTGTAAATAGACATTCACAGCCATTCCTGTCTGTGCAGCGACCTGATCTCTAATCTGTCTCTTTCAATGACTTTCTATGTGTCCTTATCAAACACTATTGTACCAATTCATCAAAAGAAGGTACTAATATTTTCAAGATATCATTTGAAGACTCTGCAAAAAGTAACTCCTCAAATTACTGTTCAGGAAGAGTTCTTTACTATCATGTAACTATGCCATGAAGCTTTGACCACTTATTTTCTTTCTGTACGTGTTTCATTTAAGGTAAGTCCACTGACAGGCTGTTTAAGTGTTAAAGGTAAAACATCTTTACCCAAAGGTCTACTATAAGCCCTTGGCTGTGGTATACTGAGTGCATGTTAAACTCTGTCTGGGATAACAGTTGTGTCATCAAAACTAGTCCATGACCTGACACCAACAACACATCGTTGTCTGAACTATAGTCTATACTTACACTGTTATCACATAGATAATGTGATATACTTTCATTATTACTGTGCGACTTTTGCACGTTCATATCGGTAGTCTTGCTTTTCGGACAGCCTCTTCGGCTCCTGAGCATTAGACTTGTGTTGTCTTACGGGCGATCCTGAAGATCCCCTCGACTTGAGTGTTTATGTCTTGCTTTTCGGACAGCCTCTTCGGCTCCTGAGCATTAGACTTGTGTCTTACTAGCGATCCTGAAGATCCCCTCGACTTGAGTGTTTATCGGTCGATCTACAAGATCACCTGGTCTGAATACTTTGACCTAGACCGACAATAATATCTGACTTTCCGCCGGTTTCCTTGCGAAGTTCTGCCATTTTCTGTTCTTGCGAGGCAATCTTTTCCTCCAGAAATCGTAGTGCAACCATCGTTTGGTCTTATGCTTACGCAGATTATCCACTGGAGATTTACAGTAGACTCTGTCAGAGAAAAACAGACGCCTCAGATTCTGACATTGTAAGAGCAGCACAATTTTTCAGCACGTCTGATTGTGAGCGCCAAGAAATCAAACTGAGTATACAGGTATGCGCAATGCGCATGCACTCGGAATAACTAAAAACTTTAACTGGGAAACGGAACAAACGAAACGAAAGGTTTTATGTTTCCCGTTTTTGAGTGGCGGTTTGCGGAGGTTAAGATAAATCTAATTCTGTATGAATTATGTCAGGTGAGTAGCTAATTTTTTAATTAAAATTTGCCACCCAATCTCTCCTTAGTAACGGTTACTAGACAACTACCCGGAATTGGCAGGAAACTGAAATTATAGTGGGATTATATATGTCCTATATAGCACCTCATTTCGCTTAAAACGCATGTTTTTGTGATTTATAGCCTATGTACACATGCGCATATATTCCTACCCGATACTAGTGGGCAAACATTCCATATACACACCTTGACCACCGCAGACGTGTATGGGGCCATTTAAATATATATTAGTGGGCCTATCATGAAAAGTACGCTATAAACCGTTTATTTGTCATTGCACATGCGCAAATAAATCAACTTAATATGCGATAGACCCTTCCCCATATAAATATAATGTAAACATGCTTTTTATATATAACTAGCAGGTTAGCCCGCCACTGGCGGCAATCGTCAGAAACATGACATCTTTTAAATAATTTTTTTAATTAATTTTAATTTAAAAAAATTTTAATTAATTTTTTAATTAAATTTTTTGTTTTTCAATGAGTTAATTGTGCCTTTTTTCAATTTTACCCGATTTGACCTTGAATTGATCATTTTCAAGGTCAAGGTCAGGTCGGGTGACAATTTCACCCGTCCATGACACTTCCCGTAGACACCAAGTTTGAGCTCAATCGGTCCGAGTCTATAAAGGACACACACATATATATCATTTGTGGGTACCCGTTTCAAGGTGAAGATCACCTCGGGCGGATAAAAAATCTCCCCCGTTCCTTGGAACTCCTAAGTATGAAATTTCGCCTCGAGACGGTCAATGGAGCCGTATTTATACTCGTCGTGTATATAGACGCTCAGTACGATAACATTGTATTGAATTGAAAACAAACGCTTCCCGTCGTGAAATCATCTCTCTGCATAATATTTCGAGGGATAAAATTGCATTGAATTGAAAACAAACGCTTCCCGTTGTGAAAATCTCCCTGCATAATATTTCGAGCGACAGGCTACAATCTCTCTGCAGATGCTAATAACGTTGAATGGTAAACAAACGCTCTTTATAGCGATGCGTCAAAAACAAACGCTCATTAAATTATGACTTGATTAACCACCGCGGTGCTGATTGTGGTGATTTGGGAAGGGAGAAACGGTGCTCTGAGCTTCTCCAAAACGTGACAACTACGGTGTTCGTGGGTTTTTACACTTATATACGAAATTTGAGCTCGATGGGTGCAGTCGTTTTCGATTCTATAAAGTACACACACATATATATACGGAAGTCTCAAAATATATAGTATAGACTAGCAGATTAGCCCGCCACTGGCGCGATTGGTCCCATGGTTTTGGTCGATCCATTAATTTTTGTTTTTCATGGTAACCCATGGTACAGGCACAACAAAATAATTCGACCGAGGTCATATGTGGGTACCCGTCCATACATAACAAATTCTTCACACGACATGGATAGTTCATATATCAACTTAACAATCGTTCTTCACAGACATTAGTTAAGGACAAACATAATTATGTTACATTGAACGATCGGCCCAACAATGAAATAGCGTACAATGATAATATAGTATGTTTGCGCTGTTGCTTACATCGCGACGTTACCATAAACTTTGAGGTTTTTTATAATAACTAATAGATTGTCATGATATTGAAGTATTTTGGGAATGATATATACATGGCAGCTTATACCTACACATTCCATATACAATTCGCTTATTTTTGGTGTGATTCATATTCTTGAATACACGAAGGTGGTGAATTAGTCTGCACTTTAACACATGTTTGTGTGTATTTTACGATTAGCCGTCGAACGTGCGATTCGGCTCTTCGTAAGTTATACGTATTCAATATGTGTGAATTTAGAGTTGTCCTTCCTGCATCGGGTCAGACACATCAAAGAGGGTGAAGGAGTGCTCGGACATTCTCAGATGCGGTGCGATGACACTTCCCGTGGCTTTTTACCCTTAGATAGGAAGTTTGGGCTCAATCGGTCGAGCCGTTTTTGAGTCTGTAAAGGACATATGGATATATGGATATATATACGGAAGTCTCAAAATATATAGGAGACTAGATTATAGACGTTGATTTTTTATTGAACTGGATATAGCTATAAAAAGTAAACACGTGGCGGTCAATTCGGGTATTTGGAGGTTCACGCTGTGGCCGGTTTTCCGGCCGCTCTGGTTCAAATTGTTAATATTGACATGTAGATGGGAACAATTCATTTTTTGGTCATTCGGCCAAAAAACATGGGAGCCAGGAGCCATCTTGGATTTTACTCTTTGCATGACTAGAGGTCGTACCTTTTGTTGGATCATCATATAATTTGTCATGGCTATTGACATGTAGATGGGAAAGAGTTATTTTGGGGTCATTCAGGAAAAAACATGGCCACCAGTGGCCATCTTGGATTTCTAAATTCAATCCATTAGCATGGGCTACAGGATAAAACATGACCGCAGGCAGCCATCTTGGATTTTACTTTTGCATGACTAAATCCCTGGGCACAACCCACATCCCTTTATAATAGGCATCATCTCAAAACTACTATCGGGATCCCGAAAACTATTCCGAAATCTCTAAACCTATCCATCCGGTTCAATATGTTGTCATTACTTTTGGATTCGTCCATAGCTTTCTCCGTATGCGCATTTTTATTTGGGTGGAAGCTTGTTTAAAAGATTTAGATCTCTACACATTTCAAGTTTTGATCTGAAGTTATTAAATTGTCTATTGTATTATTTTTGCAAAGTATACATACAGCACATATCTCCTACGCGCTATGAAGGACATGTCCAAAGAATAGTTTCATAAAGTAGTATATCCCTTCAACACTAGCAATAGACTGGTCCAAAGTGAATGTGAGATAAAAAATTCAAATGATTATTTGATAAACATCGAATAAATTATGAAACATGTCAAATAAATGCCATAAGATTATGGTAATTACCACATATTGGCTTCAAATAGATAATAGTCAATCGCAGGTAGCTTTCTTTAAACAACATTTGGGAACTATTTTGTTCTGCTGATTTTCTCACCTGATTTGCGCTGATTTTTGGCACCATCAGTATCTGGTAAACAATTCATGCTGCAAGGATTTGGATTCATCATTCAAGAATAAATTTGTTCTCAAAAGTACAGCCAAGAAATATAATTTCTCCTAGCTGTTTCTCCCATTATATTATTTATCAATCATACTCAATATAAAATTGGCAAGATAATTCTTAAAATGCAGATAACCAAATTCTACCAATTTAAAGAAGATTCTACACTGACAATCTCTGTAATGCATGTAACGTTACGTGTGTTATATATCACTCTGACCAGTCTTGTGCAATTCCAAGGTTGAATAAACAGTCCAAACTGGGATAAGTCTTTTTAGAAAAAAGTATTAAAGTATAGTGCCATCTTATCCATTAATGACATTACTCATAAATATGGCCCCATGTTTAAAATCTGACAATTACACGATTTGTAGTACAGACTTTCTGAAAATGATAGAAATTGGGTAACGTTTGCATGTAACAGTTTAATACTAGTACTTATGAGTACCTCTTCCTTTCATTCATCATAATTCATGGGATTTAGTTAATTCAAACTTGGAACAGGACTACCAATAATTCTATCTTGTTACCGTAGGTGCTTCAATGACGAATATTGAATAGTATTTATGGTTTACAAGCCTGTTTGTTTGTTTAGAAGAGTTAAATTTGAACATTATAATACCAGTATTGTTTTTACAATAATCAACCATAGAAATTATGATGCACTTGTTATTGAAAATGCAGTCATTTATATACTGCAAAAATACTTAAATCATTTGAAGAATGAGTTATTCAAAGAAATAATATAGGAAATCTTCTTTTCTAAGTATAAACATTTCAAAATTATCACTTTGATTGACTGGTTAGGCTTTCGGGTTTATTGAGACAAATAGATTTGCATGGGGCCAACATAGTCTCCGTTGACTAGTCTCCATCACGGGATGGGGCTGAGCCATCGTACAACCCATTGTGAAGCCATACATCGACCATGGGTCGATTTATGTAAGTTGTTTAATGTGTTGTATAGGGTTATTGCAGATGCGCCCAGAATATCGTCGCAAACCCTGAAAGATACCATCCACCCAAGATTGGCTCTTGACTGTGCAGGACAATGAGGCAACCATGTCATTGCTCAGCCTCTTCCCTTGGGCGATTTCGGTCAAAGGAGACTATGTTGGCCACACGAAAGGTTATTTTTCTCGATACACCCCGAAAGCCTAACAATGCAGTCAACCCACCCTTGTGGGTCAAACAGGGCTTGTCTCGCGATAATTTTACACACCCCCACCAAAGGACTGTCGAGTTTCATAGCTGCATTGTATTTGACAGATATTGTACAAGTACCCAAGCTCCATCCATAACTTGTTTAAACAAATTAGTAAATTGAGTTGAAAGATGAGCAGGTTTGTCAAATTATTGAATGTTGGAAAAAGTAACAATTTTCCATATTTGAAATATTAGTATGGCAGTTATCAGGTCTCAAATGTCAAAAAAGTTGTTCAGATGTAATGCACGGGAGAATCACCTACATTTATTTTATGTGAATACCATAAGTGTATTAATATGTGGAATGACTAGATTTTTTTTTAGTTTGAGCGATCAAGCAAATAAAATAGCAACACATCTGATTACATCTCTTAAAATGGCAGTTGAAAGAAAACATGATATAACCATGCATCACATATTGCAACACACCAAATAAGAACAGCTTGTAACTGTTTAGGAATATGGTTTCATAAAATAGATTGAACTTTTTGCGCAAACATTTTAAATACACTTTTTATTTCTGACAATATTTGGTATGTGAGTTAATTGTCATGTGCAACAGCTGTACATAGAAAAATGGGTCTGCCCCGACTTTCTAACCAGAGTTGTGCCACTTGTTTCTATTTTAAGAAATTTGATGTCTGTTGAAAGCACGATGATCTTTCAAAATATCTCGATTGAGTTTGAAAATCAGTTTTGTCTGATTTTTTTTACCTTTAGTTACTGTAAATTTTGGTGTATAAGTTGCATGCGTGTATAAGACGCACCTCATTTTTCAACCCAAAATCCTGCCTTTTGTGAAATACCTTTGTATAAGACGCACCCATTTTTAGATGCTGGAATTTCAAAAAACTGCCGTGGTACATGTAAGTATTGAGAGCAAGTATTCACACATCACATTTGGGGGGAGAAGAAATGAAGAAAGTTATTTACGTTAGAATGCTTTCTTTCGGCAGCACGGTTACCGTTAAGTTCTGCAAAATTAACAACTTCCAATTAAAATCTGGTTTCGTAACTCTTGACGTTTGCGCTTAATCCCACGTTTATCCATAACGATCGAAGTATGTGAATATATATAGAAATTTACAGTATGAGGAAAGACACAAAATATCCTATCATTTATAGGAATATAAAATTGAGACTTGGCTTACTGTTGATTTAGGATAATGCTGGCATCGTTAATTTAGTTGTCGCCTAATTGTCGCGGATCATGAATGCAAACGCTTTGGGCTAATAGTGATGCAATGCACTCCTCAGTATTAAGTGTCAAATATACTCAATGTGGGGATTATTAAAATGTTTGCACCCGAAGCGTACAGCATAAAATAATGTTTATGTAATGTCAACAGGAGTTCGCGGCTTCACACTGAAGCCTCATTAAAATATTTGGAGTCAAGGTTTTTATTATGCTCATTCCCGGGCTTTAAATAAACATTCCGATGTGAAGTAATCTGGTAGAAGTTTGTAGCCACGTGCAGCTTGTAAAACAGTTTGCTATGTCCAGGCCTTCGATTATGAGGCGTACGATCACGCTCACACACCATAGCATGCCTGAAATTATATCTTGGCGAGTAATTAATCACACTCCTCGGCGATATTCGGCACATGATTGAAAAGGGTTTATGATAACGATCAACCTTGTTTGCTGGAGAAGACTGACAGACATGCCATATACGACGGAAGTAATTGTTTTAATGTTTTGCACATGCGCCAGTACATTCTTATAGTCAGATGCGTTTAGCGATGTCGTCGCATTCGTCTGTAGGTCCGAGGAATTCTTGGCTAGATATTGTTACCAACATGACATATTTAAAATAATCCCACCGTGCACCCCATCACCAACGCTACGTAATTTTGGTACCGTGTGTTGATTCTAAAAATTGCCGCCCCGATGGACGGCGAATATGAATAGAAATTGAAACTTGAGTTCGGGGCAATCAAACATTATTTAAAAAATATCGATAGAGTTCACACAACAGGAAACTCTTGCATGGTCTCTGATCGCATTTTATAACAACTTACATCGAACGGAAGCATTACGACACAATTCGAGAATGAAGTTTTAATTGTTCATTACTTCAATGTGAAGAATACATGTGTACAAGATGAATCACAATGGTGATAAAAATTGATTTAATTTTGAGTCTTCGTTCGTCATTCTATACTCCCCCGAAATATCCACCAAATCACACGCCTGGGTTTCAGGTTAGGCGAGTGACCAATCACACTCCTGCATTTTACAGAATCGAAGGACTGTATGTCGCAACACTGGAGACATATTAAAAGCGATCACACCGCAGTCATTGAATGTGGGTCAATTGTGCACGTGTCCAGAATTGTTACACAGTCAGGTCAAGGACGCCAACTGTTTGTGAATTTGCTGCTGTTTGCCGTTGAATTCTCAGATACTAATGCATATAATATGATAAATAACAGTGAAGATGGGTGTTTATTTGTATAATAAATGGTGTAATAATGAGTCCATTTCTTTTAGAGGTGAAACCGTAAGACGAGTCCATTTTGTTGTTTATTCAGAATTTGTACTTTCGGTTTCACACATATCCGGTTATATCTCACTTTCTATCCGGGATTTTGGGAATAAAAGTTCATAATAGTGAAGAGTATAAAGATAACTGTGTTCAATATTTTAATTCAATGAATATTATCCTTTATGGTGAGTTTTGTGGCTGAATCTCTGCCGATATTTGGTGTGAATATCTCCTTGTTTTCCCGACACTTGCGTACTTACCGGTCGTGGCTCAAACTCTCCGAAAATGAGTCAAGATTTCACCCCCCATTTTGAGTTACCGTTGTATAAGGCGCACCAATATTCTGGGCTATATATATTCAGGTAAAAAAGATGCGACTTATACACCGAAATTTACAGTAGTCTGTTTTTAGCAATTTTAGAAAATTTGATGTCCGTTGGTTATAGTAAGACAGGGTTTCCGGTAGGGGTTGGGGGAATGTGGCCGTATTTGGGAAGCACATATCCAGCGCCCTGTCGGGAGAAAATTTAGATGTTTATCACTGAAAAGTAGCCATTTCCTTCCACTTGAGACAAGCAGGAACATTGAAGCTTTGTATATATAGAAAGCGAATTAAAACAGATAAGTCTTTCTTTGATCTCAAGTTAATGAACTTAAACCATTTAAGCACCACAACATACAGTGGATACAATGACTGCAGTTGGCAAAAGACATATTGTCACACTCAGTGTCAAGTGTACTCTAGCAGTAACAAGTGTTACACCATGAGCAGAGCTCATGTCGTGTACTATACGCACGTTCTGCATGCCTGCTTCCTTTGTATATTGTTCAGAGTACCAATCAAAACAATTTGGTGTAAAATCAAGTCATTCCTCAGAGGCAGATGGATTCGTATAATGGATAATTTTGTATTCATTGGATAGGGAATAAATACGCTGATATTAGGCCAAAAAAAAAAGTTTTTTGATTCTCGGGCATAGCCGCGTCTGGAAAAAAGGCCCGCGTTGAACCATTTTATTACGTTTTTCAATTTGACAGAATCTGTCAAATGATAACACGAAAATAGGAAACTAGAAAAGAGAAATTAGTTATGTTTCAAACATCGAATATGATAGACATACAATGGTGTATGTGTTGGTAGGCAACGATAACTACCAGGTATATTGTCACCACAAGCTGCCCAAACCCCAAGTTTATTAAGTCAAATGTGTTTCCGTGCGGAAAACAATTATGAGATTTCCAATTTCGGGAACACAAACCGGAAAGAAATATGGTGCGTATTGGCGATGTGTATGCTGGTTTAATATAATAGTATTTGAAGTTTTATGGCTAGCATGTATAGTTACTATATTATAGATGGATAAATATATATATAGATATAATATTTATAATCCTGATTTAAACTTTGTTTTTTTTAGTTCCATTTCCGTCTTTGTGGTATTCCGTGTTTTATATACAGAACGCGAATAGAACGGACCTCAAACAATTCTGTCCATGCATATTCTCTTTAAATTCAACGATGTTACTGAATATATTTGGCGACAAAATTATCCGAGGGCACCATTTTATAGTGTGCAAATATATTTTTAATCGTTGTATTTTGGCTTGTTGGAAATAAAGCATGATCAATACCGAAAAATCTTAATTTTATTCTCAATTATTCAGTGATTTTAGAAATTAGAGACTCTAGCCGGTGTCAAGGCCATTAATTGTGCATAGATCATCGATGTACTAAACTGTGAATACTACCGAAATGGTGTGCCTTTGAATGTAGAAAATCAAGAAACAGGTAACTGAGGTGTGGCAGATGCAAACCAAATGCAACAAACAGTCTATGACATTTAAATACAAAATATGAAGTGTTTTCCATGTTACTGACATTGACAAAAATCTCCCCATTTTTCACTAAATCTCCATATTTCTGAGGACAAATCACTGGACAAATCTCCCTATTTCCAATTATGAAAGTGAACAGCTCTGATATCTTCTATATCTATATTTGCGAATGTCTGTCTGTCTGTCTGTCTGTCTGTGTTCTATAGAAATTCACAGGGGACCATCTAGATGATGCCAAAGGGGTCTACTAGGAGTAGCTTTTTACGAGAAAGATAATGGTCGGGGTTAGAATTTTCTAAAGTGACGCCGTTGTTGTCAGGGGCAGAAAAAGGGGAGGGGCAAAAAAACATTTGTCGCCGATTGCCACCAAACTTATATATATTAAATCATCCCCATAATATGAGGAATCTAATGGCGTGGTTTAAATATGGCAAAAGTCGCGCCGTTCGCGTCAGGGGTGCCCGGAAGGGGGGGGCAGATTTATTTTTCTGTCGCCGATTGCCACAAAACTTACATATAATCATCCCCATGATATGAAGAATCCAACGCTGTGGTTTAAATATGTCAAAACTGGCGTCGTTTGAGTCAGGGATGAACGGAAGGGGAGAGGGGCACCAAAATTGATAATACTAATTTTAGCGCCGATTTCCACCAAATTGATATATATTCTTCATGATACAAGGAATCTAATTGTGCGATTTAACAACGCCAAATTGTTGGATGAGAGATTGGGAGGGGATGGGCACTAAATTTGATAATAAGTCGCCGATTGCCACCACACTTATACAAAATCATCCCCATGGTATGAGGAGTCTAATGGTGTGGCCTCATTTGAGTCAGGGTTGCATTGAAAGGGACAGGGGCACCAAAATTGATGCACAATTTTTTTAGCTCCAATTTCCACCAAATGTATACACGTTCTTATCCATGATACGAGGAATCTAATCGTGATTTAAAGACGCCATAGTGGTGCTGTTTGGGTGAGAGATGGAGAGGGGAGGGATTGGCACCAAATTTGATAAAAAAATTGTTTATTCGCCGATTATCACCAAACTTATAAACAATCATCACCATGATATCAGGAGTATAATCGTGTGGTTTGAGGATGTCACAAGTGGGGCCATTCGAGTCAGTGGTGAATAGAGATGAGAGGGACACAAAAAATTATATCTATATGTTTAGTGCCGATTTCCACCAGATTGATACATATTCTTCTCCGTGATAGGAGGAATCTTATCGTGTGGTTTAGATACACCAAATTGGTGCCCTATGGGGTGAGAGATATGGGGACCTTAAATTTGATACGAATTTGTATACTCGCCAATTTTCACCAATTTCATATATATGCATCTCTAATCTCTAATGAGTCTTAGTGTGTGCATCTTGAGTCCGAAATAGGGACGGGAGGGTCACCAAAACTGATATATATAACTATATATAACTTCACACAGTACAATCGAGATGGCACCAAGGCGTTGGTGGGAGGGGAAATTTAAAAAATATGGTGAAATAGTCGCTGATTTCCACCAAACGAATACATAATCACCTTCACAATATGGCGTTGTTCGAGTCAGCGTTGCATCAACAATTGATTTAATAAACCAAATTCCACCAAATTCATACACGTTTTTCTCTAATGATATACCATGAATTAAATCACATTTGGTGTCGTTTGCGTCACGTATTGCGAGCGGATATGCACTATCATTGATAAGATTGCTATTTGCCGATATCCACATATAAGTTATATACAGTCACAAGGCCATCTACATATCATTTTAATCGGAGTTTTATATCGGAGTTCCCGTTCTTCAAGTGCGGTATGTTTTGGAAAACTCCGATCCCGTGAATTTTCGTGGGAGCTTTTAATAAATCGTCGTTTCGGTTCTTCGTGTATATTGTTTATATACCAGACACAACAGAGAAAGACATGTAACATGTTACGTCCATTCTAAACGACTCGGCAATTTCCGCTTCGCTCAGGAAATAACCTCCACATAAATAGAAACCATATTCGCGCAATGCTAAAATAGGCCTATATGCGTGCAGGATTTGAACCGGTGGAATATGATCTCTACTGGTAAACATATTATTAGGTGCATACAAGATTTGAAATACACTGTGTTTACGGTATTCTCAGAATCCGACGATGTTGCAAATATAGCACGTGCATGCTTCCGAGTTCGTATGATATTCAGAGCTGTGTCACATTTAGGACAGCCTACTGTAAACCCATTGATTTGTGTCCACATCAAAACGTTGGTTTGAAATGAATTGAAAAATTTGAAATGTAAGGTTGCATGGGTGGAGGTCAGGTTACTAGATTTTCAGATCTTTGCAACTTTCGATGAGGAATAATCAACAATAAGACATTTCGTACACGCAAATAAACACTTGAGTCGCAAAAACAATGACTGACGAGAAACTCTCTTATAGACCATTTTACAGATAGTGAGAATTATGCATGCTGGGAATGAAAGTATCCAAACAAAGCCATGTGCTTTACGGCCCCATGCGTTTACTATGGGGGATTTAGGGTTGGTCTATAAAACTAAACTAATTATAACTTTGTTATCTGTCATAGTTTACGCGTGAAATTTTAAACATACATCAGGGACATATATACCCTTTCCAGAATGTTCAAAAACATTTCCAGTTTCTAGTCGTATTTTGCATTGTTTGTAAAAGATAAATTAAATAACTCAACTATATCTAATATATTTTTCACCCCGCCCCATAAAATTTCTCCAACTCTTGCAAATTTTTAGATATAGAAAAAGAATAGGCCTACTGTTATACCGTAGATCATGCCACGAAACTCGAATTTGGCTAACACCCGTAGATGTTCCAAATTCCACCAGTACCAAACCTGGAAGTTACCTATATATACTTGTTCCTCAATAATCAACATCACATTAGTTTAAACATATTTTATTTTGACCATTATTGTAAATATAATTGCTCGAATCAACAAACAAACGTGCTATATTTTAATATGATCATTCAATACACTGTATCCACAGTTTGATAAACTCTTCTATCATTACGATAGTTTTATCAGAATAGTTTTACTTTTATCGTTTTATATACCCAATATACTGGGGTGCTTCTCACCTAAATGAGGGATTACCATAATAAGCAATTAGCTACCACGCTGAACAAAACAAGTGTCCACTTAACCGCGGTGCGGTTAATTTGTGTTTCCACCGCGGCCGAGCTGCAACAACATCGCGGCCACACCGGCTAACTGCAGTTGGTCCGCGGTTTAATTGCTGTTTTGCCGCGGTGTAGGCCTATACTTGCCGTCCGGCCGTGGTATACTTGCCGTTCGACCGCGGTATACTTACGGTATACTTGCCTTTCGGCCGCGGTGTACTTGCCGATTTTAGAATGATGTTGAAAAACACAAAGAGTGCACTATAAATGTGGTTTGATTGAGCCCATTGTTTAGCCAGACGATCTATTCAGTGTGTTGGAGATCTGTTACGTCAGGCGACAAGGTGTGATAATCTTATAAGTATATAGTCGACGTCCTACCGGTATACTAAATTTAATTACACTAATTTAAACTATAATTATTTGGTTTGAAATTACATTGACTACATCTGTCCATGTGGGCCTCCTTTTGGAATTTACTGCCGGCCAGAATTTTCTTCACAATAAAAAATAAAGAGCGTTTGTGCGTGGTAAGGTATGTTTCGCCCGCGAACATTTTATGAACCCAAGGGGCTTGTTACGTGAGCCGTGACAACTCGGCGAGCCGGGACAACTCAGCTAGCCGAGTCAACTCCGTCTGCCAGGACAACTCGGTCGCGCTGTTATTAAATGAGTCGAGACAACTCGGTCAACCGGGACTACTCGGTTGACGTGCACAAAACTAGCTGTCAATCACCGAGTCACGGCGTAATGTGGGTGGTCATTAGACGTCACTCACATGACGCGAACATTCTATTGGCTGACGTCATGAAAGTCACAACGAATCGTGTAACGTTCCATGTCTAGCCGGGATGACTCGCTGTTAGCATAGACTAAAAATCCTTCCTTCATCTATGCTGTTACATGGACCGGTCAAGTTGTCCCGGCTAACAGAGTTGTCCCGGCTATTCAATTCAATTCAATTAAGTTTATTCTGGTCGTCAATTATAGACATTACAGCTGATTACAGAAGAGTTGTATACATATATACAATATATATGATTTCGTGAGTTAAAGGGGTACTGTGCGCCATTTTCATTAAATTTCCGGTGACAACAACGATCTAATATCGATAATATATAGAAACATAAGTAATTTGAGTCGAAGATGTATTCTGTAAACGCTCAGGTTAACTTGAATAGGCTATCTTAAAATTTAATAATTTAAAAGTTAATAATTTGATATAAATTGAATTTATGACTGGAGCCATAAAATGGCGTCAATTAAATTACGAATTTCCGTAATCAAACAAAGTAATTGAGGGATACTGGATTGTTAAACCGATCGCACACACGATCGCTTAAAATATTATGATGATACGAGGAGAACACTCAAGCCACTCACTGACTAGCGACGATCCAATAACTTAAATGATTATATGGGATTAGTATGCCTATAATATAACTTTTATTTGATTCATTTGGTTGAAAACTGTACAAAAATTACTCGACAACGACAATTTGTATTTTTGCATTCCGGTAAATTTGTCATCCGTAACACTACTTCGTACTCAACAGACTTTCAAATAATGAAAAAATTGTTACCTTATTCTCCGACTCGGAGACTATAGAAACCAACAACAACATTTGGCGTACAGTACCCCTTTAAATAGAGTGGTTAATTTATAAGTGTTTGGTCTCTGATAGAAGTAGGGTTTCAGATATTTTATTCTTAGTTTGCCGAGTTCCCTACAATTCAGTACCATGTGGTATTCATCGCCGATTTCGAGATTACAGAGAGTGCATATTCTGTCCGAATAATCCGTATTCGTCCAAGCGCCGAGTTCTTTTGGGAGTTTGTGGTTTCTAGTGCGGAAAGCTAAATTATTGTGAACTGCTCTGTTTTCATCAGGGGATATAGGTAATTCTCTCGTTCAAATTTGACTTTATAATCCTGCAAAATGCGAATCTGCTTGTACAGCGTAAACCGGAACCACCCAGCGCCCGGTGTATTATGGGAATTGGTGAAATCGAGCATTGTTGACCACGTACATTCTTGAATGTATGTTCAAATCTTTTCAATAGTTACTATAAAGACAAAGTCGCGGGGCATCGTGCCAGTGGACTTTTGATTAAACTTGAAAGAGAATATCGCCGAGAAAGTGACATACAATCATGTTCACTCAAACAACGGTATACGATGTAGCAAACCATGTTCATTGCTACACAGTCCTCGTGCCCAATTTCTGAATAATTAATGCTGACGTAATTCGCGTGCACCTGGCATTTGAGAGATACAGATGCGCGCGAAAATAACGGCGATTAACAAGTTCCCAGTCATGGGTTTTATTCACTTTCTTTTTTGTGGCAATGTTCGTAAGATTACTACAGTAAATGGGCATATATAATAGGTTTACCTCCTCTTAATGATATAAATATATGATATAGGTCATCAACTGACCACATTGGTAGGCCTAATCTTTATTGGCTTGTCAAAGTTACCCAAGTGTGTCAGTGTATGACCTGCTTATACTGAGATTTGTACTCAATTTCTACCCATGCCGTTTCTGACGGAATTATTAATTGAAGGTCACATTAATTTTCGCAGTTGAATTCACACAACATGTCCAGAAAAACAGTGGTCGGATTAATTTGAATGGACATGTCTTCCAATGCAAATCGCCTGAGTAAACGTTACAGTTGCAAATATAGTTGGGTGTGACTTAATAATGCAGTATTGGGAACAATACGTATTTATCTGGCTGAAGATACATAATAGAATGTTGGTCTATTTTTCAATTTAAAAAAAATCAAGTGTAGCCGTATTAAAGAAAACAACATTCATTTACAGTACTTATAACTAGTAGCCCATATATGCACGTGTACACTTGTAAGTTAAATATGACTGCTTTGCGTATAACCTTTGCACTGGAGATTTGTATCAAAATTTCCTGCGCTCTTTAGTTTTTATCATCCATCAGGATTCATGAAAACACTACGGAACGCTCTTTATTAAATTGTTAGGAGTAAAGCTGAATTAAAGCCGGGACCCAATGTATCTAAAATGTAATATTCAAAAAGTGTTTCGGATGATAAAAAATATGTCATTCTATGGCGATAACTAGATTCGAAAATTGGCAGTATTATATGCTATTACGACTGTATTAGGTTCCCCTACTTGTGAAAAGGTGGGGGGGGGGGGGGGTGGGGGGGGGGGGTGGGGGTGGGGGTGGGGGTCCACAATAGGCAACACATATCATATACTTTAAAGGTACTCAATCCGACTAGAGGGTCCCCATCTCAACAGATTCCAACAACAACAATCCGATCAGAGGGTCCTATATAACTATTTCTTTGGCTTTGGTGGTAAAAAATATTTGATTCGAGTCGAGGAACCCATCAAACAAAGCTCAGAGTTATTAGATATTGATTTTTGAAAATTCTTATGTTCTCGAGATGAGTACTAATAATTGCCGTCAATTTTGTTTCCTGCTCGAGATTTGTACACAAACTCTATTCAAACAGACAAGGATGGATAACTCTAAAACCAAGTGGTAATAATAACGCAATTTTGACCGAGATCTGGGCCAGAAAGTATTCCCGATAATGAAAAATAATAGATTTCTAAAATCGATATCTAACAAATCTGAGCTTTGATGTGTGACTTTCTCGACTCGAATCAAATATTTTTGACCCCCGAAGCCATTGAAATAGTAATTGAGAGGAGTTTTATCGGATTGAGTACCTTTAAGTGAAATATAAAGGATGCAGTCACACCTCATCGCATATTCTGGTCTCGTTAGCTAACGAAAACGGAATCCACAGAAGACATGCACTTTGCATGGGCAGAGCTCGATTTAACCAATCAGTGGTAACTCCATTCAGACTGGGATAGAGGGTGGGAACAACACCTGAAATACTATGATTGACGTCGGTGTTTGTTTGTTGTCTAACCAATCACAATGCGACTATTAATGAAAGAAGTCAGTACACGCTTTGCACGGGGAGGACAGTGTTGACATTGCAAACAGTGTCAAACTGACATCATTGCTATAATTAACTAGGTCAGCCGTGAACTTTTTCAGTGTCATGGAACTTGTTATACATGTAGCGATAATTGCGCACTCTCGTGTCAAATATATCTGAGTACATGTCAGGAGGTTGCTGTGGCAACAATGACTGCTTGATGGAGCCATACCAAGAATCGTCACGGAAAAGTGTTTTAATTGCTGTATCGTTTTTATTAAGTTAATAAACACTGCAAACCTAATAAATAAACGAACCCAATAGCAATAGAATTATATACTCTAGTATGCGGTGATGTTTACGATTTTACTGGCCCGACACCCATGAATATATTCCGCAAATTTTCCGGAACGAGGTCCGCATGCATTCAAATTCCGATAACGTTGGGGTGAATTCCGCAATTATTTCCGCAAATTCCGAAAGAGGAAACTAAAATGCCGAAAACGTCCGACGTATTCCGAAAAAAATCCGCAAACGTCGTCTTCCTTTCCGCAAACCTTAGCGCTATTTTCCGAAAGAAGGAACGTAATTACCGAAAAATTTCCGCAAACAGTTTTCCGCAAAGTTTTCATAACGTCATTTGTTTCCGCAAAGACTTTTGAGACGCTCCCTAAGCGACGCAAAGCAAACTCGCTGCAATTTGTTGGGACCTTCACGTGTATAGGGCATACAGTGAAGTACATTATTAAAGAATACGTAGGCCTATTGGCTATGAGATATATATGATCATTTATTCCCCGTGTTATTTGTTCGACTTCATAAGGGTCCCTGTCAAAACTTCCAAGTTCCCAGATTTTGTATTCTGGAGTATGGAATATCTACGGACGTTAGCCATAGTAGAGATTCGTACATATATTTATATCGATGTTTTAAAACAGAAAAATCCCAAATAATTATTAGTTAGAAAATCAAATAAAGAAAATTAATTCCAACAACAAATTTTATGCTCTCGGGCATTAAATTTCCAACTTCTGAACATTTTGAAAGAACTGTACCATGGCCACACCCCCCGTGGGTTTGATATAGAATGGCAGATTGCAAATGTTAGATGATCCACGCGACACAGAATGTATACTATAAACCGGTGTGGTGGGGAATAACTTACTGGGTCTTTATTCTTCTATTGATGATGGTTTGCATATTAAACGGTGACCGTGATCCAAATGAGGACAAGTTACCTAATCGCAAAAAACACTTGTACGAAATAAACATTTGCATTGTTTACGGCACCACTCAGCACTGGTTTACGGTACTGTCTAATTTTATTATAATTCGACGAAGTAACAAATTAAGGGAGAGGTCAAGTGACCAATACTGAATTGGCAAATCTCCGCAGCTAAAGTCAGACTCGGAGTTGCAAACATTTCTGGGTGTGACTGTGTGCGGTATTGAAAACAATACACATTTATTTGGCAGGTCGGCTTAGACTTTGTTCCTTTAGAAAGTTGATGTATTTTTTTTATTTATTTTTTATTGATTTTTCCAAACTTGGTCGTGTTGTAACTTTGATTCCAGAAAACAATTCTCAAAAATAAATTTATAGCAAAAAAGCCCAGCCGTGTAGACCGTTTAATCACATTGCTGCTTTAGTGCCCATATAACTGCTTCATATTTTACTTTTGCTGGGGAGATTTTCATGGAAATTCCCATTCAAACATGGTCTCTTGAACTGCCCCTTAATAGCACTTGCTTTACGAGAATTCAGACATTGGCCACATCAAAACGCAGGTTTGAAATATGACACGGAAAATAGCATGAGTTGCCTTATACTATAAATTTGGTCTGGGGGGAACATTTATTTGGGACTTAATTTAATCTTGAACTGTTTATAAAAGTTTCATTATACGGAGTTTGAATTGTCCGACATTAACCAAATCCGAGATTTAGTAAATCGGAGAAATTATTATACAAAACTCAAATCACATCGTCGTTTTGATATCGGAGAAAACTCCGATGAAATCTGATAAAATCGGAGTTTTAACATCGTAGTTTTCATATCGGAGAAAAACTCTGATTTCATCGTAGTTTTTGTTCAGTGTTCATCGGAATTTTCACCGGAATTGATCGGAGTTCTTGATCGGATAAAAAACTCCGATCTGAGAAATTCCGATGATGAATGGAGAAATTTCCGATTAAAAGCTCCGATCACCGACGGAAACTCCGTCGGAATTGGACAAGGTCCCTTAAACGTATATTTATCATGCTATTGAAGAGATACATATATTCGTGCAAACTGAGAGACCTCGAACCGTCAGAGGATTGCATATATATAATAACACAATTTAGTCTGTTCCATTCAATACAGTTTCCACAAAAAGTTACAATTTGTCAAGAGATATGGAAGGCCTGTTCAAAAATAGTGGTCACAGTGTGCAGTCAAATATAGTTTCTTCTGATATACAAGAAAATGCAGTTAGTAGCAGAAGACTTTTCAGGATCCTACCAATACTGACATCTGACAAGGGTTTTATAACAGACTCATCGACTGACATAAACAACTCAAAATCTCGCTCTGTGTCTGGCACATGTAGCTGATATATATGCGCAGCAACATTTCGTTTAAACTAAGAATATTTAGCCAATATATAGCACCATGAACAGAGGAGCACCTGGAAATTTCTTGGAAACATCTGTATATTCATGGAGATATGATAGCCAGGTGTCCTCGAGATCTTAGTCCAACCCACTAGATTGATTGATACATCTCAATATGTAAAACCCAATTATCATCTTTTATCGTACTAATGTGTTTATGATGTTCATGTATCATATTATAACGTCTAATGTATACGCAGTTGCAAATAAATAAATACTTCATTATTGGTGGAACGGATTAATCGCGATAAACAGAATGACAATTGACAAGGTGAGGCACTACTTATTTTCCATGACTGTAATAATCATGTTTTGTGATGCTATTTGAATATACAATTTATGAGAAAACGTATAACACTTTAAGCAAGAGCATTCTCTATTCCCAACAAATATCCACAGCATACATTAACCTGGGCAACGCCAGGTAACCCTGCTAGTAAATAGATATATACTATAAAAAGGTACATACATATATCAAATATATCAACAATGGTTCAGTAAATTGAAATATACATTGTACTAGTATATATATATATATACTAGCCGATGAGCCGACATTGTCCGGGCTATTCAAAAACCAAATTTCAAGTGGATAGCTCCACCCGTTTCCGAGATCTGGTCTGCGCATGCGCGAAGCTGGCGACCCGATAAAATTTGTATCCGGGGCAGGATACATTCACACACCAAATTTCAAGTCGATAACTCCACCCGTTTCCGAGATCTCGTCTGCACATGCGCTGCACGGGCGTCGCACGGGCTCGCCAATACGACAATGACGACTGCCTGGTCAAACTACACACACGTACCAAGTTTCGTCCCGATCGGTCGAGAATCGTAGATTTGTATAAATGACATACAGACATACAGACAAACATACAGACAAACAGAGGTCTTCAAAATATATATGAGATATACTAGCAGGTGGACCAGACTTCGTCCGGGCTGCTTCCCCTCTGCTTTTCGGCGAATTCCGCGATTTGACCTTGAATTGTCCATTTTGAAGGTCAAGGTCAGGTGGGGTCACGATTTGACCCATCCAAAACACTGCCCGGACAAAAGTACCCGACAAAAGTACCCGTCTAAATCCATCCGGTTTTACCCGATTTGACCTCGTATTGATAATTTTGAAGGTCAAGTCAGGGTCATGATTTGACCCATCCAAAACACTCAGTGGACAAAAGTAACCATTAGTATCAAATTTCGTTGAAATCCCATCAAAATTCACGATTTGACCTTGAATTGACCCGATTTCAAGGTCAAGGTCACGTCGCACAGGCAAACGAATAGGCTTACGACACTCCCCATACAAAAGTATCCCCACACTAATTTTCATCGAAATCCCTTGATACTCGGGCGTTCGACCTTGAAATGACCCGATGTCAAGGTCATGTCGCACGGGCAAATTACTAGGCCCATGCCACTCCCCGGCCGAAAGTACCCCCACATACCAAGTTTCATCGAAATCGGCTTGGACGTTTTCGAGTCCATCGCGAAACACACAGACAGACAGACACACACACACACACAAACACACCCCGATTTCCCAAAATATATAATAGACTAGCAGGTTAGCCCGCCACTGGCGTGGTTGGTCAGAAACATCATGACGCGGTCGGCGCCTCTGCAAAGCAGGCCCAGTCCAAACCAGCTAATTGTACACGGCAGTGCGGTTTGATACCCCCGGGTAATTATCGGCTGATAGAATGTGTGTTACATCACTAATTAGTTTATCACAAGGATGTATTAACGTGCTATTTGAACCTATTTACCAAATGTAAGCATACAGTGCCACATTAAACATGTTTCTGAATTTCTTTTAACATGGTTGTAGTAAGAATTTAAAAAATGTAAATTAATTAAATAAAGCCGATTATTCTCATTTTAGAAACATGCATAAAGGATGATAAGCCTTGAGTTTGGCGGAAAATATTTATATTGCAGGTAACATCATGATACCTTTATTAGGTGATTATGTGCGGTCCGTGCAACGAACCGGACGACAGGCATAATATATATGTATATGATGTCTTTGGGCTATTCATATTCCACCGACACGGAGAAACGAAACAATTCCTAGGTGCCGCTTTGGTTTAAACATTCAGATTTTTTGTCAGTAAAAACATTCTACAATACGTTTTACGCCATCATTTTAACGAGAACAGCGCTCCTACATTAGCCGCTGGCGTGTTCTGTCGACATGTGTAGGTCCTGGGGTACATCACTGTGACAACGGCATTCGATATGGCGTCATTTTGGGCTTCACGTCAACTGAAAAAACTCAGCAAATCATCTATAGTAGGTGCGATTTAAAACCTCCGGATTCATCGACAGACGGACTTTCGGCCTGAATCAGTGTTCTGTGTTTTACACTATTAAAGAATTCATCACATCTGATCGAATTGAGTGTGCTCACGTATGGAGTGTCGACACTGTTATGACCAGGTGATATTATTGAACAAATATTTAAAGGATATCTCGTTTTTTTAATTTTAAATTTATTCAAATTTAATTAAAAATTAAACATAAAATCGAAAAGATGGATGTACAAGGAGCATGGTTACCTTCGCTCGTATATACAGGATGGGATAACACGATTGCCGTTTATATATGGCCAAGGACGTGAATTTGGAGATATTCAGTCCAATATAGTTTGCAACAGAATCGCGACTATATATATATTCTGAGTTTTACGTCTTATTTTCGGACAAGTGTCACGTTTGTCCAAAACGAACAAACTGCGGGTTGTCGACATATATATGTCGTGGGGTGTATCACCATTACATAGCGATTCGAACCGGCGTCATGTGCGCTTTTATTCTACCGATAAACACAGCAAAACGTAGGTGCGGTTTGAAACCCCCGGGTAGACTTGATGTGAATGTTCTGTGTTTTACACTAAGAATTCATCAATCTGATCGAATTGAGTGTGCTCACGTATGGAGTGTCGACACTGTTATGACCAGGTGATATTATTGAACAAAAATTTAAAGGATATCTCGTTTTTTTAATTTTAAATTTATTCAAATTTAATTTAAAATTAAACATAAAATCGAAAAGATGGATGTACAAGGAGCATGGTTACCTTCGCTCGTATATACAGGGTGGGATAACACGATTACCGTTTATATATTGCTAAGGATGTGAATTTGGAGATATTCAGCCCAATATAGTTTGCAACAGAATCGCGAGTATGGTTCGAAAACAACCTTAGTTGCGGACAAGAACTACGCTCCTCATATGTGTCGATTGCGAGTTCTGTCGACATGAATATGTCGTGGGGTTTATCACCATGGCAAATGCATTCGAACTGGCGTCATTTGCGCTTCAATTCTACTGAAAAACAGAGCAAATCTTAAGTGCGGTTTGAAACCCCCGGGTACACCGATGTATGGTTGAGTTCTGAATATTCTGAGTTTTGCGTCATATTTTCGGACAAGTGTCACGTTTGTCCAAAACGAACAAACGGCGGGTTGTCGACATATATATGTCGTGGGGTGTATCACCATTACATAGCGATTCGAACCGGCGTCATGTGCGCTTTTATTCTACCGATAAACACAGCAAAACGTATTGCGGTTTGAAACCCCCGGGTAGACTTGATGTGAATGTTCTGTGTTTTACACTAAGAATTCATCAATCTGATCGAATTGAGTGTGCTCACGTATGGAGTGTCGACACTGTTATGGCCAGGTGATATTATTGAACAAATATTTAAAGGATATCTCGTTTTTTTAATTTTAAATTTATTCAAATTTAATTAAAATTAAACATAAAATCGAAAAGATGGATGTACAATGAGCATGGTTACCTTCGCTCGTATATACAGGATGGGATAACACGATTACCGTTTATATATTGCTAAGGACGTGAATTTGGAGATATTCAGCCCAATATATTTTGCAACAGAATCGCGAGTATGGTTCGAAAACCACCTTTATAGTTGCGGCCAAGAACTACGCTCCTCACATGTGAAGGACAATTAATTTCCGCCATTGATACACGACAATTATCAGGACAATACACGTGAAAACAAAATCGTCAATTGAACAGGATAGTATTATTATATTAGAAAACGCTCTTTATTACATCGTCTTCACACATTTCTGAAAACGAAAGCATGAACCTAGAACAGAAATAACACTAACATATACATTTTGCTCTCCTGGAAAAAACATATTACATGCATAACTTTTCCATATCTTTGATGGTGTTATTAAAGATATATTTTTAACGTTATATCTACTCAGTATATCTCATTTAAATTCAGGAATTCTATAGTCACAAAAATAAAACGAACAACAACCTGTGTATTTGTACTGTCCGTCTACAGTATCGAGATACTTAATCCCGTTATGTAATCGATGGCAATGTAAAAACCCATACATTATCGAGACAGACATCTAACTACTCGTTATGTAATTATGACAATTACCAGCCTTTGTAGATTGTGTCCCTCTTTGCTTGGATGAATTATAATCAGTACAACGACGATGTGACTTTTTCTGCTATAATAATAATACGAAAACAAAACCCCGACCAAAAAGAGTCCATAACAACTTATGGATACAATATTTTCACTTTGTTTTTCAGTCTCGCATATTTAAGAAAATTCATTGGCACGGGTTTTCGCAAAATAATATTTTAAAATATATAAAAAAAATAAATTCAGCAACATTTTTTGGTCATAAATATTGCATTTAACGTATCATAATAATTGCCTATTATGGTACTATATTTGTAGAAAATGCACACATATGCTCCGTTCACAGATTTTCGAGAGAGGTAGAGGGGAGGGAGAGATGTGATAAAGGGCGTTTATGTTTGTCTATATATTAACTCTATCTGAAACCTTCGGAGTTCTTTAATCAGTGGCATATATACATGCATCCCATCTGTGCACGACTGCACATTTTGATCTCTTCAAATAGAAGATTTACGCATCAACGCACAGCAGCAATTCGTATTTAAATCAGGTAAGTCTAATAATCAAATATTGTAGTTTTTACAATAATTTCAACAATATCTGCATATTTCCACAATTGAACGGACATGAGGTTGTCGTCACATTTCTAAGAAAATTGATACATGCTTTGGGGTTAAAGTGCTTTGCCTACTCCAGAAGTTTTAGTACCCAGTTCGAATCTCTACAAATCAACGAAATAACTATCTTTTCAATTTATATGGGAAATAGAAGCAGTGGAATTTTCTGTCATTTTAACTGTTCCGACACAATTGTTTGAATTATGAATACACCTCCTTAAACGAACATGGCTCATCGAGCTTCCAAATTTCCTCTACGTCAATTTGAAGGTATAAGATGTGTTGACAGCATATTATACAAAATATTGGTATTCAGCCTTCCTATGATTTTAAAAACACTTGCGATTTCCAGATGTTTTCAATTTTTCGGACAGATATGAATTAAACGCTCTTTATCAATACAATATAAGGGATACACTTATAGAACGCTCTTTTCTATTCCATGTCGAACCAGGGACCAATATATACTATACGTATATAAGTACCGGTATACTAGTCCCAGGTCGAACACATGGCTTTTGTTCGTTTTGGACAAACGTGACACTTGTCCGAAAATAAGACGCAAAACTCAGAATATTCAGAACTAAACTATACATCGGTGTACCCGGGGGTTTCAAACCGCACTTGAGATTTGCTCTGTTTTTCAGTAGAATTGAAGTGCAAATGACGCCGGTTCGAATGCATTTGCCATGGTGATATACCCCACGACATATACATGTCGACAGAACTCGCAATCGACACATGTGAGGAGCGTAGTTCTTGTCCGCAACTAAGGTGGTTTTCGAACCATACTCGCGATTCTGTTGCAAACTATATTAGGCTGAATATCTCCAAATTCACGTCCTTAGCAATATATAAACGGTAATCGTGTTATCCCACCCTGTATATACGAGCGAAGGTAACCATGCTCCTTGTACATCCATCTTTTCGATTTTATGTTTAATTTTAAATTAAATTTGAATAAATTTAAAATTTAAAAAACGAGATATCCTTTAAATATTTGTTCAATAATATCACCTGGTCATAACAGTGTCGACACTCCATACGTGAGCACACTCAATTCGATCAGATTGATGAATTCTTAGTGTAAAACACATGTGCAGAACATTCACATCAAATCTACCCGGGGGGTTTCAAACCGCAATACGTTTTGCTGTGTTTATCGGTAGAATAAAAGCGCACATGACGCCGGTTCGAATCGCTATGTAATGGTGATACACCCCACGACATATATATGTCGACAACCCGCCGTTTGTTCGTTTTGGACAAACGTGACACTTGTCCGAAAATATGACGCAAAACTCAGAATATTCAGAACTAAACTATACATCGGTGAACCCGGGGGTTTCAAACCGCACTTAAGATTTGCTCTGTTTTTCAGTAGAATTGCAGCGCAAATGACGCCGGTTCGAATGCATTTGCCATGTTGATATACCCCACGACATATACATGTGGACAGAACTCGCAATCGACACATATGAGGAGCGTAGTTCTTGTCCGCAACTAAGGTGGTTTTCGAACCATATATACTCGCGATTCTGTTGCAAACTATATTAGGCTGAATTTCTCCAAATTCACGTCCTTAGCAATATATAAACGGTAATCGTGTTATCCCACCCTGTATATACGAGCGAAGGTAACCATGCTCCATGTACATCCATCTTTTCGATTTTATGTTTAATTTTAAATTAAATTTGAATAAATTTAAAATTTAAAAAACGAGATATCCTTTAAATATTTGTTCAATAATATCACCTGGTCATAACAGTGTCGACACTCCATACGTGAGCACACTCAATTCGATCAGATTGATGAATTCTTAGTGTAAAACACAGAACATTCACATCAAATCTACCCGGGGGTTTCAAACCGCACCTACGTTTTGCTGTGTTTATCGGTAGAATAAAAGCGCACATGACGCCGGTTCGAATCGCTATGTAATGGTGATACACCCCACGACATATATATGTCGACAACACGCCGTTTGTTCGTTTTGGACAAACGTGACACTTGTCCGAAAATAAGACGTAAAACTCAGAATATTCACATCAAGTCTACCCGGGGTTTCAAACCGCACCTAAGTTTTGCTGTGTTTATCGGTAGAATAAAAGCGCACATGACGCCGGTTCGAATGCATTTGCCATGGTGATATACCCCACGACATATACATGTCGACAGAACTCGCAATCGACACATGTGAGGAGCGTATAGTTCTTGTCCGCAACTAACTTGGTTTTAGAACCATACTCGCGATTCTGTTGCAAACTATATTAGGCTGAATATCTCCAAATTCACGTCCTTAGCAATATATAAACGGTAATCGTGTTATCCCACCCTGTATATACGAGCGAAGGTAACCATGCTCCTTGTACATCCATCTTTTCGATTTTATGTTTAATTTTAAATTAAATTTGAATAAATTAAAAATTAAAAAAACGAGATATCCTTTAAATATTTGTTCAATAATATCACCTGGTCATAACAGTGTCGACACTCCATACGTGAGCACACTCAATTCGATCAGATTGATGAATTCTTAGTGTCACAGAACATTCACATCAAATCTACCCGGGGGTTTCAAACCGCACCTATACGTTTTGCTGTGTTTATCGGTAGAATAAAAGCGCACATGACGCCGGTTCGAATCGCTATGTAATGGTGATACACCCCACGACATATATATGTCGACAACCCGCCGTTTGTTCGTTTTGGACAAACGTGACACTTGTCCGAAAATATGACGCAAAACTCAGAATATTCAGAACTAAACTATATCGGTGAACCCGGGGGTTTCAAACCGCACTTAAGATTTGCTCTGTTTTTCAGTAGAATTGAAGCGCAAATGACGCCGGTTCGAATGCATTTGCCATGGTGATATACCCCACGACATATACATGTCGACAGAATTCGCAATCGACACATGTGAGGAGCGTAGTTCTTGTCCGCAACTATATAAGGTGGTTTTCGAACCATACTCGCGATTCTGTTGCAAACTATATTGGGCTGAATATCTCCAAATTCACGTCCTTAGCAATATATAAAACGGTAATCGTGTTATCCCACCCTGTATATACGAGCGAAGGTAACCATGCTCCTTGTACATCCATCTTTTTGAATTAAATTTGAATAAATTTAAAATTAAAAAAACGAGATATCCTTTAAATATTTGTTCAATAATATCACCTGGTGATAACAGTGTCGACACTCCATACGTGAGCATGCTCTATCGGATTCCGGATGACACCAAATCCCCAGGCTTGACCTTGAAAGAATTCCTGCGACAAAGGACCGCCATCAACCGGAAACTCAAGAAAGCGCTAAAGCAAGATTACATTGTGTTCGAAAACATCCGGTTTCCAAGAGACTATATATAAATAGCACCAAGGATAAAGTACATCTGTCAGTATCGAGTGAATCCGGCATGTGTGGCACCCAGAAGTATTTTCGCACGATAAGAAACGCCTTGCGGAGACACTGATTCAACTCGCCCACAAGAACCCTGCATGGTCCCAATTGCATTGATTTTTTTCATTATGGCGAGGATGGCGTCGACGATATCTCGTGTCTTCGATGTCGCCGATATATCGTTTCCACTTGCGTGCAAGAATATGACATCTGGCTTCAATTCTTTACTAAATTATCGATTAACAGATAGTTTTCTTAGGAAATGTTCAGGTAATAAGCCCAACAAGCGGCCATATGCCGTTTTTATAAACTTGTTATCTGAACATTTCCATCCAATAAATACAGTAATGCTCTAATTAATGGACTCCTTAACGAAAGCAGAATTACGGTAATTTTTCAGGATTTAGTCAGAAATATGGCTCGGGGAGAGCTTTCCGATGAATGGCAGCAAGCCATATTCCTGACTAAATTGTGAAAAATTACCCATAATTCTGTTGTGGTTAAGGATTCCATTAATTAGAGAATTACTGTAGGTCTCCTTCTTAACTGTATTATCCATTTTGCTTATTTCAACTTAACATTTCCCACTTGTGAATACAAATCCTCCTGCACATTTCTGTTTCTCTGTCAGTCGTCGTCTATACACTATACATAAAAGACTATTCAAGGTTCTGCCTACAGCGTGGAAATATCCCAGCGTTTCAAGTGATAGCACCGAATTCAGACCCCGCCACCCCCGTCTTTGGAAAAAGCTTCACTGAGAGAAAACCTATAACTGAGTTGCGTACATGTAAATTAACTGAGATGTTATCATGGGCCCACTACATGAAGGCTAGACATCAGCATTGATCATATTCCTACAGGGATGGGCTGTTACGTGTTGAGTTGGGTTCCACGGGCTTGGTGCCCCCTCTCTTATCAGACATGGATGTATGACCCTATAGTCATATATATATTTCTTGACAACATTATGCTATGTTCATATAAGACCACATGTACTGATTTACAACCCTAATTACGCCGTCGTCTCGCGCTGCATAGCACCGAATTCAGACCCCACCACGAACCCCCGTTTTTTGGAAAAAGCTTATTTAGCACTACCAATATACCGGCCAAATTAATTAAGTAAAAAGTCAAAGCATATTAGCAAGACAACTTGACTAGGGAGTGTGGTCACACGGTACAGTGAGTCAGTAGTATTATTATTAGTATGTGTACACATGACCAATACACTAGACTGTACACATAATCAGTACACTGCGGGTGTACTAATTATGTGTACAGTCTAGTGTATTATATAACTACTGTTAATCCCCAGTACACCAATGCACCGTATACAGTGGTCGCCATCGGATGTTTGTCTAGCGCATGCATTAAGCTGTTGTCCTTGTATTGTCAGGTCGTAAATTGACTTGACTTAGCTGGCACTGTGAATCGTCTCTGTATTGGTTTGTTTTCGGAAATAATATTTTGATCGATGATAGTTTTTATATGTATAATAATTATTTCCCCACCCAGATATTATTATCCACCGGACATTTCCCCTGCTCATAAAATGCGCTATGCTGAATCCTTTATCGCGGATATCAAAGAATGTTTTGACTGGTCAGTAAAGCCTGCATGGTTATGGAGGAATAAATAATCTCTCTCTCTCTACTCAAGCGATGTCAACTCCGTAGATATTATGTTTTGACAAACACGAGAGCGCGTTTTGACAAACATGAAAGCCTGTTTGGACGATCCCTTGTGACATCAACTTTGAAAAAACAATGTCATTGTTGTGACTATTGTTATCAAAGTGTGAATTATAGACATGTTAATGCTATAAAGAGCGTTTGATTTTGTATTTATAATTTTGCAAAGAAAACAATTTATCTTGATATAAGATTTGTCTTATAATGTAGTTAATAGTCAATAATATGGTAATAAGTAAATAATTAATATATAACAGTATTTTACGTTATGAAAAGTGTAATGTGATCGTGTTTAAACGGGTACTGTCCATCAATTTCTATAAATCTAATATCGATAATATATAGAAAAATAAGTAATTTGAGTCGCGGATGTACATGTTCAGGTTAACAGGCTCTCTTAATATCAAAGATAATAACAGGGTCGAGATCTCTTAAAAATCAAAGTTAATATATAAAGAGCGTTTAATTTGATATTTAAAATTTTGCAAAGAACATTTTAGAATATTAATTCTTACATGCCGTGTAATTAATATGGTAACTTAGTCCGCAGACTGATCGATATCGAGCGACTAAGACTAGGTGAACCACCATCAAAGAGCACTCAAAAACAAGCTACACAAACTGTGTTGACTTCGACAGCGGGAAGGAGAGCATGGTGGATTTCCTGGACATCGTTGGCCATTCCATTATAGATTCAAGTGATTTGTTATGAACTGTTTTTATTATTTATTGTTTTTCCATGTATAATATTCGTTGAAACAAATCTGATTTTACCAAACTAGTACTTAGTAGTCAATCCGTTAAAATTAGTTTACACTAAACACAAGCTTACAGTTTCTACCACCCCCCCCCCCCCCCCCCCCCACCCCCGCCCGCCACGAATTTTACTCCATGTACTCCAACAAAACTGGAAGATGATAAAACATTGGTCATATATAGTCACGCTTTTAACGAAGCAACGAGCGAAAGAGTTAAACAGTCCTGCAATGTTTGTCCGACTTAAGTTATATACTGATGTCGGAATGGCATATTTCTTAATGTTATTGATATACAATCACCCCGACCCCACTCCCGCGTTTTAGCTCCATCATAATCAACTATTCGTTCAACAAACTGAGAGTTTCAGTGGCACCATAGTAGTAAAGAGCAAAGCCTATGCTGCAGACTAGACTTATCGATTGACTATCATAATATTTTTAATATTATATCATAACTTCAGTGTTTACTATCCGATTTCTCCGGCTGATGGGTCAAACTGTAAAGAAATTGTAATATAAATCACAATTTGCTATTAATATGAAAGTATTGAGTCCACATTTGTAAGATAAAAGTTTAACTACAGATTACATAGTCTATCACGCAATCTTACATAACACGATTGACAGCAGCCGCGCTGAGAACAATGGTATATACCGCAACGCGCAACATAATTACCAGTAATTCTGCTATACTAGCTGCTATAGGATAATTGGTACCCGGGGGTATGAATGAGTCCAGATTGTAGAGGCACTGTCCACGTCATGATGACATTTAATATTTTATTTTTTTCAATGAGGTAATTGTGCCTTTTTCTGGCGGAAAAATTGACCCGATGAAATCCCCCCCCCATTCCTAGGAATGACAGACAATGCATTCTTTGTTTTTCAATGAGTTAATTCATGGTACCCGTCCTAAACTTCCCCGTTCCTAGGAATGACAGACTTTTTAATCAAGAGAAATTATGATACCCGTCCCTAAAAGAGGTATGATTTTTTTTTAACCTGCCCGTGGCCATTGAGCAGCCCCTGACAGGTTGTCCACCCTTACGAGATGGTCAATAGTCCCCGCAAAGAGCGGACAGTCAATTAACCCCACCGTGAACCCCATCACCAACGCGACGTAATTTTGTTTGGTATCATGTGTTGCGTTCTAAAAATAGGTCGATTACAGTGGATTCGTTCATGACGAAATATGAGTGCGACAGAGAATATTGTTTGATCTAAAACAACTCGAACGAATGGCAGTCTAGCTATTCACAAAGAATTGTAAATCAACTGCGTCTGTTCCCGTATATCTCTGTTGCGTTGAATTGTAGATCTAAAACAACTCGAACGAATGGCAGTCTAGCTATTCACAAAGAATTGTAAATCAACTGCGTCTGTTCCTGTATATCTCTGTTGCGTTGAATTGTAAACAAACGCTCTTTTATAGCGATGCGTCAAAAACAAACACTCATTAAATTATCACTTGATTAACCACCGCAGTGGCGTTTTTTGTGACTGAGAGTGGAGAACGGGTGGTCTGAGCTTCTCCAAAACGCCGCGACGACGATTCCCGTGGGTTTTTACCCTTAGATGGGAAGTTTGAACTCAATCGAGCCAGTCGTTTTAGAGTCTATATATAGAGGACACATATATTTATATATATACGGAGTTCTCAAAATATATAGTAGAGAGATATATCATTCTGGTAAATCCCTATATGATGTACGGATAGTACAATGTCATATATTTATGTCATTCTTTATTTTAGATTTGATGTATGGGTAGTATAATGTGATAATTGGTCATTCTTTATAGTGGAATACATTAGTTTATATCAAAACAATGTTCTCCTTAGATTTTCTTAACCTGGGAAGGTATAATAACCCATGCTAACTATGGGCATTATCCCCATAAGTTGGCATAACAAAAATAAAAAATAAAAATAAAACCCTCGCTCCCTCATCAATTCTCAAAAAAAATTGCCTGAGAATCAAAACACTTTTTTTTTTGGCCTTAACTATTAATATTTTAATTGTTTTATTTTTAATTAAACATTTCTTTGATCCAGACCTTGTTTGAAATAAAACGTCTGCACTGTTCATCGCAGCGACTGCCAAAACTCATCTGTGTTCATGGTTGTAGCTCAAAATTCAGCCCCCCTATTAAATGACTTACCGATGTATTTTGCGCATTTTGATGGGAAATAGTGGGTCAGAAAGTTGGGACTTAGACAGAAATCTATGGTAAATTAAAATGTGAGAGGCTGATTACTACTAAACATTCGCCGACAAAGCATTACCCAGGATGGTGTTGACAACTGTACACGTGGTCCGCGCTACTGATCATGTCTTTAATATTCAGGCACCAAGTGCCGGATTCCTTACCATCTGTTATTCATCAGTGTCGGTGATCGCTCGTCCTGTGTAAAAAGGGGGCTGAGGTACAGTAATGCTCTAATTAATAGACTTCTTAACCACAGCAGAATTATGGATAACTTTTCAGGATTTAGCGGAATTATGGCTTGTTGCCATTAATCGGAAAGCTCTCGGCGAGAGCTTTCTGATGCCGAGAGCTTTCCGATGAATGGCAACAAGCCATATTTCCGACTAAATCCTGAAAAGTTACCCATAATTCTGCTGTGGTTAAGAAGTCGATTAATTAGAGCATTACTGTCGGTCTGTGGCTATTTTGTGACCAATCTTAAGTCAAGGTTGGGGAGTGGAATGAGGCCGCTGGATGGCCGGCCGGCCTGCTGTAGTAGCGGAAACCCTGGTAATAGATTTGAGCTAGGGGTGCCCCTCTAGCGGAAACCCTGAAATATTTTGACTGAAATTTGTTTTAAATAACATGGCCACCAGCAGCCATCTTGGATTTCAAATTTGAATCCATCGGCACACCCCGCAGCCCGCATTTATTGGAGAATTGATTTGAAAATTTACAAGGATGTTTAGAATCATCTCTATCAAATTTGAAATTTCTTTTATGAAAAACATTTTGGATTTTACTCTTTGCATGACTAAATCCTTTGACACACCCTACGGACCACACCCTCATCTGATGATCACCAAACTTCAGATGGATCTTCTGGGTGACCTCTAGATTGGAGCCTCCTATTTTGACCGAAATTCGTTATAAAACATGGCTGCCAATGGACATCTTGGAATTTACTCTTTGTGTGACTAAATCCTTTGGCACACCCTAGAGACCACATCCCTCATCTGATCATCACCAAACTTCAAATGGATCTTGCAGTGATCTTTAGTTTACTTTCCTTCTTCTTGATCATTCTATTCATTGCAAAGAGCAAAAAATTAACTCCTTCCCAAGTTGAGGTAAAGTGTCATTGAAATTGTAAAAGTGTTAACACTGAAATTCTTTGTATCGGGAATAAAAATATCCCACACTGATCTAAGAGATAAATTGCCTAAGTATCAACAAGCTTTGGATGGCTTTATCATACTTTATTTTGTGAGAATCGATTCCAATCCTTGTATGCTGTCATATGTCCCCTTTTTATCAAGCTTATTATTTTTCAGCATATCTCTTTATAATACTGTACAAAAATATACTTATAACCACATTAAAGCTGATTCTCAAATAATAATTCTTAATCTTATAATTGTAGGTGGAATTTCAGTGATTTCTTTCACTCTTTGATGTTGGTGTTCAGGGTGCTATGTGGGGAGTGGATTGAGCCACTATGGGATTGTATGCGGGTCGAGAATGAGCTCTGTATGATAGTATTTTTACCAACATTAGTTCTAGGAAATTTCATTGTAAGTATTCTAGCTGACTGCTACAATCGCATTGCTATTGAATGCTATTAAGAATATAACAAGTGTTTGATTTCAGGCACATCGTTTGTCTTAATATATTTTGATACATGAAAAAATTATTTAGTTCAGATTGATATTCATAAGTATATTAATTGTATCCCTGGTATTGATTTTCTCGACACCACAACTGTAACTATATATATGAATATAATTTGAGAATACCAGCTTTTGTTTCCCCACAATATGTTTGTGAAATATGATTCTAATGATACATATAAAGTGTCGTCAAATAAACAATAGCAACAAAAAAATAAGCAAGTATTTGTCTTATTCACGTTAAAACTGCTGGGCGGGATGGGCGGCCTTAGTTGTAGGTAATAATTTAGAAATAACAATATCAAATTACGATAATTTCCTCAAGAATATACTAATAGTATGGCATAATGATGATATGAATGCAATATTATTCACAAAACACACTTTGTGTCCGAGAAAATACATGTCGACTGTTGTTTAGTTTCTCGCAAAAAGCGCAGTGGATTGTTTATAAGCAGAGTCACGATATTGCGCCATTTCCTTATTTAGATTCGCACGTTTTATACGTCGGTTGTAAAAAACCTCTAATTTGGTGCACCTACAACTTACGACTCATAGTAATATTCCTTATTTTTATGTATTACCATATATAGGTTAGGAGAAAATACTAACTGGATTGAAAAATATTCATCTCTTTGCAAGAACAATTATATTATGTAGGCAATATATTATGTAACATTTCCAGATCGTTTTGTTCTTGTTTTCCATTCTGCAGTTTCATCTAGTGTTTCATTTGGAAATGTTGGCTTTTTTGTCCGTCCGATGTCTGTTCAGGTCATAACTTGAACAGTAATGCTTGGATCTCAATGAGATTTGGTATGGATGTTCACCACTATGAGGACATTCAATGGCGTGTTTAGGTTTTTCATTATATAGTTATCCATCTTCAAATGTTTATATGAAAATGCTGATTTTTGGGTCCATCTGTCTATATCAGTATATCAGTCATAGGTTATAGATATGCCCACACTTGGCGGTATGCCACAAGGCGGTGTGCACCAGATGACAGTCCATCTCGTTTTGTGTCAGCTATAACTATAAGCTTTAAAAAGTTAGTTACAACTTGTTCTACTTAGGGGAGGGGTATTTAAAAAACTAAGGACCTTTTTGGAATTGGCTGCTCCACCGGTGGAGGGGGTGGGGGTTGGTTGGTTGTTCAAACATTTAAAAACTGATTTCTCAAGGTGCATCACATCAACACATGGTTAGTAGGCCTATGGTCACACTATGGGAAATGGCATCATATAATCGCAGATTAAATAAATATGGTCTGGGTGAAAATAAACACCGAACCACTTAAAACAATCCTTCATAAATATATGATTGCTTGCATTGCCTATTAATACTTTTGAGATCACACTTTGAACCTCCTATAGCCAATGTTGCTTTGTACATAAACTATTCTGGGATGCTGTCCCTCATGCCTTACCTTTTATGATATGGATTATTCACCAGAACTCTTGAAATTTTAATGTGAAATGAAACTTGGATAATGTGGAATATATGGAAATTAATATGGCTTTTTTTGCAGGTACTTAACTTGTTTTTGGCTATGTTACTCAACTCATTTGCTCAAGATACATTCAACAAACATAAAGGTGATGTTGAAGACAATAAGTTGAAGATTGTGTGGATAAGAATAAAGAAGTATTGCTGTTGTTGCTTGCCAAAGAACATTGTTGGTCCATCTGCATCTGATACAGGTGAGATAACCCAAATATATAAGCTATGAAACAATGCATGAATGAACTCTATACAAATGCAGCCCTCGAAATTGGGAATAAATTGGGTACATCAGTTTGCCATGGCTTTGCGACGGCACTTCCATAATACTCAAATGACTGTCATTGCCTGCCATTTTATCACATCTATTGGCCGAGTCGGCGTATTTTTAAAGCCGCGTTTTGTGACCAATGAATAACTTCCGCTATTATGGCCATGTTCAACTTTATATATTGACAACTGAACATTAACCCCGTTGTTGTTTGCGACAGGATCCAATAGGTTAATGTTTATGAGGTCGCGACAAATACACTCATTCACCGCTGAGTAACTGCCATGGCAATAATATGCCATGGCAAAAGGTGTTCACCACAGCAATTACCACGGCAGTGCTGATTGCTGTGGCTAATTTCGAGGGCTGCAAATGTAAGCTATTTATATCTCCCATGCGGCCAAATTACTGTTCTAGAATTTGGCACGATACCAGAGTTGTCACGATTCTGGGGCGATACCAGAATTTGTGATGTATCACCTGGGCTGTAATGCTGACATCACAATCTGGCAAGAGGCATAATTTGGTCTGATGCCAGAATTGAAAGATATCTCAAATGCAAAAAAGTTGAAACTGAACATAATATACCATAACTAAACTTTCTAGGTTTTTAAGTGTCGTTTGTACAGTAATATCTGCAGTTTGGCCCATACTTAGAATGACATCAATTGTTTTCACCTTTAACTCTTTTAGTGCCAGAGTAATTTTATGTATATTACATGTAAACTGCCACATGTCATACTCTGCTGTTATCAATGAATAGCTCAGAAGGGCTTTTGAAGAAGTATGTGTGGATCAGTCATGGTTCCCACAGCTCCTTGAATTTCCTTGAACACCCTTGAATATTAATCCATTTTCAAGGCCCTTTCAAGTATATTCTTGCGTACTATAAACAAAGAGTTTCAAGATTTTAACATTATTTGATTGCCTACCATCATGTGTATTATGGTTAAACATATCACAAAGTAACTAATATGTATTTGTTCAGTATTTATTATAAACAAGCAGGGTTACCCGGCGTTGCCCAGGTTAAAGTGATGTGAAACCCTCTGTGGATAATTGGTGGGAATAGAGAATACTCTTGCTCTCAAAGTGTTACACGTATTCTCATAAATTGTATATCCAAATGGCATCACAAAACATGATTCTTACACATGTAATATAAGTAGTGGCTCACCTTGTCAGGTCGGAACGATTATCATTTTGTTTATCGCGTTTAATCCGTCCCACCAATAAAGAAGTATTTATTTACAACTGCGTATACTTCAGACGTTATAGCATGAAACATGAACATCATAAACACATTAGTTCGAAAAAATAAAAGACGACAATTGTGTTTTACATAGAGAAGTATTAATAAACCAATCAATCTAGTTTATAATATCTTCATGAAGATACAGATGTTTTAAATATATGTCCAAGTGCTCCTCTGTTCTGTTGCTATATACTGGCTAATCATTTTCAGTTTAAAAGAATTGATGTTATGCAAATATAGCAGCTACATGTGCCCGACACAGCAAGATTTTGAGTTGTTTATGTTAGGCGATGAGTCTGTTCTAAAAAATGAAAGAAATCCTCTTTATCGGGCAGATATACCCTTGTCAGATGTCAATATTGGAGGATCCTGAAAAGTCATGTGCTACGGACTGCATTTTCCTTTATCTCAAAAGTAACCATATTTGACTGCGCACTGTGACCACTATTTTTGAACAGGCCTGCTCTACATTTCCATATCTCTTGGCAATTGTAACTTTTTTTGTGGAAACTATATTGAATGGAACAGACTCAATTGTGTTATCTATTATATATTTTTGAAAGATCTGTGTGTGTATGTGTTTGTTTGTGTGTGTGTTTGTTTGTGTGTTTGAAATCGATGGACTCCAAAACGACTAAGCCAATTTCGATGAAATTTGGTATTTTAGGGTATTTTCGGCCGGAGACGAACATAGGCATATTTATTTGTCCGTGCGAGGTCAACTTTTCACGTGCGGAGGTCAAATCTATTTTTACGCCGTTTTTGCGCTAATATATTTCAGTTCGGTGCTCACAAATCGATTCGATATAGCGCGAATAATAAATTGCCAGTCATATAATTTGCACGGTTAGAATCTGTGTGGATTCATCTTTCCAACGATATATAATATGTATGTATCCGTTTTAGTTATCTGCCTCAATTATTAGGTACAAGTGGTACGATGCTTTTATCAGGATAAAATCAATGCGTAATTTCTATGACGTCGTCAGAGGTCATAAAGTTAGATTACGTTAACTCTCACTCTGCCGATGCATTTGACTGTGTCGCGTTAACTCATCACCGGCCGAGGTATCCGCAAATGACATTGGGCTATATATCTCGGAAACGGGTGTAGATATCGACTTGAAATTTGGTATGTGAATGTATCTTTCCCCGGATACGAATTTTATCGGGTCGCCGAGCACGTGCGACGCCAGCTTCGCGCATGCGCAGACCAGATCTAGGAAACGGGTGGAGCAATCGACTTGAAATTTGGTTTTTTAATAGCCCGGACGAAGTCGGGTCACCTTCTAGTAATATATACATGAGCCATTCTAATATGCAATCCTCTGACGATTCAAGGTCCCTCAGTTTGAATCAATATATGTATCTCTTAAATAGATTGATATAAATATACTTTTAATGCTTTCTTCTATGTATCTGTGTTGCTAGATCATTATAGGAATGCCCTGATTTCCACCCCATATAAATATGACAGTTGAGAAGATATAATTGTTCAAGTGACTTAATTCGGTCACCATTTGTCGAGATTGTGAAATTGGAATGTCAAAAACTCCTTAGAACGACATGGAGATGGCATGGAAGATGACTATATATAACTTTGTTGGATATCGGCTAATTGAACAATCTTATAAATGCTAGTGAATCTCCTCTCGCCATCCATGACCCAAACGACCCCAAATGTGATTTAATTCATCATATCATTAGAGAAGAACGTGCATGAATTTGGTAGAATCAGTGCTAAATATATTTGTATCAACTTTGATTCAACTCCCCTCATGCATGACTTGAACCGCGCCACTTTTGTCATATTTAAACCACGTCTATTAGGGGTCATCTCAAAACTACTATCGGGATCCTGATAAATATCCCGATAGGATCCCGATAACTCAAAACTATCTTCTAAATTTTCCGATAGATCCCGATAGAGAGGTTGCCATTTCCCGAAAATATTCCGATACGGCATCTAAATATTCCGATAACACGCTGATTTCCCGAAATTTTCCCGATAACTTTCCAAAAGTAATGCACGTAGCGTACGTATTGCCGACCACTTTCCGATAATTTACCCATTTATTTCAAGAACAATTAGGCCTATGTCTGTTTTGATAATCGATGAATCGAGCATGTTGTTTTGTTTATATATTTGTTTCTGTTTCCCGTTCAATGTGTTGTCATTACTATTGGATTCGTCCACAGCTTCCTTCGTAAGCACATTTTTATTGGGGTGGAAGCTTGTTTAAAAGAATTAAAAGTCTACACGTTTCAAGTTTTGATTCAAAGTTATTAAATTGTCCATTGAATTATTTTTGCATATTATTCATACAGCACATATCTCCTAGAAGCGCTCTGAAGGAAACATAAAAAGAAATGGTTTCATAAAGGTAGTATCCCTTCAACACTAGCAATAGACTGTTCCAAAGTGAACGTGATAAAAAATTCAAATATATATTTGATAAAAATCGAATAAATTACCAAACATGTGAAATATATATGCCATAAGATTACGATAATTACTACACATTGGCTTCAATTAGTTGATTTTCAATCGGAGGTATCTTTCTTCAAACAATGTTTGAGAACTATATTGTTCGGCTGATTTTCCCCACCTGATTTGCGCTTATTTTTTGGCGCCATCATTGTCTAGTAAATAATTCACGCTGCCAGGATTTCGATTCATCATTCAAGAATAAATTTGGTTATCTAAACTATGGCCAATAAATATAATTTCTCCCGTGTATTTTTTTTATCAATCATACTCAGTGTAAAATTTACAAGGTAATTCTTAAAATGCAGATAACGAAATGCGCTATTACATTAGTAATCACACAAGAACAAAATAATCAGCGCTGACTAAAATGTTTACCCCTCCGAGAACCTCATGCAACTAATGTTCATACTTGACCCAGTTATAAATGATCGATAGATACCTGCACATTTTGATGCGTCAATCATGCCCGTCATATATGACATAATATTTATTGGCAAGTCATTTTAAAACGATGGACTGGCTATTAATATCGATAAAAGTACGTGCATTTGAGATATCAAACTAAATAAAAGTTAGCAAGACATCTTTTAGAAAAAAGATGACGAAATATAGGTACTATAAATAAATCGCATCGTGTTGCGCAAATTCTAGTATAAAAAGTGCGTCTATTTCAGACAAAGTTCAAACAGTAAATATGACCAGACAAGACATAGAAACCGCTAATCTCATTACCAATCTAACAACACCAGTCGAACATAGGGCTGGACGATATTAATGAAAATAAAAACCGCGATTTTTGGAAATTAAAACCGTGGTTAACGATATAATCGCGGTTTTTTTAAAGCAGATACAAGAAACTGAAAACAACTTCTCACTGTTCGCTAGAATCACATCATTGTCATTAGTTTTGACAAGTTGGCATCGGGAATAACATACCCGGTATGCAACCACTCAACCAGTGACAACCTCATGCTCGATCGATATTTGGAATGAAAAGTAAATTCACTGGTTAAATTCCGCTATTCGGACAATTTCGTTCCGGTGACTTGACAAATTCTGGTATATACCGGTAATTAATAAAACCATTATCTCGTATATGCCAAAACTAAAAGTGTTCTATACTATAGTATCCTTTTCTAACTCGATATGTTCAACTATGTTGAGTAAATATATATGCTATTCCCGATGACACTTGCGTCGCTTGACAACTGGAAATGTGGTTTACTGTCAAGACAAATTTGACAATGATGTTCAGTCTTTTAGTGAAGTCCAAACACACATAGTACATAACTTTTGGAATTCAGCCAAGCAAGGACATCATGTATTGTTGGGCGGGTTTGAAGCTCTAATTCTATACAATTGGTTTTAACCAATCGCAGTGAGTGGTTTCTTCTAGACGAGAAGAGGGCGGTATCTTCGCCCATTTATTATTTTGATTGACGGTGCATGTGCATCGTTGTACTGAAGGAAGAGGCGTGGCATGACTGACATTCATATCGATCTATCACCTGATCAGTCGTCGATTCATTTGGTGAATTCTCTTGTAATAAATATTTCGCAGGAAAGACGGAGAGCGAAAGAGGGACGTATTCTGGGTTTTCATATTCCCCCAATTTCGTTAGTCGTTCTAAACGTTGTTTACTATGATGATTGAATATTGAAAAAATAGGACACGGGATTTAGTTGGAATTTAAAACTTAAATAACTCGATTTAGGCTTGAGTTAAACTATTTATTTGTATATATGCTTATGATTGGATGGCACCCACTGATTGCCGACGATATTACGATTATTTTAGATTAGACGATATTACTGACGATATTGAAATTTTAACCGGGTATTGTCGATTAATCGGGAAACCGCCCAGCACTAGTCGAACATGATTACCTTTCAAAACAATAACACCAAGCACTAGGTTACGGACAACCACAGGCACACACAACATGGATAAATACACGGTCAAAAGAACAGCGTTTTTTTTTTACGGTTATATCTGGCATATACCCATGGTTATATATAAACGGGCTACGAGCATCTGACCGCTATTATTCAATCGGTCCAGAAACATGCCTATATGAGCATATATTCATGAGCGAGGTCAAGGACATGGCCACACCTGAAATTGGACCTGCCCATATGGTAGCCCAGGATCAGAGTAGGCCTACATACCAAATTTGAGTCGGATCGGTCATGCAGTTTTCGAGTCTATAACACACATATACACACAGTGGCTAAACCGTACAAACATATAATCGGAAGTTGCTTTTGCCAAGATGAAAAATTCTATTTTTAGAACATAAATACTACAGAAGAATCAAAACAATACCATAAAAACAAGTTTTCAGACTGGATAGACGGTTTCCCAACAGCTGATAAACTTAAGTATAAATTGTTCATATACATTTGCCGATCGCAAGAGGGCTCCAGTTGAGTGAAAGACTCTTTTTTTATAGATAAAAACGGCCTTTGATCACTTCAGAAAATAATTTTCTCACGAAAATTCCCTCTTCAAATGTCCTTTTAACACATATACAGAATATGTCAGAAATCCAAATATATCGCAACGGAAAGGTCGTTATGTGTGCAACATATATTGACATTACCTTGGCTCGGGTGTATTCACAATCTGAAAGTAGAGACTATCTATTTGGACACCTCACTCGTCAGTCTCTGTACACCTTGTTGTGTACGACGACAATCGTCAGTTGCGACGTTGTACACAAATCGTACAGTAATGATATGTTCGACCCATTTAAACATAACTATATCTTCGAAATGTCACACCATTGTACTAAAAGACAAACAAGGTATTCTTATTAACATTTAGCGACTTTAATTCGACTCCGCAAGTAACAAACTGTATTTGGGGGTGGGGGCTGTATGTTATATTCTGTTATGAAATTGTGTATACGTGGGAATTTACTAATAAAACATACATGTCGTATGTGCACCATCACCGTATATTTATGGTGATGTGATGAAGGGGTCGTGACTGAGTGCCTCCTTGGGCATCACTACATGAATATCGACTGGCCAGTCCAGAAAAGTCCTACACGTGCTAGCTTCGAGTTGCACCTCTTGGGTTGGAATTTTCCGGCAGAGACTCGCATACAAACGATTGGAGAAAATTACCCCCAACCTCACCCTGCCCATGCATTGGTAGTTCGATTTAGATTCATATTGAAAACCCAAAACAATGGGTTTTGCTCACACATCACAAATTCCCTGGATACAGGACTATATATGCCCACACAATGTGTCTCCAATAAAACCACAGATGTCCACATAAGTAGACTTGGCTAAGATATCTGTGGATAAGACATATTGTGTCACAATTGGGACGACAATATCGCAATTGTCAATGTTCGTTAACTGGAGAGATAGACTGTATTTTACGGTTCACTGTGCCTAAATATGTCTTCTGATCATATTATCGATCTGAAAAACTGTTTAATGTACGGAAGTACCCCGTTATTATTATACAGAGAGATGTCACGCGATGTAGATTTTGGTTGTACATACATACATCTCCCTCCGTGTGTCCGTCCATCCGTCCGACCTCATAACTCGAACAACTATGAACCGATTTCAATAATTTTTTGTCTGCAATCTCCTTAGGACTGCCTTTCTGCATGATGCTAATTTCGGTTTCCGGATGATATCTCAAGTTTGGATCCTTTAATTGCAAATACCGTTTTTTTGTAGATCAGTCATATAGATACAGGTTGAATTCGAATTTTTTGTAGATACAGGTTGAATTCGAATTTGAGTTTGATCCGATGATTATTTCTAGAGTAATTGACTTTTTTCGACTTCGAAAATTCAAATTATTTTTTTTCCGGATGATAATTAAAGTTTGGACTGTTCAATTGAAAATTCCGTTTTTGTGTGAGTCAATGATATCAGAATACAGGTCAAGTTCGAATTTGAGTTTGATCCGATGATTTTTCTCAGAGTTATGGGCTTTTCAACTTAGAAAATTCAATTGTACTTGTTTTTTCTTTGGTTTCCGGATGATAACTCAAGTTTGGATTGTTTAATTGGAAATTCTGTTTTTTTTGTGGGTCGTTCATATCAAAATACAGGTCAAGTTCGAATTTGAGTTTGATCCAATGATTTTTCCCAAAGTTATGGGCCTTTCGACTTTGAAATTTAAAAAAATAATTTTCTGTTTTTCTGTGTGAGGTTACCTTCATACTCCTCCTACAGTTTTGATCGTAGATATTTGAAACTTCCTTTTTTTTGGATGCTATCACTCTCGTCAAAAGCCATCTTTAATAGATGTTAAGGTTGCGTTTCATTTTCTACCCTTTTTTGGGTTTCTGCAATCATGCGAACAAATATGAACCAATATCAAAATTATTAATCCAAATTTTTAAAAAATCTTTTTTGTTGGGTTTACGGATAATGCGGGTTAATTTGCCACGGTGGGGGTATGCTAGCACTCGAGTGCACACCTCTTGTTTTATTTGAAATGCTTTTGGTACTTATATTGAAAAGATAGTTTCATCTCTTGAGTCACCGGAAAACGACAACTAATATGCATGATATGTATACATGTAGAGCAGAAGTATTCAATTACGTACCATGCTTTTCGATGAACTACATCATGTAATTCATGTCATAATACATTTTAAAATAGATTTCAAATACACTTAAAGATTTCAGCACGGTATCTATTGATACATGTGTGTTATATACACAATGTATTTGTATCGATTCATGTATCGCGACGAGGCTAGTTTTTGTGGCCATATAGCAACGAGGCGACCTTGGTCGCCGAGTCGCTATATGGTCACGAAAACTAGCCGAGTTGCGATACATGAATCGTTACAAACACATTGTGTATATATAACACATTTATCTACCATTGGTGTGACAGAATCCACCGCACAAATTACATTTTAGGAGTTTTCTTAAATGCCAAAACTGTTGAATATGTGTCCGACGATTAGCTTTCTTGAGTAAATTCTCCCAACCTGCAAAGGTATCTGTGTCACGCGATTAGCTCGCTTTGCTAAATGCTCACAACCTACACGTTCACGCGAATATGCCTAACGGAAATTGTATTCAATGGACACAATCTCTTACACTTATAATTTATAATAAATACTGAACAAATACATATTAGTGATATGTTATACCATAATACCCATGGTGGTAGGCAATTAAATAATGTTAAAACCTGGGAACTATTTGTTTATAGGACGCAAGAATATACCTTGGAATGTCGTTTTGAGTTTTCACGCGATTGATGTGACGTCAGTTCATTCATGATTTTGAACCAGTCAACAACATCACGAGCGCCTTGTATCGCAACTGCAGTAACGATACAGATGTTTTTATCGCCAATTCGTTATCGCCAATTTTATCAGGGAATTTTGTAGGAAATGGTAGATAAATATAGTTATGTTCGGTGCTTGAACATAAAAGAACAAATTTTGTCGAGAAATCAGATAACGGATGTGGAGGGGAACATGTGCACCTTCGTCGTGTGACTGAAGGTTAATATTAATAATGACCATCGGGAGGTGGAACATGTCTAATATGGAAACCTAATTCATGGTTTCGTCTTTGCACACAAATCCCATCATCACAACTTGACGTACTTATTTTTGACAACTAGTGATCAGCAACTTAAACAACTAGGAGTACAGAGACTGACGAGTGGGGTGTCCAAATAAATAGTCTCTACTTTCAGATTGTGAATACACTCGAGCCAAGATAATGTCAATATATGTTACACACACAACGGCCTTTCCGTTGCAATATAGTGGGATTTCCGACAGATGCTGTATATGTGTTAAAATGACATTTTAAGAGGGAATTTTGCGAGAAAATTATTTTCTGAAGTGATCAAAGGCCGTTTTTATCTATAGAAAAGAGTCCTTCGCTCAAATGGAGCCCGCTTGCGATCGGCAAATGTGTATTTACAATTTATACTGACGTTTATTGCTGTTGGGAAACCGTCTATCCGGTCTAAAAACTTGTTTTTATGGTGTTGTTTTGATTCTTCTGTACTATTTATGTTCTAAAAATAGAATTTTTCGTTTTGGCGAAAGCGACTTCCGATTATATGTTTGTACGGTTTAGCCACTGTGATACAGACAGAAGTTCCAAAATATATAATAGACTCACAAATGTGCCCGACTTCGTCCAGGCTATTTAGGAGCAAACGTTACGTTGAAAAGAATTAGGAGAATTAAAAAAAACTGTTGATCGATTGATCCAGAAACATGCCTATATGAGCAAGGTCAAGGTCAAGAACTCAGTTGCACGTGAAATTGGACTCTCCCATATTGTTCTCAGGGATTAGGCCTACATACCAAATTTGAGTCGGATCAGTCGAGGTCCAGAAACATGCCTATATTTAGCGTATATGAGCGAGGTCAAGGACACGATCACACTGTGAAATTGGACCCACCCATATTGTTCCAGGGATTGAAGTAGGCCTACATACCAAATTTGAGTCAGATCGGTCAAGCAGTTTTCGAGTTTATAACACACATACATACACACATACAGACAGAAGTTCCAAAATATATAATAGACTAGCCAATGAGCCCGACGTTGTCCGGGCTATTCAAAAACCAAATTTCCAAGTCGATAGCTCCACCCGTTTCCGATATTTGGTCTGCGCATGCGCGAAGCTGGCGTCGCACGGGCTCGGCGACCCGATAAAATTCGTATCCGGGGCAAGATACATTCACATAGCAAATTTCAAGTCGATAGCTCCACCCGTTTCCGAGATCTCGTCTGCGCATGCGCGAAGCTGGCATCGCACGGGCTCGGCGACGCGATAAAATTCGTATCCGGGGCAAGATACATTCACATACCAAATTTCAAGTCGATAGCTCCACCCGTTGCCGAGATCGCGTCTGCGCATGCGCGAAGCTGGCGTCGCACGGGCTCGGCGACCCGATAAAATTTGCATCCGGGGCAAGATACATTCACATACCAAATATCAAGTCGATAGCTCCACCCGTTTCCGAGATCTCGTCTGCGCATGCGCGAAGCGGGCGCCGCACGGGCTCGCCAATACGACAACGTTCACCGCCTGGTCAAACTACACACACGTACCAAGTTTCGTCCCGATCGGTCGAGAATCGTAGATTTGTATAAATGACAGACAGACAGACAAACAAACAAACAAACAAACAAACATACATACAGACAGAGGTCTTCAAAATATATATGAGACTATAGCTGATGTGCCCGACCTCGTCTGGGCTAATTAGGGATTTCTTTGTGATTGCCTCCGTCTGGACAAAGTATTGTTCGATGGGTCCGAAACATATGGACGTATATGGTCATGGTCAAGGACACAGTTGCACGTGAAATTGGACCCACCCATATTGTTCCAGGGTTCAAGGTAGCCCTACATACGCTCATTAAGTATCACGCAATTAACCCATCAATCCCCATTGCGGTGGCAGTTGGAAGGGTGAAGGAGTGGTCGCACAGGCTTGCGAATGGTCCGATGACACTTCCCGTGGTTTTTTACCCTTAGATAGGAAGTTTGGGCTCATTCGGTCGAGCCATTTTCGAGTCTATAAAGGATAAAAGGATATATATATGGATATATGGATATATTCCGTAGTTCTCAAAATATATAGTAGACTGGCTGATGTGCCCGACTTCGTCCGGGCTATTTAGGGATTTCTTTGAGATCGCCTCCATCTTGGCTTGAAAAATATGGTGCGAACAACATTAAAAAGTATTAGGAGAAAGAACAAAACTATTGTTTGATTGGTACAGAAACATGCCTATATGAGCGTATATGAGCAAGGTCAAGGACATGTTCTCACGTGAAATTAGACCTCCCATATTGTTCCCGAGATCAAATTAGGCCTACATACCAAATTTGAGTCGGATTGGTCGAGGTCCAGAAACATGCATACATGAGCGTATATCAGCGAGGTCAAGGTCAAGGACGCAGTCGCACATAGTGCTGGGCGATATGACGATGTATCGGCTATAGCCGGTTTTAAATTTGATATCGTCCATAATAATATTGTCTGATACAAAAATATTGCAATACCGTCCAAATTGTAACATACTCCATGTATGCTGAAACCCATCATACGGTCCCAACAAACAGGGAAGTTAGAGTAAGTATTATAGTCCCAAACTTCCTGGAAACACGTGGTCGAAATAGTTTTAAAACATTGGAGCATGTGCTTGTCAAGTTGGATATGCTTCGTCGGAAACATTAAAGTGCTAGCATCAATTGTACATTGTGAGATGATTGGTATGTCGTGCGCATGTGACTGGCACAATGAACTCCTTTCAAGTTGGTGCAGGTTGCTTGGAGACGGATTACAATGTTAGATTTTATATTGACCCCACTAGCTGGTTGTGTCAATGTGTGCAAATCGTAAGTATTTTGTGGACATGTGCCATATTGTGGAATTAATACAAAATGCGAGCATAAAACGGATCATGGAATTACTAACGCTTCAATATCCACAAACTAATTGAACATGTCTATATTTATTTGCCTCGGCATTGCCGATGCTAATTCCCAGGGCTGCTGTATATGTACATTGAAGTCTCACAATGCCACCAACTACCAATTCCCACTAATAAATAGTCTCACAAACAACCAATTCCTCATTAATAAATAAAATGGCAATTTGAAACCGAATGTGGTGCTTAATGTGTGGTGTTAAGCTCTATGGTCGAGGGGATATAACTCTAAATATTTAGGCGATCTGAAAACACGTGGGCTGTGTTATATGACTATTTCTATCCATTTGTTTCAACCCATGCATAATCGGATGCTTAACTCTCAATCACTGGTTCATGTTAGATGTCAGTAATATGTGCATGCTAAATACATGTAGGTACATGATAACTATACGCATTCCCCTATTTAGTGATGGGCGGTTAACCGAGAAAACAACTCTGTTTCGGTTTAAACAAAACCGACCAAAACCGATCGTGATTCTGCCCAAACCGTTTTTTTTTTGTATGTTTATTTTTCACTTGAATCGACTTGATAGTTGATACTGTTGTCAAATTATGGGCCTCTATGATCAATAATGTGTCGGAATGTGTAGATGTTGACTCGACCCATGTTGTTATCAATATCGTATGCCACCGTTTTTGTACTTTTTCAACCGTCGAGTGAACACGCCGACAAAAAAGGCTCTGTTTGTGGCTATTTTATGCGCTTCGACGAGAGACACCTGATTAACAGTTTAAGCACACACCAAACATGAACCCATCTATGCGTGACTGTTTAATTTGAACTCATGTTCAAATTTTATTCCATTCAGGGGACAACTATTTATTAGCCAGCATCAAGGCGAGTCTTGTGACGTAATTCAAATGCTTTCGAACAAACAATCTTCTCTGTCGCACTCATATTTCGTCATCTCCACAAATCCACTATAAGCAACCTATTTTTAGAATGCAACACAGAGTACTAAAATTACGTCGCGTTGGTGATGGGGGTGCATGGCAGGATTAAGTAAAGGATAATGACTGAGTGAATTAAGTGTCTAAGGCCAAATAATCACCCAAGGCCGCGAAGCGGCCGCAGGTGATTATTTGGTCTCGGACACTTCACGAGGTCATTATCTGACTTAAAACCCACACACCCATGTGCACATCGTATACGCATGGCATATGGGTACACACTGGTCTTTCGAATATGTATTAATGTATAAGCCGACTGTTCATGTTGGCCAATGTGCCGCTTTGCTGAACGGCCATTAAAACCTACTATTCAGTAATTTTATTGGTTTGGCCTATACATCGCTGACGTGATAGCGAGCGGTTGGCAACTGTGCATGTGATATCTTAACACAATCTGCAGTCATCACATTTCAGCACGGGCTGAATGCAAGTAATCAACTAGAATGCACTCAGAGAGATGCCAACGTGCGCAAAAATGTAATAAACAATAATTTAACAAATAATTTCACTGTATTTTACTTAATTTATTTAATTCAATTTAATGTTAGCAAAAAAAGACAATTACCATTTCTCATTTCATCACAGATAAAAGGCAAATTACTATATTAATCATTTAAGTAATTAAAACCAATTCCATGTTGCCGAAAGGATGAGACTTTAATATCGATTACATTTTTTTCAGCGGCATATTTTCATTTTCATTTTCCGATAGTCAAAGTTGACCAAAGGAGCAATTATAAGAAATAATTAATACCATTGGTATAAATATTGATAGCAGCCAATATGCAACAATAAACATCAATAATTAATCAATAACGATCATTTTATGTAGTAATAAACTCTTCAAACGGTGTTTGTGTCCACAAATGCGTTTTGTTTTGTGTTACATCATTCGTCCTATTTGACCCGGAACTCAGCTGAAGGTTAGGCTATTCAGCCTATTGCGTCGAATTACGAAATCGAGTTTTGAATGTCTCTCTTTTCCCGCACGATAAAAAGAGGTCTTCGCACGAACCAAAAAATTATAAAACTTCCCAATTATAAGTAAAAATACCCAAATGAAGGAGTCTATGTAGGTCCCGAAGAAGTCTATAGACTCTTTGATGTAGAGTTCTGATGGAGAAAATGTAGGTCGATCTATTTTTGTCATAACTCTGACGTATTTTGACCTGGGAGAAAAAATCGAAATCGAGGCTCACTACGAGCATGCCAGTTTTAAATATAGAAACAGGGAATCCCGACAAATGGCGATATCAGCGACAAACAAATAATCGAAAACAACACATAAAATAAACATAGCAAAAACGCGGCACAGTAAAAATGTCAGAACGCCACGAGGTTTTACGTCGTTTTTGGTGACGTCATGGAGTGAAAATTTACCCGTTATGAACGACCACCAGACATGAAAAATAAGTCTTTAACCAGTGCTTTTTCGACATTAACACCCATTGTGAGCCCCAGATGCTTCAGCAGGATGCATTTCTTTGAATAAAATTATTTGCAATTAGTTGCTTCATCACAGACTATGATTTGGGGATTCCCCATACATGTTACTAAGCGGAATTCCCAACAGGGGAGATAACATTGGTTCATTTTAATACAAAAGTAGTATTTGGGAACATGGATTATAATAACTTCATCACTCTTATAATTTTTTACGTGAATGTTTACGATGTGTTTGGACTAACTAATGTATGATGAAATACAAAAAAGATCCTATATTCCATAGCAACATAAAATTGAGACTCTGCTTGGCTGTACTTTTATTTTAACAGTTGGCCTATCGTTAATCCAGTCGCTGCCTCATTGTGGCGAAGCATGAAAACACTTAGGGCAAAGTGTCAAACTTACTCAACGCTGGGATTTAATGTCTGCACCCGAAGCGTACAGCATAAAGGAACCTTTGTTTAATAAATACACAAGTTCGCGTCCTCCCGCTATGTCTCATTATTACCACTTTATAGGGCGTTCTCTAGGCCATATTGATAATGTTTTTGGGGGCGTTCCAAATAGCGTATTGTTACCAAAACAGCGGGCCGCGGGCCGATAACGAGAAGCCTAGTTCAATATCGGCCCGCCGCCCGGAAACTATAGATCTCGTTTATTATCGCGAGAGTTACGTCCCGTCAACTTCCGATGTGGCGTGTTTATTTTCAAGAAAATAATGGGAAGATGTATCCGATTTCCTCGACACTATAGTGGTTTTATGATTGGAATTCACGCTATATGATTGAATTATTGTATCAAGCGTAAGTATGCATTGATAATTTTAGCTGTCAACCTCTCATTGGTTGTTACTCGTCTCCAACTCGTGGGTTTTCCCCTGTCCTATTTTCGAGACTCCGTCAGTCCGTGTCAGCTGACAAGTCAAATGGTATCAAATTTAAATGTTCTTGAAAATATTTCTCTCTTAATCTACTTCATTATTCCACTAAATCCTCAAATGGGTCAAATGTCCAAAACTGTGGTAATAATAGTAATAACATGATTTCATCGGGCATTATGGTTTATTAACGGCCCTCTGGAATGATTAACAGCCCTCGGGCCTATTAGCGTCCCTCGACTTCGTCTCGGGCCGCTAATAGGCCCTTGGGCTGTTAATCATTCCAGCCGGGCCGTTAATAAACCATAACGCCCTCAAAAATCATGTTATTGTTATATTGAAAGCAAGACAACACGCTGACAATGCATGCTTTCCAAGTATAATGCTCATTCCCGGGCTTCATATTAAATTAAAATCATTCCATATGACATCATCAAGAACTAGCAGACAATGTCGCAACAATAGAAACATCAAAAGATATTCCGTAGTCACTAAATGAAGGTCAATCATGCACGTTTCCAGAATCATTACAGGTCAGGTCAAGGACACCCACTGTTTATGAATTTTCTGCTGTTTGCAGTTTTATTCTAAGATACTAATACCGGTACATCCAAAATAATATAATAGTATGTGAGACAGGGAATGAAAAAATGACACGCAGTGACGACTGATGTACGTTATTCCCTTTTTATCAAGTTATCACATTGGGAGTTGAATTGCGCCCCGGCAATCTGTCTCGTTCTTCCTTCTGTCACGACTAAGTGCCCGATGTGTTATCTGATTCGCTGTTCTACTGCATTATTTAACATGCATTTACCTGTATAATTCTCTTTTTTGTTTTTCACTACTTAATATTAATTTAAAGTATACTTTATTAAAAACAGATTAAACATATAATCTCAATCGTTTTCAACCAGTTTGTATATAAAAATAATTCACTTGTTCAGACATCTAACACTGATGATAGATGTCAGTTCAGTCGAAATTGGACAAACCTGTCGTCGGCAATCACCTGTCATTAACGACCATTTTTTGTTGGAAAAATGGGTGTTCTCTCATAACAGGTTTCACTGTCGCTTGAATTTCAATAATCCTCATTTGGTCAAAGAAGGTTGTGGTAACATGGTTTTTGTTTGGGTGGGGTGTCTAGCTTCGAAGTTTAAACTGCACCCCTCCATTCTGCAAACTGTCCTGCATCCCTATTCGGTTAACAAACTGAATTTTTCAACTGGATTTCTTATTTTTCTCTTTGTTTTCTGTTTTGCCCGTCCATTTTATGTTTGTTGTTGGGTGCGTTTTAATTGTGATTTTAGAGTAAATGCGATTACTTATCTTGAAACCCATAAATAATTATCGTTCTTTGCATTCTATTATTTTTAGAACTTTCTTTTAGTTTACCTTGATTTAATTTAGAATTGGACCAATAAATTATTTCTATAATATGACCGTGGGTGTGGGTTGGTTGGTTGGTCCCACCAGCATAAAAGCAGGACCACTTAACCAGGAGTGTTTATTCCTCTTCCCGAGGTGGTCATTATTTTACCGGTCATTATTTAATTAAATTATGTACAGTTGAGCTAATAATGACTCGCAAAATAATTACCACTTCGGCGAGATATTAAACAACTCGGCGTCTTCAGTAGAAGACAATCGTCGGGATAATACTCAAGCAAAAACAATAGGTAGATGCGCAAGTGGATTTTAATTTAAATATAAGTCATGTTGGTAACAGTAATCGCTCTGTGTTTTAAGTGTTTATGCTCCTAGTTGTTACCGAGGACAGGGCAGGATGTGTGAAACAACCCTGATGGTACATGCATAGTGAACAAGAGATTGAAAGTGATATAATTTTATACACTATGCTGGCATGACTCTCCAGCCTGTAAAAGCATATATATACAGAACAGGTGGGGCAGCCCGTGGGCTGAGGCCACAGGCTGGGGTGCTACGTACTATATACCAGTTGCGCCCCAGACCCCCACCTGAAATGAGGTCGAATTTGAAAGGTACCACCAGGTGTATAGAGGAATGCTTCGTGAATGCAAGTCTGAAACGGAAACGTGATTAGTACATATCGGATTGAAACAGTGTAACACTGCCATGGAAGCTCGGCACCTACCCACCCCGGCATGGATAATGCATACAAATGCGTGTAAGGGTCGGACGAAACAGCGGCTAGCAACAGGTGACAGATATCTAGAAAAGTATTTGCAATCGAGTTTGCATGGAGTTAATTATGCCGTTCCCGCAAAAGATAAGCCAAGTGGCAGTGATAGCCTAATAGTCACCAACGTATGTGTGCCAGCTGATAGAATTGACGTGGGAAGCGCTGTTTGGTCGTGATCTCACGACCCGGGCAAGCCCTTAATATTTATATGTGGTGCCTACCCGTGGTGCTGCGCTTATAAAATCGCACGTGAGGCATAGCTTGTATGAGTGTAAGGTGCGCTAAAGCTGCGATTGTAGCAGACTGGGTTCTGGCAATAACTTAACACCGAGAACGTAGACCGATGTGAAAGAAAAAGCCATTGGAAGCACGAACGCATATAGGTGACACAGTGGCGCTCTCCTGCGGAGACGTGTCCGCAACAAACGGCCGCGTACCATGAGTGGACTCATTACATCGGACACATCAGAAAACCACCCAGGATGCATTACCGCGGTCGTATCGGCCCCGTCCTTGCGGACTTAGCATGTAATCAACATATATAGATATATATACGCCATCGTGTACCAAAGCACAGTGGCGCTCTCCTGCGGAGACATGTCCGCAACAAACGGCCGCGTACCATGAGCAGTGTTCGCCCTGCCATTAGCAAATTTAGCAAATTGCGAAAAAAAATACAAAGTGGCTAAAATAAATATGCTTGTGGCTAAAAATATGGCTACAAACATTTTCTGTGTCGACCGGGGACTCAACAATTTATTGTAAACAAAGAGACTTAACGTTATTAGCGAGAGCTGACGAGAAGTGCGAGATTATGGGTGTGTTCGATTAGCCATACTATCTGGCGTTGGTTTCACGCCATGGGGAATTAGTTAATGGTCGTGTAGAGGTGGATTCTTAAGACGCTATCACAATTGAGTAAACATAGGTTTATGAAATGGCTTCCTGTGTAACAAAAGAGCTTTATTTTACGGTGTTTTAAACTGATTGCAAAAGAGTGAAGTCATATATACGCTCAATTCAATAGCTTCTCACATTCCCCCGCAATGGATAGTGTTGAATGGGACGAGACTCGCGCCTGTTATGAATCAGTATAGGCTTTAGGGGCAATTAATTTGAATAGAACAACGCATTCAGGCTTTGTTTAACTAATTCGGAGGTGTGGATACCACTCCAGACGGTTTTATGACAGCGTCTGATACCATGGCGTCTGTTGTTTTAAGACTCCTTTAAATGTGGAGAGTTTGAAGAAAGTCCACATTCCGAATTTTCACAATGAATCGCAAACGTAAATTAGATTTCGGCACGAGTCAAAATGACCAACCGTGTAAAGTTAAAAAACTTTAAAATTTCTTTGGAAAATCCACAAATGTTGATATCGTGGATAAACCATCCAAACCCACAACTGTTTGTAGTGATGTGATAGAGATACCATGCGACACAAATGTGAATAATGCACTTAACAATATTGGACAATTCAATTCTGCGAGGACGCCGGATAAACAACTATTTTCACCAAAACGTGCATTTATGAAGATATCAATTGAAGGTTTGATTTTGAACTTGCATTTAGAAAGTGGAAAGATGTTAAATCGCGTAGGATTTTTAACAGTGTTTGAATTGTGAATGTTATTGTTAATTTATTGATATTGTATATTGTTATGTATTATAAGTGCTGATAACTTTGAGTAAAATAAATGTTTATATCATATTACATCTTGTGCTAATTTATCCCACAATATGTGGCTAAACTTTTTTAAAAGTGGCTAACAAAATTGCACAAGTGGCTAAAAAAATGGCTACAAAAATTTTCGGGCCAGGGCGAACACTGACCATGAGTGGACTCATTACATCGGACACATCAGAAAACCACCCAGGATGCATTACCGCGGTCGTATCGGCCCCGTCCTTGCGGACTTAGCATGTAATCAACATATATAGATATATATACGCCATACCAAAGCACAGTGGCTCTCTCCTGCGGAGACATGTCCGCAACAAACGGCCGCGTACCATGAGTGGACCATTACATCGGACACATCAGAAAACCACCCAGGATTACCGCGGTCGTATCGGCCCCGTCCTTGCGGACTTAGCATATAAGCAACAGATATAGATATATATACGTCATCATGTACCAAAGCACAGAAGCAGTGCGAACACATGTGATAAATGGACCAGGGGCAAATGACCACGTACCAACGCGGGACACATTACCTCCGTCACGACGATGATTAGGAAATCACGTGGAAAACCGTGACCACTAGAAAACCGGGGTGGAAACATTACCGTGGCCAGTGCCCTGAAAACAATGTGATTAACATATACTACCTGTATGAGAGAATAGATCAAACCTATGATGTGTCCAACATTTCCACACTCATTGTTCCGGATCGGCGTGCAGAAACGTAAGAATCGACGCCCGGATGCTAAATTGGAGGCACTTATGTCCGGCATCGTTCAAATGGATGAGATCGTCGTCCATTTTCCCATTGAAATTTTGCCACATGCGGGATGGTTATGGCAAGTAACATATGGACGATCTGGGTCCTCAAAATAAGTGGCCATCATCCGGTTGAGGGGTACATTGGCGTTCGAATGGAATGCGTGGAGTGTAGTTTGGATATTCGACAAGTCGTGGCCAGTGAGTGCCGACAACAATCTGAGGGACGTGGCTCCCGTCATGCAGAAAAGTCACGAGGTCATCAATATCGCCGCTAACCTTCTCTGGACCACTTGGTGTAGGGTTAAAGCAGGGATGATAGCCCATGTCGTTCGATCCGATTTGGAGGAAGATCAAATGTGGTTTCCGGGTTTTAATCAGGTCCTGGAGACCATACACTCCGTTCACGCGAAATCCGCTCGCACCATACATATATGTATGTATATGTGTACTCCTGGTTCGCACACGCGAAAAACCTGCACCAGATCCTCGCGATCAGTAACCGTCCCTGCAAGAAATCTGCGGAGCCGACGAATGTGCGACGAACCAATAATTAAAATACAGGTATGCATACTTTACGGTAATCCGATAACTACAATAATTCTTCAACGCAGAAGATAATCCTTCAGAGCAGGTGCTTTATAGACTCGAACTCGGTGTGGTGGAAGTGGATGTGTTCTCCGAGTTTCAATTAGTTATACCGTGAGGTATTTCTGCCGAATTTGTTGCTCATTGGATGAAGCGTTCTGTCGCTCATCCTGAAATTGAAGGAAGCATTCCACCATGAAACGAATTTGTGCTAGATCGCATAAAGATGTTTATGCATTGTATGCATAAACTGTATTTACGTAATTCCCATCTGCAGTGGTACTCTGCACTTACCTGAATATATGGATTTGCAGAACCAGTTATTACTAAGAGAGTATTGATAGGGACTGAGTGGAGAGACCAAGGGCAGGTGCAGCCGAGGACCCAAAGTGAAGGTGCATCGCTGACCTAATTGTGACACAGAAATATGAATAATGCAGTGTGTTGTTTTATGCTTCCCAAATCCCTGTTCACTGATGTTACTGCACTGTGCGTCATTTTGTGCAATTTAAGCACAGCTGTCCACTGATTAAGTAGTTCAAAATGCACACAATACTTAAAGGTAAATAACAACAGTTACAATACGTAGTATTTCGTTAATAACTTAGTATATCGATCGAACTACTGATTCAGCTGCGATGTCACACTCACACGTGGGTAGGGAATTAGCCCCAAATTAGCTGCAACATCGCACAATCCCCTTGATCTCGGCACATTTGTCTTCATACTTGATTAATACCTAACAAATCTTGGCACACTGAGCTCTCTTCTCAACACATATACGCAATGTACTTAAAAAAAACGAAACGAAAACAGAGAGTCATCTCTTTTAGACGAAACCGTAACCAAGTCAAAATTTCAAAACTGCCCATCACTACCCCTATTAAAGGATCAAAGAAGCTGACAGGTGTTTATAAACATGCAGCTCATCTGCCTGACATCTCACACATGGCAACAATAACACATGCAGGAGTATGCGTGATTGTTTGAACATTATTTATTATCAGTAATATCACTGTTCACTAATTTTGACACTGTGTCATCGAAATGGTTCTTTGAACACTGCTTACAGTTTATATTATGCCTGGCCAAATTAGGAGTTGAAAGTTAACTTATCAAAAGTTATCGCGATGTTGTCACCATAATATCGCGATATATTTTTGGATCAATATCGCCCAGCCCTAGTTGCACATGACATTGGACATGCCCATATTTTTCCCGGGATCAAAGTAGGCCTACATACCAAATTTGAGTCGGATCGGCCAAGCAGTTTTCGATTCTATGATACATACATACATACACACAAATACATTCAGACAGCATCTGGACAAACTATTGTTTGATCGGTCCAGAACCATGCCTATATGAGCATATATGAGCAAGAACACGGTCGCACGTGAAATTGAACCTGCCCATATTGTTCCCAGGATCAAAGTAGGCCTACATACCAAATTTGAGTCGGATCGGTCAAGGTCCAGAAACATGCCTATATGAGCGTATATGAGCAAGGTCAAGGTCAAGGACACGGTCGAGCAGTTTTCGGGTCTATAACACACATACATACATACATACAGACAGACAGAAGTTCCAAAATATGTAATAGATTATAGTTGAAGAGTTAGTGGTGGAGACATATATATTTAATATGATTGAAAGGCCCTCCTACATTTAAATTCCATGTTACACCATGAATTCATGATATACAAAACTCTCAGAGAAACCCATGCAAAACTCTCACAGAAACCCATGTGGCAACTATACTCAGGTATTGAATAACTAATCACGTATGACTACGATTTAAGTGTTTGAAATGCAAGTCTATGGTACATATATATTTGCCTCAAATCTCATAAAATCACATTTGTCTTCACGTCTTGCTGGTGACAAACCCCACTGGTGATTTGTCATTATTGATTGATTATTTTGATAATTCGGGAATCAATCAGTTAGACAAATGTTAAGTTACACAGAATTGAGCTTATACATGAACATTAATGACACAAATAAATACGATTTTGCATGAAATTTCGATGTAAATATTGATGATTTCAATATTTGGATTTCTGGGATTCAAGATTTGATATTCGATTCGATTCGAAAAAATTTGAATATTCGATTCTTGATTCGATTTAAACCAAAATCTTGCAGGTCCCTAACTTTCTTTTTTTATTTAAATATTTGTTATTGTCTCAGGCCCCTAACTTTACTGCCATTTAATATCTCTTTGCAGGAAAGGACGGAAAGATGCAAAACGGTACTGGAGCCAAGAAGCCAGACAGTGTTGCCAAACTGAAATGGAAAGTAAGTTGTTCATTCAAATTGACACCAATGTATATAGTTATACACTTTTTAGCTCAACTTACTTTGTAAGTTTGAGCTATTGCCATGGGTTGGCGTCAGTCGTCCATGTGTCCATCAACAATTTCCTTTGGCGCGGGCTACAGGTCGTACCTTTGGTCTGATCTTTAAGAAATTTGTCATGAATGTTGACATTGACATGTAAATGGGAACGAGTCATTTTGGGGTCATTCGGCCAAAAAACATGGCCGCTAGCGGCCATCTTGGATTTCAAAATTAAATCCATTGGCGCGGGCTACAGGTCGTACTATTCATCTGATCATCATGAAATTTGTCATGGATGTTAATATTGACATGTAGATGGGAATGAGTCATTTTGGGGTCATTCGGCCCAAAAACATGGCCGCCAGCAGCCATCTTGGATTTTACTCTTTGCATGACTAAATCCTATGGCGCGGGCTACAGGTCGTAGCTTTGGACAGACCTTCATGAAATTTGTCATGGATGTTAACAATGACATGTAGATGGGAACGAGTCCTTTTTGGGGTCATTCGGCCAAAAAACATGACCGCCAGCAGCCATCTTGGATTTTACTCTTTGCATGACTAAATCCTTTGATTTGTCATGGCTGTTGACCTTGACATGTAGATAGAAACGAGTCATTTTGGGGCCATTCGGCCAAATAACATGGCCGCTGGTGGCCATCTTGGATTTCAAAATTAAATCCATTGGCACGGGCTACAAGTCGTACTATTCGTCTGATCATCATGAAATTTGTCATGGATGTTAATATTTACATGTAGATGGGAAACAAGTCATTTTGGGGTCGTTCAGCCAAAAAACATGGCCACCAGCAGCCATCTTGGATTTTACTCTTTGCATGACTAAATCCTTTGGCACAGGTTAGACATTTCAATTAGCACCTTTCCTATTCCTCCATTTACTGTCAACCATTAAATTATTCCCCTACCTAAGTTGAGCTACAGTGTCATTGACACCTTCATTTAAAAACAGGACGTATTTAATAGTCTCCACTGAATGGAATGAAATTTGGTATGTGTGTTTACTAGCACAAAGTATCGGTCATGTTTGAATTCGGGTTCCGCCTGCCAGAGTTATGGCCCTTGTTCTGAACTAAATGGAAAAACTAATTCATCAGATAGTCTAGCCAAAGGGACTTCATGGTGATCCAACAAGTAACAATATTAAAGGCCAAAAAAAAAAAAAGAGATTAGATTCTCGGGCAATTTTTTTGAAAATAAATGCAAGAGCCAGGATTTTATTTTTATTTTTTATTTTTATCTGGCATAGTAAGCATGGGTTATTATACCTTCCCGGGTCCAGAAAATGTAGGGAGAACTTTGTAATGGATATAAACTAATTTAATCTGATATAAAGAATGACAAATTATGACATTGTACAATCCGTACATCACATATAGAATGATATATATATTGATATGATTTTAATATCGGCACAATCATTTCTAATTTCCGTGGTACAGTTTCATATTTTCATGTTACACGTAATAAAAATCGTAATAAAAAGGACCAACGCGGGCCATTTTTTTCGATGTGGCCATGCCTGAGAATCAAAACCCATTTTGTTTTGGCCTAAGAGTGTTACGTTGTTATTTGTTAAATGGAATAATATTTGGTATGTGTGTTTACTAGCACAAAATAAAAGTCAAGTTCAAAATCGGGTTCCATTTACCAATTTTCACCAGAGTTTAATATGGCCCTTCGTTGGAATAGCACTCTTCAGTCTAGCGAAATGATGCTATTTATAGAACAGCGAGAGCACGTGGCGTTGTTTATAAACAGAGGGTCGGACATTCTCCGGTATTACAATACGTTGCCCTACCTTGCGCAATGTAAACATGTCATCCCATAAAACAGTGATGGTAGGTCTTATAATAAAAAAGGGGCCACCACAATTGTTGGTATGGCTTATGCAACGTGGAGAAAATCACTTGGAAAATGTAACTTTGACGCCCTTTCCGAAGCTAAAATCAAATATATAAAATATGTGATTTATGGATTAATTAGTTGTTGCTGAAACGAGAAATTAACTGTGTATACCGTTAAAATTGGACATATATGTGCAGCAAATATTTTGTTCGTGTCTGTAGCCCACAAAGGAGTTCCCGGATCCAATTCCTGTCACATACGGTATACTTCCGAGCAAATTATGACATATTTGTATAGACGTCAGACAAAACGAAAATGACTGTCAAATGATGTGTTATCAAATCGAAAAATACAACTGGATTCACAAAATTCGAACAGTACTACTATAGTGTCAAGTGATATAGTACTATAGGTACAATGTATAGGTGCATGCAAAACACGAGAACATGTAGGCCCTATAGGGAACGTGATGTCACAGAAACGCTTTATATGTCGCCAGATGTCCCTTGGTTATTTTAGCTATGTCAATTACGTGGAGAATAATTCAGGGACCAAAGATGCCGTCGATGCACTACTGATTTGTGATAGAACTTGGATTTTGTGAACTGAGAACTGGTGTTGATGGAAAAGCTGTAAGGCAACATCGCCATAAATATGTTTTCGTTATATAATCATGGATCTAGTGAAAAAGTGATTTGATAATATGACAAATCACCACAAAATATGATATAATTGATTTGGAGTATCAAATACCTGCATGCATGCACGGAGACACTTGCTGTTGACATTTCTTATTATAACATTGTCCTAATGTATGTGTTATAAATAGCCTTATATAATGTTTGACAATTTTGGCTTGAGAACACCGTGCTTTCAACTATGTGCAACTTTTTACAGTATTTTATCGTTCATATCTCATAGACATTTTCAAATCAGTTTGTATTTTACATGTACATGTATAGGTGACAGTTAATTTACAGATTCAGGATTAAAGACATATGCAAAACTGGATCTTGATATTTACAAAATTAATGTTTCAGGGATGTGTATATCTTGTTACGTTGTTGTTGTTGTTGTTGTTGTTGTTAAAATGAAAATAAAATAAACTAATGTATACATGCACCCATTGAGTTTTACAACCTGTGACATGTGTGACAGTTTCAAGAATGCCACCGTGACCCTTACAAATTGGCATGTTCACATTCCGACGTCCACAAAATGGTCCAAATAAGCTCACGACATGACATAAATTTTATTACTCTAAATGTTCAAATCTCAATAAGGCGCCGACTAATGAGTTTTATGCATGTCATACGTCCGTAGACAGTACGAACCGTTGTGTCCAGGTGCAGACATGACCACAGTAACAGGCGTTCTGTTGTAAGATAATATACCTAACATCTGGTAAATTATTCCGATCGTGGGTACAATTTATATAATGGTCATTGATTGTTTCACTGCATGTTGAAATTTAGCGCCGGGCACATCACCCTGCATCAATTTTAAGTTTAATACGGACGACCGGGCATTGTTTCTATACAGAGATATGAATACTGGCTCCAATGAATGTCCGACCCCGTTTACATCTGATGCTAAATTGGCTCCGCCCACATATGATGACGTCTATCGTGAAAAGCGCTATTACCACAGGCGTATTTTGCCACAGACTAGCGATGCTCTTATTTTCACTTTTTGCATGTGTGTGTAAAAAATATCAATTGCTAACTGCATTTGAGGTCATGTTTGTCACTAACATAACGAAATGTGAAAATTTTATTATTGTTAATTTGTTCAGAATGCTATTGTGTCACACACAACACATGATAAGATTATCATGGTGCAGATTCATATCTAGATATAATGTTGAACTTATTATCTGAACATTTCTTAAGGGAACTATTGGTCAATGAGTATTTAGTATAGAGTGGGCTAACCCTTTCATGATGGGAGCTGTGCTGGTGCTGCATTAAATATCATGTTCCAATGCATTCTCATATATGTTAGCCTGCCATAGGGAGCCTAGCATATATAAGAAAATTCTTTGGCTTACACGGGCAAGGTCAATATTGTTAGGCCAATACATTCTCCTATATATGCAAGGCTCCCTGCTTGGGAGACTCGCATATATAAAGAGAATGCATTGGCACAGGGTTTCAAAAAATTTCAGGATGCTCCAGTCATGGAATGGTTAAAGTATTCAATGATAGCATTTAATTATTTTCTCAAATTTATGTCTTTCAAATACTCACATTTATGTCATCTCCTTCCCCCAATCATAAGGAACAGCAAGAATAAAACTCTGGAAATAAGCCCTTTTAGAAAATACAAATTACAGTATCATTATACTCCCCATCACAAAGTTATGGGGTGGGTATATATGAATCGGCATCTCTGTCTGTCAATCCTTCCATCTGTCTGCCTGTAGATGCAGTTTTCTCCGAACTTGTATTCCTACATTTTTCTGGAAATGTTTTTTAACTTGGCACAGATATTTAGTAACATGGCAACCTGTGTACTTGCGATTATGAGGTCTTAGACATTTTTCACAACATGCAAATTTTGTCCGAGCTTGCATGTATACCTTGTTTTTTCTTTTCAAAAAACAAATATGTTCATATCGCCACACTTAATGAAGCCCAATTGAACTGCGGGGGTTATCCTTAGTCCCACCTCTAGTTTGTTTTGGAACAAAACAGGTTCTGTGCATTTCAACAATTTTGCATTTATTTAGATAACTAACTGAATGTTGATACACAAGACACAAGTCTGAATTTATTGGCCTCTCTTGTGTGTTACTTTGACTCTGTCTTAAAGGCACGGACCTTTGCAGTGGGTATGCGGTTAAATAGTCACACCCTTTCAACTGCCATAAACAGAAAGAATATTAAAATATGGACATATTTTATTCTTATACCAATCATAAATGTCTTGTAAATAGTATTAATCACATTAAATTGTAATCAGAATATTGTTATTGAAGATCGATGCTGCCAGGATTCCCAGCACTTTCCATATTGTCTTATTTTTATTATTCCCACAATGTTTTTTTCATGTTTAGGATTTTAGGTGGGAGGATAAATAAGATTCTATCAGAAATATACATACCATATGATATCTTCCAATATAAACAACTACAAAAATGTTGTTGGAAACTTGTTTTGAAGACATTTTTGCATTATTTTTCCCAAATATGTAAACAGGGAACATCTGGTATCACACATATCTCACTTTAATAAAGATGTGTTCAGTAGTAGAGCGGACAAACTCAAAAAGCTCACTAGAAGTAGGAGTTTAAGTCCATCGGGACCACACACGGGCTTGTGATACATCATTTTGAAGGTTATGACATTCCGCATCGGATAGGACCCGGTGTGAAATATACAAATGATGCAAAAGATGATTTTTAGCTGATTAAGTGCCAAAATTCAGCAAAAATCCCTGTTTTTGTAAAATTCGGCAAAATGAAAAATAAAAGTATAGAAACGCGAACATTTTGCGCTAAAATATTGTAGTCTACATATCTCTAGATATTTACTATGATAGTGGTACGATTTCTCTGATATAACGAAGATTTTTTTTACCTTTTTAGATTTATTGTAAAAATAGACAAAACAGCGCAATTTTTCATTTTTTTGCCTCACTTAATGGGCGATAGATCTATATTGTTCTGACCGGGGATATCGTATATAGTCTAGAAAAGTGCGTATATATATACTGCATACGACAGTATGCTGAATATGTCATCATATTTAACACGTGATGTGTTATGTAAGATTATTTCAACCCTCACCCCAAAATTCAGCAAAAAGTCACTGTTTTAGGGAAATTCGGCACAAATGAACACAAAAGAACAGGTATTCGGGATATGTTTGTGCTACGATATAGCAGGTTACACACTTATAAATACAAAGTAATGCAATGCCATGATTGCGGTGATAGATGTAAAAATTTCTTAAATTTACGTGGAAAATAGACAAAAAATCATTCATTTTCAGTTGTTTCGCCCCTCATAATAGGCGATTATTCAGTATTGCATTGAATGGAGATCCCGTATATAATATATAAACTTGTGGAAATATATACTGCATATGATTGTAGGATAAGGATGTCATTCTTTGCCATAGATGCTATGTGGTGGTAGATTGTGTCACCCCCACCCCAAAATTCAGAAGAAACAAAATCAGTTTTAGAAATTTCGGTATGGCAGAATACAAAAGCACAACTCCGATTATTTTGTGCTATTATATTGAAGTGTACCCACTTTGAGATATACATCATGATAACGTCATGGTATAATTTAGAGATGGCAACACTTTTGACGTTATCGCATTATTTTTCGTCATTTTCGACATTTCATTTATGGACATTTACGTCAAATGTATTTCGGCATTATCGACATTATTTTTGCATATGCGAAAGAGGTTTTGACATGCTCCCTTATAAGAAACGTACATAAAAAAAAAATCATTGGCTGGTTTAAAAAAAAAATGGGTCGCAATTAAAAATGCAATGTGACCTGATGCGACAATGAAATTAGCTCTTGAGTACTGCTGTTTCTTACTATGACTGCGCTTGTAAAAACTGATCGGTATTAAACACAGATATCTCACATAAATGAATTGTTGGAAGTGTGAATACTTCTCACATTGTTTTCGTAAACTGCAAATTTTGACACGAGGTACCTTTATAGCGTAATTTTACTAAAGTCTGAAGTCAGTAGTTAATCAATCCTCGGACACATTTAGCTGTCACTTGTAGCTTATACCTCCTTCCAAACCATGGTTTCCTGTCAATATTTATGTGTTATCAACTTATGAGCAACTTGTCTGTAACATCACACACTGTGTCACATATTAATAATGTCACTTAATACTTGGTAGAATCAGGATGGAGATTGTGGAGTACATGTGACACCTTGATTTTACAGTACATATATGATGTTGACTACAATACTTATCTGCTTTGTACCATAACTCAATTGTCACCAGACAGATTCAGATCTCATACACAATAGATCTAATGACTTATTTCCATTAAATGGCTCATAATAGTATGCTGTTAGCTGGTGAATTTAAAGGCCATGGTCGTGGAATTTTTGCCGACTATTATTTATCATCATTACCTGTATGTTTATTTGGGTACCAAGAGTAAAATGGCTATCGGTCGGTTATTGGGTCAGTTATCAGTTTTGTATTTAGACACAACTCCTTAAAGGGTGTCATACTTACAATAAACATAATATGGAATTGGTATTTCTGTCATATCAATCTGGACTGGTAACATGTGACTGTCTGATCATAGTAGGCATGCATATTTGCGACAATTCACGGGCAGCGTTTGTATACATACTTCATAAAATGTCATTCGTGTACAGCAGAGTGTCCCTTTGTGTTAATCATGTATAGCAGAGTTTCCCCTCGCCATGCATTGCGCTCTATGATTTCTGACTTCACGGTTGTATTTACAATGTAATAGGCAAATGACGACGTAATCTGTAGATTGTACCAGGACAGTATGTTCAACACATCAGTAAACTTTCGGTACTCCGGAAAATTATAGGATGTTCGGTAATATTTTTGGAATTACCAAATTAATTATGACACCAACCCTAAGGGAGTATGTCAAAACCTTATTCGCATATAATGCGATAATAGTGCAAAAAATGTGGCGTCATTATCGCTGTTTTCAACATTATCTGAGGTTTTTCGTCCCTCTAAAAAACTCTGATGAATTCCGATAAACACTTAAAAAACTCCGATTTAATCGGAGTGTTTCTCCTTTTATGAAAAAACTCCGATTTGATCGGAGTTTTGTATATTAGTAAATTTCTCTGATATGCTAAAATCTCCAGTTTGGTTTATAAATAAACTCCGTTTAAGGAACAATTATTAATGGAAGATTAAAGTCCCAAATAAATGATTCCCAGACCCCGGTGTATATTATAGGTACACAGGCTATTTTCCGTGTCACATTTGAAACCTACGTTTTGATGTGTGGCCGCAAATCCGTGGTTTTACAGTAAATGTTAAAGCCCCGAATATCTTCTGATGCAATGCTACATTGTCGAATTATCGTAAACAATGCCTATTTTGATTTTGCATAAAAAAAATTGTGTGATGATGTAACTTGTCCTCATTTGGGTCAACATTTAATTGTGCGAACTATTATCAATAAAAGAATACAGGCCCAAAATAAATTATTCCACGGTTTATAAGTATACTTTCCGTGTGCCACGTGGAGTTTCTACCAGCAGCCATCTTAGATTTTAGTCTTTGCATGACTAAATCTTTTAGCACACCTACAGACCATATCCCTCATCCGATCGTCATCAAACTTCATATTGATCTTCAGGGTGACCACTAGATAGGAGCTATCAAATTTTGTTGAATTTTATTGCAAAACATAACTTTATATAGATATATCTCTTCATGTTGACATATAGTATTACTTAGACATTTCAACTTTCCGCATTCTTAATCACTCCATTGACTGTAACACATGAAATTATCCCCCTCCAAATTGAGCTACACTTTTATTATACACCCATTTGAAAAAACACTCGTATATTATAGTCTGTCTGTCCGTTAATGTTTTTTTGTTTCTGACCGATAACTCCAGTTTAGATTATTTGGTTTAACGAAAGTTGGTATGTGTATTTCCCAGCTAAAAATACAGGCCAAGTTTAAATATTTGTTTTGACCGATTTGTCCATCCGTTAACATTTTGGTTTCCGACCAATAACTCCATTTTGGATTATTTGATCTGAACTAATATTGGTATGTGTATTTCCGAGCTAAAAATATAGGCCAAGTTCGAATATGGGTTTCGTCCAATTATTTTTACATGTCTCAGTTGCAGCCCTTTTATACAACTTAGAATTTAATCGATTTCATAACATTTTAGTTTCTGGGTGATATCTTATGTTTGGATGATTTGATCTAAACCAAAGTTGGCATGTCTGTTCCCAGCTAAAACTACAGGTCAAGTTCAAATATGGGTTCTGTCTTAATTATTTTTACATGAGTTACGGACATTTTTCAACTAAGAATTTGACTGCATTTTGGCATTGAAATTATGGGTATATAAGATATTCTTTGTATTGAAGCTCAAATTGTTATTGTTTTTTGCAGTTGTACAATTCAAAATGGCTAACAGATGTATATTCCATGCCCTAACGATGATCTTGTTGGATTATAATTCGATGATTGAGGCTATAAAATTAAGTTTTGTGTATATGACTGAGTTATATATAATAGGCCGAAATTTGGTTTAAAGTGGCTTGAAGCCAAGCACACAATTTCCATATCCACAACTTAACCAATGGCAATGTGCACCTCATGAATTCATTTAGAAATTTGGGTTTTCTGTGTTTGCAAATGATACTCAATAGTTAAGGGTTAGCTGCATGATCACCATAAAACTTGGTATGTGACTGAACTGAGACAAAATACATTGTGAGTTTGAAATGGGATATTCATTGTTTTACTTCGAAATTTGAGGTATTTTTTTTCTGGATGTTGTCTCTAATCTGGATTGCCTTGGACTATTTTTTTTGTCAAGAGAGATGTGTCTTTTGTTTGCATTTATCCAAAATAATTTTTGGTTTTCTGATAATCTCTTTCTCAAATGCAATCATCTTTATTATAATAAATGTCTTGGTGTCTGGTGAGGGTCATATTATTTAAAGTAACATCTATTGTTTTTGCAGCAAGCTACATTGTTGGCAAATAGACAGGCTATGGTTGGAACCCAACAATCAAAATCAGGGTCTGTATTGAAGAAGACAGCATCAAATTCATCATTCGGATCAAAAAAAGGAGACCAGTCTAAACCCAATGGATCTGTTGGTGATAATGCCAAAGAAGATAAGAGCGTGGAATCCAATAAAACTAAAGCAGAGAAGAATCCGAATAGTATTACAGATAAAGATAAGAATGAAAATGCTAACTTAGACAAAAATTCTCCTAAGAATAAAGAAACTGACTCAGAGGATCCAGATGCAATAAAACTTGGAGACACAGCTGATGATCATCCACCAGAACTCAAGGATTTATTAGTTCAAGACTGTTTCCCACCATTCATTGCGAAGAGGTATGATATCTTTCTTTATTATATGATCATAAGTTTCTTTCCTCAATTCCTATGTTAAATCGTAATAAAAAAATTGAGATATCTAACGATGTTCACCTCCATTAATGAAACAACCGGTTAATAACATCTTCAAGCAAGGAACACGTGATTCGCAGGACATCGCAGTGATATTGAACAGTGTTAACAATGTTCTGAACTTCCAATCAAACAATTGCAAAAAATTGCCACCTCCAATATTCTTAAATTGTTCAAATATTACTACAAATTACAATAACAAATTAATTTAGTTAGAATTTTACAACTTATATATCAATGTTGTAAAACTTTCTGAGAAAGACAATGGTTATTAACTTACTGTTTATGTTATCTGTTAAAAAGTGGTTCTAAATTTATACTTTTCAGCAATTAATTTTAATGCGACCAAATATTTGAAAAAATATTGTAGCACAATAACTATATTTTATAGATCATATCTCGTTCAGCCTCTGTGAATATTAAGTTCTTCTGGTTAATAATTCCTCTTATCAACCTTGAAACCATGCAATATTATAATTGTATACTGTTATTCATATCTGATTAACCCTTTGCGTAATCTATTGGGATTTATCGGCATGTCTGTTTAAATGAACACGGTCCTCCATGGAAACATCTATGCGGCCACAAATCCCATTGCTGACAAGGCTGGGGAAGGGACCAATTGGCATATTTCATTGCTCCAATGGTCAGTTAACATGATAAATACAAAATAAAGTCACAATTCTCAACATGTTCCAAACAGCAGAAACTGATCTTAAAGATATCAGTAAAAAACGTAACATTTCCACTTCCGGTTGCCATTTTGGTGGCCATCTTGGACGAGGAGTTCCAATGTTTGCATAAAATGGTGAAGTTATGTCTTAGATTCATAAAAATGTATATATGTGTATACATATGACAAGACTTTCTCACTATAATTGCATTTAACTGACTTAACGGAAAATGGCAGCCATCTTGAATGCCATCTTGAATTACAAAAAATGCTCAAAGCAGATTTATCAGATTTTGGATATGTTATAGAGGATATCTTCCTCTTCAAAATGGTATAAAAACCATCCGTCTGTGGGGACATGCGTCTGTCTGGAAGGTCACATCTCTCACCCGATCATCACCAAACTTCAGATGGATTTTCAGGGTGACCTGTAGATGGTAGCCATCAATTTTGTTTCCGAAGTTTGTAAAAAAACATGACCGCCAGCAGCCGCAAAGGATTGCCATAGCAGATTGCCAAAGCTAAACATTCTGAATTAAGAGGGCTGCTCATAAAATGGTTTGTGGACACCATTTATATTTTTTAAACAGTTATGCTGTAGATGTTTATATTTCGTGGACGTATATTTACCAAATTAATATATCTGCTACGCCCTTGAATACTGACACTGAAACAATTTCATCTGGACATGGAATGAGTAAGTTTTCAAATTATGTAGTACGTAATTATCAACTTTTGGTGTGACGAAAATTTACAGGCATGTTTAGAATCACCTCTAGATGGGAGCCATATTGGACTTTGCTCTTTGGCATCTTTGCATGACTAAAACCTTAGGCACGCCCTACAGACCGCATCCCTTATCTGATTGTCAACAAACTTCATATGGATCTTTTGAGTGAGCCATCATCAGAACTTTGGATTTTACTCTTTATATGACTAAATATTTTTGCACACAGACGACATCCCTCGTTCAATCATCATTCTTCATATGGATTTTTGGGATGACCACTAGATTGGAGTCAACAAAATTAGTTAAAAAACATGGCCACTGGCAGCCATTTTGGATTTTACTCATTGCATGACTAAATCCTTTGACACAACCTACAGACCACAAAATACCACCACATCCCTCATCCGATCGTCACCAAACTATGTATGGATCTTTGGGGTGACCACTAGAAGGGAGCCATCAATTTTTTCTGAAATTTGTTGAAAAAACATGGCCGTCGGCGGTTATCATGGATTTAATTTATATAGATCTCTTCATGTTGACATTTAGTTTTACTTTATATATAGACACTAGAAGGTGACCCGACTTCGTCCGGGCTTGGACCTTGAATTGACCATTTTGAAGGTCACGGTCAGGTGGGGTAACGATTTGACCCGTCCAAAACACTGCCTGGACAAAAGTACCCGACAAATGTACACGTCGAAATCCATCCGGTTTTACCCGATTTGACCTTGAATTGATCATTTTGAAGGTCAAGGTCAGGTCGGGGTCACGATTTGACCCGTCCAAAACACTCAGTGGACAAAAGTAACCCTATGTATAAAATTTCGTCAAAATCCCATCAAAATTTGCGATTTGACGTTGAATTGACCCGATGTCAAGGTCACGTCGCACGGGCAAATGAATATGCTTATGAGACTTCCCATACGAAAGTATCCCCACATACCAAGTTTCATCGAAATCCTGTGATATTCGGGCGTTTGACCTTGAAATGACCCGATTTCAAGGTCAAGATCACGTCGCACGGGCAAATCAATAGGCCTATGCCACTCCCCGGCCGAATGTATCCCCACATACCAAGTTTCATCGAAATCCCGTGATATTCGGGCGTTTGACCTTGAAATGACACGATTTCAAGGTCAAGGTCACGTCGCACGGACAAATTAATAGGCCCATGCCACCCCCCGGCCGAAAATACCCCCACATACCAAGTTTCATCGAAATCGGGTGGGCAGTTTTCGAGTTCATCGCGAACACACACACACACAGATACACACACACACAGACAGATCTCCCAAAATATATAATAGATTTCAACTTTCCGCATTCATAATCACTGTAACATATGAAATTATTCCCTCATGCAAGTTGAGCTACAGTGTCATTGACAGTTTCATAAGTATTATTATGTTCTTTGTTGATTGATAATACTCTTTACTGTTTATCTATTGACAATTTCCTTTCGGCGATACCGGTACATTCCTCAGACTTCACAAGAATACCATTATGTTGCGTAACAGTTTGTACTAGTTCTCAGTTTCTTTTTGCACCACTACAACATGTTAGTTCACATTTTAGCACGTCTTGCTGCGTCTTAGGGACCTTGTCAAATTACAAGCGGAAGAACAGAGTTTTTTCCTCCACTCTCCGCTAAAGCTAACTCTGTTCAAATTGGCAGAAACTCCGCTGAAACCAGAGCTGTAACTCCACTGTGGCGAGAGCGGTACCAAACTCCTCTGTTAGGCCGGGGAGCTTGTCCAAATTAAATTGGAATTTCCGTCTGAGAACATTTATAAATAGAATACTAAAGTCCCAAATAAATGATTCCCAAACCCCGGTTTATGCATGCAGCCTATTTTCCCTGTCACATTTTAATCCTACGTTTTGATGTGGCCGCAAATCCGTCACGGTGGGTGACAAAGCCCCGAATATCTTGTGAAGTAAGTGCTATTAAGGGGAGGTCAAATGACCAATTTTTTTGAATGGGGATTTCCATGCAAACCACACCAACAAAAGTTATATATGAAACATTGTCTGGGAACTATTTACAGCAGCCATATGATTAAACAGACATAACATTAACTGGCGGCTGGCTTTGGTAAATATCCAATTTTTGCTATAAATTTATTTTTGGAATTACAACACGAAAAAAAAAAGAAGAAAAAAAAAATACCGGTACATAAACTTTCTCAATGGAAAAATTCTAAGCCGACCCGCCATATAAATGTGTATTGTTTCCATTGAGAAACACCCGGAAATATCTAATTTGTAACTTTTACTGCTGTAATTTGCATGGAAATGTCCATTAAAAATTGGTCACTTGACCTCCTCCTTAATTTGCTGCGTTGTCGAATTATGAAATTATACCATAATCCAGTGCTGCTGTAAACAATGCAAATTTTGATTTCGTACAAGTAATTTTGCGATTAGGTAACTTGTCCTCATTTTGTTCATCGGTCACCGTTAATGTGCAAACCAGTATCAAAAGAAGAATAAAGACTCAAATAAATTATTCCCCTACCCCGGTTTATAGTATACTTTCCGTGTGACATGTTTCAATTTGTCATTCTATTTCTATATCAAACTCACTTTTAATGGTGAACGAAAAACAGGGGGTTTACAGCTAGCCTAAAAAGTTACACCGTCATCTCTGCACGTGCTATATTTGCGACATCGTCGGATTCTGATAATACTGTAAACCCAGTGCTATTAGTGTCGTAAACAATGCAAATCTTTATAGATGCTCCCAATGATACAGACAGCTAGTCGGCTTATTTGGTAGAGATGGGCGGTACTCGGTATTTACCGTGCGGTATCGATCGGTATCAGCGTAATACCAATTTATCGTACCGAATCAAAACTAAAAATATCGAATATGGGTTCCGTCCAATTATTTTTACATGAGTTACGGCCCTTTTTCGACTTAGAATTTGACCATCTGTTAACATTTTTGGTTTCCGGCCGATAACTCCAGTTTGGATTATTTGATCTGAACCAAATTTGGTATGTGTATTTCCCAGCTAACGATACAGCCCAAGTTCGAGTATGGGTTCCGTCCAGTTATTTTAGTGTGAGTTACAGCCCTTTTTCGATTTTTCGAATGTGACCAATTTCATAACATTTCGGTTTCCGAACGATAACTCCAGTTTTGATTATTTGATCTGAACCAAAGCTGCTATGTGTATTTCCCGGCTAAAACTACAGGCCAAGTTCGAATATAGGTTCTGTCTAATTATTTTCACATGAGTTACAGCCATTTTTCGACTTAGAATTTGACTGCATTTTGGCATTGAAATTCGGGGTATATCAGATATTCTTCAAATGTAAGCCCAAAGTATTATTTTATTTTGCGGTAGTACAATTCGAAATAGCTAAAGGGCATATTTTGCCACGCCCTAGCGATGCTCTTTTTATTATTATAATTGTTGTATTTCATTATTATTATCATCACTAACACTAACACTGTACTGTTGAGCACATTTTCATTGCTAACACATATGTCTTATTATTTTCAGGTTTAAGTTCATAGAGAAGTTTGATGTTTCCAATACAGGGAAGAGATGGTTCTTTTTCCGGAATGTAATGAATAAAGTGGTTACAAACAAGTTCTTTGAAGCAACAGTATTAGCAGTAATTGCCGCCAGTAGCATTGCTTTGGTGAGTTATACTTGCCGTTGAATACCTGTCAGATACATATGAAATAATTCCATTATCATTTCAATTAGATTTGCTTCGAGTTGTCTATTCAAAAAGTTGTGGATAATTTATTATAAATTTCCAGCTTCTTTAGACTTCCCTGTTGCACAAAGCGGTATTTTTACTGGTGATGCGCTGATATTGATAAAGTAAAAGCTTGGATATTTATGTGTGATTACAAATTGTCTGGACACACAATCAACGAATTAAGATTCTGGCATTTTAAAATTGATCATATAATGATAGTGTATCTCTTAAATTCCTAGCAAGTTATATATAAATACTTGGGGATTGCCCATCAAAAATGATGGGGAACAAACATAGCATGTAGGAACAGGAATTGGTTTAAGCTGATAATAAATGCCCTTTATTGCACTGTGTAGGAGCTGTTACATTGGAAGTCGTTCTATCACCGGTATTGTGATGGTTCTTGACTGATTTGTTATGGTTCCTTATGATTAAAAATAATCATTTTCGGCGGAAAATCACGCATAATTATAGATATCTTGAATGTATTATACTTTCCTGCAGAAGTGCCGTATTATCAAAACGTGAACTCTAGATCACAATTAACTCGGAATTAGCGAGCCAACATGTAAATTTCAACATATTATCACTGAAAATCAAACCATGTAAACGCAATTTGTTTGTTTTCGGTGGCGTATAAAATATGAAACGTATTCTGAACACGAACTCTGAGTGTAAAGTATATACGTGTTATTCATCTGTAAAAGAGCTGAGAAAATATCCCGATAGCGGTTGACAATTTGGAACAGTAGCCTCGTAATCAACACGTATTCGTGTTACGGTTCTATTTCAAACCAATCATGGCTGTGACTGTTCTATGCGTAAGATTTATCCGAACGATTCTGCACTTTGGGCCGAATATTGTCTTGTGTACCGGTATCTGAAATTTTAATCCAGATAATGACTGGAGCTTATGCCATTTACATAATACAACAGGTATATTAAGAAATAATATAATAAAGACCTAATAATAATAGTTAGTGACATTAATTGGCAGAAACCGAATATTGAACATCCCTAGGGGTATAATATCATAATCATGCCTGCCTATATAAATACCATTGGTAATAGAAATCTACTCTTAGGAGATTATGAGATGTTATATTCATTTAATTACTACAGGGCCATTATTGAAATATCCAGGTGGGACAATGTTTCGATGCCAGCACCAACATATTTCTTACTCGAAAGTCCCGCCTGAGGGACATTTAAGCATGTTCATCGCCCAGATATGAGCATATCTTATGAAATCACGTTCAACTGAATCATTGATATGTTATGGCATGGCCGGGGGATATGCGTGGTTGGGAGGGGTGGGGCTTGGACAGGGAGGGGTGCTTAATTGGTGTATGCCCCAAACTTTGGTCAAATTTTTACAAATTACAAATTACAAATTTCATACCTTTCACTAGATTGGTTGGAAATTTCACACCAACAATATGTTGAAATTGTTCCCTTAGTTTGATTTTACAACAATGACTGAGGAAAGTCCCTCCTTATGTACATACACACATTGTATTAATAATATGTTCATTTAAAGTGTAATTGTCCGCCGCGCTCATTTAAAATAATCACGATATTCAATTCCTATCTAATCATCGGGCCGACTTCTCTCAGGTCGACTTCGCGTCGGGTCATCTTCATATTTGGGTCTCCATACGGGGTCGACATCACATGGGCCCGACTTCACTTATACTCTTTTGACCAATAGTCACATGATTTTGTAAAACTTCCATTGGCTGATTGAGTTACTTTTAAAGGTTTAGTATTTAAAGGTTACTTTTAAAGGTTTAGCACAATGGTTTACATTTAAAGGTTTAGCACAATGGTACCCATAACAATGGTACCCGTTACTTTTAAAGGTTTAGCACAATGGTACCCGTATTTACATTCAGGAATATCCCTGATGATGCGTGGCTACTCATGCTCAAGACCAGTTCCCCGGGGGTGATCTTGCATGTTCGGGGCAAATGCTATAGTAAGTCAAAGGCGGTGACCAAATAATTTTTGCTTTCACTTCATCCAATTTTCATTTTATTTAATATTACAAAAGATAGCATTTACTAGTATAAAACAATTATTCCCTCTTACAATTAATTGCATGATTGGTTGTAATAATGTATCTCTTAACAGGAATCTGAGTGGCATATGGCTCCACTGTCTAGAGACTTAGAACTTAGAACTACCTGGCGACTTGGTGAATTTTGATAGGCATAACACAGGTTATTGAATAAGCATAGGAAGGCCGTGTAATTCATAGAAATTGATGACAATGGTGCATATTTAAACTTAATGCATATTTTGTTGTGTTTATCTTTGGTTAATTTTACAACATGGTCAGTTTGAACCATTATCTTGCCAAATATTAGCCATAGTATTACCCGTATAAAACCGACTAGCAGGTGACCCGACTTCGTCCGGGCTTTGACCTTGAATTGACCATTTTGAAGGTCAAGGTCAGGTTGGGGTAACGATTTGACCCGTCCAAAACACTCCCCCGACAAATGTATCCCTAGGTATAAAATTTCGTCGAAATCCGTTAATTTAATTTGAGTTAATTCTGCCTTTTTAATCAAGAGATATGATGGTACCCGTCCCGTGATGGTACCCGTCCCTAAAAGAGGTACGTTTGTGGGTACGTGTTTCAAGGTGAAGATCACCTCGGGCGGAAAATCTTACCCGATGAAAATCTCCCCCTTTTCCTTGGAACCCCTAAGTACAAAGACAGAAATAAGAACACGCTCATGTCTGGATACAGACACACTCACGTCTGGCCCCAGACATAAGAATCACATGACACGCATACGCTCTTTATCAACGACACTGCAGATATGAACGCTCTTTAAATATCAACGCGATTAACCCCACCGTGCCAATGACGGTCATTTTGGTGACTGGGAATGGAGAATGAGTGCTCTGACGTTATCAGAAGCGCTGCGATGACACTCCATCTGGGATTTTACCCTTAGATAGGAAGTTTGGGCTCAATCTGTCTGGCAGTTTTCCCGGACATAGCTAACAGACAAACAAACAAACAGAAGTCCCAAAATATATATTTGATTAAATAGGGAGAGAACCGACTCGATCAGGAGAGAACCCTAACAAATATCAAAATTTGCGGTTTTCGTCATTGTTATGACACCCACAATGGAATGTTCGTTATTATTACGCTCGTTTGTGCCACCGATTGTGAGGGGAATGGAAAAATTAATCGAATTATCAGCTAGATGGCTCCAAAATTGTGTTTTAACTGTCAAAAAGTCGTGAAAATGTATAATTTCGATCATAAGGAACCGTCACAAATCAGTCAAGAACCATCACAAACCGGCGATAGAACGACTTCCGATGTAACAGTTCCTACATAGTGCTTTATTGCTAATTATTAAAACCTCTTTTAAGTCAGTTGAGGACAACAGTGCCTATCCCATGACATTTCCCATGTCATGTTACCTCTGTGCACTAATTTTCCCACTCATTTTCTGAGCTGATAATAAACGCTCTTTAATATATTAATCATACAATTTATCAGTCCCCCATTAAGGGAGCATGTCAAAACCTCTTTCGCATATGCGAGAAAAATGTGGCGTCATTTTTTCGACATTATCAGAGTTTTTTCATCATTATCGCACGCCGTAACGTTGTACGTTTTCGTCAATTTTTCGTCATTTTTGCTGTCTTGGTTCGATGTTTTCGCAATTATCGCAGTTTTGTTTCGCAGTTTTGCTCAAATGTTCGCTGTTCTGTTTCGACATATTTTCGCAGTGTTTGTTTTCGTCAAGATCGCAGCATTATATTTGTCAATATTGCTGTTGTGTCGATGATTGGCAGGACAGTTTGTGTTCAATAAATACTCCATAGTCGCAGTTTCATACTGATGTGTCGCGAACGGGAAGATGTCGATGTCCATGCTGAAATTTCTCAGATCGGAGTTTTTATCATAAGAATTCCATTGATTTAATCGGAGTATTCTCCGATATGAAAACATTTCAGATTTGATCGGAGTTTATAAATATAGGCCTATTAGTAAATTTCTCCGATCTACTGAAATCTCCGATTTGGTTAATATCGGACAATTCAAACTTCGTTTAATAATAAACTATTATTAATAGAAGATTATTTAAAGTCCCAAATAAATTATTCCCAGACCCAATTTATATAATAGGATAGGCCAACACCATCATTTCCTACGTTTTGATGTCACACGGTGCCCGCAAATCCGTGGGTTTATAGCAGTGATATTGCATCACTGGTTTACAGTAAATATTACAGTACAGGTTGAAGTCCCCCTAAATCTCGAGCAATAATTGCTACACCGTCGCATTAATACAATGCAAATTTTGATTTCGAAAATCGTTTTTGTGTGTGATTATGTAACTTGTCTTCACTTTGGGTAAACCGTCACCATTTAATTGTGGGAACTATTATGAATAAAAGAATACAGCCGAGGACGACAATAAATTATTCCACAACCCCGATTTATAGTATACTTTCTGTATGCCACGTAGAGTTAATTTCTACAGTTTCAATCTGTCTTTCTAGACCAGACACATATTTTAATGTGGACGCAAATCAGGGTGTTTACGGCATCGTCGGACAGTCGTAAACAATGCTTTAATTTTCGCAATATAAGTATGAAATCATTGTTAGATATCGGAAGCACAGCGTCATCATGATTAATTCGTCGGCGACTTTTATACTTTTATTTCAAATCTACACATTTTATTCAATATATATCAGCGATCAGATGCGACAAAGTTAAGTTAATACAAAACATATTATATAATAGTTTGGAATTTCCACGAATTGCCCAATCATGTTATGTTGTGCTATTTTTAGCACTAATTTCCCAGGCCAATCCTAGTGTCGTTTGTGGGTAGCATGACTGACAGAGGAGTTGAGTGTTATATTTTCTCGATTCTTTATTGGATGAATAATAAAAATATGGATAACATACCATTATAAAACAATGAACTTAGGGGGTATGGCTCTATATATGTCTGGCGTTGATACAATGTGATGAGGGCTTGTTCTATATCGGGCCTATTGCTTCAAATGCTGGATCATGTGGATGGACGGTTGTCGCTCCCGTTGTGGGTGGGTGCAGCTGGTTTCAAATTTCTGTGTGATTTCATCTTTTTTCTGTTAGATGTGTGATACCTGGGGTTGTGAAAACCCTATTTAAACTTCTTCGTACTGTCGACCTGTGTAAACTGCTGGTCTAATATTTTCCCAACTGCGTATATGTCCGCTACCGATAGATCTATTCGATTTCATCACTGTTTCTAGCCATGATCGAACTGATATTATGACATCAAGTCGCTTCATTTTGGAATTTTATATATCAGATGTGTTGTTTTTGTCCAACGAGTTAAACCATTGTTCACTAATTGAGAAGACATCACGACAACAACAAAACTGTCGCACAGTTCACGCATAGTTGTGAGGGACCGGTATATACGTCATTATATGTCAGTAGACCTATATGTTTGTATAGCCTTTTGCTAAATGTCACCCCTTCACACATTTGGAATGGGTTGACTATTGTGCGAACTCATAGCTATCAAAACAGTCGAACTGTCAAGTCATTGTACTTGTGTGTTAACCGCATAGAGTTGTTTGTATGGCCTTTGGCTGACAGCCAATAAAAATTCAGCTGGCATCTGATTACGCAGAAGGCAAAAATAAATGCGCGGATTTATGAAGTGCGACAAACATCGTTTTAACTTTTCATCGTTTGCGAATATCGATCAATGTTTCGACGTCGCGACTTTCGCGTTGTCGAAAGTTTCGACATTTTACGGAAATTTTGGTCTGTTGTGGTTTCGACGTTATCGCACTTTTATGGCCAGTCGCTTTCGACATTATCGCATTATTTTTCGTCATTTCCGACATTTCGTTTTTGCACATTTACGTCAATTACGTCAAAACTTTTTCGACAATATTTTCGCATATGCGAAAGAGGTTTTGACATGCTCCCTAAGTCATCTGAGATCAAAGGCACCTATTCCATGATATTCCCCTAGCCATGTGTACCAATTTCCTACATATATTTCTAAGCTGATAAGGAACGCTCTTTATTGCTCATATATACCCCTTTATTTCATCTGAGGTAAAAAAAATGACGGGTGACAAACATGTCATGCAGGAAAATATAGTCACGACTGACAACGATATAAAGAAAGCCGGCAAACGGTACGCAGAGTTTGTCCGGAATTAATGATGTATCAGAGAAGGAAATGCATTATATCAGTAAAAATATCAAATTGACAACCTTTGGGAAATGCGTTATATCTAAAGGTTGACTTATCCTGATCAATAATTGGCCTGAAACTCTGCGTGTTGTATTTTAAGATGTGCCTCATGACATGGTCAAAATTTGGGTGCAATCGGACATATATATCATGTCACACATTTCTTGTATAGCGCACAATTATATTATCACCGAGGTTTCTAGACCTTTGAATTCATCATATCCAAGACAGCTGCGTATATCAATGGTAGATAATTGAGGACATGAGGGTGATATATTTTCAAATGTGCCAAAACCGTGACAGATAAACACATATATACACACACAGACAGACAAACACTAGGCTTTTATATAGATATATATCTCATTTATTTTCCTCCATTAAATGAAGAGCTTCAGAACAAACATTAATTACACATCATAAATCAAATAAAAAAAAAAGTAGACATAAAAGAATTAATACATAGACAGACATACCTGCGACATGAACTAAAGGCGGAGAGACAGATACACAATGTAGGCGTGCAGATATGCAGACAGTCATTCAGACAGTCATGCAGTCAGACAGATATGCACAGACGGATGGACAGATAGGTACGCAGGCATATCCACAGACATATCCACAGACATACATGTATACATTCAGATAGACAGGCAAGCAGACATTAATATGCACGCGTACAATGTATTATTTCACTGGCTAGAGACTTTCAAGAGATAATCCTGCTTGATTGCAACCTTTCGTTGAATCACACAAAATTAACCAACTATTTTGTACATAGTCATAACTTAACTTTGAAATGAGAGTGTGAGGATTTGGGATCTCAAAAATCCAACCTCGAAGCGAGGCATTTCTATGCTGTAAACAACCGAAGGTCCATGTGGGGGCACTCTATTTGCACATCAGCTAATATATCACTTGAAAGTTGAAGATGTAATTAAATGTTCAATTTCCCCACATGGTTGATCCAAAACCGGCTTGTGTTTCATTTCAATTGGTATTAACATGAATATGTCTGAGTCTATATACCTGGAAATTATACAATGATACCATTTTCATTGTAGTGTCTCACCAGCCACTTTTCAGAAAATATAAGGATGCATGTTTGAAGGTTGTTATTTACAGAATGTGCCAAGCAAAAATAGCATTATGACGTTTGAATCAGATAAGTGGAATAGGAATAAAGACGTAAAATGGAAATCAGTTTAATATAGTGGAGTAGATTAGTAAAAAAAAAATTCACTTTATGACTAAACCATGAAATTTTGCACATATATATGTACATTTTGACATACTAATTGACATTAGATATGGAGCCACGCTGAAAGCATGAAATTTTGCACATATATATGTACATTTTGACATACTAATTGACATTAGATATGGAGCCACGCTGAAATTTCACTTTAACCCATCTTTTAAGGGATTTCCCGAATTTAAAGAGCATTTTGTAATTCTATAATTTACTATTAAATGTCGCAATTAATCTTATCATGGAATATGCAATTAAAAATTAGGCATATACAGTTGATTCTGCAAGATATAATGCACATTTTTAGGCCAAAATTGGAACTCCCCCTTCCAAGATTGACGTCAAAATGTAGCCATAAGTGGAAAATTTGACGTTTTTTCACTAATATATTCAATATCAGTTTTTGCTGGTTGGAACTGGTTAACCGATCATTGTAGCAATGAAATATGTCATTCATGGGGTTCCGTCCTATTCAAATCCCTAAAAAAATTATTCTTTCAGAACACAGTATAAATTTCACCAAAAATATTTATGGTAATGTCAGTGGTTACAATAGTAACACTTAACAATGTGCCTCAGATATGTTAGAATTTAATGTACCGGTATATAAGACAGAATAGTCAATTTTATTCATATTTCCGAACCAGTTCCATACAGCAGAAACTGATCTGGAAGATATTGGTGAAAAAACGCCAAATGTTCCTCTTTCAGCTGCCATTTTGACGGCCATCTTGGATGGGGAGTTCCAATTTTACCCTAAACATGTGGCATTAACTATATCTAACAGAGTCATACTTACAGTATATGCCTAATTTTAAATCGCATAATTCATAGTAAGATTAATTGCGACATTTAAGAAATTATATAATCACGAAACGCTCTTTAAATTCGGAAAACCCCTTAAAATGAGAGTTAAAGGGAAATATCAGCATGGCTCCATATCTAATATCAATATTAAAGTATGTGAATGTGTACATATGTGCAAAGCTTAATGCTTTAGTCACAATTTGAACAATTGCCTTGAAAATTGAACTTAATCTACTCCACTAAAAGATTGACAAGCATATAGTTTTCTACAATCAAGAGTGAAAACTCATTCAGGTTGATTATTTTGCTACTGATATAATATCATCAGACAGAATAGAAACCAACCATTACTTGGTCCTTCTGTGGAAGAGCATCAATGCATAACAACAGGGTATGCCAGAAATGTCTCTTCTTTGCAAGTTTTATATTATTGCTTCCGGAGTATAAAATAATAGATGAATCGAGAACATCTGTCTGAACAGCTGTCAATTAATATTTATTTTATTTATAATTTTACCCATTGAACAACATTCTAACCTACAGAAATGGGGCAATTTAGATAAGAAAAATCAGGTGATATCGTGGAAACATTCGTAGCCGTTCATTAGTTTTCTGTAAAATCGATGCTCATATTATTTCTGTTGGCAACTTCAATAAACTAAATTTTGTTTAATTGCTACAATTTGTGCTTCTCAACACTGGTCAAACATGGCACTTCAGTTGTAATTTCTAATAAAACTACACAATATGCATCAAAGCCAAGTATTTCAGCTTTCATCTATTAGCGAACATAACTGAAATTAAAATACATTTCAACTAGGAAGAGATTTCGCCATGAACACTAGGCTGAATAAGAAATAAACCACTTTATTGTATGCTTTTCAATGTAATAGCTCTGAAAGGCCAGAAAATAAATGACATTTCAATTGCTTGTCCCAGCGAGCAAATATTATTTTGTTATTTGCTATTCGTATTTACCCTCATAGCTTTACTACTGGCGAATCACGTTCCCTCACGATACACCAAGAAGCCAACAAACTATTTTTGTCCCCCAGAAAAAAAATGTTTGGGGGGACTATTAAAATAGCAGGTGTCCATCCATCCGTTGGGAAAGTTTCCCGAGAACTTTGTTTTGGGCTATCAGGGATCAAAACCAAATTTGGTATGTGAGTTTATCAGCTCAAAACACATACATATGTCAAGTTCGAATATGGGTTCTGTCCGCCCATTTTTGCCGGAGTTATGGCCCCTTTTCGACTTAGAATCTGTCTTGTCCGTCCATCCATTCGGAAAGTTTCTGGATGATAACTTTATTTTGGGTTATCAGATCGAAACCAAATTTGGTTTGTGAGTTTATTAGCTCAAATTACGGGTCAAGTTCCAATATGGGTATGGTCCACAGAGGACAGCTATATTTACGTTAGTTCATGAAATAATTCTTATGTGAAGACATGACATTGTTGGTTCTCTAAATTCTGATATTCTGACCTTCCAATTTTTGCAATCTTTCTAACTAAGTGGAACTGAAACATCAAATTCAATTGCTTGTATCATAGTCCTGTATCTATAGTGAATGGTTAATACACTGGTGTAAATGTTTTCCATAGACCTAAGTGCAAATGTTTTAGCGCATACTGTTTACAATATAAATCCTAGGTCCAAAATTTTCTTTAAATCGGAAAGATTGACATTTGGCTGAAACTGTTTATGCAAAAAAATCATGTCCATCTGCAGGGAATTCACCTTTAAATCATGAGTTTTTGTAACTAGTGTCAACCGCACTAAAAAATTATGTCATATTTTAGACCACAACACAAAATTCAAACTTCACTACAAATGGTTATTTTCTGTGCCAATGGCTTATTTACCTATGGGAAATCACAGGGAAGAGGTGTGATGTATTTTTTATGCAAAATACACACAAGGCTATTAATCAATTAGGGCCCAACACTCTATTTTAGTCTCTCCAATATATTCCTCCCGCATCTGCTAGATGTCACTCTGAACCATATTTACACCAGTTAACCTATAAAAGCGATAGTGCGCTTTTTCACGAAATAATTGTAATTCCCTACATTTCTTCAGAATTGCCCCTCAATGAAATAAATGTGTTCATAAACAAAATCACTTCTGTGGTTCTTTATTTATTACACACAATTTAACCCCACCCCCTTTAGCACATTTTTCATTAAAAAAAAAGTATAATTTTCTACCACAAGTCACTTTCAGCCCCCTTTTTCACACAGTTTTGGGGGTCTAGTGTTGCAAACTTGGATAAGCTATGAAAGACTGTACAAGATTCTTTTCATGAGAGAACTTCTGGTGATGTGAGGTCATTGAGTCCAGATCTGATCAGCTGAGCATCAAGTACATGGCTTTATCAGCACATGGAAAACTAAAATATGACATTTTCAGGTCTGCAAGGGTGACCCAAGATAACTGGAAGTGGGTGTATATTGAATTAGTTGAACAAAGATATGCTCTCTTCAAAGTGCTGAAGCATTTTCTTGAATGTATCCAAGTTTCAGTGCTATTAAACTTCAAATGGCCAGTGGAAATGACACACTTTTATGATATATACATATATCTGTACATCACTGGCTATAAAATCCAAAATACTTGTTAGATATTAGCTTCTTATAAGAATTGGTATGGGTCATTTGCATCATCGTGTGACTATTACCACCTTGAAATTTTCTAAAATACCTTGAAAAATACTATTTTTTTGGCTGATGTAAGTGAAAGAAGACATTAGCATCAAGAATAGCCACACCATGCATGAGAGATTCAGTGGACTGAAAGAGCAGGGTGTGAAAAATGCATTACTCAAAACACTTTAAAGTGACTCCCAGGAATCAGAAATTCAAATAAGCTCATTTTTACCCTTTAGGTTACACTGGTGCAAATGTTTTCCATAGGCCTCATTTTAGCATATACTGTTTATTATATAGGTCCAAAATTTTCTTTAAATCCGAAAGATTGACATTTGCGGAAACTTTTTATGCAAAAAAATCATGTCCGTCTAGCAGGGATTTCACCTTTAAAACTTGTGTTTTCATAACTAGTGTCAGAACTGCACTAAAAAAAAATAATGTCATATAGACCACACCACAAAATTCAAACTTCACTACGAAGGGTTAATTCCTGTGCCAATTTTACCTATGTGAAATCATAGGGAAGAGGTGTGATGTATTTTTAATGCAAAAAACACACAAGGCTATTGACCAATCAGGGCCTAGTGTCTATTTTATTTTCTCCTATATATTCCTCCCACATTCGCTAGATGTTACTCCGAACCATATTTACACCTGTGTGACCAAATAGTGTTCCCTGTCAGAGATAAAATAGTTCATCACAGGCCTGCGTAGACTAATGCATTTGGAAATTAAATTCACGCAAATTTGTCACAATGGAAAATCTCGCTCTCTGCAGATTCTTTGAATAGTCAGCTGCCGATAAGTTTTAATTATTGTAATAGTTGACATATATGCAGAGAATTAATCAATTTCTGGTGGATTGGTGTATCAATAACATAGATCTTAGGGAAGATCTCAGAACTACTATCGGGATCCCAATAACTATTCTGAAAAGCTCTAACACTATCCTCTAACTATCCTGATAAACTATTCTGATAGAGCGGTCTCATTTTCTGGAAATATTCTGATACCACATTTAAATATTCCGATAACATGCCGAACATAATGAGCTGAGTTCCCGAATATTTACAGAAAACAGTCCAAAAGTGATATTGCGTGTCCGATAAATTTGCAATAATTTACTCATTCCTTTCATGAAAAAGTATGTCTGTTTTAATAATTGACAAATCGAGCATGTTGTTCTGTTTATATATATTTGTTCTAGTTCCAGATCAGTTTTGTGGTCATTACTTTTGGAATCGTCCATCGCTTCCTCCCATAAGTTCATTTTTATCAGGGTGGAAACTTGTTGAAAAGAGTAAAAAGTCAACATGTTTCCAGTTTGGTTCCGAAATTATTAAATTGTATATTGATTTTGTTTGGTTCCAAAGTTATTATTAAAATTGTAAATTGTACATTGACTTCTTTTTACAATTTCTCATGCATGTTATAAACTTGTATGAAGGACATGTTCAAAGGAATAGTTTCATTCAGTCAGCATCCCTTCATCACTGGCAATAGACTCACTGGTCCAAGTGAACATGAGAAAAAAATTCACATATATATCTGATAAACATAAAATAAATGGTCAGCATGTGAAATAAATGCCATAAGACTATGGTAACTATATAATGTATTGTGTTAAATTGTTTAATGGTCAATTGCAAGCAGGCTTCTTTTGAACAATATTTGAGAACGACGCATATTTTAATCAGCTGTTTTGCCAGCTGTTTTGCATGGAGTCGACGGACTGAAGTCAGCTAGGGGGTTTATTCGAATCTGTGTTTTTGATATGCGAACCTTCAGGAAAATATTTGTTCCGCCTTCTTGTATAATTGAATTTCAAGGAACCCATGACTAAAGTTGCATATGTGGGAGCTACTTTGGTTCCCTTAGCTGTCCCTTTCTTCTGCAAATAATAGTTATTGAAATTATCGTTGAAGAAGAAGGTGTGTTCTTTAGGATGATTTCAATCCCATTGATAAAGAAATTTGGGCTGAATCTATCGTCCAATAGATCACGGTATTTATTAACCCAATATTGTATCGCTTTTATTCCTAAATTATGTCCATAAAGTTGCTGCTCAAGTTGGTTTGTAGGACAAGATGGTCCAGCAATGATTGGCCTTAATTTTAAATCTGTTGGTTCTTGAGTGACTACATATGTAGTATTGTATGCTTTTATTGCGTTAATACTGGATCTCTAAGCTTTTGTGCACTTTTGGAAGTCCATACAAATTACTGCTATGGTATTCAAAGTTAAGTATGTAGTTTTTTTTTTATCCGTTATGCATGTGTGATACTTTGATAAAAGTTTTTTTATTTTGCTCACATATCTTGCGTCAACATTTTTTCTGATTTTCTCGTAAAATTAGAGTCACTTAACATCTGATTGACCAGTTCTTTGCAATATAAGTTCATGATGATAAGAGCGACCCCATTATCTGCCTCTTCGATTACAATCGAATCATCTTTACAGAGGCTTCGGAGAGTTCTATTATCCTGTCTTGCTATATTGTCGCGCATTGTATTTTGGGGCTACGTAGATTTTGATAACCAGGAAAGTGTGTCGATAAATTCATCCAAATATAAATCTCAACCTTTTGGTGGTGAGAAATTAGATTTGTTTCTCACTAGGGATTCATCACTATCTGTCTCCAATCAGAATGTTATATATTCCGGGGCCCCAGGAGGATGGATATTAGTCATTTTTACCTTATCTTCTCGTCTCTATTCTGGTAGATTCTATTCTTGTTTTTGTTTCTGCTTTGTTGGAAACATGGCATCCTTATTATAGTTTCGTTCATATTCCTCAAGAAATTTTGTCTCATTGAGGGATCTATCATAAGTTCACAATCAGGGCTCAAAATACATTTACTTTTGCGAGAATCAAATGCCGATTCAAGTTAGTCATAAAGAATTGAAAATTTAAAAGTTTTGCGAGAATCATTATGAGAATCGATTTTGAGTTACCATTTGAAATACGTGCTATTTCTTTGTGCAATTCAGTATCCATTTGTTTATATACCTTCTTGGTTTCCATTAGTTTCAGTTCAGTATGGAATGTTCTGGATATCTCCTTCTTTTTTCTCTTGCACTCATGTTCCAAATTGATTTCATTTAGTACGCTAATCATCAGTGGTTGGATGAGCGTAGAGTGTGTATTACCTTCTGAAGGATTTCCATGAATTCCTTCAACGTGAAGTAGGTGTTCAGCGACAGTCTTTGAATGTTATTTTAAAACCCTTGACTTCTTGGTTCAGCAAAGTAAACTTCTCGAACATCACTGACATTTTCTAAAATATTTCCAACAGAATCTTCTTTGATTCCTCCTTATTCGATCTGGTGTTCATTTTAGTTAAAATTTTATTCAAGCATTATGTCAACTCAACCAAGATCGCGAAGCACAAATTACATCATCAGATATTCATTGTTTCTGCAGATGTAAGCTTTGTAAATAAAAAAAATGGGCAAAATGATAACTAAAGTGAATACAACTTAATATATATATATATATCTTTATTATCCTCCATATATGGAGATTCATATATATTAAATGTTTATATTATGAGAAACACAATTTGGTACATAACACAGTGTATAACAAATTTAAGATTACAAACATATCTACAACGCATGTCTCAATATGTATGATGAACCAACTACACATGCACATATACACACATTCATGCACTACATATTAGTATATAGACATTCCATTCTGCATCCATATCGTACTTACAGTCAGAGAAATATCATACTCTGAGACGTCCAAGCCGGAGTTGGACCCAATTCAGGGATCTCTCTCTCTGGAAGACCCACAAACGCCAATGCCTTTGTGCAGTCTTACCAACTCGGAGCCGACATTTCCCCAGCACCACTCATGTATATATGTACAGCCATATCGTACTTACAGACATACAGACGACAGTTTAATATAGACAAGCAGGCATACGAGACAAACGACAGACATACATACAGACAAATGTACTTACTGGTAAAACAATACACAGATACATGTGATATGAACAATTACGAACATGCTTATAACTGCATGTTATGATCGTGTTTATATGAAGGTTTGAGAGATCTAGTCAGGACTTGGCGTCAGTCGATCAACATATACTCTCCAGAGGAATGCAGCTTTGTTCACGAAAAAGTCTATTAGTTTATTTTCTTCTTCGGGAGAACAGTATATGTTTTCATGTAGACCTGTTAGTAGAACGCGCGTTTTGGATTCTACATCCAGTTTGTCATACTGCATATAAATGTCTACATGAAACAAGTTTAGTAGCTCGAATTCAAAGGTATTTCGATAGTCGCAAATGGAAGAACATTCGTAAAGGCATGTTTTACAAGATCTTTATGTTTGTTGTCACATAATACGCAGGTTTCCTCATTTGTTTCCAGGATACAAATAAGGCGTGCAATAAGTAGATATGATTTTTTATGGGCTGGGTATATGCGACAATTTTCCCATAGCCGGGACATGAATAACGTTGGATGGACGGCAGAGAACCTGGCAAGTCGAGTATCCTCATTTACGCTCATGTCCCAATATTCTCTATTAACTTTTGACCATGATTCGTTTATGGCACATTTCCATGTGGATTTCTTAGGGAATATTGAATTTTCGATGTAGTTCTCAAGAGCTTCGGTCATGTCATATTTGTTAAGAGTGTCAATGATGTCAGACATGTAACTTGATGATGAACATGTAGTGCCAACAATGTACTGATATAAGCGCGTGAGAAATACTTGGTTCACAGTTTTAGAAGATTTTAAGTTGCACAAAGAACCGAAGAATGACATTTTACGTTTTTCGATAAGTGACACCATGGACGAGGTTCCGACTAATCCTTGCGCAATAACCGTTTTTGTACGATGGTGAAGGCCCTGGTAATACTTTAAACAGAATCTGTGTGTTCGTTCCAGGCGATCAACGTGTTTTTGGTTCAAATTCCAGAGAAGTTCAGACCCGTACAGCCCTTTAGGTATGACCACCGACGAATATATCAACGAGCAACTTGTTGGGGTCATACCACCCGGGTAAAGGCTGGCGTTGTTGAGCATCATAAACGTACTACGAGTCTTATCGCATATATGCTCAGTGAATATTCCATTAAAGTCATACTTATCAAGATAAATGCCCAAATGAGTTATGTTGGTGGTTTCTTTGACATCTGAGGTACCTAGGTTCCAAAGTCGATCCTGACGCGAAAATTCGGATTTAGTTTTATTAAATACCCCTACAGCGCATTTATTTGGGTTATATAGACACCGCCATTTGTTACTGTAATCGTAGCAAATATCACATAGTGCTGATAAACCAGATTTGCTGAGAGACAGCAGAACCATATCGTCTGCATGTGTCGGAGACGTGCAATTTACACCGAGAATGTTTAAACCAAACGGCGAGTTTGCAAGGATATGTATCAACTCGTCAATGTAGATCATATAGTACAAAGGCGAGAGGATTCCTCCCTGCCTGGCTCCCTGTCGCACATCAAACCACCTGGAAAAAAAACGTTGTTATGACGATTGGAACAGGCTACATTGATCAGAAGATCGCGCATCAATCAAAATAAGTTTCCTCTGAATCCGCATGTGTGCAATTTGTATAACAATCCATTAACCCAGACAGTATCGAACGCTTTCCAGACGTCTAAAAAGAGGCTATACAACTTTTGTTTACTTTCGGATACATACGCAATACATTCTTTCATTACATATGACGTCATAGTTGCACTAATGCCCTTTTGGAAGCCATGTTGAAGCGGGTGTATATCAAGCAATTTTGGAGCGTATAGTTCTATTCGAGATTGTAAAATCTTTTCGAGAAGCTTGTATAGAGTGGGCATGAGAGTTATAGCTCTGTAGCTATCAAAGTCAGTTCTGGATTTCAAACCACCTTTGTGTAATGTTATGATTACACTACGTTTCATCTGTGGTGGGACCGTTTGTGTTTGAATCAGGACTGTCATGAGATTCGATACCGTCTGTGTTAACTTCTGGCTTCCGTATATTAGTCGGATTCCTTATGTCGAAAAATATGGTCGCGCGTTTTCGGAATGTTAAAAGCGATATGAGAACAGTTTCTATACCACCAGTGTGTCTGTTTTCAGAATCTACCTGTTTCCAGCTTGATATTTTAGTGGAAACAGGTTTGTGTGAGGCTTTTGTTTGTGTACCCCTCTATTTTTTCCCCGTCCACCTGGTAATACAAACATGCTATTTTACTCACAGCAAGTTCGGTAAGTGGTTTTCTTTGTTCTTGGAAATCGAAAAACATGGGGAGATCTTGCCACAAATTACTTAATTACATATCTTAATGTGGAATTTTATCAAAAATCATCAGACGAATTGCATTTATGACTGCATTTTCAATTTTCTTCCCCAAATATTAAGGTATTGTATGTTCTTAAAATAAGCTATATCACATATAGATGAACATGAACAATCTACAAGGATATCTTGACCATATTCCACAAACAAAACTTCCATACATCGATTTTTGGTAAAGATATCGCAGAAAAGCTAACCCTTGCACCCCCACCCTCGATGATTTCACAAGTCAGATTCCTTTGGTCGAAAACAACGGTCGCGCCATTTCGGATTGTCTAAGACGACATGCGAACGGTTTATTTATCAACAGCATGTCTACTTTCAGAGTTTACATGTGTCCAGTTGAAATATTATTGAAAAAAAGAAGAGTTTTTGGACTGTTTTAAGAATTTAAAGAGCATTTGCTTATTGTACAAATATTAATCCTCATAACTAACCTTCTGGTGGACTGTGCGAGTTGAAATTAACAAACGTATCAAATATGGTGGTCTACTTTCAGAGTCTACTTGTTTCCAGTCTGATATTTTAGTGAAAGCAAATTGTTTGGACGGTTTAAAAAATTTAAAGAGCGTTTCCTGATTATACAAATATTAACTAACACGATTAGCCTTTTCATGAATTGTGCAAGTTGAAATGCTCATATGTCAAGTATGACTCTGAAATGTATTTTTGAGAATGGTGTCAGATAAGTCTCCGCTGGTACAGTACTACAGTTGCGAACAAAACTAACGTTTGACCCTATAAATAGTTTGACAATTTACTCAAATGTTCACTTGGTGGAACTTAATGGCTATCATATATGCATGGCTATTACATGTAATCTATCGTAACTACATGTGATTTTACAAAATTAACATGCACAGGCCACCAGATACAGTAGTTGATAAAAGTGTGGTTCACACCAATCATATACATCACAATCACGTGCTTCAGTGATAATGTCCACTATTATACACATGCAATGTTTATCAAGACTAAAGTTTCAGGATGTTGTTGATTGATGGTGTTTTTTCATCAATTGACAAAATTAATGTTTATTGCCAGGACGAAATACCGCATAATACGGAGTTGTGTGCTAACAAATCTGGGAGTCATATTTATGTAAGTGTCAGTCAAAACTTTTAGGACATGGGAATATTTTTTTATGTAATTCGTGGCCACGAAATAACTAATTCGTGGCCACGAAATAACAAATTCGTGGCCATGAAATAAATAATTCGTGGTCACGAAATAAATAATTCGTAGCCACGAAACAACTAATTGTGATGTACGATCGTCAGTCCAATTGTTGTAATGGAAGCGAAAAGAGATGATCTGGTTGTAATTGTCCACCATCTTGGCATGAGCCACGTCGATTTGAGATAAAGAGTGTTTTAGGGTGGCCCGTAAAACAAATTAAGTAATAATCCCTTTCACCAACCCGATCCAAAGTTGCCGCCGTCCTGGGGTGGGTTACATAGGCACCCACGACATTCAGTATATCTTGTGGCCACGCTACAGCACCAATTATACCACATCAAATAAGGGGTCGGGATATTGTATAGGTGTCAGATTTGAACCCATCTGGGGTGGCCATTTAGAATCGGGGATGATAAAAGCGGGTGAACATTTAGTTTGTCTCAGGGGTCACCCTACAACACACTGTATTCGACCTAAAATGGGGGGGGGGGGTGTGCATGGTACCACGTATGGTCCCCTTTGATCAGTTATCATTTTCGCTCGAGTGGGCTGAAGGTGTGGAAATTTAGCTTGCTTTGTGAGCCACGGCACCCTTTATTTGATCTATATCGGTCAAGTGATCGAGAAATAATGTGTACCCCATTTGACCCCTTCTGAGTGGCGACCTTTTTGGATCGGGGATGGTTGAAAGGGGTGAATATTTATAAGCTTGTATTGGGCCCACCCTACAAAACCCCTTATTCGACTTAAATCGGCCAATATGCCGAGATAAATGGCATTCCCATTCTATCCCTTGGCCTTGTGGTAAAAACTAATGAATATTCAGTTTGTCTTGGAGCCACCTGACCCGTGTTTCCCCGTTCTTTCTGGACTAGTTTATATAGGACGCCAAAATACCCATAGAGCCCGGGTCCCACACCATAAGGGGTTTATAGTAGCTTCTCTGCGATCGTACACATTGTTTCTAAAACAGCATCAAGTTAGTGTAACCATACCGTAAAGGTATCTGGATATATGCAAAGGTCAATCAGTTATTTCGTGGCCACGAATTAGTATTTCGTGGCCACGAATTAGTATTTCGTGACCACGAATTAGTTATTTCTTGGCCACGAATTAGTATTTCGTGGTCACGAAATACAAAACAAATTCTCATGTCCTAAACCAGCCACCGTAACTTATGGATCATTCTGTTTGGAGAAAGCCGACCAGCACCAATGTAACAACTACAACAACTCATCTATGCCAATGATATGTTTAATAGCCATATAGGAGGGCCCCTTTTCGTACGCCGGATTCGACCCATTTTGGACCCGTACGCCGGATTCAAGACACAAATTAAGCTGGATTCCGGATTCATGTATTTATATAAACGGATTCCATTTCGGGTGAAATATTGCGATTTGGTTCCTCATTTGGTCATAATAGATCATAATATCATGATTTGTATATGGGATCCAATCTGATGCACACTCTTATATGAGTGCCTGCGGCGCATAAGATACCGGTACTATGGGTGGCGGGATGGGGTGGTGGGTGGGTAATGAGTATTAAAATATAAATAAATTATAAATAATAAAAAAGCACAGTGTATTTAAAGATCTTTAAAACCAAGGATAACACCATAAAGCCAAAGGCTTGCTTCCATGGTGATCATGGTTCCATTGTATTGAATATAAGATCTATAATATCATGTAAACTGAACGTGAAATCGGTATTTGTTTCTTAAACTGGATTCTGGATTCCAGGGTCAATTTGAAGCTGGATTCCGGATTCCAGCGTCATTGGGGGGGGGGGGGGGGGGGGGGGGGGGGAAGGAAGGGGCCCTCATATAGATGTGGATAGGGCCGTATTGTTTAAAAATGTTAAAGAATGTTATCATGTCCATGTGCATTGCTAAATATTGCTGGGCTTATATAGATGGTTGTTCTATAATTCCTGGTCAGGTTTATTTAAATTGGGAGTTTAAATTATGTTTATCTGATGATAAAGAAAACACTTTCTCCGTCCACTCGATACCTCCCCCGGGATACATGTTTCACACACTAAAATAATATCTTAGTCAACACAACAAATCTCTCCCTCAAATACTTTGCCACAAGAATAACAATAAATTGTCAGCATAAATAGGCAAAATTAGATAGTGTCTATAGTCAGATGGTATTGGTTATGTTCAAATTGTGACACAGATATGAAACTGTACATATTTGTGCCCCATGGGCCATTGGTCGAGAAACTTAGTCTAGGAAATTACCAGGAATTCACATGAAATTGCAATTATAGCTTATAGGGTCGTAATTCGACGCTTGCGTTTCCGATAAGTTAATACCCAAATGTGAAATTTGAGATGTATACCTGGTCGTCGAAGTGAACCAGGTGTCTTATTTAAGGTTAGCAACGGTTGTTAATCAAATACCACAATTGTGTACTAATCATTCATTGGTATTACCTTAATTTAGTCAGTGTCCTATCACATGGTGCTGGTTTTGTTCAAAGTTGGGCACATGCATGTCTAAAACTATATATGCAGCCATGTTCTGCATATAGGCCACTGATCATTATAAGATCGGGAGACTTTGCTACCGGTCCCGATAGTAACTATTACTAAGCACCTACTCGGAATGCAGGAAAATGCAACTATGGACGATAACTATTTTACTCATTAAGCTCTACTTTAGTGGAAATTCGAATTTACTTGATTTTCACAGCTATGCACGAATCGTGGAGATTAGCTGTGGTGAATATTGATGGTGAATGTTGGGTTTCAGTCGCTGCACTGAACGTAACTGGCGTGGGAAGCGTTGATTTCTTGTTAACATCCGGAATTCTACTCTAGAGGTGTCCAGGTACATAACAAAAATCGGTCCGGAGGAGTCCTGGGGGGTCCATAGGGGTGTACCTAGCTGCCCGACTACATGCAAAGCCTATACCGCGATAGTAAAGATCTCAGCTGCACCAAAATGTCCGTTTTTCAGTAGCACAAATCCTGCAAAAACACATTCTCTCAGTGCATGTGAGTTAATGACAACGAACAACTACCATCTATACCTGTGTATTTGCGACACTACATCCCGTTATGATCAACGATGTGGTTTTAAAACTGTCTAGTCAGTAGACAACAAGACAGACAAGACAGTATCAAATAAAACAATGAAATAATATGTAATCACATCGTGAACAGTCTTGTTGTGAATATTTTCATTTGATTCAACAGGCTGCAAATTATCGAAACTACGAAACCATTCGACACTTACTTTTGCCAATTACTGTATCTTGAGGCATAACTATATCATATATTGCAACTAATCAAATCACGGATAGTTTCAGTGGGTCAAACACGAATGTTAAACTTCATATATAGTTGCGCACGATTGCCAATAAGTGTTTACTACAATCAACGTTTGAGCATAACACGAAATTCTCCATTGGGTTAAGTGTTAAATTTTGATCGCAACTGTAGCCAGCAAAAATCATCTGATCACATCCATTCTTTTTTAAACTACGTCTGTGTTTCATACTTAGTGCTTTTTATGAATATCAGTACGCGTATAGCATCATACGCAAAATGGCGCCATTTATCCAAAGTACTAGAATCTCCATAGGCCTCAGTGTTAAATTTTGATCACAACTGTAGCCAACAAGAATGAACCGATCACATCAAGTTTTTCAAAAATACATGTAATTGTCATATCTAGTAGATTGGAGAAGTTTCTAATCGCACCGCTCACCATAGACCAGAAGGCACCATCTATCGTTTTCTGTAAATACGAAACGCTCTCTAAATGATGTTGACCCCGATTTAGGCCGACCCGCCAAAATTCAAGAACGGAAACAAGTCAATCCTGAAAACACACCTACTAGGCATACATAATCCGTTTTCAGATCGCTTTTAACAAACCAAAAATGCTAAATGACATAAGGAATCAGACTATATCAAATGTTCTTTCGATATGCCATCCCAACCAGTTGCTTTGCCAAAGCTCAGGCTTACAGTAAAGAGTATGTCATTTTCATTGTCATCATTTTGGTCGCTGGTGGTTTATATTCGCGTGACAAATTCATTCACGTAGTTGAAATGTTTATTGTCAAACTCACGTCTGTACAATGGTGAATATAATTTCTCAAAGTAGGAGGCCCATCCCTCCGCGATTTCGTTATCGTGCCGAAGAGTTTGTCCCCCATAAGAGAAAAATGTGTTCATATCTAGATGATTTTTCTTACGCTGGGTATGTAATACGCGAAATAAATAATTCTGATCAATTTGTGCGCGTTCGTCGATTTCATTGTTTTGTTCGGCCAAGTATTGAACAGAGGCTTTTCTGTATTCTCTCCTGAAATTACATTTCGCAAGTTTATAGTTCGTGTAACTTTCTGAATGAGTGTCCGCGCGAGGTCTGCCTTCATTCACCCAAATTTTTCGGAGAGTCCACATATTTGTATGCATAGTTTTCAGGTGTTCATTCCAAAAGGGTTTCAGTCGTTTATTATATTTCTTGTTCGGCAAGGTTGTTTGAGAAGCATTTGATATTGCATTTACAATTGAATCATATATTATGCATGCATCCTTTTCCTGTTTATCTAATTTGTCACATGAGTTTAATTCTGAATCAAGTATTTGTTTATAATTTTCAAGGATTTCCGGCTGAGATTTAGCTTTTTTCCAGTCTACGATAACGTGTTTTTCGGTGTCTTCTGTTTTATGACCATCTCGTAATCCAACGTTCACGCTCCAAGTAACCGGTCTGTGATTTGACACATTAATTGCATCATCAAAATACATTTAATTTTGCGAGAATCAAATGCCGAATCAAGTTAGTCATAAAGCATTGAAAATTTAAAAGTTTTGCGAGAATCATTATGAGAATCGATTTTGAGTTTGAGTTTTTGTGCAATTAGACCATTTGAAATACGTGCTATTTCTTTGTGCAATTTAGTATCCATTTGTTTATATACCTTCTTGGTTTCCATTAGTTCCAGTTCAGTATGGAATGTTCTGGATATCTCCTTCTTTTTTCTCTTGCACTCATGTTCCAAATTGATTTCATTTAGTATGCTGATCATCAGTGGTTGGATGAGCATAGACTGTGTATTACCTTCTGAAGGATTTCCATGAATTCCTTCAACGCGAAGTAGGTGTTCAGCTCAGGGTTGGGGCGATTACATACAAATGTAATCAATTACGATTACAATTACTTTTGATTTACATGATTACGATTACTGATTACATGTTTTCCAATGTAATCGATTACGATCACTTATTGATTACATCTGATTACAATTGTTAGTTTCCAACCATTTTGATCGCATAGGAATAAATAATGAAATAATTCAAATTAAGATATCAAATTTGATTGAATAAAGACATCACTGCATAACATGGAAACAAGAAACGACTGAAATAATAGAAAGATGCAAGCAATAAACATATACACTTTTTTACATTTACATGTATTGGAAATGTTTCATCATGATGTTATGCACCAACGTATTGGGAATACATTATGTTTTATTTGTATTTATTTATGTAAATAATTTTTAATATATTTTTAATTTTCGTACATGCATTCAAACTAACGCATAATATTTATGAAAATATCACAAGAAAAAATTATAAATTATTTGCATGTTCTGTTAGATTCAATACCCAACACAATGAAGATAACATTAAGATTTATTTGATGATCATCCGTTGTTAATCCTGATGAGGATTAAATTAGGCTTAACTCCATGAAAGCAGTAAATGACAAACCAGCTAATTAGATCTACCGATGTACATCACACCTGCTTTGTTCAGTTAATTAGCCCTATTGTACCAGTGTGACTTTACAGCCATTGTCTGCAGCAGTCCCAATTCAATTTAATCATAGTTGAAGTTGGCTAGCCTATTTATTCATATTAGAACATTTCATTGTCTGTATCACAAGTTTATTGCCATTCATGCTGTATTCAACAATTGTGTGTTGTTATCTGTGTCCACTGCCAGAATGTACATTCACACTGTACTACTAACATAACACATGACAAAATTGTACTAACTTTCTAATATGTTGTATGTATCTTTGCACACTCCACAGTACCACAGTATGAGACTATGAGTATCCAATAGCCATCCATATGGATATTTTAGTAAAAGTAACCAAAAAGTAATCAAAATGTAATCATGATTACAGGTACATTTGAAAGTAATCGATTACGAAAGTAATCGATTACGATTACGATTACTTGAATCAAGAAATGTCATGATTACTGATTACAGATGATTACTCCAAATTTTATAATCGATTACTTTGATTACAACTACTGATTACGATTACCCCAACCCTGAACTTCAGCGACAGTCTTTGAATGTTATTTTAAAACCCTTGACTTCTTGGTTCAGCGAAGTAAACTTCTCGAACATCACTGATATTTTCTAAAATATTTCCAACAGAATCTTCTTTGATTCCTCCTTATTCGATCTGGTGTTCATTTTAGTTAAAATTTTATTCAAGCATTATGTCAACTCAACCAAGATCGCGAAGCACAAATTACATCATCAGATATTAATTGTTTCTGCAGATGTAAGCTTTGTAAATAAAAAAAATGGGAAAAATGATAACTAAAGTGAATACAACTTTAATAATAGTTTATCCCCATGTGCATCGCAGAAATTTCAAATTATGGCTCAAAATGCAATTTAATTACACAAGATGAAAAATGTGGCATGAACAAATATGATTCTCCTGTGGATAGATTTATCTTTCCAAGAATAATACCCCTCTCATCCTAGCATCCCTTGGGATGCAAATGGATGAGAAGGATTTTGTCCATATGAGAATGAACAGTGAAGGGATGAAAAGATGCATTGTTTTTTAGTTCAGGCAATTGGCTCAATTGAAAGCAGGAGAAAAACTAGGTCAGGCCCAGCCAGTTAATACCTGTGGTGCACAGACTATTCAGTGTGACATCACACACTGATACAACAAAACCACTGGGCTGCCCACGCTCCTTGCCCCTTTAAAGCAAAAGGGTATATTCTGACAAATTAGTGGAAAGAACAGTGGAGTACATGGTGCAGGGACCAAATAAATGTAGTTACTATTAAAAGGAGGGAACCTTTATCCCTCAACTGTTCATTCTCATATGGACAAAATCCTTCTCATCCATTCGCATTTGCCAAGAAGGGATGCTAGGATGAGAAGGGTATTTTGTACCATATTTTCATTCCCAGTGTTGGGATGAAAAGATGCATGTTTGAAGAGTTATATATAAAAGGAAAAAAAAAACACAATTGACAAAACAATTATTTTCTAGATAACGATACAGAGTTATATAGACTTGGTCCTCTCTTTGAGTTCCTTCCTCCCCTCCTTCTTCAGATGGAAAGTCGAGGGGTAAGCTGGTAATTTCTCGGTCAAAGTTTTTATGTTTAGCCATACCATAGTATGGTAAACATAGTGTCGATGTCTGGATTGACCACTCGTTGAAAAAATATTCACTCTTAAAAAAAAAAAAAAAAAATTTAGATTGAATTCCTTGCTCAATTTAACAAAAAAAATATCAATCAATCAATCAATCAAAAAATATATATAATAAAACAAATTTGTTTTAACCCTTTACCCAACAGAACGGCCCTGTGCCAATGCATTCTCTTATATATGCGAGTCGACCATAGGTCGCCTCGCATATATAAGAGAATGCATTGGCTTAACACATTAAAAATTATAAAATTGTTAAAGAATGTAAGAAAAAATGTTAAAAAGTGTTAAAAAAAGATTTTTTTTAGGCCAATGCATTCTCTTATATATGCGAGGCGACCTATGGTCGACTCGCATATATAAGAGAATGCATTGGCACAGGGCATAACTGTAACTATCACAATGTGGTCAAGGAGCCGGTTCCAATGATATCCATATTTGTATGGTTCTATTGAGACAGACCGAAGATATTTTAGGCTGTTGAAGCTTTATTTGGCCGGTTTTGGCCGGTTTGTTGGGTAAAGGGTTAAATAATTAAAAAAAAAAAAAATTTAAAGTTAACAAAATTTGAAAAACTAACACCATTATAACTCTGCCAAGGGTACCCCGAGTAACCACACCAAATTTGTTTAAATCGGTCCAAAATCTTGTGTTATTTACTGGTAAATTTGTTGGGAGCGACATTAAATCCAATTAACCAATTCCATCCCATGCCGCTTGTTGTAAAGTGCCATAGGCTTTCGGGAACCATCTCATCCATAACATATTTGTATTTCCGGATAATACAACCATTGGTCCACACCCTCAGTTAACATTGAGAGCATATTTTTTGTTTTTAAGACTTTAAGTTGGATAGTGGGGTGTAGTTCTATCCGGTGGTACACAATTTATATGGGAGAGAAAAACTGTGTGAAAAGTGAGGATGTAATCCAGTTGGAACATTTGGATACAATGATATACATAATTTTGTTGGAGCTGATTGGATACAATAATATACTATTACAGATAATGTTGTTTACGTCATTGATGCGTCCATCGCCGTGAGATGACAGACGATCTGGTGGGGGGGTAAATTTTGCGCTCAGCAGGATTTAAATGCTTTTCACGAAGTTTGCACAAATGACAGCATTATGAAAATCGCTTTGTTTTCGAGATAAATGTTTGAACCGCGTCAAATATTTTAATTTTTCACCATGACTGAGTTCCTGTGTTCTAGACAAAACAGTATTTCTTATAAAATAACATTTGGTATGGCGCATACCATTTGGTATGGACCATTGTATTCAGGACCATTGTATTCAGGACATTTCAATATAAAGTAATAATTGGCTGTTTCTATTTTGCCACAACGACAGAGAGTGGACATTTTAATATGATTACTCAATAGGTCAATTAGTCCAAACAACTGTATTTCAATCCTAAGTGAGAATGGAGTACTTGTGATACGCAACTTTTAAGCAAAAAATCTATATTTCGGCTCCAAATGGCAGGAAAATCTAAATTAACCACCACTTTTTTCATATCAAGTAGAGATATGGTATGATATAGTAATTTTAACCTGAACAATATTGGCAAATATGTTAAGATATAGCCAAAGAGTTCGCTTTAATACCAAAATCGCTAATTTCTGGAAAAAGTCACTGGTCAGTATCGTTCATTGTCGATTTGACAATAGCAGCCCTCTTAATTAAGATTTTTTGGCTTCGGCAATCCGCTACGGCAACAGTATGCCGTGCCCCAGTTTGCTTCAGCAAATTGCTTCGGCAATGCTGATTGCCGTAGCCAATTATGAAGGCTGCAATAGTCACCATCGATTCCACTATTTTTCACTGTCATTTTCGTGAACAATATTTATTCTTCTTCGAAAAAAGTTAGTTTCAACTTGTTCTACCATAGGTAGGGGTGAAACTTGTTCTACCATAGGTAGGGGTATCTCGAAAACTAGAGCTCTTTTTCGATTTGGCTGCTGCACTAAAAGGGAATTCCCTCATTTTTCGATTTATGACAAAAGGAATATGGAATTGGGAGATAAATCATTGCAGTTAATTTTACGCTCACTGCTTCCTTCAAGTTGAGTCTGGCATTTGAAACTTTGATAGGAGTTAGTACAATTTTTTTTTTATTTCCGACCACATGCATACGGATATAATTATATATGTGCACATCAGCAGCGCAACATAGGGCCTACATTTCAACTGAAGTTCTGTAAAGTATCGTTCTGATAGATAGGTTAGACCAGTTAATAGTTAATAATAGTTAATTTGAAGCAAATAATTACACATTGATTATTTAGGTCTTACAGCAGTGGTGTGGGTGTTTAATAACTTAAGATTACTGACATTTGCATCACTTTTGTGATCTTGGAAATATTAAAAATTATTATTCAATGTTTAAAAGTCAAATAGAATATGCTTTGAATGACTTTTTGAACAGCATATAACCACAGTTGACCAACCACAGAAATGTCCCTTTATCATTTTCATTGTTCTTTTCAGGCATTTGAAGACGTTTATCTAGTTGAGGATGCTCAGAGGACTGAAGCTCTTTATTACCTTAATGTGATCTTCTGCTTACTTTTTGCACTGGAGATGGTCATGAAGTGGTTTGCATTCGGAATGAAGAAGTATTTCACAGAATTTTGGACGATCCTCGATTTTTTCATTGTGGTGGTAAGTGAACACATACTTGGTAATTATACACAAATAACCAGGATACATGTTGTCACATGATATCATACATTCCAACAAAACTTGAGCAAAACAGAGATGAACGAATTTTGATGAAATATTATGTAGAAAAATAGTGGCATGGTTTTGTCTGATATTTTTTCCAGTTATTATGGGACTTTTTCAATTTATAAAATGAGATCTGGACTCTTGATTTACTTATAATTCCAATTATGTTTGCTTGATCACCACCAAACTTGATATGAGACTGAATTAGTTCAAAATACTGTTTGATTTTCAATCAGATATTTGTTCAGTGATTTTCCACTCACCGGACCTATATGGTCATCACTCCTTGATGACAACATCGTCTCCAGAACCAAAAGCCGGAATTGAGTCATAGTTGATGTGGTTGGTCCCTAGGTGACTGGGATTCAGGATTGTTCGAATAGGGCTGGCAGATCGAATAAGGTCGGAGCCAGGAACATAACTCTTTCCCTCCATAGTAATTCTTAAAACTTCGTCTTCTCAACAAGCATCAGACCTATTTAGCTTATATTTGGCATGGAAGGTCCTTGTGTGGGATTCAATTTTTTATACGCCCCTTTTGAAAAAGGTCGTATTATGTAATCAGTCTGTCCGTCCAGATGTCCATCTGTAAATTTGTTTGGAGCGATATTAAACCCAATGCATCAATTTCATTTTGAACTACTTAGCTATTAATATGGCTATATCATTTTCTATTGTCTCTTATGCCAATGTGCAGATAAAGTAAGCTATGGTATCTAATTTTTTAAACATGTTTCAACAAATCACGTGACATGCTATTTATAACAGTAGACTGGAAAATCTTTGCTGCATTGCACAGCTGAGTATATCACTCTACAAATGGTTTGAGGTCATTATAAATTTTATAGGTTTATTACCAGAGATGCCAAGGTTCAGCATAAACAAAACCAGTGATTAGTTGACAGCTCTGCTATATAATTGATGATATTAATGGGTCAGCAGTGAGGTGGCATATCTTGATGGCTGTGTTGTTGGTAGAATTTGATACATTGTAAACTTAAATTGGACTCTTATTACCAGTGAATTCTCTTCAAGGCTCAAAATAAGTGGCCAGTCATGGTCAGTGCCCAGCGAAAAATGGCCTATGTCTGGTGCACTTTTGTATTTGTTGGACATTCTGTCCGACGCAAAATGAACTTCCATTTTCTATTAGTTTTTAATTTAATTCAGTGAGTCATTAGCCCAATTAAGTGTGAAAATTATGCTAAAAAAATGCATCAAACCGGAGTATGTCACAGCTCAAATGTCCAACGATTATCTGGCATCTTTTTACCATTTTCGATACCATCGCAAAATTTATTAAAGGACTGCCTTGAAAATAGGGAACATTAAACAAGTTTAAAACGAAGTCTTTTAGACATACGTCCATGTTTGAACCCATATACGTTTATTGACTCAATTTCATATGTGAAGGGGTGTTTGTTAATACAATTTAAATGAGTTTGTACATATATGACAAGTGATATTCTGTAGTTAAATTTGACTGATAGGTAGGCATTAAAAGGTGTAACACTAGTATGTATTCAAACAGAGCTTTTGTAAGAACTGTGCAGTTGGGGATAATTTTTGCAGGTTGAATATTGTTCACATATAGGGAACTAATGCTTTAATACAATATGCTATTATAGGATAGCCACTGCACTGCAGCCCGCATATATTGGAGAATTGTTTTGAAAATTTACAGGCATGTTTAGGATCACCTCGAGAGGGGTGGGAGCTATCAAATTTGAATAATTTTCAATGAAAAACATGGTGGCCAGCAGCCATCTTGGATTTTACTCTTTACATGACTTTATAATAATCCTTTGGCACACCCAACAGACCACATTCCTTATCCAATCGTCACCAATCTTGATATGGATCTTTCGGGTGAACACTAGATGTGAGCCATCAATTATTTACGGATTCCACCTCCCTCATCCGATTATCACCAAACTTCATATGGATCTTCAGCGTGACCTCTAGATGGGAGCCATCTCAGATTTTTCTCTTTCTAGTAGTATTACTGCATCCTTGGGCACTATCTACTGCCCAACTTTTTCATCCGATTAATCCCAAACTGCTTATGCATCTTCAGGGTAACCTCTAGTTACATAAGCATATAAACTTTCCGAGTTCCCTATCGCTCTATGGACTGTAATATATGGCATGATCCAATTTCCAAGTTTAGCTTCAGTGTCATTGGCACTTTCCTATATATTTAACCATGTGAACATCTACAATGGTCCATTGACCCGTTGACCTATGTTGGAGAGATCAAGAGCATTTTGGTATAGTCTACCAGGTTCAAAATTGCAGTGGTTTTGAAACAGCTTAATTGAAAACGATTACTGGTTATTATAAATTTCTGAGCTGCCATGAAGATTTGATTATTGATTTCATAGGACATTTCGTCAGACCCTGTCAGATCCCCATAGTAATAATTCACTAGTTATTATTGTTACATCAGATAGGGTAGTAAGAAGTTTTCTGTGAGAGGCATTCCAGAAAAAATGTCTAGCAGTTTCAAGGCGACACAAAGGATAGGATAGGATAGGATAGGATGGGATAATTTTATTTACAATATACACACATGGAAAGTACAATTACAAATAAATATTAGACTATAGAGGTGATATAGTCATGACTGACTGTTTTCGTATCACCCCTGAATGTGGTGACAGATTGCATGATGTAGATGGCCGAAATAATTTGATAGTTGTTTTTTTTGGTTACGTTCATCGTTTAATAGGCTTTGTTAGGGCAATGGTACGAATGGTGGTTCATATGTATAGGCACCTACTTGGCCGATATAATGAATGAATACTATGAATATACATGTGTAAAGTGGAACTGAGTAGGAATAATTGGAGTGAGGTTTGGGAGTTTTTTAATTAACATATCTACTTGAGTGAACGCATGGAGATATAAATACAAGAGGTATCAGTATATTTACTTTCTGGGGAATTCCATATAAAAGGAATGCTATGGAAGAACTTTAGAAAAAGAGATGGTTCTGTGCTATGGGATTAGGTTGTCATCTGTTTGGTTCTGCTTTCTTGTCATACATCGGTAAGGGATCGTAATACCAGTCATGCATGAAAATCGATGCGTGTAATTTATGTAAATCATCTATTTTAAATATGTTTTCTTGTTTTAAAAGCAGATCAGTGTGACTTCTTTTTGTCCCCCAAAAATTAGTTTCGGGGGACTATAGAGATCAGCACCGTTTTTTGTTTATGATTTGGTTGCCACAATATTTCGGACAAGTTCGAAAACAAGTTTTGTCAAATTTTTCTTACCTGAGTTATGCCACTTAGTTTGAAGATTTCTCCCAATTTTTTTGTAAGCGAAATAACTCAAACAAATATTAACCGATTTCAATAATGTTTTGTTTATGAGTTGGTTACCACAATATCTCGGACGAGTTCGAAAACCAGTTCCAACCGATTTTTCTTACCTGAGTTATGCCCCTTAGTTTGATGATTTCTCACCATTTTTTGCCGTAAGCGCAATAACTCAAACAAATATTAACCGATTTCAATAATGTTTTGTTTATGAGTTGGTTGCCACAATATCTCCCAGTTTTTGTCTGATTTTTCTTACCTGAGTTATACTCCTTAGTTTGACGATTTCTCCCCATTTTTTTGTAAGCACAATAACCCTGACAAATATTAACCGATTTCAATAATGTTTTGTTTGTGAGTTGGTTGCCACAATATCTCGGATGAGATCGAAAACCAGTTTTTTTCTATTTTTCTTACCTGAGTTATGCCCCTTTAATAGTTTGACTATTTATTGCCATTTTTTGGTCATATAAAGTGCAATAACTGGATTAATTAATTCCCAGCAGGCAGCACTGCCAATCTCGGGAGTTTAACCATCTTGGATTTAGCCACCATTTCGGGGGGACACTGATCAGCGACCTTTTTTTTCCTTTTTTCTCCGATGGCTAGTTTTTGTTATAAAAATAGTTTCTTCACTGCTGGTACATGTCCCCATATCTGGATGTAATAAACTAAGTGGCTTTGAATTAGGGCGAAATATAATGTATATAACATAATATAAAATAATCAATAAGGCAAGTCACTGTCAAAACTTGATTGAATGGACAATGCTTTTCACTAAATGTATTAAAATAAAATAGTTTTCTCATAAACAATTGTCTAAAAAAAATAGTCTTATTGCTGAGTGATATTCTTTAAGTCGTTTGACCGGAGGGAATTAGAGTTAAAGTACTTTCCCCTAGCAGTGAAAGACGAATCGCCGAATGCGGCGCTTCTCGTTGGCGAGAGGTTTTATATGGTCATCTGCGTTGATTCCGTCTTCGGGTGTGGACCGCCTAAATTTTTACGGTCTACCAGGAGTTAATACGTATATATATACGTGTATATATCCACATTGCAATGAATCTGATAGTTCTTTCATGAATCAAATCGATACATGTCTTTGTATGGGACATGTTGAAATACATGTCATGTATTAGCTTAATTGCTGACACCGATTTAGAGAAAATGTAGAGAGTGGTTAGTGTGCATGAAATAATGTTGCCAGTGATAAGCCGACACTGAGGTACGGTACAGATCTGGTAGAGATCGGACGGTATAAGTTGATACTTGGCATTGGTTCGGTGTCACAGGTTTCCATAGGTGTTTTATCCTACGGGTTTTTATCTATGGTTTTTCCTGGCCGGCCACGTACCGTAGACGTAGTAACATTATGGTTAATGTTGTCTTTTATGTTAAAATCCATGATGATTGTATAATATGATTGTGTATATATATTGGATATATTATGTTACATAAATCAGTATTACATGTAGAGTAATATATTGTAGTGTGTTAAGACTCGAATAGTCTTTCTAATGTAGATCCGACTGGCCGTATGCAACATATATTATCATATAGCATCGGTTGTATGTTGAAGTGCAGAGCATCCACTGCATCTACGGTGTATCTTGTTATCTGCATGGTGTGTAATTGGAATACGAATTACCATTGGATTTACTTGTGGATATATGGAAATTTGAGATTCGTAAATTTTTCCAGATGAAACCGTGTAACCGTGGTTATTCACAATGGTGTAAACGGGTCTATATTTATGCTCAGTGTCGTGTTAGAACAAATGAAGTTTGGTTTTATGATCGTATGTTCAGAGGCAGATGGGATATTGGTGTATTCTAGGATTGTATGGATGCTTATTGATACATATTGGCGATATATATATGTTGGCTATATATTATATTTGTTTCAATTAATGGCGAATTTATATGCATATTACCAGTAATTCAAATAGAATTATAAGTAATGCAGACTGACATTATACTGCCCATGCAGTGTTCGCTTGTCCAAACGCTCAGTGATGTTCTGGAGTTTGTGTCGTTGCAAACGGATGCTTTGGCTCCATAATTAGATGCAGTCATCTCTCAATGCATACTATATGGCTATTTATTCTATTGTATGTATTTCCAGTGGACTGAAATATGGAATATTTGGATATTTGAGCATTGAGAATTGTGAATAATTAAAAGTTAGAACCGATGCAGTGCGGTTATTGGTGGACTGTTTTGTAGAATACTACAGTAAACGTTGTTTTGGGTCCATAAACAAATCGTGTAAACTGGACAAAACTATATTCTCACTGTCAGTACAGTATCGTGTTGGAACCACCCCTACCAAAAATCAGTTATATTCTAGTTAATTATTAGCCAATTTTTAGCCCATGACATTAGCTAACATTTAGTTAAGGTCTAGTCATTATCCTAGTTATACCCCCCGCAACAAAGTTAGGGGGGGTATACTGGAGTCAGCTTATCCGTCGGTCCGTCGTCCGTGCCAATAAATATTATGTCATATATGACGGCATGATCAACGCATCGAAATGTGCAGGGATCTATCGATCATAACTGGGTCAAGTACGAACATTAGGTGCATATGAGGTTCTCGGAGTGGTAAACATTTTTGTCACCGCTGATTATTTTGTTCTTGTGTGATTACTAATGTTCACATTCACTGCGCGTTATCACTTAGATAGTCTCCAGGAAATACGCCAAATTGTGATGTGAAAAATTAAAGAATTGACTACGTAAAACTTTTGTTATGTTTTATTTGTGTCAGTATAGGCGACGAGGCCGGCGAATACGTGCAGGACGCGCCATTTTAAAAATTAATGATTTAGCGCATTTCGTTATCTGCATTTAAGAATTACCTTGTCAATTTTACACTGAGTATGATTGATAAAAACAATACATGGGTGAAATTATATTTATTGCCCGTAGTTTTGAGAACGAATTTATTCTTGAATGATAAATCGAAATCCTGGTGGCGTGAATTGTTTACAAGATACTGATGGCGCCAAAAATAAGCGCAAATCAGGTGGGAAAATCAGCCGAACAATATAGTTCTCAAACATTGTTTGAAGCAAGATACCTGCGATCGAAAATCAACTATTTGAAGCCAATGTGTAGTTATTATCGTAATCTTATGGCATTCATTTCACATGTTTGGTAATTTATTCGATTTTTATCAAATATATATTTCAATTTTTTATCACGTTCACTTTGGAACAGTCTATTGCTAGTGTTGAAGGGATACTACCTGTATGAAACCATTTCTTTTTATGTTTCCTTCAGAACGTTTCTAGGAGATATGTGCTGTATGAATAATATGCAAAAAGAATTCAATGGACAATTTAATAACTTGGAATTAAAACTTGAAACGTGTAGAGTTTTAATTCTTTTAAACAAGCTTCCACCCCAATAAAAATATGCTTACGAAGGAGGCTGTGGACGAATCCAAAAGTAATGACAACAAATAGAACCGGAAAGAGAAACATATAAACAAAACAATGCTCGATTCGTTGATTATCAAAACAGACATAGGCCTGGCATCTCGAAATAGTGCGCGGTACAAACAAAACAGTTATTATGCACGGGGAGTTGATTTAAAACATGTATATTAATGAAATATAGTAGTATACGGTCTTCAGTTACGAATTTGCAAGGTTATTTTAACGTTTTATTAAGAGAGAGTGAGTGGTATAATCTACTGCGCACTGTTTCGAGAAAAGCTTACTGCGCTATAGTTTCCGCCACAGGGGCCTGTAACGCGATCCGCTGTCCGCTGTCTAAATTCACCACCCATACAACTTACTATCATTAAAAATCGGTCAAACGATCAACTAAATATCTGGAACTTAGTGATTTCTTGTCGGCTAATAATTTATTTACTCATACAAATCAACACATCGTCAGTAAACAATTTCTATAGAGGAGAAATCTGTCGATAATTCCAACTTTTAAATTTTTTTTTGACAAGTCACACAGTTCCTAATTTTAATATTCATTGTGACCTGACCTTTCCATGACTGCCATAGTAGAAACAGCCAATGCTCCACCACACGAATCTGGTCAAAATTCCATCGTTTTCTCAGAATATCCAGACGCCCGCTGGACTTAGAAGAAAGGTTTTTCTATAAAAGCCCGGGCAGAGGAAACGTGTTGAAATTTCAAAAACATGGGCAGAGATTAAAAAAACCAGGCTAAATTAATTAAAATCTATCTCAATTTCAATCTATGTTACTCCATTTGAAACAACTTTACTAAATTTTTTCTTTCTCAATTTCAATCAAATTTCCTCAATTTCAATCAAATTTCCTCAATTTCAATCAAATTTCCTCAATTTCAAACATCGATTTCAACAATTACAATTGAAACTGTACCGAGTCTCACTGATAATAATCCAGTGGTAAAACATGCAAACTTAATACCACAACCACTATACAAAATAAAAGTCGCAAACCGCAGACACACACTCCTCTTAAATGTTGGTAACTGTGCCGAGTTTCACTGACTGGACTCGAATGGTACAATAAGTGCATAATAGCACAACCACTATAAACTATACATGTAAGAACACATACATAAGCACGTTGTGCTGAAACAAATATATTTGCACGTTACACGATTAAATGCAATGTCTAGGCACTAGCTAGTAGACAAGACAAACTTTAAATCTGCCTGACTTTTTAAGTCTGCCGGTCCAAAGCCCGGATAAAAGCTGATGGGGGTTTAAAAAAAAATGTTTTATAATATATAATTTATCACGTAACTGCGCTATTATTCCGATACCGCGCAGTATATAAAGTTTTCTCGTAACAACCGCGCAGTAAGCCTTTCTAAAAAAAAAATGATCCCTCCCCTTTTTAGCTCAACTTTACTTTGTAAATTTGAGCTATTGCCATGGCTTGATATCCATCGTCCATGTATGCGTGTGTGTATGTGTGCGTCTGTCAACAAATTCCTTTAGCACAGGCTACAGGTCATACCTTTGGTCGGATAATTATGAAAATTGTCATTTTGAGGTCATTCGGCAAAAAAACATGGCCACCAGTGGCCATCTTGGATTTCAAAATTTCAATCCATTTGCACGGGCTACAGGCGCCGGAAGCCATCTTGGATTTTACTCTTTGCATGGCTAAAACCTTTGGCATAGGCTACAGGTCGTACCTTTGGTCGGATCATTATGAAATTTTGGGGTCATTCGGCAAAAAAACATGGCCACCAGTGGCCATCTTGGATTTCAAAATTCAATCCATTAGCACAGGCTATAGGTCATACTGTTTGTCTAATCACCAATAAATTTTCATGGATGTTAATATTGACATGTAGATGGGAACGAGTCATTTTGGGGTCATTCGGCCATAAAACATGGCTTCTTGGATTTTAATATTTGCATGACTAAATTCTTTGGCATGGGCTACACGTGCAGGTCGTACCTTTTGTTGGATCATCATGAAATTTGTCATGGATTTTAATATTGACATGTATATGGGAACGAGTCATTTTGGGGTCGTTTGGCCATAAAATATGGCCGCTGGCAGCCATCTTGGATTTTATTCTTTGCATGACTAAATCCTTTGGCATGGGCTACAGGTCGTACCTTTGGTCGAATCATCATGAAATTTGTCATGGGTGACATGTAGATGGAACCAATCATTTTGGGGTTATTTCACCATAAAACATGGCCGCTGGCAGCCATCTTGGATTTTACTGTTTGCATGACTAAATCCTCTAAATTTGTCATGGCTGTTGACATTAACATGTAGATGGGAACGAGTCTTTTGGGTCATTCGGCAAAAAAACATGGCAGGATGTTGGTTGGTCGAAATTACGTCACATGACATCTTGCACTGACCCCAACTTGCATACATTTTTGCACCGAGCCACGATAATAACGTTGGAAATGGGCACTTAAAACTCTTTTAATCTGCCAGTTGACTCGATTAAGTGTAAATATAAGTAATGGATGTTGATTGTGTTGCTTTCCATAAAGTATGGATGCAAGTTGGTCTGACATTTTTAAGTGTGGAACGCTTTCCACACAAAATGTCATACCAACTTGCATCCATACTCTATGGAACGCAAGCAAATCAACATCCATTTCTTAAGTGAGAGTGTTCGTCTCATCATCATGAAATTTGTCCTGGATGTCAATATTGACATGTAGATGGGAACGAGTCATTTTGGGGTCATTCGACCTTAAAACATGGCTGCTGGCAGCCATCTTGGAATTCAATCTTTGCATGACTAAATCCTTTGACATGGGCTACAGGTCGTACCTTTGGTCGGATCATCATGAAATTTGTCATGGGTGACATGTAGATGGAACCAATCATTTTGGGGTTATTTCACCATAAAACATGGCCGCTGGCAGCCATCTTGGATTTTACTGTTTGCATGACTAAATCCTCAAGTCGTACTTTTGGTTGGATCATTATGAAATTTGTCAGGGCTGTTGACATTGACATGTAGATGGGAAAAGAGTCATTTTGGGGGTCATTCAGCAAAAAAACATGGCCACCAGCAGACATCTTGGATTTCAAAATTCAATTCATTAGCACGAGCTACAGTCCGAAATGTTCGTCTGATCACCATGAAATTTGTCATGGACGTTTATATTGACATGTAGATGGGAACAAGTCATTTTGGGTTCATTCGGTCTTAAAACATGGCTGCTGCATCCATCTTTGATTTTAATCTTTGCATGACTAGATCCTTTGGCACGGGCTACAGGTCTTACCTTTTGTTGGATGGGAAACGAATCATTTTTGGGTCATTTGGCAAAAAAAACATGGCTGCCAGTGGCCATCTTCGATTTCAAAAAACAGGTCGTCTGATCATCACGAAATTTGTCATGGATGTTAATATTGACATGTAGATGGGAACAAGTCATTTTTGGGTAATTTGGCCATAAAACATGGCTGCTTGCAGCCATCTTGGATTTAACTCTTTGCAAGACTAAATCCTTTGGCACACCCTACAGTCCAGTTACCTCATCCGATCATCACCTAACTTCATATTGATCTTGATATTGATCTACTAGTTGGGAGCTATATGTTTTTGATAATCATTGGAAAACATAGCCGCCAGTGGCCATCTTGGATTTTATTTTATATATATATCTTGATGTTGATAATTTAGCATTACTTAGACATTTCAGCTTTCCGCATTCCTAATCTCTCCATTGACTGTAACAGATGAAATTATTCCCTTTCGTAGTTAAGCTATAGTGTCATTAAACACTTTCATTTTTGTTTGTTTTGGAATAAACACTTGATTGATGTCTTTGCCCTTTTGGCCTACATCTATATGCAGTTATTGTGCCTCCAAAAAATGTCACTCACATATTTGTATTTGTTACTACCGGTACTACATTTATTGTGTTGGCTTCATGTAAATAATTATGTTTTTCTAAATAGGTAGCTATTTAACGCATTCCAGTTGTTGTCTTTCACTCTAACCCTGCAAAAGTATAAAGTTTGATATATTCAGTAGTGCCATATTCTGTGTTTTCCCGATGATTCTTGCATTATTAAGGTATTAATAGATGATGAAAATTTTGAGAAAATTTTTAGTATATCTATGGAAGTTGTCACACATATTTGTTATTATTGCCTGATTAGTTCAGTTCCATCAGTCTTTCTCTTTGCTTTCAGATTTCAATTGCTAGTCTTGTCGCTCAATCTTTGGGAGCAGATAATCTGAGTGCTTTCAGATCATTGCGAACTCTTCGTGCTTTGAGGCCACTTAGAGCCATTTCTCGATGGCAGGGAATGAAGGTAGGCCGATACTGCTCATGATATATTGACCATATATGTTGTTTAGAATAAAATTAGTACCCAGGTGATAACTGGTTTAGATTCAGCAACATACTATATTAAAAAGAATTGAAATGCTTTAATTATACTTTTCAAATAAAAATAGAGGTATACTGGATTGACTATGTCCATGTGTCCCTACATGTGTTTGTCCATCTGTCTGGGTATATATCTCAGCCATGAGTTATTGGAACTCACTCAAAGTTTGTTTGCAGGTTCATAATCAAGAACTGCTTTCACAAAATGGCCAATAATGTTGATAGTATTTCCGTTCTAGACTTATCCTTCTTTGTTTATCTTGAAATAATGTTTTTTGTCCGTATGCCTGAATATCTCCGCTACATGAGTATTTTGTTATGGGTATTCACCAAGCCTGGATATAAGAGGTCGGACACGGTCATTGACCGAGCCAAATACATCGATGAGCGGCGCCACCTTATTATCGTCCGTCAGTTTGTCCGGCACCCATTATCTTCACAAAAAATATATAATTAAGGGGAAAACAACAAATAGACGTATTATCCGCGGCAAAGACATTCAATTACCACTACTGTGCACTAAATATCAAATCCCCCCACCAATACAACGCGTTTTACCGAAAACATGTTAATGATCCGTTCCGTATACAGGACCTATAAATGTAATTTTAATGCAACCTCTAACCTAAATTGTCCGCGATTGATGATTGATCGCAAACTGCGAATTATCGCTGCCTTCACGTCCGCACTATTTACGACTTTCTATTTTTAGAACGTGAAAAAATGGCTGCCACTGGGGGGAAACTCCAACCAAGAAGTACACTTCGTCGTGTTTTTCTCGTTTGACGTAAGATACACGGAGATGTCACAAGTTAAATCAGCACAAGTGTAATATATTCCACAAGTTAAGGGTGTTAGTTGGAGATTTAGCGGAAGAAATTCCGAAAAAAATTCATACCGGGTAGTTTTTAAATCGCCGCGTTTTGAAACATGTGCTCAGGTTTACTTGGGGGAAGCACGGCGCAGGATTTTTTCTGCGGACTATTTTCCGCTACTATATCAGACAACTTCCGATTAATCTGATCCGATCCGGCTAATTTGAAATTAGCAATGGGCAGTTCAGTGACTTAGCACAGTACATAATGTATGCAAAAGTCCCAATCACATATAGTAATCCTAATTTTCCGATTTGATCGACATTAGTAGTTTCAGTAACTTGAGTAAGTGATATAATTAAGCGTTGTTTCATTTCACGTTTCCGCGATTCCGTGTTTTAAATTTGTTGACATTATGACATGATAATATGAGCTTCAGCTAAAAGTGATGTAAAACACCATAATTCATAACATGGTACATCAATGAATCTAATTTGTGCATTGGAATGGGCTAAAAAACAACTAATTGCTGCTATTTATTGATACCAGGTAAATGACAGACACACTTTTCAAATGTCAGACCCGAATCTTTGGTGCCTGTCATTTTGTCAGACACTCAAAAAAAAATTATATCCAGGCTTGGTATTCACCATTCAAAGGGATTTCAAAGTGTTGGTGATGTTCGCATTTTTCCTTATAGAATTATTTTCCTTTGTTTGTTCTAAACTTGGATTCCAACCTGCCCATGTTTCAATATTGCAACTTGGGGTTATGCCACATGTGACCCATAGTGCAACATCTTGTTTTCCATACTCTCAGGTGCCTAATAATAGTGTCAGCCCGATTATTAATGTTGGAGAAAATTCTCAACAATCACTATTATTTGGCATTTCGACAGAGAGTGAAATTGCCATCACTATTATTAATTTCAGCCTAAATGCCTCCCATCTCTATAATGAGGCCATCACGATTATTAGGCACCTGAGAGTATGCATCGCGGCGCATCATGTCTCATAGCTTTCTTGAAATGAATATTGTTTCTCTGCAGATTGTAGTTAATGCCCTGATGATGGCCATTCCTGCTATCCTCAATGTACTGCTTGTGTGCATGTTATTCTGGCTCATATTCAGCATCATGGGAGTGCAGTTCTTTGCTGGGAAATTCTACCAATGTGTTGATGCTGGTGGAGAAAGACTGTCTGCTGAAATTGTTCATAACATTACACATTGCGAAGACCTGGGATATCGTTGGATAAATCCCTCCATCAACTTTGATGATGTACTTAACGGATATCTTGCTTTATTTCAAGTTGTAAGTATTATGAGTATTAAATGTTCCATTTGTACTCCTCTCTTTATAGTTTCTGGATATTAAAAAAAAAATTAAATAGATTTTCATCTCAATGTGCCAATCTGATCGATACATGGCCATTTCGATATTAACTCTTTCGTTGCCGAGCTAATTTTACACCTAAATTGCCAGAGAATTTATGAGAAAACTGATTTTATTGTGGAAAAGTATGATACAATAATAGTCTTCTTCTTATGAAATAATGTTTCAAATATCAAGGACATGTATGTAGGTGATTAGCCAAAGAATTGCGGGTGAATATTTTGTCGAAGAATATTCACGACAATTAAGGGGCATAACTCCTTGTCACCCAAGGGAAATAACTCCAAATAAGGATTTTTTTTGCAATAATCCAATTGAAAAATGGCCCACAACCTGCTATATTCAATATTGGTTTTCTGAGACAGTATTCGAACGATGATGATGAATCTGATAAATCTTTCTACTGTCTTTCTCATTTTAAAAACTTGTAAGAGTAAATTAGGGTCTAGTTCTGGTATAGCTGGACCATATGTGAGGAGCTACACAATGCAGGAGCCGATTTAGACTTTAGTTGCGACAGTTTACTACGAAAATAGCTAGGTTTTTTAATTGAGGAAAATGGCAATTTTGACTGTCAAAAAAACAAAACAAAAATTGTGATATATAATTAAGAGGGAGGTAAAGTGGAAAATTTATTATTTTTCTCCCATAGGGTTTCCATGTTAAAAATTTGAGACAAAATCCTGACTTCATAAATTTACTACAGAATCTATGAATGTACCTTCATGTAATTCCTGATTCCATCTAGTGACAAGGCGTCGTCGATTTTCGAAAAACGTACCCATTATCGAAATATCACACTTCAAAAAACTTTACGAACAACAGAAATTGGGGAAATTATGTCCGCCATTGGTGGAGTTATCGTTCCTGTGTTGAGAAATGTGCTTATTTTACAATGTTGAAAATAAAACGAACTGACTGTTGTGACAACACAGGGTCCATAACACAATTGGATAATCGTTTGTTGCGTAACACTGTATTGTTTTCATAAGCGATCGCGCCATCGATTACTTACAGTCGGCATCAAGTTTTACGAAAAAATCTCGCAGGAATTTCGACGTAAACATAACTATGCAATAAACATATCACTCCGCCGAAATAGTTCGGAATATATATATACGATATTAAGTAATAATATCACATAATACGTAATGTTAATGTCAAATACTTACACCGTATGGCAGAAAAGTTACACCTGGCTATTATTAAATGTTGATATCATCTTTCTTGTATGGTTTAAAATACCGACCGCGTGATTGAAATTTGGCGTAGTTACATCTAACGTGGTTGTTGGGCGACTTCCGCCTTCCTGGTAAATTCTCCCCGCGAAATAAACATCAATCTAATAAATTGTCAACGTTGGACCGGTAAGGAATCAATATATTGATACAACATAGTTTATACGTGTGTGTTAGATACATCAAAAAGTTATTGACGATCGCTTTATTGATCGACACGTACAGCTGAAGATTGCAAAGGTAATTTCTTGTTTATTTTCAGCCGAAATCGAAACTCACGAAGATAGGTAAACAGGAAGTATGAAAAGCTATTTCGCTGTGCATGGTATTTTGGACTGTACATTTTTGCAAACATGTATTTTTGATAGTACAGGGTATCCGCGGCTCCTTGAATTCCTTGAAACTCCTTGATTTGGAAAATCAATTTTCCAGGGCCCTTAAAACCCTTGAATTGAATGCCCACCCCTTGAAAACCCTGGAATTCCGTGTAACCCTAAAACCCAGGTATACCGATTCATCGGGAGTCAATAAATATAGATAGTTTAGTTCCGAACGCCTTGCTGGTATATGGGAAGTAACTCCATTTCCCGCCAACACCAATTCTTTCGAGTCTATTTCAATTATGTGATCCCCCTATCAAGCATCATAAAATTGAACACGACAAAAAAAGTTCCGAGCTTTTCAAACTCAGGTACCGTAATTAGTGTATTTTTATTGTATCGGATCGAGGTATTTTGTATATTATATAGACATTCGACATTAGAAACCCGTGTTTTACATCAAAACGTACAACTTAACAAAAACGAAACGAAAAAATCACATCCGCTTCCGATGACCTTCATTTCCTGTTTACGTATATTTTAAAATAAAATAAATAATTTAAGCAATGACATAGGAGCAGTGATATTTCAACTGGTGTCTACTGTCATCACATTACATGTATTATTTAAATGTTCCCATTAAATTATGGTAATGCATTTACCCATATTAAAAGGCCTAAAAAGCCCAAAATGATAAAATTATGGTGGAAAACGTGGTATCACATGTAATGTTCAACAGTTGGTTCCTGGAAACTCCTTGAAAATTGTCGGGGCAGTCCTTGAAAATCCTTGAATTGACTACTGGAACCTCCTTGAAACTCCTTGAATTCATTCACCAGAAATGGGCAGATACCATGTAGTAAAGTGGTGTTCCATAGTTTTCTGAAATAGTTCTTGCAAATGGCTGTCTTTTTGGGCGGTTTGTTTACATATATTAAGTTAAAATTTCTGGAGTTTTAGGTTTGAAACTAGGAAATCCGCTACGCGTTGTCACTGCATGGGAGTATTAGCTACATGTTGATACCTCCTGTTGGCTATTTGATATCCTTACCAGTGAGTATTTTCATCTCAAAAAATTTGTGTTGTTTTGACGTTCAAATGCATCTTTTTCGGAATGACAAATTTATTGCTTATCAGATATACTTAATCTTGGATTATTGTAGTATGTCTATGAACAAATATATTTTTCATTTTTTGGTCTTTTAAAACAAAAATACATGAATTTCAACCGGTCCCCATTTCTGGAATTGTGCCACTTTACCTCCCTCTTAAATCTCTAACTACAAGCTTATCATCATTGTGCTATAAATAAAATAACAAAAATGACACATATGCATGTGGTCTAAACTGTCACGGAGGCACGCTGGGGCCTGTGGGAGTTTATAATCACGCCGTTTGTTTTAATTAATTACGTTTTTACCCTGAAAAATAGGTGATTCATTCAGCAAAAACGGCAATTTTGACTATTAAAAAAACTAATAAAACAATCTAAAGTACACATAATCTTTATTGTAATGTCAGGTTGTCATACTATCATGTTTAAATTAGTTAATGCATTGGTAAAATGCAGATCTTTCATATAAATAATTGTCTAAACATATTTTTCTGAAATTGTCGGCCATTTTGGATTTTTTTCAAATGAGGTCACTGGGTGAAATAGTTGTGAAAGCAGGGCCATAACTCTATTCCTCCATAGAAATTCTTAGAATGACTTCTTCTTTTGAACCATTTGACCGATTTAGCTTACATTTGGTATGGAGAGTCCTTGTGTGACTTGTTCAAATGGGGTTACTGGGTCAAATAGGGGCAGAGCCAGGGCCCAGGGACATAACTCTTCAAACAAACAAAAATTAATTTAAATCCTTGTTTTAAATCCTAACCCCCCCCCCCCCCCACCTCTCCCACCACCACCACTGCATGTCCCTGCCACCCCACACCAGATCCCTGCAAGGTTCACCCCATTAAAAGCCTTTCACTTTAGTTATATGACATGCCAGGAACTGACCAGCCTTACTTCTCACAGTTCTCACAGCTGTGTGTCCAGTCATTATAAAGTAATTAACTTTTATCTCAATATCCACATTTATCAGGCTAAGAGAGAAAGAGGTGTGTGAATGAAATTTAATCCTATGTGTTTACATCAATCTCAAATACAACTCTTAACTGTTTGACAGTTTACACATTTATTATTAGTATTAGTATTAACCATTTCATTACCAGAGCTATGCTGGTACAGCAATAAAGACCCTGCACCAGTGTATTCTCCTATATATAAGAGAATACACTGGGGTTCAAGATCAAGGAAATATTGTTAGGCCAATATAGTCAGACATCCAAATAAATCACACATGTCCTATTCTCACAGGGATGTCCCCACATATGTTTGGGGAGGGGGCAAATTTCTCAGATTTGTTCATTGAGATGTAATTTTTTTTTCCAAAACCAATTAATACATATACTAAAATAAAATGAATATAAAATAATAGACCATTGATCAAGAGAAATGAGCTCCTAGTTTTAATATTTGTCCAATATTTATTATTTTATAACAAGGTACTAGTATCATGCCAGTGCATTGTCTTATATATGTGAGTGTCCCATAGGTAGCCTCACCTAAGAGAATGCACTGGCTTTCAAGGTTAAGGACATATTGTTAGGCAAATGCAGACAAGCATCCAAATAAATCACAGATGTCCTATTCTTGCAGGGATGTCCCCATGGGTTGAGGGGGTGGAATTAGCAGATTTGTTCAATGAGATGTAATTTGTTTTCTCAAAATTAATTATTTAGACTAAAATGAATATAAAATAGTAAACTACTTAATTTTTTAACCCCCAGATTACATTATATAAAATATATGCCATATTATATACCATTTGAAAGAGGAAGCTCCAAAACATTGTATCAACTTATCCAGTATAATAAACTGTGGACATGTTGTTTTTATTGAGTTGCCAAAGAGTTTTGTCATCTAGATTGCAGTAAAAAGCAAAATTATTTTCAATGCAGGGGAATATTAACTCTATATATATTAAAGATAGAGTTCTTCCCCTTCCATTAAAAAAGTTTGAATTCTGTTGCATTCTGGGATCCAAAGGGGGGGGGGGGAGTCATTCTATAATTTCAGTAGTTTTTGGCTCACCTGAGACTAAAGTCTCCGGTGGAGCTATAGTCATCACTCCTCGTCCGTCCGTCAACAATTCTTTAAACTTCTCCTCTGGAACCATAAGACCGTATGGGTTCATATTTGGTGTGGATATTGCCTAGGTGACTCACATTCAGATTTGTTCAAATGAGGTCACTGGGTCAAATGTGGGCAGGGCCAGGGTCATAACTCCAAAAAATATTAAAAATTGCAGGTGAAGTCTGACATTTTTATAAACATTTCCTGGATATCTGCTAGAGGTCATTAATTCTCAATTACAACATCAATCTATCATATGTATTGTTCAAATCTTTCAACAGGACATTTAACTCTCCCACACCCACTACTTCACCAGAACATATTTGGCAAACTTGAAAAGTGTTCTTTGAAAGAACCACCAGCTCTATTTAGTTCACATTTAATATTGAGGCTCCTTTGGTGATGTGTGATTCAGATTTGTTTAATCAGGGTCACCAGGTCAAGTAGGTGCAAGGCCAGCTACATTACTCTTTCTCTCCATAGTAATTCATGATACGTCTTCTATGCAAGAATGAAATGGCCTATTTTGCTTATATTTGGTATGAAATTACCTTGGGTGACAGATCTGTGAAAATGGCATCACAAAGTCGAATAAGGGCATTGCCAGAGACAACTATTTCACAACATAGTAATTCTTAAAATATGTATGGAAGAGCCAATAACTAGTTGGCTTATTTAGCATGGAATGTTCTAGTTTGACTGCAATACAGATTTTTTTAATTGGGTAACCTGGAAAAATAGGGGCCAAGCGAAGGACAGTTTCCCTCTTAATATGCTTCCTTCACAAGGACCATCAGGTCTGTTTTATTGATATTTAGTATGTTTTGGGTCCATGGATAATTGGGCTTTAAACATGTCTAAATGGTTTTATAAAAAGGCGCTTGTGAGATTGGAAATTTCCAACAATTGGGGAAAGTTTGAGATGTCCATTGTGTAATCCAACCTAAGAGTTGGGAGTCTGGAGCCCAGTCGGGAGGGGACTTGGGGGGGGGGGGGGGGGGTGTGATCAGTAGTGTACAGTTGGTAATTTGGCCACATCCTGTTTAGATCTACTTCTTATAAAGTGATTATGAAAAGTTCTGACTGTTGTGGTCTCCAGAGTCCCAGTGTTATCAGTCTTTGCAGTCTGGTGAACGACCCCACAGTCATTGACTGTCTTGTTATAATACTTGTATGTATAAGATTCACCAGTGATTGTGTGGAATAATCGCCAATCAGTATGTTAAGACCTCCTTGGGATTTTTCCTTCCTTCATCAGTAGATCTTTTTCCCATGAGTTTGTAAAAGAACTAATAAAATTAATGTGGTCTAGTTTACTTTACTTGAGATTGTTCAGTTGTGCTGCTAAATTTGTTTCTTCAAATTGTGTCCTTGTAGTCTTGGGTTTTGAATCCCTTGTAATCATCTTTAACTCTTTCAACGTTTATTCCTGGAATACCGGGATGACATTACACACCCCTACATATCAATTCCTGGAATATCGGGATGGTGTATTTATTACATATCCATCTATGAATACCACATGGTCGCATACTTTCCTAAGTGTGTGGTAATTTTCAATACCAGCACATGTGCTAATCTATGTCGGACTATTTTATTGAGCAGCTAGACTGGTTCGCGATGTTACTATTTTTAGCAACAATAATTTCAATTCAATTCATATCTGGGAAAAACCCGATAGCCGGCGGAGTGATACCACTCGTGCCGTTCCAGCACCCGTGGTATCACTCCGCCGGCTATCTCGTGCGGTAATCATTTACAAAAACGAACACGAAGACGGTTCTATCTATATATGCCATTATCAGATTTATCTCCTTTTTGTAGGCAAAATCCAAAATGAAGTGTGTTGAATATATCATAAATTGTGTGATGTTCTTGTAATAAAACTCCCGTTTTATCATCATTTAACCCTTTAGCGTTCAGAACACCCCAGAGCGCCCTGCCGTGTAGCGTCCATAAAGCCCTAGAGCGCCCTGCCGCCTAGCGTCCATAGAGCCCCAGAGAGCCCGGAGTTTTGCGTGTTTTTCAGTCATAGTTTACAACAAAACTATTGCATTATAACACAACAAATTGCTTTCATTGTTAATGTAAATAATAAAATATATGTTACATTATTAATTGTTAAGTTTTTGTGGGGTTTTGTGGCAGATTTTGTACAATTTAATCAATAGTTGTCAATAAAATCGCAATAAAACGAAAAGTGGAATGCGGCGGTGCTATTTTTTGAAGTCGACTAGAGAAATCAGCGTACTCGGGTAACTGTGTACGGTCGTCTAACTGACATTTATTTATTTTCGAACTTTATTTTTATTTCCAATAAAATATTCACTTGACTTGTTTATGTTTTTATATCATATGCATCCAAATATAAAACAATCACTACCATTAATTTGACTAACGAAGCTACGGTAAGAGCAAGACGACATGCTGATGTTAGTTTTTGTTACTAAGGACGCCGTGTTTGTTCTTACTGCTGTGTAGGCCTATTCCCAAATAAAACTGTTTCCAATTATTATTTTATTTTTCCTAATTCTTCACATGATCATATTGACAATATTATATTTTTTATAGAGTGTATAAAATGTATTGAATAGCAATGCGAGGAACTAATTAGAAGCTTCCAGCAAACAGCGCGTTCGCGTAAACTTACCAATTTCTGAACACGTGGCTTCCATCCAAGCTGGGCGCGAATTTCAATCTTATAGTTATCAATAATTTTTCAAGAGATATTTATCATTTAATCGAACAAAATTGCACTATTAGTATGTCCTTTGTTACAAGTTGAACATAGGCCAAACAATATATCGATTACCGGTAGTTTAACTGTGTACACACCTTGTGTTTTGGCACTAACTGTGATATACATTGCATCATCATTACATCAAGGTCAAGGTAACGCCTGTGTCTCAATGTGATTTATTTTTAGTATATTTCGTCATCCTTATTCAATACGATGTCTTGCTAACTATTATTTAGTTTGGCATCTCATATATTCACGAAGAGAAAAGCACTGTTATCGACCTTAATGGTCATTCAATCTTTTTCAAATGACAATATGTGATGGACATGATCTACGCATGTAAATGTGACAAGATATATCGTAATAAACTGGGTCAAGTACGTACGCATTACGTTCGTGAGGTACACAGAAGGAGTTGTTGTCAGCGCTGAATATATAGTTCTTGCGATATATATTTCAATTCCGACATATTAAACATTATATTGTTACTGAATAGCATTTCAACTTCTAACCTATGATTTAAAAAATTGAAATTTTAGTCTATTAATGCTGTTTTTATGTCTTTTTTATACATGACACACGGAGTAATTGTCCAAGTATTTACGTCGACGTTGCATCTTATTTCTGTACCCTGACGATCATGGCTTGTGTTTTGTTTACATTGGTTACTATCTGTGATCACGTGTCAACAACAGTTAGATCAGATTTTTACAATGCTGGAATCAATTTCACAATGCATTTCCACATTTTATTGAATTTCGTTGGTACATTATTAAATGCAAATAAATAGAAGTTGGTTAACACTTTGCTAGTGATTGTGGAAAAGTGAAGGTAATTCTGGAAATCGAGGTTACAACGTCAAACTTCATACAAAATCTTCGCGGTGTTTTTGTTGATAAAATGTTGGGGATAATTTTATTAAACGATGTCAAAGTATGGTACGCATTCATATGGACATGAACTAGAGTGATTGGTGCACATGTAGATGTGAAAATTTAAAGGAATGCACGCGTAAAACGATCTCATTATTTTATTAGTAAGTGATTGCTAACAGTAAAGAAAGTACGGCAACTGTGTTGCCTTGCCGTCTTACGTAATACACAACTCAATCGACGACGTTTTCTGTTTTGCAAATTTATATATGCAATATATAATGGGGGATAATTTTGTTTAACGATGTCAAATTATGGTACGCATTCATGTGGACATGAACTAGAGTGATTGGTGCACATGTAGATGTGAAAATTTAAAGGAATGCACTGCAAAACGATCTCATTTTTTTATTTGAAAGTGATTGCTAACAGTAAAGAAATTATGGCGACTGTGTTGTCTCACGCAGTACCGTACACAACCAGATCTCCGGATTTTTTTGTTTTGCAATATTTCTGTTGATAAATTGAACACAATAATACGATAAATTTTCGGAAATTACCAGCTGAAATGACAGCAATAAAATTCAGAATCTGATACATTTCAATGTGAAATTGATTTTAATTCTATGCAACGAATCAGGGTCAAGAAAAATCCGGAAAGATACCTACCAACTCCATAGTGTCTCCTTGTTCTCCATCGCCAGATGGAATATATGATCAAACAAATCATCTTACCTGCTCTTCCCATACTAAGGATGTAGTATGAATTAAATAAAAACAAATTGCACATTGCCAATGGGGGGGGGGGGGGGGGGGGGGGACTTGACTTTCATAAATATGAAAATCAATTGTTACCAATTAATTAAAATAAAATAAACCATCCTTGCAGATAAACAAGAGCCACCATAAGATTTAATAATACATTTTTTCCTATAACTTTGACGTTACCAGAAAGTTATGTTGGCTGGGGTGACGACGTTCTCTCCTATCAGTATTGGTGTGGGTAATGACGTTAGACATATTACTGTTGGGTAAAGGGTTAAGTCAGTAGAATTACAATCTGTACACAAAATAATGTAAACATGGCAATTTGACATTGAAACTTAAAGTACAATTCCCAGAATCCCATCAGACAAGCTTACCGGTAGCTTTGCTCTAATTACGCAAGGTTAAAGATGCATAATCCGAATTAACGCTTGCAAATTACCAGTTCCTTGTCTTCCTAGGTAAAAAGTATTTAATTCGTGTCGAGGAACCCACCCAAACACAAAGCTCAGAGTGATCAGATATCGTTGTTTGAAATCTATTATTTTTCACCACCGATAATTTTAAGTGGCCCAGTAAACAGTCAACGAAAAGACTTTCTCTGACCAAATTGCGGATGAAGATGGATAACTCTAAAATCAAGTGGCTTTTTTGTGTCAGATAATTGACTAACCGCCAACATTTTGTTGAAAATGTTGATAAATAACAGGTTTTGGGGCAATTTTATACTATAGATGACTGTGGTTTGCATTATTTTTGGGTATATAATTACTTGATTCTGATATTAAACTGAAGTGGCATTTAAAAAAAAAAAAATTGTTGTTGGAATCTGATGATATGGGGACCATCAAATCGGATTGAGTATCTTTAACCCTTTTAGTGCCAGGGGCCGATCTCATCGGCCCTAATTTATGGTCTGTAGAGTGCCCTAAAAAAAATTAAAAAAATGAATTTTTATTTTTATTTTTTATTTGGGTTAGGCCAATGCATTCTCTTATATATGCGAGGCGACCTATGGTCGACTCGCATATATAAGAGAATGCATTGGCACAGGGTATATGGGTCGATACAAAAATCGGACCTGGCACTCAAAGGGTTAAAGAAAATAGTTCCCAAATATATTACTGTTTAATTATTTTATATTCATAATGAAATATTATGCTCCTAGAATCTGATATGCCTGTATACCAGGAGTTAAAGGGGGGGGGGGGGGCACTCGAGGAAAACCTGTTCAATGACAACTTAACACTGGTTCATATTCAAATGTGCTGTTTATTAATATAAACAACCAATATTTAACGTGAACAAAATACTAATTGTCAAGAAGGTGGGGGACAATAACCGCCTCTCCCACCTATGTAACATATATACAACTATAAATCATAAACATCTCTAGCACCGAATAACAAATTATGGATATCATATCAATGATAGCCAGATCTGAATTTTTAGAGTGAGATGTAGCACATATCTAAAGCTGCTAACAGAAAAATGGGGAGAGATGGTGGGGAAATTAATTTCATAATCAAAGTAATTTTGGAATTCATGTTTGCCAAAATTAATTACATAATTGTTTGTACAATAAACAAGATGGCGTGGTCTCTCTATTGCGCATGGATATTATGTGAATGAGATAAAATAGTTCCAACATTTATCAAACTTAATAAACTATTAAAGAATATATTATCCATGCAATAGGATTAACTTGTATCAGTAATCCATGAATAAGTTCTATAACAATATGAAAACCATATAATACGGCATCATTATGAAAATGCAACATTCCCTATTAGAATAAAAACCCATAGCCACGTGGGGGAAAACCCCCAATCTATTTTTAGGCGATTGCTTCAAGCATAAAACTGATTATATGCTTAAGGGAGCTTGTCCAATTCCGACGGAATTTCCGTCGGAAATCGGTGTTCTCGATGGATATTTCCGATCTCCGATACCGATGGCAATCGGATTTTTTGTATCGGTATAAAACTTCGATTCTGTCGGAGATTATTCGCGGTGACATCGGTAAAATCATCCGATTCAATCGGAGTTTTATATCGGAGTTCCCGTTCTTCAAGTGCGGTATGTTTTGGAAAACTCCGATCCCGTGAATTTTATATACCAGACACAACAGAGAAAGACATGTAACATGTTACGTCCATTCTCAACGACTCGGCCATTTCCGCTTCGCTGAGGAAATAACCTCCCCATAAATAGAAACCATATTCGCGCAATGCTAAAATAGGCCTATAAGCAGGATTTGAACCGGTGGAATATGATCTCTACGGGTAAGTATATTATTGGGTGCATACAAGATTTGAAATACACCTGGTTTACAGTATTCTCAGAATCCGACGATGTTGCAAATATAGCACGTGCATGCTTCCGAGTTCGTGTGATATTCAGAGCTGTGTCATATTTAGGATAGCCAACTGTAAACCCATTGATTTGTGTCCACATCAAAACGTTGGTTTGAAATGAAAAATTTGAAATGTAAGGCTGCATGGTTGGAGGTCAGGTTACTAGGTTTTCAGATCTTTGCAACTTTCGACCAGGAATAATCAACAATAAGACATTTCGTACATGCAAATAAACAGACACTTGAGTCGCAAAAACAATGACCGACGAGAAACTCTCTTATAACAAGCCACTCTAACTATAGTAGCTATCGGTATGTAAATAAACTTATTATAATCCCCACAATCGTTATATAGAGAAAATGCACGACTTGTTTCAGTACGTTAAATTTCACTTACATTCAAGCTCAGGTCACCAGAATTTTTTTTTACCCCACCCCATTTCTGGTTAAAACGCATGTATGTTTTATATCGCCGCTGTGGTAGACCTATATGGTTTAATACACCATCGTTAATAACCGACTGTGACAATTAAGCAGGAATGTGCGCAAGCCTGGATATAAATTTTTTTTGAGTGTCTGACAAAATGACAGGCACCAAAGATTCGGCGTCTGACATTTGAAAAGTGTGTCTGTCATTTACCTGGTATCAATAAATAGCAGCAATTAGTTGTTTTTTAGCCCATTCCAATGCACAAATTAGATTCATTGATGTACCATGTTATGAATTATGGTGTTTTACATCACTTTTAGCTGAAGCTCATATTATCATGTCATAATGTCAACAAATTTAAAACACGGAAACGTGAAACGAAACAACGCTTAATTATATCACTTACTCAAGTTACTGAAACTATTTAATGTCGATCAAATCGGAAAATTAGGATTACTATACGTGATTGGGACTTTTGCATACATTATGTACTGTGCTAAGTCACTGAACTGCCCATTGCTAATTTCAAATTGGCCGGATCGGATCAGATTAATCGGAAGTTGTCCGATATAGTAGCGCAAAATAGTCCGCAGAAAAAATCCTACGCCGTGCTTCCCACAAGTAAACACGAGCACATGTTTCAAAACGCGGCGATTTAAAAACTACCCGGTATGAATTTTTTCGGAATTTCTTCCGCTAAATCTCCAACTAACACCCTTAACTTGTGGAATATATTACACTTGTGCTGATTTAACTTGTGACATCTCCGTGTATCTTACGTCAAACGAGAAAAACACGACGAAGTGTATTTCTTGGTTGGAGTTTCCCCCCAGTGGCAGCCATTTTTTCACGTTCTAAAAATAGAAAGTCGTAAATAGTGCGGATGTGAAGGCAGCGATATTTCACAGTTTGCGATCAATCATCAATCGCGGACAATTTAGGTTAGAGGTTGCATTAAAATTACATTTATAGGTCCTGTATACGGAACGGATCATTAACATGTTTTTGGTAAAACGCGTTGTATTGGTGGGGGGATTTGATATTTAGTGCACAGTAGTGGTAATTGAATGTCTTTGCCGCGGATAATACATCTACTTGTTATTTTCCCCTTAATTATATATTTTTTTGTGAAGATAATGGGCGCCGGACAAACTGACGGACGATAATAAGGCGACCCCGGTCATCGATGTATTTGGCTCGGTCAATGACCGTGTCCGACCTCTTATATCCAGGCTTGAATATGCGTATGGGGGGGGGGGGTGAGGGTATTTGGAGGGTGCATGTCTCCAAACTTTGGGGAAATTTTCAACATGCAGTTGGAAATTTCACACCTGACACAAAAATAATTGGAAATTTTACACGAACAATAGATTGAAATTGCTCTCAGTTTGTTTTCCTACTATATATTAGTGGGGAATTTGTTGTTTTTAAAGCAGTATATACAAATGTATACAACCGCACATGCATTCGGGCCGTGGAACATGAATGCTGTGGTGCTGGTAGGTCGAAAGTATGTCACGCACAGTCTCCAACTGTTTCGGGTTCCACGCACATTGTCAGATCAACTTGCATCCATACTCAATGGAATGCAAGAAATCAACATCCATTTCTTAAATTGTCCTACTTTATGTCAATTTTATTTTACTTAAATGGGCATCAGTTGTAAAAAAATATATATGGGGTGTAAGATTAGAAATTTCCAGCACTTAGAAAGCTTGGAGGAGAGTCTATAGATACTTGGATTTTACAATCAGGAAAATCTGAGGGGTTTGGGTGCAAATGGAATTAGCAAACTTGTGAGTTTGGTCTGGGGTGGGGAGTGGTTTGAAATTCCAAGTTAGACACCCCAATGAGGACCCTCCAACCACTTCCCTGTCAACATGTCGCTTTTGAGTGCCGTATGTATGCTACATTGTGTCTCTCGAAACGACAATAGGAATTAGGACAAAACAAGATACCGTTAAACATTTTGGCTTGATCGACCACTCAGCTAATCAAAAAGAATCATTCCAATTTACATGTGTTCAACATTACTGGGTTTACGGCAGTCGTTGGACTGGGTGCGCGCGCAAGCGATGTCATGAATTGCACAATTATGTGACTTGATACATTGTCTATGGCGATATGGCTGGTTAACCCCAGTTCTGCTGCCAGTGTGAATATTCTGGATAAGTATGTTTGCATTGTTTGTGGAAGATAAATTAAATAACTCAACTATATCTAATATATTTCACCCGCCCCATTCCTTGGGTTGAAACTTTACAATTTTTCCAACTCTTGCAAATTTCTAGATATAGAAAAAATGCTGTTATACCGTAGATCATGCCATGAATCTCGACTTTGGCTAACGCCTGTAGATAGGGTAATGTGGAGCATAATGCGATGTGGGTCATAATGCGACAGACGGTCGTTATCAGGCCATATGATTTTTCCATGACTGAAGTTGAATCGCACATTTATTATTCTAGTAAGACCATTCATAGAAGTGAACATCCCAATTGGACCGACATCATTATGACTGTTTAATCTCACATGCGAAACGCCGGAGTAGGGGTACCCACACTTTGTGACCCCCTTTTTTGAATGGTTTATAACTTTCGGTAGGTCTTGTACATGTTAAAACGAGAACATCTTACCACTACCACCAAAGCTATGTGCATATTTTGGTAAAGTAAGACGAGTTATATAGTAAGTTGATCAGTTCTATGTACATCGGTTATTCACATTCACTCATATTTGGGGGAAGAGACAGGTTGTCTGGTTGTGGGGCATAATGCGACACTCATGTACACCAGTATGAGAACAAATTATGATTTATATCGCATATCGCAAATCAAACCTGGAAAAATAAATCTTATCGTAACCTTAGTTCGAAAGAAAAGAAATAAAAAAACATATTCGATCATTCCCAAACATTAAAACATGATATAGATAAATAATTATTGTTAACCCTACCCCTGCCATTTTCCTGAAATCAAAACTTTATGGTGCTATTTTTACCCGCCATATAAATCCAGTGAGTGATCAATTTAGCATCCGGGTCTCAAGACAGCATGCATCACCCACAGGCCCCACTGGACAATTACTAAAATACCAAAATCGACTATACCAGTTTATAGTCTATATTACTATTTTATTAGCTCAACTTTACTTTGTAAAGTTTGAGCTATTGCCATGGCTTTGTCGTCCATCGTCTGTGTGTGCGTATGTACGTAAGGCGTCAACAATGCAGGCTACAGGTCGTACCTTTGGTCGGATCATTATGAAATTTGTCATAGCTGTTGACATCAACATTTAGACCAGACTGATTAATTTTGGGGTCATTCGGAAAAAAAACATGGCCACCAGTGGCCATATTGGATTTCAAAATTCAATCCATTAGCACGGGCTACAGGCCGTATTGTTTGTCTGATCATCATGAAATTTGTCATGGATGTTAATATTGACATGTAGATGGGAACAAGTAATTTTGGGGTCATTCGGCCCAAAAACATGGCTGCCAGCAGCCATCTTGGATTTTACTCTTTGTATGACTAAATTCTTTAGCACGGGCTACAGGTCGTACTTTTAGTCTGATCATCATAAAATTTGTCAAGAATGTTAATAATGACATGTAGATGGGAACGAGTCATTTTGGGGTCATTCGTCCAAAAAACATGGCCGCCAGCAGCCATCTTGGATTTTACTCTTTATATGACTAAATCCTTTAGCACGGGCTACAGGTCGTACCTTTAGTCTGATCATCATAAAATCTGTCATGCCTGTTGAAATTGGAATGTAGATGGGAACGAGTCATTTTGGGGTCATTCGGACAAAAAACATGGCCACCAGCGGCCATCTTGGATTTCAAAATTTAATCCATTAGCACGGGCCACAGGTCGTACTGTTCGTCTGATCATCATCAAATTTGTCATGGATGATAATATTGACATGTAGATGGGAACGAGTAATTTTGGGGTCATTCGGCCCAAAAACATGGCCGCCAGCAGCCATCTTGGATTTTACTCTTTGTATGACTAAATTCTTTAGCACGGGCTGCAGGTCGTACCTTTAGTCTGATCGTCATAAAATTTGTCATGGATGTTAACGATGACATGTAGATGGGAACGACTCATTTTGGGGTCATTCGGCCGAAAACATGGTCGCCAGCAGCCATCTTGGATTTTACTCTTTGTATGACTAAATCCTTTAGCACGGGCTACATGTCATACCTTTAGTCTGATCATCACAAAAATTGTCATGAATGTTAATAATGACATGCAGATGGGAACGAGTCATTTTGGGATCATTCAGCCAAAAAACATGGCCGCCAGCAGCCATCTTGGATTTTATTCTTTGTATGACTAAATTATTTAGCATGGGCTACAGGTCGTACCTTTAGTCTGATCGTCATAAAATTTGTCATGGATGTTAACGATGACATGTAGATGGGAACGACTCATTTTGGGGTCATTCGGCCGAAAACATGGCCGCCAGCAGCCATCTTGGATTTTACTTTTTTCTTCATGTCTATAAACTAGTATTAGACATTCAACTTTCCACATTCCTAATCGATCCATTGACTGTAATACATTAAATTATTCCCTTTCCAAGTTGAGCTACAGTGTCATTGACACTTTCATTAATTTTCCCCTGTGGCATCACCATCAGCCATGGTTTCTAACAGAACGTATCTTCAAACTGTATCTAAATTATCGATATTTAAGGTGTGTTGCTCAATGTGTAGCCAATTATCTTCGACAATCAACCGTGATTACATTCCTAATTATGAGGTTCAACTATGGTGCTATTTAGCCACATTCAGTTTTATTGAATATGCATGGTATTATGGAATTATAATTTTTATTGGAAAATTGAGGTCGCCTAATCTTCAACGAAATCCGACAATGTCATGATAGAATTGAAAGAAGAATGATGATAGAATTGAAAGAAGAATGCCTAACAGTGACTTGTTGATGTGGTGCTATGGTGACCACCTTAGTATATTTATCTGCCCACCCGCTTTGAACCAGACCGATATGTTCAAGTCGAGAGGTTTCATGTTCCCATGTGCATCGACCCATATTTGCTTAACCCTTTCAGTGTTAAGAGCCCTTTTCATCAATGTATCACATTATTATAATCAATAAATTTGAAAAATGATCAAGGAAATATGTGTTGATACAAAAATCGGACTCGGCACTGAAAGGGTTAAGGAAATATGGGTTGATACAAAAATCAGACTCGGCACTGAAAGGGTTAACTCAATGAGCGTGTCGATCGGAATGGTACATTAAGATGTCCCTCAAACCAAATCATTTCATCCATGCCGGGGTTCGAACCCGCGTCAACCTCGTCTAGTACAGACTGATGATCTTATTCACGACCTAACCACCTCGGCTACGGGGACATACTTAATTTTTTTGGTTAAATATTCGGATTCAAATTGCAATCAGTTGGAAAGACCCTAACCATCTGAGGCGACATGTTGAAAAGTTCGACGTGCCGGTTTGTGACATTCCAACCCACGATAAGTGTGTGCAAATGGAATTTCATGGACTTGGGCATTTGGTTCAAAGGGCACCAGGGGGGGGTGCAGTTAATTGGAAATTCCAAGATGGACCCTTTCCCCTAAGCGAAAATCCTCTAGCTATAAAGCCGAAGGTTGAAGTACGCCTACCTACAACCAATATGGTGTGGTACAAATAAATATAACACATTTGGAAACAGTCTGGTTCAGGTGAGTGCTGCAAATATACTCAAATAAGGCAGGTTAGGACACAAGAACTTAAGGAGATATCACGAAATGAGACCCTATAAAAGCCCAGCTGGGCAGCCCAGCTGTGCGATTTTGAAAAAATATTATAAAAGCTGGGCGGTATCAGAGTAAACTCCAAATTAAATGATATTTTGGACGCAATACTGATTGGTTATTACTTTTGGACAACTAATATATATATTTCTTTGCGAATATCCCGAAAACTTGCCATCAGAAAGGTTTCGGATCGAATATTGGAGACCGAAGCATCGACTGATGACAGAAGTAAATTTTCGCTAATTTTTACTCAGTTTTCGCTCATTTTTGGCTATTTTATAATTCTATACATCAATACAAGGATGTTTACATGTTGTAACACAACAATTAACGTGGAACCGCCCAGCTGGGCACTTTCGATAAATATTGTTTTTTGCATATTTCTAAACTTTTACACAAATTCTGGTGCGCCCTGGAGTACAAACATAACAAATGATCATATTTTGTTGCACACACCAACGTTTTCTTAAAATTTAAATCATTTGAAACGAGTGTTTACATGATTTTAATGAGTGTTCGTCGAACTGCGCTTACAAAATATTATGATCAACGTTTTTTAACTATTTCTTCATTTTCACACCAACTCGAATGCATCCGTGTGTTCAAAAATAACAAATAAACACATATTATTTGTAAACGCCGAGATTTTGTTCATTTGGATCATTCAGAACCAGTATTTAAATGATTTTCATACTCCCACTGAACCTCCAAGCTGGGCGGTTACGAACCTCCTGGCTGGGCGGTTACGAACGTGATTGGGCAGGTACGAACCTGGCTGGGCAGTTACGAACTATCATGCTAACGGATGCTTAAAAGATAATGTTAATTGTGTGTATGAACTGGTCATATGCGGGGGAGGTTCTCATATTATCCGCCGGTCATATGGGGGAGGTTCTCATATGAACACATTTGAGCAAAACTCTGAAACTGCGATAATTGCGAAAACATCGAACTAAGGCGGCGAAAATGGCAAAAAAATTGACGAAAACGAACAACGTTACAGCGTTCGATAATGACGAAAAACTCTGATAATGTCGAAAAAACAATGTTGATGACGCCACATTTTTCGCACTTTTATCGGATTTTTTTTCGCATATGCGAAAGAGGTTTTGACAATGCTCCCTTATAACTATTTTGGCAGCCATCTCACATTGATCAAAGGCCATGAAATCTAGATAACAAAGGATGAACTACTCACAATTACATGTATTCATTCAAATAATATCACTAGGTAACCTTATTGCAGGAGTTTTAGGTTACTGATCAACTACCCTGTAATGGATGATTTCCTCAACATCTTTGTTATTGGGAAAATGTCTGTTTTTCATTCTATGACCAATATATTCCATCCATGAGCCTTGTTAAGCACTCACAAGTGGAAGCACAGAAGTGCTGATCTTTTAAAGATGAAAATAATTCTACTAACATACTTTTGATACTAAATTGCGTTGAACACAAATGTTGATATATAACTCGTTTTGGAAATTTTAAACTGGAGTTGAAAGTGGTTAGCATTATTTTTTTGGTAATTTATCGATTCTGATAACTATAAAGCTTCTTTTGAAGAAATGTTGCTGTTGTTGGAATCTGATGATACTGGGACCATCGAATCGGATTGTGTACCTTTAACATTCAAAAGAAGCACATGTTTTCTAACATTAAAACTTTACAAGTCCCTTCCTGAATTGTGCTTTTTAACATCACATTTGAAATCTCGCGAGATATGAAATCGAAAGTAGTTTACAGTTATTGACAAGTAGCATAGAATATTTTCTCTTTTAATGAGACAATAAAAATTATAACTGCACAATAAATGTTTTCCTTAAGAATACTTTATTAATTTGTTGTCAAACTTGCATGTTTCTGTGTGATAGCTGATCATAATAAAATTAAAAAAAAGAAGAAATATTTGAAATTATGAAAAAGTAATAGAGCTGCAACGATACGCTTCGCCACGATACGATACGTATCACGATACAAGACCAACGATACGATACGTATCGCGATACACTAATTCATTACTATTATGTACATGTATTGCAACATTAGTCTCAGACTATTGACTATCAGCCTCAAGTTCTCTTGAAATAGATGCAGTGATACTCAGTAAATTATCCTGATAATGTCATAAATGTGATCATTTGATATATACGTTGGAAATGGCAAACTAGTTAAAAGTTATATTTATTAATTAGACTACCTGGTAGGCTGCTACCAGTATTAATAATATAATAACTATAAACTGCTTCACATTTGACATATGTGGACTGAGGGTCATTTAATGTATTGATTTACATACCAGCCTAATAATCCAAACTGTCCAACTGAAGAGTTAATATGATCAATTTATCAGTAGTTACGATTTATGAATATCACTGCAAACAAAGAATAGAGCAATAGACCAGCACTCAGTGAGTCAGTGTACACGGACTGAATTAATCTGGCACTATGTATGCTATTGGAATTGAATGGGGAAAAGAAGCTGCTCAGTACATGTATAATCTGAGTATATCAAGCAATAATTTAATACTCTAATACATTTAATGAAATATTAATATTCAAATTTTGGCTAAAGTGTCTTCACTGTCTTGTATATATATTTTTACTTTTTCAGTTTTCACCGTTCAATCAATTGCAAAGACATTTACAGATATTTACCCAGTTATTTTTGTTTGGCCTTAATGTTATGTCCCACTTAGTTTGTGAAGTTAGTTGAAATATGTTTTCAATATTTTAATTACAATTATTATTTGTTTTATCGACTTTCCCATCGGCGTCTAAATTGAAGCCAAAATGAGCCCACACTTTACTTTTATACGCCGCCGGGGCATCCACAATTTTATCGTGGCTCTTGGCGGACATGTTGACTTTGAAAATGAACCATGTGCGACAAGACGGTGCGCGGTGATGAAACAACATCGCTGATTGGATAGAGAAAAACAAATCGCGCTAGGTCAGCTCAGGTCACGCTTTGTCAGACAATCAGAACATTCGAAGCAAAACTTGAAAAGATGTACGTGATGGTTCGTCAAATTCCGGCTATGTCCGCGAGAGAGAATTAAAAATTAGGAATCTGACGCGTATCCAAACAGACCGGAATCCGGCTTTCTCCGCAAGAAAATTAAAAATTAGGAATCTGACGCGAATCGTAACAGACCGGAATCCAGATCGTCAGAATCCGGATCGTATCATGTATTGAATCGCCGGAAATGAATCGCGATGCATCGAAAGCTCGATGAATCGTTGCAGCTCTAAAAAGTAACACAATTTTTTTAAATCTCTAGGATGGTGACCCCAATCTCAGGAAAAATCATGACCAATCTCCCTTAAAATATTTTTTTAGGTTAACCGGTCTGGGAATGACTCGAACATGTGGGTAAAAATATATTACCAGTATGCTGACAATAGCAGAATTAGGTCATTCTGACTTACATTTTAGGCGACACAATTTCAGGTGTGATTTGGGGTGGGTCATATATATACCTGGAATCAGTCACAATATTTTCTTCAGTAATGCCTGTCAAATTCATTTTTATGTTTACCCATACCATGTATGGTAAACATAGTGTCGTAGTCCGGATTGACCACTCGTCGTTCGTCCGTCCGTCCGTCCGTCCGTCTGTCCGTCCGTCTGTCCGTCCGTCTGTCCGTCCGTCTGTCCGTCCGTAGACACTTTACGTGTAATGCGATAACTCAAACATTTTCTACCTGATCAAAACCAAATTTTGTATATGGGGTTTTCAGCCCAAAATACAGATCGAGTTCGAATATGGGTTTGATCCGACTTTTTTTTACAAAGTTATGGAACTTTTTTGACTTAGAATTCACGCATTCTGCCATAACTCAAACATTTTTTATCTGATCGGAACCAAATTTGGTATGTGAGTTTCTCGGCCCAAAATACAGACCGAGTTCGAATATGGGTTTGATCCGAGTTTTTTTTACAGAGTTATGGCCCTTTTTTGACTTAGAATTCATGAATTCTGCCATAACTCAAACATTTTTTATCTGATTGTAACCAAATATGGTATATGAGGTTCTCAGACCAACATACTGATTGAGTTCGAATATGGGTTTGATCGGATGTTTTTTAATGGAGTTATGGTCCTTTGACATATAGTTCACACATACTTCGATAAAGCAACCATTTTTCATCTGATAGGAGCCAAATTTGGTATATGAGTTTCTCAACTCAAAATACAGAACGAGTTTGAATATGGGTTCGATCCAATTTGTTATACCAGAGATATGGCCCTTTTTCAACTAAGAATTATCCAATTATAACCCAAGTAACTTACAATTAATGAATACCTCAGCCTCACAGCTTCTCTGTGAGAGAGATAAAAAGACATGGTTTATTGAGAGTTATTTATAGCCCTCATATGTTCCCTCTGTATAAGAGACACAAATTGGTGAATTATTGGATAAATTGATTTAGCTATCTTATTAACCACAACTTAATGTGAATTTATTTAACTAGACTAATGGAGCTCTCTAAGTCCTTGGATGATGGGACTACATTGGATCAAACAGGGAAGAGATAGGTGATTTAACCCCTTTTACCCATTCCATGTCTTTTAACCTTTTCCATTAAATAAATAATTATATTATTTTGATATCTCACATGGCAATTTGCAACAACATGAATAGAACTGCTTACACTATGATAGTGGTGACAGGCTCTAGAGTTTAGATGTTATATTAACCCTTCTATATTGACTCATACATTCCAATAATTTGTGTTATTACTGGTTATTATGTACATTTGCCATATACTACTTTAGATCATAACAGTATACTCTATAATTCAACATTAAAAGATTATGATTCTGATTATAACAATTTACTATTGCCAAGGGATGGGTTAAACATCTGCCGATCGTGATCGGCCTCTCGTTATTTCTTAAACTGATTTATTTGTTTTCTCCTTTTTACAACGTAAAGTTTGAGCTATTGCCATGGGTTGTCGTCCATGCGTCTGCGTGCGTCCATCAGCAATCTCCCTGGGCATGCCCTGCAGGCCTCATCCCTCATCCGATCTTCACCAAACTTCATATGTAGCTTCAGGATGACCTATAGATGGGAGCTATCAAATGTTTCCAAATTTCGATGAAAAACATGTCCGCCAGCAGCTATCTTGGATTTCAACTTTGAATCCATCGGCACACCCTACAGCCCGTATTTATGGCTGGATAATTTTTTTAATTTTGCAGGTATGATTGTGATCACCTCTAGATGGGAACTATCAAATTTGAAGAAAAAAATTATGAAAAATATGGCCGCCGGCAGTTATCTTGGATATTACTCTTTGCATGACTAAATCCTTTGGCACACCATACAGACCACATTCCTCATCTGATTACTTTTCTTCTTTATCATTCTATTCATTGCTCAGCAAAATATTAACTCCTTCCCAAGTTGAACTTGGTCATTGAAACTTTCATTGAAATTGTACTGCCATACTTTTAATATGCATAAAATCTGGATGTTTATATGAACTCCTAGCATCACACGAGGCATATTTTTTCTGAGGATCATTATACTCGCCAACTGAACTGATTTATTCACCATATCAGTTACTTACCAGTGAAGACTTATTATAATTATGAAACTGTCGATGAATATTTCACACACATAAATTTATGTTCTTTATTAGTTATTATGCAGCTTTCCCAGAGTAGGACAGATTATCCAAATTCAGAACAATTTGCGACCCAAGCTCCTAAATGTTTGTCTCAACCGAAGAGTAGTGAGGATGACCCAACAACCAGTTCTAGAAAGAAAACTCTCCTTGGGGTCAGTCAGTTCACTATAAACCATCATTGCGACACCTCACCCCACTCAAGTTGAGACCTACTGATTTAGCCTCTAGTTACCATGTTGGTCAAATCTGAGGCCCGGAGGGAGTTGCTCGGTTTCAGCCGACAATCAATTGAGGTAAATGGTTACCCAATAAAATGGTAACCGTGTTTATTAAAATTTAGGCAATATGAAATTATTTACATGTAAAAATGATAGTCAGGCTCAAAGGTGGGAGACTAAAATGTGACAATGTCCCATAAGCCAGCACCGATTCTTGGTTCTATCTAGGGACCTGACCCCACCCAACTACCTCGGAGGCCAAGAGATATCTCCCAATAGCAAGTATTAAAGGTGTCATGCGATATAATAGTCAGGACAGCAACATACGTACAAGATCTACAAGGGGACAAGCCCCCCCCCCATACTTCTAATTAATTGGGTCCCTGTTTAATTAAAGCATGTATCCAGAAAAGAATTCCGAAATAAGTGCTGTCTGACCAGCCTGACCCGCTTTGATACTCAGGCTAATGTTACTTGTAACAGCATTCATCTCCAAACCTAAAACATACTTAAAATATAGTCTGCTATTACCTGATAAGAACAGTATATCCTAGCTGAAATTGCCTACAGGATAATTTATTCCCAGACAAAATAGGATTAAAAATAGGATAGATGTAATATCCGTTGCCAGCAAAAGCCTCTTGCCCAGGCTGGTGTAAGTTAGCCAATAGTTCACATGTGGAGGATGCTTAATACCTCGCTCAATCTTATTGCTTAAATGAATAAAACATACTTGGAATGTAGTCTGCTATAATAATAACTATTTGCTTCGCTGAATATGATATAACAAATGATGTACAAAGTAGAATTCAAGCTGAGGGGATTGTGGAGGCCGCTTACCTTGCCCAATCCTATTGCCTAAATGAATAACCGCATGCCCCTGGTAATTGTTTGCTTCGCTGTCATGCCTAAAGAGAAAAGCTGAAGCCACTTGCTGCAGCAATTCACGCAAGCCAAAATTTAACTTCACCTTCAGAACCCAGAGCTCTTTCAAGTGACAACAGTTGCATGGCAATAGTATATTTATAAAATGGTAGCATGAATGGTTGAGACCACTTGCCACAGACCATTCCCCACAATATAGGTGTTGTTTTGACCAATTTAATGTATTTGGCGATGTGACTAAAACGCGAAGGTAGGTACAAGAGCTGCCTTAAATAAAGAGCTGTTAGTGTTGAATGGTTGAAGCCGCTTTAATACCCCAAAATGTCCTACACTGGTGGTAATGGTATAAATTTATTTCCCACTAAGGTACAAGAGCTGCCTTAAATACTTAGCTGTTAGTGTTGAATGGATGAGGCTGCTTGCCCCAAACCGTCCTACACCAGTGGTAATGGTATAATTGTATTTCCATTGTGCGAAATATTGTGAGACTTGACAAACTATACCAGTGAGGCATGTCGTATGTACTGCCGAAATGCATTGGATTTCCATCGTCCTGGCGTGAATTTGGGTGTCTGAAAGGCCATTTACTGCCTATCCGAAAACTATGCCCTTTGTACATATCTAGGTCGAGGTTACACAGGCGTAAGGTTCGATTGAGAACCTGATGAATTTGTGCATGGTGATTGGACTGCCTTGGCCTGAGAAAAAGAGAGGGCCCGGATATTCGCCGCTGAGCTTGCAATACTCTGACAGTTGTAGGACTGGACAAAAGACCTTATAAGTTTGCAAAACTGAAATATTATATAGTGAGGACGCTGATTTAAATTATGTTTGAATAATTGGAATCTAATACACATGCCAGTCTGTAAATGTAAGTTCATCGCATTGAAGCACTGTGGAGCTCTTAGTGTGGTGTCACATGCAAAGTTCGCTTATTATGCCAAAAGGAACAAGCTCCTAAAACGTTTAGGGAGTGTATGAAGTGGTGACACAGCGAGTTAGCATCTCTACTAAACTGATGCAGAATTGGTCTATAAAATGGGAAAATGCATGTCGAAGGTGACAATCGAGAAAAATCTGCCTAATTAAGGCTTTTCTGACCATGAAATTTTGAGTATGGTCGGGCAAATCTCTAATTTTGTGATAATAGCCCAATGCTGATAAGAATGTATTGACTGATTTTGAGCTCATATCTTTATGGTACAAGTAGGTGAGGAATTGCAACAGTCGGTGAACTGTTATTGGTAGTGTTCCCACCGATCCCGAAGCTGAACAGTAATCTTGGAATAACCGCATGGCCCTGCGGTAGACTGCTTTAGACCCCGGTGATAGAGAGCGAGATAACAGATGATTCACTGTTCCAGCAAATTATGAAGGTGTAGGTAACAGGGAAGAGTGTTGGGCTGTGGATTGGCCAGCCCATTGTGCCAGTTTGCAAAAGGTGCCAACCTGCAAGCGAGATAAAAAATCACTCAACACATTAGATTTCCCAGTTATAAATGTGTCGCGAACGTAACAGAATGTTATGCTGCAAACAGAGCGATACCAAAATTCTTAGTAATTTGAGTTTTTGTCTTTGTTTTGTCTTTACAAGGTAACTTATCGATAATGGTGACCACCGCTTCACTGTCGGAGTACATTATAATGCTTTTATTGGCAATGTTGTGACCCCGCAAACCAATTGAAGCAACAATAGGATACAGCTCAAGTACTGCAATATTTTGAATTTCCGGTATATCGAAAGGGCCATAGAACCACTTTATTAAAAAAATAGCAGCATATGCCTTGGTATAAAGCTTCATCAGTATGTAGCTGTAAGTTGTCGTTAGAGACCCATTGGTCGTCCAAAAAGAATATGCGGCCATTACAATTCCCTAGGAATGAAAACTTCCAGGTCTGCTGAATGCAATGATTAGCCGAATGCAATTATTAGGGTGGGAAATATTCAGGGTCAAATTAATCAGACGTCGGAGGAAGACCTGCCCTAGGAGAACCGCCGAACAGTCTAAATGGAACTAGAAATCCCTGGAGGTCATTTTCTTTTTGCTTAAAACTTTTGAAATGCAGAGTTTACAATCACTTAATTTGTCCAATGGAAGGCATGTGAACAGTGTCAAGCTCAATACCCAAAAACGTAATAGGATTGCGTGGGTCTGAAAGTTTTTACCGGTATTTGGTCTATATTGCAAGCAGGATTGTTATTGACATCCTGGACGTTAACATTTGGACTGTCCGGTGGGCCCTGTCCGGGGTCGGTTATCAGGTTTCCGAAAACAAAAGGGCTGGTTCCAATGGGCAGATTTGCACCAATGATTTGCCAGATGGGTGGCTGATATGCCTGATGATTTGCAAAGGTAGCATGTATGTTTATAGTTACAAGCCCCGGGGGACATTCAAAGCCTTTCGGGATTGCCCGTTGGAGAATTTTAAAGATTTTTTATGCTCCTCGGGCTGTATTAAAGCCACATGTCACTTTACTTTGGATGAAGGTCCACAGAATAGCCCATGTTTTTTCAGGACCTGAAATTCCTTATCATACCAGTCACCTTTATTTTTGGCAACATTTATGATTGTTTTCTTGTACCATAGCGTTTGCAGGGCTACGATGTTTTCCGGATCCCCCCCGTCTTACTAAATAAACTGCTATGAATGTATCAAACGCTCCTCCCATTGATCAAAGAATTGGATGCCCTATTACTGGGTTTTTGAGTACACAAAAAAATTGGATTATTGTGGCGCTCATCCATGCCTGTCATGGTGAGAAAGAATGACTCATTTTCATGTTTATAGGTGGGGAGGAGTTTATGTAATTCTATGTACCCTTCAGCCCATATTTTTTCCTTCAACTCAAGTGGAACCAGTTCTTCCAGGGGAACAGATTCTGAAAGAAAGGGATCATTTAACCCTGAATTGCCCCCCACGACTTCTGCATTCCTTTGGCCCATAGACTGCAATGTATTCGGAATGATACCTTCTGAAGAGACTGTGTGTGGCACTTCCGGGGACGACTGCAGTGTCTGTAGCACCTGATCTGCTGCACCAATGCTGGTACATCGATGGCCTGAGCTCGACGTTTGGCATTGTTGCACCGGAAGAAGCCAGGTATATGCAGCTGTGTGACTAGGGTGAGATTGTTCTCCCCCTGGAAACTTCAAAAGACAGTTCATGTTCTGGTTGTGAGTCATTCAAAGCTGTGCCGCGTCGGGCTGTGGAGCGGCATGGTTGCTGCTGAACTGGTGGTGGTTGTATATTTGTAGCAGCCCACATTAGTAGTGAAATGTCATTCACGACGGCAGCCGTGGAAGTTGCTCCAGTTGCGAATATTGGGATTGGTCCATAACTATTTCGGTGGATGTCGTTCGATATGCGTACCAGATACATGTATATATATGCTATATTAGGCACGCATTTGTTTAATGAACGATTACGTCGGTTCAAAGTATGTATCCAAAGTATGTATCCAAAGTGTATCAAAACTATATATGTACAGATACACAAAAGTTAGATGTGAAACAAACTTAATGACTCTCCTACAGGTGGATACATGTACGTGACTTTTATATAGTGGCTTCATGTTGCACAGTTAAACACCTGCACTGAGTCACGTTATATTTACGTAATCTACATGTACATGTATATCATGGAAAATCACAAACATGGATTCGGGCTTAATGTCATCTACATACTAGTATGATATGCACAATATTGTTTCTATAAAAATATTAGAGACAAAAATAATCGACCTGAGGACCAGCGAGTTCCACGGAAAAACTCCACAGGATATTAATAGCCTGAAGTGGCTGTGTCAATCACGCTCAACGAACCAATGAAATTATGTGTTGGCTATCCTGCTGTAATACACAAAGAAAGGTGGGCTGACCCACGCACGTGGTGTATTGACCAATGATATTCGCAATAAATTAAGTACAGTTCACACAACTCCAGTCTGCGATAACTTGCACATAATGATGCATCCGACTTATTGTTATTTCATTAACGAATGATGCAACTACTCACGCTTATTATAATAATAAGGCCCTCGCGCCACTCAGCTGTCCTGATACAGGCTGCACCTATCATGCACATATATGTACATACATGTATGTGTCAATCCCTCAGTTGCTTTGAGGAATCTGACTTACGCTCTCTCCTGATGATGACCTTGCGGGTTCAACAATTCCTAAATTGGGGGACAAAATAGGTCGGAACACTAAAAGGCAGTGTAGAGTGCTTGCAACGTCTGTCAAAGATCGGATGTGATGTTTGTATTTATCCATTTTTATATAAAATCCGTCGGGCAGGAGTGAAGTGAAGTGATCTCCTTGTGATCTCCTTGTTGAATATGGTCAAATGAATAAATGGTAAGGATGCGCATACTAAAATTCATTGTACTCTGTACTATTTAAACATATATAACTGATCTGACCTGGAGATTTAACTTAACGCATGTATAACAGTACAGCAATGGCATCACAATTCCACGCGATGGAGATTTGGCTCAGGATATAAGAGCCAGTTATCAGTCAACTCTGTTAAAGCTGCATGAAGACACCAAACACCTAATATCGCTTTCGATTTCCTGATAGACACATGTTCATAAACCTATGAATGCAATGTGACCTCATGATCAATGTCATTCATAGGTTTATGAACACATTGACCCTGGAAATCACTGTGGATTGTCAGACATGAACGATCTGTAGACTTCTTGAGTATTCGGCATGTCTGCATTTGCATTTAGACATCAAGTAGGTCACACAGCCCGACACGTTTTGCCATGACAAGTACAAAATGCGGAGATATCTTACCATCCACTCACCGCTATGTTATAACCTAACGATGACACTCAGTTTATAACTCCATCACTGCAATTGAATTTGATTTATGGTGTAAAGTTCCAATTGGGTCTCCTTATATGAGTACCGTGGACCACATAGTTGCACAATAGCATTATTATGCAGCTAATACTGAAATACTGCAGACAAAATTGCACAACTGAGCAACGTTACAACATGTTCGTTTTACTAAACTTTGGTGTTCAAATCCGTGCACTACTCAGTAGAGTGACGTGATTATTTTCCTTGCTGCTACAAATATTCCCCCGACCTCATAAAGATATAATAATGGTAGAATGGTGTGTTGTTTGTTGTCTTTTCCACAGAAAAGACTTTTTTGTTTGTTTCAATAGTTTTATTAAGATCTCAATGTATAAAATATATATCAGGATTTAAAGCATCAATGAAAGAAGCCAAAAATAGTTTCAGATATTATCATTCTTGAAATCAACACATCTGCATTCATTACATGCTAAACAAGAAATTTTTTGTATGTGTATACTCTAATTTGAAATTGCTTTATTCTGCTCTCCGTCAACAGATACCTACAATTTGACCCGCAAAATAACAGGACATTAACAGCCCCAACCAAAAATAAATTTAAAGGGCAGATTCAACGTGGTCATGGGTTTTGACCAACGTGGTCATGGGTTTTGACCATGATCAAAATCCAGCAATTTTTCTCACAAGTCAAAATCCCATGACCACATTCAAACCGCCATTCATTTAATTCTTACATAAATAAGCATCCGGAAGTATATACACTGTAAACATTGGAAATATTAACCGCCTTTAAATAGGTTGGCAATGTCATGAGGTAATGTTAATGAGGAGCCCAACATCTCCATGATATTCTCCACAGGTAGGAACCGTTGAAAGAGTTAAAACCTCTTAAAATATTTCAGACTTAATCAAACAGCCACTATAAACAGCTTCTATAAATGATATTAATTTTTCAGATATTCATGAAATGCACTCTGAACTGCTTGGATTATACAAAAATAAATTAGATTTTTGAGACAATGCAAATTTTTTTTTCTTTCTAAAAATAGGCGCCTGGTGTGTTGTATAGTCCCAAGCATGTTCTAAGAGCAATGCTCGCCATGTTTCGGAGGCATAAAATATATAACATTGCTGCTGTGCCGAACCTCATATATACATATATATAAAGAGACCTTAAAATGTGAATATAGTGTCCTAAGTGCGACGTCGGAATACAGCGGCCATTCGAGCTTCCTTTTTTGGGGTTGCTTCGGTGGCCGTGTGGTATTGACGTCGGACTTAGAGTCGCAAGGCGCGCTCGCCGTCGGGCCGGGGTTCGTATCCCACCCAATCTCAAAAAAATTTGCATTGTCTCAAAAATAAAATTTGCTTCTAAAAATAGGCGCCTGGTGTGTTGTATAGTCCCAAGCATGTTCTAAGAGCAATGCTCGCCATGTTTCGAAGGCATAAAATATATAACATTGCTGCTGTGCCGAACCTCATATATACATATACAAAAATAGTTTGATCAAACATTATTTGATTTTCAGCAAGCACAGATACCGGTACCACAATTCAAACATGTAGCATCTGCAATGCATACCTCTTGATTCTGATTCATTCTTGTTCTTATTTCAGGCAACATTTGAAGGCTGGATGGAGGTTATGGTAGATGCTGTTGATTCCACTGAGGTACCTCACATCCAAATATACTGAGAAATATGAACCACATGATAAACTAATGCTGGTTTATATATAATAACTATACACTATATTTCTCTGATTTTATTCTACTTTCTTTGATTTTTATGTCCTATTAAACCTTTGTCCAATGAACTGACAAAAACTGACTTGCCGTTCTCAACAGAATGGCTGTCAAAATTGGGGTACCCTTACCTAAACGAACGCCATTATTTAGCGATTGCTTAGCAATTATGCTTAGCGTTTTCTTAGCGTTCAAATGCATAAAAGAAACACTAAGATGAATGGGACAAACAAATGTTAAGCTTAGCGTTCAAACGCTATCTTAGCGTTTGGTTAGCATGTATTGGGTGTAATATTTATGAGCTTAGCGTTCGACCGCTAAGCTTAGCGTTTGAACGCTTACCTTATTTGCATATTGTTGGTATATTGGCAAATATACTGTTGCAATTCCTTAGCATTTCCTTAGCTATTCCTTAGCGTTTAAATATAATCATTTAAACGCTAATATTAACCCTCAAGTTACTGATTTGTACAGTCTTCTGGTTATGACTTAAAATGGTGCTTAGGAAGGCCTCACCATTTGCTCACAAATATTTAGAACATGCATTATTTAAATGTTACAGTACCTTACATTCTTTTCCTAAAGATTCACTAACACATCCACTGATTGTTAACTCTCCCAAAATATTTCTTACTCATGGTGGAATTATGATCTGTAGGCCACTCTAATTTCAAAATCAATAGAATTTATTCAAATATAAACAAATAATCTTGGCCTGATTTCCTCTCTACTTCATATATGATTACTGGGTGTAGGACAGTGTGAAATTCATCAAAACCTGGTGCATGTGCTATAAAAGATTTGAATGAAACGTATACCAGGGTTTTGATGTTTTTTAACTCTTGTCTTTCACTCGGTCACAATAACATGTGAAGGCCAGAGGAAATTTAGGCTACAACAATACAGTAAATAATATATAACATTCTATCCTGATTGAGTTCTTTTCTTTACTTTTGTTGGTGTCCTGGTGATTCATTTCTGAAAACAATAAAAGAAATTTTTATTCCAAGAATCATTGATGAAATTTCCTTCAATTTAACACAATTAAGCAACTTTACTCTGCTTTCTTTGTTTTATGCAAAACGATGAGGCACAATCACATGCAGGTCTTATGATGGAGTTACTTTACACAAAATTATTTGTCTAGCTGTGCGTTCATAAACTTGGCATTAATATATACTTACACAATGTGCCAAACAATGTTGCACATTCTTCACAATCAAAAGGTATCATACATGCTGGACAGTAATATGACATTCATATGAGACAAGTATAACTTACCCTTCATCAGTAATCTTCATCCGACTTCTTTCATTTCTACTCTTTGAACATATTTTAGCATTAACATCAGTCTCCTTCATGATGTACGTCCCACATCTCTTTTTTTGGAGACCGAAATTATGAATTCTGAAAATTTTAGAATTAATACAATGCCCAAGAGAAAATGTTGAGTGAAATTTCACTGAAATAACAGTAAAAAAATTAGTCAAAATTCAGTGAAATTTCACCGAAAATTCAGTGAAATTTGACCAAAATTTCAGTGAAATTTTACCAAAATTTCAGTGAAAAATTTAGTCAAAATTTCACTGAAATTTTACCAAAATAACACTATTAAACAGTAAAATGGTTCCATCAGTTCTTGTACTATACTGTTCTGTATCGCATGTCAAATTTTCAACCCTATATAGAGCTGAGAAATCCAGTTCGATTTTACTGTATGACGTCGATATTCTTTGTATATGCTGGCCTGCATTGGTCAAGTGAGATGGAACAATGATATATGAAATGTAAATATATTTATTATTTATTGACTGTCCAAACATTGAGTCAAGTCAAAAGTTTGATGTCCTCACACACAAAGAATCTATGTGCACAACTGTACGTGCTACAGTGATCTTGCAAAGGCTTGCATCCGCGCGATCCGTAATTTGTTAGTTTATTGCAAATAAACACAGATTCACTTTCCAGAAACGGCAACTTTTTAAAAAAATCACTGAGAATGTAATTTTTTTCTTTAGTACTTTACCATCTTTATGACGAATTTTGACCGGCTTTTGAAACCAGGCAAATGAAAATTTATTCTTAACTCCAACGTCGTCGTATCGATCGCCTTCTTTCACAATTGAATTCATAACAATCACTTTTAAAACTTCTAATTTCTTTTGAAAGAGATCGCGAACCGTGAAACTCTTTTGTTCAAAACAAAAGAATGATCGCGGCAAAAAATATCCCGAAGTCCGTCGAGTCAACGAATATCATTGGCTTGATGTCGAGCGTCGACACCAAAGGAAGCGAATCGAGCCAATGAGAAGCTACGTATTAAACCGGCATGGTGGAACCGGTGTTGCCGAAAAAACAACCGGTGTCGCTTTGAATGACCGGACAATTTATGTCGGCAAAATTGAGATCGTCGCGAATAAAAAAAACATGCCCTTTGGAGTTTTGTATTTGAATAGACACATCGCGGCTTTTCACATTTCACACATAATATAACATCACAAACTTTGTTGGCACAGAGTAATTTTCTGTTCACGGTGTCTTTCTTAGAACAGTCAGCTATTATTAGCAATAACCAACCATTTTTTTCTAAATGAGCTATGTAGGAACTGGATATATTTCCAGTAACCTCAGGATGTTAGAAACATAAAACAAAGTCATTAATCTCAAGAAAGAGAAAACAAAATGACGTTTTAGCGAAATTATTGGATTGGGGTACGGCAGCCGATATTTGCGTTTTTTAAAATATGCCAAAAATCTGACAACGCCTCAGTAGGATAATCTGTTGTGATATATGTTGTAAAACTATATGTTTTTTTAATCCCCAGTTATTACTCTATTGATAACAGTAAAGAATTAGTACTTATCTCCCTTATTTCTAGAAAAATTTGCTAAAAATACAACTATACCCCCATCATAAAATGGACAATATCACTAGCAATTAGCAACGATTTTTCCCCAAAAAAATATATGCGTGCAATGAATGCTCGTGCATATTGCTGTTGGTGTTAGAACCACAAAAGAAATTAACCTGTGACCAGGGAACATGTTTAAAATGACGTTTTATCTCAAAATTTGAACGTCCAGGGTGGCCGAAAAAAGCAGTTTTATGAAACTGGGAAATTTTGACAACGCTCAATAATTTCCCCAAATATGATGGGAGGAAGCAAATTCTGTGTTTCATAGGTAATGGTATGCCTCACTTAATTGAACCTTCTATTCATTTCTTGTTGAAATATGACTAGAATCCCAGTTGTGATGCTTTGTGAAATTTTATAGCACGTTCTGTAAAATAGAATTTTTGAGGGATCACAAGCGGGTAGGACCCCAATAATTGCATATTTAATTGCTCCAATGATCAGTTAATATACAAAATACAAAATAAAGGCATATTACTCAACCAATTCCAAACAGTATGAACTGATCTAGAAGATATTTGTGAAAAAATGTCATATTTTAACTTCCGGCGGCCATTTTGGTGGCCATCTTGGATGGTGAGTTTCAATTTTGGCCCAAAATAGTGTCATTATGTCTTAGCTTCATGAAAATATATACATTTGTAGTACATTTTACCAGATTAGTCATGAGAATTTGCAACAAATTCCAAGTAACTGTGGTTTTACCCCTGGGTACAAATTTGGGGTGGGTATACTTTTTAGGGCGCTATAAAATTTTGTTATCAAGGCTGACAGATGGCCAGCCGATAAAATCTTGATTTCAGATACCTGAATTTACTAAATCCGCAGAGAAAAAAACTTTACACACGAAAACACACATTCATGAATTTAGGGGGTTTGGCGACCGGACTAATTCTGTCATACAGCGACCCCCCCCCCCCCCCCCCACTGGAAAACATACCCAGCTTTGCATATGCACCCTACTGGAACATTGAGCATTCAACCGGCAGTATTTTGTCAGAGATTAAATTCCGTTGGCTTACAACATTTGCCTTATCATCCATGATCATGCAAAGACCCCCACCCCACTTATAGAGGGACCTTGATCATGCAAAGAGCCCGCCCCACTTATAGAGGGACCTCCCATTGGAAACATTCCCAGTTTGCATACATCCAACTGGAACATTGGGAATTCAGACGACGGTCAATTCTGTCAGAGATTAATTTCCTGCTTGATTGCAACATTTGCCTTATCATGCAAAGACGACTGACAGACAAATTCTGTTAGAGATTAAATTACGTTTGCTTGCAACATTTTCCTTATCCTCTATCCTCATGCAAAGACCATCCCCACCACAGTATACATCTACCTCACACTGGAACATTCCGCCTTTAAATTTTATTCTTTTTGTCGTTGAAGAACATTCGACAGTTACTTCTGCTTGAGATTGAATCCCGTTTGCTTGCCTTCAGCCTCAGGGCAGTTTTTTTATGTAAACAAAAATATTTTCCAACAAATAATAGGATAAAACAAATATAAATATGTTTAAATGTTGTGGAAAGTATGTAAATTGTTTCTAAAAACTAAATAAAGCAAAATAATGGCCAAAATTGTGCTCCGGACAGTTCCTGTGGCCAGTGTGGGCATGTAATGGTTCGATCCCTGTAGCTAAGATTTAATATTGCCTTTGTGTCTGACTGCATGAAAGATGATCATGCCAATATTAATTGTACTGTACATTCTCTATATATATAAAGTATCATATTTTGAAGTTTCAAGAGGCTATAAGCAACATAAATTAAAGTTAATTCTGAAAGTACTTACCAGAGACACAAATAATGGTTTCCCATCCAGCTGCTGTGGATTCTGTGTGACTTCATAAATTAATCCATCCAAAACACAGAAAAAATAAGAAATGATCTTTTTTCACATTGCTTCTTAGAACAAAATCTGAGTATAAAGCTGCATACACATGTATATCATTCAACACTGTGCCACACATCTGTTACATATTTTAAGAAGTATCAAATTCCAAGCTTGTAGGCCAGTGCCCCTGACTTAGAACAACTTTAAATGGGATGGTCATGCAGACTCAATGATTGCATAAGGCAGTGATTGAATTTTATGTATAGGCATTATCTGGTTCTAAGAATATTTTAGGGGATGCAGAGAGCTATCAAGTACAGTGAGACAAATCATTACTTGAATTAGTTAAGCAAATATTCTCTCACTTTTATTTAGAATTGGGGTAGTTTCAATTCATATTAATAATACAATGTTAAATGTATCTAAAATAGCCTATTTTTCTGTCCCTATTCAGAGAGAATAATTAAAGAAAAATATTTTCAAGTGATAGAAACTCATATTAACTGGTCTGTCTGACTTTTAAATATAATTATTATTTTATATATACAAAAAAATAATAATAAATAATAATAAAGAATTACTTTATATGGATCTGAATGGTGTTGACAATCTGACAATATCATTTATATCGGTCTCATCATAAAATGTTCATAAAACCACTTCTATTGATAATGTATAAAGCACAGATGAGCCAATATTTCTTTCAACAATAGATTTTTTCCACACTTTTTCCATGAAATAGTTGTTGAACATGACTTAATTAGTTTAATTACAAGAGATTCTCTGCTTGCACTGGATTGCACGAAAGAAACAAACTTCTTTGTATTCTGAGCACTATATATATACATTAACTATTAGTGTATGAATAAATCCCATAAACATATTGCACTTATTTAGTGACTTATTTAGAAAGGGTATACAGTAGTACATGTATGGTACAATGTACATGTAATACCTGCCAGACATGTCAAATATTTATCTCTTGTTCATGCAGTTAAATGTGTGGAGTTTTCAAAGTATTTTCAAGACAAAGAGTTTTCAAAGTATTTTCAAGACAAACTACATGTACTTAAAATATATTGTAAAAAAATATTCTCAGAATTCTACATCATTGTTCAGTGTTACTAATTCTGGTCATTCTCATACGTAGATTGTCAAAAACACGACAGTGGAATCAATTATCAGATGAACTGATAACTGATAGAAAACTTCAAATATAAATTGAATTCCAATCTGCGTTTAAGACAAAAGAACATTCGCCATTATAGCTATAACAAATGCCGCAAAGCCCAGATAATTCACACTCAACTTCGACTAGGATGCAGTAACCTCAATGATGATCTCAGTCGCAACCATTTAAACGAATCTGATAAATGTGCATGTGGGGAAATCGAGACTGCCGATCACTTTTTACTTTATTGTCCCAGATACTCAACAATACGAAATGAAATATTCTCAGTATTAGCCCAAAATTTGTGAAGATCTGATATTCTACTTAAGGGATCTACTTCATTCCCCAAAAGACTAAACAGGCTATACTTGAGGCCACTGAAACATTTATACTAAACTAGCAATCGATTTTGTTAGTCGCCAATTGTATTTCTGATATTCACAATAAGTAGCTGCTCGAATTTGATAATCTTCAGAGACACAAATCAAAAATGATATAGCTATAAATGATATATATAGCTAACAATGTGGTAACAATTTCAGTAACTCGATGCTACACAAAAAAACAAAAACAAAAAGCCATATAAAGGTACTGGCAAACTAGTGACTCCACTCGACACATAGTTTTAAATTTTCCTATGTAAAACTATATCATGCATAAGGGAAGTGATCATTGTAAATATATGTGCTAATTGCTTTTTTTCCCTCTGTTCTCCCCCAACTGTAATCCATCAGTTCATTAATCTTCTCATTATGCTCTGTATCTCTTCCTCTTACTTAATCTTGACTTCCACTTCTTACTGATCACTATATGTAATCTATTCTTGTCTGAGGAGATGGCTCTATATAAGCATCGGATGCTTGTTATCAAATCCTCTTCCTCCCTTCTGGTCTTCTATTCATACATGTGTCATGTTTTATAATTATATAATTTTGGGAAGAAATAAAATATTGTTTAAACCAAGCAAGAAACGCTAAGAAGCTTTTACTAGCGCTTATGAAAGGCTGGAAATCGCTAAGGAAAATAAAGAAACCTTCAGGACCATCAATGCTTTAATAACAGAGTAGAGATGTTTGTGTTTTTCTTAGCGTTTAACATTCTAAACGCTAAGGAATAAGAAAATCGCTAAGGATCATCAATGCTTAGCGTTAGAACGCAAGCAGAAAATAACTGTTAACATTTTCTTAGCATTCGAACGCTAAGAAATGTCTTCTCATAGTTTTCAAATGCTAAGAGATTGCTTCAAACGCTAAAAAATTGCCCCAAACGCCAATGAAACCCTAAGAAACCGGTTAATAAGCGATTATGTTTGGTATTAAGGGTATTGTTAAGCACTGTTACCTTTGAAAATGGGTGTGTGTTTAACATTTTTTTTAGTAGTCATATTCAGGGCAGGTATTAAACCTATGTCATAACCTGCTAAAAAATGTTGGTGAGATATCACATCTGGCAATTTCAACATTCATTCAGCAAACTATTGGACTGATGAGCTATCCCAAAAACTCATCTCGGATACCAGTACTGCAAAAACCGAATATCAAACATATTTGTTTTTAGGGAGATTTGGCATTCAAGTTTCATAACGTCAATAAATAGTGTCCGAATTAAGTCACTTGAACACTTATAACTTCTCAACAGTTTCATAGTGAGCTAGCAAATATTCATACATGCAGCTCATTCACTATCTTTAAGGCAGGGCCTTAGCCAGTGACGCTAATGGGGTCGTTGTCATAACGTTTTATACATAAATGCACACCGTGTGCATTTATGTACATAAATGCACACCAGTCTCAGTCGGCGCGAGATTGAAACGTTACCGTAAATAATTGCTGTCTGCTTCAATTCATAACTATTTTTCTTCCGAAGTTCTGATAAAGGCATTCTTTTATCACAATTATCAAAACTGCAATAAGATTGGTCATCGGTCGCATATTTTTCTTAGTATTAAACAGGGACGGAAAGAACAGCATGGTTGTTTGGTCGATGGACGGAAGAAAATAAACTTACACAAAAATATCAAAACGTGTGCATTTATGTAGAAAACACTACGACAATGACCCCTGTCACATGACACTACGCGAGACTGGTGACAGTGGTGTGCATTTATGTATACATAAATGCACACGGTGTGCATCTATGTATAAAACATTACGACAACGACCCCATTAGCGCCAGTGACCCGTCCACCCGTCATTTGGACAGGCAATTTACAGAGTGAACAGGCAGTTAAAAATTTAATTAAAAAAAAAAAAAAAAATTTCTTCTAAATATTTTTTAATTTCTGGCTAAGGCCCTGCTTTAAGGTTGAGTTATTTACATATGTGAAGAAAACGATGAATACTCACATCAATATGAGATATATTGCTGCCAGTTTTGAACAAAATATGACGTAGGCTCCTGGCCCTGATATCCGTTCTAGTTCAGAACACAGAAACATAATATGACCTGCCGAGTCCGAATTATTTTTCTTGATATATAAAAAAATAGTCAATCCCTATGAATTGCATATGCTCGGAACATCATAGGGATCTTCAAGGTGACCTCTAGATGAGAGCTTACCATTTTTTCCAAATTACATTGAAAAACATGACTGCCGGCAGCCATCTTGGATTTTACTCTTTGCATCACTAAATCTTTTGACACACCTTGCATGTTTGATTTCGGCGGGACGCCGATTTTGATGAGGTTGCTTGGATTTGGACGGCTAAGAGATGGGATATGGGGTCTTCCGAAGTTGACGACATGGGTTATGACATTCCGCATCGGATAGGACCCGGTGTGAAATATACAAATGATGCAAAAGATGATTTTTAGCTGATTAAGTGCCAAAATTCAGCAAAAATTCCTGTTTTTGTAAAATTCGGCAAAATGAGAAATAAAAGTATAGAAACGCGAACATTTTGCGCTAAAATATTGTAGTCTACATATCTCTAGATATTTACTATAATAGTGGTACGATTTCTCTGATATAACGAAGATTTTTTTTAGATTTAGATTTATACAAAACAGCGCAATTTTTCATTTTTTGCCTCACTTAATGGGCGATAGATCAATATTGTTCTGACCGGGGATATCGTATATAGTCTAGAAAAGTGCGTATATATATATACCGCATATGACAGTATGCTGAATATGTCATCATATTTAACACGTGATGTGTTATGTAAGATTATTTCAACCCTCACCCCAAAATTCAGCAAAAAGTCACTGTTTTAGGGAAATTCGGCACAAATGAACACAAAATAACAGGTATTCGGGTTATGTTTGTGCTACGATATAGCAGGTTACACACTTATAAATACAAAGTAATGCAATGCCATGATTGCGGTGATAGATGTAAAAAAAATCTTACATTTACGTGGAAAATAGACAAAAAATCATTCATTTTCAGTTGTTTCGCCCCTCTTGATAGGCGATTATTCAGTATTGCTTTGAATGGAGATACCGTATATAATATAGAAACTTGTGGAAATATATACTGCATATGATTGTAGGATAAGGATGTCATTCTTTGCCATAGATGCTATGTGGTGGTAGATTGTGTCACCCCCCACCCCAAAATTCAGAAGAAACAAAATCAGTTTTTGAAATTTCGGTATGGCAGAATACAAAAGCACAACTCCAATTATTTTGTGCTATTATATTGAAGTGTACCCACTTCGAGATAAACATTATGATAACGTCATGGTATAATTTACAGATGGCAACATTTCGGAGTTTTCTGATGAAAGTTGACCGAAAATCGTGAAATATAAACTTGTTTTGCCCCTCGATATATATGGATGATAATTCAATTCCATTTTGAACAATAATCCAGGACAAACTCTCAATAGTTGACGAGACACATAATGCATATGAATGTTTTTGGATTGTATCATATTCTGTCGCATTTGTTTGGTTACGGTATTGCACCCATCGCCACAACAGTACAATACATTGCAAGATGAGACAAACACGGAATATTCCTATACACATTTATGCATTATACACATACCTTATCAAGCTGAGGCTTTTGATAGTTACTTGAGTTGAAGAAATTACATCATTGTATATGTTTACTTCGCATAATATAGCTTCACAGTTGTATAAGATTATAAGTATTGGGAGGTTTTGTGATTGTTAATAACCAGGTTCAGCCACAGTACATGTAACTTGTAACATGTGTTGCCATTACCAATGGAATCACCTGACTCACATGACCATTCCGCTTACACGTACAACATCAAACAACCGTTTAGACGTTTTGTGTCAAATGTGCAGCATTGCGAAATGTGTATATCAGAGGGGTGTCCAATCTTTATATCAATCGACGAACCTGTGCTTGGTGAACTTTTGTTTAATTCTGCAGCAGCGGTGACCACGCCGTTACTTTTCCCAAATGGGTCGTTGGTACGACTTCCTTTACACCGTAGGTCGTCTGCAACCTGGAACCGATGGAAGCCAAAGTTTGTTTGTATCTGGGTGCAGAAATGTTCTCCAATGCTGTCGCATAGCCTACTATTCTTTGATACATATAGAGGGTTTTTAGCGACCTATGGGCATGAACTACACACGAGACGGCACAGCCATTAAGGTGAGCTCGCGATCTCACCACATCTATACGTGGCTCAACCCTGCAAGTTGAGCCAAGGGGTTGTGTTTGGAATGAACCTGCAGCCACCCGGGACTTGATGTCCCCCCCCATGGCTGCCACTTCCCTTTAATCATATAATAGAATATTTGTTTTACATCAACGGTACTGTACAACCAGTATATATACTGTATTTCTATGGCTCTCCTATCTGGGGGTCATCATCCACGACTTTGCCCTATGGGGACCTTCCCACAGTATTTGGGGTTTTAATGCGTCACGATCTTCTTGGTCACAGCCATCAAATCTAGCCTTGTCATCAACCTTGCGATGTTCTTTAATTCTATATATCGTCCTTGAATCCCCCTTGGGGTACCATGACGCCGTTTTTGGGTTGGGCCATATTTCTTGGAATATGATGACGAACAGATGCTGTAATATCTCCAAGGCCTTGGTCATTACATGTCGAATTTATCTGACCATGTATGTCTACCAATGTGTCAGGAAGAATATATTTCTCCTGTGCATTTGGTTTCACTTCAGGATAGAGTGGTTTTGGTTCAGCTCTTTGAAACCCATCCTCATTGCTTATATGGTAGCAGAAAGTACTGCTGTATTGTCATGTGATCATATAGACCCATAATAGGTTCGTTAAGCTTTCTGAGCATTTGTGAATTTCCAGACCTTCCAGGAGTCACATATGGCATATTCTGCCAATATCTGTGTTCTCTACCATAGCTGGTGCCTGATCCATGCTGCTTATCGAGGTATAAGTGGGCTCGTGATCATCAGTTTCAATAGTTCCAATTCCTTCTGGGGAATTTGTGTTGATGTGCTCTGACAAGTGACGAGAAGATACTATCTCTGGCAGAGTTTCCGATGAGTCAGATGATACAACTCGGTATGCCTTGTTCGTTTCGTTGGACTCAATGATCAACAGCTTGTGTGCTACATCATTTATGTGACATATGGTATTTATCTTCCGATAAGTAGTCATACAGTTTCTTGAGAGCATGGAAACTGTTGCTCCAGTACCAATCAGAAACCTCACAGGCTGCCCATACAGATTGTAATCTAAATACAGCTCCCCTCTTCAGAAGAGCTGTATCTAACAAACTCGTTGGAGTTACAATGTCCACTTGTGTTCTGCTGGTCTCCCCTACCACGATATGCATTATGGCACATGTCGCGTGGATTGTGAGAAGTTCTGCATCTGGTGCGTTCTTTGTATTCGTTCGTGTTATAATCAGGATTATCATTATAATTATGTCTCCATTGTCTATCCAGGACTCATTTGTGTTACCCTTTTTCTCCTTGTTTTGGTTCTCCAAGTTTGTCATTCATTGTTAATCCCCCTTTACACCTCTTCACATCAGTCAATATTTGTTTTATGTCCTTCATCTCAGAGATGGACTGTGATGTCTCGGACGGTTATGAGCTATTTTGAGCTTTCCCATTAGAACCAGTTTGGGGCTTCAGTTCATCTCTTATCTTTTTGAGTTCTTCAAACTCTATATTTTTGCTTTGTGTTGGGTCTGCTTCATTTACTGCCCTAGCATAGTGTTTAGCCCTATGTTTGTCAGACTTGGCAAAAGCCTCTAATTCAAATGCATGTCTTATGCTCTCACCAAGAGAGCCCAGTCGTGCTTGTTGTACAATGAGCCGTATATATATCTGGATCATACAACCCACCAATGAAATGGTCCTTTGCCAAGGTGTCTCTCAATTTTCATGTGTTGCAGTATGATATAATATATTGGTCAGACGTCGGTAACTCCCCCCTTGCCCTTTGCCGTAGTGCACGCAATTGTACCATCTGGTCAGTCTGGTTTTTGGCAGCAAATCGGCTTTTTATCGCACCAACAAGAACGTTGTAGTCTTCTTCTCGTCCTGGGAGTAGGTCACCGAGTGTTCCTTGCGCCAATCCTCTCAAGGGTGCGCATAGATAAAGGCCCATGTCATCAGTTTCCAATCCATTTATATTGGAACAAATTTCAAAGTGTGCTTGGTAATCTAACAATGATCTTGTGACATCATAGCTATCTGGTGTCACAAATTGTTTCCGTTTTTCACCGGATTTTCTAGAAAAATTTTGGTTCGGGCGATATTTAGCGCAATGCATTACAATGGATGCCTACGGTAAATCATTATTTGCTGTGTTGGAACTTGACAGCTTACGCATAATAACCTACTGCACACATGAATTACGCAGATGGTGCTACAGGTACATCACTAGAATATGTGTTCTTTCTATCAGTTGTCGATTTTCAATAGCTGTAGTTACGATTACGGATTCGAGAAACCCAAGTATATGGGCACGCGAGTTTTGCATGCATTCATCTAGTGTACAACTAACAATATTTATCATATAAACAACATAATTAAATACAAACATAACTATATCACAATACTGTGTGTGGCAAGAAGATTGAATGCAATGAACGGCACTATTTTCTCCCAAATGGACTCGCAATCGTCACTTCTGTAAAAATGTGTTTAGACCATACGAAACACATACGCCTACTATAAGCTATTCTCGTAATTCCTATATGTATAGTACTACTATAATGGTAGTTCGTACCAACAACCCATTTGGGAAAAGTAACGACGTGGTCACAGCTACTGAAGAATTTAACAAAAGTTCACTAAGCACATGTTCGTCGATTGATATAAAGATTGGACACCCCTCTGATATACACATTTCGCAATGCTGCACATTTGACACAAAACGTCTAAACGGTTGTTTGATGTTGTACGTGTAAGCGGAATGGTCTTGTGAGTCAGGTGATTCCGTTGGTAATGGCAACACATGTTACAAGTTACATGTACTGTGGCTGAACCTGGTTATTAACAATCACTAAACCTCCCAATACGTATAATCTTATACAACTGTGAAGCTATATTATGCGAAGTAAACATATACAATGATGTAATTTCTTCAACTCAAGTAACTATCAAAAGCCTCAGCTTGATAAGGTATGTGTATATTAAATGCATAAATGTGTATAGGAATATTCCGTGTTTGTCTCATCTTGCAATGTATTGTACTGTTGTGGCGATGGGTGCAATACTGTAACCAAACAAATGCGACAGAAGATGATACAATCCGAAAACATTCATATGCATTATGTGTCTCGTCAACTCTTGAGAGTTTGTCCTGGATTATTGTTCAAAATGGAATTGAATTATCACCCATGTATATAGAGGGGCAAAACAAGTTTATATTTCACGATTTTCAGTCTACTTTCATCAGAAAACTCCGAAATGTTGCCATCTGTAAAGTATACCATGACGTTATCATAATGTATATCTCGAAGTGGGTACACTTCAATATAATAGCACAAAATAATCGGAGTTGTGCTTTTGTATTCTGCAATACCGAAATTTCAAAAACTGATTTTGTTTCTTCTGAATTTTGGGGTGGGGTGACACAATCTACCACCACATAGCATCTATGGCAAAGAATGACATCCTTATCCTACAATCATATGCAGTATATATTTCCACAAGTTTCTATATTATATACGGGGTCTCCATTCAATGCAATACTGAATAATCGCCTATTAAGAGGGGCGAAACAACTGAAAATGAATGATTTTTTTGTCTATTTTCCACGTAAATTTAAGAAATTTTGACATCTATCACCGCAATCATGGCATTGCATTACTTTGTATTTATAAATGTGTAACCTGCTATATCGTAGCACAAACATATCCCGAATACCTGTTCTTTTGTGCGGAATTTCCCTAAAACAGTGACTTTTTGCTGAATTTTGGGGTGAGGGTTGAAATAATCTTACATAACGCATCACGTGTTAAATATGATGACATATTCAGCATACTGTCGTATGCGGTATATATATATATATACGCACTTTTCTAGACTATATACGATATCCCCGGTCAGAACAATATTGATCTATCGCCCATTAAGTGAGGCAAAAAAATTGAAAAATTGGGCTGTTTTGTCTATTTTAACAATAAATCTAAAAAAATCTTTGTTATATCAGAGAAATCATACCACTATCATAGTAAATATCTAGAGATATGTAGACTACAATATTTTAGCGCAAAATGTTCGCGTTTCTATACTTTAATTCTCATTTTGCCGAATTTTACAAAAATAGGGATTTTTGCTGAATTTTGGCACTTAATCAGCTAAAAATCATCTTTTGCATCATATGTATATTTCACACCAGGTCCTATCCGATGCAGAATGTCATAACCTTCAAAATGATGTATCACAAGCTTGTGTGTGGTGCCGATGGACTAAACTCTCTGAAATCGGTTCTGTCCGCTCCACTACATCCCTCGCTCGATCATCACCAAACTTCATACTCTAGATGGGAGCTTACCATTGAGCTTACTATTTTTTCCAAATTCTGTCCAACAACATGGCCGCCAGTGGCCATATTGGATTTCAAATTTGGATTCATCGGCTCACCATGCAGCCCACAATTATTGGCGAAATGTTTTGGAAAATTTACGGCTACTTTTGGGATCACCTCTAGATGGGAGCTATTGAATTTGAATGATTTCCGATGAAAAATCTGTTTGAATATATGTAGCTGAACATTACCATTATGTAAAATGACCTACTTATATTGTTCTCACAAGTATACATTGATAATAGGAGACTTTGTAAAAACATTTAACTCAGAGAATCCTTTCGATATATAATACAATTAGAAGAACTGTTGTTCTAAATCCTGGTTTAAACCAAAGAATAACTGATATACTCACTCTTGCCATTATTCTAATAATTAAGTTATCAAAGATCATATGCTAGTAAACGGGATATGCTAGTATCCATTAGTATCCATTATGCCAATAAGTGGGATTGACTGTTCATAACTGACCAACTTGTAGGTATAATATGCCATGACTTATTTAGTGAAGATCAAGGGAATATGAAAATTATTCTAAGCATAAATTCTTAGAAATTGTCTTGATTCTTTAACAGGTGGATCAACAGCCATCATTTGAGGCCAGTCTGTACTATTACCTATACTTTGTTGCCTTTATCGTGTTTGGATCATTCTTCACTCTCAACCTCTTCATTGGTGTAATTATCGACAACTTCAACCATCTAAAGAAGAAGGTGAGTTGGATAGTTTACTCCTAATTACAATGAATTACAATGTTAATTTGAAAGCCAGGAGTTTGGGTTAGGGAGCATGTCAAAACCTCTTTCGCATATGCGAAAATATTGTCGATAATGTCGAAAAAGTTTTGACGTAATTGACGTAATTGTGCAAAAACGAAATGTCGAAAATGACGAAAAATAATGCGATAACGTTGAAAGCGACTGGCCATAAAAGTGCGATAACGTCGAAACCGCAACAAACTAAAATGTCGAAACTTTTGACAACGCTAAAATCGACGTCGAAACATTGACAACAATTCGCTTTTTAAAATGTCGATAGTGACGAAAAGTTAAATCGAAAGGATGCGATAAAATTCGCGCATGCGAACTGGCGCTGGGGTAGGCCTACATAATATGACATATTTACGGGAGAGTGTCTCAGGTGTGGCACGTAATTAGTTTCACCTGATTACAGTGATTGGGAGTGGTAATTGGGACGCTAATTAAATTGCGGTGCACGATTTAACGGGGCTTATAATAAGATTATGACATGAACTGAAGACATCCCTCTGTCAATTTAACAAATCGGTGAAATGACTGCATCAGAACACACAAAAAAATCGTCTCACGATGAGCGCAAAACATTATGAAATAACACTTGAGTGTTTTAATATTTAACTACAGGCCTGCGTACTCGGTAGTCTGCATTATGTAATTGGGCTAAAATGTTTACATCGGTGACTAATTCACAGTACTTCATGGTCCCGTGAATGAAATGACTGCATAGTTCGCTGTGAATTAAGGGGGAGATCAAGTGACCAATTTGTAATGGGGAATTCCATGTAAATCTGCGGAGCAAAAGTTAGAGTTGCACATACTTCTGATGGTGACTTGAGGTGGTATTGGAAACAACAGGTATTTGTCTGGCGAATCCGCTTGTGACCAGTTCCATTATAATGTTGGTGTATTTATTTTTGAATTTTATATTGATTTTTCAAATGTATAGGTCATGTGATGTAATTTACATAGAAATATTCTCAAAATTTACTTATTGCAAAATTGTATAATTTACCTAGCGCGCACCTGCCAGTTAAATGTTATGACTGTTCAATGATGTGCCTGCTTTGGTTCCCGGACAACTGCTCCATACATAACTTTTGCTCCGGAGATTTGCATGGAAATCCCCATTCGATATTGGTCACTTGTCCTCCCCTTAATAGTTGTGACGTACCGTGGGAATATTTTTCACATTCAACCAATCAACAACCACAATGAGAAGCCGGCTGTTGAATCTAAACAAATCACCCAGCGGAAAACTTAAACATTAACATAACTTATTTTGTTCATGTTTATTTATTTGATCTTGAAGTCGGCATGAAGTAAACACTATAATATAACTTAAATTGGGGAAATTAGTTGTACCATTATACAAAAATGCCGATTAATAAACGCAAATCCGATTCATTTACTTAGTATTATCACGTGCATATTTTTTGCCCCACGATTCGACGGCTCAACATAGCGGGTCGGCGGATCTAATCACCCCCTCGGAATACGTAAACAAACATAAATATAGACGGAAGAAATTCATGTTATTGTTAACTAAAATCTAAACTATTTTAAATAGGAATAAATATCCATAACAATTAGTTTCCGCATGTCACGGATATCTATTTTTCATGGGTGACCAGATCAAGATCCGTCGATTTTTATTTAACCACTTGAACATTTGACTTTTTGAGTCTTGCCCGCGAACTTGAAAAATGGAAAATTGTTTAGTCATTGTAATTTGTATATCAGTTATCACGACGTCTCGAGTTTCGTTTCAAGAAATTGTGTCACATTCTAGCGAGACAATAATTAGAGGAATAATGATGTATTGCGAATGTATTGGCTGTCAAATTCACTTGATCAGTGAAACAACAAGCGAAATGTTAGCATTGTTGTTGCTTTGTTGATTGTGGCAACCAAGTTACGGAAGTGGGCTGTTGACAAGGCTGTTACCTGTTACACCCACGGAAATCACGTTATTTTTGGTCAGAGACTGTACGTTGCTGAATGAGTGAATGAAATAAAATCTGAAATATTTTTATATTAATTCGCTTAATGTCCGGTATAAGCTTGTTTTTTTTAAATGTGTATATTATTATATGATGCTTTGCTTATCTGGGATTTTTCTATCAGAAAGTTGATAATAAAGATGTAGGGCTTTGATGTTGGAATCACTCAGTGGGTGCATTATGAAATGTTGTATGGTTAAAGTGAGCCGTTTTCATGCCATTACCTAAGCCCAACACCATATCCCATTCGTTCTTCGATTCGATATACAATGAGTCTACTATACAGTGTACTTTCAACACTGCAAGACACCGACATCTTACTGTTCGCGACACATTCGTATAAAACTGCGACCATGACGAAACACAAAGTGTGTTGCAGATCATATCGACACCACAGGCAATATTGACGGAAACAAAACTGCGATCTTGACGAAAACAAACACTGCGAAAATATGTCGAAACAAAACGGCGAAAATGTTGAGCAAAACTCGGAAACTGTCGAAACAAAACTGCGATAATTGCGAAAACATCGAACCAAGATGGCGAAAACGTACAACGTTACGGCGTGCGATAATGCCGAAAAAACTCTGATAATGTCGAAAAAAACGACGTCAATGACTCCACAATTTTCGCACTTTTTTCGCATATGCGAAAGAGGTTTTGACATGCTCCCTTACTGGTACATTCATCATATCTGTATTATTATATATATGGTATTTTGTATCATTAACAGGAAAGAACGGGGAAAAGTCCAGAATTTAAATGGGGACACCTATTTTCCTGATGAGAATTATTTTTATGATAGGACAATTGAACATGCAACTAAAGGCTCAATTGCAACTGCAGATTTACTATTTACTCATTATATTGTTCAATTAGGTAATTATGCCTTTAAAAGATGGAAAACTGATCAAAATCTGCCTACAAGGAATTGGGGGACATTGGGCTTCTAGAGTTTGGGCGCCCAAACCTGTAACATGTATCTAAACAGCACTGGATATTTCGCTGGGGGAGAATCCAGAGATTTTTGGGGAGACCAGTTCTTCATTTTAGAATGTCACAATATAAATTGGGATGGTAAAATATTACTATACTGGAAAAATTCAGATTTGATAAATACTATCCACTAGGAAATTAGGGTCATTTGCCCATTGCTGCCAATCCTGTAACTTGTATCAAAACAGCTCTGGATATTACCTTGATCATTAACTACCTGACTTGCATTGAGAGGCTTTATCAACTGCTCACTTCAATACAAAATATGGTAAACAACTTAACTTCTTAAACTTCAGTGGCATGATTTAAAGGGACAGGCGGCCTTAATTGTAGATTATAATTTAGAAATAACATTATCAAATTATGATAATTTCCTCAAGAATGATGATATGAATGCGATATTATTCACAAAACATGTTTTGTGTCCGACAAAATACAGGTCGACTGTTCAGTTTCTCGCAAAAAGCACAGTGGATTGTTTATAAGATGAGTCACGATATTGCGCCATTTCCTTATTTAGATTCGCGCGCTTTACGTCAGTTGTAAAACTCCTAATTTGGTGCACTTACAACTTATAACTCACAATACGATTCATCGTAATATTCCTTATTTAGATTCGCATGCTTTACGTCGGTTGTAAAACTCCTAATTGGGTGTACTTACAACTTACATACACAAAAATCAACACAAATATGTTAAAATCATAATCATAAGTAGAAAGGAACACAATATCATCTCACAGGTATGTGGCACGGGCTCAGTGGAATAAATCACTTCTTGAGCAGATGAACATTAGATACTGAATTAACCAAGTTTAGCTCTGACTAGCTTATCTTTAAGATTCTGATTCTTCTTATCAAAATGCGATTATCACTTTTTTGTTGAGTGGTTCAGCCAGTTCCAACTTGATCGCCTTCTTGTATATTCGTGCAATTTCTGTGTTGCAGTGATCTATCCTATATATACAAGAGGAAGACATATCAAACTGTTGGGTGAAGTTGGTTGATAAACATTAATTCCATAAGAAAACGACATCCTTTCAATACATGTTTGCCCTAGGCAAAGATTTCTTTTATTGTTGATGTGTACATTGAAGTACATAATTATCCATGTAAAATTCACAAGCTATATGTATATAATTATGTAATTCATTCTGCATACTGCTCCTAGAGAGTGTTTATGTGAATTCTGAATCTGAATCTTAATTCCATAAGGAGTTGTTGTTTTGATCCAAACTTCTTCTCGCTGCAGTCTCATAGATTTAGAGTCCTCTTCTGTTTCACAGAGAGGCAATATCTCTATGGGCATGAAACGAAAGTCAGTGATAATGTTATGACCCGATGAACAGAAATGTTTGGCAACCCGATGAACAGAAATGTTTGGCAACTGGCTTGTATGCCAGTACCAGTAATCGTACATGGTCACAGATACAATTTCGGAGGAAGTGCATTGACATGTTTCCAGAATGGCAGATCAAGAATTTCGAAGGTAGTGGGTTCGAACCCATGTTCAGACTGATACACTTCCTAACTCTCGGTGAAAGGGCTTCCTTTTAAGGATGTCCCCGTAGCCGACGTGGGTAGGTCGTGGATAAGATCATCACAGTCTGGGCTAGACAAGGTTGGCGCGGGTTCGAACCCCGGCATCGATTTTCAAGCTTGATTTGGTTTGAGGGACATCTCAATGTACCATTCCAATCGACACATGGCCATTTCGATAAGAAATGAGAATTTGTTCACGCTCACTGAGTTAAGCAAATATGAAGCAATGAACACTCATACTGAGTCCATGCCTCCATAACTCTGACATATATGTATATATATATTCTGCATTGCGCGAATATGGTTTCTATTTATGGGGGGGGGGTATTTCCTTAGTGAAGCGGAAATGCCCGAGTCGTTAAGAATGGACGTAACATGTTACATGTTTTTCTCTGTTGTGCCTGGAAAACAATAGACACCAAGAATGGAAATGATGATTTATTTAAAACTCCCACGGAAATGCATGGAATCGGAGTTTTCCAAAACATATTGCACTTGAAGAACGGAAACTCTGATATAAAACTCCGATTGACACCGCTAAAAATCTCTGACAGAATCAGAGTTTTATACCTATACAAAAACTCTGATTACCGTCGGTATCGGAGATCGGAAATTCCGATCTATTTGGATATGCTCCCTATTATGAAGTATGAAGGACTGAATATGTTATTCCAATCGTTGTTTGACAGCTCTACTCTTTCAAGAAAGGGATAAAGTGGCGACAGTGGTGAACATAAAAGTGGGAGCCATCAAATTTTTCCAAATTTCATTGAAAAACATGGCCAATGGCAGCCATCTTGGATATTATTCTTTGCATGACTAAATCCTTTGACACAGCCTGCAGACGACATTCCTCATCCGTTCATCACCAAATTTCATATTGATCATCGGGGTGACCACTAGATGGGAGCAATAATTTTTTTTTTTAATTTCATTGCAAAACATGGCTGCCAGCAGCCATCTTGGATTCTGCTTTATGTATATCTCTTTATGTTGAGATCTAGTATTACTTAGACATTTAAACTTTCCGCATTCCTAATTGCTCCATTGACTGTAACATATGAAATTATCCCCATCCAAGTAGACCAAGTCTTCTCGATCCACAACAGCTTGGGATATCGGTTGGGATGATGTTGTTTTTGGACCGAGTCCTGCTCCGTTGCTCTTCTATAATGGACGTTCATTCAAAAGATGTACTACACATAAATGTGGAGCCTGGACATTCATGTATTAAAGCCCTGAATGTGATTGATCACCTGACATGTCCGCAATTAATCTTTCTTCAAAATGATATATCCTCTACCGTGATAAAAAAAGGTATAGTGATGATACGATCGTTTAATGTATTATTTACATGCATTTTCTGATAGCGCGACAAATCCAAATTCTCTGGAAAACTAGGCTTTGTTTACTTATATATCTCATTGCTTTGACATTTAATGGACCTCTGATATATGCATGTTTGATATCATCATCATGCTTGGGAAAGGCTGCCCTCTATATGCATATAAACTTCCGGCTACTTGACCAGAAATTGACTTGTTGATCTATGGCAGTATCTATAGATATTTAATAAAACATAAAAAACTGAATATAATCATTTATAAATCAATCACTTGTCATCATCTTGAGGCATAAACATAAATGTGTCACATTGACATATTGTGAACTTTTTCTCACAAATTTATGTTATGGCTTAGGATTCAAATCAGAGGCTTTACATAAACACTATATTTCATTATATTTCCTTGTTAGACTGATGGGAACCATCTGTATATGTTCCTTACTGAGAGCCAACAAAGCTATTATAAGACAATGAAGAAACTAGGCAACAAAAAGCCACAGAAGACCATAAGACGACCAAAGGTAAGAAGTGGTAACCAACATGTTGAAGCTAAATATATATAGAGCAATTATTTATTTCAGATAAAATAAATTTCTTATATCCAAATTAATAATATGAAGCTTGATGGAGCTTATTCAGCCCTTTATAGCTTAGACCTTTATGCTCCTTGTAATTACCCTATCTGTAGTGAAAAGATGTGGGAGTGTCATCATATCATGAAATACTTTGTCCAGTTGAAGCTCATTTGTCTCATTCAATCCTTTTCTGTGAAAAAATGTGCGTTAGGATCATAACCGTATATAAGTCTCATCAAGCACTAGGAAACAATAAACCATACTTCACACTTGTTTTTAATGTACTAGTAATTAAGTGATGAATAACCTTAACTGCATATACCATTCTCAGAAAAAAGTTTGTGCATGGGTCAGTGTCAATTGCCATTATTTCGAAAAAAGAATTCTCTGTTATGGTTGAAAAAATGAGTTACAATCCTGTTCATTCATTTAATATTTGAAATCTTTTATTTCTTTTTCCTCAGAATCCTATCCAGTTGCTGTTCTTTGATGTGGCTACAAGCAGCAAGTTTGAAATTGCCATTGTGATCATAATATTTTTCAACATGATTGTTATGGCCATCGAACACTACAATCAGACCAAAACTGTCACAGAAGTCCTAGATATCATGAATATGTTATTTACGACAGTGTTTGCTTTGGAAGCAGTCGTCAAAATAGTCGGCTTGAGGTGGCACTATTTCAGAGTGGCCTGGAATGTATTCGACTTTATTGTTGTGCTCCTGTCAATAGCAGGTGAGTTATACAATGCCATGTATCAACACAATATAAAGTCTGATATGTGTTATCACAATAAAAACTTTTTGAAGCACTTTGAAACACTGAAATGAGCCCCAAAAAAAATTCTCATGAGGAGAACACAGAATATTTTTGCTTGACAATATAAACTTCTCTTTTGGAATGTTAACCCTTTGGCGGCTGAGTATATCGTATATGACGTCAAATCTGTGAGTCATTTGTCCCCTGACGATAGTATCATGCCATATGTCTACTGTAGCCCTTGAGCAAACATACCCCCACCACAGGCACACACCCCCACTGACTATAGGCCTAAACCTCAGAGCAGATGCTACTTCCTTATTCCCATAACCACAATCCCTGACAGATCGCTGTTATTGTCATAGTTTAATTTGAATAATCTATATTATGCCCAACAGCTGAATAAGATATGCATAAAAATTGTGTGTAACTACATGTGCTCCTGACGATATTTCTGTAGTTGATGTAGCCACATTGTTAAAACGTTTATCACAAATTTGTGCACCATGTTATTTTCTGTGTATTGTCTCTTTAATTTGCGATAAAAAGTGATATTGCATAAAATTAGAACAATATACAGTAAAACCTCTCCAAACCGAACACCCTTCGGACCAGCCCTTCTGTTCGGATTGGAGAGGTGTTCGGTTTATAGAAAATAGCACTACGATCGGAATGTATTGACGTCGTTAGCGAAGCACAACCGATTAATTATTGAGTACCAAATCAAATATATATAACAATAGATAAAATATGTTATAATAAGAATTAAAAACATGGTATATTAAAGACATAAAACATGTATAGATAAGACAGGAAACATGGAACGACAAATTTTACGGTGATTGAAAATGTCGCTTAAAATGTTGCATCGTTCGTATAGTAGATTCGTACTCTTGAATAATCATACCGATTAATTAGCGGTGTTTTGTTCGGCGACCGCTTTGAATCGGATTATAACAACAGGTGTCTGATTAGATAACTGAATGCTTATTTTACACATTGAGTGAACAATGGTGACTTCACCGAGATTACAGCACTGACATTTTGTTTTCACATCAATCTTTGTGCTGAATTGGACTCTTATTTTTACGACCACTGTCAAAACTAAACACTAATTAGCTAAACGTACACGATGGTAGTGTAGTGTCACCATTACAGTCTTAATAAACATGTCAGAACGAATGAGCCGTCACGAAAATAGCCACTCAGAGTTGAATATATAGACTAGAAATTTAAACTTATAAAGGATCCCCAGTTTATATACTGAAGCCAACACGAGTTCAGCATCAAGTTTGTCCAATCTACTGGAGAGGGATTCGGTTTATAGAGGGTCAGGTTTGGAGAGGTTTTACTGTAATATCCATCTGTTTAATATCTGTGAAATATTTTCTTTTAGGGCTGTTTAGGAGACAATTTTTAGCTCAACTTTACTTTGTAAAGTTTGAGCTATTGCTATGGCTTGCTATCCGTCGTCCTATGTGTGTGCGTTTGTCTGTCAACAATTTCCTTTATCACGGGCTACAGATCGTACCTTTGGGTAGATCATTATGAAATTTGTCATAGCTGTTGACATTGACGTCATGACGTTTATAGCTGGAGTGTTATGTGTCAATTTCGGTATCCGTGCAAACTGGAAAATGTGTGGGCAACTCGGTACAGGCTGCAAGTCTATAAACCGTGTCCAAGTTGGACTCGAAGCATGTGGAATCGAAGCACGTGTTATGGAGGGTCGCCATGGACAACAAATTGAAACCCCCACAGGTTACTTTATAATCAGACGGTGATGCAATAGTGACTTGTTATACGCATTGCAGATATTTGATACAACCTGATCTTGTCAATTGCAAATAGCATATCTTCTTGGCAAGTTGTGCACATATATGACGGTACATATATATGTATATCCTACTATAAATTACTTTATTCAACATATATACTTACCGGTATAAAAAATGTGCTAGCTTGCCTGCTATAAATAAGAGCGACTCTTATATACATGGATGGTATTACGCTGCAAGGAGGAGAATATGAACCACCCGTGGGTTTGGGCATCTGCAGTTCGGAAATTGCCATGGTTTGCCGATTTTCATGACATCGCGCGAACGTTCATAAATTTGTGATTGTGATCACTGATTACTACTCACAATTCTATTCACTCACGGAAATGTTACGAAAATCATATTGACATGAAAAAATATTGTAGTCATGCTCTTATTCTTTTCAAAAGCAGTGCGACGGCATGCGTTTAAATTATCAAAGAGATGTGTGAATATCACTTAATTAGGTAGGTCATTTTGTTGCCTAATTTAGCTGTTGGGCATATATACATACCATTACCGAGGTAAATCGACCAGCCTAGGCCTGATTTTCAGGGCGAAGTGACTTCTCCCTGTCACAAAAATAGGGCGAAGTGGGAGATTTCCAGGGCGAAATGCGTTTTGCAAAATTGAAATCCGCCCGCACTATAGTCACCTATAAAAGGCTATATAAAGAAAATAGGAGATATGTAATATTTAAATTAAAATGGTGAAACAATGGTTCAAATGTGGAAGCTTTATGTTCAAATCATCACACTAATAACTATGAATAATGTCCAAATATAATTGTGAGAGAATGGTTTTGAAAGAACGGCATTTTTACAACCGATTATGAATACAAAAAGAAATAAAAATTAGATAATGCTTATGAATACGAAAAAAATGCTAAAAAAAAGAAAAAAAGATAGAAATCTTGAACACTTTCACTCATTAAAAGCCCCTAACATGGGTACAGATATTACTATGTTGCAAAAATGAATTTGTTTTCAAAGCTAATCTGGCCTTTACATAATTTTACAAAGGGGTGATGATCTGATGTAAGGTGTAGAGTTGTAATCTTCAGGTGTGATAATCTCAAAATCACAAGTCACTGGACACCTGACGATGTATTCACAGCTGTCTGCAATCAACACTCAGGTGTGAATGTGCTCCCAAATCGGATTAATACAGCTGTTAATAGTAACTATGGTGTTATCTACGACAGTGTCAATGGATAACTGGGTTCAATCAATGTTGGCAGTAAATAGTGGGTGAATATTTTGCCGATTTTCTTAGGTAAACTTCGGAAATTTCAGGGCTACTTAAACTTCGCCCGGCTGCAAAATTAGGGCGAAGTGAGCAAGAATAGGGAGACTTCTTCGCCCACGTCGCCCTCTCGGCTGGTCCCTGAAATCGACGAAAATTTACCGATACCAAGATTGAAATTTCAATACCGCCCATATCTGGCCAGCAGCCATCTTGGATTTTACTCTTTGCATGACTAAATCCTTTGGCACAGGCTACAGGTCGTACCTTTGGTCGGATCATTATGAAATTTGTCATGGCTGTTGACATTGACATATAGATGGGAACGAGTCATTTTGGGATCATTAGGCAAAAAAACATGGCCGCCAGCAGCCATCTTTGATTTCAAGATTCAATCCATTAGCACAGACTACAGGCCGGAGTGTTCATCTGATCTTCATGAAATTTGTCGTGGAAGTTAATATTGATATTGGGAACGAGTCATTTTGGGGTAATTCGGCCATAAAACATGGCCACCGGTAGCCATCTTGGATTTTACTCTTTGTATGACTAAATCCTTTTGACACAGGCTACAGGTCGTATCTTTGGTCATATCATCATGAAATTTGTCATGAATGTTAATATTGACATGTAGATGGGAACGAGTCATTTTGGGGTCATTCGGCCATAAAACATGGCCACCAGCAGCCATCTTGTATTTCAAAATTCAATCCATTAGCATGGGCTACATGCCGTACTGTTTGTCTGATCATCATGAAATTTGTCACTTTAATATGTTAATATTGACATATAGATGGGAACGAGTCATTTTGGGGTCAATCGGCCAAAAAACATGGCTGCCAGCAGCCATCTTGGATTTTACTCTTTGCATGACTAAATCCTTTGACACACCCTACAGTCCACTTCCCTCATCCGATCATCACCAAACTTCATATTAATCTTGATATTGATGTACTAGATGGAAGCTATCAAATGTTTTTGAATTTCATTGGAAAACATAGCCATCAGCAACCATCTTGGATTTTACTTTATATAAATCTCTTCATGTTGATAATCTAGTATTACTTAGACCTTTCAATTTTCCGCATTCCTAATCGCTCCATTGACACTTTCATTTTTATGAACCAATTCCATGCTAAGGTGTAACTGTTTCATTTCCTCGCGTCATCAAGGAATAACCAGAATTTTGTCTACATTGTCAGTGATGACCTAACAAACAAAAATATATCATAGTTAATCGTAAAGTTTGAGCTATTGCCATGGGTTGGTATCCGTGTGTGCATGTGTGTGTGCATATGTGAGGCATCAACAATTTCCTTTAGCACGGGCTCAAGGTCCTACCTTTGGCCAGATCATTATGAAATTTGGCATGTAGTTGGGAACGAGTCATTTTGGGGGTCATTTGGCAAAAAAACATGGTCACCAGCAGCCATGTTGGATTTCAAAATTCAATCCATTAGCACGGGCTACAGGCCCTACTGTTTGTCTGATCATCATGAAATTTGTCATGGATGTTAATATTTACATGTAGATGAGAACGAGTCATTTTGGGGTCATTCGGCCAAAAAAACTAGGCTTGCCTATGGGCGGCCACTCGGTCAGAAATTACATGAAATAAAAGTTAATGGTTTATGAAAACAGTTACATGCATCACACGTTCAATATAAGTCTATCCCGTTTTAATAGCAATCCATTTCAAACAAATAATCTCTATTTTCAAACCAATAAGAGACAATTCCGTTTTAATAGATATAGATTGATAATTAATGTTGACCGATACAGAATTAATGTTCTATTTTAATTTAGTAGTATTCATTGTTCAACTAATATCTAATATTAACAAACAATTAGTACAGCTATCGCATATTCAATAAATGTACATTATTATTATTATTATTATTATTATAGATACATTTAGAACGCATTATACAATAAATTAGTTTCAATGCGCTTACAATATAAACATGGCACACATCCTAAAATAATAATGCACGAATGGATAAAATTACATATAAACAACCTAACTAGATAATACCAACTTAACCTAATAATCAACCGCAGTAAGGCAATAATAACAGCTAGACCATTTAAAATACACGAAGATATATATATATTTTCAAACCAATAGTCGTTCTTGGATTCAATAAGAGACAATTCCGTTTTAATAGATATAGATTGATAATTAATGTTGACCGATACAGAATTAATGTTCTATTTTAATTTAGTAGTATTCATTGTTCAACTAATATCTAATATTAACAAACAATTAGTACAGCTATCGCATATTCAATAAATGTACATTATTATTATTATTATTATAGATACATTTAGAACGCATTATACAATAAATTAGTTTCAATGCGCTTACAATATAAACATGGCACACATCCTAAAATAATAATGCACGAATGGATAAAATTACATATAAACAACCTAACTAGATAATACCAACTTAACCTAATAATCAACCGCAGTAAGGCAATAATAACAGCTAGACCATTTAAAATACACGAAGATATACGATTGAATCACAACTAAAATTATATGGTGAAAGTAAAAGTTAATATATGGGTTAAACGGTCTAGACTCGCACGCACATAACAGACTCTGGTAAACAGCTATCGAAGAACACCTTTTTTGGCAGATTGAAGCATATCTCGAACAAGTGAGTCTTAAGTTTTGACTTGAATTTGGGGAAAGTAGCACAATTCCGGATGTCCATTGGAAGTCTATTCCAGTTGTTGATGGAAGTCTCTTGGAAGCACCTAATTCCGTAGTTGATGTTAGGCTTCCTGGTCGCTCTGCGGATATCTTTCCCACTGGTACATGATCGAGTCACACCCCCGCTTTTCAGAACAAACATGTCAGAAATGTACACAGGAACCGTATGATTTAGCGATTTGAATACTGTGACCGCACATTTGTATTCCATTCTAAACTGAAAAGTCATTATATGTTCACTAATCAACGTCTTGGTTATATGGTCGTATTTGCTTTTATTGTCGATAAGTCTTGCACAGTTGTTAATTAAGACATCGATCCGGTGCATATTCTCCTTGGTGATATTTGTCAGCAGAGAATTCAGACTATCAACACGTGACATGACAAGCGATAAGACTGCGCGTTTCATAGCTTTTTTGCTCAGGTGACATCAAACTCTGCGCAGGCATCTAAGGTGGTAGTAACATGTTCGTAGTATGTCAGATACCATTTTGTCAAGACACATGGTAGAATCAAAGTGCGCACCAAGGTTCCGAAGATCACTACACGATGGAATAACGCTGTCGCCCAGCTGAATTTCAAACTCTGGCTCTGTGTTTTTACCCACAGAGAGCGATAGTTCTTTGATGGAATATTTGGAGCCAATTACCATGAACTCGGACTTGTCGTCATTAAGTTTAAGTTTGTTATTCTGCATCCAAGATTTTACTTTACAGAAACATTCTTCCAGACAATGTATTGCGTTGTTATAGCCATTCGGATCATTTCTAGAAAATTCTACATATATTTGAGTGTCATCAGCATACAGATGGTATTTAACCGAATGACCTTCGAGAATCCGTCCCAAGTGGCAAGGTGTAAATGAGGAATAAGAGCGGTCCCAATATAGATCCCTGAGGCACTCCGACATCTAGACTGACTTCCCTTGAGAATGACTCTCCAATCACGACCCTTTGCTTTCGATTTATCAGATAAGAAGAAAACCAGTGCAACGCCGTACCGTGTATACCTATATGGTCACTAAGTCGGTCCAACAAGATGGTGTGGTCACAAGTGTCGAAAGCCGCACTAAGATCAAGCATAAGTAATAACACACACTTTCCTTGGTCTAAAGATAAATCGATGTCATTTTTAACCTTAACAAGCGCAGTCTCTCGAGAATGATTACTTCTGTATGCAGATTGCCTGGAATCAAACAAATTATGCATCTTAACATGTTCTAATAGCTGTAGACTAACAATTTTCTCCAGCAATTTTGACAGAAATGATAGGTTGGACACCGGTCTGTAGTTTTTCAGAATGTCAGTATCCAGAGAAGCTTTCTTAATGATGGGTGTTACGAACGCTGTTTTCATGTTTTCCGGAACTTCTCCAGTAGATAAAGAGTTAGAAATAATTCTAGTAAAAACTGGAACAATGTGTTGTTTGACATTGTCCGATTTCAGGAATCGTGTAGGTATCGGATCTAATGTGCATGACTTGCTCTTCATTTTATTCAAAACCTTCTCAACATCAGCTTCATGGACAGGTTGAAATTCACTAAAGGTAATGTTTGAAGAAAGCCGTGAATTCGATGGTTGAACGCATGTGGTCGCTGGGAAAGACCTCCTGATAATGTCTATTTTCTCGTGAAAAAATACGACAAAATCATTCGCCAAAATGTCATCATTACTGCGACGGGGTAACTGATCATCCTCCTTCTTAGTTAAAAGCTTTAGACAGTCTAAGACTTGCTTCTGTGAGGCATTAGCTAAGAATTCTTCAAAGTATGATTTTTTTGAACTTTTAACCATTTTCACAACTCGTCTGGAACATGTTATCAGCGCGGTTTTATTGTCTGATGTTGGATGTCTCAAGTGTTTCACAGAGAGTTTACGGCGTTCTTTCTTGGCCTCAAGTATTTTGTCCGTGAACCAGGGGTTGTTTTTGCGACCTAGTGTTACAGTCTTTAGAGGAACTAGTTCATTGAGACTTTCGGTAACACACAGATTGTATGATGTTACATCAGTAATTGAATCAAGTGTTAACCCAACAAGCACAGAGAATCGTTCAACATCCAGAGATTTGAAAGGACGTCGCATAACACATTGTCCCTTTGTAGATGGTCGTGGAACATTCACCGACCATTCGCATGCGACTGCATGGTGATCGGATTTAAAACATGAACGCTCTAATATGTTAATGTTGGAAACATGAGTATTTTCGCTTGAAATTATGTGATCAAGAGTGTGTCCAATATGGGGATCTTCACTGGTACAGCGGGTACACCCAACAACGTGCTGGGTTAACCCTTTCTCTCAAGTTTCTTCAGGTATGTCACAGTGTTGTTATCAGAAACATTGTCTACTTTAATATTGATGTCTCCAACGATAACGAATGGAGCTGTTAAGCTAATGTACCTGGCGATAAGTTGTTCGAATTCCTTCATAAATCCAGATATCCTACATCCTCCCGGCTTGTCAGGAGGTCTATATATAACAATCAGTCTTAAACAGTCTGTCCCCGATTTGTTTGGGAATTTTCACATAACAACCATATGTTCGAAATGTTTGTATGTGTCGACTGGTTCGCATTGAACATGGATGCGAGTAGAGTGGAAAATGGCTATGCCTCCACCACGGTTGACATCAGCGCGCGAACTGAACACGGCATTGAAGTTTTCAGGACACGCTGCAGCAGCAGTCGGGCCTTCCTCGCCATCAAGAAGCCACGTTTCACAGACAGCTAGTAGATGACAATTGTTGGCTTCTATGAATTCAGACACTTCTAATGACTTTTTGACGATGGATTGTGCATTCAATGTTATTAATTTACATGCATCTATTATAGTGTCATTGGTGCAGACGGTTATGAGATTGTTCAAATCCACACCACGCTTGTCTGCAGATTTATTCCTCGCCGACCGCGACATACATATCCGCTCATCACAAAGACTGCTTCTAGTGATGACGGATATGAAGCGCCTTTTCCGACGGCCCCCTCTCGATCCGCGTCTGCGTTTGGATCGACAACGTTTTCTCTGGTCGGTATTCGTCCATTGAGTAGAACTAATTGGCTGTACGCCTAGGGAGACAATACGAGCCAAAACGTTCAGTCTGAGTGGTTGTAAGTGATATGCACTCAGTTGTCGCAACGTGTCGGGAGAGTAAGTAATTAACATGTCCATGTGGCGTCTCGCAGACTCTTGTGAAATTGCATCAGCTGATCTGCATGATTGGTAAATCCTTGTATTGGGCTGGACTGTAACACTGTGAAGACAGCGGACTTCGCTGCGTGGTCTGATGGGTTCGGGACTGGGCGCAGATTGAAAGTCTCGAATAATCCAGAAAATTTGTAAAAGTCCAAAATTCCACACAATGGTAGATAAGTTCAGCATAATGTTGTGCCAGACACGACAACAACCATGAAACAGAAAGGTTCAACCAGAATTTCAGCTTAGGTAACATCCATAATTTGCGAAAATAGCGAACATCTTGAGAAGAGAAGAGAAAAATTCTGCAGCCTGCTAGGCGCAAGAACATTTCGTTTCAATAGCCATATTTTCTTAATCAAAAGACATATTTCAAACCAATAGATGATTTTCCACGATCAATGATTATCTTTATCAAACTAATAGACCTTATTTTCAAACCAATGAAGATGAATGTAAACCAATGAAGATGAATGTAAAACTAATAACTAAAACCGTAAAACCAATGAAGATGAATGTAAAACTAACAAGAGGTGTGCACTCGCGTGCTAGCATACCCCCACCGTGGCAAATTAAACCCGCATTATCCGTAAACCCAACAAAAAAGATTTTTAACTTTAAAGAAAAATTTGGATTAATAATATCGATATGGTGTCGCATTTATTCACATTTGTTCGAATGATTGCAGAAACCCAAAAAAGGGTAGAAAATGAAACGCAACTTAACTGTGGTAAAAATCATTGTTCCGAACCCATATTCGAAGAAACTACCGGAAAATATCCTAACTTGATAGCATTCACACAAAAAAAATCCACAAATTTTCTAAGTCAAAATAAGTCGAAAATGAAGTGTAATGTTAGGAAAAACAGTCCGAGCCAACCCTGAGCCGCATCATATAGAGAGGGTGTTGTGAGAAACATGTATACCCAAAATTATTGAAATCGGTTCATATTTGTTTAAGTTATTAAGTCTGACATAATTTCCAAGTCAAAATAAGCCGAAAAGTAAGGCATAACTTAAAAAAAGAAAGTCGGACCGCACCGCAATTAGCATCATGCGGAGAGGCGGTCCTAAGGAGATTGCATACAAAAAATTATTGAAATCGGTTCATAGTTGTTCGAGTTTGAGGTCGGACGGACGGACGGAGGGAGAAAGTGTGACGGACAGACGCAGTCAATCCAGTTTATCCCCCCATTTTCTTCAGAAGTGGTGGTATAATAACTAAAACCGTAATTAACTAAAACTAATAACTAAAACTGTAATTAACTAAAAACGAAATACCAATGAAGATGAATAAAAAACGAATAACTAAAACCGTAATTAACGCTAGAGGTCTCTGGTGGCTATGTTGAAGAAACTTTGTTCATGTTACGTCAGAAATATATAAATAAACATGGGAATTCCCAATGTCATGGTGGTGTGACGATTTGCAGTAGGTCCCTATTTGTGGAGGTCCCTTTGCGGACGTCCACGAATTCGCGGAGATCCCCTAACATGGGCGAAATATTTTAATAAGGGAACGGGTGCCTATTTGTCCTATTTGCCTATTTGGGGGGGGTGGGGGTATGGTTGTGTATGTTTGTGTATGTAAGCAGTACTATCCACAAATGCCATGCCTGGAAGTAAAAGTTAACAGTGTATATATATATATGTAGCACAATTTACCACCGACAGCCTGTTCTCTCGCCACTTCTGGTGCGGCTTTGATGTCGCAGCCGACGATTGCCAGTCATCTTCAGATAATTCGTTGTACGACATGTTCTCACAGTCGTGGTGGGCCAGCGGCTTCCTTTGATGTCATGTTATGGCCTTGTCATTGTTTATAAATTATGTTTAACTGTGAATTGATGTTCCTATGGATCGGTAATTAGCTATCATTATTGCAAAATGGACGCCGTGGATCGGACTGCATCTATGTTTCATTTCTCAAATTTCATACTATAAAACAGTCACCAATATTCACAAAGTCAGAAAATTCGCGGGACATGGAATGTTCAAAGTTACTAGACAGTAAATCAGTAACAAGTTTGTGTCATCACTTATATAGTGCTACATACATTACATTCTCCAACGTGGTAATGTATATAAACTATTAATTTGTAATTAACAAGAAGCGCGCGCGCATACAGAAGCCCGCGAAATAAACTAAGTGCTCTATGTATGTCAGGTGACGTAATCGATACACAATGGCATTCTCTGCAAAACTAACTATAGTCTGTTTTCGATATGTAAGCGACAATTCCACATGCTTTCTATTGGCACCACGATGCATGTTCACAGGGAACATTGATTGACTGGACAGATATTATAAAAAATTCTCATCCGCGAGAATAACGACGAGGAGGGCGTTTACCGGCTGCGCAAATTTGAGTTTAGGTGGCCAATAACGGGCGGGGGCCTCAGAAGGACAAACCTGATGACTGACCGTTTATAATTGTGTTCAGACCGGATGTAAAGTAGTCATTGTAATTTTGGATTTATAACTTTTTCACCTGGGTGTAACATAGGCCGCATATATGAACGATTAATCGACTAACCGTCGATTAGTCGATTATGAAAACTCATAGTCGTGGCAACCCTAAAAAAAACATGGCCACCAGCAGCCATCTTGGATTTTACTCTTTGCATGACTAAATCATTTGGCGCTGGCTACAGGTCGGATCATCATGAAATTTGTCATGGATGTTAACAATGACATGTAGTCATTTTGGGGTCATTCAGCAAAAAAACATGGCAGCTGGCGGCCATCTTGGATTTCAAAATTCAATCCATTAGCACGGGCTAAACGAGTCATTTTGGGGTCATTCTATGTCGGACATAAAACATGGCCACTGGCAGCCATCTTGGATTTTACTCTTTGCATGACTAAATCCTTTGGCAAGGGCTACATGTTGTACCTTTGGTCAGATCATTATGAAATTTGTTATGGGTGTTGACATTGACATGTAGATGAGAACGAGTCATTTTGGGGTCATTCAGCAAAAAAACATGGCAGCTGGCGGCCATCTTGGATTTCGAAATTCAATCCATTAGCACGGGCTACAGGCCAGAGTGTTCGTCTGATCATCATGAAATTTGTCGTGGAAGTTAATATTGACATGTAGATGGGAACAAGTCATTTTGGGTAATTCGGCCAAAAAACATGGCTGCCAGTATGCAGCCATCTTGGATTTTACTCTTTGCATGACTAAATCCTTTGGCATGGGCTACATGTCATAACTTTGGTTGGATCATCATGAAATTTGTCATGTATGAATACAAAAAATATTAATTCAAAACGAGTCCAACACTTTTATAATAAACTCATTTATTTATATTTTTGCATGTTTTTAATGACACTCCCCCCTACACTACCCCAATAAAGTCATTCCCTATGTTTTTAGCTCAACTTTACAATGTAAAGTTTGAGCTATTGCCATGGGTTGGTGTCTGTCGTCCTTCGGCATGCCCTACAGGCCGCATCCCTTATCCGATCTTCACCAATCTTCATACATAGCTTCAGGGTGACCAATAGATGCGAATTTTTTTCGATGAAAAACATGGCCACCAGCAGCCATCTGGGATTTCAAATTTGAATCCATCAGCGCACCCTACAGCCCGTATTTTTAGCTCAACTTTACTTTGTAAAGTTTGAGCTATTGCCGTTGGCTTTGTCATCCGTGTGTGTGTGTGCGTGATGCGTCAACAATTTCCTTTAGCACGGGCTACAGGTCGGATCATTATGAAATTTGTCATAGCTGTTGACATTGACATGTAGATGGGAACGAGTCATTTTGGGTTCATTCGGGTGGCCAGTGGCCATCTTTGATTTCAATATTCAATCCATTAGCACGGGCTACAGGTCGTACTGTTCGTCTGATCATCATAAAATGTGTCATGGATGTTAATATTGACATGTAGATGGGAACGAGTAATTTTGGGGTTGTTCGGCCAAAAAACATGGCCACCGGCAGCCATCTTAGATTTTACTCTAAAGTTGCATGACTAAATTCTTTGGCACGGCCTACAGGTCGTACCTTTGGTCGGATCATCATAAAATGTGTCATGGATGTTAACAATGACATGTAGATGGGAACGAGTAATTTTGGGGTCATTCGGCAAAAAAACATGGCCGCCAGCAGCCATTTTGGATTTTACTCTTTGTATGACTAAATCCTTTAGCACGGGCTACAGGTCGTACCTTTAGTCTGATCATCATGAAATTTGTCATGGCTGTTGAAATTGGAATGTAGATGGGAATGAGTCATTTTGGGGTCATTCGGACAAACAACATGGCTGCCAGCGGCCATCTTGGATTTCAAAATTCAATCCATTAGCATGGGCTAGAGGTCGTACCTTTGGTCTGATCATCATGAAATTTGTCATGAATGTTAACATTGACATGTAGATGAGAACGTCTAATTTTGGGGTCATTCGGCCAAAAAACATGGCTGCCGGCAGCCATCTTAGATTTACTCTTTGCATGACTAAATTCTTTGGTACGGCCTACAGGTCGTACCCTTGGTCGGATCATCATAAATGTGTCATAGCTGTTGACATTGAAATGTAGATGGGAACGAGTCATTTTGGGTTCATTCGGGAAAAAAACATGGCTGCCAGTGGGCATCTTGGATTTCAATATTCAATCCATTAGCACGGGCTACAGGTTGTACTGTTCGTCTGATCATCATGAAATTTGTCATGGATATTAATATTGACATGTAGATGGGAACGAGTAATTTTGGGGTTGTTCGGCCAAAAAACATGGCCACTGGCAGCCATCTTAGATTTTACTCTTTGCATGACTAAATTCTTTGGCACGGCCTACAGGTCGTACCTTTGGTCGGATCATCATAAATTTTTTCATGGATGTTAACAATGACATGTAGATGGGAACGAGTCATTTTGGGATCATTCGGCAAAAAAACATGGCCGCCAGCAGGCATTTTGGATTTTACTCTTTGTATGACTAAATCCTTTAGCACGGGCTACAGGTCGTACCTTTAGTCTGATCATCATGAAATTTGTCATGGCTGTTGAAATTTGAATGTAGATGGGAACGAGTCATTTTGGGGTCATTCGGACAAACAACATGGCCGCCAGTGGCCATCTTGGATTTCAAAATTCAATCCATTAGCACGGGCTACAGGTCGTACCTTTGGTCCGATCTTTATGAAATTTGTCATGAATGTTGACATTGTCATGTAGATGGGAACGAGTTATTTTGGGGTTATACGGCAAAAAACATGGCCACCAGCAGCCATTTTGGATTTCAAAATTCAATCCATTGGCGCGGGCTACAGGTCATACTGCTCGTCTGATCATCATGAAATTTGTCATGGATGTTAATATTGACATGTAGATGGGAACGAGTCATTTTGGAGTCATTCGGCCAAAAAAAATGGCCACCAGAAGCCATCTTGGATTTAACTCTTTGCATGACTAAATCCTTTGGCGTGGCCTACAGGTCGTAGCTTTGGTCAGATCTTCACGAAATTTGTTACGGATGTTAACTCATTACCACTCTGACCGCAGCTGACTAGAACCCCCAGGTTACTTTGACGTTGTGACGTTAAAATCTCAGCGCACCTTGCCACGGCGACGTAACTTACGTCCCATTTCCTCAGAGATTTTGATGTTTTAGTCGGCTTTAGCATGTTTTTACCTTAGTTCTGTGATCGCTGTCATTCTAATTTCTAAATTCTAGAAATGGCCTTTCGTGGTTTCGCTATTTAGTATTTGTTCAGAATTTGTTGTTTCAAACTACCAATTGAATAGACTGTGCCACCTTTCCATAATGTCACAATTCCAAGTTTAAATGTTATAATGTTGCAACAGTTATCAAAAGCAATCGTCGTTTTTATTAATTTTTTAACAAATGTACTTTCGAGCAAGGTAAGGCGTGAATGGAATAAAATGTTCTGATTGGATAGAATATACTTCAACCGCATACTTTATGTAAAATCAAAACAATCATCACGATTAATGGAGAAAGCCACGAATTTTTTTTTACTTTTATTAAATAAAAAGGTGTCAAAAGGTGCTTCTGAGGAAATGACGTAAGGTGACAAAAGGTGCCTCTGGATTTTACTCTTTGCATGACTAAATCCTTTGACACAGGCTACAGGTCTTATCATTTGTCAGATCATCATGAAATTTGTACTGGATGTTAATAATGACATGTAAATGGGAACGAGTCTTTTTTGGGGTCATTTGGCAAAAAAACATGGCTGCCAGTGGCCATCTTAGATTTTACTCTTTGCATAACTAGGCCTTTCAATTTTCCACATTCCTAATCACTCCATTGACTTTAACACATGAAATTATTCCCTTTCCAAGTTGAGCTACAGTGTCATTGACACTTTCATTTAATTTTGCAGGCATGATTGTGTTCACCTGTAGATGGGAGCTATCAAATTTGAACGATTTTTGATGAAAAACATGGCCGCCAGCTGCCATCTTGGATTTTACTCTTTGCATGACTAAATCCTTTGGCACACCCTACAGGCCACATCTCTCCTCCAATCGTTGCCAAACTTTGTATGGATATAAATAAAAACATGGCCGCCAGCGTCCATCTTGGAATTTAGTCTTTGTATGAGTTAATCCTTTGGTGTAAACTACAGACCACATTTCTCATCCGATCATAACCAAACTTCATATGGATTTTCGGGGTGACCACGAGTCTACTTTCCTTCTTTATCATTTTATTTATTGCTCAGCAAAAATTTAACTCCTTCCCAAGTTGAGCTACATTGTCATTGACACTTTAATTATAATGTTGCCAGGTCTCAAAACTGTTGATCAAGATTCAGTAATAAAATTACCATCTATCCAAGGCTGAACTTTGTTTTTGTGTTCACAGCTGTGTGTTTGCATGTTATTCCAGATATTTAATATGTTGTATTTAATGAAAATTGTTCTAAATTTAATGCTGAAATCATGATAGCATCAAACTATGGCTCATATGGTTTCCAGTTTCAGGTTATATCAGAAAATTGATTCTCTGAAAGTTTAGTGTAGCTAAAGCTCTAGGGCTGCCACGATTAATCGGATAATTGATTAACTGTTGATAAAGTGGGTTCTTAATCCTTCCATCAATTGTAATTTTGGTAATCGACTAATTGGTATTATTGGATAACAGTATATTGTGCTTTTCGGCACTGTTTTATTTTCCGGTCGCACTGTCGAAGATTAACATGCATTGGTCCTTGCTTGACATAAATAAACAGTATATCCAGTATTTTAACATCAAACACCGTCTCGTGATGCCATCTTAACATGTGTCTTTGCAAGGAGCAGCAGCCCTCTTTATAATAATAATTCAGATAGTTTGGCTTCGGCAATCTGCTATATGGCAACCCTTTGTTGTGGCCCAGTTTGCTTCAGCAAATGGCTTTGGCATTGCTGATTGCCATAGCCAATTATGGGGGCTGGAGCAGTAGTAACTTATTGTCACCTATGCCTGTGTTAATTGTCCCAAGTGTGGACTATGGCTTATATGACAGCCCTGTTAATTAACGTCAGCTATCGGCTGAGCCGAGGCAAATAGAAATTTCGTGAGACAAATTTCAGAACCTGCCAATGTTTGTGCAAAATTGAAACAAATTGTCTTAGTGTCACACTGTCAAAGTCTGCAGACAGAAAAAATTCATTATTGAATGCCAAGGACTACTGAATATAACATTGATTACACATGTTTCTTGATTAATCGGTCATCTTGATAGGTCTGCCGTGGATGATAACAGAACTGAAATTATACTTATATGTGTAGAGCATGCAACTACATGTATGTGGATCCTAGGATTTTTAGCTGAAGAAATATTTCTGGTCTAGGCAATTTTTTAACATAGGAAATTGTTGCTAATTAACAGGGCTCAGTATACATCATGGTCACCAGCCCATTGGGGTTGATCTCCCTGCAGGTAATAGGTGTGAAAGTTTGATCTAGAGATTAACACTGGAGTCCGGCATATTAAAGGGTTTAATAGTTCAATTATAGCCCAGATGGCCCAGTTGCATCTGTACCTTGTTAACAAATCATCACACTATACTTCATTTTATTATTTTCCCACTGGGTGCCATCTCTGAGTTATGAATATTGAAAGATATGGGAGACCGGAATACAAAGTAACCATTTTCCATTCTGAACTTATTGTCCTGACAGTAATAGAGGCCCGAATCAAACAGCAGTTAGTTGTTGAATTATAACTTGCCTTTATACCAGATACATTTTGAAAAGTCTTATATTGCAGTTACTAGTATTATAATTGACAATTAATCGATAATTGTTGATTATTGTTGGCCAATAATAGATTATAAAGTCAATAATCGTGGCAGCCCTATAAAGCTCCTATTCACCCCATTTTTAAACTCATGTTCTTAACCCTTCCATAACTGGAGCTTCCTGAAATGTTGAGAAAACCCTGTGACAATGCATTCTCTTATATATGCGAGTCTCCTCTCATATATAAGAGAATACCTTGGCCTAACAATATTTACCTTGACCGTGTAAGCCAATGCATTCTCTTATATATGCGAGGCTCCCTATGGGAGACTCCCATATATAAGAGAATGCACTTGCACAGGATCTTTAATGCTGCACCAGTGCAGCTCCCATCATGAAAGGGTTAAATAACATGACTGGAGCTTCCTGGAATTTTGTGAAAACCCTGTGCCAATGCATTCTCTTATATATGTGAATCTCCAATATGGAGCCTCGCATATATAAGAGAATCCATTGGCCTAACAGTATTTACCTTGACCTTGTATAAAGCCAGTGCATTCTATTATATATGATAGGCTCCCTATGGGAGACTCGCATAAATAGAGCATGCACTAGCACAGGATCTTTAATGCTGTACCATTGCAGCTCCCATGAAAGGTTTACGATAAGTACCTGGATCTGCCTGGATATGTATCTGTTGAACTGCTCTATTTATCTATTTCTCAGAAGCAATAATTGCCAGGGCATTTGGAGGTAAAATGGTCACTAGTAGAGAATTGATCATAATTCTTCTCGTCTTCCAACTATTTTTCTCTTATTGTAAATTTTTTAATTTTATTCATTATAATTAATGTAAATAGGTTTGTTTATCATTCATAGAAGTTATGACTGTTTTGGGGGGGTGGGGGTGGGGATATAAGCCACTTGATAGTAGTGCTTGGAGTGATATATTGAATATGTTCTTTGTGCTTCATTATGTTTATTAATAATTTCATTGTTTTTGCAGCAGCATGTCCATGTTTTTGTGTGTTTATACAAGTAACAGAAATGTTTCAATTTTGCAATTTTACTGCAGAATATATGTTATTAGTATACAATTTTCAACTAATTTATCCCTGATAAAACTGCTCAATCTGTTTGTGTGGATCAAACAGAATATATTAATCATCAAATGAGTATTAATGGTAGATGCACTCTGATAGTATAATACACACAGGTTTGATTAAAATTTGGCTACCATGACTGCGCATTGGTTGAATTTGGTTGGCTTGATGTCAACATTATAGATTCAGTCATTGTTAATTCTTTTATCACCGGGGCCACAAATAGTTGCAAAAGCTATGTATTTCTCCTGAGAAATTTATTCTTCCTTAAAAATAAACTCATTTCATGGTATAAATATTGAACATGGCTAATTATTGACCAGAACACAAATCTAATGCAGAAATTGATTAGAATTTTTTTTTGGGGGCATTAGCATTGTTGGATCATGGGGTCAACCATACCCCTACAAAACATCTGAGATCTTTGTCATTGAATGGTCTTCAACTTGATTTGGCTTGTTGCTCAGGGGCAGTGTTCACGCTGGACCGAAAAAAACTTTAGCCAAAAGTTTAGCCAGATGACAATTTTATAAGCCAAATGAAAAAAACTTTAGCCAAATTTATTTTGGCCAAGTAAAAAAAAACTACGGCCAAATTAAATCATCGTTTTCTGGTCGGTTCACAATTAATGACTAAAACGTCAAATCTAACAGGCACAGGTAAAATACACAATAATTTAACTAATTGTGATGAACTAGAAATATTTTTATATATATCATTTATTAAAAATTTATTAATATTTATGTAAAAGAGTGATTTGGGGGGGGGGGGTTGGGATTGTCCTTAATGTCATTATTTTTTTGTTTATATAAATATCTTTTTTAAAATCATTAAATATTAATTATCCTTGCGAAAATATCTAAGTGACATCTGGAAACTAATAACTTAATATTGTTAGGCCATTATCAAATTACAATCTGTGATAAAAGCATGCATATTATTTTGAATGTCTCGGTAGTGACGACAAATAGCCACAAAATATCTGTCGTGATTCACATTTGGCTGATTAAGCTATTGTCTTACACTTGGTGCTCATAAACCTTGACCGTCATAAATACAATGTCATCATAAACATGCATTGTGCAGGATCCCTGTGAGTGACCAGACAGACAATGGGGATGGGGGATTAGCGGATTAAATGTAAAATAATTATATGACCTTTTGCTGATTCGTGCAGAGTGACGGGTTTCCCTTTGTACTGTCCGCGATCGGGTTTCCTTTTGTACAGTCAGCGATATATTCCCACTTACGTATACGACGTTTTAGGACTAGATCGTTCACATCACAGAATTGAAAACCCACTTGCCAAAAATTCATGCTTCCAGTCTCCATTTGGGGGTCAAAAAAAGTTTAGCCAAAAGTTTAGCCAAATGAAATTTTTATTAGCCAAATTCGAAAAAGATTAGCCATTGGCTAATTTGGCTACCGACAGCGTGAACACTGCTCAGGGGTTGAAACCCCTTAAGGTTGATACCAGTATCAGTTAGAATTGAAAAATTTGAAGACAAAGTTACTATATAAATGTGCATTATAGAATTTCAAACTTTTCGGTTATAACTGCATAGCTAGGCATGGATGGCCTTCGCATTGGGTATTGCTGTTAAAATAGTTACTTCCGTTAAAACTGCCATAAACAGAATGAATATTAAAATATAGACCGACTTTGTTCTTATACCAATCACAAATATCGCATAAATAGTATGTTATTGTCAAGTTCAAACACTTTGTTATGTAAACAAAAACCAAAAATGTTACAGAACCTGGGTTTTACATAACAAAGCATACAAACTTGACAATAACATTCTAAATACACGATATTTATGATTGGTATAAGAATAAAATATATCTATATTTTAATATTCTTTCTGTTTTAATATGGCGGTTTTAATGGAAGTGACTATTTTAACAGCAATACCCACCGCGAAGGCCATCCGTGCCTTTAATCGAAACAAGAGCTATTTCTAATAAATACTCTAAATTAACATATATAGCCTATAACATAACTTGTTTTTCAGTGACACGGCTATGAGGATTAAGATTCTATGTATGCTCCAATTCAATTAAACTGCTGTATATTAACCTATCAGAGAGTATTACCATATATAGAACTTCATCAAAGTCTGTAATATCTGGAAATGTATTTTCTACTGAATTATTTTCAGCTTCAGGTTTATTGCAAAACACTCAATTTTATAAAGCTGGGTGCTGTTGTTTATATTATTTAAGAAGGTAGATGCAATTAAGTATACATTATAAGAAGGTAGATGCAATTAAGCATTATAAGTCCAGATATTCAATTAAATATAGAATTATTTATGAATAGCTATATACAAAATAAAAAAAAGTCATTCTATTATTTAATAGGCTGGTAGTGGGAATCCATATCTTTCAATCATATTAATAATGTTATTTTGCAAAATTATAAATTATTTAATTTATTATACCAAATATGGATGAAGCTGGGCATTCCAATTATGTTCTCATCAATCATTTCAGCCTCTACTCTAATTTTCACTGTTATCACTTATTTTTCTGGCTTATCAGTGATGAGCGTTGAAGGTAACCAATAGTAGAGAAAGGGTGATGTGTTGGAATGTTATATTAGTATGCACAGTTGTAGCCAACATATTTAGTTTCTGATAATGACTCTATCCTGTTGCGGATTGTTCATAGCTGACATTTTGTTCCATCTCTACTCTGATAGCATTTTCTTTTATCACTGCCATCCAATATTAAATAAATGATTGAATCAGACTGAAATGATACAAATTCAACTGTCTTTCAAAATACAGACAGATCAATCAGTGTGCGAATGTTTTGTGATTTTTGTTTGTCTGGCTCTTCTGTTGATGTTTTTTACCCATTATCTGAATGACTGATCTTATGAAGGAGAGAATTGCAGAGGTCCCTCTCAACTGATGGCATCAGTAATGACTGATTTTGGGGTTAACGGATGGACACATATCTATCAACATAATTCGCATGATCGCACGATGTTCCAGGTGTGTGATAATTCTCAGAATTGCACTAGTGCAATCTGTCGACGGAACTATTTCATTCAGTGTTGTTAGACTGGCTTTCGCCGTTACTATTTTTACTTTTTCAACTTTTCAACGCAAGGGCGACAACCCACTTGCCGAAATCGCAGCGCGCTGATTGGGTTATATTTTTGGAAAATCTGGGGAAAACTCAATTAACACCTTTGCGCGGGTCAAGATGGGTCAAGTTACTCGCAGATAGAAGGGCTCCCTGTCTGATTGTTGCGTTAACCCTAAAATGCCATTAAGACTCAATTAAATTCACAATTTCTGTACCGGAGATTGACGACTGTGAGTCAACTTACTATAATACGTAGATATGTAATAAAAATAGAACCACATGAGTGTCTGAATTTTGACGAAATTATCGCACTCGATTTGTTGGCGGAACGCGATACCTCTCGTGCGGGACTGTGTCCCGCACTCGAGGTATCGCTCCGCCAACAAATCTCGTGCGATAATTTCGTCAAAATTCAGACACTCATGCGGTTCTATCTATTTCTGTATTTGGGTTCCTTCCTGACCATGTTTGATTTGCACCATGGGGTATGCCAGCACTGGCGGTGCAAGTTGCAACTTCTTGTTCTACCTTAGGCAGTATGCCACTTGGGGTATAGTCTGGGAGGTAAAAAGGGTACCCTTGCACCCCCTTGGGACTTAACTTTACCCCACTCATTTTTTCCTTATTATTTCCTTCAACTTTTAAGCAATGTTAATTAAGCCGTGTAGACTCCAGACAAGATGGCGGCCATCATGGCCACCATTTTTCAGACTAGGCTCTAAGTCAGTTTGATGCAAATTATAGCGAGTATCTCTAGTAAAATGTATACAAATGTATATTTATGAAGCTAAGATATAATGACACTTTTATAGGGCAAAATTTAAACTCCTCATCCAAAATGGCCGCCGGAAGTTGAAAATATGACCTTTTTTCACTTATATCTTCTAGATCTGTTTATGCTGTTTGAAACTGGTTGAGAAATGTGATCTTATTTTGTATATTGATTGATCATTTGAGCAATGAAATATCAATTATTGGGTTCCTAGCCCCTTCTGATCCCTCAAAAATTTGATTTTACAGAACGCGGTATAAAATTTCACATAGAATACCAATTGGGATTCTAGTCAAGTTTCAACAAAAAATGAACAGAACTTTGTAATGTAAGTGAGGTATATCATTACCTATGAATATTCCAACTCATTTGAACCAAAATTGTTACTTTGGCTCAAAATGGCCACAAAAATATGGAAAATGGTAGATATTGTCCCCCAGCGTGCCCTGCAATCACTTACTAGTACAGTTTTGGTTGATGTATACAATTGACTATTCTGCCTTCTATACATTGAATACTAACATAACTGATGCACCATGGTTCATTGTTACTATTGTCACCTCTGATATCACCAGAAATATTGGATTTTTCTCTCACAAACTTGACATAGATTTTCGGCAAGAAATCACTTTTCAGGTTTGGACCATTTTTTCAAGTAAAATGTAACTATCTTTGGTATAAAAGGTGCTTATTGTTTTTGGTCTATTCTTAAATGTGTCACACAACAGTGTTTATAGACCAAATTGCTCAAGATGGCTTCCAAAATGGCAACCAAATTTGGTGAAAAGTTCTTCTTTTTTTTTACGTATATTCCGAACATTATTCTCTGCGTTTTCCGAAAAGGTAGCAAATTTTGACTCGCTTGGTTATTATATGTGTAAGTTAATTAACTGACAACTACATGTTCTGGTTGTCCCAGTTCTGTATGGAGATGACAAATTCATTTTAAAGTTGCAGTATGGAATTTTGCCGAGAACCTCTTTTGTGATTCTGGCCATGTTATTGAAAGGAAATGGGCAGAACTTTGAGACGGAACTGAGATGAACCATAAATATATGGCTATTCTGGACCATTTTGATAAAATTGATCAACTGGATACAGGGTAAATGCCAAGATGGCTGCCAGGGAGATACTGCACGTATGATCATAGTTTAGGTGATTATCATAGTTTAGGTTCTTAGGTATACAGGGAGTTATTGTATGGTCATGAATGATGTGAATAGGTATACATGGAGTGACTATATGGTTACGAGTGGGGTGTCCATGGTGAGATGTATAGGTATACAAATTTTAAGAGTGGCTGTATGGTCATGTGTGAGGTGAACTGGTAGACATTTAGTGACTACGGTGTATGGTTGTGTGTACCCAGTACGGCCCCCCTGCCAAAATACAGCTACATTACAGTTAGGAATTACAGTTACTTTCCAGTTACATTACAACTGCAGTTACAGTTATCTTACAGCTAGTTTCCAGCTAAATTACAGTGTATGTGCCGAAAAAGTTTTTTGTGTCTGGAAAAAGTTTCAGCCATGTTACAGCTAAACTGTTCCCTTTAAAAAAAAATTGCCCTAATTGATATGAATATTAATTAGCGAACAAAATTCCAGCTATATAATAGCCTATATTACAGTCAATTTACAGCCGTTTCAAAAATGCGTAATGAGTCAAATCTCATGGATATGCAAATGACTATTTTCTTGAACTCCTAATAGCTGTAATGTAACTGTTTTATAGCTGTATTCCGAAAGTCACGAATATCAAGCTTATGATTTATGGCTGTTTTGTAGCTATAATGTAGCTGCATTTTAGCTGTAAGATAACTGTTTTGTGGCTGTCTTCAAAATGTTATGCAAATGAGATATAAATCAGCAGGGTAGTTTCATATCTGTATTTAATGAAAATCATTACTGTTTTGTAGCTGTAAAGTAGCTGCTTTATAGCTGTAATCAGGACTGTTTGATATATCATATGAATCATGGCTGTTTTGTAGCTGTTTTGTAGCTGCTTTATAGCTGCAATCATGACCCTTTGATATAGCATATGAATCATGGCTGCTTTATAGCTGTAAATAGTAGCTGTTTTATAGCTGCATTAAGGACCATATGATATATAGCCTATGAATCATAGCTGCTTTGTAGCTGTAATGTAGCTGTTTTATAGCTGCAATAAGGACCCTATGATATATAGCATATGAATCATAGCTGCTTTGTAGCTGACAAATAGCTGCTTTATAGCTGTAATCAGGACCCCAGGATATATAGCATATGAACCATAGCTGCTTTGTAGCTGACAAATAGCTGCTTTTATATAGCTGTAATCAGGACCCCAGGATATATAGCATATGAATCATAGCTGCTTTGTAGCTGTATATAAGTCACTGTAAAGTAGCTGCAATCAAGATCCTTTGATATATATAATATGAATATGGCTGCTTTATAGCAGTTATCTGTACCCTATGGTGGAATATATAGCAATCATAGGTTTATGGTTGCATACTGAACTCAATAATATAATGGGGAGTCAGCTCTGCTCTGTAATGTAATCTGCAGCGACTTTATAAAAGCTGTATTCTCTGGACATTGTGAAATGCTACGGTATGAATGAGAGCTTTTCCACACAACATGTGACATGTATGATTATGCAATTTATGGGGCACACAGAATTTGTGCGACATTGTTTTATTAAATAATTACTAGCAAAATCAACATTTTATAGAAACTATCATTTTTTATTGAAATTATCCATATATACACGTACCCGATGGCTTGAATTAACATTATCCGAAGAATTGGTCCCAACGAACACAAATCAATGTTTCATTTCAGCTATTGAGTTTCTGAAGTAGTTTCTTGGTAGTATGTTATGTTAAAAGTTATTGTGTCATCATCCATATTTCCCATATCTGTTCAACGAATCCAGACAGCTCATTTTCGTGCCTGCAAATGGAGAGAGAAGAAAATTTCAATTTTTGAAAAAAGTATCATGAAATCAGGAGTAGGTTGAATTTGAGTGAATTAACTGATCAAATTATCATCCTGCACCATTGTTAAGCTTGATTGAAGAAGCCTCCATACAAAATCTGAGACAAACTTCCTTTCCTACGCACTTTAAAGAGATCTTTCCCAACAATCCCGTGAAATTTGAACAGCACTTTCTTTCTCAGGTACTTGACAGGATATCTTTATAGGTTGTTTATCCTAATCAACAATTCATGCAATTCAGTAAAATAAATGTATTAGAATACATGATTATGTAACACACTGCACATTAATACCATTATAAATAACTTATAATATACCTAGTAACTGATATTCTACAATTGTTTTGTGGTACTGACTGCTATTGTTAGATATGTCGCTGTGGAAGGACAAGTTTAGGAAAGAAATGTACTGCATGGATTAGTACGGGAAGCCCAGATTGGAGAGGCAGAAAACTGAGTTAGGCTCAAAACTTTACCAGTGATACTCACCCTAGGGCCATTCTCCAGAAAATTGCAAAAATAGGTCTGATATATGTCATCCGATCTATAGCCATTTTGGCAGCCATCTCATATCAAAGGCAGTGAAATCAATATATAAAGGATGAACTACTCATAAATGGGTCAAAATCTCAAAAGTGACAATTTTTACGTAACACCCCTTATCATTGGTAGAAAATTAAAACAGTGCTTAGCTGTGGTTATATTTCTATTTTTATTGATAGCTGAGGTTACATTGAGATTTTAAAATGCACGCGTTTTATTATAATCATTCTATTATTCTTGCTCCAGCCTTCCAAACATTGCAATACCTGTAAAAATGCCATGTAACAGATGGGATTTCCAAACTTTGAGTATAATTTCTTTAAAACCTACCAAATGTAATTGATATAATTTTCTCTAAAAGTATACATAAAACTAGATAATTATTCTGAACGTGTAATTATATCCAGTATGTAAAAGGTGTTTCTGAATTTCAGCTGTTTCTGCGTGTAACACTTTTTATGTCATTCCTGTTACCATATAACAAAAACTGCAGTTAGCAGTTATGAGGATGCGGACATAGATGACTATTTGAGCCTAAGTGATAGGACATGTGATGGCAATGTATGTGAAAGTAAACATGTATGCATTTAAGAAGCTGTTTTTTCGATGCTGAAGTGTCGCTGCGATTAAGTTGTTACTTTTAGGGAGTATGTTAATTCGGTGTCATTCCTGTTACCACGATATAGCAAGAAAATATAATTAAATCAGTATCTGCTTTATTTTTTTAGTTTACTTTACAAAAGTTCTTTAAAACTAAAATAAAATGGATTTATCTCTCTGGTTATTTCAAACTGAAAAATCTCATCAAAAATAAAAATGTCATTCCTGTTGCTGTCATCCCTGTTACTTGAACCAATAAAAAGTAACAGATATGACTAATAGTAACAGGAATGACAAACATATATCAGTTGATAGGATTTCTAAAATAAGAACAGCAAACATTATCAAACCTGTATTTTCTGTTGTGGTGTGTACACAATTTACGTTGTCAGGTAGGATATCTATGTTGGGTTGCAATCTTGGGATTGGGTGTTGCCCGAGTTTTCGTACCTACATTATATCTTGCAGGTGGGTTAATATGGGGTAGGGAAGGGTGGCATTGCGAACGGATCTCGTGATATTGATGCAAGTTCATTCAACATTAATTTTCATAACTTCAGAACATTTAGCTGGACAAGTGGGCTACTAGTAGTATATTTGTCTAAGGTTGGATGGATAGCCAAAGTTAAATATTTTCAAGGAACGGTTTGGGTGCTGTGCACATTACTTGGACCGAATAAGTGGGTGCATTGGTTGGGTTAAATGGATAGGACACAAAATCTTGCTTGCACCTATCACCACTACATGTAGCATATTGTCATTGGAAACAAAATTTTCACCATCAATCTTCATCAGCATATTTGTTATTTATGGTGTAATGGAATTAATTCTGCTATTCTTGCTGTAGTGTAATGCTAGCTGCTTAGAATATATTAAACATACAGATACTGATATCTAGAGTGTCAATACTGTTACCGTTGTGTCATTCATGTTACTGGCAAGTCATTCCTGTTACCATGTACATATAGTTTTGCAAAAAATATCTACAAAAATAGTTCAAAAACAATACTGATCATGTTGTTTAGTCTGGACACAGCAAACATTCTATCATTAATAAATGAGGTATCATTTTTTTAGAATCTACAGGAGGAAGCAAGCAATATTTTTGGGGGTTTTACATGGAATGAGCATTAGAATGATGTAAAAGTTATTTATATGTTGGGATATTCCATTGTATGCTTTATATTATGTTTGGGTAATTTTGTTTATGCAGTGGTCATAATATGGGCTTCAATAGTATGTATTTGATAGTTAACTGGATCTATTTTTGTTAGTAACAGTAATGACAAGCAGAAAAGCACCAAAGAGAAACAATGCGTTGCTATGGCAAAGGGATCTTGAATCCAGCTCTGCTGAGACATGTAGGATGTCCCCTGTGGACTCACCTTCCATATTAAATGAATAAACACTCTCCCTATGAATGTTCTAAATTTCACAAAATGGAACCCCAAAATGTGCACTTTTGAGATTTTGACCCAAATACATGTATTCATTCATATCATATTATTAGCTACCCTTGTTTGCAGCAGTGTTTGCACTACTAATCAATTACGGTACCCTAAAATTTATGATTTCATTAACATCTTGGTTATTGACAAAATGCCAGTTTTTAGCTCGCCTGAGACAAAGTCTCTGGTGGAGTTATTGTCATCACTCCTCGTACGTCCGTCCGTCAATCATCTTCTCGTCCCGAACCGTATAAAGATGTAACGTGTTCATATTTGGTGTGGATGTTCCCTAGGTGAATCACATTCAGATTTGTTCAAATGAGGTCACTGGGTGAAATAGTTGTGAAAGCAGGGCCATAACTCTATTCCCCCATAGTAATTCTTAGAACGTCTTCTTTTACTGAACTATAAGGCCGTATGGATTCATATTTGGTGTTGATGTTCCCTAGTTGACTCACATTCAGATTTGTTAAAATGAGGTCACCAGGTTGATTAGTTGAGAAACCAGGGCCATAACTCTATTCCTCCATAGTAATTCTTAGAACGACTTCTTCTTTTGAACCATTTGACCGATTTAGCTTACATTTGGTATGGAGAGTCCTTGTGTGACTGGGGTTCAGATTTGTTCAAATGGGGTTACTGGGTCAAATAGGGGCGGGGCCCAGGGACATAACTCTCTTTTTTTTTAATTAAATCCTTGTTTTAAATCCTAACCCCCCCCCCCCCACCTCTCCCACCACCACCACTGCATGTCCCTGCCACCCCACACCAGATCCCTGCAAGGTTCACCCCATTAAAAGCCTTTACACTTTAGTTATATGACATGCCAGGAACTGACCAGCCTTTCTTCTCAGTTCTCACAGCTGTGTGTCCAGTCATTATAAAGTAATCTCATTTAAAAACTTGTAAGAATAAATTAGGGTCTAGTTCTGGTATAGCTGGACCATATGTGAGGAGCTACACAATGCAGGAGCCGATTTAGACTTTAGTTGCGACAGTTTACTACGAAAATAGCTAGGTTTTTTAATTGAGGAAAATGGCAATTTTGACTGTCAAAAAACAAAACAAAAATTGTGATATATAATTAAATCTCTAACTACAAGCTTATCATCATTGTGCTATAAATAAAATAACAAAAATGACACATATGCATGTGGTCTAAACTGTCACTGAGGCACGCTGGGGCCTGTGGGAGTTTATAATCACGCCGTTTGTTTTAGTGAATTGCGTTTTTACCTTGAAAAATAGGTGATTCATTCAGCAAAAACGGCAATTTTGACTATTAAAAAAACTAATAAAACAATCTAAAGTACACATAATCTTTATTGTAATGTCAGGTTGTCATACTATCATGTTTAAATTAGTTAATGCATTGGTAAAATGCAGATCTTTCATATAAATAATTGTCTAAAAATATTTTTCTGAAATTGTCAGCCATTTTGGATTTCCGACTGCGGATCTTACATTTTGTTTACAAACATATTTCATTATTTTAATTTTCAAACGTCTTAAAAGGGATTAAAAATCAGATATATACTGCAGAATTTAATCAGTAGTGTACAGTTGGTAATTTGGCCACATATCCTGTTTAGATCTACTTCTTTTAAAGTGATTATGAGAAGTTCTGACTGTTGTGGTCTCCAGAGTCCCAGTCTTATCAGTCTTTGCCAGGGTTCGTACACCTCCTGAAATTCCTTGAAACTCCTTGAATTTGGTAATAACCTGTCAAGGGCCCTGGAAAACTCCTTAAATATATAAAGGTATATGAATCTCCTGGAAAACTCCTTAAATTTTAGTATTATTGGTTCATGATGCCCTTTTAATGTTAATAATATTTATTTAGAATCTTCCGTAGTCGCCAATCTAGCGACAAATTATGTCTACCACATACAGAGCATTTATAATGAAACAGACTATAGTTGGGGTATGCAGTAACACTGGAAATCCCCAATCTATTATTGTATATTTTTACCAGGAAGAAGTTAAATTATGGGATATCTTTTGTGTTTTACACACGTGCGTGAAGCGTGAAAATTGTGTCAAATTCTTTTGTCAATAACAATGCCCGGTGGGAATTGTATTTTTAATCTGGATTGGCTAACAAAGGATCAATACAAACTATGGGTTCAGCGTCATGGTTCAGATAAACATCGTGCGTATTGTGTCCTTTGCAAAAGTTCGTTTGATGTAGCGAATATGGGTGAATCGGCGTTGGTCAGCCACACCAAATCAAAAAAGCACAGGACAGCCAGTGGCGGACAGACTTCATCGCAGACGCTTGCCAACTTTAATTTTCAAATGCCAGCATCTTCAGCAAATAACAGTACCACTCCTTCTACAAGCAATGCTAGTATGACAAATCAAAATGTACCCACGCAGCAGTCGCAATTGCCTATTTCCGCGGCAGCAGCTAAAACCGATACACTGACGGCAGAGATACTGTGGTGTATGAAAATGATTGATGACAATTACTCGTACCGGTCATCTGAAAAGACAAACAAGTTATTCCAAAAAATGTTTTCAGATAGTCAGGTGGCTAAAACATTTGCATTTGGAGAATCCAAGAGTAAATATTTAACCTGTTTTGGCATTGCACCTTATTTGTCAGGCTTACTGAAGGATGTTATAAATAAGGAGTCTGTGTTCGTGTTGTTATTTGACGAAAGCCTAAACAAGAAACTACAGGATAAACAATTGGATGTCCATGTAAGATACTGGAGGGGTGACCACGTGGTGACACGTTATATTGGCACTGAATTTATGGGTCATGCAACTGCTCAAGATTTAGTTGACAAATTTAATTCGTGCATTAAAGACTTGCAATTAAAAAATTTAATTCAGATATCAATGGACGGGCCTAATGCCACATAATATAATGGTAGACATAGTAAGGTATGGTTATAGTATAACATACAAGATTGCAAAGTTGTCTCTTTTTGACTATTATATAAGGGCCCAGAGGTCTAACTGCAACAACTAAAACAGGCTGTGTTATTACCCTTTCGGTTTAGTATAACATTACACCTAAAACATTGTAAGTGACAACAAAAATATATGGTACCTTAGTATTAGTATTGACTCCTTGAATTTTCCTCATAACTCCTGGAAAACTCCTGGAAAACTCCTTGAATTTAGCTTTGTCTCAGGTGTGGGAACCATGCTTTGCAGTCTGGTGGGCGACCACACAGTCATTGACTGTCTTGTTCATTCTACGGCCAATACATTCCATCCAAATCCTTGTTGAGCACTCGTGAGTGGAAGCACAATGGTGCTGATACTTTAAAGATGAAAAAAATTCTATACATTGCACTATTTTAATTATTGTTGACTTTGCTAAATTTTTGCTAATTTTGAAGATGGCCATTTTGGATTTTCAGGGTCAAGAGCTCCTTGAAGGTCAATCCCGTCCTATAATGCTATAGAAAATATCAGAAATGATACCTGTATGTGGCATTAATGCATATATGTCATAGAAATTCTAATTGGGGTCTCAACTTTGAGATAAAAGTGCCGAACCCTAAAATTGGGGTTCAGGCCCTTAAAAATGGAATTTGGGCCCCTTTTATCAAAAATCGGTAGGCACCACTGAATTCCTCATCGAAAAGTACTCTGGAATCAGTATCAAACAGAAAGTGGTTGGATATTCCCTAAAGAGCCCAGTTGTGAGACCGACTATTAAAGTCACTGGGAGGTAAAACAATCATTTTAAAACCCCATTTCAACACCTGGACACGTTTTTGTCGAATTTTGACCATTTTTCGGAGAATGGCCCCCTATTTCAGAAATATCTGCCCCCTTCGATGTAGAAATAGCTAAATAGTAGATATACTGGTTACATCTTCATCTCAAGTGCCCAAATCTCTCTCAAATCTTAAAAAAATTATCTTCATAGGACATATGTGATTAAAACACCTACTAGTAGCAGCAACTGTTAAAAAGTGATGTCATATGACGTTGCTCACGCCATGACATCATGACATCACAACTGCTATGTGGCTGGAAAGTAGCTGTAATATAGCTGGATTTTGACAATTCATTGATATCATGTTAAACTGTTATAAATCAGATAAATCAATGATGTCATATGATGTTGCCTCATGTTGTGACGTCATGACATCACAACTGCAATGTGGCTGGAAAGTAGCTGTTATGAATAACTGTATTGTAGCTGTAATGTAGCTGGATTTTGACATGCATTGATATCATGCAAAACTGTTATAATGTAGATATATCAATTATTTAATACAGCTACCGATTATTTTACAGAATTACAGCTATTAGCCAGTTACACTGTAAAACAGTCATGAAACAGTTTATTCTAGCTGTCTATATATTGAATTTACATTTTTTTTTCTAAGTGAAAACAGATATTAGCCAGTTACACTGTAAACTAACTGTCTATTTAATCACCATAGAAAATAAACAGAGTTATAACAGTTATGAAACAGTTTATTCTATAATGTCTATTGAATTTACATTTATTTTCTAATTGGAAACAGCTATTAGCCAGTTTCACTGTAAACTAACTGTCTATTTAAATACCTTAATATCAAAGAAACAGAGTTAAAACAGTTATGAAACAGTTTATTCTGTAATGTCTATTGAATTTACTGGGTTTTTTTCAAAGTCAAAATAGTTACACTGTAAAATGACTGTAATTACAGCTACATCCCAGCTACACTTGACAGCCAAAAATTAGTTTCACTGTAATGTGACTGTAATGACAGCTATATCCCAGCTACACTTGACAGTCACAAAACAGTTACACTGTAATATGACTGTAATTACAGTTACATCCCAGCTAAACTTGACAGTCACAAAACAGTTACACTCTAATATGACTGTAATGACAGCTACATCCCAGCTACACTTGATAGTCACAAAAGAGTTACACTGTAATATGACTGTTATAACAGCTACATCCCAGCTTCTCTTGACAGCCACAAAACAGTTAAACTGTAATATGACTGTAATGGCAGCTACCTTACCGTTACTAATTCCAGTCATAAAACAGTTACACTGTAATATGACTGTCTGAACAGCCATGTTACAGTTATTGATTACAGCTAACTTACAGCTAAGCTGTTTTAAAAACAACAATACAGCTATAAAACAGCTTAGCTGTATTTTGACAGGTGGGGGGTTGTACCCGATGTGGCTGTATGGGCATTGATGATGTGTATGGATATAATGAGAGTAGCTACATGGTCATCTGTGTGTTGTTTATGTATACCGGTACATGGAGTGACTGTAAGCAGAGTTTCCGCTACTACGCCAGGCCGGCCGTCCAGCGGCCTCATTCCCCTCCCCGACCTTGACTTAATATTGCCCACAAAATAGCCATAGACTAGAGCCAGAAGCCGCCATCGCACGCCGCCACCAGCCATGTTGGCCACAAGCCACCGCCAGCCATATTATCTCTAACGCCAGCCACATGAAAAAAGCTCCGCCGCCGGAATTGTAAAACGGCTGAGCCGTGTGCATGGGCTTATATGTCAAGCACAACAGTACTGTGAATCGCAAAGAACTAAATCGCATTGCCTATACTCGCATGGACACGGTATGGTTGTTATATTATCAGAACACCCGGGCTATGTTGAATAGACTATTCCATTGCACGCTTTCATAGGTATACGGCTCAAACGTTGGTTTGAAATGAAATGAAAAATTTGAAATGTAACTTTTAAGGTTGCATGGGTGGAGGTCAGGTTACTAGGTTTTCAGATCTTTGCAACTTTCGATGAGGAATAATCAACAATAAGACATTTCGTACACGCAAAAAACACTTGAGTCGCAAAAACAATGACCGACGAGAAACTCTCTTATAGACCATTTTACAGATAGCGAGAATTATGCATGCTGGGAATGAAAGTATCCAAACAAAGCCATGTGCTTTACGGCCGCATACGTTTACTATGGGGGATTTAGGGTGGATCTATAAAACTAAACTAATTATAACTTTGTTATCTGTCATAGTTTACGCGTGAAATTTTAAACATATATCAGGGACATATATACCCCTTCCAGAATGTTCAAAAACATTTCCAGTTGCTAGTCGTATTTTTATTGATTTTATGCGACGAAATAATCCGAAAATTCAGAAATGGTTTGAAATTCCAAGTTAGACACCCCAATGAAGACCCTCCAACCACTTCCCTGTCGACAGGTCGCTTTTGAGTGCCGTATGAATGCTACAGTGTGTCTCTCAAAACGACTATAGGAATTAGGAAAAAACAAAATACCGTTAAACATTTTGGCTTGACCACTCAGCTAATCAAAAAGAATCATTCCATTGTGTTCAACATTACTGGGTTTACGGCAGTCGTTGGACTGGATGCGCGCGCAAGCAATTATGGGACTTTATACACTGTGTCTGTCTGTGGCGATATGGCTGGTTAACCCCAGTTCTGCTGTCAGTGTGAATATTCTGGATAAGTATGTTTGCATTGTTTGTAAAAGATAAATTAAATAACTCAACTATATCTAATATATTTTTCACCCCGCCCCATCCCTCGGGTTGAAACATTAAAATTTGTCCAACTCTTGCAAATTTTTAGATATAGAAAAACAATAGGCCTATTGTTATACCGTAGAAACTCGAATTTGGCTAACGCCCGTAGATGTTCCAAATTCCACCAGTACCAAACCTGGAAGTTACCTATATATACTTGTTCCTCAATAATCAACATCACATTAGTTTAAACATATTTTATTTTGACCATTATTGAGGTGGTCGCAAATGGAGATTGCATGCTTTTCTCTATGTCGCAATAAACATTGAATTGATTATCCAGGAGAAGAATTGATTATCCAGGAGAAATTCCATAATTGTAAGCGACGCAAAGCAAACTCGCTCACGAAGTCACATAAATTAATCGTGCAATTTGTTGGGACCTTCACCTGTTTAGGGCCTACAAGTGAAGTACATTATTAGGGAATACGTAGGCCTATTGGCTATGAGATATATATGATCATTTATTCCCCGTGTTATTTGTTCGACTTCATAATCCTCTAGCTATAAAACCGAATGTTGAAGTAGGCCTACATGTACCTGTTGGAAATTACAACCAATATTGTGTGTTAGAAATAGAATATAACACATTTGGAAAACACAGTCTGGTTCAGATGAGTGCTGCAAATATACTTAAATAAGGACAGGTTAGGACACAAATCTCCGCAGCTAAAGTCAGAGTTGCAAACATTTCTGGGTGTGACTATGTGCGGTATTGAAAACAATACACATTTATTTGGTAGGTCGGCTTAGACTTTGTTCCTTTAGAAAGTTGATGTATTTATTTTTAGATTTTTTATTGATTTTTCCAAACTTGGTCGTGTTGTAACTTTGATTCCAGAAAACAATTCTCAAAAATAAATTTATAGCAAAAAAGCCCAGCCGTGTAGACCATTTAATCACATTGCTGCTTTAGTGCCCATATAACTGCTTCATATTTTACTTTTGCTGGGGAGATTTGCATGGAAATTCCCATTCAAACATGGTCTCTTGAACTGCCCCTTAATAGCACTTGCTTTACGAGAATTCAGACATTGGCCACATCAAAACGCAGGTTTGAAATATGACATGGAAAATAGCATGAGTTGCCTTATACTATAAATTTGGTCTGGGGGGGGGGGGGGGACATTTATTTGGGACTTAATTTAATCTTCTGTTTATAAAAGTTTCATTATACGGAGTTTGAATTGTCCGATATTAACCAAATCCGAGATTTAGTAAATCAGAGAAATTATTATACAAAACTCAAATCACATCGTCGTTTTGATATCGGAGAAAACTCCGATGAAATCTGATAAAATCGGAGTTTTAACATCGTAGTTTTCATATCGGAGAAAAACTCTGATTTCATCGGAGTTTTGTTCAGTGTTCATCGGAATTTTCACCGGAATTGATCGGAGTTCTTGATCGGAGAAAAAACTCCAATCTGAGAAATTCCGATGATGGAGGGAGAAATTTCCGATTAAAAGCTCTGATCACCGACTGCTTACAAGTTGTGGTTGACACACGGAATTGACTATTCTGTCTTATAAATTTATTGGATACTAACATTTCTGATGCATATTGGTTAATTGTTACTATTTTAACCACTGAAATCACCAGAATTAATCAAATTTTTATGTCACAAACTTGACATCAAAATCGGCAAAAATTCACTATTCAGGTTTGAACCATTTTTTAAAAGTAAAATGGAACTATCTTTGGTATCAACTGTGTTTATTGTTTTGATATGTGCTATTAACTGTGTCACACTGAGGTATTTTAGACAATATTGCTGAAGATGGCTTGCAAAATGGCAACCAAATTTGGTAAAATGTTGATTTGTACCATATATTCCAAACATTATTCACTGCTGTCCAGAAAAGGTAGCAGATTGTGACTCACTTGGTTATTAAACATGCTACTTAGTCAACTAAATGTTCTATTCTGGTTGTCCCAGTACCTTAAGAGGCATGAAAAGTTAATTTAAGGGATGCATTATGGATTTTGCCGAAAACTTCTTTCGGGATTCTGTCCATGTTTTTTTAAACTGAAATGGGCAGTTGTATGGTAATTGATGAGGTATATACACCAGGAGTGACTATGGTCATGGGTTAACCAATACAGACAACCAACCAATACATGTAAGTGGGTGTCTGACAAGGTGACACATCTGTCCGCGTCAACGAAAATCACACCTAGTCCTCCGGAATGACAATAACAAGTCAGAATGGAGCACTGACTGCCTTTCCGTTTGTCAACATAAGTATAGTGAAATAAATAATGGCATACATATAATTTCCCCACACAATGAAGGTGGTACATTAAATGTATGGATGTCAAAAGAAAGGGGAGGATGTCTGTTAGGCATATTACAGAATATTCTAGGCTAAATATATGATGATCAAGGTCCCAATTTCTCGCAGACAATTTGATCCCCGTTCTAATGACATGAATGTTGAGGTGGAAGCTGGGTCCTGGAGCGGTCTAATGGAATTTTGAAAATAGTTTTAGAACGTACCCACAAAAATTTATGCCAAAAGTAGAGTTTAGACATTTTTGGAAATTACTCCCAATGAGTTGAAAAGATGCCAAAATGTTTGGATAATATCATCAGCAGTTTCAGATCGCTGACTATGTGCCATACTAAGCAAATGTCACATTAAGTTTCGACTCATTACCTGCAAGACGCGACCCCTTGTATATCTTGAGTGGCTATATGCCCATGATGTGGCCAATATGTATATAGTGAGTGCCAGTGTGGCACAATTAATGGTGACGTGAATTGGTATACAAGGAGTGAATGTCACTAAGCTATATGGCCATGTGTTGGGTGTATGGGCATACTGCATGTTCATGAATGTAGTGAATAGGTATACAGGTCGTGAATATATGGTCATGGGTGAGGTGTAGGAGTATACCTGGTGTGCCTGCATGTTTACTCATGGCTATATGGCCATGTGTTGGGTGTATGGACATACTAATGTGTGGATGTATAGTAGTGGGTGAGGTGTATGTGTATAAAGCGAGTGACATATGTTCATTTATGCGGTGTTCGTGTATATATGGAGTGACTGCATGGTCATGTGTGAGCTGCACTGGTGTACCTTTGGGTGACGATCGATTTCTTATCGCTATAACTCAAGGATATGTTAACCGATAGAGAGATCATATCAGAGTGTCTCCACCTTTAATAATTGCATTTGGTATGCAATAAGAAGGAAACGGTTTTCAATAGTTTATAAGTTAATAAATTTTGATGCTAATGGACCAGATTAGCCACATAATATGATCCCTCTCGGTTCCGTTCCAATGTTCTGCCCATTTCCGTTCAAAAACATAGACAGAATCCCAAAAGATGTTTTCGGCAAAAATCCCTTAAAATGATTTGTCATGCCTCATAATGTACTGGGACAAGCAGAATATAGCATTTTATATAGTTGTCAGTTGATTAAGTAGCATGTTTAATAACCAAGTGAGTCACAATTTTCAACATTTTCGGAACAGCTTAGAATAGTGTTCTGAATAAATGTGACAAATCAACTTTTTACCAAATTTGGTTGCCATTTTGCAAGCCATCTTGAGTAATTGTATCTATACCACCTCAGTGTCACATATTTAAGATAGACCAAAATAAAAAGCACATTTGATACCAAAGATAGTTCCATTTTACTTGAAAAAATGGTGCAAACCTGAAAAGTTTTGTTTTTTTGCTGATTTTGATGCAAAGTTTGTGAGAAAAAAAAATCCCATGATTCTGGTAATTTCACTGGTTAAAATAGTAAAAATTAATCAAGGTGCATCAGAAATGTTTAATATAGTGTTCAATGTATATAAGACAGAATAGTCACATTTATTCATCAACCACAACTTATAAGCGGTTGCACGGCACGCTGGTGCAATATTATCATTTTTAGTCGAGTTTATCAAAAACTCGACATGGTTTGGCGAGGGACGGTTGGTGGCGGGCGGACGGGCGGACCTAAAGAATGCCTTATAACTTTGACATTTGTGAATGGATTCAAAAAAATTTTGGTATGGCACTTGCTCCCAATGACTATTTACTGCCTGTAGAAAATGGGTCACGTCCGAACTTTTTTACAAGAGTTATCCATCTTGTATGGTTTTTAGTTAAGTTTTTCACCGATAGCGCGATAACTCGCGCAAATATTAACCAATTTCAACAATATTTGGTATATGAGACTCTTGCAACAATATCTCGGACGAGTTCGAAAACCAGGTTTGTCCGAATTATTTTCGCGGAGTTATGGGCCTTAGTTTGTCTATTTTTAGCAATTTTATCACCGATAGCGCGATAACTCGATGAAATATTAACCGATTTCAACAATATTTGGTATATGAGTCTCCTGCAACAATATCTCGGACGAGTTCGAAAACCAGGTTTGTCCAAAAAAAATTCGCGGAGTTATGGGCCTTAGTTTGTCTATTTTTAGCAATTTTATCACCGATAGCGCGATAACTCGATGAAATATTAACCGATTTCAACAATATTTGGTATATGAGTCTCCTGCAACAATATCTCGGACGAGTTCGAAAACCAGGTTTGTCCAAATGTTTTTCGCGGAGTTGTGGGTCTTAGTTTGTCTATTTTTAGCAATTTTATCACCATTAGCGCGATAACTCGATGAAATATTAAGCGATTTAAACAATATTTGGTATATAAGTCTCTTGCAACAATATCTCGGACGAGTTCAAAAACTGGGTTTGTCCGAAAAAAAATTCCGGAGTTATGGGTCTTAAACTGTCTATTTTAATAACAATTTTATCACTGTTAGTGCGATAACTCAATGAAATATTAACAGATTCAATTGATATTTGATATATAGGTCTATTGCAATAATATACCACCGTCCGACTTTTTTCCCTGAAGTTGTGCACCTTATTGGCAGAAGTTTGGTTGGACTGCCAAAAAACTCGACAAAAGCATCTTAGATGCGTACCCCTTGTTCATATTTTGGCCGCCATTTTTAACAAAAGTGACAATTTTGACACCATTGAGTCGTAATATCCATAAGAAATAGAATGCACCACTTACATTGCACAGTCCTTCCAATTTCTTGATGAAATATGACTATAATCCCAATGGTGATTTTTGTGTGAAATGTTATACCGCGTTCTGTAAACTCGATTTTTTGAATGATCGGAAGAGGTGGGGACCCCACTGATGGCATATTTTATTTCCCCAATGGCCAGTTAACATGCTAAATACAAAACAAAGTTACAATTCTCAACCAGTTCCAAACAGCAGAAACTTATCTTAACCCTTATTCCAACGTATCGTCTTTTGTTGTAGCGTCCGTATCGTCTTTTGACATCTTTTGTTGTAGCGTCCGTATCGTCTTTTGACGTCTGAAATTTTTGCGTTTTCAACACTCGTATTTGAGACTCGAATAAAGAGTAATAATGACGATTTACATTGATTGTGTTTTGTTCTGCTGGTGGTTAAGATCATGAAGGGCACATATTAAATCCTTTCTTCCTTTGCTAGGCTTTAGATTTGCAAAATGTTTACTTAGAATACTGTTTTGGCCGACAAAATGAAAACAAACGAAATAGAAACACGTGGTTTCGACGAAAACGAAAGTTGTTATCAGAGACGCTTCCTTGTTGATTGCGTTATGCGTGGCCGCGAGGGTAATCTATGTAAAATATGACAATTTGAAATTGATATTTATATTGGATTATGTATTATTTCTTAAGTGGTGATTTTATATTTCGAAATAGTGCAATATGAACATTTTCCCCAGCCGTAATTAAATCGGCCACAGCTAAGCAAAATATCAGCGTGACAGTTGCGGAACTGGCCATTGGGATGTTTTTCCTGTCGAGTTCCATTATGATTGTCACTTCACCCGTGAAAAAAGATTTTTATAATAATATTTTTTTTAATGGACTATTAAACATCATAATGCAGGCACGTATTTCCACCTTGCCTTCCTAAATATTAAAAAAAGTAGACATAGAGTATGTTCTCAGTCTCGTATTGGCTGACAAAATGAAAAAAAACGAAACAGAAACACGTGGTTCACTGGTAGCGAATTTTCGACGAAGACGAAATTTGATCAATATTTAATGTAGGTGAACTTCTCCACAAACCAAATGTTGGGAAACATATTCATTTAGTGTCACAATTGTTGTTTAATTTGAGAACTCGAACATTGCAATTCCAAATTGATGACTCAAAGTGGATCTTTCTGCTTTTATTGCACAAATTTACTCTGCGAAATCAGGTTATGTCGGAGCATCGGAATATTATTTCCGGTTGTAATGTAACTACGGACGCGGCGGGATTCTGAACACATAATTAAAACTTTTAAAAATATATTATCTACAAATTTAGTATAATAAATTGATGAGATATTACTTTTATATATCCATCTGTTCAAGATTTCAAATATACCGCGCAAAAGACCATCGACCCTGATCGATCGAGAAAGAAATCAATAAAAAAAAGTCAATATCTCCTGGTTTGACATCAAGCAATGCGGGTGCTTCTAAATAAAGGCGAGTTTACAGTTGACATGCAGATATCTCAAATTCATCTTGGGAAACTTCTTTGCGTGTATGCATATATAATTACCGAGTATAAAGTAATAAGGTACTTATATCAACGCAATGTCGATAAAACAAAGAATATCCCAAGCGACACATTCGAGCACCTGCTGGCGACGTCTCAAGTTAGCCCACTGCCATTTCGAACAATTCGCGCTCGTTTTCTGTCATCTAATTAGCATCAATGGGGAAACTCCACCCCTAAACTTGAGCCAATGAAATCAGTTCAAACTTCTAATCATTGATGTCATTGGTTGTCAATGAAAACATTCTTAGAATCAACAAAAAGTGACCTTTGAACATGTGGTTTTTGCACGAAAATTTACAAACTTTCACAAAGCAACGTGACGTAATTGCTAATAATTTGCGCTTTTATCGGAAGTCTTTTTACAACTTTTGTCAAATCATGGTTTATATGATTAATGCACATCAAATATAAAGACATTTGGTTTAATTATTTTATTTATAATACGCTTTTTTGTTTTCAAAAATCATGAATTATTTTTTTTTCAATCAGGACACGAATCCGTGGGTAAACAAACTTGAAGGACATACTCGCATAGGCATACCATAAATTTGCATAAAATGTCATTTTTGACTCACATGTGTGATAAAATGAAGATAAACGGTTGTTTATATGCACAATATTTAGTTTGTCTATTGGTTTATGTTTCCATTATCTTATTCACAGATGACACTTAAGTGAAAGCATGTTTGTTGTTGCATATTGGATGATACACATGGCACATATACCTGTGGCCAGTATGGGGAAACACCCAATGATATTATAACGTCAAATTCCTGTTGGCTAACGTAATTACCTTCATACCTGGTGACGTTGGCTATATGACGTGGTTTAACTACATGTGCTGTTGGGAAAAGGGTTAAAGATATCAGTAAAAAACGTACCATTTTCCACTTTCGGTCGCCATTTTGGCTACCATCTTGGGCTGTGAGTTCTAATTTTGACATAAAAAGGTGGCGTTATGTCTTAGCTTTACAAATATATACATATGACAAAATATTATCTCTATATAAATTGCATCAAATTGCAGCAAACTAACTTAACGGAAAATGGCAGCCATGTTGGACGCCATCTTGAATTACCAAAATTTCTAAAAGCCGATTTTGGATATGTTTATAGAGGTTATCTTCCTCTTCAAAATGATATATAAACCAACTTTAATAGTACTAATTTATTCTAGGTTGACCCTAAAATTTGAGTTTATCGACCAGACTAATATGGCCATTGGTGAGGTGCACATGTATACCTGGATTGTCTATGTGGTCATTGTTGTTTATCTTGAATGCCTATTTGGCCATGGGTGTGGATAATAGGTATACAGGGGGTGACCATATGGCCAATGATGAGGTGAATGGGTATACAAGGATTGACTTATGATCATGAATGTGGTGAATATGTATACAGGGAGTGTCTATATGGTTATGGGTCATGTGTAGGAGTATACTCGGTGTGACTCATGGCTGTATGGTCATTTGTGGTGTGTATGGGAATAACCAAGTATGGGCTGTATGGTCATGGGTCAGGTGTATGTGTATCAGTGGGTGACTATATTGTCATTTGTGTGGTGTTTATTTTAGTTATTTTTTTTATAATAATTTTTATTGAAATCAAAACAAGCATAGTTTTACATTTATTATACAGTTTAGAAAACAAAAACAAAAAACATAACATAAAAAAAACAGAGACAATCATATTTTAAAGCCAAAGAGGGGATGTCGGTATAGCATGTTTAATTTAGTTTTTTGTAGGGAGAGGTTTCCCTTTATGAAAAGTGAGAGAGAAGAGAGAGAAAAAGTGTATAGTTTAAGTTTGTTTTGTAAATTAATGTCATGTGGCATAATAGTTAAGTAGTGTTTGAGTCAGTGCTTTAATGTATTATCAATGTGTGGTACAGGTTAGTTGATTGCTTTTACGGTATTGGCTTTTTTATACGTATGAATAGAAGTATACTACAATAATCTTTATTATGCCCCCAACTTGAAGTCGGCGGGTATATAGTCGACGTCCGTACGTACGTCCATCTGTACAAACATTTTGCATTATTGTTCAACAACCGCTGGGCAGAAAGTTTAGCTGATATTTGGTATGGTGATAGAGCAGCATGGGGGAACAGCTACATGCATAGCGCGGGTTTCGTCCACCCATTTTCACCAGAGTTATGGCCCTTTTTTTACTTAGAAAATTTAATTTTGTCCATCCGTACAAACATTATGCATTATTGTTCAGCAACCGCTGGGCAGATTTAGCTGATATTTGGTATGGTGATAGAGCAGCATGGGGGAACAGCTACATGCATAGCGCGGGTTTCGTCCACCCATTTTCACCAGAGTTATGGCCCTTTTTTTACTTAGAAAATTCAATTTTTCTCTTGTTTTTTGGGGTTTCCAGATGATAGCGTGAGCTTTGGTGGTACGATTGCAAATCCCGTATTTTTGTGGATCAGTTATATGAATTTGGGTATGATCTGATGATTTTTGCCAGAGTTATGTCCCTTTATTCAACTTCGAAAATTTGAATTTTCACTTGTTTTTGGGTTTCCGGATCGCTTGTTTTGTGGTTTTTAGTCAACATTTCTGTACGAACTTCTTTTGGAATGGTCATATAGACCTCCTCGGATATCCGCAGTTTCGTCCATGCTTAATCCAAATTGCTACGGTCGGGGCAAATGCCACGCGACAGCGTACCTCTTGTTAAAAAGTGCCAACGTGATATAAGGTGTCAATAAACATTTGTATATCATTCATGATAATAATTATTCTACTTCAGGCAGTGACTTCGCAATGTAGTCGTTGTTTTAACAGGAACATGTCCCAAGTACTGCACAATGAACATGTTCCGTGATATAAGTATTCAAAATAGATACGTTTATAGGTTAATATACAATATTCTTGTGTATGTAATTCAATTTAATTTAATTTTAATTTATTTTTATTTTTTAATTTTGCGGCATGTTTTACTCAAGTAACAAGGTTGATCCAGGATAACCAGCGGTTGTGAAATAATTTGTACTGACAGCAAGTATAAAACGCAAGTTTTTCTGAAGCATAATATGTTTTTAGTTCCTGTTGTATGCTCTCCATTGTTGGAAGTTTTCCCATCATTTTTTATCTATAAATATTAAATTTGATTAATAATAATAAGAAGCTAAGAAGTTTGTCTTCTGGAATATCGCGTTTAGTTCCAAGCAGAATCATAGATGCATTTAAATTTAACCGCGTTGCCGTTTCTCTTAATATCCAGTTTTGTATTTGCTGCCATAATTTATTTATTATCTCGCATTCCCAAAATATGTGTTTAATAGTTTCATTTTCGCTTCCACAGAAAGTGCATGCATCGTTATCAATTAGTTTCATTTTTTTCATTAACGACTTAGTTCCCAGATTTCTAGTATTAATACAGTATTGAAACCATCGGTATTTCATACTTGTGCAACATTTGAAAGGATTTTCTAAGATTCTTGACTACTCATCATCCCCCATTGTTTCCATCAGTTCTGATGACCATTTTACTTTATATTTATGGGAAATAGTTTCGTTGTTAGTAAATATACTATATGTATCTTTCATTTCCATATTAGATATCGTGAATAATTGAAAAGGCATAATAAGTCGTGGTAGAGGTTTAGAATGGCCCGCTTTCTATGCGTTCGTTAAGAAACTTTTTACATGTCTGAATATTCTATTTTACGATAAAGAGTCTATTTTAATTTGATATTTTCGTTCGTATTCTTCTCTTGTTAGTAAAACTCCATCGTCATTTATTATATCGTTGACCAGATAAATGCCCTTCTTTTCTAATCCGCTACATTGTATTGTTTTCCCATTCAAACTAATGACAGCACTGCGATGGGTTTGCGGGAGATATTATGGTGCAAAATTTGGCCCATGATTCTATTAATACTTCTATTCAGAAAGGATCGGAAATATTCTTAATGTAGTTTCTTAGTTGTTTTGGGCTTGATAGATACCATTTTTCAGGTAGATGTTGATTATTTGCAGTAAAAATATTCGCCCAGTTACATAATTTCATTGAACACATAAAATTCCCTTTGTCAACCATTTTACACACACCAACTGAGTATGACCCTTGTAGTTGCTTTCTGGAGATTCTGTCCACTTTGCTGTTCCAAATAAAGTTATATAGTTTTGTGGTTAAAGATTTAATGAATTCACCATTGGGATTTGGAATTGTTTGAAAAAGGAAAGATAATTTTGATAAAATTAGTGACTTAAATTTATAACAGTAATACGACCAAGAGGAGTTAAGTTCCGTTTAGACCACAAATTTAGCATATTGTCTATCTTAACCATGTAGTTGTTACATAATTATTGATAAACATATTGTGTTCCTTCAGACAGAATGTAATGCCTAAAGCTAGTAATCTGAAAGAAGTTGGATTCCACTAAATTTTCCATCTATCGCATATGACTTCAGTACAATCATGCTTACTACCAATCCACACCGCAAACGTATTGTTATAATTAACTTTTAAACCCGAAACCTTTCTAGCAACTGAAATGTACTGTCAAGAGACAGGGGATCGCCATCTAAAAGCAGAGTTGAGTCATTCGCGTATTGTGTTATCTTGAATTCCGCATCACCAATTTTGATGCCCTTAATAGTTTTGCAATTCCTTACAGACAGACTTAATATTTCTGCACATAATAAAAATATATACGGAGATATTGGATCCCCTTGGCAACAGCCTCTCTGGATTCAAAACGCTGGAGATATGTTTCCATTAATATTCAAATTTGAATTGATACCATTGTATAATGTTTGGATATAGCTGATAAATTCTAGGCTGAATTTGAAAAACTTTAGCACACTTGACATGAATGACCAAGAAATTTAATCAACGCTTTCTCAAGGTCTAAAAGAAGCAAAAGGCCTGGAATATTCTTTTCTCTGGTAAAATTGATCACATCTGAAATTAATCTAATATTTTCTCCATGAAACCTTTTTGATCTTCTTGTATAACTTGTGGTAAAACGGTCTTTAGACGATTTGCCAACACACCAGATATAATTTTATAACTAACATTTAGTAAGGAAATTGGTCTCCAGTTTGATAAAAATTGTCGAGGTTTATTGTCTTTTGGTATCAAAGTGACCACTCCATGTTTTTGTGATGATAATTTACTGTTGGATAAACCATAATTTAGAGAACGTATCAAGTAGATTCCAATATTTTTCCAAAACATTTTATAAAATTCAACTGTAAACCCAGATGAGTCTGGACTTTTGTTATTTTTCATTGTCTTTAAGTAAGATAAAGTTTCAGAATATGTAATAGGCTGTTCCAATTGACTAGCCGCGTTACTGGAAATATGATTTGAAATCAGGTTTTCATTTTAATACTGGATCAATGAATTTTTTAATATCCTGTATTGTTACTACTTCGTTTCTAGTTTGTATAACTGTTCGTAATATTTGCTGGCTTTTAATAATATATCATCCTGCGTTGAAACGATTTTTCCATTAGATGTTTTTAATTTCTTTATCGCTTTATTTATGTAAATGTCTCTGTTCTGAGTTTTAAAAATATTTACTAGGTTTTTCGCCTTCACTAAGCCATTTCGCTCGTGAACTTGCCAACATACCTTCTAATTTGTTTTTTTTCGAATTTCTTCCAATTTTTTCTTGCATTGTTCAATGTGCATTTCCATTTGCGTTGTCATCTCATTTAGTTGTTCATGTTTTTCTATTTCAGCCCTCAAAGTTCCTTCTTCTTTGTTTCTATGTTTATTAAGTTTAGCACTGAACGAGATTGTAGTTTTTCTTATTTCCATCAAATGAGTTTCAAAAAACAGTTGATCACTTATTTCCAAATTATTGTTTTCTCCATTATTTTCAGTTTTAATGGCATATTGGTTTACAGTTTTTTCAATAACTATATTTATTTATATAATATATTCTGCATTTTTGAGTAGAGAATTGTTAAATTTCCAGTAACCCCGGCCGCATTTGGTCTCGTTTTATATAATAAATTGATTTCCAGCCAGGTAATAGAGTGGTCAGTTCGATATCCAGGTTCGATACCTGTTTTGTCAATTAGAGATAAAATATGTTTTGACACAAGAAAATAGTCCAGTCTGGCTTGTTTAACAGGTGTCTTTTTTCGCCACGTGTAACGTTTAATGTTCTGATTGAGTAATCTCCATACGTCGACTAAACTCCATTCTTCAATTACATGTAAATAGTTATATGAATCAAGTTCCTGATTGGGTACAATATTAAAATCACCACATATAATGTAATTGGCATCATCTTTCTCTTTAAGATATGTGTTTAAATCAACATAAAAATTTGGAGTTATCAATATAAATTCTGTACCATTAATAGTAACTTCTATCGCCAAAAAGTTACTGTTATCTCATTTCACATTTTGAATTTTACTTTCAAAAGTATTCCTTCAAAATATGGCCACACCGCAAGATGACGTGTGTTATAGTTGCAAAAATGGCATTCATAACCCCATTCTGATCTAATAAAATTCTCCTGTTTTGAATCAAAATGAGTATCTTGTAAACATAATATATCGACATTTTTACTTTTTAAGTACTCAAAAACATCTCTTCGTTTGTGGCGATCTCCCAGACCTTGACAGTTCATTGACATAATTTTAATTGACATAAAGTTTTAAACGTTTGACATATGACACTGACCATGAAACTTGAAAATTGTAATTCACAAAGATTAAACAGATTATAGATGGGTTAAAAGCGAAAGCAGACAGATTGAAAGATAAAGGATAGAATAGAGTATATTGTAGAATCATACTACCAGTTAATATGATCGGGAATATTTCAAGAAACTTGTGCGATGTTTATATATGTAGGGAGTGACTGTGTGGTAATGGGTGGCTATCGCTTTCCTCGATTGTACATAAACACCATCAAGATGGAGAACTCTCTGACATTACCTCTCATATTGATTAACATATCCTTGAGTTATTGTGGAAAGCGATAGAAAACCAAGGTTTCACCACAAATAACCATACAGCTACGAGTCACCATGCAGGAACACCAGGTATACTCAGAACATAGTCACTCCTTGTATACCAATTCACCTCACCATTGACCATACAGTCACTACCTCTACTTTTTCGCCATACCAATAGTCATATAATCGCACGATATATACATATACAGCCAATCCATGACCATAGATTCAATCCAGGCCAAAATACAGCTACATTAATACAGTTAGGAATTAGTTACTTTCCAGCAATATTACAGCTGGAGTGACAGTTATCTTTAATACAGTGTGTGTGCCAGAAAAAGTCTTTTCTGTCTGGAAAAAGTTACAGCCATGTTACAGCTAAACTGTTTCTTAGCTGTAATATGTTAAGATACCTTTCAATGCAAAATTGCCCTAATTGATACGAATATTAATTAGCGAACAAAATTCCAGCTATATTACAGCTTGAACACAGTCAATTTACAGCCGTTTCAAAAATGCATAATGAGCTCTGTCTAATCTCATGAATATGCAAATTACTATTTTCTTGAACTCCAAAAAACTGTTTCATACTATAGCTGTAATGTAACTGTTTTATAGCTGTATTCAGAAAGTCACGAATATCAAGCTTATGATTTATGGCTGTTTTATAGCTGCATTTTAGCTGTAAGATAACTGTTTTGTGGCTGTCTTCAAAATGTTATGCAAATGTCAAATGAGATATAAATCAGCAGTGCTGTTTCATATCTTATTTAATGAAAATCATGACTGTTTTATAGCTGTAAAGTAGCTGCTTTATAGCTGTAATCAGGACCATTTTATATATTGTATCAATCATGGGTGTTTTATAGCTGTAAAGTAGCTGCTTTATAGCTGTAATCACAACCCTTTGATATCATGGCTGCTTTATAGCTGTTATATAGCATATGAATCATAGCTGCTTTGTAGCTGTAATGTAGCTGTTTTATAGCTGCTATAAGGACCCTATGATATATAGCTTATGAATCATAGCTGCTTTGTAGCTGTAATGTAGCTGTTTTATAGCTGCTATAAGGACCCTATGATATATAGCTTATGAATCATAGCTGCTTTGTAGCTGTAAAATAGCTGCTTTATAGCTGTAATCAGGTCCCCAGGATATATAGCATATGAATCATAGCTGCTTTGTAGCTGTATAAAAGTCGCTGTAAAGTAACTGCAATCAAGACCCTTTGATATATACAATATGAATATGGCTGCTTTATAGCAGTTATCTTTACCCTATGGTGGAATATATAGCAATCATATATGTGGAGTCGGCTCTGCCCTGTAATGTAATCTGCAACCACTTTATAAAAGCTGTATTCTCTAGACATTGTGAAATGCTACGATATGAATGAGAGCTTTTCCACACAACATGTGACATGTATGATTATGGGGCGTACAGAATGTACCCGATGGCTTGACTTAACTTTATCTGAAGAATTGATCTCAACGAACACAATCAATGTTTCATTTCAGCTATTGAGTTTCTGAATTGAAGTAGTTTCTTGGTAGAAGTCTATGTGAAATGTTATTGTGGTATCATCCATATTTCTCATATCTGTTCAACGATGTCCAGACACCTGAAAATGGAGAGAGAATTTTTGAAAAAGTATCATGAAATCAGGAGTAGGTTGAATTTGAGTGAACTGATCAAATTATCATCCTGCACCATTGTTAAAAGCATGATTGAAGAAGCCTCCATACAAAATCTGAGACAAACTTCCTTTCCTACACACTTTAAAGAGATCTTTCCCAACAATCCCATGAAATTTGAACAGCACTTTCTTTCTCAGGCACTTGACAAGATATATTGAAAGGTTGCAAATCCTAATCAACAATTCGTGCAATTTAGTAATGAATAACTGTATTGTAGCTGTAATATAGCTGGATTTTGACATGCATTGATATCATGCTAAACTGTTATAATGCAGATATATCAATTATTTAACACAGCTACCGATTATTTTACAGAATTTTAAAGTGGAAACAGCTATTAGCCAGTTACACTGTAAAACAGTTATGAAACAGTTTATTCTATACTGTCTAGTGAATTTACAACAGCTATTAGCCAGTTACACATTAAAACTAACTGTCTATTTAATCACCATAGAAATTAAACAGAGTTAACCCTTTCAGTGCCAAGTCCGATTTTTGTATCAACCCATATTTCCTGGATCATTTTTCAACTTTATTGATTATAATAATGTGATACATTGATGGAAAGAGCTTAATGTATCACATTATTTTATACCATAATTGGCTATGCTATTGTGTGTATAACAGCTATTTTGTAAATTACATCTTTACACCCTACTGTGGGTATAAAGATTCCTACTATTGGTATAAATTTCTACTGTTGTGTAAATGTTTCAACGGCACTTTATGGGTTTAGCATTTATACCCATAGTAGAATGACACGGCAGTTGACCTCCGGTGGCCTCGCTGTCGAAATTTAGCCCAATTTTTCATCACGCCCGCTTCGAAGTAAATACACAATTTTTCCGACTGAAAACACTCTGAAATGCGATAAATGGTTTAACACAGATATACATACTATCAAATTCCATATACTGTGTTTACTTGTCGAAAAATGACAGATTAACATTAGTTTAACGATGTTTTATGCTAGCTGCACCGACAAAGTACACATTTTATCTAGGTTGGCGACAGCTGTTGAATATGTAAACAAAAAGAGACGCACATGTTCGTCAGCCTTCCGCGTTTAAAGTGAACGACGGCTTACACTTTTACAACAACGTAGATTGTTAAAGGAATTACTTTGTCAAAAAAAAAAAAAATTTTATCGTCATAATACTAATAATATATGTCTAACAGACCCATTTCACCAAGAAAATTCAAAATCGAGCAGATAGTATTTTTATTATTATGATATTTAAAAAATCGCGCAAATATCCGAAGTGTAAATCACGTGAGTGCAATCACATGACCACAACGCAGTCACATGACCGATCATCTGCATCGACGTTAATACCGGTGACAGCGGTGGGTGGAGCTTAAAATAATTCCGCCAATCGCGTAACGAGTTGATAAATTACGTATAAAATATTGCAGTCGGCGGTTAATTAGCTAGGCCTTTACGATAAATAGCGATCACGGAATAAAACTGTTTGAATGTGCTGAATTATGAACTGGATTTGCTAGAATGTTGGATTATATAACGAATAATGATGGCTAAAATGCACTTTGAGGCGATAAAAGTTGTGCGAAATGAGATTAATTTATGCAGCCCTATAAAATGCAATGAGCGAGCGGAATTTCGTGCGAAATTAATTTAACTGTTTCTGAAAGAATACAAGTTAGGCCATATAGCTTCTTCTTCGTTGTATGGTACCAATTTCGGAAGCTAGTTCACACACTAGTGTCATCCCATTGTGCGCTATAGAAGTACAATTAAACACAAATGGGGTGTGATTAAAAAGGTGGTGGTTATTATACTAGTACATGTACCATGATGGCTTATATTCGTCATAATAATGTTCCTGTCTGTTTCTTCACACGAAGTGCACGACTGTGAACAGCTTGATAAAATCCTTCCAGTCAAGATCGATAAGTGCGTAAACAAAATAATTCACTCGAATACACAACAGAATGTCGAAACTACAATAATTATTAATTAGGCTGCAGTTTGGTATAACAACATTTTTTTTAATTGTTTTATTTTACGTTTTGATGCAGATATTGACTTTCTAGAGAGGATTTATTTTTAATTGTTAGCCTAGAAAAAATCCAATGATTGCCTCTAATAAAGAGCGTCCATGTTTTCATTGTGGTATAGACAATAAAGAGCGTTCTCAATTATGAATGTGCTCTATTTCGATATGTCATGGGTGATTTTGTATGGTGTTGTGACATTTAAATATAAAGAGCGTCCATGCTTCCGTCTCCCAAAAGTGGTAGACAATAAAGAGCGTTCTAAATTACGCACTGTGTTGTCTTTTTGGAGGTACTTAATAATGGATCGCTAGCCCTTCCACAACTGAACACACTACATCTACTTGGCATATATTGAGATGGCAGATACTCGGGATATTTATATCGAAAGTAAAACAACAACAAAAAACACAAAACAAACGAGAGGCCGATCACGATCGGCAGATGTTTAACCCATCCCTTGGCGATAATTAATTGCTATGATCAGAACCATAATCTAGAGTTTTGATGTTGAAGTATAGAGTATGCTGTACTAAAATAGTATAGACAAATGTACATCATAACACAAATTATTTGAATTTATGGGTCAAAAGAGAAGGGTTAATATAACATCAAAACTATAGCCGTCACCACTTCCATATTGTAAGCAGTTCTATTTCTGTTGTTGCAATTTGCAATGTCAGATATCGAAATAATATAGTTATATAATAATGGAAAAGGTTAAATGACATGGAATGGGTAAATCATGTCGAGTTAACTGTGACTAAATCCAGAGCCATCTGAATCGCACTGGGTTATTGCATACCGGCCGCTAGCGTTAGTTAATTAAACAGCGCTGTCTAATTAACTAAGTGACAGTGACAACACAGCTCGTATGTTTACCCTTTAAGGCTTGTTATACTAATTAATTTGCAGTCAGCTGCTTAGATATGTCTTCATAAGCAATGTATATCACGTTTCAAATTTAATTTTTTCAATTTTAAAATTTTTTTTTTTTTTTTTTTTTTTTTTTTTTTTTTTACATTTTTAGATCCTCAGTCCAGCCTAATATACACCATAAAACTGTCTTTTTCATTGCAAGTTTATAATTTTAAATTTTAAATTCAAAGTTTAACTTTAAAAAATGTTTAATTTAATTTTTATGATTTTTTTAAAAACCGGAATCTGAAATGATAAATAAACGAAATTAAAAGTTTTAAAACCTAACTTACATTTAAAAAGGAAGACATGTAGCAAGACACTCTTTTTAGGTATGGTAATTGGTAGCAAGCTAATCTTCCGAAAATTTTCTGAGTTTTCTCCGCCTAAACTCAGCTATAATATTTTGGTCGGCATCTATGAACCGACAAAATAGGAACCAAACAAATATACCGTGCCAGTATAAGAAGTATTAAATAGTTTGCTGATATCCCAACCGCACCCACACCCAGGTCTGGTAAATTGAAAATAAATCAAAGTTCCCGTGGATATATTTTCGATTCGAAAACGGCTATATGTCGGGAGAATATAGCTTTATAATATCCAATAAATAGAATCATATGCTGTGACTTAATATTTCAAGATATAACGGTTTCAAAGTGAAACGTTCTGACAGCCGCGCGAGCCTTGTGTATAAGAAGTATTAAATAGTTTGCTGATGACTGAGAATATCCCAACCGCACCCACACCCAGGTCTGGTAAATTGAAAATAAATCAAAGTTCCCGTGGATATATTTTCGATTCGAAAACGGCTATATGTCGGGAGAATATAGCTTTATAATATCCAATAAATAGAATCATATGCTGTGACTTAATATTTCAAGATATAACGGTTTCAAAGTGAAACGTTCTGACAGCCGCGCGAGCCTTGTGTATAAGAAGTATTAAATAGTTTGCCGATGACTGTGAATATACCAACCGCACCCACACCCAGGTCTGGTAAATTGAAAATAAATCAAAGTTCCCGTGGATATATTTTCGATTCGAAAACGGCTATATGTCGGGAGAATATAGCTCTATAATATCCAATAAATAGAATCATATCCTGTGACTTAATATTTCAAGATATAACGGTTTCAAAGTGAAACGTTCTGACAGCCGCGCGAGCCTTGTGTATAAGAAGTATTAAATAGTTTGCCGATGACTGTGAATATCCCAACCACACCCACACCCAGGTCTGGTAAATTGAAAATAAATCAAAGTTCCTGTGGATATATTTTCGATTCGAAAACGGCTATATGTCGGGAGAATATAGCTCTATAATATCCAATAAATAGAATCATATGCTGTGACTTAATATTTCAAGATATAACGGTTTCAAAGTGAAACGTTCTGACAGCCGCGCGAGCCTTGTGTATAAGAAGTATTAAATAGTTTGCCGATGACTGTGAATATCCCAACCGCACCCACACTCAGGTCTGGTAAATTGAAAATAAATCAAAATTCCCGTGGATATATTTTCAATTGGAAAACGGCTATATGTCGGGAGAATATAGCTCTATAATATCCAATAAAGATATTCATATGGGCTGACTAAATATTTCACGATATAGTGGTTTCGGAGTGAAGCATTCTGGGCAGCCGCGCGAGCCTTTGGTATAATAAGTCTGTCCGCACCCACACCCAGCATTTCGTTCTCGCTCCATTAAAAAAGAAGTCCGTGTGACAGGCTAATTACCTTACGCCATGTTAAAAATAGCTTTACCAGGCCCAGTCCGTCGGCGGTAGATCAAAGGTTATGTCGCCGCAGTCTGCTGTCTGGCATGTGGGTAAGTTACGTAATCATGTGACACATCGAAAAATAAGCTGATACTATATATCGCATTTTTTTTATTTCATTAAACTTCAGCTTTTGACAAAAACGAAATGTACCAAGTGTATAATTGGAATCCGCGGTTGTGGTTTGAGACTTCAATGGCTCGAATCCGTTGATAAATACGGAAATTACCCATGTGCATGTATAAATAAAAATATAATCTACACCCGAAATTAGAAAGAACTGAATTCATACAATTAGCGATAAAAAATTGTTCATGCACGATCGTTTGCGCATTGTTTATAGGAAATACATGGTTTTGGGTTCCGTTTGCATTGAACGAACTGAAGCGTTAAATTGTCGTTTTGGAAACTAATTCAATTATATTTTGCTGATTTTCTAAAAAATATAATTCGTTTGATAACTTTGTTTTGCTGCGTCATAATTGTTTTTATCGTTTTATTGGCTAATTGCAATTCTGTTTTTCCTTTAAAAATAACAATACAATTTAACATTTTATACATCGAATAATAAACGGTGATTAATTTGCCAGGGTGCCCTGCCCATGCTCCCACAGGCTGAGATATGAAAGGAATATGGAGAGCTAATTAATTACTGGTTGTATGCTGGAGTCACCGTATGGTATAAAGCCAGTGCGGTTCACACCCAGGCGCTCTGCATTAGTGCTGGGAGTATATTTTAGTCACAGATAACTCGACATGGAGGTTAATATTTTACAAATCGATCAACTGATCAGTACCAAAAATGATAGGGTGTGAGAGGTGCTTTATCAAAAACCTGGAAATGAAAAATTAGAATGATTTATAAACAAGTTCAATCTAAAAAATATGTGTACCATACAATATATAAGTACACATAAAAATATCTGTAATTGTTCTCAACAGCATCAGTTTGCCCTACCAACATCATAGCAATTCAGCAGCCCCACAAACATAATAGCAAATTAGCAAGACAACTTGACAACAGGTCGTTTATATGATGGAATCAGATACCTAGGAGCACAATATATATTGAAAATGGGACTAATAGTGTCTGCTAGCCTTAACCTGTCAAAGTTGATAAATGAGCATCATAATACATGGGAGTGTTTAACAGGTGGTATCTGATATCACTAGCCTCCTGGGAGACCTTGCTCTTATAACATGTGGATTTTAGAAATTTTACATGTCCTGGGTAGGTTATGTTACACCCAGTGTACAAAGCATTGTTGGGATCACTCAGACCTTTATAAAGATAGCAGATGTAAGAACTGGATATCCAAATGAAAATAAATGAAGTGTCAATAAACCTTATTTTTATGTAATTTCTTTTTATTAAAGGGACACATTGGGAACCTTTTTATCAACTGATATCATAATCATCAATATCTAAATGAAAACATATGGAAGTGTCAATGACACATACATTTTTTTTTATTATTATAAAAGTTAAAACAAAAATTTAAAGAATTTATTTTTTTGTTAAATTTTTATTTTTATTTGAAACTCACATACCAAATTTGGTTCCAATCAGATGAAAAATGTTCGAGTTATGGCAGAATGCATCAATTCTAAGTCTAAAAAGGGCCATAACTCTGTAACAAAAACTCAGATCAAACCCAAATTCGAACTCGATCTGTATTTTGGACTGAGAAACCCATATAAATTTGGTCCCGATCGGATAGAAAATGTTTGAGTTATCGCATTACTCGTAAAGTGTCTACGGACAGACAGACGGACGAACGACGAGTGGTCAATCCGGACAACGACACTATGTTTACCATACTATGTTATGGGTAAACATAAAAACTAAAGCGCCTAAATAGAGTTAACATTATTCAGCACAGTGTTTATATAACATTTGGGCGCTTCTTATGTATGACCAGGTGAATGGGATCATCCGTCGCCCTTTATATTCACTTTGGGGCATTTTACAGTGCAAACAAGTTCGCGACTGACACTGATAAATAGTCACTGAGTGATTACAAATCACCGAGTGAATACGAGACAATCGAAGCACTACGGCCTTCTATTCAACAAAGCAGACACGTGGCAGCATGTTATTAATGGCTACAAAAATAACCATTCTAGGTGCTACTATTATTCACATAATTATTGTTTTCTATTCCAGATAAACGGCCAAAGCGTCCACACTATCTTCTTTAATTAGACAACACATTGAATAGCGACGTAATCTATACACAACACGCGCACATACCACTCCGCATATTAGTATCGGCTGACTTACGATTACGTCATCGTAGTCCGCATAATAAACTCCGGCTCCGAATCTGTGTTTTTAATTTGCTCTCCCACAACTATGTCACTCGTTGTTTAGTCACGGAAATCTCCGAATACCGGTGGTGGTATTATTTATTTATTTTACAGGTTATTTATTATGCGATCGGAATGGGACCATTTTAATCACAACAGGGAGGGCTTTCCGATTGCGTTTTGTAGTTTCTAGACCGAATAAATCCTTTAATGTTATCTGCAATGAGGGAAATCTGAATGTGTATTCATTATCATATCAGCTGACTGATGCCCTAGAAAGTGGGGGATCACCGAATTGCCTAGAAGTATGTATTGCTACGCGACATGACCCACATTCCTGATAGCTTAAAATATTTGGGTCACTCGTTGCGCATACATTATAGCAGTCACCAACAGAGTAGCAATACATTTACGAAGCGACCAAAGAATAATAATTATGGTCTAAACAAAATACAATAAGTTCATTGCTCCAATGATCAATTCATATACAATATACAAAATAAAGTCACATTTCTCATCCAGTTCCAAACAGCATAAACTGATCTAGAAGATATAAGTAAAAAAACGTCATAATTTCAACTTCCGGTGGCCATTTTGGCAGCCATCTTGGATGGGGAGTTTCAATTTTGCCCCATTATAAAATGTGTCATTATGTCTTGGCTTCACGAAAATATATACATTTGTATACATTTTACTGCAGTTTCCCGCTATGATTTGCATCAAACTGACTTTATAGGGCCTAGTCTGAAAAACGGGGGCCATGACCACCGGTTACGTAGCGTTTTTCCGAAGACCCATAACTCCGAAGGTCCGATTCTCCGAAGGTCAGATTCTCCGACGCCCCGATTCTCCGAAAGCCCATAACTCCGAAGTCCCGATTCTCCGAAATCCCATAACTCCGAAGACCCATAACTCCGAAAGCCCATAACTCCGAAGGCCTATAACTCCGAACGCCCATAACTCCGAAGGTCTATAACTCCGAAGGTCCGATTCTCCGAAAGTCCGATTCTCCGGAGATCATGTTTTATCGCTTATTAAATAGTGTACAGTCCAGTGGCGGGGTCAATGGGGCCCTAGGGAAGACCGCCCCCAAAAAACATGTCAAATGTCATGTAAACGTCAGGAAATCCCTCCTAGGCATTCAAATATTCACAGTGTTCCTGCCCAGGGGAGCCCCCGGACCAACGATTGGGGGCGACCCCTCCCATGTATGCGCTCCCCAAATCAGGCCTTCGTGATATGCTTTCGGCATATCATATGCATGATATATCCCCCAGATATCCCCCACATATACTAATTAATGTGCACCCCTAAATGGGAACCCTGGCTCCGCCACTGGTGTGCACCGGGTATATTATAACGAAACGCTGCAAGAATGTCAGAGTAGCCTAACATGCACAGGGGCGACAAGTTCTTCCCCGTTCACCCCTGTACATTTTACTCTGGCATCTCATGGGCCAACGTAATGTTATAGTATCTGGTGTATAGTCAGTGGCGGGCCAGGATTCCCATTTAGGTGGGGGCAGTAGGAAAAGTTTGAATATTTTGATGCCCCATGAACGATTTCCGGGCGTTTACATGACATTGGACATGTTTTGGTAGGGGCCCATATTGTCTGAAATAGCAAGTAGAGGTTTAATGGGGGCAGTGGGAATTTTGGGACCCCTTGGCTTCACCACTGGACTGCATGTACACTATTTAGTAAACGATAATACCCAGATAAAACAAAATCTTCGGAGAATCGGACCTTCGGAGTTATGGGCCGTCGGAGAATCGGCCCTTCGGAGTTATAGGTTTTCGGAGTTATAGGTCTTCGGAGAATCGGCACTTCGGAGTTATGGGCTTTCGGAGAATCGGATCTTCGGAGTTATGGGCCGTCAGAGAATCGGGTCTTCAGAGTTGTGGGCAGTCGGAGAATCGGGTCTTCGGAGTTGTGGGCCGTCGGAGAATCGGGTCTTCGCAGTTGTGGGCCTTCGTAGTAATATGTCTTCGGAAAACCGGTCCGACACCATGACCACCATCTTGTCTGGAGTCTACACAGCCACTTTTTGTTCTTGTTAACATTGCTTAATGAGTGGGGTAAAGTTAAGTCCCAGGGGGTGCAAAGGTACCCCTATTTATAGCTCCCGTACTAGTATGTACCAGGCGACAGCTTAATAGACTGAGGTCAGATTCGAATATGGCTACAATCAACTACTTTTTACCAGAGTATAAATGTTCCTTTTCAACATAGAATTTGACAAAGAATTTTTTATTTTTTTTATCTTCATTTCGAAAATGCCAATTTCCCATAAACAAAACACACCTTTTTGGGTGATGTGTGGTTGGAAAGGTCTTTTATTTGTAGTCCCTATAGTCAGTGTGGACTGTTAGAGCAAGATTCGGGGTTTATAACGGATGGTCAATTCAGTATTTTGGTTCCTACCTGACCATGTTTGAATTTGCACCATGGGGTTTGCCAGCACTGACGGTGCAAGTTGCAACAAGCTTTATATCTTGATTTGTAGCACAAGCTATGTTTTGATGCTTTATTGCTTTGTGCTATTTTAAAGATTTTTTTATTAAATAGATTTCTTTCAACTGACATCATCCGATCACCATTTTTTTTTTGTAAAAAACAATGGAAATATTATTCTCAGAAACCGCTTGTTCTCTAGTTTTAATGTTTATAGATCACACTGTCAATTATAAGTTGGGCCATCTGTGAAAACATAGGATTGGACAAGTCAAATGTGATAAAATAGGTTGCTAGTTACTGATGCATACATAGTACGACCATGGGTCATGAGAAATTTATGGCTGCAACCATACACTTGGTCATGATACAATACAAATCTTGATACATGATAATGATATGATACATATCACGATACACTAAATTAGATTTCTCAATTGATTTACCACCTGAATTATCAGAACCATATTTCTAGAGGTTAATAGTTAGCCAGATGAGTCAAATACACATAATAGACATGTATTAAAGCTTGAGAGAACATTGCAGGTTTTGGTGACATTCTCATCTTCAGAAATTACTTTACATATTTTACTGTACATATCACGATGCACATAACACAATACGAGACAGGTATCATTGAAAGAAATTTATCATGATACATTGAATTCACGATGAATCATTACGTTTGTTAACCCATTCTTTAATGAATGGATTCTTCCATTTAGTTATAAGAGTATACAATGGAATGGTCTAATTCATCTGGAGGGATGTCTGGGAGATATAAGCAGACAATAGGCAGAAATAGATGATACAATAGCAGAAGTATTCATTAGTTGGAAATTGTTTTGATAACAAGTTCAACAAACATGGCTGCCAGTGGCCATCTTGGATTTTATTTTTATTTTGTTCCCAAATTTTTTTCACAAAATTCACCAATTTCCCCTTTTTTTACGATTCTTTTTTAATTTTTTGTATGTTGTTTTAGAGGGTTTTATATGTACATATTCCTGCAAAAACATGTTGTAATTAGTTCTGGGTAAAACCATAAATGCACTGGACTATACAGCAGAAACAGTGTGATGTTTGTGAGCTAATTCATATGCGACACATTTTGATGTCAAATTCATTCAATTCAGTCTTGTTGAACCCAGATATAGATCAACTATGTGATTGATAGTCTGGAACAAATATCAATCAGTTTATTTCTCATAAACCTATACATACATAGGTATGGAGATAATAACAGTTAAATATATACAATCTTATTACTTCCATAGTAATTATCATGTCAAGTGTTATCGGGCCAATCTGAAAATAGCTGTGTGGAATTTGTGGTTTGCTGATTGATGGTCATGTACCAGGTAATATTTTTTGAAATTAATTGGATACCCTGTTCGTTTATTCCAGACTATCAAACATTTGTGTAGCTGTTCTAGATAGCCTTGTGAATCCGGACTGGGTTAAATTTGGTAGTTGCATAGATTTAAGTATAATACAAAGAAGATTGTAACACCTCTATAGACTTGTTGTGAAATTTGATTATGTGTTTCTTCAAACTGTACGGTATCTTCAACTTGATAAAATTATTCTATTTGTTTGCTTTGTCTGTTCGATTTGATTAAAACAAAAACCCTGATTGGCAGGAGCTTAATTTTCTTACTATATACATAGGGCAACTTCATTCTCTGTATCATCTCCATTCTGAAAGTATGAAGCACAAAATGTTATCCTGAACCCTTGGTAAATGCTACATGTCACTTATATACCATGATCAAATGATGCTGACCTAAACTAATATGAGTCTAATATTGTTTTCAGTAGAATATATGCATATAATAAATAAAATTTGCTGCTATATATACTGTGGTATATAGAAACCTATGATTGGAATAACTTTATTACATGAAGACACAAGCTTTATGTGTATCCCTTTATTCCTGCCGTTGTGAACTTCTTCTGATAATGTGAATTAATTAGACTTTATAATAAGGTGAAAGATATACCACCATATATACTGTTGTGCTACTTCCAAGAGCTTACAAATGGGTATTGTTTTCAATGCATTCAAATTGTCATGATTCACTTAATGTGATCTGGTCAAGTTACTATCTGATGATTGGTTTGAGATAAGGTGAAGGACAAGTCATCTGTATGACCTTCAATCTCAACTGTTCTGGTTTTCATTTTAAATTTTCATCTTAAATTCAGTACAGCTGCTTTGTAAATACTTTCATCAAAATTGTTGCCTATAATTTATTAAAATTGCACTGAGTCTCTGATCCATATGTCTGCTGACATTTCCAAAATGTAAGTAGGTTTCTGGTTTGAAACTGACAATACGAAGACAAAACTTGACCGTTCAACTTAACTTGACACAAGATTCTCATCTGACAAGTACTTTTAATATATTTGACTGAAATGCCTCACAACTGCTTTATCATGGATTATTACTCACATACTTGCTGAAATTTATATTTCAAAAACAGAAATATTTGCTGGAAAAAAATACACCCATAATTTTGTGAAAATATTTGAATGATAATTAAAATTTAATTTCATAGATTTTTGTGAGATATTAACTTTATTATGTAGGGAATCTCAGGTAGTTTCTTGAGTATGACTTTATTGTTTTTGCAAGCAATGGGAATAATCTGTTAATAATACACTGTACATTGACCTTTTGTGAGTTATTTTAATATCATAATTTGTTTTGTCTTGTCTGCACGTCTCAATTACAGTCCAATGGAATATAGCTTTAGCACAGAATCTGGTCCATGTATTTAATATACCTTTAATTTTTTTTACAGGAATTTTGCTTGATGACATCCTATCTGACGTGTTTATAACACCAACACTTCTCCGTGTTGTTAGGATATTTAGAATAGGCAGAGTTCTGAGACTGATCAAGAGTGCCAAGGGGATTCGAAAGTTACTGTTTGCACTCATCATCTCACTCCCGGCTTTGTTTAACATTGGATGTCTTCTTTCCTTAGTGATGTTCATTTATGCCATTATCGGAATGACATCATTCGGTCACCTGAAGCTCACTGGAACAATGGATGACATTGTTAATTTCCAGACTTTCTCCAACTCATTCATGCTCCTGATACGCTTGGCTACTTCAGCTGGTTGGAATGACATTCTGTATCCGATGATGATACAGTCCCCTGACTGCAACCATACACACTGGCAACTGCCATCTGGTGAATGGAAGGAGGATACTGATGGTGACTGCGGGACACCATGGTTAGCTTCCATTTATATGGTTTCCTACATATTGTTCACATTTTTAGTAGTAATTAATATGTATATAGCTGTTATTCTTGAAAACTTTCAACAAGCTCATGAACAGGAAGAAGTTGGAATCACTGAAGATGATTTTGATGCCTTCTATGCTGTGTGGGAGAGGTATGATCCTCTTGCCACTCAATTCATAAAATATGATCAATTGGCAGAATTTGTGAGTGACCTGGATGAACCATTAGGAATTCCAAAACCAAATGAGATTGCATTGGTCTCATTTAATTTACCTATTGTTGAGGGCGATAAGATTCACTGTCTGGATATTCTAATATCGTTGGTGAAGAGTGTCCTCGGTGAAGTTGAAGAGGATGATGAATTCTTAAAAGTTCGTTCCTCCTTGGAGGATAAATTCAAAGAGTGTTTTCCGACTCGTGTTAAGACATCTATTGTATCAAGCACTATGCAGCGTAAGAAGGAAGATGTGGCTGCTAAAACACTTCAGAGATGCTGGAGGAGACACAAGACTCAGAAGGCACTCAAGAATATAACATCACTTGCTATGCAGAGAAGTCAGACAAATCAGCCATCAAATGTTGGTCGAACAAACAGTATTTTCAGTGTGGGACGCAGACTAGGCAACGCTTTGAGTGCTTTCTTTAGTTCTTCACGTCCAAGCAGTGCTCTTAGTCGTATCAGTGTTAAAAGTACTTTGTCACAAAATGATCTTTCACCAATTCGAAAGAAAAGGAAGTTACCAAAATCTCTCAAATTGCCACAGATGGGAACATTATATCCCAAAAGTAGTGACGATGACATCGAATTGTGACACATACATGTGTGATTAAATATTATATTGAGAGGGAAACTACAAACCCAATTGTTGATATTTTGCAATATGATACTCAGTGATTTTAGGTTAATCAGGCTCAGTAATGCTGGAGGGGTCAGGTACTACATTTTCAGATTTTTGCAGCTTTCGACTAGGAACCAGTCAATTGAATGTGTACAAATAAAAAAAAAACAGACACAAGAGTCACAAAAACAATAGCAATTTTCATTCACTGAGCAGTTATATCAACTTTGAGATGAAAATTATTCCACTAAAATGTACTTTTAGTTCCATGAACTAGAAATGTACAGTTCTGTCGAATTTTGTGCGATTGACTGGTCCTAAATGTCTTTGTTCAACGAAAAGTCAAAAACGTAGTAAACTGACCCTTTCTGCTGCAGTAACATGCTGCAATTATTTCTATGATTGTCTGTGGTCATTAACAAATATGAGTCAGAGAAATCCAAGAATATGTTCACACAATAAATATTTATCCAGCTTCATAACACATGGCCAAGTCTGAATATTATTTTGACTCTTGTGAAATTACTATTTGCCTGGTTTACAAACTGCAGGCCTTTAACCCTTTCTATATTAAACGGATTCTCCCATTTAGTTATAAAAGTATAGATTGGAATGGTCTATTATTAATTTGGAGGATTGTTCAGGTAATAAATGCAGAAGACAGACAGAAAAACAGATATTACTAGAGCAGAATGATTCATATTCATTGGAGGGAAATGTTCAAATAATAATAAATTAAACTTATTATCTGAACATTTCCAAAGGGAGCTATGAGTAATTTATAGTATAGAAAGGGTTAAATTCCTTGTCTTCATTTGGACACACCACAGCAAGCCACAGACTCACCTGTCGGACCATAATTCAGCTGGTATGATATAATGTTGACATCAAAACAAGCAATTTCCTCGTAACGTCTGAACTCTGGCTCAATTATTGCTTCAAGAAAATGACTTTAACATTTCTTTTGTTCAAACAAGAAATTGCACAATTTCATATTTTGGGCACACCGTTTATCGGCTTGAATTGGGCGAATTTAATTGTTCTCGGGATGCCTTTCTTGAAATCTATTCAAATTTGATAGAAAAAAACAAACATATTTATGTTCTTATGTGATTTTTTTTTTAATTTGAACGTTTGAGGCAAAATTGTTGATACTGTTGTCACAAGAGTGTCACTCATTTTGATTGTTGCCTACACACTTTTAGTCTTTTACATTTACAATTCCGATGGCTTCTTACAATGTTCCACCAAATCAGATTATAGAATTTGTCCGGAATATAATTGGACAGCTCTGATATGAAGATGGTAGGAAAAAGCTTGAGTATATGAATATAATTTTAAGAGTATGATACTGCAGACTGACTAATCACAATGAATTAACTACCATATATCTTTGAACCAGATGAGGCAATGACACATATGTATAAATCACTCACAGATGTCTGATTAATAAACCACTTTCTCATATATGTAAAAACCACTGAATGCTCGCACATATATATCTACAAACCAGTATCAGATTCTACAATATTCTATGGCACATATTTATTTGAACAAATCATTTGTTTTACAATTATGAATTTATCTCATATATTCCATACACATGTGATCAGAATTGTTTGCCGCAGATACCTGACTGGAAGTTCCCCAAAGAATATTTGCATGAAAAACATTTATCAGGCAACATAAATTTTGATGAAGTCCAGTATTATCTATTTTACACACCTGCTGCTTTATAGAACATATTTATTGAAGAATGGGTTTTACTTCTAAATATATTTTACTTTACTCTTCCAGAGCCCATTTTTCACTTATTAAGTACACACCACTCGATACAAATTTGTCAACACGAATCATTTTGTAAATATAACAATCAGCGCATCCTGTGATATATTATTTGATTTATTAATAAAGTAAATGTGAATATTGTTTTAAACATAATAAATCTATTTTTAATAAGCCTCTTCAGAATTAAAATTGAAAACTAATAGGTCAGAGTTTCAAGGCCAGGCCTAGCCTTGAAACTCTGAAATGTGTCAAAATTGGTACACTATGGGAGAAATTATATGGAGTAAATTTCAAATTGACCAAAGTATTGATTGGCTGTTACATGCTGAAAAGATTATTTTGATGATATACCTTGAACAGACATTGCTTTTCTGACTCCCAACATTTTGGTTATCACTGTAATGTAGTAGTTTGTAAGCCAATCCTGAAAATTTCAAGTTTCATTGCACACACCCCTCCCCCCCCCCCCCCCCCCCTCACATTTTTCATTTTTCTATATCAAAATGATGGGCCTCATCTGCCGGTCATGATGATACTTATCTTCTGCTGTAAAAGGTGTCCAAAAATGGTAAAGAAAATCAAGGGATACTACGCTGACCTATAGCAAAATTTACATCATGCTTATATATATAATGGTATTATTACTAGCCGATAAACTCATAATGACAAGGAAGTGTGTGCCAATACAATCAAGCAACAACTAGTGGTGTATACTTGTCCATTTTCAGATATTTGAGAAAAATCTAATGATTTTAATATCCCATTGATGTTTACATAACTTCTCAAACTTATTACGCCCTTCTAGGTATCATCAATCAGACAATTTTATTGCTTTAAAAATTTGCCTGTGAACAAGAGATATGTAGAGGTAAAAACCACAGCCAATGTATCAACAATGAAGCAACCTGGCACTAAGCATTAAGCTATTAAACAATGCTAACTTTTTTTAGTTTTAGGAAAATGATAAAATCAAGTGAATTTGGTTGTTTGCTCTCATTAATCGAAATACCCATCAGCGAGTGTCAATTAGCTTGAAATGAACATTACGCGACAGCCCCATAGGAAATATAAACCCGAGTCTACCCCAGGTAGGTCCGGTTAGGTAATTAGCAACATTATAGCGTTGGCGCAATGCATGCTCTGTGTGTACAGGTGCATGAATTGAGTGGTTTATTGTCGGAAATAATAATATGTTGATCGATGATTGTTTATATATATGTTATATGTACATGTGTATGGAATATGGCGACTATGGCACATGTATAGATTAATAAACTTTAATAAATTTTGAACTCTAAATATTATGCCATCATTATACCGCAAGCGAGAATTTCAATTTAAATTAGGCCTAAAAAAAAAATTGTTTGTTTCCGCTAACGAGCTGGGAAAAAATAGGGATGGTAGGCAGGCAAAACTTTTTTTTTTACTAAATATTATTTATTTTTCTATATTTTTAACAATACGTGTATAATACTTGATATGAGCCCACATTATGGACTTTTAGTCTCAAGGTGGTCAACCCATGGGATATAGCAACAAGAAACTCAGATTCAAAGTTACAGATGATATATATTTCTTTCTTCATAAGAATATCAAATGCATTCCGCTGTGTGGTGATTTCCATAGTGTCATGTTCGATCTGTTGTTCCACGATCTCTCTATCACAGCAAACAAACTCGATATGGTTTATGTTGAATGCTGACAACTCCTTAACTTTCATTTCAACATTTCGCGACCTGATTTCCAGGTTGTCCTAAGTGACCTTTTGGGGTGAAAATGAGATATTGGTGTCGTTGAAAGCAGAATTCCATCGCGCTTCTAATGGTGGAAACAGGACGTTCGTATTTTCACTTCTCGCGAAGATATCAGGCATTCTCTTCTGTCCGTTGTACTTGAAATGCAATGTATTTAACTTCCAGGTTGTCACATCTTATTTTAAGCATTATAGCCTTATTTCCACTTTGAACTGGAATTAATTGAATACTATTTTAGCGACATAGGACATTGTGGAATTGAAGATAGCAAATTTCAAGTCGATAGCTCCACCCGTTTCCGAGATCTTGTCTGCGCATGCGCTGCACGGGCGTCGCTCGGGGTCGCCAATACGACAACGACGACCACCTGGTCAAACTACACACGTACCAAGTTTCGTCCCGATCGGTCGAGAATCGTAGATTTGTATAAATGACAGACAGACAGACAAACAGAGGTCTTCAAAATATATATGAGTTTCCAATCCACCAGTACAAAACCTGGGAACTTTTTGATGTTCTGACAGGGAACTTTATAACATTGAACAAACATGACGGGGAAATATATTCTTTGTCAATACTTGTTCCTCAATAATCTACTTCACATCAGGGGGTGGTCCCAGCCAGATATTGCATGCATTTTTTTTACTTTTGTGAGCCAATATCGTAATAAACACTGCAAATAATAATCCGGGAGAAATTCCATAATTTTATGCGATGCAAAGCAATAACGGTCACAAAGTCACTTACAACGTGTAATTTGGAGCTAGAACCTTCACCTACAGTGAAATACATTATTAAGGAACAGGTAATAACTAAGAAATATATTACCTATACATTTGCCTGAAAACTGCACCAAAATATCTCGGATGTCGGGCCTACTATTTTTTTTAATTCCGGCTTATCGACCATCTATAACATTACTTCGCTCTAGTTGATCAAATTCTGACATACATACCCACAGTTGTTGGAAACTTGTCAAAAAACTCGAAAAGAGATGTCACCACCCCTACTTATTAATATAATTGACAAGTAGGGAAAGCTTCTGAGCCCACCCATCTCCCATCAAACCATGTCACCGCTTGTTTCGTGTTCAATTGCAACAATAAAAACATTAATTTCAGAAAAGTATCACATCCTAGTAATAAAACATATATTTCTTTTCATGTTTACCGTAAGTGCAGTAGAAAATTATCACTTTATAATTACTTTTATCGCATACAACTTCCCAAACAACAGCGGCTCGCTGATTCCACGAGTCGCCATCCGAGAGTAAAGCGCAGATAATAGCATTGGAAATTATCTGCCCTTGACTCTCGGATGGCGACTCGTGGAATCGGCAGCCCAGAGTTGCACAGTTATTTTGGGAAGTTGTATACGATAAAAGTAATTATAAAGTGATAATTTTCTACTGCACTTACGGTAAACATGACAAGAAATATATGTTTTATTACTATATTGTGATACTTTTCTGAAATTAATGTTTTTATTGTTGCAATTGAACACGAAACGAGCGGTGACATGGTTTGATGGGAGATGGATGGGCTCAGAAGCTTTCCCTACTTGTCAATTATATTAATAAGTAGGGGTGGTGATATCTCTTTTCGGGTTTTTTGACAAGTTTCCAACAACTGTGTACATACCAAAGTTAGACAATACCTTAGTTGAAATAAAAAAAATATCATACCAAAATACCAAAATACCAAAATACCATACCAAAATATTAGTCTTCCTCTAGTCTTCAGTATTAAGTCTTCAAATATGAAGATGTAGTCTTCAACTCAAAGACTAAAATAGTCTTCACATGGAGACTAAATAGAGAAAATTAAGCTTCAAAGCTCTATTTTAAGTCTTCGAAGACTACTAAGTCTTCGCTTTAGTCTTCAAATGGGGTGAAATATTTAACTGAGCTAATTAAGTCTTCGAAGACTTATTTTAGTCTTCGAAGACTTATTTTGAAGACTTCGTTTAGTCTGAAGATTTACATTGAAGACCTATTTTAGCTTTTGAAGACTTATTTGGAAGACTATTAAATAATCATGATGACTTCAAAATACATGCATGTCTTCGAAGACTAAAATAGGTCTTAAAAATAAGACTTATAGGCTATATTAAAGACTTGATGAAATTATGATGCAATCTCGTAAAATTATTCTGAAATTTCAAGTAGTTCATAGATTTTTTTTATTTAAATCTCTAAAGACTCGTTGAAGTCTATGAAGACTACCTAGGGTAAACTGGGATTTCCAGGAATAGAAACTTTCTGTTAGATATGGTAAGGAGGCCCATACTTTCACCTGCCGAATAATTGTGCATGCATGATTATTTAATTTCAGTCAAAAATACAACCCTGCACTATTATTAGGCAATGAGAAATATAGTGAAATTGCCAGCACTATTATTAAATTCAGAGTAAAATACAGCCCTGCACTATAATTCGGCATACACTATTATTTGGCAGGTGAGAGTATGCCTTCTGTGGTCGGCCTTTAGAGTTTTTAGTAGAGGTTGTTTTTCATCAAAACCTGACTTATGGTAGGGCGAGGGACGATTTGCGGGCATCCCAAAACCTATGTAACATAGCCGTGTTAGCTTGATATACGCGAATATCAAGGGAAGTTGGATCACAGGCCAATATAGTTTCTTAGAATATCCTCATCCAATTTAGGGGTAAAGTTGGGGTAGTATAGTGAGGGGAAAAAATATCTGAAATGAAAACTGGAGACAAGACAATTGCACCATCAGCAGTGTTACTCAGGAATCTCGAAAATCCACAGAATCATCCACACACTATACAAGCGACCACAACTGAGCTCATAATTGAGAACACTCTTTATTATCTATCTCATTTGTGCGATGGGAGCATGGAAATTAACAGTAACACTTTAGAATACAAGAGGCCATCAAACATCAGTTTTTTTTCTGGAGTTACAACAATTTAAAACTTCCTATTTTGAAAGTCTGTATATAGCGTTATTGTATCGGACTTCCCCAGTCGTAGAATCATCGATAAAGCACGCTTAGAACTAAACTACTAACTTTAATCCAAATATTTAGCAGATGTCAATACAATGCGTGAAAACGATACAGGAAGGATAACTCCAGGTATCCATCCTAAAACAAGGAACATTAAACATGTGCAGCGGCACGGAACAACATATAATAAGAACGGAGTGGCGTGGTCTCTTCTCTCTCTTTTTTTTAAACACAGAAATTAATTTTAAAATGCAAGTATCAAACTTTAAGAATGTAATTAAAAATTTGAATTGCAACAATTTTAGTGAAATGAATTTAGACAAAAATTGTTGTAAGAAAACATTTAATGTTTGTTATAGAAAACTTTAAGAATGAGACATAATAACTAATCCTCTCCAGTGTCCCAATCACCCGATGAGAGCCAGTTTGGTTTACGACTGGGGCGTTCAGAACGCCTAGCAGGGGGTTGTGAATTATTGAAATATTGGTGTTCAATTGGGTGTACCAAACCTGAGGGTGTGCATTGTACAATTTGCTGTGCCTGTGAAGCAATACTTAGGTTGGGTTCTGAGTCAGAGTCAGAGTCAGAATCTGAAGCGTAAGGGTCAGTGTAGGGACCAAGTAAAGGTGAATTGGTACTACTGGTGTGATAATGATATATTTCTGTTGGCTTGACAGGGTATACCTGTGATCGAAACTGTTGGCCAATTAGTTTCTGAATGTATATATACTAGAAGGTGACCCGACTTCGTCCGGGGTTTGACCTTGAATTGTCTATTTTGAAGGTCAAGGTCAAGTGGGGTCACGATTTGACCCGTCCAAAACACTGCCCGAACAAAAGTACCCGTCGAAATCCATCCGGTTTTACCCGATTTGACCTTTTAACCCGATTTGATTTCCACTGAAGTATATAAACGCGCCTCATATACACACGCTCATTAATTATCAAGTTTCAACGTAAAGATAAATTACCATCGGTGCCCGAGATATCGCCAAGACGTCTGAAACAGTCAAATGCATCGGCCGGGTAAGAGTTAACGTGATCTAACTTTATGACCTCTAACGACGTCATAGAAGTTACGCATTGTTTTTACCCTGATAGAAGATCGTACCACTTCTTCTTAATAATTGAGGCAGATAACTAAAACGGATACATACATATTATATATCGTTGGAAAGAGGAAACACGAAAGATTCTCATAGTGTCATTATTATGACTGGCATGTTATTATTCGCGCTGTTTCGAATCGATTTGTAAGCACCGAACTGAAATATATTAGCGCAAAACGGCGTAAAAACAGATTTGACCTCGGCACGTGAAAAGTTGACCTCGCACGGACAAATTAATAGGCCTATGTTAGTCCTGACCCGAAAATACCCCCACATACCAAGTTTCATCGAAATCGGCTGGGCTATTTTCGAGTCCATCGATTACTGACAGACACACACACACACACACACACACAGATCTTTCAAAATATATAATAGATGTGTCGTCACAAGATGTGACAATGTACTGTGGGCGAGATGTGTGTTTGTCACCTTCAGTTTTGACGAATACCAAATCTCCAGGAGAGAAAGCAGTATGAGATGCAGGTTTCCCCGCGTGGAACCTTGGATCAAGCACTAGGCGAGTGATTCTTCTCACGAATAGTGTGTTGATTCAAAGCGAGGGTGTTGTCTGAAAAATTTAACTGTTCGCCTGAAAAGTTGTCCCTCTGATAGAGTATTTCCTTAGCACTAAGACCTCTGTTTCTAATAATGGCTAGGAGTGACGACTTAATTTGCCCACCAGAAGGAGCCTGGCGCTTGATTTCAAATTGAAGCTCTTGAATTGCCTTCTCTGCGATAGGGTTTTTATTGCAGTTCTTTAACCGTCCAACAACAATAGTTATGCCATGTGCGAGCAAGATAGCATCTTTAGTAAGACACTTGAAGGAGGATGATCCGTCAGTACGGACTGTTCATCCTTGAGTAGACTTGAGGTCCGCAGTGGTCTCAAGAAGTGTATCCCGAAGTGTAGTAGCCTGCTCGTCCGGGATAATGCGAGCGATAGTAAATGATGAGAAAGTGTCACGAATGACAAAAACCTTCTGTTTAGCTCGGCACATGCAAACTCTTTACCAGGAACAGAGCATGGTGTTGACGTGGATAACTCTGGTATTTTGGTGGGGAGTTGAACCAATGCAGCACACTGTGAACAGGATTGAGTGACAGAATCAATTGCCTTATCGGCATTGATGGCAAAGAAGTATCGATGAAAAACTTTCTTGAACTGAGACTTTGTAGGATGTTGTAAACGCATATGTAGAGCGGTAAGCAAACCGGAAAGGACATGATGCGGAACAACAATTAAGCTGGTTTCCCGTTGGAAGGGAGTCGAGCTTTTAACCACCAACAAGCTGCCTCTGCTGATCGTGGCAACCTTTAAGTACCTTTTGACGTCACGAATCCCAGTTGTTTTCTTGGAGGGCCTAGTACCCTGAGATAAGTGTGAATAAACCCTCCGCAAAATAGGGCATTCCTGTTGAGTATTTTGCCATGAAGTCCCATTAAGGAATGGCATTGGAGAAGAACCATTAAGGATATCTTGTACCGTCACAGACCTGACAACTGGGTCCTCATCTTTGGAAACAAACTGACATACTTGACAGCTACCAGCGGGGCATTCAACTGAGTGACGTCTTAGGTAATCAGCTGGGAGATTGACTGATCCAGAAATGTGACTGAGTGTCACGTTGTAGCGACTCAAAGTAGATAGAAAGGTGGAGATACGGGCACTTGTAGAGAATTCTCCACGCAACAACTTTGCAAAAGCCTGAACGCAAGGTCGTGAATCCATCAAAATCTGTGTGGCGAGAACAGACGCCAAGATATATGAACCCCAGTGATTAGCAGCTGCACCAATGGCGAGAGCCTCAACCTCACTTGGAAGCCATTTGAGCTGGTGGCACTTGAGTTTAGCAGAGAAATAACCAGCAAGAAGGGTCTTTCCGTCGCGTAAAACATGCAACACTGCACCGACACCACCATCACGAATAGCTGCGTCAGTTGTAAGTACCGGAATGAGTTGATCTGTAGGTTTTGGAATAGTGACAGCTTTTGGGTCTTTTAATGCGAGCTGTGCGGTTTGGAATGCTTCCGCCATACTAGGTGTCCAGTCAATCTTTTCAGGTGAGTTCTTTCCTGCTGACATTCTTTCGAATGTAGATAAGAGAGATGAGCAACGAGGAATACAATGAATTGAGATGTTTATTGGCACCACACCAAGAATGTAATGATTTTACAGTCTTGGGTAAATCACAAGTTGAGAGAGGATTGACTTTATGTGGTGAAACAGAAACTGCCCCAGCTGACCAAATCAAACCAAGAATGATAGTATTGATTAGACAAATAGAAGTCTTTGTAGCCGATAGCCGAAGGTTGTTTTGACGAAATTTAATCAGAACTTTCTCCCATGTGTGTAGCAATGATGACAAATCTGAACCACCAATATAAAGAGTGTCTGCAAGTTTGATTTATACTTCCCCAGAATGTATCAAATCTCCGAGTACACGGAACATAAGTTCATCAAGCTGTTCAGTAGAGCCTGGCTTGCCCATGGCCGCTCATGTGTAAACTCGAGTGCCTTTGAATGGCGTGACAATGCCAAGAAGGTAGCTGAAAGAATTGTTTTGTTATGTCTGTCTTTATCATATATTTGCCCTTTGCAAGAAAGCGCATGATATCCTCGGTATGCATAACTCGACTAGGAGTAGGTCGTGTGTAACTACCAATGTTGTTGAATGCAGTAACAAGACGGTGTCTTGTGGGTGGATCGACAGGGCCCATGTTGATGGAAGCACGGATTTTTCCCGACGCATCATTATACTTACCAATAACTGGATTGAAAACATCAGTGTATGAGTGGTGAAGATATAAAAATAGTTGTCACTCAAGTGATATTGTCAACTGATGATCGGAGTCCACAGAAATGCAACTTAGTTTACAAGAGGTACCAGACTGAGCAATATCTGTTGAGGACACAGATGAAGAGTGTACATGAAGCTTGAGTACATGAACCAGGGTATGAATCATAAGTTGACACAGGATAGGTAAGTCGAACTTGAGCAACATGTTGGTTTTTGTGTATGGCTATAGGACTGTCCAAGGTGTTAGGAATGCGAATTGACCCCCCAATAGGTGTGGTAGTGGTCGGAGATGGCCAATTGGAAGTGGGTGTGTCACAGCGGGGTTCAATTGCAACTTCCTCATCATCTGGGAGACCCAATGGACTGGATATTTCCAAATATTCCCCAGGTAAGACAATACGTTATTCGGCTCTCAGCAAGTAAGTAGAACAACGTCGAACATTAGCAGAATTTGAATTTGAAGATTTGTGACCATATGAAACTATTTGTTTAGGCCATTATAAAAAAATTGCTAGGTTTTCATCCCCGCCCACCCCGATTTTTAAGGGCCGCCTCGTATTTTTTTTATTTATACTAAATATCATATACCTAGACCAACATGATCGCGCCAAGATTAGATCGCGTTATGTGTAAACAAAAACGTCGGACATGAAACTAATTTCCCATCAGTTCGCATACCCTATCGATCCACACTCAAGGGGCGTAATTTGTTTCCGCTAAACATTGACCGGATGTAAATAAACCGGCGTGAAAAACATTTGATTTTGGCATGTTACATGTATTTGTAGTTTTAAGGCTAGAATCAACCGACACCCATGCCACAAAAGATTGGTATGGGTGCACGGTTGATGGTGCGAAGACATTGATAGACTTATATACCATCAATTCGCGGGAGGCGAACTTGACAATGCTCCCCAATCAACGAACATGAATACAATACATTTTGTCGTGCCAGGAGCGGCTGAGGGGCTGTGTTGTCTATATTCAGTTCACAACCAGTGTATTACAGCAAAATAGAACATGGATTTTTAAGCGATATATTAAATGACCGTTTCGTGTGATATATATGTTTGTTTTATATCTATCAAATTATATCCTTATTTACACACAGGGGAATACCCATGTTTGTTTTTATTTGTCACAAATCACTTTGTTTTATTGGTATTAAAATATAAGAAATTTAGTTCCTTGCCAGTGTTTTATCTGTGGCTGCCTGGTGTATAAGTCATTTAGAGTTTATGTTAATTGTTTACTATGTAGGAATTGTGTAGCACCAACCTAGCAATTATTTTATTATGGCTTTACCATCAATAATAATTTTGTCATTTGGAATATCTAAAACAATTTTGTTATCTTTCAAAAATGGCATACCACCGAGAACTTCACAATCAAGGTCTTTGACGACTACAGCCTCCAATGAAAACTTTGTAGATCCTCGAAATAATGTCAGATGAACTTCACCACATGTATTTAGATGCGTCTTTCCATCAGCTTGACTTGCAGAATGCCTTGTTGTCTGGATAGGTGCGCGTATCCTCACAGCGAATGACTGTTTTATAAGTGAGGAAGTGGCACCTGAGTCACAAGTAATCATCACAGGGTTGTGAGAATTGTAGAGAATTCTCCACGCGACAACTTTGCAAAAGCCTGAACGCAAAGGTCGTGAATCCATCAAAATCTGTGTGGCGAGAACAGACTCCAAGATATATGAACCCCACCCTTACCAAATTTCCCTACCCTAATTTCTCATGAGTTTCTCCTGTGAAACTCATGTTAGTTTCTCACATGAGTTTCTCAGTAGTTTTTTAAGATGCAAATGAGGTGGGTGGAGCTTTAAAACTAACATGATTTCTCATGTTTTCACATGAGTTCTACTGTGAAAAATTAAGATTTCTCCTGAGAATAGGGTAGAAATATTTCTCATGAGAATAGGGTTGAAATATTCCTCCTGAGAAATATTCCTCCTGAGAAATATTCCTCCTGAGAATAGGGTAGAAATATTCCTCCTGAGAAATATTCCTCCTGAGAATAGGGTAGAAATATTCCTCCTAAGAATAGGGTAGAAATGTTTCTCCTGAGATTAGGGTATAAATTTGTCTCACCTGAGAATAGGGTAGAAATTTATCTCACCTGAGAATAGGGTAGAAATTGTTGCACATAATTAGACATCATCTGATAATGTTTTTAGTACACTGTTACTGGTAATTGGAGTGACCTGTATTTATCACAAATTTATAGCTTACTTTTCATCTTATATTTGAGAATATACCCAGATTGGTGTCCGCAACACTGCTTATGTGATACTAATAATACTCGAAGAAATGATGACATTATGAAGGGAATATGTAATGCAAGTAATATTTATTCCATTCTCATAAATAATTAGCAGAACATAAAATAGTTGAAAAACATAACCAGGATAGTATTATACTTAAGATTGTCCATGAACATGTTATATGAGAGGGTAGTATGAGGCACAGACTGGTGGCCCTGATAGAAGATATGCCTACATGTTGGGGAAATATGATCTTGTATAAACTTAATTTTTCAATTTACATTCTTATGCTCAAAAGACATATTTAGGTTAACCATGAAATACAATCTCAATATATCAGTTTATCCAGTTAATGCAGCTCAAATTAGGTCGAAATAGATCCAGTTTAAAAATTAAATAAAAAAAGGTATTAGTTCATGGTTGCATGATTTAATATTTATTACACAATTATGTACATAGCTATATCCGTTTTGGCACATCCTGGCCTTTCCATAGCTTATTGTCAATGGTGATGGACTGATCTTGGTCATGGTAGATCACTTGATAATTAAATTATATTTTCATCTATGAGCTGATGCTCATGCAACTTTAAAGAAATTAATATTTAAGACATGTGAAAGAACAGCATTTTATAAACCAGTTTAAATTCTCACTCAATCCACAATAACACGCCCATAGTTATATGCATTCATCTTAAACAAACCTTATAATTTACAAACTTCAGATTTCTTTCTAAGTTCTCGCCTTTTGTTGACCATGTCATCACATGGTAATTGTTATTTAATTCACAACATAATTGTTATTTAATTCACAACATATAATGAAAATACCCATGCATCTGGTATAATGTTGTCATTTTTTGTTGTTCATTGATATACAGGCCACATAAAAATTAAATTAAGACCCAATGGCAGCCACAAACACATCAACAGATTAAATAGTACAAAACTGGAATAAACTAACCACAATGTTTTAGTGTTTAATGATACAATCGCCATTAGAAACACATGTCCAGACAGGGTAGGTTCCCTGTTAAAGCCAAATCAAGCTAATTTAATGATGTCCCTCATGTAATTTAATTTAATTATCTAATGATTTACCATAACCTCTTTTTGGTACAGACAGGAATATGAGACCATATCTCACCATTCAGAATTACAGCCAGAAACACATCAACAGATTAAATGATTAAATGGTATCAAACTGGAATGAAGTAACCCTAATGTTCTAGCTTTCAATGATACATGCTCCATTACAAACACATGTCTGCCCACATTTCCTGTCAAAGCCAAAACAATTTAATTTTATGAGGCTCATATAATTTAATTTAATTATCTAATGATTTACCATAACCTCTCCAAGTAATGTATTAGCTGTAGTTTGCTCCCAGATGCCTGCTACTCTAGATGAAAATATTGCTAGGCACATGTGTAATCTGTAAATGTTATGTACATATGTTAATTAATGTTGTCTAAATGTCATTACTTGAATTAGTAGACAATAAACTTGATTGCTTCTTTGGTACAGACACCAAATGAGACAATATATCCACAATTCATGATAAGCTATTGATTAAGCCAGAATATGCTGAAACCAGTACAGCTATCTACATAATTATTAAAACATTTAGTTACAAAGTCATGCATAGTGCCCTTTTAAGAAGATAGCAAAGGCAACATTTAAAAGGCCTACATACTGTTAAACATTTACAGACAACATGTTATTTATTTTTCAAAACAGTGAATCATATGACAATATTTAATTTGTTGCTGCATTATAGCTTTGGTTCCTGCATTTTAAAACAAGATCTTCACTTGCGGTATCCATGTATTGGAGAGAAATAGACTTTTACCATGGAAACAGCATAAAAACTGGGATGGCACCTGATACACCTGTATATAGTATAGTATTGGAGCGGACGGAACCGATTTCAGAAACTTTAGTCCATCGGGACCACACACAAGCTTGTGATACAACATTTTGAAGGTTATGACATTCCGCAGTGGGTAGGACCACAGGTACATGTAACAAATATTTTATTACTTACTATAAAAAAAGAAAGGTATGCCATTCTGGCGGCCAAATTTAAATTTGGTTTGCCGCCTTGGCCGGCAGGGGGTTAATCTGCACCGATTTAATTCGGGGTAAACGGCTAAATATACAATAACTTACGTATACATGCAGTACAATATGCGATTACCACTGCATATGTTGCTTATTTCCTTATTCCAATCAAAAGTGTATGTATTTGATATCTTAGATGATTTTATATAAGTGACAAGTCAATATTTTGTCCGTATATTCACAGTGAATTGTAGCTGGTCGCTGATTGGTTGAAATAAAAAAATACCTCTTTATTTTTTTTCCGTATGTCACATGACTTTTGTTGAAACACAAAACGACATGCTGTCAAATATGGACGCTCGAAGTTTCAACCAGGAAGTAAGTTCAAATTTCCCGCAAATAATCCAGAAATAGCTCGGCCAATCGGTGAACATCAATAATTCACTGCGGGTTCAAGATGAAATACGGATGGATTCCCGATCAAGGTGCAATGTTTTATCGTTGTAAACAGTTAGTAATACCAAATATTGTAAAATTCAAGCAGAGAGGGCACAAGGTAGCACATTTCGTATACTAATGTGTTTTTTAACGTAAGTCATAAAACATTTTGCCATTTACCCGAACAAAATCGGTGCACATTAACTCCTACACGGCCGAATCAACAATGGCTGCTCAATCTTGCCACCAGATTGTCAGGCCTTCTATGTATATAGTATATATATAAAAAAAAATTCACAAGCGCCTGTGGGTAGGACCCGGTGTGAAATATATAAATGATGCAAAAGATGATTTTTAGAGGATTAAGTGCCAAAATTCAGCAAAAATCCCTGTTTTTGTAAAATGCGTCAAAATGATAAACAAAAGTATAGAAACGCGAACATTTTGCGCTAAAATATTGTAATATACATACCTCTAGATATTTACTATGATAGTGTTACGATTTCTCTGATATATAGCAAGATTTTTTAGATTTATTGTAATACATGTAATAGACAAAATTAACAGCGCAATTTTTTTGCCATACTTAATGGGCGATAGATCAATATTGGTTTGACCAAGGATATCGTGTATCATCTAGAAAAGTGCGGATATATATACCGCATACGATAATATGCTGAATGTCATTATATTTAACACGTGCTGTGTTATGTAAGATTAATTCAACCCTCACCCCAAAATTAAGCAAAAAGTCACTGTTTTAGGGAAATTCGGCACAACTGAATACAAAAGCACAGGTATTTGGGATATTTTTGTGCAAAGATATAGCAGTCAACATACTTATAAATACAAAGTATTGAAATGCCATGATTTCGTTGATAGATGTAAACAATTCTTAAGTTTACTTGGAAAATAGACAAAAAATCATAAATTTTCAGTTGTTTTGCCCTTCTTAATAGGCGATTATTCAATATTGTATTGAATGGAGATCCCGTATATAATCTAGAAACTTGTGGAATATATACCGCATATGATTGTAGGATAAAGATGTCATTCTTTGTCATAGGTACTATGTGGTGGAAGTGTGACAGTGCTACTTTATATACCAAAACAGTATATGCCTTTATTAGATGCTACACATGTATACTAACTAAGTTATTATACCTAACTCACTAATATACATTTTATAGCTGCATTATCATTTCATTCCGCGTACTTGGTCCATTTCATTCCATTTCGCGCTATTCCGTTCTTTACACTTCCCGTCCCCAGCCGCATTACCTGTTCTGCATTTCGCTATTTCATATTCTTAACTTAGCCCAATCTCTTACCCGCTTAAGTCTACTCTGTCTATGTTAGCGCCCAATATTAGATCTAACTGTCTGATACTAATTTGTCTTAGCCAATCACAGGTAAGCTTATTTGCCGCCTTTTGTCATTTCATAATTAGCGTTCGCGCAGTTAACATCGCTCCTGTTATTGCGTCAGTGAGAGCGTAAATTCTTCAAATGCCTTGAAGAATGTAGAAGTATAATGTTATAAAGAATAAGAGTAATACTACGTTATGACATCGTGGCCTATGTTCCTACGATATGGTATGTGATATTCTGTTACGTTTTTACCCATTATTATATATGTATTTTAATACTATTGTCTTCGTTTTGTATGTTTAGAGTTACGTCACATTTGCAATATATATTTGCCCAATAGTTTAGTGATGTTGGAAATCGCACACTGCGTTCATAATCACCCTTTTATACTAGCATGTAGGTTTTATTTCTAACTGTTCGTCACAGTTAGGATTGTGTCAAAATAGTTGTTTATATCGACAATAGGGAAGTTGGTTTTTGACACAATCACATTTCACATATTTATTTATATCCATTCTGGATATATATTTTGGTAGCAACTACAACCTATGTATTTGTTCACCAGGGTCCTGTAACTCCTGTTGGTTTTACGTTGGTCATCTGGATTGATGCTTGATGTCTGATGTCTGATGTGATGTTGCTGTCAAGCTAGCCTATATATGTGTTGTGATGTCGTCTTCATGTTGTGATGCTTGTTGGATGTGTTCCGTTTGATGAATAAATATATAGAAGACTTTTAAGGTAGGCTTAGTGTTTCCATAGACCCTGCCAGATGATTAGACTCAGAGCTTCATAAATGTTTGTGATATAGCGACTGATGGTTCACTTAAGACCCACCCCTGTGCTCTACCACAATGGCGCCCATTCGTATAGCTATAGCTCTGATTATAGTGTGGAACTTTTGAAATTTGTGTGAAAATTGGAACTTTGTAGAAATTCGTGTTTTCGTGCTTCAAAAACTGTGAAAAAAATGACAATCAGGATTTCTGGAGATATTCAGCGATGGATTTGAAGAGACAATAACAATTGAACAGTTTTATGCTTAAAAATGCATAAAAACACAAATTCTGTTGAAAATTTGATAAATTTTGTAAAATTTTCATGTTATTCAGTGAAATTTGTAAACACATTGTTTTGGTGTGGCTGTATTCCTTTAATATTATAATTATGTCAAAATTTTTGTATTGTCAGCTCTGTTTAGTCGTTTTTAGCATTTGGGCAAAGTCCAAACTTTAAATTCGATTTGTTACTCTGCCAATATTTTGTGGTCCGGATTTTGGTAAATTGAAACCCGGTAAAGTTGTGTTTTCCGGATTTTGGTAGTCCGTGGTTTCGTTTCGTTTCAACTGGGTCACATTTTGGTCAGAACACAAAAATGTAAACTGTAACACGTGAGTTTGTTTTCAAATATTCTGATCAACTTTAGTAGCCTTTAAAGCTAATTATTAGCTTTTGTTTAGGTAACTATAGGTGTAGTTAGGTATATAATATATCAGTCCAGCCACACATTATGTATTGTTTGCTGTCAAAGTTTATTCTTTGACTGAAATATTGTCATAAAGTGACATCTGTTGATAAATGCATACATGTAGGCCAAATGTCAGCTTGTAAATTGCAAGGGGAATATCATTGCATATTACCGGAGATTTTCTGAAACCGAAATTGGTTGAGAATATTTCAAATTTCTTGACATTCGGTCGTCACTTTTTTGTGACGGTGTGATAAATACCTTTTGTCTCCAACATTATGCAATGCAATTCTGACTTTGCATTAATAAGTTAGTAGTTTTCAGACCCGGTGTTGGACAAATTGTCCCAACTAGTTCTGGTATTACAAGCAGGTGTTGTCATCTTGGTTTGTTGATAGTCGTGACATGGTAAGTTGGTGTCGGAGTCTGCAGTTGTCGGAGTCTCAGGTTAACGGTGAGTCAACCCTGACCCCTCCCCTGCCACACCCTCTTTCCCACTGAATTTTTTTTTTGTGAGCCGAGTACGCATCGCGCTTGCTTTCATCTCATTTCATCAGATCACAGTTGTTGGCCATTATATATAAGTAGTAGCCCTAGAGTAAGAATAATATAGAAAGTTAGGAAACAACATGTAAAAAACAAAATTTTAAACCCACCCACCTCCCATGTTGCACTCGAAATCTCATCAAAACAACTAAGCTTCGGACATGCATAACTACGTATGCAAAACTATCGAATATCGATAATCACACTTACCGTACATTTCTTGAGAGGTATATCCAGAAAAACAACTTTTATCAGGTGAAAATAATCAAAATCACGATAAAATTTGTCTCGACACAACATCATTAGCACGGGATTGTTAGGATCGATAACTCTTCCGAAAAGTCGGTTGAACTCGGTTCGGTCAAAAAGGCGAAATACATTAAGCGGGCCAACCTTTGACTTGTCCCCGGAGTATAAACCTTGCCATCGCTCTATCGTTGACATCGTCGTTGTATGGGGGGGGGTGGGGGCACGTCACAAGGCGATGGTGTCGCGAAATATGCATTGTGATATGTTTTGATGATCAACTCTTTTCAAAAGTAAATGTAATCGAATATCTACTTGACTAAATATGGGTGAGTGTGTGGGCAAACCGTGCATTTAATAGCTGGATGTAGAGTGAGCGCTCAAATCTTCGCCGGCTTTCCAGCACACACGAGAACAGTCGAGAAACATGTGCTGAACTTGTTCAATGCAACCTGACGCTTTTCGTGCGTGAACTGTTGTCTGTCGACAACCGCACAGATTTGCATCATCGTCGTCGACCCAATAATTTCTTTGAACACCCGTATCACCCGTATAATTCTTCGTTGCATTAATTTTTCGTTAGCGTATATTTCATAATGTCATATTGCCATGACCTTTAACACTGTAATACATATGTCTACAATTGCTGAATCAGCTCTGATAGAGAATATGCAACTTGCGTTGTGGTAAGTTATTTTATTTTTTATTATGTTTATTACTTGAAAACAACAACGGGACATATTATGTTATTGGTCCATCCGTCGGGCCGTCTAGCGGGATGTCCGTTCGCTTTGCAGATGATAACTTTAGTAAGTCTGTATTGAATTGATTGAAAATTTGTATATGGTTTTATTAGCACAACATACAGGTCAAGTTCGAATTTTGGTTCCACCTGCCAATTTTATCCGGAGTTAAGGCCATTGTTGTCAGAATTTAATTTCCGTTTCCGGGTGAGAACTTTAACTAGTAAGTCTGCACTGAACGGAATTAAATTTGGTATGTGAGTATAGCCCGAATTACAAGTCATGCTCAATTTATTTGTGGTCTCTCTGGCAACTTTCACCTGCGTTGGTTACGATGACCCATCACCTGGGTCAAACATCTTGATATAGAAGTCAAATTACACATGCGAGGTGGTTGTAGTCGATTTCAGATTATTGATGGGCGCCCGACACGATACCATTGGTCGAGGTCTTGGTTTAAATATTGAGTTTATTCTTGGAAAAAAATCCTATAAAATAAAGCATTAATGTTTCCACATGGCGACAAATTAACGCAGTGCAAGCTGGTGCAAGTGTACATTTACTTTTGTGATTTCGAACTCCCAATTTGTTCATTTAAGGGAGAATCAGTCTGGGGGGTTGAGATAAAAGTTGGAATGTTCCTAATTCAGTCGACGTGATGTAAATGTCAAAATGTGGGGATGAAAAATATAATTATAAAATGAACAAAATTAATGAGTCAATGTAGCATCAACTTTGCCGCTGTATAAAATTCTCTTGTAGATGCATGTCCAGTTATGAAGACATTGTTTTGTAAGCAATGAGTTATAATTTTGATATGCAATGGTCTATATCTTGATCGCATCCGCTCATTTTATTTTACGTCCTGTCATTTCTGGAAAGAAACCAAAACCGACGATGTTGGTCGGACAAGCACTAAACAATAAAAACGCTATGTACTTGTATCTTTATTCGTAGGTTGGCAGTCAAATACAAAAAATGTGACACAAGTGAAGAAGAATGCACAGATTTGGAGGTCATATATTGCGAGATGATAAATGATTTTCAAAAGGCCGGGGTGACGTCACCTTCGAAAATCTACTTGTCGGCTGTTCTCAAAAGCTTATTTGGGGCAGAAAAGTTTACTAAACATGTGAAAAGGGAGAAAACAAAAACTATATATAGGAATATTGCCACCAGGAAGCAACAACATGAGGAAACCATAAGTATACCGTCTCATTGTGAAGCGGGAAAGACGGAACAGAATGATCTCGTGGTATCGTGTCCCACGGTATGGACAGTTAATGGCATCCCCCAATCAGTATCGCTGCTGTTCGGACCTATCGTGCATGTCTCCATGCGGGGTAAAAACATTCCACTTCAAATATCATCAATACTCGAACGGCATAAATTGTTTCTAGGGTGGATATTTTTTCTTGAAAATATACGCGTATGCAATGGATTTTCAAAAAGTGATGTAGATCCGCCACAAGACTCAATAATAGAAAGCTGGCGTACTCTGAATAGCGATGTGGGACAGGAACGCGTTCGCGCAAAGAACTGCTTGCATTTCTTGCTTATTTCGAATGCATCGTCCAACAACTGCAGACAATGCTCTTATTCCATAAAGTCGCGCATGAAACGAAAACGAAAGGCACTAACATCCTCGGAAAACTTAGGAAGCAAGAATGCCTGCGAGGTTAGTATATCCAAAGATGATAATGATTCTGAACATTCGACTGAACGGATGTTAGATGATACGGTCGATATTCGAAAGAGTCCAGCAGATTGCGAAACAGTACAGCTTGTCAATGATGACCACAGCGATATGATGGAAATTGTAAAGAAGGTAGTGGAAATGGGGGCGCCAACAAATATTGCTGTATTACTCGAAAACCAAATACGGAACGGCAATGATCAAATCAATCCTCGCAGGAGACGCTGGGATCCAGAAGTTATTTCAGTGTGTCTAGGGTTATATTGCAGGTCTCCTGCAGCCTACCGAGACCTTGGCGCTACAAAAATGCTTCTTCTGCCTTCACAGCGACTACTCAGATACTACAAGAACGCCGTTGACCAAAAACCAGGGATAGTGGAAGACAATTTTGAATGGATGGAAAACACGGCTGAAAGACAGAAAATACCAGAATTTGGTAAACGCGGAGGTATCCTTATAGATGAAATGTCAATTCAACAGAATGTAGAATTTGCGAGGCGAGGCGACAGCTGGCACATCGTTGGAGCTGTTGATATGGGAGATGTTAGCCGTAACATAGATAAAATTAACTCGGGAGGAAAAAACACCTTCAAACTGGCGACACACGCGCTACAATTCGTGTTTCATGGGTACACCGGTTTCCGTTGGCCGGTGTGCTATTTTGGTTCCGATACAGCATCAGCCTATCAACTTTTTGAAAGCTTCTTAAAGATACAAGATAAGTTGGACAACCATGGGTTCGCCGTCGAATACTTGATGATCGACGGTGCATCAACGAATAGGTCTCTGTCGTCTATGTTATTTCCTAGAGGGGCCGATTTGAGCCAAGAGGAATATTGTGCAGTAAACGCATATAATATCGATGATCGCGTTTGTGTGATTCAGGACATCATGCATGTCCTGAAGAAAATCCGCAATAACGTAGAAGACAGTCGATTGTGTCACAAGAATGCGAAAGGTAGATATCTGGAAAAGGACGCGACGGCAATAGTGTGGGATCACTGGATGGCCGCTCACGAGTATAATGAAAATATAGGCTTTAGGGTCCACTACAAACTGACCAATGAACATTTCGATATGACGTCAACAAACAAGATGAGAAACAAACTGGCAACAGAGGTGTTGGATAAAGACATGCTTTATCTGATGTCATGCTACAGGCAAACCCTTCCGGACCCGACTGTCCTAGATTCGACAATTGAGCTTCTCAACATGACCTCCGAAATGGTGACAATGTTCACCGACAGAAAACCTATTGCAAGTATCCAGGATGAAAGGATAAAACAGATGACAAATATTTTGAAGTTCTTTCATGCATGGGAGAAACAAGTCACCGACAGCAAGCTCAAAATTGTTAAAAAGCACCTCATTACACGTGAAACGCGAATGGATATCGACTCAACTATTCTCGGGTTCATTTCACTATGCAAAAGAGTGCTCGATGGAAAGAATAGTCTGATTCCATCCAGATTCAATTCAGATTTAATTGAAAATACATTCTGTCAAATGAGAGGTGTCAGGCATGGCCTTAACCCTAACCCCACATTAAAACAATATGGACCAGCCTGCACTGCTATTGTGCTAACCCAAACAACAGTGTCATCGAAGTGTAACAGTGGTGCCAAAGCAGAAAGTTATGGCGCTGTAAACGGACGCCCGCTCAACCCGAGAAAAAAGTAGAAGCAGTCTAGGCTTTAAATATTACCTTATTTGAGGTTCTAGTGTTTTTCGACGATCACATTATCACGCGTCTGCGTATCATAATTAAGGATAGCCTTATATTTGATAACGCTCTCGTGGATGACTTAATAGTAAATATAAACTGCATCAGTTATTTGACACCATAATTCACAATAAAAGGACCACAAACAGTCAACATTTACCTATTGCTCAAATTAACCCACGTGGATGGGTATCATTATTAAGGATAGCCTTATATTTGATAATCATCCCGTGGACGACTGCATAGTGACACTATACAATGCTATATGTATTTGACAGCATGATGACAATATACAGCGAACTCAAGTAAAAATGTCCCACATCCATCATTATGATAGCAACATAGTATTGAGTATTTTATTATATTACGTGTTTATATGAACTGTATATCCAGGTTTGGAATATCGTGATGAAGGTACAACAATTTGGTAACGTTACAGAAAAGGGAAACAGATTAAAGCCTTAAAGGGGTACTGTACGCCATTTTCAATAAATTTCCGGTGATAACAACGATCTAATATCGATAATATATAGAAACATAAGTAATTTAAGTGGAAGATGTATACTGTAAACGCTCCGGTTAAAATCAAAGTTAATAATTTTATATCAATTTCATTTATGACTGTAGCCATAAAATGGCGTAAAGTAAATTACGAATTTCCGTTTACAAGTCGTAATCAAATTACTTGAGGGATACTGGATTGGTAAACGGATGGTACATGCGATCGACTCGAATATCACCCCTGGTCAAGTGGTCCTGTAAATGTGCGATGATGCGGTTTGGTCGCGCTGAATTGCTATGATGTTGTTAGAACAAACTGATGCTGTTAAGAAAAAGTACCGTAATTATTTTTTTAAGTTGTCATTTTATTTTGGTTTTCGATGAATCTGAGCCATTATTTGTATCAGATATTAGAGAAACATATATTTTGCGAAATAGTGCTAATACTATTTGTTAGTTGTTGAAAATAGACTCTAATCAACTTGACCAAACACCAGCGCAGCCAGTATTCAATTTTTCAAAAACATACATGTTCTTGAATGATTCATAGCGACACTGGCTTTTTGTCAAATTCCTCGTTTTAGCCAAATACCACAACAAATAAAGATACTTTTTATTAACAATATAAGCAAGTCAGCAGGACCCACCAGTATCATAACATATTAGTAGGACCCACCAGCATCATAGCAAATTTGTAGGACCACTTGATCAACGGTGAATATGTTTGTTGCTCGTTTTCCCTGTAGCAAATTATACACGAGAAATATTATAGAATGGCTTGAAGTTTACTGTTCTGGGAGCAGTTGAACAGTATAGGTGTGTGATAAATTTCGCACAACACTATATCAATGCAGGCCAATGATAGTCCACAATTGCTAGTGATATGGAATACCTTAAAAGCATGTATGCTATATTTAGAATTGTGTGCATACATGCACAAATACACAAATATATAACTGTATATTCACAAAGTATCTGTGACCACATGCAATGGTGTCACGGGAAAGTTATACATGCTTTCGCTTATTGAAAAAAAAGCAATAACTATTGTTTAATCTGGATGAAATTTGAACTTGGTCGTACTTTATCAAGTTATCAGATGACATAATGCCTGTAGCTAGATAAATACCCGACATCTGACAATCTCTTGCGAACAGTCGAAAGTTGATGTTGTCCAGTACACGTACACCGCTCGTCAATTTAAAGTTGAAGTACCAATGGAGCGTTAACACTGAGTTCTCCATAACATAATTTCAACAATTGAAGTATCGAGTTAGATATGAGGCAATCCTCAATTCTAACCCATCAACCATAGTATCGCTGTTATATATCATATATCCCAGTATTCATTGTGGAAAGTTATTCTTCGGCAAACGATTTGTGATGTGAGATCAAGACGGATGATTTGCAATAAACCATTGCAGCACCATTTGTCTATTAACTTCTCCGTAACAGAATTTCAATACGTTGATAATCCGGTTAGATATCGTAACATATTTACAATACGTTGATAATCCGGTTAGATATAAGGCAATCCTTAATTCTAACCCATCAACCATAGTATCTCTGTTACATATTGTTACATATATAAGATATCGCACTATTCATTGTGGACAGTTATTCTTCGACAAACGATTTGTGATGTGAGGTAAACACGGATGATTTGCAATAAACCTTTGCAGCACCATTTGTCTATAGTTCTCCGTAACATATTCTCAATACGTTGATTATCCGGTTAGATATAAGGCAATCCTTAATTCTAATCCATCAACCAATATATTGCAATCTGAGATCATTTCAAGTGTATGTCATGATTGCAAGTTGTATTTATCTCATTTACGTTTAGCTTTTCCTTTTCCTTTAGCTTTTCCTTTCTCATTTGGTAGTTCTGTTTCCTTTGATTTCTCTGCCGCCTTTGCTTTCTGTTTCAATTTTGCTTTTTCTTTAGTTGTTTCCTTGCATGTTTTGCACGTCCAAGTGGCAGCTTTCGCTTCACGTGCTGTCACTTTCTGGCAACGTTGGTGATACCACCTATCACAATTATCACACCCGATGCTGAAGTTTTTTTTCAACAAAGGTTCTTCTTCAAGTATTTCCGAACATGTTACACACATGTATGCACCTTCTGTTTCCCCACTGTGTGTCACCTCATCTATCTTCCTTTTAGCTCCAGATGCCGCCAGACTTACACGCAATGGCTGCGACTTCTTAACTTGAATATGTTCTCTAAAGCAGTGTAATGCTTCTTTCATCGCTAAGCGGAGAAAATATTCGCACAAGTCTTGGTGGAGGTCCAACAACATTGCTACAAACGTGCTGTCTTCTTCACCCTCCTCACCATCAGTGTGGTCGCTTTGGTCGTTTGCAAATACCTCAAACCACAGCTCCAAAGCATTCACGTCGGTTAATAATGCCTTCCGTGTAACGTCGTGCAATCTGTCATAGTCACGGTGAATAGCATCAACAGAAAGCATTCGGTTGCACAACTCATACAGCCTTTTGAAGAAGTTGAACACTTCCTTGTTCATTATTGTAAGGCCTCGTGATGGTCCCTGTTTGGCTTCAATTTCCTGGAGAATTCCAGGAATTTCAGACGCTAGTGGTATTGCTTCGGTTTCTGTCATCTTCAGTTTTCTTAAGAGTCTCTCCTTTTGGTAGTCCAATTTTTTCATTGCTTTTGACACTTTGCTTTCTTTACCCATTCGCCTCTTGATAGCGGCAACAAGTTTTGTCCTGACTTTATGGACACAAACTCCAGCTATATATTCTATTTTACCTACCCCTGTCCCATCAAGTGTTCCCTGTTCTTCTGGGTCTGCATGTGATGTCGAGGGAACCGGTTCTGCTTCCGACTCAGATGCCCTTTCGCGTATTAGCTTTTCATTCATCCAGAATGCAAGTTTTGATGCCAGTTTATTCTGAGACTTTGTTAATGTATCTGTCTGAAATAACGTTTTCATTGCCTGAAGGTTGTCTGTGGAAATTAAAAAAGAATTTAATTCCTGAAAATGAGCATTCCAGTCTCCTTGCTTTGATGCCGAACGTTCCAAAATCCTGAAAATTATAGTGTATTGGATGCCCATGTGAGCTTCTAATAAATCTTTATTTACGTTGGTTGCACACTCCATGTATGTATGTCCTTCCTCGGATTTTTCAAACTCGGTGAAATTGAATGGGCATTGTTTAATACACTCTGGTTTGGGAAGGGAATATTTTTGAATGGCTGCCATTTCATCCACATTTTCGCGATGCAGCTCGCTATTTTCTAGGTCATTTTCTGCTATGACTCCAATGGTGTAAGTTCGGCAACATGAAAGATCACCACTAAGGGCATGATCTGATATTTTGGGAAAATCTTGCACTTTCTGTGCATGTTTTTTCTCTGCTATGGTTCTGTTATAATGTTTTACTTGCAGGCGACTTGTTGATTTTGCCCTTCCGACAGCAACACCTATCTGCCCTGCTCGATAAAAACTTCCACAATCCACCACTAGCGGATCCAATGTAAGACCCTGTGCCTTGTGCACGGTTAATGCAAAGGCCAGTTTCAGTGGATATTGGATTCTTACTGAAGTGGTGCGTTTACTGTTTGCCTCGTATTTGTCAAATATTACCCGCGTCACCTTAACGAGATTTCCCTGGAAATCGATGACGGGGTCCGAATCTTCCAGATTGTGGACAATGCCTCTACATCCGTTGACCAGTCTCGAGCCCAAATTTTTTATCAGAATGACGGGTGCACCCTCCTTCAGTCGTAGCTCTTTCAGTGCGTTTGATTGCATCAAAGATCGTTTACTGCCTGAAAATAATTGTATATGCGCATCTAGAGAATAAACTATGCATTTGTTTGCTATTAATGCTTGTATGTCAGGTAACATTCAAGCTATACTATCATTATACATGTATTCGGCTTCATAGTGTTATATAGCACGTGCATATGGGTATTAAAGCGATGCGAATCCTCGTTGTGATATCTATTCAACAGTGAATCTCGAATGGCATATTAATCATACATACATACGTACATACATACATACATACACACATACATACACACACACACATACACTCACTCAACCCCCACACACCCTCACACACTCACGCACACACTCACTCACACACACACACACACACACACACACACACACACCCTCTCTCTCACACACACACACACACACATCTACACACACACCCCCTCTCTCTCACACACACACACACATCTACACACATACATACATACATACATATGCTACCTTGGCAATCATTCTTTGATTGTGAGTGCTGAAATCTCAGTAGGAGTTAAATGTGAGAATTATGTGCGAGCCGATGTTTGTGTTCAACGGCGGAAATGGAACCTTACTCTATTGTGCGTGTTTATATATATCAACCTTTATCTTCAGATTTGAACAATCTCGTTTGTCCTGCCATCTCGCCAAGCCCGCATGTCGTTGAAGTATTCGACTTCCCAGTTTGTTCCAAATAGTAACGTCGCTTTATTGTCCGATTCCGGATCGAGTGGTCTATTCAGATCCTCCATAAGTTTGTGGGTTTCCGCAGACGGTGTGCCACAACACAGTTCGTTGATAGCGCGGGCTAGATGTTCTTCCTCTTGCCTTACGACCTTCAATTTCAAATAATTGGTATTGTGAACTATCATTGTCATAGACTAAACACCGAATCTTCACTATAAATATAATTGACGAGTAGTTACTTTGGGAAGTGTTCGTATAATAAGTTCAACAAACGGACACTTGTCGTGTGTTGAACTTATCTGAACAATTGTCCCACTAATGACTTAAAAGCTGTCTATCGTCCGCTTAGAATTCGTGAACACCACTCCAAATGAATAATAGATCATTTCAATACATACATGTAACACTGGGTGGGAAAATCCATCCAAAAAGAGCTAATGTGGACATTAGCTCTCAATTAAGCATGAAGTATATTATTATCAGATAATATAGACTGTGCTCAAATAAGTGCAATTTGGTGTTGTCATGTTGCAACTGGCAACCCTAAAAGTAGGTCTTTGATATTGCATATATTGATTATATCTCTATTTATTTACTTAATTATGTTATATATTGTTATTGTTAAGTACGTTTTGTATGTATTTATTGCTATTGCTATGTACATGTATTTGTTATGTTCTGTTTATGTATTTAATCAAACCATTAATATTCGTTATTATAATGTATTGTTATGCATTACTATACCAGGATATTGCCCTCAAAAATAACGGATGGCAAACATGACATGCACGAACACCGTGTTGAATATTAGTATATTATTAGTGCCCCTTCAAGTCATTTAAAATAATTACTATTCACAGCGCCCATGCCACGACACTATACGTATACATATTATTTAGCTGATCATAAACGCTGCCCCTTTAAGTCATTTGATGACAATAGCTCGTATCCATATCACCTGTGACATTCCCAGTGTAATGTAATTTTACCTCTGTGCACAAATGTTCTCATATCATATGAGCTGGTGGTCAACGCTCTTTATGGATTGTGCAATTTGTTTGTCATCACTTAAGCAATCACTTGAGTTCAGATGTGTATCGATTTTCCAAATATCTCATATCTTAAATTTTCCATAATTCGAAGCTATAACACAGCACGCCTTTTGAGATATCGTGTGACGTATATATAGCTAGTATGCCAGAACCCCTCTAACCTCTGTGAGGTATTTCCCCATTTATTGATCACCTTACCTCGACTAGCTGAACTCGATGCGGAAGAATCTGGTCGAAATGCGTCGCTTCGAAACAGAAGTCCCCGCTATCTCCATATGATGGTTTTGGGACTGGTGGCAATTGGTGAAAATCACCACACACAATGAGCTGCATCCCTCCAAATGGTTGGGGCTCCTGGCGAACAGCCCTGCATATTGACTCTGTTAGATGAAAATTTCTTGCGGATAGCATGCCGATTTCATCGACCACAAGCACATCTCCGAGTGTTATACGATCTCTTGCCTCCGTCCGCCCTTCGTCATGGCCAAACAATTTAATCAACTCTTGAACGCCATGGCGACCATCAGCTATCCCTGCCCAGTGATGGAGTGTGTTTCCACCCTCTCCGAGTTCCAGACTGGCAATGCCAGTTGTAGATGTTACGGCCACATTTTTTCCATCTGACCGAAGACTTCGTATTATGGCCCTGTTGAGAGATAACTATATGTTATCTATATGTTTCATTTAGGAAACATTCTGTGTCACGGGCAAGTAACGCTGCCGAGTATACATGGGTTAGTCCGAAATTATTTGTTGCATAAAGTCAGACATATGCAACAAGTCAGACATAAGACCAAAATTACGATCTGAAATGTATATATCATTAAAGGTACTCAATCCGATAAAACTCCTCTCAATTACTATTTCAATGGCTTCGGGGGTCAAAAATATTTGATTCGAGTCGAGAAAGTCACCCATAAAAGCTCAGATTTGTTAGATATCGATTTTAGAAATCTATTATTGTTCATTATCGGGAATTCTTTCTGGCCCAGAAGACAGTCAAAATTTCGTTATTATTACCACTTGATTATAGAGTTATCCATCCTTGTCTGTTTGAATAGAGTTTTGGCGTAAAATCTCGAGCAGGTTACCAAATTGACGGCAGTTATTAGTACTCATCTCGAGCAATTAACAAATTTCAAAATCAATATCTAATAACTCTGAGCTTTGTTTGATGGGTTCCTCGACTCGAATCAAATATTTTTTACCCCCAAAGCCAAAGAAATAGTAATATAGGACCCTCTGATCGGATTGTTGTTGTTGGAATCTGTTGAGATGGGGACCCTCTTTACGGATTGAGTACCTTTAACTGTTTATATTAAAGTATTTCTCAATCTGCCTGTCGGAGGGGGTGCATGATTTGGGTTCTGGACCATTGGTGACTCATCTACCCTATCCCCACGTCAAAAGAAACACTATCCCATTGAGAAAATTCACCCAAAAAATGGGAGGGACCACGAAGAGCATTTCTGATTTTGAATAGGTTTCTGGAAAGCCAATTGGTAGCAAGAAACCAGTAAAATTGGGGGTCAGGTCGATCCATGGATTATCTACCCGACCCCAATTCCAAATCAGTTATGACCCCCCCCCCCCCCCGGAGGCACGGATAGGGGTGGATTTCGAATAGGTTTATGGAACGCCAATTGGGTGTCAGATACCAGTTCGTTGTTGTTACAGTAACTCTCAATCTGTCCGTGGGAGGAGGTGTAGGATTTGGGCTCGGGACAATTGGCTGCATGCTCGCCGGCCCGACCCCCACGTCAGATGACTTTTACCCCGAGGAGAGTAAAAGTCATCTGACGTGGGGTCGGGTAGACGTGCAGCCAATTGTCGCGAGCCTAAATGCTGCACTACCTCCCATGGACAGATTGAGAGTTAGTGTGACAACAACCAGCTGGTTACCGACACCCAATTCACGCTACAGAAACCTATTCGAAATACGCCCCTATCGGTGCCTCCCCGGGGGTAATAAGTTAATTGAAGTGGGGAAACGCTTTTCATAGTCCTTCCCATTTGTGTGATGAATTTTCTCAACGGGGTGGTGTTTCTCTGTGGTTTGGTGCCCATGCCCATAAAGTTGCACATTCAGTGGCACCCTCCCCGGACCCACCCGGTGAATATAGGCTCTATGTAGACGGGCGCAATTAAACTTGCGTCCAAATGGAACAGCAAACCCACCGTGCTCATTCCCGATCAACATATGACGGTTATTGCGTGGATTTGCGAAATCCGCCCCTCCCGGTCCCTCCAGGGGGCTATAAGTCAGTTGACGTGGGGGTAGGATAGATGAGCCGCCAATGGTCCAGAACCCAAATCCTGTACCCCCATGCACCGACAGGCAGATTGAGAATTAGTGCAAAAAAAAATAAATCCGCCACCTCCCCCGTCTACCGTAATGAGATATTCTAATGTTGTATCTACGTTTTGAACTGGGTACTGTGTACTGGGTAATAATGGTTTCTAACTTCACACACCTGGGTAGCATCTAATAAACACAGAAGAACATGCGTGTTAATGGGTTTATCGATGTGCCTCTCGTTATATCCGTCCAAACTAGCACTCGTGCCGTGTTGACAAATCCAGTAACACAAACGTGTCGTTCTGTGTATTTCTGCCACATTATTAAGGAATTTGACATAAAACTAGGTTGAAATTTTGATTTCCCAACCAGTAATTTTTGGATAATGTGTTCATTTTTTTTAGACTGAGTCGAAAATAAACAAATTTGGACTGAATTGTTAAATGACCATCAATTACCGAAATTGGTTTTCCGAACAACGATTTTTGGATTAAAGAGCATTGAACCCAATAACTTATGAATGAATAATTGGATGGAATAAATTAATTGATGAGATAATAAAGAAACAATATTTATTGCCCAGCAAGAATATCATGTGCAGCACGCAGTCGAATATAAGGCTATCCTTAATTTCGAATTACGTGAACACGTGCCTACACCATGTTTATCATTACATCTCTCGTCGGGTCAAACGAATCATCCTCAAGAGCCACAACATCGCAAGCTGATCGGTTGGGTGGATCCCGTCAACCAGGAGTTTCAGCTGGTACCTGTATTTGGTGCAGGACTGTTTCTTATATTTGTGAGCAACAAGCAAGTCCTGATTAATTTTCGGCATGGTGTGCTCTTGTAAGTTGAGCCCGTTCAGTTGAATGTTGAAGTCTTTGATGGCTCTACAAAGCTGTCTATCCTGCTGTCGGAAGAGGCCCCAACGCGGATGCCCCTTCCGCCTGTTCCAATTTGCCATCGATACGACTGGGCATTCCAGAAAGACGACAGTCGCTGAGGAATTTTCGCACATTATCTTACTCTCTATATCCTTTAGATTAGCAATGGCTCTCGCGATTTGCATCCTACTGTTTTTTTTCAAATATATAATCTTTCCAAACTTATTCGTAAAATCGCAGGTGCCTAACCACAGAATAACCACAGGGTCCTCCGCTTCACAAATTCGCCTGTCTACCTGTGAATTCAAAACTCTCTGTGTGCTAACGCCCACCTTCCAAATAAATTCTACGTTTCTTTTGTCGTATATCTCTTTTTGTTTCTCCAGGTATCGCCCTTTGCTGTCTGTAACAACAAAAAAGGGCCTCTGTGATATACCAATGCCATTTTTTGATTCATTGCGCTCAATTTTGCAAATTTCCTTTGCGAGTTTCTCCATATCGGAACGGTTGAGATACTGCACGGTTGGAGTTACACGCGATAATAAATTGTCCAGCAGTTTCCAAACCGACACGACCCACGCTTGGTGAGGCAGCCAATTATCAGGACCGAAAGCTCTGCGCTGTAGTTGTGTGGATAAACAACACGGAAAAAGTTCACACGGCCTGCCTTGCACGGGAAAGGTCGTTAATTGTGAGACAAATTGACCAATTTGGAACGAGGATTTCCATGCTAATCTGCGGAGATGCGTTGCAAATACTTCCGAGTGTGACTTGATGTGGTACTGGAAACAAGAGATATCTATCTGGCGGGTCAGGTCTGTTTGGAACTTGTTCCATTATGATGTTGGTGTATTTAATTTTTAATTTATGTTGATTTTTTCAAATGTACGTCAAGTCATGTAACTCCAGAATACAATTATCAAAAATACATTTATTGCAAAATTTTATATTTTACCAAGCGGACCCGACAGATAAATAAATAGGCATACCCGTTGTTTCCAAAAGCACATCAAGTCCCACTCATCAACTATTGTAACTCTAACTTTTACTCCGCAGATTTGCATGGAAATCCCCATTCACAATCTTTCACTTGAGATCCCCCTTAATGACCGAAATGTATCAATAACTTACCTTAAAAGGTGAGTTTTCCCTGTACCACATTGGCCAGTGATTATGAGGTTGTGTCCATCTTTGGCAACCGTCAGACTTCTCAATTGCTCTCGATTTAAGACCATGGTCAATGCATTTGCTAAAATATTTCAGTTGTACTGGAGACTGGAGACGTATACGGTTGTCGACAGACAACAGTTCACGCACGAAAAGCGTCAGGTTGCATTGAACAAGTTCAGCACATGTTTCTCGACTGTTCTCGTGTGTGCTGGAAAGCCGGCGAAGATTTGAGCGCTCACTCTACATCCAGCTATTAAATGCACGGTTTGCCCACACACTCACCCATATTTAGTCAAGTAGATATTCGATTACATTTACTTTTGAAAAGAGTTGATCATCAAAACATATCACAATGCATATTTCGCGACACCATCGCCTTGTGACGTGCCCCCACCCCCCCCCCCCCATACAACGACGATGTCAACGATAGAGCGATGGCAAGGTTTATACTCCGGGGACAAGTCAAAGGTTGGCCCGCTTAATGTATTTCGCCTTTTTGACCGAACCGAGTTCAACCGACTTTTCGGAAGAGTTATCGATCCTAACAATCCCGTGCTAATGATGTTGTGTCGAGACAAATTTTATCGTGATTTTGATTATTTTCACCTGATAAAAGTTGTTTTTCTGGATATACCTCTCAAGAAATGTACGGTAAGTGTGATTATCGATATTCGATAGTTTTGCATACGTAGTTATGCATGTCCGAAGCTTAGTTGTTTTGATGAGATTTCGAGTGCAACATGGGAGGTGGGTGGGTTTAAAATTTTGTTTTTTACATGTTGTTTCCTAACTTTCTATATTATTCTTAATCTAGGGCTACTACTTATATATAATGGCCAACAACTGTGCATCAGATATGTGCATGAGTTAAATTCTTCGCGACACTAATTAGGTGGAAGTTAACTTAACCAAACTAATTAGTAGCAGTTGTCGGCAAGAAAACTTATAAATTTTCAGCCAGTCCACACTTAGCATGCAAGCGGAAGTGAAATTTGTGTTCAAATTTTCAGACTACGGTGAATTTATAGTGCGACAATAGGTGATTGTAAAAATCTTTATTGATTTTCAGTGACGGTGAATTATGATTTGAGAATTTTGTAGTTGACGGTGGAGTATATAGCTCAAAAATAGGTGATTTTTCAGAGCAAGTTCGGAAAATAATTTTTCGAATCAACTTTCAGTTGACGGTGAATGTTAATATTCATTTGTGTTGTTGTGTCAACACGTGATTGATTATATTTCAGTTTTGTCGCCGGACGGCACAATTAACTTGAAATTAGGTGACTTGTTAGTGACGTCGTGGAAAATTAATTTATTTTTCCATTGTTGAGTTGTAGTTTGTGATTGATCAGGTTAGATCTGACTTTGAAATTTTTTCAGTTGACGTCAGATAGCGAGCGGAAATAGGTGACTTGAATATTTAATCGCAGATTAATTTTGAATTTTGATGCGATTTGTAGGTATTCGCTTGGTAGTTAAATTGTAGGTGACTTACAGTGTTCTGATTTACAGCAAACTTGAGAAATTTTCATTTTTCAGAAATTTTCTTACGTAGTTGGACTTGAGAATTTTTCAGAAATTAAATTTTTCCGCAGAATTGTTTTTTTTTTCCGCAGGTTTAATTACAAAATGAATTTTGTTTTTCAGTGATTTCTGAGTTAGTAGGCAGAAAATACTTAGGTTTTTCTGTATAAGTTTCAGCGCGTCGGTTTTTCAGATATTGAGTTTAGTCTATTTTCACTTGACGTTTTCAGCGTTCAGCAAGGTTATTACTTTGACCTTTACACTTAGTGATTTTTTTTCCCCGAATTCTCTTGTAGGTTTCGACTTGAATTATTTTTTATTCCAGTTAGTTAAAGCGACATTTGTTTTTTTTCAGAGATATTTCTTAGAATTTGTAGGTCGATCGTGGTTGAAATATTTTCAAATTTTTCCTAGCTATTTGCGAGTTAGTGAAAGATGGCGTCACAGATTTCAGAGGAAGTTATGTTGAAGATACAGGCTGAGATATTGGAATTGACAGTTCGGATAGAGGAGTTGAAGAGAAATAGTGAAAATAGTTATGATAATAATTACAGCAATGATGATTATTACAGAAATGATAATTATAACAGTGGTTATAACTCTTACTCCAGACGGCGTGCGCAGAGATATAGGAATAGGAATCGCAGAAGGCAGTATACAGAGAGAAGCGATAATGCTCATTATTTTCAGAAGGAGTCACATAATGTTTCAGATGAGAGAAATGATTATAGTAATCACACAAATGATAGGTTACAAGGAGAGTATGTATCTGGTAGATACACCGGATGTTGGAAATGTGGTGATTTGACGCATAAAGCGTTTGGTTGTAGGAAAGGTGGATACTATCGCTACTATGATAGAGATAAAAATTTTCGTCCACAGGATAGATCCCGGAGATTTATTAACAAATCTCAATTTGTTAATGATTCCAGTAAGGAACATTGTATAAATGGAAATGCTACAGAGTCAGATATTACTGTTTCAGGTTACAATACTAAGGCTCTTGTTGATACAGGTTCGACTTGCTCCACAATTTGCGAGCAATTTTACAGCACTTTCTTGAAACATATTCCTTTGCAGCCCTTGTCTGTTATACTTAATATAGAGTGTGCTGATGGCAAGAAACTTCCTTATCTTGGATACATTCAGTGTCCTATTACAGTTCCTTCATTAGGACAAGATTCCGGCAAAGAGTTCATTTTTCTTGTAGTGCCAAACAGTTCTTATAACATGTCAGTACCAGTTTTGCTAGGAACTAATATTCTTTCAGAACTCATGCAGTTGTGCAAAGATGCACATGGTAACAGGTTTTTACAGAATGCAAACTTGTCATCATCTTGGTTTATGGCATTCAGATGCATGATTTGTAGGGAGAAATAACTTGCTAAACACAACTTTGTTCTAGGTCATGTAAAGTCTGCTGAGAATACTCATGTTATTCTCCATCCTAATACTAAGAAAGTTGTTACTGGTTTTATTGATCATAAGATTCCTTACCAACCCACATGTGCTATTTTGCAGCCTCTTCCAGATGATGAACGGTTCAAATTTTTAGAGATAGGTCCATATATTGTGAAATATGATTTCAAGAGCACTGATACTGTTGATGTTCACTTGTCAAATATTTCTTCTAGGACTATTAGTATAGCACCTAACTCTGTTATTTGTCAGGTACAGCCAGTCTCTGTTGAGCAAGATATTGAAACCTCCCCAGGTTCAGAGACTACCTCTTCATTTCTTGATAAAATTACTATGGATGTTTCTTCTCTTGATGATGCAAAGGATATATCTGTTGCATTGAATCTCATCAAAGAGTTTTCAGATGTTTTTTCACAGCATGATCTTGACTTAGGTTTTTACAGTGCAGTTAAGCATAGGATCGACATGTATGATTCTACACCTTTCAAGGATCGTCCGAGACGTTTACCTCCAAGCATGATTGATGAAGTGAGAAATCATCTTCACCAGTTGTTAGCTGCCGGCATTATACGCCGATCACACAGTCCATATTCTTCTAATGTTGTTTTAGTTAGGAAGAAGGGTTCAAATGACCTTCGTATGTGTACAGATTTTAGAATTTTTAATAAACGCACTATTCCAGATAATTATGCACTCCCTAGGCCTGAAGACCTTTTTGATTACTTAGCAGGTGCCAAGTACTACTCAGTTCTCGACCTCAAATCTGGTTTTCATCAATTGGAAATTGCAGAGGAGCACAAGGAGAGAACAGCTTTTACTGTTGGAGGTCTAGGTTTCTATGAATATAATAGACTTGCATTTGGTTTGAACAATAGTCCTTCTAGCTTTCAGAGAATGATGGAAGACTGCCTCGATGGTCTTAACAGGAATATATGTAATATTTATGTTGATGACGTCATTGTATGGTCAAAATCAGTTCCGGAGATGTTGGAACGACTTAGACTTGTTTTTGACAGGCTCAGAGAATGTGGTTTGAAACTGGCTCCAGCTAAGTGTAAATTTTTCATGCGCCGTGCCTCATATGTAGGCCATGTTGTTTCAGAGAAAGGTATTGAGACGGATCCTGCGAAAGTTGACAAAATTGTCAACTGGCCCAAGAACTCAGATCAATTGCGATCATTTCTTGGCTTTGCAGGTTATTACAGAAAATATTGTCCTAATTTTTCAGGATTGCTAAGCCCTTGACAGATTTACTTCCCCCTACAAATACAAAGAAGCCAAAGAACAAGGTTAAATCCTCTTTTACAGGGAAATGGAAATGGGAGCATGAGCAGCAGTCTGCATTTGATACTTTGGAAGATCGTCTTTCTAATCCCCCAATTTTAGGTTACCCCGATTACAGCAAGCCCTTTGAAGTCCATACTGATGCGTCCCTCCATGGTTTAGGTTGTGTCCTTTACCAAGAGATCGATGGCGTGAAGAGAGTTATTGCGTATGGCAGCCGAGGAACCACAGCAGCAGAAAAGAATTACCCGGCACATAAGTTAGAATTTTTAGCTTTAAATTGGGCAGTTACAGAAAAGTTTTATGACTATTTATATGGTAATTATTTTGTAGTGTATACTGATAACAATCCTTTAACATATGTTTTAACTTCAGCCAAATTAGATGCTACTGGACAGAGATGGTTATCAGCCTTAGGTTCTTTTATATTTGATATAGTTTACAGACCCGGTAAATCTAATACCGATGCAGATGCCTTATCTAGGTTGGATACACCTCCTCCAGATATTATTACAAATGATTCAGTACAAGTTATTTGTAATTCACTACAGGTGCAGCAACCTTTTGTTGAAAGTTTATGTTGCAGCACTGATGTTTTAAATTCTGTTCAAGATGATGTAGGTCATGATCTTGATGAAATGAATTATAAGGATTGGAGAAGATTGCAGGAAAGAGATGATGTATTGTCCGTATGGTTATCAGCCGTGAGAAGAAATAGTTGCCCAAAGAGAAAGTCCCTTCCCCCTTCTAAGCTTCATTCAGCATTTTTAAGACATTTTTCTAAGCTTAGGTTGCAGCGCGGAGTTCTTTATAGAGAGTCCAATTTTAATGGTAAAACCACCACTCAGCTTGTTTTACCACATTCACAGATTTCTTTTGTTCTAAAATCATTACATAATGATATAGGACATCCAGGTCGTGACAGAACAGTTTCACTTGTGAAAGAAAGATTTTATTTTCCAGGTATCGATAGTGCTGTCGATGATTGGATAAAGCATTGTCATAGATGTTTACGAGTTAAAACTAATCCGAATTTCAGAGCCCCTTTAGTATCTATTACTACTTCTCAACCTCTTGAACTTGTTTGTATTGATTTTCTTACTCTTGATTGTTCTAAAGGTGGTTACCAATATGTTCTTGTTATGACAGATCATTTTACTAAATATGCACAGGCTTATCCTACAAGGAACATGACTGCAAAGACTACTGCTGATGTATTGTTTAACAATTTCTTTATTCATTATGGTTATCCTCAACGTATTCATAGTGATCAAGGTGCTAATTTTGAATCTCAACTTATTTCTGAACTTTGTCAGCTTTGCAACATCAAGAAGTCCCGAACTACTCCTTATCATCCGATGGGGAATGGTGTTACAGAGCGATTTAATCGCACACTTATTAGTATGTTAGGTACTCTTAATCCTGACCAGAAACATGATTGGAAATCTCATATAGGTCCTCTTGTTCATGCTTACAATTGTACTATGCATGAAACTACTGGTTTTGCTCCTTTTCAGTTGATGTTCGGAAGAGAACCACGGTTACCTCTTGATGTTTTATTTGGTCTGAATAAACCTGATTCTGATCAAACTTCTTATTGTGATTATGTTTCAGATCTCAGACAGACTTTCTGATTCTTACAGATTAGCATCCAAATCTATGTCTGGTGCTCAGAGTAGTAATGCCAAATATTATAATCGAAAGCTTCGTGGTGCAACTATACATGTAGGTGACAGAGTCTTAGTAAAGACATTAGCTTTCGAAGGCAGACATAAATTGGCAGATAAATATGATTCTGAAGTTTATACTGTTAAATCTCAACCCAATTCTGACATTCCTGTTTTTAATTTAGAAGATGACAATGGAAAGCAAAGAACTTTACATAGGAACCACTTGTTGCCTATTGGTTCTTTACCCTTTGACTTTCCAGATGATGACACAGCCCTTAAATCTCCTCTAGAACAGAGAGATGCTGATGCCCCAATTGTAGATCCTCTTATCCCACCTGTACGGCCACCTGAGCCTAAGGTGCGGAAACGTCATAGTCCAGGTACTGGTAGTGATACTTCACGTGATGAAGTTCGTGATAACCATATTAATGGTTCAGACCATATAGATGGTTCAGATGAAGAGTCGGTGATTTGTTTTGTTCCACAGGGCGTTGCAGGTATAAAATCTGCTCCTAATGCAGTGGACAGTTCAGCTCCATCTCGTCGGGGTGACGACTTTCCTGCGAGATTGGAAGCTGGTGGTATTTCTTCTTCTTGTGGTGACGACCGCACTCAAATAGATGGGTTCAGGGAAGATAGAAATGATGTCGTTGATGACAGTAGTGTTAATAATATTTCAGCTACACAGGATTCGACAGGTCAACTTGAACTTCGTTCCACAGGTGATAGCAATGATGAGGCTGATGAGAATAATGATGAAGTTGTTGATATTGTCCGTGTACCTTTAGCATCTATTGCAGAAGATACTGTTGTTGTTGATGGTAATGTTGATGGTGCGAAAGCGAATGTTTCAGGTGATGATGATGCCTCGAGTAGTAGTCAAAGTGGAGATAGAGAAAGAATTTCTCTTTCAGATTCCAGACCGAAGCCAGTACCTAGGACATCTAGTAGAACAAAGAAGCCTCCATCATGGATGGGTGACTATGTATCTAATACCATCCAGCCCATTTCAGATGGAAAAGATGAGTATAAGAATCAGCTTATGCGTAAGCTGATGCAAGATCAGATTTGCACCAAGGTTTCACCAGATGTTTTCCAATCTATTCTGAAAACTATCTGGGATGAATAAGATTTTCATTTTCAGTTCAGTTCACTTATATTCAGTGATTCCATATTACTGATATGTCAGTTTCAATGATGTGTGTATACATTGGACATATGCATTGTCCTGTTGTGTTAGTTGTTTTTAAAATTGATTCGTTTATACATTATGTATTGATATTATGTATTGTTAGGTCTTACTTATCATCTTCGTACGATCAGAGATATTTCCACTTATTTCAGCTGACGATCCAGTGTAGAGCTACGACTCATGTGAGGTACCAGTTTTCAAGGAATTCTATTTTTTTTGTTATATACTCTGTGAGGTGATAAAGTGTTCCTTTCTATATATGATTATGATTTTAACATATTTGTGTTGATTGTTGTGTATTCATGATTGAAGTTCTCAGATAGAACAGCCAGTGTGAATCATTGATGATTCCATTTCAGCGGTATTGTGTGATATATTCACATTGTTTACTGTCTACGCCAGATAGTGAAGAGTCAGTTCAGTTGATTAAGTTGCAGTTATATAATGCTGATATTTGATTTCAGTTTTGAAGATAGGTCGGTGTCAAGATTATCTCTGTGTATGAGAATGTTATAGATGATAATTTTCCATTATCAGTTGCAGAGTTTGAAAGTCATGTCTATTTGCGACATTTCCTTTCAGTATTGGTTTAAATGACTAGGGAGTCATTCTGTCAACAGAGGGGAGAGTGTGACAGTGCTACTTTATATACCAAAACAGTATATGCCTTTATTAGATGCTACACATGTATACTAACTAAGTTATTATACCTAACTCACTAATATACATTTTATAGCTGCATTATCATTTCATTCCGCGTACTTGGTCCATTTCATTCCATTTCGCGCTATTCCGTTCTTTACACTTCCCGTCCCCAGCCGCATTACCTGTTCTGCATTTCGCTATTTCATATTCTTAACTTAGCCCAATCTCTTACCCGCTTAAGTCTACTCTGTCTATGTTAGCGCCCAATATTAGATCTAACTGTCTGATACTAATTTGTCTTAGCCAATCACAGGTAAGCTTATTTGCCGCCTTTTGTCATTTCATAATTAGCGTTCGCGCAGTTAACATCGCTCCTGTTATTGCGTCAGTGAGAGCGTAAATTCTTCAAATGCCTTGAAGAATGTAGAAGTATAAAGTTATAAAGAATAAGAGTAATACTACGTTATGACATCGTGGCCTATGTTCCTACGATATGGTATGTGATATTCTGTTACGTTTTTACCCATTATTATATATGTATTTTAATACTATTGTTTTCGTTTTGTATGTTTAGAGTTACGTCACATTTGCAATATATATTTGCCCAATAGTTTAGTGATGTTGGAAATCGCACACCGCGTTCATAATCACCCTTTTATACTAGCATGTAGGTTTTATTTCTAACTGTTCGTCACAGTTAGGATTGTGTCAAAATAGTTGTTTATATCGACAATAGGGAAGTTGGTTTTTGACACAATCACATTTCACATATTTATTTATATCCATTCTGGATATATATTTTGGTAGCAACTACAACCTATGTATTTGTTCACCAGGGTCCTGTAACTCCTGTTGGTTTTACGTTGGTCATCTGGATTGATGCTTGATGTCTGATGTGATGTTGCTGTCAAGCTAGCCTATATATGTGTTGTGATGTCGTCTTCATGTTGTGATGCTTGTTGGATGTGTTCCGTTTGATGAATAAATATATAGAAGACTTTTAAGGTAGGCTTAGTGTTTCCATAGACCCTGCCAGATGATTAGACTCAGAGCTTCATAAATGTTTGTGATATAGCGACTGATGGTTCACTTAAGACCCACCCCTGTGCTCTACCACAGAAGATTGTGTCACCCCCACCCCAAAATGCAGACGAAAAAAATCAGTTTTTAGAAAATTCGGTATGGCAGAATACAAAAGCACAAGAACTCTGATTATTTTGTGCTATTATATTGCAGTCTACCCACTTCGATATATACCTTGTGATAACGCCATGGTATCATTTACAGATGGCAATATTTCGAAGTGTTCTGGTGAAAGTAGACCGAAAATCGTGAAATTTAAACTTGTTTTACCCCTCTATATGGGTGATAATTCAGTTCCATTTTGAACAATGATCTAGGACAAACTCTCAAGAGTTGACGAGACACATAATGTAAATGAATGTTGTCGGATTTTATCATCTTCTGTCGCATTTGTTTGGTTACGTTATTGCACCCCTCACCCCAATAATACAATACATCGCAAAATGAGACAACCACGGAATATTCCTATATACATTTATGCATTATACACATACCTTATCAAGCTGAGGTGTTTGATAGTAACTAGCTGTTACTTGAGTTGAAGAAATTACATCATTGTATATGTTTGCTTCGCATAATATAGCTTCACAGTAACTGTTGTATAATATTATACATGTACATATTGGGAGGTTTAGTGATTGTTAATAGCCAGGCTCAGCCACACGTACATGTAACTTGTAACGTGTGTTACCATTGCCAACGAAATCACCCGACTCACATGACCATTCCGCCTATACATACACCGTCAAACCGTTTAGATGTTTTGTGTCAAATGTGCAGCATTGCGAAATGTGTATCAGACAGGTGTCCAATCTTCATGTCAATCGACGAACCTGTGCTTAGGGAACTTTTGTTGAATACTTCATCAGCGGTGACCAAACCGTTTTCCGAAAAGGGTTGTTGGTACGACTTCCTTTAAATATCGTGGGTGAGCAGTAATATTACTTTCTGGGGGTGGGGCTAATCCCTGGATGGTCGAATAGACCGATAGGTCTATTCCTTCACCCTTCATATTGAGCGTGTATTTAGGACAAAACAAAACAAAAATGAAAAAAGAAGCATTTTTAAACATCAAATAGGTTTTTTCTTTTTCTTCTTCTTTGGATGCTGTTTTTCTCCAGAAGATGGGGAGACGTGGGTTGTTTTTCTAGTTCTTGTCGTTTTTCTTCCTCCCATACTCGTGTGTGTTCTTTGGCTATTGCCATCTCAGTTTCAAATCATCTCCACACCGCAGCTGTTTCCTCATCTTCGGCAAGCCCAGGCGTTGTCGTTGCCAGGGGGGTGAAGACTCTGGTCCCTATATACGTCGGCGTCTTCAGGGCAGTGTGGTGTCCTCCACCATCTGTGATGGAGCTGGTGGTGACTCCATCATTACCACAAAGTCAGCGGCAGGGACGTCTGGGATGATGTCGGCGTCCCTATCTCCTCTGGCATCGATGTCGGCAGCAGGGACCTCTGGCGTCCCTGTTTCCGCTGGTGGTACTAGTTGTAACATCGGTGACGACATCGACGATGTGCTGGTGATCTTTTCCCAAGGCCATGTGGGGGGGGGGCTGTGCGTCTCTCAGCTCCCTGTTTCCACCTGGCGCTCCTGTCAGCGTCCCTGCGTCTTTGAGTTCTTTTTCTTTGTCTTGGTCTTTGTGGTGGCAGTGAAGGCCCCAGACCAGTCTGTCTCCCCAAGGGTTCTACCGGAGTGACCTGGTAGTGCAGCACCACCTCCAATCGTCCCGAGTTAGCATGGAGACTCCAGCTAACACAATGGGATGATTGGTAAGCGCCCAGAACGTGCACGACCTGAGTCCATAGTCCAGCCAGGCCTGACAAAAAACTCATGGTCACTCAACATCGTGGGTCGTCTGCATCCTGGAACCTTGTTTCCTCGCGATTGTTTCTCCCGACATTTTTCGTCGCTCATGTGCAAATGTAAGATGTTCTATAGTGAGCAGCCAATGTGTCTACGCGGAAAAATTATATTTCGATTGAAGCGAAGTTATAGACGGTTACATGTACTGTGGATAGCTTGTGTCTACCACCGGATTATAGTTTACACATCCTGTTACAAGTTGGGCCGATGTATCAAAACTTGTAGCTTTAAATCACATTATGTTTCTCTCCAAGTGCATATATCTATAGCAATACTAGAATAACACACGTTACAAGTTACATGTACATGTGGTTGAACCTGGATATTATGTGTAAAGTGATTGAACATGCAGTGAAATATAATAATGTAAAACTGCCAACACAGCGAAAGATAACTTATGGCAGTCATACATGGTAATGCATTGCGCTAAAAACCACTAGGTTCCTGTTTCCACCAAAACAGAGACAGTCTATATTTTAGTGTGATTTCGGGAAATGGAAATTTCAGCATATCTATTGCTATGGCACTATGGTGTGTTTTTGAAATTAAATTGGTGTTTAAAATATAAATATGGCAGCCAAAATGGTACCAAAAAATTTGCACATCCCCTGTGGTGTTCTTGCTATTTGGAAAATATGGCTGTCTGTGAATCACTAACGCATTAGGTTAGTTCATTATCTGTTGTAATGTTTGAAAAATATGACATGACATATGCCGGAGTCTGGCTTTGCAAAGAGATTGGAAGGAGCCGTGGTTCACGAATTGATAAAGATATCATTTGCGATAGTTCTATAAAACGGAGAATGCTATCATCTAACTGAATGTGTGGATGTTGTGAAGATGGTCAACAAGAATCCATAACATGATCCCTATGTGATTGCCAGTTTGTTTGCCGAAACACATCGATATATGATCTCATATACATTTGTCTGGGTAAAATGACTGTGTGTCAGGAATATTAGAGAATTATATCTTATGAAACCTGAAGATCACTGCATGATTAGGATTCTGGTCATTTTTTCGAAGGAACTAAGTGTAAACAGTAAAACTATAAATGTGTTGTTTCGCTATAATATGACTTCTGCATATTATGCACATTTGTATTAAGTTAAGCAAAAGCACAACTTTACAACAAAACTACCATACCTGCACAATTTGCACCTAGATTTTCGAAGTTGGCTTGTTGTGTTGTTTGGAAGTCAATCTGCTGACATTCTTATTGTTGAAGTGAATACATCATATCAAACTATTTTTGGTTCATCTTGAATCCGACAAGCAACTACCAAACATATCCTGATATTGTGAACTACTGCGAATGGTTCTATTTTTGGTACCGTGTTGGTGGCCATCTTTAATTGCAACACCAATTTTAGTTCAACAAACATACAACTGCGCCAATGCCATCATAATTACAGCCATAGATATGCTGAGATTTTCATATTTTTTTAAATCACTCTCAAAGTAAACTGCCTATTCAGCAATTGGGTTGTTGTCTGTCATTTTGATGGTAACAGGAACCGGGTGGTATTCAGCGCAATGCATTACCATGCATGTATACGGTAAGTTATCATTTGCTGTGTTGGCACTTGACAGCTTACGCATAATGAATTACTGCACGTATGAATTACGAAAAGGGTGCTGCCGGTACATCACTAGAATATGTGTTCTTTCTAACAATTGTCGATTTTAAATATCTGTAGTTACGATTACGGATTCGAGAAACCAAGTATATGGGCACATCACTAGAATATGTGTTCTTTATAACAGTTGTCGATTTTCAATATCTGTAGTTACGATTACGGATTTGAGAAACCAAGTATATGGGCACGCGAGCTTTGCGTGCATTCATCTAGTGTACAACTGACTATATTTGACATGTAAACAACACAATTAAATACATAACTATATCACAATACTGTGTGTGGCAAGAAGATTGAACACAATGAACGGCACTATTTTCTCCCAAATGGACTCGTAGTCGTCAATTCTGTGAAAATATGTTTTAATAGACCGTTCGAAACACATACGACTAGACTATAAGCTACTCGTAATTCTTATATGTATAGTAGTTCATTATACGAATGGTGTCCATTGTCCGTATTTATATTTCGCTGCACGTTTGATAACGTTACACATAATAACCATCAAGATATTTCAATTTGTTTTGATGGCAGCTACATATGCGTTTATAAATTTTTGTATTTATTGTTATTTTTTAAGATTCGGCTTTGTTCGTATTTCGTGGTAATTTTGCGAAACCTCTCTTTAAATATATAATCCTATACATGTGAAGCTATCATGCGAAGCTAACATATGCAATGCTGCATTTTCTTCAACTCAAATAACTTTTCATTGTCTCACCTTGAGAAGGTATATGTACATGTATACTGCTTGGATGTATATATATATAGTCATATTCCGTGTATTCGTCTCATCTTGCGGTTTACTATTTTATTGCATGGGGTAAGGGGTACATAAATGTAACCAAACACAGCAACTACGACAGTGGATGATAATACGCATCAACAGTCATATATAATATATGTCTCGACAACTGTTGAAATCTTTCCACAGATCCTTGTTCAAAGACAAAAATAAATTATCACCCATATATATAGAGCAGAGGGGCAAAAACATGTATGATTTTTCGGTCTACTTTCACCATGAATCTCAGAAATCTTGGCATCTATATCAACAAAATCTTCAAATTGGGTATATATCTAGGAGTAAGTGTGTACAATACTATATATCATAGCACAGAATAATCCCAGTTCTTCCGTCCTGCCGAATGTTCTAAAACCTGACTTATTGCTGATTTATTTGGTTAGGGGTGACACAATCTTACACAATACAACACCTATCCCAAAGGATGACATAATTGGCCTATGAGCATATGCCGTGTACAATTTCACAAATGTCCAGGGTATTTCTGAGATCCCTCGTTAATTCAATATTGAATTATCACCCATTAAGAGGGAAAAACAATTGAAAATTAACATTTGTTTTTGTCTATTTTCACAATAAATCTCAGACATTTTGCCATCTATCAACGAAATCATGTCGTTACCATACTTGGTATCTATAAGTATGTAGACTGCTATAGCTTAGCAGGAAAATATTCCAAATTCTCTGATTTTTTTTTTCGTTCTGCCGAATTTCCCCAAAACAGTGACTTTTTGCGGAATTTTGGGGTGAGGGGTGAAACAATCTTACATAACACATCACTTATTGAATAGGTTGACACAAACAGCATGTTGTCATATGCGGAATATATCTCCGCAATTTTCTACACTATATTGAAGATCGCAAGTCAATTCAATATTGAACTATTGCTGATTAAGTGGGCCAAACAAATTGAAAATTTGCGGTTTTTTGTCTATTTTTACAATAAATCTCAGAAATCTTGATAACTTTCAACGAAATCGAGCACAATCATATTAGAAATATAGAAGTATGTAGAATTACAATATCTTGGCGTAAAAAAATCGTGTTTCTCTACAGTTGTGTCGCTCTTAGCTACATTTATAAAAAAATAGCGATTTTTGCTGATTTTTGTCGCTTAAACCTCTCAAAATCATCTTTTGCATCACTTGTATATTTCACACCGGGTCCTATCCGGTGCACAATGTCATAACTTTCAAAATGATGTATCACAAGCCCGTGTGTTGTGCCGATGGACACTAAACTCCTACTTCTAGTGCGCTTTTTAAGTTTGTCCGCTCTACTTTTGAGTATGTGACTGTTTGATTAAAACAACACATATTCCAAATGATAACAATTTGTATATATACATCCAATAAACTAATAGCACATATCATTTCATTTAAAAATCCACTAAACCAATGATCATTTGATATTTTTTATGAATTAATTGAGATAATTAACACATAATTATGCATTGTGTAGGAGAAAGGATGGTGATTAAATTTTACAAACTAATTATTATATTTTGTGCAAATCAAACTCAATCATGTTAACTTTATTTTCTACTATGTTTTAATTATTGCAAATTGATCTGCCCTACAAGGCCTCTTAATTGAAAATAAACAATATCCAATAATATGGTATCATGTATCTGTGGAGGCAATTTATACAGTTTTACTTTAGAGCTGAGTGTTTTTATCTCTCCTATACTGTCTCTGATCCAGCAACAATCCTGATATATATATAGCTTGGCACATATGGCCACACTGGCAGGTCACTGACCCTGTTGGTACATCATAAAATGTGTATAAAAGAGAAATAACAGTCATTAAACTCTCATAGAAAATAGCTGGTGCCTGACTAATTATGACAGAAGGCACCAAGTTATGTTAGTTAAGTTTAGAACTTTATTAATGATGATTCAAATCAATGGCCAAGCATATATTACAATTTATCTTACTTTTTTCTAATTGTTTGCATTACTTGTATATAATAATATATAGAAGATCTCTAATGAGTCACAATTCTATCAGAAATTTATTAACCAGAGTGCACAAAATTTGATGCGAAGCCAAGCTTTAGCGATTCAATGGCTCTAATCAAATTTAGTGGCCGAGGTTAATAAATTCTGTATAGAATTGAGATGAATTTGAGATCCATGTTGTCACATAATCACATTTTAGCAAGGAAAATGATATCGAAATGGCTGGGGTTAAAAAAAATTATATTGATTTCCTTATCAAAACCAAAGAGGAAGTAAAGACACCTTCAAGAAAAAATAGTTCCATATTAAATTGTCTTATTCATGTTGACAAAAACCACCCTTGTCGCCCATGTTTATCTCAAAGTCAGTACAGTACATATTTTAACTCAACACAAATTGAATATCATAATTATATTCTGATCAACATAGTAACAAATATTTGGCATTGACATCGATATCATTGCGCTAAGCTCTATGTACATGCCAATAATAAACGTGCGTCTTACTAAAAAATATGAGGCCAGAATTAGGGGCTAATTATGTGACAAAACCTTATAATATCTACAGCATTCATTCAGTTCATACACTTGTATACATCTATGTATATGGTAAATAAATTTGTATTGTCCAATACAATGAAGAATATAGAATACAGGGATACAAACTGACAATTTCTATTTGATAAATAGACACAATGTTTGAACTACGCACAAATGTAAATATTTACTACTTTATTCGGGACGCTTTATTCGGCATAAACATTACAACTATAATTGCGCCAATAATAGTCACTTTTTATAATTCGTTTATAGCAATGAAGCTGTTTTCTGACTATTTGGTTATCAAATATATGAAATAACTTATTTTGTCATGATTATATTTTATTCCGTTCGGAACACCTCAGTTGAGTGTTTCACATCACTTTAATATAGGGATTAATCCATTATTATGCCAGTGCTGTATGTCATTTCTACCATATGGCCAATACCATGAAATCTGACTTAGACTTTATATTCTTGAGATTTATTCTGACCGGAATCCGACCAGAATCCTCTAAGTCATTTTCTACCCTATTCTACCATATTCTTATGTGAGAAATCTGACTTAGAATTATTTGTGAGATATTGTGGTAGATCACAGGGGTGGGTCTTAAGAGAACCATGTCGCTATCACAAACATTTGTAGGGCTCTCTGTCTAAACATCTGGCAGGGTCTATAGAAAGCTGAGCCTACCTTTAAAAGTCTTCATCATGCATTTATTCGATACTCATCATCATGCAATACTAAACGGAACACAATCCAAACATCACAAGACACATGGATGACATCACATACATCTATACAGACAGCTTGACAGCAACATCACAACATCGAACATCCAACATCAATCGAGAGATGTCCAACGAGAAAAAGGACCCTGGTGAACAAATACATAGGTTGTAGTTACTGCCGAATAAATATCCAGTATGGATATTAATAAATATGTGAAATGTGATTGTGTCAAAAACCAACTTCCCTATTGTCGATATAAACAACTATTTTGACACAATCCTAACTGTGACGAACAGTTAGAAATAAAACCTATATTGCTGGTATAAAAGGAATATTATGAACGCAGCGTGCGATTTCCAATTATTTATATATATATTTATGCAAATGTGACAACACTAAAGTTTCAAAACCGAAGACAATATTATTAAAATACAAGCTATAATAACGGGTGAAAACATAACAAATATTACATACCATCCTTTGGAAAGCATAGGTCAGATGTCATAACGTAGTATTACTTCTTAAACTTATTAACATTCTTCAGGCATAGAAGAATGTACGCTTACACTGAGTGTGTAAAGACGGAACGATGTTGTCGCATCGAACGCTAATTATCAACTGACAAAAGGCGGCAAATAAGCTTACCTGTAATTGGCTAAAACACCTTAGTGTCCCGACAGTTAGTTCTCAGATTGGGCGGTAAATAAAAGGTAGAGAATAGAGTGGATGAGATATTGGGCGAAAGTAGAAATAGGAAATAGCAAAATACAGATCAGCAATGAGACTAGGAAACGGGGGAATGTGCAGAACGGAATAGCGCGAAATGGAATGAACCAAGTACGCGGAATGAAATGATTACAATGCGGCTATAAAATGTATATTAGTGAGTTAGGTTTAATAACTTAGTTAGTATACATGTGTAGCATGTAATAAAGGCATATACTGATTTGGTATATAAAATAGCACGGTCACACTCTCCCCTCTGTTGACAAAATGACTCCCTAGTCATTTAAACCAATACTGAAAGGAAATGTCGCAAATAGACATGACTTTCAAACTCTGCAACTGATAATGGAAAATTATCATCTATAACATTCTCATACACAGAGATAACCTTGACACTGACCTATCTTCAGAACTGAAATCAAATATCCGCATTATATTACAACAACTAAATCAACTGAACTGACTCTTCACTATCTGGCGTAGACAGTAAACAATGTGAATATATCACACAATACCGCTGAAATGGAATCACCACTGATTCACACTGGCTGGTCTATCTGAGAACTTCAATCATGAATACACAACAATCAACACAAATATGTTAAAATCATAATCATATATAGAAAGGAACACTTTATCACCTCACAGAGTATATAACAAAACAAAAATAGAATTCCTTGAAAACTGGTACCTCATATGAGTCGTAGCTCTACACTGGATCGTCAGCTGGAATAAATGGAAATATCTCTGATCGTACGGAGATGATAAGTGATACCTAACAATACATAATATCAATACATAATTTATAAAAGAATCAATTTTAAAAACAACTAACACAACAGGACAATGCCTATGTCCAATGTATACACACATCATTGAAAATGACATATCAGTAATATGGAATCACTGAATATAAATGAGTGAACTGAAAATGAAAATCTTATTCATCCAAGATAGTCTTCAGAATGGACTGAAGAACATCTGGAGCTACCTTGGTGCAGATCTGATTTTCCATTAGCTTACGCAAAAGCTGATTCTTATATTCATCTTTTCCACCTGAAATGGGCTGAATATTATTTGAAATATAATCACCCATCCATGATGGAGGTTTCTTTGCTCTGCTAGATTTTCTAGGTACTGGTTTTGGTATGGACTCTGAAAGAGAAATTATTTCTCTATCTCCACTCTGACTACTACTCGAGGCACCATCATCACCTGAAACATTCGCTTTCGCACCATCAACATTACCATCAACAACAACAGTATCTTCTGCAATAGGTGCTAAAGGTACACGGACAATATCAACAACTTCATCATCATTATTCTCACCAGCCTCATCATTGCTATCACCTGTGGAACGAAGTTCAAGTTGACCTGTTGAATCCTGTGTAGCTGAAATATCAACATCACTGTCATCACCGACATCAGTTCTAACTTCCCTGAACTCATCTATTTGAGTGCGGTCGTCACCACAGGAAGAAGAAACACCACCAGCTTCCAATCTCGCAGGAAAGTCGTCACCCCGACGAGATGGAGCTGAACTGTCCACTGCATTGGGAGCAGATTTTATACCTGCAACGCCCTGTGGAACAAAACAAATCACCGATTCTTCATCTGAACCATCTATATGGTCTGAACCATTAATATGGTTATCACAAACTTCATCACGTGAAGTAACACTACCAGTACCTGAAATACGACGTTTCCGCACCTTAGGCTCTGGTGGCCGTACAGGTGGGATAAGAGGATCTACAATTGGGGCATCAGCATCTCTCTGTTCAAGAGGAGATTTAAGGGCTGTGTCATCATCTGGAAAGTCAAAGGGTAAAGAACCAATAGGCAACAAGTGGTTCCTATGTAAAGTTCTTTGCTTTCCACTGTCATCTTCTAAATTAAAAACAGGAATGTCAGAATTAGGTTGAGATTTAACAGTGTATACTTCAGAATCATATTTATCTGCCAATTTATGTCTGCATTCGAAAGCTAATGTCTTTACTAAGACTCTGTCACCTACATGTATAGTTGCACCACGAAGCTTTCGATTATAATATTTGGCATTACTACTCTGAGCACCAGACATAGATTTGGATGCTAATCTGTAAGAATCAGAAAGTCTCTGTCTGAGATCTGAAACATAATCACAATAAGAAGTTTGATCAGAATCAGGTTTATTCAGACCAAATAAAACATCAAGAGGTAACCGTGGTTCTCTTCCGAACATCAACTGAAAAGGAGCAAAACCAGTAGTTTCATGCCTAGTACAATTGTAAGCATGGACAAGAGGACCTATGTGAGATTTCCAATCATGTTTCTGGTCAGGATTAAGAGTACCTAACATACTAATAAGTGTGATTAAATCGCTCTGTAACACCATTCCCCATCGGATGATAATGAGTAGTTCGGGACTTCTTGATGCTGCAAAGCTGACAAAGTTCAGAAATAAGTTGAGATTCAAAATTAGCACCTTGATCACTATGAATACGTTGAGGATAACCATAATGAATAAAGAAATTGTTAAACAATACATCAGCAGTAGTCTTTGCAGTCATGTTCCTTGTAGGATAAGCCTGTGCATATTTAGTAAAATGATCTGTCATAACAAGAACATATTGGTAACCACCTTTAGAACAATCAAGAGTAAGAAAATCAATACAAACAAGTTCAAGAGGTTGAGAAGTAGTGATGGATACTAAAGGTGCTCTGAAATTCGGATTAGTTTTCACTCGTAAACATCTATGACAGTGTTTTATCCAATCATCGACAGCACTGTCGATACCTGGAAAATAAAATCTTTCTTTCACAAGTGAAACTTCTGTCACGACCTGGATGTCCAATATCATTATGTAATGATTTAAGAACAAAAGTAATCTGAATGTGGTAAAACAAGCTGATTGGTGGTTTTACCATTAAAAGTGGACTCTCTATAAAGAACTCCTCGCTGCAACCTAAGCTTAGAAAAATGTCTTAAAAATGCTGAATGAAGCTTAGAAGGGGGAAGGGACTTTCTCTTTGGGCAACTATTTCTTCTCACGGCTGATAACCATACGGACAATACATCATCTCTTTCCTGCAATCTTCTCCAATCCTTATAATTCATTTCATCAAGATCATGACCTACATCATCTTGAACAGAATTTAAAACATCAGTGCTGCAACATAAACTTTCAACAAAAGGTTGCTGCACCTGTAGTGAATTACAAATAACTTGTACTGAATCATTTGTAATAATATCTGGAGGAGGTGTATCCAACCTGGATAAGGCATCTGCATCGGTATTAGATTTACCGGGTCTGTAAACTATATCAAATTTAAAAGAACCTAAGGCTGATAACCATCTCTGTCCAGTGGCATCTAATTTGGCTGAAGTTAAAACATATGTTAAAGGGTTGTTATCAGTATACACTACAAAATAATTACCATATAAATAGTCATAAAACTTTTCTGTAACTGCCCACTTTAAAGCTAAAAATTCTAACTTATGTGCCGGGTAATTCTTTTCTGCTGCTGTGGTTCCTCGGCTGCCATACGCAATAACTCTCTTCACACCATCGATCTCTTGGTAAAGGACACAACCTAAACCATGACGGGACGCATCAGTATGGACCTCAAAGGGCCTGCTGTAATCGGGGTAACCTAAAATGGGGGGATTAGAAAGACGATCTTTCAAAGTATCAAATGCAGACTGCTGCTCATGCTCCCATTTCCATTTCCCTGTAAAAGAGGATTTAACCTTGTTCTTTGGCTTCTTTGTATTTGGGGAAGTAAATCTGTCAAGGGCTTAGCAATCCTGGAAAAATTAGGACAATATTTTCTGTAGTATCCTGCAAAGCCAAGAAATGATCGCAATTGATCAGAGTTCTTGGGAACTGGCCAGTTGACAATTTTGTCAACTTTCGCAGGATCCGTCTCGATACCTTTCTCTGAAACTACATGGCCTACATATGAGACACGGCGCATGAAAAATTTACACTTTGCTGGAGCCAGTTTCAAACCACATTCTCTGAGCCTGTCAAAAACAAGTCTAAGTCGCTCCAACATCTCTGGAACAGATTTTGACCATACAATGACGTCATCAACATAAATATTACATATATTCCTGTTAAGACCATCGAGGCAGTCTTCCATCATTCTCTGAAAGCTAGAAGGACTATTGTTCAAACCAAATGCAAGTATATTATATTCATAGAAACCTAGACCTCCAACAGTAAAAGCTGTTCTCTCCTTGTGCTCCTATGCAATCTCCAATTGATGAAAACCAGATTTGAGGTCGAGAACTGAGTAGTACTTGGCACCTGCTAAGTAATCAAAAAGGTCTTCAGGCCTAGGGAGTGCATAATTATCTGGAATAGTGCGTTTATTTAAAATTATAAAATCTGTACACATACGAAGGTCATTTGAACCCTTCTTCCTAACTAAAACAACATTAGAAGAATATGGACTGTGATATCGGCGTATAATGCCGGCAGCTAACAACTGGTGAAGATGATTTCTCACTTCATCAATCATGCTTGGAGGTAAACGTCTCGGACGATCCTTGAAAGGCGTAGAATCATACATGTCGATCCTATGCTTAACTGCACTGTAAAAACCTAAGTCAAGATCATGCTGTGAAAAAACATCTGAAAATTCTTTGATAAGATTCAATGCAACAGATATATCCTTTGCATCATCAAGAGAAGAAACATCAATAGTAATTTTATCAAGAAATGAAGAGGTAGTCTCTGAACCTGGGGAGGTTTCAATATCTTGCTCAACGGAGACTGGCTGTACCTGACAAATAACAGAGTTGGGTGCTATACTGATAGTCCTAGAAGAAATATTTGACAAGTGAACATCAACAGTATCAGTGCTCTTGAAATCATATTTCACAATATATGGACCTATCTCTAAAAATTTGAACCGCTCATCATCTGGAAGTGGCTGCAAAATAGCACATGTGGGTTGGTAAGGAATCTTATGATCAATAAAACCAGTAACAACTTTCTTAGTATTAGGATGGAGAATAACATGAGTATTCTCAGCAGACTTTACATGACCTAGAACAAAGTTGTGTTTAGCAAGTTATTTCTCCCTAGAAATCATGCATCTGAATGCCATAAACCAAGATGATGACAAGTTTGCATTCTGTAAAAACCTGTTACCATGTGCATCTTTGCACAACTGCATGAGTTCTGAAAGAATATTAGTTCCTAGCAAAACTGGCACTGACATGTTATAAGAACTGTTTGGCACTACAAGAAAAATGAACTCTTTGCCGGAATCTTGTCCTAAGGAAGGAACTGTAATAGGACACTGAATATATCCAAGATAAGGGAGTTTTTTGCCATCAGCACACTCTATATTAAGTATAACAGACAAGGGCTGCAAAGGAATATGTATCAAGAAAGTGCTGTAAAATTGCTCGCAAATTGTGGAGCAAGTAGAACCTGTATCAACAAGTGCCTTAGTATTGTAACCTGAAACAATAATATCTGACTCCGTAGCATTTCCATTTATACAATGTTCCTTACTGGAATCAACAAATTGTGATTTGTTAATATATCTCCGGGATCTATCCTGTGGACGAAAAAATTTATCTCTATCATAGTAGCGATAGTATCCACCTTTCCTACAACCAAACGCTTTATGCGTCAAATCACCACATTTCCAACATCCGGTGTATCTACCAGATACATACTCTCCTTGTAATCTATCATGTGTGGGATTACTATAATCATTTCTCTCATCTGAAACATTATGTGACTCCTTCTGAAAATAATGACCATTATCGCTTCTCTCAGTATACTGCCTGCTGCGATTCCTATTCCGATATCTCTGCGAACGCTGTCTGGAGTAAGAGTTATAACCACTGTTATAATTATCATTGCTGTAATAATTATTATTGCTGTAATTATTATCATAATTATTTGCACTATTTCTCTTCAACTCCTCTATCTGAACTGTCAAGTCCATAATCTCAGCTCTCAGCTTTTCCAACATAACTTCTTCTGAAATCTGTGACGCCATCTTTCACTAACTCGGAAATAGCTAGAAAAAGTTTGAAAATATTTCAACCACGATCGACCTACAAATTCTACGAAATATCTCGGAGGAAAAAAACAAGTGTTGCTTTAACTACATGTAACTGGAATAAAAAAAAATTCAAGTCGAAACCTACAAAAGAATTCTGGGAAAAAAATCACTAAGTGTAAAGGTCAAAGTAAACAACCTTGCTGAACGCTGAAAACGTCAAATGAAAATAAGCTAAACTCAATATCTGAAAAACCGACGCACTGAAATTTATACAGTATTTTCTGCAGTATTTTCTGCAAACCAACTCAGAAATCACTGATAAAAAAAAAATTCATTTTGTAATTAAACCTGCGGGGAAAAATCAATTCTGCGGAAAAATTTAATTCAAGAAAAATTCTTAAGTCCAACTACATAAGAAAATTTCTGAAAAATAAAAATTTCTCAAGTTTGTTGTAAATCAGAACACTGTAAGTCAACTACAATTTAACTACCAAGCGAATACCTACAATTAAGTCGCATAAAAATTCAAAATTAATCTGATTAAATATTCAAGTCACCTATTTCCGCTCGCTATCAGACGTCAATTGAAAAAATTTCAAAGTCAGATCTAACCTGATCTATCATAAACTACAACTCAACAATGGAAAAATAAATTAATTTTCCACGACGTCACTAACAAGTCACCTAATTTCAAGTTAATTGTGCCGTCCGGCGACAAAACTGAAATATAATCAATCACATGTTGACACAACAACACAAATGAATATTAACATTCACCGTCAACTGAAAGTTGATTCGAAAAATTATTTTCCGAACTTGCTCTGAAAAATCACCTATTTTCGAGCTATATACTCCACCGTCAACTATAAAATTCTCTAATCACAATTCACCGTCACTGAAAATCACTAAAGATTTCTGAAAATCACTAAAGATTTCTGAAAATCACTAAAGATTTCTGAAAATCACTAAAGATTTTTACAATCACCTATTGTCGCACTATAAATTCACCGTCGTCTCACTTCCGCTTGCATGCTAAGTGTGGACTGGCTGAAAATTTATATGTTTTCTTGCCGACAACTGCTACTAATTAGTTTGTTAAGTAAACTTCCACCTAATTAGTGTCGCGAAGAATTTAACTCATGCACCTATCTGATGAAATGAGATGAAAGCAAGCGCGATGCGTACTTGGCTCACAAAAAAAATTCAGTGGGAAAGAGGGTGTGGCAGGGGAGGGGTCAGGGTTGACTCACCGTTAACCTGAGACTCCGACAACTGCAGACTCCGACACCAACTTACCATGTCACGACTATCAACAAACCAAGATGACAACACCTGCTTGTACTACCAGAACTAGTTGGGACAATTTGTCCAACACCGGGTCTGAAAACTACTAACTTATTAATGCAAAGTCAGAATTGCATTGCATAATGTTGGAGACAAAAGGTATTTATCACACCGTCACAAAAAAGTGACGACCGAATGTCAAGAAATTTTAAATATTCTCGACCAACTTCGGTTTCAGAAATTCTCCGGTAATGTGCAATGAAATTCACCTTGCAATTCACAAGCTGACATTTGGCCTATGCATTCAGTACTGAGCCATTTAATACAACAAATGTCACTTTTTTGACAATATTTTAGTCAAAGAAAAACTTTGACAGCATACAATACATAATGTGTGGCTGGACGGATATATTATATACCTAACTACACCTAAACAAAAGCTAATAATTAGCTTTAAAGGCTACTAAAGTTGGTCAGACTATACAACAACAAACTACCATGTGCTTATTTGTTTACTTTCTGTTCTGACCAATAGAAAATGTAATCCGGTGACGAAACGAAAACGAAACCACGGACTACCAAATTCCGGAAAACACAACTTTACCGGGTTTCAATTTACCAAAATCCGGACCACGATATATTGGCAGAGTAACAAATCGAATTTAATGCCTGGACGTTGCCCAAACGCTAAAAACGACTAAACAGAGCTGACAATACAAAAATTTAGACATAATTATGATATTAAAGGAATACAGCCACACCAAAACAATGTGTTTACAAATTTCACTGAATAACATGAAAAATTTTAATTTTCAACAAAATTCATCAATTTTCAACAGAATTTATGTTTTTTATGCATTTTTTAGCATAAAACTGTTCAAATCTTATTGTCTCTTCCAATCCAACGCTGAATATCTCCAGAAATCCTGATTGTCATTTTTCAGACCGAAAACACGAAATTTCACCAAGTTCCAATTTTCTCGCCAATTTCAAAGTTCCACACTATACTCAGAGATTAAAGCTATACACGTGGGCGCCATTGTGGTAGAGCACAGGGGTGGGTCTTAAGAGAACCATGTCGCTATCACAAACATTTGTAGGGCTCTGAGTCTAAACATCTGGCAGGGTCTATAGAAAGCTGAGCCTACCTTTAAAAGTCTTCATCATGCATTTATTCGATACTCATCATCATGCAATACTAAACGGAACACAATCCAAACATCAGACATCAGACATCAAGATGAGAGCACGAGACTCTTAATCTCGGGGTCGTGGGTTCGAGCCCCACGTTGGGCGCCATTGTGGTAGAGCACAGGGGTGGGTCTTAAGAGAACCTTGTCGCTATCACAAACATTTGTAGGGCTCTGAGTCTAAACATCTGGCAGGGTCTATAGAAAGCTGAGCCTACCTTTAAAAGTCTTCATCATGCATTTATTCGATACTCATCATCATGCAATACTAAACGGAACACAATCCAAACATCACAAGACACATGGATGACATCACATACATCTATACAGACAGCTTGACAGCAACATCACAACATCGAACATCCAACATCAATCGAGAGATGTCCAACGAGAAAAAGGACCCTGGTGAACAAATACATAGGTTGTAGTTACTGCCGAATAAATATCCAGTATGGATATTAATAAATATGTGAAATGTGATTGTGTCAAAAACCAACTTCCCTATTGTCGATATAAACAACTATTTTGACACAATCCTAACTGTGACGAACAGTTAGAAATAAAACCTATATTGCTGGTATAAAAGGAATATTATGAACGCAGCGTGCGATTTCCAATTATTTATATATATATTTATGCAAATGTGACAACACTAAAGTTTCAAAACCGAAGACAATATTATTAAAATACAAGCTATAATAACGGGTGAAAACATAACAAATATTACATACCATCCTTTGGAAAGCATAGGTCAGATGTCATAACGTAGTATTACTTCTTAAACTTATTAACATTCTTCAGGCATAGAAGAATGTACGCTTACACTGAGTGTGTAAAGACGGAACGATGTTGTCGCATCGAACGCTAATTATCAACTGACAAAAGGCGGCAAATAAGCTTACCTGTAATTGGCTAAAACACCTTAGTGTCCCGACAGTTAGTTCTCAGATTGGGAGGTAAATAAAAGGTAGAGAATAGAGTGGATGAGATATTGGGCGAAAGTAGAAATAGGAAATAGCAAAATACAGATCAGCAATGAGACTAGGAAACGGGGAATGTGCAGAACGGAATAGCGCGAAATGGAATGAACCAAGTACGCGGAATGAAATGATTACAATGCGGCTATAAAATGTATATTAGTGAGTTAGGTTTAATAACTTAGTTAGTATACATGTGTAGCATGTAATAAAGGCATATACTGATTTGGTATATAAAATAGCACGGTCACAATATTCTGATAAAAATGCAGCCAGAATACTCTAAGTCAGATTTCTACCCTATTCTACCATATTCTCATGTGAGAAATCTGGACTTAGAATTATTTGAGATATTCTGATAAAAATGCAGCCAGAATGCTCTAAGTCAGATTTCTACCCTATTCTACCATAAACTCATGTGTGAAATTTCTCCTGAGAAATATTTCTCATGTTAAATTTAGGGTAGAAATTTATTTCTCAAGAGAACTACCTTATTTCTCACCCAGCAGTCTAATTTAAATACATTTCTCCTGAGAAACTACTGTGATTCCTCCTGTGATCACGTGTGGAGTTTTTGTACAGGCAGTGATTAGCAGCTGCACCAATGGCGAGAGCCTCAACCTCACTTGGAAGCCATTTGAGCTGGTGGCACTTGAGTTTAGCAGAGAAATAACCAGCAAGAAGGGTCTTTCTGTCGCGTAAAACATGCAACACTGCACCGACACCACCATCACGAATAGCTGCGTCAGTTGTAAGTACCGGAATGAGTTGATCTGTAGGTTTTGGAATAGTGACAGCTTTTGGGTCTTTTAATGCGAGCTGTGCACTTTGGAATGCTTCCGCCATACTAGGTGTCCAATCAATCTTTTCAGGTGAGTTCTTTCCTGCTGACATTCTTTCGAATGTAGATAAGAGAGATGAGCAACGAGGAATCCATGAATTGAGATGTTTATAGGCACCACACCAAGAATGTAATGATTTTACAGTCATGGGTAAATCACAAGTTGAGAGAGGATTGACTTTTATGTGGTGAAACAGAAACTGCCCCAGCTGACCAAATCCAACCAAGAATGATAGTATTGATTGGACAAATAGAAGTCTTTGTAGCCGATAGCCGAAGGTTGTTTTGACGAAATTTCATCAGAACTTTCTCCCATGTGTGTAGCAATGATGACAAATCTGAACCACCAATATAAAGAGTGTCTGCAAGTTTGATTTATACTTCCCCAGAATGTATCAAATCTCCGAGTACACGGAACATAAGTTCATCAAGCTGTTCAGTAGAGCCTGGCTTGCCCATGGCCGCTCATGTGTAAACTCGAGTGCCTTTGAATGGCGTGACAATGCCAAGAAGGTAGCTAAAAGAATTGTTTTGTTATGTCTGTCTTTATCATATATTTGCCCTTTGCAAGAAAGCGCATGATATCCTCGGTATGCATAACTCGACTAGGAGTAGGTCGTGTGTAACTACCAATGTTGTTGAATGCAGTAACAAGACGGTGTCCTCGTCCTTGCTTTTTTACCAGGAAACTGGGCGACACATACTCAACATTTACATTGACTTCTTCTGGCGTCGCTATCACACCAAGTGACTCGAGAGGTTCATCCATTTTGTCTTGAAGAATTGTCATGTCACTGCTTTTGCACATAGGAAGACGGCCTTTCTGTGTGGGTGGATCGACAGGGCCCATGTTGATGGAAGCACGGATTTTTCCCGACGCATCATTATACTTACCAATAACTGGATTGAAAACATCAGTGTATGAGTGGTGAAGATATAAAAATAGTTGTCGCTCAAGTGATATTGTCAACTGATGATCGGAGTCCACATAAATGCAACTTAGTTTACAAGAGGTACCAGACTGAGCAATATCTGTTGAGGACACAGATGAAGAGTGTACATGAAGCTTGAGTACATGAACCAGGGTATGAATCATAAGTTGACACAGGACAGGTAAGTCGAACTTGAGCAATATGTTGGTTTTTGTGTATGGCTATAGGACTGTCCAAGGTGTTAGGAATGCGAATTGACCCCCACAATAGGTGTGGTAGTGGTCGGAGATGGCCAATTGGAAGTGGGTGTGTCACAGCGGGGTTCAATTGCAACTTCCTCATCATCTGGGAGACCCAATGGACTGGATATTTCCAAATATTCCCCAGGTAAGACAATACGTTTTTCGGCTCTCAGCAAGTAAGTAGAACAACGTCGAACATTAGCAGAATTTGAATTTGAAGATTTGTGACCATATGAAGCTATTTGTTTAGGCCATTATAAAAAAATTGCTAGGTTTTCATCCCCGCCCGCCCCGATTTTTAAGGGCCGCCTCGTATTTTTTTTATTTATACTAAATATCATACCTAGACCAACATGATCGTGCCAAGATTAGATCGCGTTATGTGTAAACAAAAACGTCGGACATGAAACTAATTTCCCATCAGTTCGCATACCCTATCGATCCACACTCAAGGGGTGTAATTTGTTTCCGCTAAACATTGACCGGATGTAAATAAACCGGCGTGAAAAACATTTGATTTCGGCATGTTACATGTATTTGTAGTTTTAAGGCTAGAATCAACCGACACCCATGCCACAAAAGATTGGTATGGGTGCACGGTTGATGGTGCGAAGACATTAATAGACTTATACCATCAATTCGCGGGAGGCGAACTTGACAATGCTCCCCCAATCAACGAACATGAATACAATACATTTTGTCGTGCCAGGAGCTTGGATGTCAGATGAGCTTTTTATTTGCTGCCTTATATTAGGAGATTCTTCAATCATAAACAATCATTTTGTAGACCTGGAAGTGGAATTGCGAACGAAAATCTGCGATCTGAATTGATTGGTGACGGGGGTGGCACATAAATTTATTCTTAAAAGTGGATATGTCAGATGGGCTTGTTATTGTTTTGCATTAGATTAGACGTTCCTGCAATCATAATCAATCATTTGATAGAACTGGAAGTTGAATCGCGAACAAAAATTTGAAATCTGAATTGGTTGGGGGGGGGGGGGGGGGTGGCGGCGAATAACTTTAATATCAAAACTTGGATGTTAGATGAGCTTTTTATTTTGTGCATTAGATTAGACGATCCTTCAATCACATACAATCATTTTATAAAACTGGAAGTGGAATTGCGAACAAAATTTTAAAATCTGAATTGGTTGGTTGGTTTGTGGGTGGGGGTGGGGGGGGGGGGGGTGGCGATTTATTTATTCTTAAAACGTGGATATGTCAGATGAGCTTGTTATTGTTTTGCATTAGATTAGACGTACCTGCAATCATAATCAATCATTTGATAGAACTGGAAGTTGAATTTCGAACAAAAATGAGAAATCTGAATTGGTTGGAGATTCTTCGTCTAATCTAATGCACCAAATGAAAAGCTCATCTGACATCCAAGTTTTAAGTATAAAGTTAAAACCACCCCCCCCCCCCCCCAACCAAGCAATTCAGATCGCAGATTTTTGTTCGCAATTCCACTTCCAGCTTTATAAAAAAATTGTTTATGATTGAAGAATCGTCTAATCTAAAATGACTCGTTTCCCATCTACATGTCATTGTTAACATACATGACAAATTTCTTGAAGTTCCGACCAAAGCTACGACCTGTAGCCCGCACCAAAGGATTTATTCATGCAAAGAGTAAAATCCAATATGGCTGCTGGCGGACATGTTTTTTAGCCAAACGACCCCAAAATGACTCGTTCCCATCTACATGTTAATATTAACATCCATGATAAATATCATGATGATCAGACAAACAGTACGACCTGTAGCCCGTGCCAATGGATTGAATTTTGAAATCCAAGATGGCTGCCAGCGGCCATGTTTTTTGACCGAATGACCCCAAAATGACTCGTTCCCATCTACATGTCAATGTCAACATTCATGCAACATTTCATAAAGATCAGACCAAAGGTACGACCTGTAGCCCGCGCCAAAGGAAATTGTTGACGGACACACGCACACACGGACGACGGACGCCAAGCCATGGCAATAGCTCAAACTTACAAAAGTAAGTTGAGCTAAAAATGTGACATTTGACCTACTCGATGGAACGCGCCATAAAATAACACCATAAACGAAATACTATTTTTCAAATGTATATATAACTTACATCGATATTTCAATGCACCGTATATTTTACATATAATTATCACGTTGGGTACTTGCGCATGGTTCAACAGTAATTGTCGCCCGTTTAATGGACAGCGATCTCTTAACCTGTTTTTATGTTTACCCATACCATAGTATGGTAAACATAGTGTCGTTGTCCGGATTGACCACTTGTCGTGCGTCCGCCCGTCCGTCCGTCTGTAGACACTTTACATGATCAAAACCAAATTTTGTATGTGGGGTTTTCAGCCCAAAATACAGATCGAGTTCGAATATGGGTTTGATCCGACTTTTTTTTACAGAGTTATGGCCCTTTTTCGACTTAGAATTCACGCATTCTGCCATAACTCAAACATTTTTTATCTGATCGGAATGGTACGTGAGTTTCTCGGCCCAATATACAGATCGATTTCGAATATGGGTTTGATCCGAGTTTTTTTTTACGGAGTTATGGCCCTTTTTAGCTCAACTTTGCTTTGTAAAGTTTGAGCTAATGCCATGGCTTTGTCGTCCGTGTGTGCGTAAGGCGTCAACAATGCAGGCTACAGGTCGTACCTTTGGTCGGATCATTATGAAATTTGTCATAGCTGTTGACATCAACATTTAGACCAGAATTATTAATTTTGGGGTCATTCGGGGAAAAAAAACATGGCCGCCAGCGGCCATCTTGGATTTCAAAATTCAATCCATTAGCACGGGTTACAGGTCGTACTGTTTGTCTGATCATCATGAAATTTGTCATGGATGTTAATATTGACATGTAGATGGGAACGAGTGGTTTTGGGGTCATTCGGCCCAAAATCATGGCCGCCAGCAGCCATCTTGGATTTTACTCTTTGTATGACTAAATCATTTAGCACGGGCTACAGGTCGTACCTTTAGTCTGATCATCATAAAATTTGTCATGGCTGTTGAAATTGGAATGTAGATGGGAACGGGTCATTCGGACAAAAAACATGGCCGCCAGCGGCCATCTTAGATTTCAAAATTTAATCCATTAGCACGGGCCACAGTTCGTACCGTTCGTCTGATCATCATGAAATTTGTCATGGATGTTAATATTGACATGTAGATGGTCATTCGGTCAATGTAGAGGTCATTCGGCCTAAAAACATGGCCGCCAGCAGCCATCTTGGATTTTACTCTTTGTATGACTAAATTCTTTAGCACGGGCTGCAGGTCGTACCTTTAGTCTGATCATCATACAAATTGTCATGGCTGTTGAAATGAGGTGTTGCATTCCGGGGAGGTAATTCGTGCATAACAGTCCAATGTACTTCCGGTTGTTTATGTTTCGGCTTAGAAGCCACGTTAAATTGTGTGATCTGTCACCGAAGAAGATGCGAAAACTACACCAGTTTGTGTGCCATTAGCTGTTTTAATTGATCCGGGATTTTATATTCCGTAATTAATTAATTTAGGGTTATGAAGCACATGCAATCGAGGCGTTATTTTAATTACAAGTATAAACAAAAAGTGCGATTAGGATTAGCATGTCGCAATCGTTCGCGACACAAGAAAGGACTGCTGAGTACTCTACGTAATCGCGTTTTGATTATGTGTTATAAACATTAAAACAAACTTCCACAACAAATTCGAGGGCAAGTTTATTGTCACGAACTAACAATACTGTCACACCACGGGGTATATAAAACATGGCACAAATCGAGAAGGAAACAAACACAAAAAATGGCTTCTGCAAACAAACCAACAACACCACCAACTTCCTCAAAATACAACAACTTGACGCTTGTACAACTCCGTAATGAACTACGAAAACGAAATATACGAGTTTCTGGTCGAAAGAGAGAACTTATTGAATGGTAAGTACAGGTGTATGAATATATGTCATATGTGTATTCACCTAAATTATACAATCTCTGGATGGGGCCTCCATACATGTAAAGAGTGAATATAGTAATATGCAAATGCCAAACCACCCTCTCCCTCTCAGTCTATAATTTCGTTTTGTTTCCTCTCTGAATACAGTATGTCATTTTATCTCTTTGAATGGACACATGACCTTCAAGTCTGACTATTTTGTATAAATATTATAATCCACTTGGACCTGTGAGTTCTGAATATACATGACATCTGACGTATGTGTTATTTGGGAATATGATAGAAAGTAAGAAGTTTGTGATTGAGATAATATTTAGTGAAGATGAATGACAAAATAAATGAAACATACATGTAAAACATAAACACAAATACCTAATTAATATAACATAATAATTCCATACCTGTTTTTAATTTAACATACAATGTACTTCGTATGGTACATACATAGCTTACCATGATTGACAATGTACTCACACATACTTAGCTTACCATAATTTACTATATACATCTTTGATTTCAAAATTCAATCCCATTAGCACGGGCTACAGGTCGTACTGTTCATCTGATCATCATGACATTTGTCGTGGGTGTTAATATTGACTTGTAGTGGGAACGAGTAATTTTGGGGTCATTCGGCCAAAAAACATGGCCGCTGGCAGCCATCTTAGATTTTACTCTTTGTATGACTAAATCCTTTAACACGGGCTACAGGTCGTACCTTTAGTCTGATCACCATAAAATTTGTCATGGCTGTTGAAATTGGAATGTAAATGGGAACGACTCATTTTGGGGTCATTCGGCCGAAAACATGGCCGCCAGCAGCCATCTTGGATTTAATTTTCTCTTCATGTCTATAAACTAGTATTAGACATTCAACTTTCCACATTCCTAATCGCTCCATTGACTGTAATACATTAAATTATTCCCTTTCCATGTTGAGCTACAGTGTCATTGACACTTTCATTCGACTTAGAATTAATGAATTCTGCCATAACTCAAACTTTTTTTATATGATTGGAACCAAATTTGGTATATGAGTTTCTCAGACCAACATACAGATTGAGTTCGAATATGGGTTTGATCGGATTTTTTTAAATGGAGTTATGGTCCTTTGACATATAATTCACACATACATGTACTTCGATAAATCAACCATTTTTCATCTGATAGGAACCAAATTTGGTATGCGAGTTTCTCAACTCAAAATACAGAACGAGTTTGAATATTGGTTAGATCCAATTTGTTATACCAGAGATATGGCCCTTTTTAAACTAAGAATTATCCAGATTATAACCCAAGTAACTTTCAATTAATGAATACCTGTGAGCAAGATAAGACAATATAGTTTATTGCTTTGAGAGTTATTTATAGCCCTCATATGTTAGCTCTGAAAAAGAGACAGAATTATTGGATAAATTGATTTAGCTATCTTTTTAACCACAACTTAGCCATGTGAATTTATTTAACTAGACCAATGGAGCTCTCTAAGTCCTTGGATGATGGAACTACATTGGATCAAACAGGGCAGAGATATGTGATTTAACCCCTTTTACCCATTCCATGTCTTTTAACCTTTTCCATTAAATAAATAATTATATTATTTTGATATCTCACATGGCAATTTGCAAGAACATGAATAGAACTGCTTACATTATGATAGTGGTGACAGGCTCTAGAGTTTAGATGTTATATTAACCCTTCTATGTTGACACATACATTCCAATAATTTGTGTTATTACTAGTTATTATGTACATTTGTCATATACTACTTTAGATCATAACAGTATACTCTATAATTCAACATTAAAAGATTATGATTCTGATCATAACAATTTACTATCGCCAAGGGATGGGTTAAACATCTGCCGATCGGCATCTCGTTCTCTTTGTGTTTTAATTGTTGAATTAAACGTTTGTTCGAATTAAAGTCTGCCTATATTAGGTTAAACATATTTTATTCCAATCAAAATAATAACATATATAAACATTTAACAGACATTTTACAGGAGAATAGAATAATATATATTCGATTGATTGGAAAGGGGATTAAACAACAAGCCCAAGGGCTTTTATTAAGTTTGCTCCCCTTTTGTTTCGCGTCCGCTCTTCATTAAGTGTAGAGAGGGGGTCGGACGGGAAGGAATGAAAATATCATAATTATAGTAATGATGATGTCGTTAGAAGCAGGGAGAGAAATTGTGAACGAGAAAGAGGTAGAGAGGACGAGAGAGAGAAAGAGAGAGCGAGAGAGGTAGAGATATAAAAGGGATGAGATGCTGGGAGAGGGGGTAGTTTTCAATAGTTGAGTTGATTTATTGCGTATTAGTAATGATGCTCGTCTATAGTATTCTTCGTGCGTCAGGCGCCATGGGAGGGGGTCAAGCCCAGATATTTATTGGTTGCATTTGTCAATTTGTAATTAGGCATAAACAGTGGGGAATATCATGATGCCGCATAACTCGACCAGAATCCAAAGCAATTCGTTGTCCGTATGTATACAGGTGATAGAATCATGGGAATCTTTTTGTTCTCATGATATATGTCTGAACTGCATTAAATATTTCTTTGTTTTCGCGAAGGCTAAGCTCCCTTGATCCCCGCAGTAGAGTGTTTTCAGATAGGGCAACATTGGGTAGGGAGTCATATAGTTCTCTTCTGGGCTCTTGATAAAGTGTACATTCAAAGAGATAGTGGTAAGTTGTCTCAAATTCCCCACATAGACAAAAGGGGAATTTTTTAACATGATTATCTGTCAGGTCTCCACTCAGGTGGCTACAGTTCAGTCTTAACCGGGTATGAAGGATGTGTGATTTACGGCATTTACTATGATAAAAATGGGCAGGTGGACGCATATTGTCATTGTTGAGTTCCTTTTTGAATTCGTCGATTGTTCTGCTACCCTTTGTAGATTCCGGCAGTTTGTTCCATTCAGTGATTGCCGCTGGTAAGAACGAATCCATATAATAGTCATAGTTAATATTCGAGGGTAGTCTTATATGTTCAAATCTGAAGTTATATCTAGAGTTATTTGCCTGGATTGGTCGAACATAATTTCTTAAAATTGACGGGGCAGTTCCGCGTATCATTTTTAAAAACTGGCATAGTTTGTGTTTTCTGCGACGTGAGGAGAGGAGTTCCCAGCCAGTTTCTGATAAAAGACGCGCGTTACTCGTACTGATGGTTGCGCCTGTTACTATTCGGGCCATTTCATACTGAACCTTCTCAATGTCATCACTAAGATAATCAGGGCAGTTATCCCATACGGGGGAGGCGTATTCCAGTATTGGTCGGATAAATGTATAATGTATTTTTTCAAGCGTTACTCTGCTTAGCCTGTATCTGTGCTTACGTACTAGATTTACTCGACTCCATGCTTTGTCAAGCATAGATCTGATATGGATACCCCATGACCCCGTGTTGTCGAAAGTGAGCCCCAGATGTTTATGGCTGTCAACCTCAACAATTGTCGCGGTTCCCATGGTCAAGTGTGGATGATATACTGGCGTTTCTTTCCTGGAGATTAAGAGCGCTTCCGTTTTCAGGGATTGAATTTTACAAGCCATTCTGATGACCAACACATGAGAGTTTCGAGGTCATCGTTGATTAGTTTTGCGGCCATAGTGGGGTTTCGATAGTAAGAAATAGAGAGGTGTCATCAGCAAATAGACGAATGTTGCACCGTATATTTTCGGTTATATCATTAATATAAATTTTAAAAACAGAAGTGGGCCTAATACCGACGCTTGTGGGACACCGGCTGTTACATCTTGCAATTCTGAGTGTGTGCCGTCAATGACAACTTGTTGTTGTCTGCATTCAAGATACGATTTCATTAAGTTATACAAGTTTCCTCTTATACCAATTTTTGTCACGGTGCCAGACCTTATCGAATGCTTTACTTATGTCGCAGAATATACACCGGACCTCTTTTCCGTCGTCTAGTGATCGACATATATTGTCATATATTTCGGTAAGTTGGAAAACTGTTGAGTCGTTGCGCATAAAACCAGCTTGGTAAAATGATAGGAGTTTGTTTTCATCGAGAAATTTCCATAGCATTTTTCATAGACCTTCGATATGCAGCTTAGTAGGGAAATTGGTCGATAGTTTGACACAAGAAAACCATAGTCAGAAATGGTAACGCCACCAAGATTATGGTATTACATATAAATAGAAATTATAAAAAATACATAAAATATTTTGATAACAATTGCGTTTAAACAAGTAATCCTTCAAATTATTACTAACAAAGTAAACGACTGTGGGGTCACTCAACAGATTATAAAGACTTGGACATAGTATACTGTAAATACTAAAATTTAAATGAAATAATTAAAAGATAAAATTTAGCAAGTAGTAAAAGTTAATTTTCTCATTTTTGTTTTGGTTAAATAAAGCAATAATTTAAATGTAACATTTGGTTTAAAAAAAATGATTGACCGTGGCTCTTCCAATAATTGCGCGACTGACCTGGTCAATTGTTCTTAAGAAGTTGTTTTGAGAATTACTATGGAGGGAAATAGTTGTGGCTGTGGCTTCGCAAGTAATTACCTTGGTGACGTGATGTTAACAAATCTGAACTCCAGTTAACCAAGGACGCTTCATACCAAATATAAGGTGAATTATTAATTCTTTAGAAGTTGTTTTAAGATTTACTATGGAGGGAAAGAATTGTGGTGCTGGCTTCGCAACTATTTGACCTCATTGTAACAAATATAAATATTAGTCACTCAGGCAATAGATGTATCTATTCTGTATATTAATTTATTGGGTCTTACGTGTCTTGAGATGTCTAAATAGTTTTCGATGGACAGATCGCGCAAGGGACCCACGCCAATCTTCTCTGTTGGGATTCCAATTGTTGGCTCATTAAATAGGCACATATGCTTAAGATACAGTCGCACGCTCCCGTAAGTCGGGTTTTGATTCCAGTTAATGATAATATCATTGAAATAATCGGTTTCCCCCAATAAACATCCATATATTGAATATACATGTTTTGGAGCAGAATTAGGCAGTCCATATTGGACGCCATCATGGAATTTATTTTGTTTTGTTTTAATTTTCACACATAATTATTAGTTATATGGATGGAGTTCTCATTCAACCTCACATCCTTGTATTGGTTACAGTAATACCCAAAGTAATTGACCACTTAACCACATCAGAATTATTGGTAATTTTTCAGGATTTGAAATCCTGAAAATTTACCAATAATTTTGCTGTGGTCAAGTGGTCAATTACTTTGGACATTACTGTATGAGGATTGAGTTATCATTAAACCTCAAATCCTTATATTGGTTACAGTAATGCCCAAAGTAATTGACCACTTAACCACAGCAGAATTATGTATTTTTTCAGCATTTACAATCCTCAAATTACCCATTATTCTGCTGTGGTTAAGTGGTCAATTGCTTTGAACATTACTGTATGATGATTGAGTTATCATTAAACCTCAAATCCTAATATTGGTTACAGTAATGCCCAAAGTAATTGACCCTTTAACCACAGCATAATTATGGGTAATTTTTCAGGATTTAGAATCATGAAAAAATACACACAATTTTGCTGTGGTTAAGTGATGAATTACTTTGGACATTACTGTATGTAGATGGAGTTAAACCTCACATCAGTGTGTTGGGGATTTGGACCTTGACTTGGGACCTTTGGTTTTTAACGCAACAAATGCGCGTACACCTTATACACAAATTTTTTATGTAACCAGAGTTTTTCTTGGATAAGATGAGTTTGAAGCCTGCTTACATTTCAAAATGTTGTCAGTTTTGTATTGTCTGCAGCGGATCTCGACGCGTTGAAGCAAAAGTTACAAAAGATAAAATGTGTATGTGACGAGACTATAATACAAATGAAAAAATAAATTGAGGGAGGGGTGGGCGATACAGGGAACTAAGGGTTGAACCGATATAAATTTGTAGAGCAATAACGACCAATGTTGACATATCATGCATATCAACTCTACTGTTGCAACAAGGCTATAAAATAGGGGGGTGTCAGAATCTTAGTCATCTCTATATACATGTAGTGCCAGAATAGTCATTTATGGAGTTCTATAAGATGTTGGGTTGGTTATATGGACTCGGAGAAAAAAGGGGTTTGTACCGATGAAGTTGATGAACTGACATAAATTAGTGGATCGATGTTGCCATGTAATGCATCGTGATCGACTGTACTAAAGCAGCAATTATATAAAATGGGGGGGGGGGGGGGGGGTCTGAAATTATCTCTATAGTTGGCACCAGGATTATATAGAAAGGAATAGCAATTGATATACATATACGGCATACTATAGTAATACCATAGACATATAAGTACAAGTATCACGAGATAAAATATTACGTAACATGACTATATACCGATGAAAGAAATAAATAAATTGGACCGGGATTAGAGGTTGGGTTGGTTATATGTGGATAATTGGATATGGAATTCATACCGATGAAACGATACAAATTAGTGGAGCGATAAAGACCAATGTTGACACTTAGTCAGGCTACGCGGGGGAAATAGGGGTTGATACGATAGACCGAAATAAATTTGTCGAGTGATAATGACCAATGTTGACGTATAAAGTAACGCGACTGTACTGTCACACAATTATCAGGTAGAGGGGGGGGTCTGAAATTATCTCTATAGTTGGCACCAGGATTATGTAGAAAGGAATAGCAATTGATATACATATACGGCATACTATAGTAATACCATAGACATATAAGTACAAGTATCACGAGATAAAATATTACGTAACATGACTATATACCGATGAAAGATATAAATAAATTGGACCGGGATTAGAGGTTGGGTTGGTTATATGTGGATAATTGGATATGGAATTCATACCGATGAAACGATACAAATTAGTGGAGCGATAAAGACCAATGTTGACACTTAGTCAGGCTACGCGGGGGAAATAGGGGTTGATACGATAGACCGAAATAAATTTGTCGAGTGATAATGACCAATGTTGACGTATAAAGTAACGCGACTGTACTGTCACACAATTATCAGGTAGAGGGGGGGGGGTCTGAAATTATCTCTATAGTTGGCACCAGGATTATATAGAAAGGAATAGCAATTGATATACATATACGGCATACTATAGTAATACCATAGACATATAAGTACAAGTATCACGAGATAAAATATTACGTAACATGACTATATACCGATGAAAGATATAAATAAATTGGACCGGGATTAGAGGTTGGGTTGGTTATATGTGGATAATTGGATATGGAATTCATACCGATGAAACGATACAAATTAGTGGAGCGATAAAGACCAATGTTGACACTTAGTCAGGCTACGCGGGGGAAATAGGGGTTGATACGATAGACCGAAATAAATTTGTCGAGTGATAATGACCAATGTTGACATATAAAGTAACGCGACTGTACTGTCACACAATTATCAGGTAGAACCGGTCAAATATGACAGGGTACAACACGTAATTATTTCCTAGATCGAAGAAATGATTTATTTTTTTCGATGATAAAATTTAACATGGGTTTGGTTGCCATTAAAATCAATTTATGTCTATAAAACTGTCATTTTTCAAAATTTTGAGCTGAAACTTGGTGTGTATGTGTATAATACTACTATATTCTTAAAATGACAGAGTTCAGCGCGTAATTATGTTTTAGATGGAAGAAATTGAATTTGTTTTCGATAACAAATTTACAGCGTGTACGGCCTACGGGTCATTGAGTATGCTCAATTTTTGTAAACAAACTTTTGTCAATAGCCGTTTTGGTCAAACTAAACCTTCTTCGACCGGGACAGCAGATCCGAATAGTAGCTAAGATGTATTTAGATAGAATTATCAAAAGAATATGACCGATCAGGGTACATTTTAACAGAATAGAGTGGAGAAATCTTGGTGATAATTCCAGAAAATAAAGATGTAGGAGAATCACAATTAAACTTCCCACAATGCACTTCACTAAACCAGGGGTTCTCAATGGGTTACACATTATTTTCAGTCTATCAGATTATTTATATTTTCAACAACAAGTGACTTTAAGTTTACAATTTCAGCCTGTCCTGACTCTATCGATACGATTTAACACATTTTCAAAAACGTATTATACACCGGTGGCGTTAACTTTACAATTTAAGCATCTACGTGATTCTATCGGTACGATTGAGTAAGGTACAAACAAGAATACACCAGGGGCTCCCAATGGGTTATATATTATTTTCAGTCTATCAAATTATTTATATTTTCAACAACATATTATTACACCGGTGACTTTAAGTTTACAATTTCAGCCTGTCCTGACTCTATCGATACGATTTATCATATTTTCATAAACATATTATACACCGGTGGCGTTAACGTTACAATTTCGGCATCTACGTGATTATATCGGTACGATTGAGTACGGTACACAAAATCTCCAAGAATACATTCGCCCTGTACACCACACAATATCAAACTCACAGAAGCTAGAAACACCACAGGTGGCGTAATAAGACTGGGATCACCGCTCTTGAATATGGGTGTAACATGGGAACGCTTCCACTGGGGTGGGTAGTAGCTGTTTTCGGTAAATATTCTAAAATAGAATTCAAGAGGACCACAGAGCGAAGAGGCGCAGTTTTTCAGAACTCTAGGACTTATTCCGTCGGGCCCACTTGACTTAGAAATTTTGAGGCCTTTTAAAGCTTTGTAAATGTCAGGGGCTGTGATTTTTATTTCGCTTAATGTAGATATGGGGTTATCGGGGTCGAGCACTGGTAGGCGTTTCCCGACGTCATCAACTGATGAAATATTACAGAAATAGGAGTTGAAAGCATTTGCTTTTTCAGTTGGTGATATCAGGAAGTCGCCGTTTGTGTTTAAGGGGGGGTATTGTTCGATCGCGGGTTGCAAAAATTACTTTTTGAAGGATTTTCCACCAGGAAGACTGGTCATTTGATGGATTGTTCAATGTATTTTCATTATTGGTGTCATAATCGCGTTTGCTTTTTCTAATAGCCGATGTTGTTTCATTACGTTTAGATCGAAAGTTTGCCCATGTTTGTGGTGTGTTTTGCTTTTTAGCTATCTTATGTAATCGATTTCTTTGCCTCATCAGCTTCCGTACATTACACGTAATCCATTGGGGACTACCTTTTCGGATCTGTATTATCTTATTGGGGATATTTTCACTGCATACCTTCTTAGTTTTTGCAGTCAAGTTGTCTGCATGAGCTGACAATTCAGATGTTGTGTCATAATTCCAGCTCAAGAAGTCTTCGTTCATGGTATCAAAGTCAGCCAGATTGTAATTCCGGACATATCTAGTTAGGGTTGTAGCCGATTTATTTTTCAGAAGTTTTATCCGAGCTACAACTGGACAGTGATACCTAATTGTGTTGTCGAATATGTTGCCAAGAACACTAGGGGAATCAACAAGATCAGGGTTGCTAGTCATGAGCAAGTCGAGAGTAGACGAGGAGTTTTCAGTAAAATGCGTTTTATCCTCGACCAATTGGGACAGACCTCGTTCGCTACATATGCCGTTTATTTTTCCATTACCGTTGTGTACATAGTTTTCATTGAAATCTCCACCTATTATGACATCCAGGTCGGTGTCGCGCGCAAGGGAGATGTTATTATTAATTTTCGTCCACTGGCTTGATGAGGAGTTGGGAGGGCGATAGAAGCATCCAACAAGACAGTGCTTTCTGTTAATTGTAACCTCTACCCAAATAGTTTCTACTTCGTTACTGTCAAGATCTTCGCGTATTTTGAAAGGTATATTGTCGCGGACGTAAATACACACACCCCCTCATGTTCTCCCATCGTTCCTGTCTTTGCGGGCGGGATCGTGGTAACCAGGAAGATGGATTTCTGAGTCCGGGATAGAATGATCGAGCCATGATTCGGTTAATAGGCATACGTCGTACTCGCCACTTGATGTTTCGGCCGCTAGTATATCTAATTTATTTCTGATACTCTGTGTATTCAATACAAGTACAGAGTGAATGTGTTGTTCGTTCGAAGGGCCTGGGTTAGTCTCGACGTCTCCTGCGAGGATCATGAGAGCCCTTGCCAAATATACCGCTAGTACTGTTAGAATGCTCGCGCCTGTGAAGATAGATGCCGCTGTGTGTGATATCGCAAGTTTTGTGTTCAGTCTCAACTTTTCTTCGGAATGTGGTGCATGGGATATTTTCTTGTGTGTCATAATATATTTGAGAGTACACAGTTGTTCCATCGGGAAAAGAATGAAAACCATTAGTGTCATTTTTATGGAGATTGTAAGATTCAGACCACGTTGGCGCAGCATGATATAAAACAAGCATGTTTCTGATTGCCTCACACAAAGGCGCCCCCTCCCTGACAGTCTGACAGCAAGATTGTGAAATGCACCGATCCTTGCCCTGTGTAACATTATATCATCCATCATTGAAGATCATATCAAAATTCCAACATTTATTGTTTGGGCATCCTCGGTGCACGTTAACAAGTATATAATTTGAACATACGCTGGCAACATACATAATTGAAAACCCATATTGGATGTTTTTTACATTTTTTTTTCAGCTCGGTCAGTTTTCCCAGTGGGGGTAAGCAAGTGGGGACAGGATAACAAGATAGAACAGAACATGAGTTGAGTGGTTTTAAAGAGATGATAAGACCGTTATGATTGATACTTTGGTACAAGGAGGGAGGGAAAGCAGAAAGAAGAAGAGAACAGAAAAAGAGGAGATAAAAAGCATTACATTGAATGTATCTCATGGTATAGGATTGCTAGGACTGATGGGGGACAAGAGCTGCAAATATGTTTCCAAATATATTCATACTCAGTTTCATGCACGTGCGTTGTTTATGCTGCTCATTCGCAGTGTGGTATCGTATAGGAAGATTCAGATATTGTGACAAGTATAATTCACCAATTAACAGTACATAATCAAAAACGCCATTTTTCAGTCCTTTGCGCAAGCAGATCTATGTAGAAGTGTATTGTTATGCACGATAGCTTAAGAGACGAACATGAATATTATACTTTGATGGAAGTGGCCTGGAACGGTATATGTATACATGTGGACACATTCAAGGCTTATCACATAAGTGTAATAAATCAAACGGAGTAGCTAAGAAATAGTTCTGAGAGGCATACATAAATAATATTTCAGTTTCATGTGCTTTATTAAGAAATACGTGAATAATTATGAGCGACCTCTAAGTGTAAGGGTGGGGGCAACGCGCGGTAGACAGACCACAACCAGACCAAAACAACCACGAGACAAAGCCAGACCCACACGGCGCCCCGAACATCATAGCTGCTGCCCATTGGGGGAGACGACCAATTATATGTCTAAATATACCAATATATAATCCATGTGTACCTTAACTTATTAGATATCAGGGCGGCCATATCGGGCGGTTATAAGGCAATCCTTAATACCGAGATATGTCTGTTGCCGCCCCAACCTGCCAATGGTGTGTACAGTTTGGGGACAAACATAAGCACGATTATATACATGATTAATTCGCAGCCATAATACTCGAATCGCTGCGCAAATCCAACACCATCCCACGACTATCCAAACCCGACCACGATCCATCCACCGCGCGCCACCCCCACCCGCAATATATTGGCACAAGAGCATAACCTGGGAGAAGGCAATTTCGGCGGATTCAATTATGTCCGATTCAGTATGTAACACAGTAACATCACAGTTTGTCAACAACTCCGCGGGTATAGTCTGTTGAAGACGGTCGGCGAAGGTAGAAGGGACGAGCTTATTATGAAAATAATGTGTGTTTATGCATTGAGCTTTTCGGAACATGATGTGTAGCGCGTACTATACGTACAATGATATACATACGTCATAAGCTTTGATTTGTGTGAGGTACGTATACAGAGGCTGGTGTGGGTGTACATCTGAACATAAGCAAAAAAAGTATATCGTGTAATGGGGGTGATGGTGCATCGAGGTATAAACAGTATAAATTCCATGACATGAACAAACAAGAAATGGCACGACGGATTTGTCTAACATGCATGTATAGTGCAGTTATTGTGGCATTGTGAAAGAAGCACGAATAGAACATACCGACAGACGGATGGATGGTGACTAGCTGGGCATTCCAGCTTGCATGTGAATTGCGATAATGGGAACATGCGACACATTGTGCCTCGTTGTACGATGTCCCTTTAAAGCATCTAGACAATTGTTGAATCCTAGTAAAATACAAACTGTAGAAATAACATTGCAAACTGTTCAGAAGACTTGGTTGTGAAAGGCCGTGGTTATATAAATTCGTGGTCGCGTTGTATGGGTACACGAATGACACAGTAACCAATATGGTGAGCTGGTGGTCAGAGAGATGGCTCGTAAGAATCGCGCATAAATAATTCCGTGCGAAGCGAGATTGCCCCAGTGGATGTGCCGGGTGACCGGTTTCAATCGGGACAGACACATCAGTTAATGATTCAACATATATTGGGTCATTCGGAGGTTTTAGACGATAACAAGTGATTGTGTCTGAGCTGCAAATTACAGTTGCAAAGGTGGAAACTATGTATGTGTATGATGGTATATTATATGCCATGTACCGATGTTAATTCTTCTCGTTATGAGCGCATTGGGAATATTTTCCACATGGGATTATCTGACGTCATTCCGGAGAGGATAGCTTCAGTTGGGTGCGTTTTGTTTATCTAGCTGAGTTCTGCATGCATCGTTTTCGTCGGGTATGTAAGTGCATGCATGCATGTTAATCATAAATGAGTATTGAGGATAATAAGCGTTTGACCCATCGAGGATTCGTCCAAAACGAACTTTGTGATTTACTACAATGGTAGACAGAATAACGGTCATGGAGGGTTTCATCGGGCGTACGGAGCAGATAGATTCAGTTGGACGCGTTTTGTTTCCATAGCTGATTTCTGCATAGATTGTTTGTATCGGATATAGAAGTGCAGGTATTATAGATATATATCATAGATTCGTATTGAGGATATCTATGAGTTTGGTCAAAACACGAAGCGATGATTGGTGGACATTTAGGTGCGTATTTACATGTGCTAATATATATTGGTTGTGTCATATTAATAATAAAGAATGCAACTATTCATGACAATTTCTTGTTGGATTACAAGTTCCAAAATTCGATCTGAAAGAACCACCAACTATATACATGTATATGGTTTAGATCTGATCATCTTGCGTATATTGTTGTGCCATGTAAAGTATGCAAATATTCCTAATAATTTCTTGTTGGATTATATGTTCAAAAATTCAGTCAAAAAAAACCACCAACTATAGACAATTTCTTTTTGGATTATAAATTCTAAATTCGATCTGAAAGAACAACCAAGTATATATATATATAAATGTTTTGTCAAGATCTGATCATCTTGATCATATGGTAGTGCCATATGAATAATGTAGAGTATGCAAATATTCATGACAGTTTCTTGTTGGATTATAAGTTTCAAAATTTTGATCTAAGAAAACAACCAACTATGTACATTTATGGTCAAGATCTGATAGCCTTGATCATATGGTAGTGCCATGCGATTACTATAGAGTATGCAAATATTCATGGCAAATTAATGTTGGATTATAAGTTCCAAAATTCGATCTGAAAGAACAGACAACTATATACATGTATGGTCAAGATCTGGTCATCTTGACATTGATTGCATTGTAGTTTAATTTCTACGTAAATCGTAGACTAGCTTGTCGATTTGTTCCTCTGTGGTGATTCTAATGGGCTTTGCATCCTCTCTCACTCTGATGAGGATGGCACCATCAATTGTCCACGTTTGATAAATCAGTTCATCTTTTCGTAGCTGACGGGCTTTCTTGTAGATACCTGCTCTTGTGGCAGTTAAGTCCTCGTTGATATATATCTTTTTATCGATATATGGAATCTTTATTTGGGGAATGTCTCTACGCTTCCCGTACAGTTCCCTCCTGATTTTATATGAGGGAAGCCTAAATATAATTTGGCGGGGCTGGCTATGTTTAGATGAGACGCCATTGGTTCCGTTGTTTTGTTTGGGGCCCAATCTATGACTTCGATGTACATCATAGTCTCCAAGAGGAATACCAAGTTGGTTGGCAACATCGAGAACAATATGGTCGGTGTTTTCATTCGGTCTCTCCGGAACGCCCGAGATGCGGAGGTTTGTACGGCGACCGTACTGTTGTAAGTCGTCTAGTTCGACTTTTATGCCACGGACATCAGACTGTCGCGACTCCCGTTCGGCCAATAGTTCGCGTTTTATATCAGAAATGTCTTGTTTCAGATCAGCGATATCTTTGTCATATTTGGGTTTGGGAACGAACGCGTCTTTTGCTATTTTAGCGACCTCACCCTTTGCCATTTTTGTTATTACACGTTCCAGCATTCCTTCCATCATTGTGCTGAACGAACTTTGTACCCGTTCACTCCCGAGCGCCTTTATTAGGCTACATTCAAAATATGCGTCAGTACCATTGTCATCGGATGATTTATCGGACGACGAATTGTTGATATGATCATCAATAAGTGAATCCTGGTAGACGGGTTTTTGCTTTTTAGCATCAACATAGTCTGAAGGTGAAAACGGTGATTGTCGATCTCTTTTTAGATCTGACTTTTGTTGAGCGCCAGGTTCAAAAGTAATTGGCACAGATGTATCATGTCCATGGTGAGATGTGTTTATTGGGCCTGGCTGTCCCTCCTCATTTGGAGTAGAGCTATCCAGGGGGCAGAATCCGACAGCAGAATGTAATTGTGCGTCCATGTTTACGTTATATAATTAACAGTTAATCGTCCAATAATAAATACCACGCAGTACTGTGCTCAGTCCAGCGGATTTGAGATAATTAGACAGATTAATCACACACACGATTTGACGCAAACAGTTAACTCAGCTGGTCAATAAATAAACGACGGCTTATCATTATAAACGGAATAGATTCAGTATATTATATAGTCAGTTAGGAAAGATCTCACCGAGGTTCTCTTATGTTGTGTTGACAGCAGTCTGGTTCACTGTAATATTGACTACACATACATGTCTATTGGTCGGTCGCACTGTTCCGTGCATGCACGTGTAACACTGGGTGTAGCTCAGTGGACGTTCTCAATGCAGTAACGCGGTGATTCAGATTCCAGAATCGTTTTTAGAAACGATGACGGTGAAAATAAGAATTTCCGCACATTCAAGTTGAAAAGTGCAAGACTCGCCAAAAGTTCAGTTAATCATCAACTACAAATTACATGATACATAATCTCATTACGCCACCTGTGGTGTTTCTAGCTTCTGAGATTTTGATATTGCGTGGTGGACAGGGCGAATGTATTCTTGGAGATTGTTTGTACCTTACTTAATCGTACCGATAGAATCACGTAGATGCCGAAATTGTAAAGTTAACGCCACCGGTGTATAATACGTTTATGAAAATATGATAAATCGTATCGATAGAGTCAGGACAGGCTCAAATTGTAAACTTAAAGTCACCGGTGTAATAATATGTTGTTGAAAATATAAATAATTTGATAGACTGAAAATAATATATAACACATTGGGAGCCCCTGATGTATTCTTGTTTGTACCTTACTCAATCGTACCGATAGAATCACGTAGATGCTTAAATTGTAAAGTTAACGCCACCGGTGTATAATACGTTTTTGAAAATGTGTTAAATCGTATCGATAGAGTCAGGACAGGCTGAAATTGTAAACTTAAAGTCACTTGTTGTTGAAAATATAAATAATCTGATAGACTGAAAATAATGTGTAACCCATTGAGAACCCCTGGTTTAGTGAAGTGCATTGTGGGAAGTTTAATTATGATTCACCTCCATCTTTATTTTCTGGAATTATCACCAAGATTTCTCCACTCTATTCTCTTAAAATGTACCCTGATCGGTCATATTCTTTTGATAATTCTATCTAAATACATCTTAGCTACTATTCGGATCTGCTGTCCCGGTCGAAGAAGGTTTAGTTTGACCAAAACGGCTATTGACAAAAGTTTGTTTACAAAAATTGAGCATACTCAATGACCTGTACTGCCGTAGGCCGTACACGCTGTAAATTTTTTATCGAAAACAAATTCAATTTCTACCATCTAAAACATAATTACGCGCTGAACTCTGTCATTTTAAGAATATAGTAGTATTATACACATACACACCAAGTTTCAGCTCAAAATTTTGAAAAATGACAGTTTTATAGACATAAATCGATTTTAATGGGAAATCCTGACCTGTGTTAAATTTATCATCGAAAAAAAAAATTCATTTCTTCGATCTAAGAAATAATTACGTGCTGTACCCCGTCATATTTGACCGGTTCTACCTGATAATTGTGTGACAGTACAGTCGCGTTACTTTATACGTCAACATTGGTCATTATCACTCGACAAATTTATTTCGGTCTATCGTATCAGTATCAACCCCTATTTCCCCCGCGTAGCCTGACTAAGTGTCTTTATCGCTCCACTAATTTGTATCGTTTCATCGGTATGAATTCCATATCCAATTATCAACATATAACCAACCCAACCTCTAATCCCGGTCCAATTTATTTATTTATTTCATCGGTATATAGTCATGTTACGTAATATTTTATCTCGTGATACTTGTACTTATATGTCTATGGTATTACTATAGTATACCGTATATGTATATCAATTGCTATTCCTTTCTATATAATCCTGGTGCCAACTATAGAGATAATTTCAGACCCCCCCCCCCCCAATTTTATATAATTGCTGCTTTAGTAGTCACGATGCATTACATGGCAACATCGATCCACTAATTTATGTCAGTTCATCGGTACAAACCCCTTTTTTCTCCGAGTCCATATAACCAACCCAACATCTTATAGAACTCCATAAATGACTATTCTGGCACTATATAGAGATGACTAAGATTCTGACACCCCCCTATTTTATAGCCTTGTTGCAACAGTAGAGTTGATATGCATAATATGTCAACATTGGTCGTTATTGCTCTACAAATTTATATCGGTTCAACCCTTAGTTCCCTGTATCGCCCACCCCTCCCTCAATTTATTTTTTCATTTGTATTATAGTCTCGTCACATACACATTTTATCTTTTGTAACGTTTGCTTCAAAGCGTCGAGATCCGCGTTTTGAAATGTAAGCAGGCTTCAAACTCATCTTATCCAAGAAAAAACTCTGGTTACATAAAAAATTTGTGTATACGGTGTACGCGCATTTGTTGCGTTAAAAACCAAAGGTCCCAAGTCAAGGTCCAAATCCCCAACACACTGATGTGAGGTTTAACTCCATCTACATACAGTAATGTCCAAAGTAATTCATCACTTAACCACAGCAAAATTGTGTGTATTTTTTCATGATTCTAAATCCTGAAAAATTACCCATAATTATGCTGTGGTTAAAGGGTCAATTACTTTGGGCATTACTGCAACCAATATAAGGATTTGAGGTTTAATGATAACTCAATCATCATACAGTAATGTTCAAAGCAATTGACCACTTAACCACAGCAGAATAATGGGTAATTTGAGGATTGTAAATGCTGAAAAAATACATAATTCTGCTGTGGTTAAGTGGTCAATTACTCTGGGCATTACTGTAACCAATATAAGGATTTGAGGTTTAATGATAACTCAATCCTCATACAGTAATGTCCAAAGTAATTGACCACAGCAAAATTATTGGTAAATTTTCAGGATTTCAAATCCTGAAAAATTACCAATAATTCGGATGTGGTTAAGTGGTCAATTACTTTGGGTATTACTGTAACCAATACAAGGATGTGAGGTTTAATGAGAACTCCATCCATATAACTAATAATTATGTGTGAAAATCAAAACAAAATAAATTCCATGATGGCGTCCAATATGGACTGCCTAATTCTGCTCCAAAACATGTATATTCAATATATGGATGTTTATTGGGGGAAACCGATTATTTCAATGATATTTTCATTAACTGTGATCCAAAACCCGACTTACGGGAGCGTGCGACTGTATCTTAAGCATATGTGCCTATTTAATGAGCCAACAATTGGAATCCCAACAGAGAAGATTGGCGTGGGTCCCTTGCGCGATCTGTCCATCGAAAACTATTTAGACACCTCAAGACACGTAAGACCCAATAAGTTAATATACAGAATAGATACATCTATTGCCTGAGTGACTAATATTTATATTTGTTACAATGAGGTCAAATAGTTGCGAAGCCAGCACCACAATACTTTCCCTCCATGGTAAATCTTAAAACAACTTCTAAAGAATTAATAATTCACCTTATATTTGGTATGAAGCGTCCTTGGTTAACTGGAGTTCATATTTGTTAACATCACGTCACCAAGGTAATTACTTGCGAAGCCACGACTATTTCCCTCCATAGTAATTATCAAAACAACTTCTTAAGGTCAGTCGCGCAATTATTGGAAGAGCCACGGTCAATCATTTTTTTTAAACCAAATGTTACATTTAAATTATTGCTTTATTTAACCAAAACAAAAATGAGAAAATTTAACTTTTACTACTTGCTAAATTTTATCTTTTAATTATTTCATTTAAATTTTAGTATTTACAGTATACTATGTCCAAGTCTTTATAATCTGTTGAGTGACCCCACAGTCGTTTACTTTGTTAGTAATAATTTGAAGGATTACTTGTTTAAACGCAATTGTTATCAAAATATTTTATGTATTTTTTATAATTTCTATTTATATGTAATACCATAATCTTGGTGGCGTTACCATTTCTGACTATGGTTTTCTTGTTATCCACTGTGCCACCAAATGTGTGCTACCCACGTTACCATGCACATATATGTAAGTCATTCGCCAAATTGTTGAAATTGAAAATATATATAGATTGAATTCCAATATAATAAGTGATTCTCAAATTATCTCACCAGATACGACGAAAAAGTAACATATTAAAGAATATGTCTATGTGTATGCATTACACGCGTTTTCATACCATACTTGCTATGCATGTCCAGGTGCATGCAACATGTGAATTGTTTGTTATATATTGTATTTTGGTACGAAAACTAACTACATTGCATATAGAAAGTCAACACTGACTATTTATTGCAAATGTATAAGCATTTAACTTAAATCGATGTTTCAATGCATTGTACGTCACATGTTAACATGGGCAGTTGCACAGCGATACCTACGTTACCAAATTAATGAAATTATTGTCCCATTACGAGGTAAAATATGTCAGCTTATACGCCAGGGTCATTAGTAACACCGTGATTTTATTCGAACTTAGTATCTCAGTATAAGATTCATAACCGTGCGACAGAGGTGGTTCTCTGTCAACCAGGAGTCAATTGAACTACTTTCAGTTATAAAATTCACAAATGTTTGTCGTTTTTTATGCGATTTCGTACTCTATCAATATGATTCGCTGGGTATACAGGCTACTCATTTTTCACATAATCAGATGGAAATATAAATCGATGTTTACCAGCTGTATCTCTTTTGAAATAAATTAACTTCCCATGTCGAATTTCTTGTTAACTTCAACATAATTACAATTAACAGAAGATCAACCAATTGGTAACGTAGGTATCGGGACGCAAGTTTCGGTATCGGTGTCACCTTTACTGCCGGCCAGGCTTGGGGCAATTACTTGTGAATGTAATTAATTACAATTACAATTACTTCAATATTTTTCAATTACAATTACAATTCCCATTACATCTAATTCACAATGTAATTAATTACAATTACAATTACTTTGAAATGTAATTCAATTACAATTACAGTCACAGTCAGGCCATTGTAAAGGACAATGAGATAATCAACACTCTAATTGTTAATTAGAGTCATAAACATAATTAGCCTTTGTGGCCACCAGCTTACTGGTGACACAATGCATCCACTAGACACTGCTAATTGGGGATTAGTGAGGCAGCTATTTGTCCCCACATTGTCATTCAGTTGCAAATTAGAATGGACAAGACACAATACATATACCAATACCACCATATGACGGAAGTAATATGTCAATGGATTTAAACAATACTAATACATAGAAATGGAAACTTATCTTCAAATGTGTCACAAAATTGGAGGTAACTTTTTTGGAACCGGAGATTGTAGTTGGGCAAAGTTTGCACTTCGCTTTCATAGTACACGACGTGTCTTTCTGCAAATCAAAATGCTGCCAGATTGTTTTTGTAGACATGTTGATAGCATTTTAGCAATGAATTTCTACCATAGCATATATACCATATCAGGTGGAGATAATGAAACATGATCATAAGAGTGGTCTATTATAGTGATCTAGTGTCAATTATTTGAAGTTGGTTTCTCATTGTATTTATCAAAACAAGCCTTCTACCTCAACGGTTAACCAATGCGTAAGCAACCAAAGAGGTGTCAACATAATTAACCATTGAGACACAGTGGATGAAAACTCAGTGTTGTGACAACATAGTGATAGCCAGTCATCAGTCGTACACTTTGAAATTTGGAGAAAAAAAACATTTGAAGAAACCATTGGATGAATCATGAAAGAGAACATTGAGAAGAAATAAGTACCTGTCATTTTGAAGTAATTGAAATTAGACCCAAATTACAATTACAATTACATCCTAACCAATTACAATTGCAATTACATGTAATTGAGAATAAACTCAATTACCAATTACATGCAATTACTTGAAAAAATGTAATTAATTACAGTCAATTACAATTACAAATTACAATTACCCCATCCCTGCTGCCGGCTCCAAATAAAAGGTGTAAACGGGGTGTTAGGTGGCGTTTGGTCCGTTGTTTCTCAGTGGATATTAATGAAATTTGGTGTTCAGTGACAATATAATCGGTTTTTGTTGGTATTGATCAATACCAAATCTGATTCCCTTGGTTTTGATCAAAACCAAATCTGAATCCCTTGGTTTTGAGAACATGTTCAATACCATATATTGGTTTTGACCGATAGTCTTCAAGAGTTATCGTTACTGTTTCCGTTTAGCACATGGCCAGATTGGAGGTCGCCATTTTATTTCGAGGCGACTGAAACACATTCTAGTGTTAAAATCGCAGCAAATAACTTAGACTGGTTCAATGGGCGATCACAGATATGTTTCCTGATGGCCGGACAATCTTATCTTCGGGAATCTTGACATGTATGTATCTACTAACTATTAATTATAGGATGCTTTCGGTTTCGAATTCAACTTTACACGAAATCTTCACACGTATTTTGTATCGGCACACAAGCTCATATATGGCCACCAACACGATAGAGAAGTGACAGAACATTTCAAACTCAACAAATAAGATTATGCCTTTGTCAATGGATAAGACATAACAAATTTTCATCAAAAATACTTCAAGTTGAAAAATAAATTTCTCAGTATATTTGATAAAAATTTGTCATGCTGTTTGAAATTGTTTATGTCCACAGTAATTTATCAGGTTTAGAACTTTAGGTCATGTTTATGGAATGGCATGTACTTTTACATTTATTCCTTATTTGCGCTTAAGCTTAAATCACTTACGCGTAAATGCATTTTATTTATGCTTAAATGCAAATCATTTACGCTTAAGCACGAAAGGATCATAATTTTCATATTTAAGCTTAAGTGCAAATAAGAAGTAAATATTAAAACCATGTCCCATATTGTATGGGAGTTCAAATTTACATTTAATAGCCAATTAAGTGTAATGCATTATTTTAAGACATTATGCTTGAGCGTAATTCAGATTTCCATTATGCTTTTTAAAGCATAATCTATTAAACTTAAGCGTAAAGCCATTACGCTTAAGCGTAATGTCGTTATTCTTAAGCGTAATGTCAATACGCTTAAGCGTAATTCATATTCCATATGTGAAAACTCCCCTGAAGCTGAAATGGATGCAGCCAATTCCCGACGCAAGTAACTTTTGACAAATATCTAGCTTAAATGATATCATTATATGTAAGGTAATAAGGCTATGAAAATATGTTATGCTTAAGCATATGGTCCAATATTCTACAAATGTAATGTTTATCATGACTACAGTTTCAGGATTTCGTTGTAAAATTGAATGATTGTTTTTTCATCAATTGACAAATTAATGTTTATTGCCAGGACGAAGTGCCGCATAATACGGAGTTGTGTGCTAACAATTCTGCGAGTCATATTTATGTAAATGTCAGTCAAAACTTTTAGGACATGGGAATATTTTTTTTATTTCGTAGCCACGAAATATAATTCGTGGCCACGAAATAACTAATTGTGATATACGATCGTCAGTCCCATTGTTGTAATGGAAGCGGATAGAGATGATCTGGTTGTAGTCCACCATCTTGGCATGAGCCACGGCGATTTGAGATAAAAGTTGATGTAGGGTGTCCCGTAAAACAAATTAAGTATCACCCCTTTCACCAACCCGGGGCCACCCTACAGCACCAATTCTACCACATCAAACGGTTAAGGGGCCGAGAAATTGTATATATAGGTGCCATATTTGAACCATCTGGGGTGGCCATTTTGGATCGGGGATGGTGAAAGCGGGTGAATATTTAGTTTGTCTCATCAGGGGTCACCCTACAACACACTGTATTCGACCTAAAATGGGGGGGGGGCAATTGCATGGTACCATATATGGACCCCTCTGATCATTTATCATTTTCGCTCGATTGGGCTGAAGGTGTGAAAATTTAGGTTGCTTTGTGAGCTACCGTACAACACCCTTTATTTGATCTATATCGGTCAAGTGACCGAGAAATAATGTGCACCCTATTTGGCCCCTTCTCAGCTGCGACCATTTTGGATCGGGTATGGTTGAAAGGGGTGAATATTTATAAGTTTGTTTTTGGGCCCACCCTACAAAACCCCTTATTTGACTTAAATCGGTCAATATATATGCCGAGTGAAATGTCATTCCCATTCGATCCCTTGTGGTCAAAACTAATGAATATTCAGTTTTTCTTGGAGCCACCTAACCCGTGTTTCCCCGTTCTCTCTATGCTAGTTTATATCGGACGTTCATATATCCCCATAGACTATAGAGCCCTGGGTCCCCGCCATAAGGGGTTTATAGTAGCTTCTCTGCGATCGTACGCATAGTTTCTAAAACATCATCAAGTGTAACCATACCCTAAGACAGTCTAGCCTGACTATGCCACCCCCTCGAATATACAATACAATATTTGTCAAATGTATTGTGTATTAATATGTGTATATTGAAATAAAATATCCTATCCTATCCTATCCAACCGTAAAGGTATCTGGATATATGCAAAGGTCAATCAGTTATAATTCGCCACGAATTAGTAGTTCGTTGCCACGAATTGGTAATTTCGTGGACACGAATTAGTATTTCGTGGCCATACAAAACAATTTCCCATGTCCTAAACCAGCCACTGTAGCTTATGGATCATTCTGTTTTAGTATTAAATTTGGAGAAACCCGACCAGCATCTACGTAACAACTATAACAACTCATCTATGCCAATGATATGTTTAGCCATACATGTGGATAGGGTGGTATTGTTAAAAAATGTTATCCTGTCCATATGTATTGCTAAATATTGCTGGGCATATATAGATGGTTGTACTATAATTCCTGGTCGGGGTTTATCAAAATTGGGAGTTTAAATTATGTTCATCTGATGATAAAGAAAACACTTTCTCCTTTTACTCGATACATCCCCCGACATACATGTTTCACATACTAAATTAACACCTTAGTCAACATAACAAATCGCTCCCTCAAATCCTTTGCCACAAGAATAAAAATAAATTGTCAGTATAAATAGGCAAGACATCTCTGGACACTTTCTAAGAGATAATTTATTTATAAGAAGATATGTGTGCATTATGTGCTTGGTCTTATATATAGTACAACACAATAAGATGCAAGTGACACAGTGCGGGGACAATACTGTGTCGAAGAACATAGTTGAGGGGACCCTTCTATCATCCTTCATAATGTATCATGACTCCATCTGTTTTGAACAAACCATCGACTTAGGCTTGATGGATTGTTCTCCCCCAATAATATACTTGGCTTTGATCCGATCATCATCCTGGGCCGTGGTATTTTCCCGTAAATTAGAGAGTGTCTATAGTCGGATGGTATTAGTTATGTTCAAATGGTGACACAGATATGAAACTGTACATGTTAGTGCCCCATGGGCTATTGATCATTATAAGATCGAGAAACTTAGTCTAGGAAATTACCGGGAATTCACTGGAAATTGCAATTGTAGCTGATAGGGTCGTAATTCAACGTTTGCGTTTCCGATAAGTTAATACCCAAATGTGAAATTTGAGATATACCTGGCCGTCAAAGTGAACCATATGTCTTATTTAAGGTTAGCAACGGTTGCTAATCAAATGCCACAATGGTGTACTAATCATTCATTGGTATTGCCTTAATTTAGTCAGTGTCTAATCACATGGTGATGGTTTTGTTCAAAGTTGGGCACATGTATGTCTAAAACTATGCTTTGCATAGGCCACTGATCATTATAAGATCGGGAGACTTTGCCACCGGTCCCGATAGCTCCTTGGTAACGGTTACTAAGCCCCTACTGGGAATTTGCAGGAAAATGCAACTATGGTTGATATCTATTTTACACATTAAGCTCTACTTTAGTGGAAATTCGAATTTACTTGATTTTCACAGCTATACACGAAGCGTGGAAATTAACTGTGGTCAGAATGTTGATGGTGAATGTTGGGTTTCAGTCGCTGTACTGAAGTTGGCCAAATGTAACTGATGTGGGAAGTGCGAAAGCAAAGCCTATACCGCTACAGTAAAGATCTCAGTTGCACCGAAATGTCCATTTATCAGTAGCACAAATCCTGCGAAAACACAGATTCTCTCAGTGCATGTGGGATAGACTCCGATAGCAAGGATTGAGTTAATGACAACGAACAACTACCATCTATATACCTGTGTATTTGTGACACTACATCCCGTTATGATCAACGATGTGATTTTAAAAACTAGTCAGTGGACAACAAGACAGACAAGTATCAAATAAAACAATAATATAATATGTAATCACATCGTGAACAGTCTTGTTGTGAATATTTTCGTTTTATTCAACAGGCTGCATATTATCGAAATTACAAAACCATTCGACACTTACTTTTGCCAATTACTGTATCTTGATGCATAACTATATCATGTATTGCATCTATTAAATCACGGATAGTTACAGTGGGTAAAACACGAGTGTTAGTCTACATATATAGTTGCGCACGATTGACAATAAGTGATATTACAATTAACGTATGACCATAACACGAAATTATCCATAGGGTTAAGTGTTAAATTTTGATCGCAACTGTACCCAGTAAGAATCATCTGATCACATCCATCCTTTTAAAAACTACGTCTGTGTTTCATACTTAGTATTTTTTAGAAATATCAGTACGCGCATATCATAATACACAAAATGGCGCCATTTATCCAAAGTACTAGAATCCCCATAGGGCTCAGTGTTAAATTTTGATCACAACTGTAGCCAAAACGAATTAACCGATCACATCAAAATTTTCAAAAATACATGTAACAGTCATGTCTAGTAGTTTGGAGAAGTTTCAAATCGCACCGATCACCATACCATATATCGTTTTCTGTAAATACGAAACGCTCTCTAAATTATGTTCACCCCGATTTAGGCCGACCCGCCAAAATTCAAGAATGGAAACAAGTGAATCCTGAAAACACACCTACTAGGCATAAATAATCTGTTTTCAGATCGCTTTTAACAAACCAAAAATGCAAAATGACATAAGGAATCCGACTAAAAAGAAAACTGCGACCGAACGATGCCCAGGGATCAGCAAAAATAACTGCGTTTTATACTACTGGGCGACCTGGAAACTTGCCGACCGACGATGCGCCAAACTCTACGAACGTAGTTTCTGATGCAACATATGATCGACAATGTATTGCTTCAACGTCGACTGGAGCGAACATAGTTTCCGTTATGGTAGATGATAGCCAAGGTATTGATTCGACATCTTCTCGAGGTGGTTCGTCTGTCTCGTCACGTCGAAAATGGATGGAGATCTTCCCGTGGACAAATTACAGTATAGAGAAGGGGGGGTGGATTTGCTCCCTATGTTCCCGGTGGCGCCGTTCTCTGCCCAGAATGCAACAAATCGGTCTGTCCTGGGTGGACACAGGGGTTCGGCAGACTGACCATCCACGTAGACAGTTTGAAAGGCATGTGAATTCTACCGATCACGTAGATTGTGTTCAGGCGAGCGTTGACTTTGCCGCTTCAGCTACTTCGGGAAATGTGATGCAACAAATGCAAGTCGCATCAAACACCACACGAGGCGCGAACAGAGAGAAGATTAGATGCATTTTCAAATGCATGGAGTTACTTGCAAAACGGAATTGCGCCCAAACCAGCGTAGCTAGGGGAATGACCTCTTGGTTACCAACTACCGGTATGCTTCAGAATATCGGTACGAAAAACAGCCGGTACGAAATCCGGTTCACATTCTGATACCCTTGACCTTTGAACAGCGATGATGGAGATACTAAATTAATAACTAAATAATTTGGTGTCAAAAAACATGCGCTGTTTCAATTTACTTTATCCACGTAGCTTCAACGTTCCTATTTCATGTCTTAGGTGCAAGGAAATTGCTTCTTTTCACTGACAAACATCAAAATTTTCACCCGACGGAGCGAACCATGGTCGCCCCGTCGCGTTGAGTGTCCCCCCCCCCCCCCAAAATACGGCCTCAGTTAATTATCCCTAGCGGAAACCCTGGGTAAGTGTATTTTTCAATTTTCAGTGCTTTATGACTAATTGGATTCTCTCTATATTAAATCTATTTTGAGCCCTGAATATGCTTAAGCATAATTAGCTATTAAATGTGAATTTGGCCTCCCATACCAATATGGGTGAACCACAAATAAATCTTTATTTAGACCGATCTGTCTAAATGTGTTGGCCAAGCAGTCTAAACAGATTGAAAGTTGACAATTTGCCAATAGATAAGACATAAAATTTTCATTAAAAAAAATCTTAAAGTTGAAAAAGACATTTGGCAGTTTATTTGACAAAAAATTGTCATTCCGTTTGAAAATTATCATGATTCATGGCAATTTATCAGGTCTAGGTGAATAGGTGTATGGGAGGCCATGCGCAAAATAGAAGCGAAAAATTATGGACCATATTTATGCTCAAGCGTAAATAAGGTACAAATGTTAAAATCGCATCCCATATGGGTGAACCACCGAATGTTCTTTATTTGACCGATCGGTCTGAAAAGTCTTGACCAATTGGTCTAAAGTTTTCCTGTCAGTAGCTTCTCTGACACCGGTCTAACTAAATTGTAAGAGAAGGAAAGCATTTTCACATTTATTCATTATTTGCGCAAAAGTGCAAATTATTTACTCTTAAGCACAAATTATTTTCCCTTAAGCGCAAATTATTTACAAATGAGCACAAATCATTATCATTTATTCTTAAGCACAAAATTGACAAATGGGTCACCCAGACCTGTTTTAATTTTATAATATTTCATTAATTAATCATATAATCAAAATGAAGATATTATGTCACAACACAGACATAAAAAATTAGAAATTACTAAGGCTAAGGGGTTACTTATACCACCCCCACCCACTGAATAATTATTGTTTTAAATATAAAAACTTCATGCTAACAGCTGTAGATGTATGATGTTATATTTATATGGACATAAATATACGTCGTTTAATAAATGGACCCGATATTTACGACCGCTCTTTAGTACCAAGCGCTAAAGAGCAGTATACTGCGCTTTAGCTACATGGGCCTCATACGCTAATTAACGGTATACCGCTCTTTAGCGTTTGGTGCTAAAGAACGGTATACTGCTCTTTAGTGACAAACGCTAAAGAGCAGTATACCGCGCTTTAGCTATATGGGCCTGATACGCTAATGAACGGTATATCGCTCTTTATATAGTGTTTGGTGCTAAAGAACGGTATACTGCTCTCTAGCCCTCGGTTCTAAAGAGCGGTCCATGTTGGATGAGCGGCACGTGCGTTGCCAAGATATTTTGCGCATTGCGCCAACGTATAACGTTATAATCCGTACCGCTCTTTAGCCCTCATCGATAAAGAGCGGTACATACCGTTCTTTAGCCCTCAGTGCTAAAGAGCGGTATACCGTTCTTTAGACACTCCGATTAAAAAATTATTTGCATGTATTCGTATCTTCGAATTATTGAAAATTATGAAATTAGAAAATTACGGCATACAAACTGATTACCGGTATAATTTTCCTAAAAAAAAAGTGATGAAATAAATTACCTCGAGGCAGCTTTTAGTTTCCCTCATGGTCTTTCGGCAGACATATATTCTCAAAATATTTGTCTCCACATTGATATAATGACCACTATCCATGTGGTTCTATCAGTGTCTACTGTTAACACAATGAAGTCACATTGAATGTCATTTCAATGCTGTTAGAGTACGAACATGTGGTCGGTCATGTCACTTAGGGACTGTTACATGAACCGGGACAACTCTGTTAGTTGAGACAACCCGGTCTGCGGGGACAAATCAATCATGCTGTTATGTGAGCTGAGACAACTCGGTTAGCCGGGACAACCCGGTCTGCCAGGTGCCTTTGTCCTCTGTGCTTTCTCACTAAAATAATGGTGTGCTGTTACATGGGCCGGGTCAACTCGGCAAACCGAGTTAGCTGGGACGACTCGCCGGACTCGGTCAGCTGGGACAACTCGGTTGACGTTGACTACCGATCTGTCCCAGCTAACCGAGTAACAAGCCCATAAATACATATACACAGTGGATCAACGGACACGAACCAAAACCGGAAGTCGTAGATTTCGAGGTGGAGAAATATCTGTCGACAAATATTTGTTGACATTTTTTGGGAAAATAAACGCTTGGATACCATATCTGACCAACTGAAGGTGAGTGAATATTTCTTCGCTAATGTTCGGACACCGACGATCAATTTAAGTGAGTTGCCATTGTTCGATCGCGGAAAAAATGTCATTTAATCATCGCCGCGAGACGATTTCTTCCCAAAAATATCCCAGAAAATCATACTTTTCACATTCATCGCAGACAGCTGTCGCAACAACCTATACACCGATCGAAAGGTCTGTTTTCCGCCCACAAATGCATATTTTGAGTATTTTCACGGACTGTCTCAAAATTCCAAATTTCATCTTTTTATGTAGGTACCCACCTCGAAAATACTGTCCGGTTAGTCCCGAAAAATTTAATCATTAGTTGTAAAAATCTGTCCGCTTAGTCGTGATTTTGCTGAGGTCTGCCATCTTCAATTTCTGGTCGAAAAAGCAATTTTGCGCAGATGATGGGCGTTTCATTTGACTTTTGCGTGGCCACAATGGTTCTGGGTGTTCATATTGTTGTATATGTCTCCTGGTACAGCATAACATCCAGGCGGTGACTTATATATATAACTGAGCTGTAACTGAAATCCAAAACTACGAAGTACATGTTTGGTAAACATATAACTTTTGATGTATGTCATATTGTTAACTCTGACTTGTCATCACTCTCGGAAGGCCGACATAACAAAAATGATTTACATCCAACTTTTTTCAGAAAAATGCAGCGGTGTGCCGATTTTTACCCTTTATATTTGATTACACACTCGCAACGAGTTGTGGCCCACAACTTGTGGGGTTATACAGGAAGCGGCTTGTTCGTCCTTTCGTGGATGCAATTTTCAGAGTTTTTATTCCTAAGTTTTGCGGTCATTTGTTTTTTTTTGGCTTGGCATATATATTTAGTACCATGGGAACATGCGAACATATATGATTATGAAATATGTCAGACCTTTTTGTGTGGAGTTATATGACATTTTTCGACTTAGAAAATTATTGTTTTCAATATTCAGCAATGATTAAAACAATAATGAGGAGGGGACTAAAACATACAGTCGGAGGGGTGTACAGCTATATCTGTTACTAATATTAGCTTAAGTTCAAGTCCACTAAGCGATATTATTTTATAATTCCAGGTGCTATTGACGAGATGATCGCATGCCTGCCTTCATATATGAAACCACTGTGAGGCAAAGGCTTGCGGCTTCGCTGAGGCAATCGACGATGGGATTTTACAACACCCGAATGAATGTTTGAAAATAAAATTATTGAAAATAAAAAATATAAACATTATTTATAATAAAATACTATACAATACTATACTATACAATACTATACGAAATATTGGTACTCTCGGTTGATATAGAGAATAGAAACATCATCTGGAAAACTCCAGTGTTCTTTCGAGTTGTTGTATTCTTAATCCCACCTGGGCTGTCCATTAATGTAGAAGTGTTGTGTTTCCTACATGTATATACGGGTAAAATTCCAATCTATAGCGTACAACTGAATGTGGAACCAGATGCAAGTTACTTTTGTAAATATATAGGCACGTGATTTTTGTCCTGTTGTATTCAAATCGCGCCATAATTAATTGTTTCCACATTGATTCACACACTGAATAATTTAGTTGGGAAGTTTTTAACGCAAATGGTCGCGTATATATTCAAATTTAAGCGGACAGAAGACATGCAGACAGACCATACTCTTTCATATATATAGACAAAAAATTAACTGTATGGGAGGTCAAATTCACATTTAATAATGAATTGCGCTTAAGCGCATATACCACATATCGCGCTGAAGCACACATATGGCATTTGCGCATAATTGAAATGAATTGCGATTAAGCGCTATGAGTTGCTTGAGAGTAAGTGTAACTACCCATAAAACCTAACTATTAGCATGACCGGGTGTATCTGCATTTGGCTAATTTAAACTAAAGGTCCTCAATCCGATCAGAAAGACCCATATTATAAAGATACAACAACAATATTTCTTCAAAATAAGCAGGGGGGGGGGCGGAAAAAACTGCGGGACACAACGTACCGGGGGTGGGGGGTACCTAGGCGTCAAAAATTTACGCGTAAATTTTTTCTTTATTCATTTAGAGGGGGGTTGTCGGAAAAATTTGCATGTAATTTTTTTCCAAATATGTATTTTCAGAATAACAACTTTAATTTTCTCTCATTTTATAGAATATGGATTAACCTTAATATCCAAATCATATATACATGAGTAGTACAATCCACCTAAAACAATTTTGGATAACCACTGTCTTGCTTTACATGTGATATTGACCCCATTAACCCTCTTAATAATGCCGACTATGTCAGTGTCTACCAGTCGAATGCAGAATTCTACCCTGCGATCGCTTATCTTGCAAATTTTTACTGCAGAACTATCCCATGTATTAAACAATTTCTCCTCCAATGGTATCAGAAAACAGTTCTATGCTGGTATCTCACTCATCTCATTTGCATCTTTTTCAAAGTCGAGGTAATGACTAGTTGTCATTTTTTAAAGTGCATACAAAGCGTTGCGATCACCAATATACATGTTTGTACATGTCATGACATCAAGAGGTACAAATCTGCGTTCTACTTGTAACCAATGACCATTTTAGTCATAATAATCTAAACTAAGTTACCAAGCACCTTCTCGTGAATTGTATGCTCCGGTGTTTTTTTCGGTTTCCGGTCAAACCGAGTTGTTGTCCGGCTGGGGTAGATTTGATTTTTCTGGGGGGGGGGGGGGGGGGGGGGGCAATGGTCAGTGAAAAAAAACTGCAGTTTGGGGGGGGGGGGGTACCCAAACCGAAGAAAACAGCTATTTCCACCCTGTGTCTGCAGTTTTTTTCCAGCCCCCCCCTGAAATAAGCTTTAGTTATCAGAATCCATTAAAGCGCTGCAATGAGACTTTTTCCGCAACAATAATTTTTTTTCCGAGTTATCCCCCTGCATAGCTTTTTTATATTATAATAGGTTGGCGATTATTGCAATACGATAGAGGAACACTCCGACTTTCGTACTCAGATTCATACATTTTTGTACCTCGCTTGCCTGACCGAAATATGACGGGGAAATGGCTAATTTGGATTTATTTGTCGTTCTAGATATGTTTATTGTGCCTTTTATCATTCCTTTTCATGAAAACAAATTAAAAACAAGTCGAATATGTTATGATAATGTTTAAACATTCTTGTGCATGAAATTGGGGATAAATTGTTCCCAGAGTTAGAGTACGTTATTTCACAGTCCGTATTCGCCACCCTGCACATTCGCAATGCGCAGCCGAACTTCCGGTGTGGAATTTCCGAATTTTTATGTGTTAAAAATAAATAGTTTTTTCATCTGTCATATCTGCTTGTTTCGTTCATTATTCGCAGAAAATGTGTATCTCATTCTTTCGTGTACACAACGGATTAGATATAGACTGTTTTAACCCGTTTGGATGTTAGAAATACCGCTTAATTATCAGAAAATATCATGTGAAGTGACGGGACCAATCCGAATATCGCACACTGGACTTGGTGAAGTTGGTCAACATGACCGCTTTCGCAGATTGCTGCTTTCAGCGTAGAAGGATACGCACTACGTTCATGACTGAACTAACACTGGACTGGCCACAGACACTGTGTGTGAGTCACTGAGTGTGGCAGGTCAGGCTTTGCCGTATTCAACTGTTATTAGCGAGTTTGCGATTTCAAACGGGTACGGGTACCGGTACGGGTACTGGTAGCTACCCGTACCGGTACACGTTTTGAAATCGCAAACTCTTTTACGGGTAGAATTAAGCATATCGACGGGTAGTGTATGGTGAGCCAATTGCAGCACAATATATATGATATAGAGAAATTGTTATCCGCATTCGCTTTCTTGGCCGACGTTATACTTGCTGTTATGGTTATATGATGGACATCTGCGTGGATAATGGATTGCATTAACCAGGGACGGGGCGAAAGTGGAAGGGGTTGGCATCTTTCTTTGACTCATTTTGGTAACATTTTCAATAATTAGCTTTCATAAGTAATTTCCCAGACCGTTCGAGTGTCGTCTAGAACAGATGGAATTTTCTGACTGAGAAAATATGTTATGATATCACAAATATACAATTACGCTAATTTAATAATCCAACCATTATTCGGTGTAAAATGTGTTGGTTTAGACCCAGGGTCCAAGAATGTCCTACATGCATGCACTTTTAGTCAGATATAAGACCGAAATTGCCCCTTATATTAGTTGGGGAATATTTAGTCATATAACTGGTAATGGGTTGGAATCTTTCGAAGGGTCGGGCAAGGGAATATTCATCCCAAGAACTTGGATATTTGTCTGGGTCTAAACCCGGATGTAGGTAGAACAAGAGCTACACTGGGCGTGCAAAATACCCCCTCTCTTGGGTCGGCGGAAACTGGTCAAAAAGGGGCATAACTCTGGTAAAAATTGGCGGACGGAACTCAAATTTGAACTTGACCTGTGTTTTGGTGGGAGAAAGTAATATACCAAATTATCATTGAATCCGATAAGCTCTAGTAAAGTTATCATCCGGACAACAAATTTCAAGGATTTTCTAAGTAAAAAAACGTCAAATAAGGGGCATAACTCCGGTGAAAATTGGCGGGCGGAACCCAAATTCGAACTTGAACTTACTTTTCGGCTAGTAAACCCACATACCAAATTTTATTGAATTTGGTTCACTCTAACTAAAGTTATCATCCGGAAACCAGGTTAACGGACGGACGCCCGGACGGACGGACCAATACTATAATGCGGCCGTTTTTTCAAACGGGCGTATAAAAATCAAACTTGTTAAATATAAAGGGTGTTTAATGGTACACTATTCATTATATGGATCGAATAAAGAGCGTTTGCTTCACGTCTATGCGAAACAAAGAAAACAGCTAAAAATCGCTCTGATGACGGTAAGATTGTGCCGAGTATGAGGTGTGTATATCAGTATTTGGTGTCACTATCGGCCACTACAATATACAACAGTCTTGGGGTTCAAATGCGCCATGTCCGTTCAAAAGTCAAATATCTATATTAAAATGAGAAATCAGTCACCACCACATAAGGTACAATAACTGAACGGTTGTATTCAATCGTGTAACACATTCACGGTGTACTTATGCCCATGCACAAAGGGTCGATATGGGACGTGGCGAGAGGGTGCATGGGGTGTCTCACCCCAACTTTTGTCAACAGTTGGATATTGCATATACCTAACACACCAAAACATACGTTGAAATTATTCTGTCATTCAGTTTGATTTTCCAAAAATGAATTAGTGGGGATTTTTTTTTTATGCTTTAGACCAACATTTGCAAATATTCCTACTTTTGGTAGAAAAACATTCGGGCTATATGGTCAACAGCAGGTTGGAAATATGCAACAAATGTAAAGCTTGAGGAAAGTCAATAATTTATCAATTTTCATGTTCAGATTTCAAAACGTTCTCACACCAGACCGAACCATGGTCGACCCGGTATGCCCTGGTCTAACCACATTCAGTGGCTCGGCAATACTGATCATTAATTTGTTAAAAACAAACCAGGGCGTGAATTTGCCTGGTGTTAGACCACTAGATGTTATGATTTTGCAATTTCCAGGTTCATATCTACAAAACTGTTCTCGTACTGCATGGTCGGCAAGGTGGACCCCCCCCCCCAATCACTGGACTTCTGCAACAAGACTACTGATCCATTTAGAACAGTCCACAATAATATTCAGGACAGTGAAGGATCAGTTGGGGGGAATCAGAGCCCAACGGGGTGCACAATTTGAATTACGCACAAACCTCTGTTTGGTGTGGTTTAAGGGGGTGTATAGTTGGGAATTTGAAGGTGGACACGCCTTCTCAACGCGGAGACCCCCTATAATTACGTCCCTGTGTCGAGACTGCGTATAGCACCGCCAACTCACTCTCTTAATCATAACATGTCATTACTTGAGTGAAGACAGTCAGTAAACAAATCGGCGTTCCATAGTTATCTTAGTGTTAGAAGCCGCCTCGATACTTTGAACATAAAACATGGCTTAAATGACAAATGTATCAATGAGATTTGGCAATGAAATCGTGCAATAAATAGATTAATGCATAGCTGACTGTTATTTCGTAGAACTAATGTACTTTTGAGTGAGAAAACTTTAGTGAAAGACCACCAGTCAATGGGATACATCTACCCGTTCCAAATCCCTATCGCTTTATGTGCTGCATTCAAAGTACGCAAATGACCGTGACGATTTTCACCGATCTACCTGGATCTACCGGTACCCGTACCCGTCCGACGGGTATCGCAAACTCGCTATTATCATGGACATTGACTCGAATAAGTGAATAGCACTGATTGACCCAAGCCAAGGCAATGGAAGAATGCAAACAATGTGAATGTAATGATTATTGCAAAATATGATGATTATAGTTCTATTCTGGACTCCTCACCCCTTCAATGCTGAAATGCAGTCAACGCTGAAATGCAGTCAACGCTGATGCCGTAAAAGGTCATTGAATGTTCATTCAGATTCTATCATTCTGCATAGTACATTAGACTGATTAGAAGTACAGTAGCTACATGTGTGTGAACTTGTGAAGGGTAGAACATGATATGGAGATTGGAGAATCAGAATGGCAATGGCACCACTCACCAGTGTCAGTAAATCGAGTGAGGATGTTTACCAAACATGTCATGAAACATGGACAATGCTGTGAAGTGGATTATAATTCATCAGACTCCAGGATCATGATCATAAGTTACCGGTACATACTAGTAACATTCCGCCTTTGATCATTAGATCAAGACTAAACCAGACTTGGATAATGACTAATGGACAAAGACAGTTACATGTTACACATGCGGCTGCACATGGTTTTGATTCATTAAAATTATTTTGTAAAAATCATGAACTTATGTTATCAAAATCAATGACTAACAGTGATCACCAAAGTCACTTACTGGTACATTGTTTATGCCAAACAACAGGTCTGACACAACTTGAATTCCATTGTACCGGTACATGTACCGTATATATTCAACTATTATGAAGTGGTGAAAATATCTCATGTACGGTACCTACTACATGTACTAAGTACAGTATATATATCGGTGCTGGCATTTTTGATTATTTAACTGATTTACTTGTACTAGTAGTTAGAATTTTGAAATCATCTTGGTGAGAAGTTATTTATAATGTCATTCAAATTAGGGCTGGGGGATATTTCAATATATTGGCTATAGTCGGTTTGGAAAAGAAAAACCGTATTGAAACCGTGTGTAAAATAAAAATTCAATATATCGCAACTGCAATTTTATCACCTCAAAAGACGGTTTCAAATTACAATCCAATACTGAGTTGAATACTTTAGGCTTAGCGGACAGCTGATTGAAAGCAGCCTTTATCGGTCGCTCCCAATTTAAATCTCCATTGTCTTTTATTGTAACCAATGACGCAACGGTTGTATTTTGGGCTAAAGTAGAGCGATGGAGTATCTTCTTCCGAATCCAACCTGGTAGAGGTGTAAAGTCACGAGCGATACTTTGTCCAAACGTTCTAACTCATGACTCGGCGGTATTTGTCGTTCAATTATATCTTTAAACTTGACGCAGGAAAGGAACATGTCTCAACTCTCAATCCTAGAGTTGACACGTTAGTGTTTCTTGCCAAGAATTTGACAAATAAACACACGAACTGCAATATTGTTCAATGATAAATTATGATTATCTTTCCCGTGTTCAAAAGTTAATTAAAAATGTTCCGTAATTCATAGTGTATGATAAACTGCAGACAACCCAGAATCTACCATCTTAGCCCAATTCTACTAGGTCCTCTATCAACCTATGAGCATGTGCTTAGCTATGACGTAACGGGAATGTGCATCGCGTGCCAATTTGTAAACAATGGAGTAATCAGGATAACATGAGCCTGTAATTCAATCAATGTTGTTGCGTATTCCAGAAGGCAGGAACGAAAACCCTGAGTGTTATATCTCGCGTTTGAAATTTGATTTTACGTGGTATTTTTCAATTGTAAAATAATATTCAATAAAACCGTAAATCGCGGTGTTATTTTGGAAAAATCGCGGTTTTTAAAAACGTCAATACCGCCCAACCCTAATTCAAATGGCATACCGGTACATGCACATGTACTTCTGCCATTATGAAATAAACAGGTCTCCTGTAATAAGCTGTAGAATTCTTTTTATATTGGAATATGATGCCTTCTCATTTGCTCTGTTAAAATTATAGTGTTATATACATGTACATTTTAAGTGGTTGTGCATTACGAAGTGAGATGATTCCATGAAGTTTTAGTAAAAAATAGAGAAAACCTGGAGTTTACGTATATACCGTACCAGTATACACTGTGTATGGTAGTACAATTAAGATATAATACATGTAGTTGAATATCACTATGATAGTTGAATTCAAGAAGAGCCAGACTTGATAATGACTTACTCATATTAGCATCTACATGTACTAGTAACGGTACTCACATGTGCAATAATAGTGTCAATAATATGATAGTGTCAACACTGTTATTATATTTGGAGAACACTTCCCATGATCAGATCACTAAGAGACATAGAGTGAAATTGCTGTGGTTACTATTATTAATTTTAGCTAAAAAATCCCACCATCACTATTATTAGTTTGTCTCTATTATTAGGCAACTTAGAGGATGTTGTCTGAATGAACTATCATTTATTATAAGTACCTGATGTATCAGAACAAATTAAAAAGGTAATAAACAGGCCAGACACCTACAGTATGGTCGGTTCCAGTACTGCTAGTGTTATTGTACCAGTACTGTTTATATTCAGTACTAGGAAAATTTAATGAAAGTTATGCAACGAATGATTGTGTAGGCCTACTGATGTTAAAAGGAGTATAAATTTAAAATGACCTTGCCACTTTAACAAACACATCGCTATTGATATAATACTCAATAATGAGTTTGTTAAAGTGGTGCGCTCGTTTTAAATTAACATGGAGAATATAGCAATGGATGTGGGTCCAATATGTGTACATATACATGTATACCGGTACACGCAGAGCTGATTGATTTACAATTATGGCTTTCATTATATCGTAGACAAGGTGTGGGATGTTTCTTTCATTTTCAGATGCTGTTAAAATTATTCATCAGGTTCACTGATTGTAGCTGGGACTAATACATGTATAACATATATTAGTCCCAGATTGTAGTGGGGTTGAGATATGGTTGCTGTTAGATCTTAAAGGTACTCAATCCGAATTAACGGTCGCAAATTACTATTTCCTTGACTTCGGGGGTAAAAAATATTTGATTCGAGTCGAGGAACCCACCCACCACCGCTCAGAGTGATCAGATATCGATGTTATAAATCTATTATTTTAATTACTGTGGCCCAATAGACAGTCAACGAGAAGAATTTCATTGACCAAATTGCGGGCAAAGATGGATAACTCTAAAATCAAGTGGCTTTTTGTGTCAGATATTTGACAAACCGGCAAAATAGAAAGTCATCGAGAAGAATTTCATTGACCAAATTGCGGGCAAAGATGGATAACTCTAAAATCAAGTGGCTTTTTGTGTCAGATATTTGACAAACCGGTAAAATTTCGTTGAACAAAATGTTGATAAATAACAGGTTTTGTGCAATTTTATACTATAGTTGATGGTGCTTTTCATTATTTTTGGGCAATTATTAGATTCTGAAAACTGAAGCGTCATTTCAAAAAATGTTGTTGTTGGAATGTGATTATATGGGGACCCTCTGATCGGATTAAGTACCGGTACCTGTAAGAGATTTTATGGTATCTGGAACATTTCATATTTAGTTACATGTAGCATGGCATTCAGAAATATGATATGTCGCCTTGAGGCAAAAAAAGGTGGATACCTGCATCAAAAGATGAAATTTGGAATTTTGAGACAGTCCGTGAAAATACTCAAAATGTGCATTTGTGGGGGGGGGGGGGGAACAGGCCTTTCGACCGGTATATAGGTTGTTGCGACAGCTGTCTACGATGAATGTGAAAAGTATGATTTTCTGGGATATTTTGGGGAAGAAATCGTCTCGCGGCAATGATTAAATGACATTTTTTCCGCGATCGAACAATGACAACTGACTTAAATTGATCGTCGGTGTCCGAACATTAGCGAAGAAATATTCACTCACCTTCAGTTGGTCAGATATGGTATACAAGCGTTTATTTTCCCAAAAAAAACGTCAAAAAATGTCAACAAATATTTGTCGACAGATATTTCTCCACCTCGAAATCTACGACTTCCGGTTTTGGTTCGTGTCCGTTGATCCACTGTGATATAGCCACTATGCCAATGACGTTGCTTGATATCTCAGACACCAGAAAACAAATGTTAGACACCTTGGGGTCGCGACTGGGTGGATTTATGACGTCATCAAGATGGCCGACATGCACAATTTCACAGCATGCACTGAGACAGTTTGATTAATATCTACTTGTGAATTTATTATAGAAATTTGATTATCTCACCACTGACGTGAAACTAATACACCATACTTCCATTTGGCAGAAATAGTGGCCACCATAAACCAAGATGGCCGCCAAAATGGCGACCGAGATTCGGTAAATTGATGATTTTTCACACTTTCCTCTTGAATCATTAACCGATGTTTGAAATTTGTAAGGAATAAAGACCTAAATTTGAATAAATTCTAGTATCCAACCATTTCTACAACATAATATGTCATATTTCGGATCTCATTCCTGCCAGCTATCTTTAAAATGTGAAATCAAAAATGTGCTATAAAAGTTAACCAAAATTCAATTATGTGATTCTAGCCAAGAGTTGAACGGAATATAACTGAATTTGATGAAGATAATGTAAAAATGTTTTAAATATGTGAATTGCCATATGGTTACATTGGAAATAGTGCATTTTCGTTTAAGATAGCGGCCAAGATGGCTGCCAAAATGGAGAAATCACCAAAATCTGTCCAATTTTTATTGATATCACTCATGTGTTGGGGAAAAGTAAATATATGTGAATATGTGCTACTTTTTCGCGGAAATCCATGGACTTATCAATAATTTGTAAATTTGGTGAACCATATAGCTGCTTATACCCGAGTATTCAACATAATTATACCACGAATATTAAGTCAAATCATCTTCATGGCAGCCACACAAAATTGCAGAATGGGCACGGAGTGAGGAAGAAAATTTAACACAGAAAATGAAAAATATTTCAACGGCAATGATAAAATTGCACCAAGCTTCCCTTTGAAAGAACAAGATTGATAAAAAAAACCAAGATGGCTGTCAAAATGGCGACCGAAATATAGAAATGTGTTGAATTGTTACACATGCCCCTGACATCATTTTCGGTTATTTATAAACTGTGGCGAGTAGGACTTGTCTTTGTTTTTATCAGTTATGAACTTTGGAAAACATATTATGCTCTAATTTGTGTCTAATTGTTGTCCATACTCCGAAAAATGCAAATTAAATAATGCGCTATGTAATTTCACAAATAAACTTGCTTCTCGAGGTTCTAGATTAACATTGGACAGAAATACGCATAATAAAATAAACAAAAGTGTACACAGTTTTAAATATCGTTAGTGTCATTCAATTACACTCGACATTGATCTATTTGACCCAAGATGGTCGCCAGAATGGCCGCCAAAACTCACAGTTATAAAATGTGACAAATTTTTATATTCTCAAACGGCATTTAGCAAAGGATATGGATATATTCGCCCAATCTAAATTATATACTATCATGTTAAGGTATATTGTGACATGTTTGACCAAACATAGTTTGTTTATAATCGAGAATATATCAGAATGGACTCTTAGAAACCTAACATGAAATTGCCCAATATAATTTAAACGATCCTGCCCGTTTCCTGGGAAGGAAGGAAGTCAAACCGGATATATTATTTCGTTTGGGGCAGATCTGCTTTATTCGTTGCCTATTCTTGACGAATTGTTGACCACGTTGATTTCGCCCGGCAACAAAAATTTAGAAGATTCAGGAACAATATCACACATTGACTTCATCGAAGTCGAAGTTGCATTGCTATGATACTGCCACCGGGAAATATAATTGCTCAACTTAGAAATACACAGGCATTACATGTTAGTGCAAACATTATTTCGTATCTAATTATGAAACAGTTGTGTCTAAGAAGATAACATAAGGGGAGATTGCATTGTTCAGTTTCTTGTTTTTGGCATACCTGTGTTTCATCACCCGAAATTCGTTTGAATAGTTGAGACATTGTCACACTTCTCAAGACGTGAGTCAGCACATGTACCACTCTTGTTACTTCGTCCAATAGATGGTCACATTGATGGTAGTCTATCCACAACCAACTCACCCCAGCAGCAACTACAGTTGAATTACAAACTCATCTCGCAAGCTAACAGACCTCACCACAAAACTCTCTGACTGCATATCAGAGACTCCATATATAATGGTTGCTTCGGTTGTGGAATGGAGAGTCGATAATACAGATTTAATAAATAAATTTCAATACGGCCGCTGACCTCATAACAGATACGTTGCATATTCACTTCGATGTAGTCTAACAGAACTGTGCACATAATCGAGTTAATGCTTGTCAGTTTATTTTAGAATATGTCAAAACATCAGTATCGGGCAAAAATAGCCTAAGGTTTGTCATTCTCCATGTCGAGTCCAGCAAGTGACAATAACGGCTCCTCACCTTCTTCCTGGTTGTTAACGAAAAAATATCGTGAAATTAAAATGCCTATACCTAGTGCCTGGATATTTAGTGATGAAATACCTCATCGAAACACCAGAAGCTCATCTTTGGTCCATGCCATGTGATGGTGCATCGAAGTAATGAATACAGTGACGGGTCATCAAGATCATTTAATGGAACGTTTATTAAGATTTCTTGCAAAACGTCCACATGTGGACATTCATTAGCATTATACATCAACTGTTAGTTCACAGAAAATAAAGATCTTCGAATCACAGGAACCCCGCAATCTCGAACGAAATCCTTTAAGTGTCCATCGAACAAATGTAGTTTATAGAATTTGCTGGCAAACCGTACACCCATAATAGTCGGATCCACAAGTAGGCCAATTACAAGCTTGGAATATAGATACTGCGCAAAAGATGGAAGTAATAGATAACAATATTATGGTTGAATTGAGAGAAGATTGTGGATTGTTAGCTATTTGAAGAGTCCATAACTGAAATTGACTTCAACTATTGCTCAGGCAGGTATAAGATTTCAACGTTTAACGACTTGAGTTTTCTGCAGACCTGATTTCATTGTAGTGGGATATCAAATGTTCCTGTATAAAACATCTGGAAAGAATACTACAAACTTTCCACCCAATAATAATACATGTACATCAACATGTCGGTGAGTTGAATTGCCTCTACAGCCAAGTCGAACTGTGCATTGGTGAGAGAAATTATTACAATTTTATCTGGAACATTGTCGATAGCCGATACAATTACAGAAATGCAGTCATTTAAAGAAAATTTGGTGTGAATATGTTTCTTGTATGACATTTTGATGAGACCGCATAACGCAAGCATGAAAGAACTTCGATAACACATGTGACAAATATGACATGGGTGTATCTAATATAAACTTGATGAGTACATAAGTTCTGCACAGGAAGATGGGGATCATACACGGAACGAACTTGCAGTATATGCGATGTCCAGAAAACTATCTCTGTGGAACTCAAATACACATGCATACCAATTGAACTCATTATATGAGGCTATCTTCATATCCTAGCTCGATCAAAATCAGCCACGCTTTCGCAAATCTTGGGTGTGGAGTCAGTGAGTTGACATATGCGCTATCCAGAGCTCCACATCAGTTTCTGTTTTGGTACGAACCTGAACATAATTTATCTCTAGTCGCTATATATCGCATGTAATAAGCAGAGGTCTGGTAGAAATCCGCCAATGCGATTCTTCTTCGCAGAAGACACATAGAGCGCACATCTGAACGCTCTCGTTTGGTAGTCTGCGATAAAGCAATTACTGTCATATAATCCCCTGATGCACACACAATTTGAACTAGATGTTATTCAAGGACGAGCAATTGTAAATTTTGTATACCCTGTGTTTTCGTACATGTATATTAATAAGAACGAATCACACAAATATTAGTTCCTATTCTTATATTTGGACTTAGTATACACTAATTATGAAGCTTGTTAACATGGAAGATGTCTGTATATTCAACGCATTATATGCCGCTACTGTTTTTGGGTACTGCATTGCGTGATGTCCATTCAATTAATTTCCGTGAGCAGCTGAATTTCGGTAGAATTGACTTAGTATGATGGCATTACATGAGCAATACAGGAGTCAAGTGAAAAATTCTTATCCAAACCCCATAAGGGGGGGGGGGCGATATCAAGGGGAAGTAATTAAAGTGTTGCTCAATACCGACAGCCTTATTGTTGAGGTAGGGATTTTTCTCAAGTCGAGTCACCCAATCAGGACATTTCCGATGTACATGTAATGATGGATGTAATCAGCATATATTCAGATTTGGATATTTTCAAATAGGTCAACATCATATGAATTTATCTACTGTTCATGGTTTCTGTTTCCATTCTCATGAAATCTCGGATATAAGCAGCTACTTTTCGCAAACTATTCATATTGTATCAGATTGTATCAGCATTCCTGGCACTTTTGTCAACAGGGGAACAAATGTGTTTACCAGTAGTCACTGAAACCCACCTTAGTAGCGTTATCAAATAAAACTAGTAAATTTGAATGATTTCTCCAATTTGGTAACCATCTGAGTCACCATCCTGAATTTAGATTCATATGGATAATAATATGTTAATCTAACACATCATGGTTTTCGAATGATTAGATAGTATAATTTATTCAAACTAAGGTTGCTATTAGCCACCGATTTCAAACCGCTGTGAATAATTTAAGAGGCGAGTGTGAAAAATCATCAGTTATTAGAATTTCGGTCGCCGTTTTGGGAGCCATCTTGGATTTTGAGGTTCAAATTGCACCGTCAAGAGGAAGTGTGATCCAATGGTATTATTGGTCGCGAAACATAACATTTCACTATCTAAATTTCCTCCCAGACTCAATGCCAACTCTGAAATTGTTCATGGTTGCCATTTTGATGATTTCATCTCATTTTCGTCGTTTCATTCTCTCGAATTCTTGAGTATAAACAGCCATTGTTCACAAACTATTCTTATTGTTCATATCTCCATGTTATTACGCCAACACGGAGCAAATATATTCACCTATATTCACTAAATCGCACATTAGAAGTGATATCAAAGAAAATTTGACAAATTTGAGTGATTTATCAATTTTGGCAACCATTTTGGTCGCCATCTTGAATACAAATGCACTTTTTTGGTTGTAATTATATGGCAATCTATATGTTTAAACCTGTTGCAAATGTTTGTCATCAAATTCAGTTATTTTCTGGCTAACACTTGGCTCGAATTACAAAATCGATATTTGGTAAAATTTCATAGCATATTTATGAATTCACATTTTGACGACCTTTTTTAGGAATAAGATCCAAAGTATGACATATTATCTTGTTCAAATGGTTAGGTATTCAAATGCATTTAAAATTAAGTTGCTATTAGCCACCGATTTCAAACAACCGTGAATGTTTTAAGAGACATGTGTGAAAATTCATCATTTTCCCGAACTTCGGTCGCCATTTTGGCGGCCATCTTGGTTAAATGTGGTCAATTTTTCTGTCTAAGTGAAGCCTGTTATCATAGTATCACAACAGTAGAGTAATATTATATTTCCTACCATTAATTCACTACTAGCTATTAATCAAACTGATTCAGTGCCTACTCTGAAAATTTGGATGGCGGCCATCTTGATGACGTCATAAATCCACACAGTCGCGACTCCCAGGTGCCTAACATTTGTTTTCTGGTGCCCGAGATATCAAGCAACATCATGAGCATAGTGGCTATATTTCTTCACAAAATGCACACGGGAGCCAACAAATGGACATAAGGGTGATTTCACGGGAAGTGTAGCATGAAGGAATTGGACACATATCTCCCTTAAATTCATGTTCAGTGTATGACCAACCTACCATTCATTTTTATCATATAAAGGTAACCTTATGGGTTGGCACCAGGGAATATATACTATATATTCCCTGGTTGGCACTTAGGTGACACTCCACAGTTTCGAATGATCAGTAGGGGTAAATTTTTAATAAAATAGACTCAGTACTATTGAACACCATGCCTGTGGTATATATATTACTGACAGGTGAGTTATGGAATGTGGTAATTTTTGAGTGACTGTTATAGTTTTTATAAAAATAGAAAAAAGTGGGCGTGGCTTCACCTATACAGTTCAACTGGGCTTTGCGCGAAACAGTGCCCATGAATATAAGAGTGTGTTTTTTTCATTATAAAAGTGTCGTCTGCATTCAGAATTAATTAAAAAAAATTACAGTGGTGAGAAAGTTGCAATTTTTGATATTTGATCGTAGAGACAGTGTTTTATCAAGATATATAGGTGTATTTACTGTAGATTTTCTTGTTTTCCAGTAAATTTGGGGCAAATTAGCCCAATTTTGGTCATTTTTTGCACGAAAAACAGTGTTTTTGCAATGAAGACCAAGGGGAATAACTCTTCACTCTAACAATCATTTCACATTTTTTATACAAAATTTGAAAGTCTTTAATGTGGCCATTCTAAGCATATATATATTGTTGGGACTATTTTTAACAATGATCAGAATAGTAACAACTGAAATATAGCCTCAGGCGCAATTTTTAGAGATCGGGCCCAGAAACTGGAGTGTCACCTTCAAAGCCCGGCATTACCCATAAATTATCACAGAAATATGTTTCTAATCAGACCACACAGCCCAATAATACATTGTGGTGTTTTAAACAGCTGATATATCTACAGTGCCCTTCATTTGAAAAAAATTTGTCAGAAGAAAAAGATATTTTTGATTTACATTTTGAACATGAAGCATTCAAGAAAGACAAAATCAAAGCTCCATTTGTTGACTGAATAAATACATATATAGTATGTAACATTTGCATGGGTAAGTTTGTATTATTGCATAAATTTCCTGTAAAACCATGGTAGACTGATAAAACTCATGTCATAGCTTGGGTATATCAAACAAATGCAATCATATGAACTCATCCAATCAACTGTGCCATTCTATTATTTTATTACACACCATATATAATATACTATTGCCAGTCAGTATAGTTTGGAATTTATGTTTTAATTTAAGAGGAATGAAACTGGCTGTTTTATGTAACAGTTTGTACCAATTTAATGTTTTGAAGATATAATAACAAACTGTTACAAGTATTCTGATGCTCTATTTATTAACTGATATTACCCATGTACAAAATGAATTATTCACGATAGTTAACAACACAATGAGCATCAACACTTTTATCCTGTTTTCATTATGATAATGATGGTAATTGAACTCAAATCCTACAAAACCAGAACAAACATGTAATAAAAAGACTTCCTTGCATGTGTTGGAAATTGTGCTTGTCAGAGGTGACCTAATTGATTCAAGATTCAACTGAAGCTTGTCACTGTGGTTGAAGTTTTGCACTACATTGGACTGATTTGACAATGCTCAATATTTCAACATGGCATAGTCCATGCCTTCATGCATTGTAATACGACCTTTTCTCAAAGTATCAATAATGGACTTGAAGCATCATTTATTTGCGCTAGTTTGAAATATCTGAACCCAACTTCAAGTTCAAATTTTTGAACAGACCTCTATTCAATTGTCCATTTTTCGGTTTCAGATATACTATTAAACTGAAATTACCAAATGATGCCATTACTGGCTGTTATCTTCAAGATTATTTTGCTCAATGATGTCTTCATATACCTGATTTCTTTGAAAAATGCGGAGTCGTATTACAAGCAATTAAGTTCTGTATTCATATGTTACCCATAGTCTTAAATATGGTGTATTTTCTTTCCCTCATTGCTTCTCATACTGTCACTCTAATATCTACTATCTATTCTTCCCTTTCTTTAACCTTTGTCTCACTTGTCACATCTATCCCATACTACTAGTACTACACCATATTTAAGAATATACATGTCATATTGATTTGTTCTTCTAAAATGTCCATGTACAGTAATGCCCTAAATAATTGACTCCTTAACCTCAACATAATTATGGGTAACTTATCAGTATTTAGTCGGAAATATGGCTTTTCATATTTCCGACTAAATCCTGAAAAGTTACCCATAATTCTGATGTGGTTAAGGAGTTGATTATTTAGGGCATTACTGTATTTATCCCTATTTCATCTACTGTTGTCACGGGCGTCTAGGTGATGCAGTAAAAGAAACACTGAATCTTCCATTTTCCCCAAAATGATCTATTACTACACATTATAGCTGGAGGCTTTATCGCAGAATGCTTTTATGTTAAGGAAGTGAACGACACAGTTAACTGGATGTTTGAATTCTGTCATCCCACATGGGATAGTGCTACATACATTTCCATGTTGTTAGGCTGGTCCTGATATTTGAATTAAGGCTGGCAAATGTATGTAGCATCATGCTTTGTAGGAGTATGTACAGAGATCTCACTTCTCGCATAGTTATTTATGCATAAATTGGTAATCAGTTTGTCATTCAGAAATGTCTATTAATGTTAAAATAAAAATTCACTTCAAAAAGTTTGTTCAGCACGAATACCGCTTAAGCTGAGCATAATCCCTTGTGGATTGTGCTTAGTGCTAGGGCCCATATTCATCTAACTGGTGAATATGCATCTCCCAATCAAAGGGGGAGACATGCTGAATATAAAATTGAAAAGCAATTTTTATTTATCAATTATTTTTTTTACAGAATCAAGCGCCAATGATATTGGTCGATATTACGTAAAGTTGGCAAGACATGGCCGCCTACTAAAACGCGACAAAGGTGAGCATGTTAACGATGGAGTTTTGCTGATGTAAAAACTCATGTCAGGATAGTCAGGTCGATGCTAAAAACATCAATAAATTTATTTTATATTTTGTAGATCCTCTATTTATACCATGCATGGTCATGGAAAAATTTATAATATAGGTTCAGACATGAGAATGTGTAACAGTTGGTCATTTGGTTAAGACCCTCCGGCTCTAAATTTTGACCTTAAAATGCAAATATAGTCATTTATCTCCATCCTTGATCTTGATTCAGATTTCTATTTTAATATATAAAAATTACAACACTTATATTACAGAGGGATTCTTGAAAGTCCATGAGGTGGCCAGACAGAGCCAATTTAAATCAATATTCGGCATGGTAAAAATAGCTCAAATAATTCCTCTCCTCGAGAGGAATGAACGCCTCGATGTGAAGAAAATCAACAGTGTGTGGCTATATCGTGCACATCAGGGACATTCATATGCAGATGTAAGTGGTTAACTGGTTAATACTTTGGCAATTGCATATTATATAAAGTAAAGATGATTTATCTCTTCCTTGAACTTTATGTATACCTTCATTGTTATAAACATACTTTTGAGCCAGAGAGACCACTTAGAAATAATCTGTTTTCCCATTTTTTTTCAAGAAATGGGACAGAAAATGTAGCTATTTTTGTAACGGTACTACTCCATTTATATTTTTATAACTAAAAATGGTTTTATGAATGTTTACTTGTAAGAAAGAATATTTGCAACAAACAAACCTCAAAACAGTATATGGAAAATGAAAATCAATATGCACTGCAAATGGAAAATGACTTTAAGGGCGACAGTATTCTTTAGTATTTCACATTAATTTTTACAGATGTACAGTGGTTCTTTTCTTATAGAGTCTAACTTTTCTTTTAAAGATCAAAGAGCCAGAATTTGGGATGCACCCATTTCAAGAAGTGGAAACAATATTCCATGGGACGTATTCCCGATGTATCGGGAATATTCAAAGAGAGGTGAGAATCATACATAGTTTGTTAGACCAAGACCAACAGGAATAAATAGTATTTCCATTATCATTAAGGGCCTTTAATATGTATTGCAATGGGCTATTAAATGTATAGCATTCTTTATGAAAGATTCCGGACCAGTTCCAAGGAAAAAAACTTGTTCAATGAATATATATCAGTGCCAGGTTTAAAACAAAATTGACTGAAAAATACAGGAATACAAGCTCATATGAAGAGACGGACAGACAAACTGATTCATATATACCACACACCACAACTTAATTACAGTCAGGGAGAGGCGTGGGGTATAAAAAAAGCGGATACTTTTTCACAAAATATCACACGGTCCTAAATAATCTCACATACCAGCATCAGTTTTCGTTACTAACTTTTACTAATGTCTTGTCACATTTTACAGGGATTAAAGAGGCAAGGGAGGAGCCACATCCACCTCCACAGATGGAACCAGGACAAAGGTACACATTTTATTTTGAGTATTCTTCTGATTGTGAGCAGTAGTAGTAGCGTACTTAGGACCATGTTTTTGTTGACAATCAAATTAAATTTGTTTCTCATTGACAATCATCAGTTTCAGATTATTCAAATTAAAACTTGTTCAATTCATATCAGCAATCAAAACATCATCAATATTTCATTCTCTTTTGAATACATATTACAATGTAACTAAAACAGTGCTACGACAGTTCGATTTACCTTGATGCTTTTATATCATTCCAGTTAAGAAGACAAATTTGAACTGGGATCGCTTGATCTTTATAGACATGAAGGAATGTTTAAAGCGTAAGTTTTACTCAATTTTAAGTGATATAAGTGTATTTGCGTGGATACGGAAAAATATGTCATGAGTGAGCAAGGCAAAGGCTTATTTTAATTTGTCATTTTTGCTAAGAAATAATCATATTTGGAATAATTGATGCTAATGTTATTGACTCCTGATTACCAGTTAAAATGGGCTCATGAACAAGTGTCAAGTTAACAGAGGGGTATGAATCTTATGTTACTTCAAAATCACCCAAATTCTGCTTACTGCTTACCATTACTAGCAGTCTATTACTGATGTTTCATTAATGATTATACTATTAAATAGAAGATATCACAACCACCTGAACATTCTGTGCAGGAACTACTCATGAAGAGTAAATAATTAGTAAAACTGTTACTAATAATAGTGATGTTTCTTTACAGATGGTATTGAATTCTGGGAAACTGGATCTGGTGACATCGTCACAAAAGGTGTGAATGGGGTCATTCATCCAAAATACTTCTTGGCATATAAAGACAGGAGATGTTGAACTTGAAACCATATAAACACCTCAAAAAAAGTTAGTTCCTCATATAATACCCTGTATGTCATATTTTATTCATTTGTCCTGATAGTTTTCTAGCCTTCTTCTTGATGTTACTTGATTGGAACATTATCACTGGCCTTATTACTGATGGAATAATTTTGGTTGAACTTGACCAAGTTGTTTTTTAGGGGCATGATTTTAACCCCCATATCTGGTCTGCTGCATTCACTCAAATGGATCCATGCACAGTATGTCATGCAAAGCAAGGGTTAACGCCATATATTTGTTGGATGCAACAATTTTGATTTTTCTTGTCACATATGGTGAAACACCCACCCTTGCAACCTGTTTTACAGGGTTGTTTGCCTACAATAAATCTATGGTGACAACATATGCTTTGTCTGCCACACAGGGCAGGAATCCTTCCAATTTAATGAAGTGGATCAGATAAGTGGGTGGTTCAAAATCATGCCCCTAAATACCTACAGATTCAGATTGACATCTGTTCAAGTTCATTAAAATCCCACGCAGTGATAAGGTTGGTGACAATTTACATACAATGATCACCCAGTTCACCCATAAACACAGGATTTTGATGAGAATCAGTTGAAAGTGTGATTTGGAAATGGCAAATTTACCAATCAAGCAACATTGAGAAGAAGGTTAGAAAACCATTGGAATAATTAACATTAACTCACACAATGTGCTGCATTTTCCATGTTCTCAATTCATTCAAAATTTCAAGATGATGGAATGAATAAGGTAGGAGATACAGGGTATTATTTGAGGGATAACTTTCTTTTTTTTAGGTGTTTATAAATTATATACATGTATTTAAATATTTAATAAAACCTGATAATTTATCATCTACTTTTTAAATTTTGTTTCCATATCTGGTGATGGTTTTCCAAACTATAGTCTGCTAAAATGACTAACCAGGCTGACTGGCTATAGTGACTAACCATACTGACTAGTTTAAGTAAATACACATACATGTACTTGAGTACCGTATATTTAATCTCATAATCAATTTAAACACTCTAAGAAGTAGTCAATCAGAACATAGATAACTTCCTACTTGAATGACTTACAACTCGACTTGCATACTACAGTAATTTTAAATAGAAAAGTGTCCAACCACTGTCATTGGTTAATATATTGAATTAATATATTAACAGGAAACGTGATTGATTAGTCACTATGTGCAGTAAGACTAGTTAGTTAGTACTGGATTCAATGAAGCAAGTCTTCCCCTTTTATTGGAAGATTCTCTCGTGGAGAGGGCCCTAGCACTCAAAAGATATATTTTGTGCACAATTTGACCTGAATTTGTATCAAATTCAAATTCTTTTTCAAAAACAATTTTACGAATCTTTAGAATATTCATTTCATTCATTTTGAGCTATGACTATATATGCTTCAAAATCCAACCACGAGTGTAAAATGTTTTGCGAGATTAGCAGTTGAATACCACTTGTGACTAGAAGCGTGTTTCCATTTATCAACATTTATATATATATTGGCTCATGGCAGTACTACTGTCACATACCCCATTTGGCATTCAGCCCAGTGTGGACACTGGACACCTGATTCAGATTTGACAGCCAGTGGCTCAGATGAGCGCTAACATGGTGAATAATAAATTAGGCCATTGTGAAGTCCATTCCATGAAATATGTTTAATACATTTGACAATTTTTGCTATTTAGGGTTAAACATGCTGATAAATGGAATCACACTGAGTTAGTAAGCAATCAGGTCGCCCCAAATGCCCTCACATTAATATGAATCTGAGCCAAAATTGCCTGTGCTCATATTGCTGCCTTTTAATCAATGCTGTTTGAGCTAAATAGGCTATGTTAACGGAGAGTAAATGTTCCTATCTGAATGTTCATATGGAACACTCATTAGGACATTGTACATTGTGCCAAAAAGTTAACAACAAATTCATTATTATTTTCTGTCAAAAAAGGAAATGCGACATTTGACGCTAAGCATAAAATTAATTAACCCTTTCCTGATGAGAGCTGGGCTGGTGCAGCATTAAAGATCATGTGCCAGTGTATTCTCTTGTATATGCGAGTGTCCCATAAGGAGCCTCACTTATAAAAGAGAATGAACTGGTGTACACGGTCAAGGTAAATATTGTTAGGCCAATGTATTCTCTTATATATTAAAGGCTCCCTATGGGAGACTCACATATATAAAAGAATGCATTGGCACAGGGTTTTCACAAAATTTCAGGAATCTTCAGTCATTGAATGGCTAAACACGCATTACAGCCTAATACCCACTTGTAATGTGTTTTAGCATGAACTTAAGTTTTATTTCAATTTCAAAATTGGGCTAACCTGATATGATTTGGTTAGTAAGAATAAAGAACATATTGCACTCCACCTAGTCACCAATGGAAAAGCAATGAACTTATCTGATACCACCCTTCTCTGGTTACACGAGTTGGTGGTACCCTGTTCTACCATATACCTAATTTAATACCACCCTTCTCTGGTTACACGAGTTGGTGGTTACATAAGCTACCCTAGATCTAAATTAATACCACCCTTCTCTGGTTACACGAGTTGGTGGTTACCTGATCTACCATATATCTAATTTAATACCACCCTTCTCTGGTTACACGAGTTGGTGGTTACATAAGCTACCCTAGACCTAAATTAATACCACCCTTCTCTGGTTACACGAGTTGGTGGTTACCTGATCTACCCTAGATCTAATTTAAGACCACCCTTCTCTGGTTACACGAGTTTGTGGTTACCTGATCTACCCTAGATCTAATTTAAGACCACCCTTCTCTGGTTACACGAGTTGGTGGTTACATAAGCTACACTAGACCTAAATTAATACCACCCTTCTCTGGTTACACGAGTTGGTGGTTACATAAGCTACCCTAGACCTAAATTAATACCACCCTTCTCTGGTTACACGAGTTGGTGGTTACCTGATCTACCCTAGATCTAATTTAAGACCACCCTTCTCTGGTTACACGAGTTGGTGGTTACCTGATCTACCCTAGACCAAATTTAAGACCACCCTTCTCTGGTTACACGAGTTGGTGGTTACCTGATCTACCCTAGATCTAATTTAATACCACCCTTCTCTGGTTACACGAGTTGGTGGTTACCTGATCTACACTAGATCTAATTTAAGACCACCCTTCTCTGGTTACACGAGTTGGTGGTTACCTGATCTACCCTAGACCAAATTTAAGACCACCCTTCTCTGGTTACACGAGTTGGTGGTTACCTGATCTACCCTAGATCTAATTTAATACCACCCTTCTCTGGTTACACGAGTTGGTGGTACCCTATTCTACCATGACTTAAAATAATACCACCCTTCTCTGGTTACACGAGTTGGTGGTTACCTAATGTACCCTAGACCTAATTTAATACCATCCTTCTCTGGTTACGCGAGTTGGTGGTTACATAATGTACCCTAATACTTAATAAGTTTGCACTTGACTCAACAACAATCCATACACTTCCATTCATCCTCCGGTGGAGCTTTCGAAATAGAGACACATTTCCAATGATACCAGTGCATGCAAATATCGCATCCGATTGAGTACTGTTGTTTCAATTTCGGGTTTGCCGAACAGTCCAATTTACATACTGGGCATGTATATTTTATCAAGTCTGTGGGCGTCCGGTCCTCAGTATTGCTCGCTATCTGGTCATATTTTCGTTTAGCCAAATTTCGCATTCCTGGTCGTCCTTTCTTAGAGCAGATGGTCAATAATTCTTCTCCTGTTGTTGCACTAATGACGTTGCTCAATTCTTGCCTAGCACTCTGGATTTGAGGGGAACTCCCTTCAGGGTGGGATTGATAGTCTGACTGGTTGATAGTGACTGTAGGTTCCCTCACAATGTTAGTTGATGCTTCTGGAATTGTAGGTCTTGTTTCTGGGCAGTAGTCTTGTGTAGACTGTTTTGAGTGGTACTTTCTCATGTGGCGCTTCAGAAGATTGCTGTCAGGAAATCCAGCTCTGGTGATACCATTGGAAAAGCACATTGCACAATAGAACAAGTTGAGGCAGTGCTTATTTGATACATGCTTCATAAGCAGGATTTCAGATTTGCAAACATAAGGAGGATTTTCACCTTGTTGGATACACATTCCACACATGAAAGGCTTCTCTGAACAAGGATTGTCTTGATTGACCTGATTGATCACTTTCTTCTTTTTTTTCTTCAGTGGCATTTCTTTTATACCAGAACAATCTAGGATCGTGGTGCAGCCAGTGGTTGATTGTGTTATCAGATTAACCTTTTCATTCAGCTTGATTGAATTTTCTATCATTTTAGTGAAAGTAATACCCCTGTTAGCAGCACGGATTCTTTTCCTACCCCCGTGCCTCTCAGATGCTCGGTCAGGAAATGGGACGTCTGGACGATATGGATCAGTAGGCCCATGTTCTTCATCTCGCACTAGATCATAATTTGGGTCAGAGACAGGCCCTTGTTGCCTTCTTGATGCCAAGTTATGGGGCAGTCTTTCTGCCAATCTTCCGGGCACAAGTCTTATGTTGAGGTGACTGTTGTCATGAAGTATACTCAACATTTTCCCTTCACTTGAAGCACCAATCTCAGCAGGCGTGGCAAGATGAGAGAACCCCTTTAGCTTACTTATAATTTGAAAAGGTAAGTTCTGTTTTCTTCCTTTTTCAATCTCCTCTCTTGCTTCATCTCGCTGTTCAATCCTGAAAAGTGTGTACGCTGTCAACAATTTGTCAGAATTAGAGATATTCTCTTTTTTTGCCAAGCAGGCATATAGGTGCTTGCAGAAATATGGTTTTCCTCTCATTATGAATGAATTGCAACTGCACACACCCAATTTCAAACTTGAGATGTGACAATTATAATTAGTTGAATCAACATGTTCTCTCAATTCATTTGGTAGCAGTGATAAAATATATTCAAAGTATATTCGTGATGCAGCAATATCAAGATTTCCAATAACTCTTTTGCACTTTCTAACAACATCATATGCATGATCATTCCTATCATCTGCAGCATCCGATATTATTGGACATTGTTCTCTTTCCTCCAAAAGATCATCGAAGCAGTCATTGTCAAAATCATGTTCATCCTCATCTATGTCAAAGAAGGAATCTGGTAGTTCATGATTAGTGACAGAATTAGACGACATCTGACTTTTGATGACTGCCCATCCATTGATATCATCATATGCAATTATCAATTCATTTTTGATGATCTCCAAACCTCTTGAGCATGTAGCTTCTTCTCTATGTTTTCTTCTGAATCTCCTTTCTCTCCAAGAGTGTGCCAGTTGGTTGTTCTGTTCAGTGGCAGTAATATCGTCATCTACAATACTTCCTAACAGAATTTCAGTGAATTTGGATAGTTTTTTGTTCAGTTTGCAGTTGAAGTAGGTCTCATCCACATCTCTGAATTTCCGTTCAGTAATGTTGTCAGTTAGGAGCAAGGGATTAGTCTGCTCCGATTCATCTATAGAATAGAGACATTGAGCGGTCATTGGTATTGCCCAAGAACTCAAAAACCAGAATTTATTCAGATAGTCCTTCAGGCTTGTCTTCTTAGCTTGAGGTAACAACTCATCGGGTATTTCTGTCATAAGGAACGTCAACATTAGACTGGCAACAAACTTACGGGAATCCTCGTTCCAACATCTCATCACACATTTGAAGGCAGTTTCGAGAGGCCTTGTTAGGATGCGAAGGTCTTCATCTTCAGTTAAATGCTTCCGAAAAGCCTGAATTGCATGGAAATGGCAGAGAATTGAATTCAAGTTATTGTTGGATGCACCATTTTGGAGGGCACCGTCCTTGTCATGTTGGATGAATGGTTTCAGTGGTTCTTTGAATGCACATGGTTTTATTTTAAAGAATCCATTTGAGTCATTGAATATGAAAATATCTGTCGGGTGTGAACAGCTCGTATCATTGCATGGTATGTTTGCCAAAACTAACTGGATGGTTGTAGCATGGATACTTTGGTCATCGCAATTGGATATTGATGCAGCAGCAACGCGACCAGCATTCATCTTGTCACAGAATGTGAGAAAGGCTGTTCTGAATCTGTAAGCATTAAAGTCATATTTCACATCAATGCCCAATACAACACTGCCAAATTCCCTCAAATGGCTCAGAGATTCTTCTTTGGCAATAACCAAGTGATATTCTCTACCAGTCGACTTCAATCCACGCTGAAATAACAGGACTGATTTTGAATTTGACTCAAGTATTTGTTCTGTGAGTCTCCAATCTGAATTTGGCAAATCAGGTGATTTGATGTTGATTTTGACTGACTGTTTGTCAAGATATGCTATTCTGTTACTGATTTGTCTCAAAGAATGTTGTCCTGGTTATTTGTTGCTGATAGAAGTTGCTTGGCAGTCGCTTTGAAAGCAAGATGTTGCTTGTCCCAAGTATCTCTTGTTGATTGAGATGGTCTTTTTATTATCTGTGTAGGGGAAGCCTGGTGAAAGATGTTGTTGCTGTTCCCGGCATAGACTCTCCATTTTGTGAGGTCTTCATCATCAATTACGAGTCTCATCTTCCACCCACACTGCAAGTGTTCGTCTATTTTTATTATATTCCCCTTTGTGGTGTCTGTAAATAATGTTTCTGGCCTGTCCACTCCTCTTCTGGTCTTATAGATATAGCATGCATTGCAAACTGTTTTTCCATCCTGATTAACCCACTTGTGACTTCGACTTGTGTGACAATGGTCACATTCTCTGTCATTCTCACATAGAGAAATTTGACACGAAGGGCATTCAGTTGCGCTATTTTCCAGTTGTAAGTTAGTTATGAGAGTGTGGCATTTAGTTCTGCATTCTAAAGATTTTGATGCACACTGTATCATCAACGTAACTGCCGGTTTATTTGTGTTGTCTTCAGGAGCATGTTTATGACCATAGCAATCATCCAGTCTATTGGTCCTACCCCAGCCTTGCCTTTCTGTTACAGCTACTTTCATGGCACCACATTCGTCATGGTATGAAGGCTCAATGTGTTTAGCCATCAAGAAACTTTTCGTAATGTCAAATGTCAGCTTGTCAAAATATTGTTTTGTGGGTGGACCTACATCCAAGGTTCCTTTATCAACCCATTCCTCAGGCTGTCCCAATTGCTCTTTTATCCATGGAATTATATTACCAAGGAAATTTGTCACTTGCAACATGGCATCTTCGTCTCCTTTTCCAGCTTCAGTGCACTTGAATGATTTACTCAGTCGTTTGCCATTTTTTAGATAAATTTCTACTAGTATTGATTTCTTCTGTTTTTTTTGTGATATACTGTTGGTGCTGTAAAACATAGATCTTCAATATCACAACTATCATTATCACGGCTCAAAGCGACATTGAAGTTAGTTTCATCCAATGCAGATCTAGCACTTACTATATTGTGTTCACATTCATCAGATATCAGAAACTGGTTGATCGATGTCAGTGCTGCTATGTCTTCTTTTCCCTGTTCTGAGCAAGGAAATTGTTTTGTTATTCTTTCTCTGCAAAATTTGACTTGAAGTGAAAGAGTTATTTTTCTATTTCTTACTCTTAGTTCAGGTTTAGCAGCCAAATGGATGTTGATTCTATCTGGTATGGATAGCTTATCCTTATTTCTGTATGAAATCGTATCATCACTCAATGAAACTTGTTCTCTACTTTGTTCATCTGTATAACCAAGTGCTGTCAAGTTTTGCATTGACCCAGCATGTTCAGAAGGAATTTCTTCAGACTGACTTGCCATCACTCTCCACAATTGTTCCTGAAGAGTAATTAGATAATTACATGTATACATGCAAAATACTAAGTACATGTACAAAAGCTAAACAGGAACAGGAACAACATCATACCTACCCACACACAAGTTAATGAACATTAAACAGTCACAGATAATAAATATATACCCGAGCTACTCTTATCATACTAGTACTCTGTCCTAACAAAACTGTAAGAGACAATAAGAGAATGCAGTACCGGTATGTACAATGCATCACACTAATGATGTTCAAACCATTTCACCCTGTCTATTGTCAGAATTGAAAATAAATTTGTTAGGCACCTTGTCAGTTTTGGGGGTCGGTGGTTTCTACGTGCAGTGGAGTGATTTTCTTGTGAAATTAACCAGCTGTGCAGTCTCTGTAGTCTCCACCTTAAAACTCACAATGATGTGATATGTCCAAGCGACTCAAAACCCCGACAAAGAAACGAAACAAAGTGACGTACATATTATCCAACAGTCTTTTTTTTGTCCCAAGAAACGGCGATACTTTTTCTGTTTGAGGACGTGTTAGACTGGTCCCGTCGCCCAATACAATGTACTTCAATGCTATTCCACTACTTAACTATCAGTGCTACTTAACTCCATTCTAACTGCACCTGAGAGTATAGGGGGTGACTGATGATGAGCTAGGCCCATATCATAGCTCTGAAATAACCAATCATATAAATATAACTTAAGGTATAACATTTATTCAAATGCAAAAAGCATCACTAGTAATTAAGAGCCAAGCATCATTAGACCAAGGTCAATTAATTTCAATCAAGTTGAGGGTCCATCACTGCATTTCCTTCTTTTTGTGTGTGTGTGGAAAAATGAGAGCACATTTGATTAAACATTGGTTCAATGTCCAGTAGTTTTCAGGTTCATTTTCAAATTCAAATATGAACATTTGCTCCTTAATAGTCTGCACATGAACCATTCAAAATCAATTCCAATAGTCGGATATTCACTTTTTAATAGAGGTAACGTTGTATAATAATTAATATATCAAATGTAAAATGATCACCTGTGATAGAGAGCGTTTTTATTTTGATTGGTCAAAAACTTATATATAATAGGTGGTGTTCTATATATATAGAAGGTATATATATATAGATACTTCTTTATTTACTTTTGTGCATAATTTCGAGGGATCTTTATTTTCAATTTGCTTGGTGTGGGGATTTATAATTTGGTGTCATTTTGCCATGATTTTGGTAGCATATTATTATTATTTAATGCTGTACAAACTCATATGTTCTTATTCTGATTTAAATAGGTGGTGATCTGATAGTTAGTATTATACACAAAAGTAAGCGAAGAAGTACGTATATATATTATATATATATGTACTTCTTTAGTTACTTTTGTGTATAATTTCAAGGGGTCTTTATTTTCAATTTGCTTGGTGGGGTGGGGCTTTATAATTTGAGTCATTTTGCCATTAGTTTGGTAGCATATTATTATTATTTAATGCTGTAACAACTCATATGTTCTTATTCTGATTTAAACATGATCAAATTTGAAGCCCCAGTGCAGGCATTGATTCACTGATTCATAATTGGGAGTCAGAAGCACAGTTTAACTTCAAGCACCTAGCTCAGTACTAGTAGCTGTGATCATAAAGAGCGTTTATACCGTGATGGGTCAAATAATGATATATAATAGAGCAGAGGGTGTTCTGAAGGGGATACTTTACTTTATAAGTTATTCAGTGGATAATCTCAAGGCCCCTGGACTTTATTTTTTAATTTGCTTCTGCAGTTGTTGGAGGGGGGGGGGGTGCTGGCTTGCATATTTTGTTTTTAAGTAATTTGGTACTGTATTAAATTATCACTGTCAATACATATCATATGTTGCTTTACTGCCTTTAATTAAAATTTTAATACTATAGTATAAGGATCCATTTGAATAAACATAGGGGTGGAATAATAGTATGGGGGGGGGGTACTCAAAATTAAATAATAACTACAGGGGTGAAATAATTAATGGGATCATTTCCCAAGATATTCTATGTTTAACCCTATAACTATAAGAACAAGAGAAGCTGTGTTAGTCATTGTCTGATTTTTAATATGGATTTGATATCACATTGAACTGGTTTTATAATTATATCAACAGCAGTCATTTGGAATGAAATAAAAACAACTATAGAGACCCAAAATAAGCAGCATCATGATACAGGGGATGTTTAGTTAAAAATTAATAAGAGTACTGAAGAGTATGTTTATTTGGATCCCAAGAGTAAATTCCTAGAGTATAGCCTGCTTTCTAGACTATCCAGAGGCTAGATATCAATCGTATTTGTCCTCTGTGAGACTGTGGTGGACTCGGTTGTACTTGTAGTGTTGATATTCAAAAGAGATCTGACTCAATAAACAATGATGATCGATTCAGTTAACGGAGGACAACAACATATTTGCACGATACACTGATTAAGGAAGGACTACAACTTTAAACAGCGCAATCTTTATTTGTTTTTGTATCATAATTTATATTCTCCATTCAATGATTCATTGATCGATGATGAATCGGAAATTAGATCTACGGAATGAGATTGAGAAGAATTTAAATAAACAAACATTGATTAAAAGTAATAAAGAAGCATAATTTCTTGAATTAATGGCGCTATTAAATTAATACAACTAATTCAGAAATTTCAATCGTAATAACGGTCCATCTAGCCCGCTAAATATCTTTACCGCAACGAAAGAAATTATCTTCAAGATCAGTCGTAGTTTCGACAATTCGAGGCTATTCAAAATATCCGCGGGATGCGACGGAAGTCGATGTGATTTCGCGTGCGTCAAGACGCAAGGCCAAGGACGTCGGCGACCGGCCGATTTGGTTTTAAGTATTTTGCGATGTTGACATTCACATGTTGTTGACATTTTGATTGAATTTTGTCAGCGGTAACACTCGTTTCACAACGAAAGAATTTGGGAACCTCAGAGAGTAAACACACACAAACTGATTATACACCAGCGACCATTCTCACAAGAAGAAAACCACAACACACGTGATCTAAGTAGTGTTGCCAACTGCAAGTGACTACTGCCCTGGAACACAAGGGGTGCTATTCACCGGCTGGGTTTATAATATAGTCCAGGTAGTTTTACGAGGCGACGCTCAATGCGAAACTATCAGTGGACATATCGATGGGAAGACATCGCCGCGCCATATAGGATTATCCAATCAAGGTGATTGGCGTCAATCATAGATTGACCACCGGTCACATAAACATGCTGCGTGTAACAGTACACGTTTGTACACATTTCAACAATGAGCAACCGAGGAAAAGGACGTGGGGCAAAATATACCACCGACGACATGAGGGGGGTCTACAAAAAAATCCGTATATAGGGCCGGGGTGGGTGGGTGGTCCAGAGGCCGAAACAATCGTGCTTGTAATTTTTTTTCCAAAATGTTTTTTTTTTCAAACAATTTACAAGTACTGACCATGTAATGTTGTTTGTAAGCATGTTAGTATCATGTTTGTTGGCATATGGCTATATAGACAGTTATAGTGACTATTTAGCTTCAGATTGAGCAACATTCTGGATTTCACAGGATCCCGTCCCACTTCTCAGTGGAAAACCGTAATTTAGTAAAAAAAAATAATGTATTACCCAGTTGTATTACCCGAATAATAGTTATAAAATAAAAAAAACTGTATCACAAATACTACATGGTGAATAATCAATGATGACTAGATATCATTGACCCGATTGTTGCATAACATGAAATTGAAAAGGGTATCTCATAAATTTCTAATGTCTGAAATACTGTCTTGTTCTGACATGCAATCAAATTCATTCCTTCTGGTTATTTCTCATCTTTTTAATGATTGCAAGTAATGTTAATTTGCAGCACTTATCCAAATAAAACTGAATTGGTTATGATGAATGGCCGTTACTGTTTATTGTTCAGACAATCCCAACTGAAGGTGACGCCATTCTCCTTGAATTTACGAACTTCATCTTGAAGCTTATATAATTAAATACTGCTCAACAAGACTAAACTACAATACTAATTGTATACTGGTATCGCTTACAAATAGATGAACTGAAATAATGTGATGCATTCAGATGCTTTGAGAAATGACATTCCTCAATGTCTTCAAAGTTCAAACTAAAATCAAGAATAATATCTGACTGAGACTATACTGCAGACTCTAGTGCACAAATATACATACAAATGGTTGAGTTATAATAATGCAAAATGTGTTTACGGGTGGAACCAAGTCGGTAGCTCTGGTATGCATCGACAGGCAAAACCTGTGATATGCAGTAATATCTGCATACATCCTTCCCGTATCATTCAGGTCTATCACCATACCAAACCACTTCAAAATTCGACAACCGACACTTCAACTTATATGGCAAAAACTTTGTACGGATTGAATTTCATAAACAGGGCCCATGGATAACTCTGGTAGGCATTGGTACTCACAATCCGTGATATTATGCATATTCGTTCCCCATTTCTGGTCCGTCACATGTCATAGAACATCAAAATATGACAACCGATCGACTCTTGAGTTATGATGCAAACTGTTTGTACGGACGGACGCACGGACGGCTCGAGACGTCAACTATATACCCGCCGACTAATATCGGGGGTATACTAACCATATATATGTGTATACCTAACCAAAACAATTCCCCTCCTCACCCACCCCGGTGGATAAGACTAAAGAGTTATTTGATCATGCACAAATAATTGTAGAACCCCTGACCTGTTTACCACTATTTACACTGGCCAGTGTTCTCTGTCAGACTAAACACGCTCGATATATTAAGGCTATAATGCGGTCTAGGGCAATTTGTGACATACAGTGTACCTACACAATGCTTTATTATTGTTGTTAGATACTGGAAACACCAGGAAACACCTGGAAATACAGTTTATTTTTCTGACCTGTGCTTTACCGATTAAGGATGTTATTGCTTGAGTCTTAATTTTACACACTTTGCACCAAAAAAGGATAGTGGAATGGGAATGAAAGGCAGTTAACACAGTTATTGAAGAACGGCTAAAAAATTCTGAAATTTTTATAAAAACATGAGAAAGGGGGTGGGTCCCTAACATTTGGAGGAACAAATTTGCATAAATGGGGTGGTGGGTTCACTCGGGGTCTGAAAAAACCTTTTTGGGCCCTATATGTGCAATTGTTTTCTAGACCCCCCCCCCCCCACTGCCGACGAGCGTAACACTTTTTTGGGCATTGTGGAGAGAAGAATCAAAATATTAAAGAACAAAGAAACCGGCACAATTCACCAGCGCGGGAAAAATGATGCATGGAAAGAAATTTCATTGGAAATAGCAGGGAAATATCAAAACAAAACCAAAACACAAACAAAATTCTTCTGAGACGTTATCTTCTTGGCTCTTCATTTTCACACGGTGCTAATTAAAAAACCTCATTAATATCATTGAAACTCATTCTGCAGATATATAAACGCAAGCATGAGTCTCCACACAATTATACCCAAAAATTATACCGCTATACATGCCGATTGTGGTCGGTGAGTGTTCATGAATTAGTCGTAAGACGGCGTCAATTGACAGGTGACAAATCTGATAGATTGGATCAATCACACCATCGACAGCGTGTGTCGTTTGCGCTAAAGCAAAGATACCTTTGCGTTCAGCCGCTACCATATAAACTACCTGGTTTATAAAAAGTCTCGCTTGGTGAATAGCACCCCTGAAGTTGAACAACAACAATGTGGCTAGCACTGTAGCAGTAGCAACAGAATGGAATGTACTAGTAGTATTGTACCAACCACAGTGGAATTTGACAATACAATTAGAATTTTGGACTGAACTGGACTTAAATCTAGCTGGAGTACATATTCAATTTCAATGGAATTATGGATGTACAAGACTGTGGACAGCACAGTTGTTGGAAACTTGTAAAAAAAACCCGAAAAGAAATGTCACCACCACTACTTATTAATATAATTATATTAATAAGACTACTTATTAATATAATTATATTAATAAGTAGGGGTGGCGACATCTCTTTTCGGGGTTTTTGACAAGTTTCCAAAAACTGTGGTGGACAGTTACCCAGGTTGGAGAGGATTGTGATAAAGTTACCCAGGTTAATAACATTTTATGTTTAGCAACAAATTATTGATTTTTGCGATCAAAATGACGAACTACAGTACTAATAGTAATATGTCTTAATGTATGCTTAATAAGGGCTATTACTTGCCAAAACTGAACAATATTTCCCTCTGTCAGTGTCACTATTAAATCGAGTTGATATTGTGAGATTTGCTTAACCTGGGTAACTTTATCACAATTATCTCCAACCTGGGTAACTTTATCACAAATTTAGGAATCTGGGTAACTTTATCACAGAAAACCGGCGAGAGTGACCTATTCAGCAACAGTTACTAGTAATACTAGTTCAGTCATGAACGTAGTGCGTATCCTTGCAGCAATCTGCGACAGCGGTCATATTGACCTATAGTAATACTACCACTACTAGTAAATTTAAAATGACTAATTTGAATTTTTTCAAGTATCAATCATTTGGCATAAAATAAATAACCGTGGAAGGTGTATTGAGGTAATGTGTTAATACATATCTGTAGCTAAAGGCTGTTACTAGTATTACTAGTAGCCAAACATTCTACAATAAATCTAATTGAGTCGACTCTACAGCTGCAGGAATCTGCGAAAGCGGTCATATTGACCTATAATAAATCAATTAAATCCTGCCAGAAGCTGAGGTTTGCCACACAGCAAAATATAAGTTAATTGCCATTTATAGTAGATGATTTCATTCCAATTAAAAATAAAAAATTCCATCAAAATTGCCGTTGAGATTTGAGAATAGGTGCGAGGATTGACTTGACTCAAATTGTCAGTTCGCATTCCCATGATTCCCATGATAGTAAATCTGTAATCTCAATCCAGGATCCATGATTCAATTTCAAGTCAGCTAACTAGTGAGAGTCATTTGTGGTGATCAGTTTATCGACAAATCTTGTATTCATATATTTTATTTAGTTACATGATACTTGAAAAGTTATTCAAAAGTATGAGCTAACCACTTGACTATATTTTGATTCATTTAGTGAAAATTCATAGCATTAAAATATCACAATAAATCAATTTGAAAATCAGTCTTCTTGAATCAATCTCTCCATGAGGTCATCTGTGGTGCCATCACTACCCCTCCCTCACATGACCCCAGGCTCAATTAATTTATTTCTCATTTCCTTAACAAAGGCATTGAGATAAGTATATATAATTGATGCTGAATACTATGGGATGCCAAATTGACATTTAATAAATAATTGAGCGTAAGCGTAATAAGGAATCCCTTATTGCACTTAAGCGCAATAAGGGAAAATAAGGAATATTCATTATTGCGCTTAAGAAGTTAAGTTCAATAAGAGATTCCTTATTGAGCTTAAGCGCAATAGGAGCTAAATGCGCTTAAGCGCAATAATGAATTTGACTAAAGGATTCATAAGGCCATCAATTATTTTTCAATTTGTTTAATCTACATGTAGCATACTAAAAGTTAATATGAAACAAGAGGTGGCATCAGAGATGCTGTGTCTCGTTTTCGGTGTCTTACCGCCGGTGGCTACCGCTAATTGGTGTGCATCAGTATCGGTAGACTAATTAATAGGTAAAATCGAAAAATGACTAATTAAGGGCCATAACTCCATCAAATTTTATCGGGCCAGGCTGGTTTTCGAACTCGTCCGAAATATTCTTGGCAAGTATGTCTATTCCAAATTTTAAACAAATCGGAGGACGTTTGTTGAAGTTATCGCGCTAACGAGCTAAAAATTCACGAAAAATGACTAATTAAGGGCCATAACTCTATCAAATTTTATCGGACCAGGCCGGTTTTCGAACTCGTCCGAGATATTCTTGGGAGACACCTATATACCAAATTTCAATCAAATCGGATAACGTTTGTTGAAGTTATCGCGCTAACGAGCTGAAAATTCGTGAAAAATGACTAATTAAGGGCCATAACTCAATCAAATTTTATCAGACCAGGCCGGTTTTCGAACTCATCCGAGATATTCTTGGGAGACACCTATATACCAAATTTCAATCAAATCGGATAACGTTTGTTGAAGTTATCGCGCTAACGAGCTAAAAATTCAAAGGGCCATAACTCTGTAATAAATGTGTTTTAATCCGTCAATAAACGGTTGAGTTATAAGCAAAACACGCCGCCCGACCGTCCGCCGCCCACCGTCCCTCATCAAACTATAAGTCGAGTTTTGGAAAAAAAACTCGACTAAAAAGTAGAGCATATGGATTTAAATTTATTTAATTTTTCTCTAGCTTTTGAAATACTTGACCAGAAAATATGGAATTTGGCACATTGCCATAGTTTCTCACTTTAAGTTGATAATAGACGGTCTTTATTTGTAATTATTAGTGTCCCTTTAAGTCATCTGAGGTCAATGACACCTACCTATGGCACTCCCTCAAATTACCTGTGTGCAAATTTTCCATTATATATCTTCTGATATGATAACAAGCGCTCTTCGTTGATCATTATCCAGCATATCAGTCCAGCATCACTAAATTCACCCTCTGGGGACCTCATTCTGCTTAGGCCTCATCTTCTCTGGCAAGTTTCTTTATTATCAAATTTCTATAGAAACTTCTTCACATAGATTCTATTTCTTTTTTAGTTTAGTTTCTCTATTTTGGAAGACTATTTCCCCCATAATTGGCAGACAACACATTGCATAATTGAGGTTCCCAATGGGTGTACATAACAATATTCATCACTTGGGAACTTCAATTTGAGTCTATGTCTCCCATAGCAGATGAGGCCATGCATTTGGTGACACGAAAATTAAACTCAGGCTTGTATGTTAATATAATTTATTAGCCCCCCTAATTCTGAGAATAAAGGCACATATCCCATGATATTTCCCTAGTTACAGTAGGTGACCGATGTGTGTCAGTTTCTCTTAATATCGTCTAAGCTGATAAGGAATGCTCTTCTAAGCTGATAAGGAACACTCTATATATCCATATATGACCAGATATGATAATATATTTTTACCCCCCCCCCTTTAGGATCAACGATACTTATCCAACAGGACCTGCTGTGTTAATTTCCCCCTGTATATGAATTTCCAGCAATCAGAGTCCAACTATTTTTGGTATATGATTAATTATTTAATAATAATTGTTTATTAGTCGTCTTAGTCTGACTTAGATCAACGACACCTATAAGTACATGTACACAATAGACTTGAAATAGGGGGGAAAACTCTATTTTCATATTATCAGTATCCCTGTCCCCAAGAATTTGTGTCTCCATCCCAGAGATCTAGTATATTTTATAAATGAGACATATCCTGCATATAGCTATACAATTTTCATGGTCACAAATGGGATCTAGGGGTTACTGGGGGATTGCTTCCCTCATATGGTGTATCTATATCGACTACTATATTATGGGAGGCCAAATTCACATTTAATAATTAATTGTGCTTAAGCGCAATCAATTGTGCTTAAGCGCAATTAATTCACATTTAATAATTAATTGTGCTTAAGCGCAATCAATTGTGCTTAAGCGCAACTGAATGACAAAGTTGCTTAAGCACTAATAATTACGCATAAGCGCAATCAATTACGTAATTAATTGCCCTTAAGCATAATTCATGGTTATATGTAACAAAACACCCCTGGTGAATAAATAGGTTTCTTCATAACTTAGCATTAACTCCTATTGACATGTCACCTCTTGGTTTCATTGGTTTGGATGGGTAGGGAGCTAGCCCAACTTCTTTATCAAAATGGCTGACTCGCAATAGTATCACCTTCTGTTTTAGTTGGAGCGACTCGTGATAGCATTATATTATCTTATCTTCGGTATAATGACTATATATTAGTTGGGGCTACTTGCAATAGCATTACTTTCTGTATTAATCGGGGCGACATTGATTTTCTTCATTTTTCGAGTATACAGGCACACCATATGAGGGAAGCAAGCCCTCGGTGACACCACATTCACACTATATGATCATGGAAATACTATAGATTTGTGCAAGAGATGCTGATTTAATAAGAAAAACTAGAGCTCCAGGACTTAGACACCAAAGCTCCAGTAATTACACACCATTTTTTGGACAGGGATGCTGATAATATGAAAATAGGGTTTTTCCCCCCTGATTTAAGTCAATAAGTAAACCATACAGTAATGCTCTAATTAATCGACTCCTTAACCACAGCAGAATTATGGATAACTTTTCAGGATTTAGTCGGAAATATGGCTTGTTGCCATTAATCAGAAAGCTCTCGAGAGCTTTTCGATGAATGGCAACAAGCCATATTTCCGACTAAATCCTGAAAAGTTACCCATAATTCTGCTGTGGTTAAGAAGTCGATTAATTAGAGCATTACTGTATGAGGTAAGAAAGCCCTCATGCAGCGACACCGCATGCATGTATAGGATATATTACCATAGTAAAGGCTAAAATCTGTGCAAAAATACATTAAAAACATCATACAAAAAATTACTAGAGTTCTGGGAAGGCGACATCAATTCTTTGGATAGAGGGATGCTGATAATATGTAATTAGGGATTCCCCTTGTTGAACACATACTCACAGTTGAGTACAGGTCAAAATTAGCCCAATGCTCATCTTGTGTTGCTAGGTGATACACCAGATCATGCTAATAGTTTTGGGTAGGTTAGATAGTAGTCACAATTACGCTTAAGCGCAATTGATTGCGCTTAAGCGTAAATGCCCTATTTGCACTTAAGCACAATATGTGGTATTTGCGCTTAAGTACAATTGATTGCGCTTAATTGCAATTATTTGCGCTTAAGCGCAATTCATTATTAAATGTGAATTTGGCCTCCCATACTATATAGCATATATAGAGTGATCTGTTTATGACTGTGCCATTTAAAATTTATTCAGGGGGGAATCAATGAATATTAATTTTTATTTGCGCTTAACTTAAGCGCAAATGATTTGCGCTTTTAAAAGTGCAAATGATTTGCGCTTAAGTGCAAATGATTTATGCTTAAGCGTAAATATTTGCGCTTAAGCCCAAATGATAGAGGTTATTTGCGCTTAAGTGTAAATAAATAATAAATTTGAAAAGGGCCTCCCAATCCCATAGAAAAGGGCCTCCCACTCCCAGTCCCATACAGAACGATTGTTGGGTCATCTAACTGATTTTGGAGGAGAATAAATACAAGCAACTACTGAACAAGTGAAATTAATAAACAATGATTTATTAAATAATCATCAAATTTGAATATCTCAGCAATAGTCCCTTGCTAGCAGAGTTGAAACTAACCAGGACGGACCTGACTCCAACCATACTTAGAGTCAGGAAACTGCTGGTGACCTCGACCTTTCGCCAATGACCCTCGACCTCTGCAACGTGGTAAACAAACTGTTAATAACACAAGTCGTTATTAGAATTCAGTTTTAATCTCTTACTCAATGAATAGTTATGTGAGGAGTGCCGTTTGCAGAGAAAGCCGCGAAAGTCATGCAACCATTAGGTCATGCATAAATTAGCCGAAATTGAAATACACGCTGGTGGTGCGTGGTACCCAGATTAATAGTAAATTTGTTACATGCAAATTTAGGCCACTGTTAACATCCCTTCTTCTTTTAGTAAGCAATTAATTAATAAGCAAAAGCACCGAATAAATGCGTACGTCGCGGAGGGTTAATGTGTTAATGCTGATTTGAACGATAATTAGTATTCTAAACCCTGTATTGTTAATTGCTACATATTAATATCGCGAGTACCGAAATAAGTATATATGGTTAATACCCCCATGCTGTTATATAATCCTCGCGTACAAATCAGAATGAACGAAATGTTTTATCCACACTCATAGTCTTTGAGCCACGCAGGTGGTCTACGATCTCGTTGTGGCCGTGTGTGTATGTCGACATCTGGTCGTACGCCTTCATCTGGTGGTACGCCGCCTTCGATCACGGGTCGATATTTTGTGGGGCTGGGTCGCACCATAATTGTGTTTCTTCGATAGACGGTCCCATGCTCGTCCCTAACCCGAAGTGATCGGTCGTTTAACACTTCGACGACCACACCCTTGCGCCATCTGGCGTCTGTCGGCTGTTGAAAATATACAGATTGGCCGGCTAGCATCCGTGGTCTGGTCGTCGCCCGTTTATCGAATGACCGTTTTATAGTCTCCCTTCTTTTTATAGTCTCCCTTCTGGTCTCACCTATTGGATTTCTCTCCCTTTCGCAACTAATCATCGGTATTTTCGATCTGGTTCTGCGGCCAAACATCATCTGAGCAGGACTCAGGTTCGTGTCTTGTCTCGGTGTGTTTCGTAACTCCAATATAGCCAAATATGGGTCAGTTTTGTCCTGTATTGTCTTTTTGACGAGAGTTTTAAATATCTTCACGAAAGCCTCAGCTTTGCCGTTTGCCTGTTGGTGACCGGGGGACGACGTAATGTGGATTACTCCCCAGTCGCGCATAAAAGTTTGGAATTCAACAGATGTGAACTGTGTCCCATTGTCACTATGAAGCATTTTGGGAATACCATAAGCTGCGAAATGTTTCTTCAGTTTGGTGATCACTTGTGTACTCGTGATCGAACTCAGTTGATCAGCTTCCATCCAGCTGCTGAAATAGTCAGCTGTGATGAGATATTGTTTATGATCTACATCACAAATGTCCACACCGATCTTATCCCATGGGATACTTCCAATTGGATGTAAGTTCAGTGTTTGTTTCTGTTGACTCGGTTTTAGTGCTTGGCACACTTCGCACGCGTCGACTAATTGCTTGACATCTGTCTTGAGCCGAGGCCAAAACACCGTAGTTCGAGCTCTTCTCAGCATGCTATCTAGTCCCATGTGTGCAGTGTGTAATCTCTTCAATATGTCCCGCCTGAGTGCACGTGGAATGAAGACTCGTTCTCCATTTAGTATTATTCCATCATTCGCAGTCAGTGTGTCCCTGTTTTCGAAGAACAGTGTAATTTCATCCGGAACATCCGCCTTCGAATCAGGCCAGCCTGCCTGTATCATGCGAAACAGTGTTTGACATGACGTGTCAGCCAAGGTCGCTGCTCGAATTTCGGTAAGTCGGGCATCTGGGATCGGGTCACTAATTCCAAGAACACTGTGTATTGTCGGCTGACGACACATGGTTTCACTCAATGTTCCATTGTCGGTGGGTGCCCGGCTAAGCGCATCTGCGAGTACGAGATTACTCCCACGCAGGTATCGAAATTCCACGTCATATCTATAGAGAATCAGCATTAAGTTCTGTAAACGTTTCGGAGCTTGACTTAATGGTTTCTTCAATATCATCTCGATTGGTTTATGATCGTTCTCGACGATGACGCGTCTCCCAAATGTGTATTGGTCGAACCTCTGTAGTCCGAAAGCACATGACAGCATTTCCTTTTCCATTTGTGACCAATTTCGTTCCGCAGAAGTCAACGATCGCGACGCATATTCGATAGGTCGGCCCTCTTGCATTAACACCGCGCCTACTGCGAAGCTGCTACTGTCGACTTGTAGAACTAATTCCTTGGTCGGATCGAAATACGCAAGCACTGGCGAACTACACATTTTCTGCTTCACATTTCGAAAAGCCGATTCACATTCATCTGACCACACAAACTCTACCTCTTTCCGAGTGAGAGCTCTAATGGCCTCCATATCACTCGAAAGATTTGGCATGAATCTAGCCAAATATTGCACCATACCACAGAATCGCTTAACTCCATGAATATCGGTCGGTGCTGGCATCTCGCGTATGGCGGTCACTTTAGAATCATCAACAGCTAATCCATTATTCGTTATCTTGTGTCCCATGAACACAAGTTCCGACTGCTTGAATACTGACTTTGAATCATTTAATCGGACCTCCCTCTCACGGCATCGCGTTTGTAAAGCTAACAGATTTTTCTCGTGGTCCAAATCTGCCTCTGCACGCGTGGTGCCGCACCCAATTACAATTATATCATCTGCCACTGCGATTACTCCTTTTAAATCACCGACTGCATCGTACAATCGTTTTGCAAAGAGTTCTGAACTGACCTTTAACCCAAATGGTAATCTAGTCCAACGAAATCTACCAAAAGGCGTTATCATTGTACATAGTAAGCTTGATGGCTCATCTAACTTTACATGGTAAAAAGCTTCTTGAACATCTAACTTGCTGAACACTTTAGCGTTATGTAATTTAGGAAGTGCATCTGCAAAAGTCGGTAACTGATAGTGTTCACGTTTGAGAGCAAAATTCAACGGTTGTGGGTCTATACATACGCGAATTTTGTTTGTTGATTTTCGAACAATCGCCATTTGACTCACCCAATCGGTTGGATCATCGACTGGAATTAAAATGCCTCTCTCAGTTAATTTGTCCAGCTCGGCTTTCACTTCGTCATGAATAGCAGTCGGTATTCTTCGACAAGGAAGTGTTTTTGGTGGTACGTTCTCGTCTACGAATAGACGAGCCACGCCCAAATCGCCCAAATCAGAAACAGTGTCTACAGATTTGATAAAGTTATCTTCGTTAATTGTAATCAGATTCATGTCAGTGATCGTTTTAACCCTAACAAGCAGTTTAACGAATTACTCACCACAGTAAATGACACACGCGATTCCTCGCGCGTTCGCGGGTTAACCACATTTAAGGTGGTTTCACCTATTGGATGGAATTCCGATCGGTTCCACATGAACAATTTCGAACTGGCCGGTTTAACTTGTTCCTTACGAACATATCTTTGACATATCGTATTTACGTCAGCACCACTATCTAGCTGGAATCTCACGTCGCACTCATTAACACTCATCAGCGCGTGCACTCGCGGTTTCCTCGTACTGATAGCTTGCAGCCAGTCACCTTGTTCATCTTGTTCCTCCGGGTTTTCGTCATCTACTGCATTAACCCTCTTCCTGCGGTAGCATTTCTTGTAGAAGTGATTCTTACCCCCGCAGCCCGTGCAAGTTTGACCCCATGCAGCGCAATGTTCTTTACCCATCAAGTGCCGTCGGCCGCAAAATTTGCATTCCTTTGCGCCTGGCGCTGAAGTAACATTCTGTGCTGTCTTCGAGGATGGTGTATCCGTCGCACGTGTCTTCTTCTTCCGATTCGTGTTAAACTTCGAATTGGTAATTTTCTTCACTTCATAGGTGCCAGATGCACTGATTTCCTTCGCCTGTTTCGTCGACAGTTCGAATGCACGACACACTTTTATGGTCCTTGTCAATGTCAGGTCAGTTTCTCTGAGGAGTGTTTCCTGTAACTTTCCAGTCACTGTGAAAACGATTTTATCCCGGATCATTCGGTCCGCCATGTCATTAAAATCACAGGACGCCACACGTGAACGCAGTTCCGTGAGAAAGGTGTCGAAGGAGTCACTAGAGTTATAGTTAACGTTCCAGAATCGAAAGGATTGCATCACCACATTCTGTTGAGGCGTGCAGTAGTCCTTAATCATTAGCAATGTTGGCCCAGGTTTCGTCCGGTCTGCTGCCGTGTTGAATTGGAAGTGTTCTCCAGCTTCCATCATCTGGGGACCAGCACAATGTAGAATTATGGCCGTTTTTACTGCGTCCGATTTTTCCGAAGAACCACTGGCCAGTAAATAGACGTCCAATTCTCTCCTCCATCGGATGTATTGTCCAGCCAAGTCCGCCTCGTCCAGTGACAAAGGTTTAGGCAGTCGGAAACTTGCTTCCGCCATAGTACAATCCGTGAGGAATGAGTCCGTATAGTGTATAACTATAGTACTTAGTTATAACGACAACGCTGCCACCATGTTAATAACACAAGTCGTTATTAGAATTCAGTTTTAATCTCTTACTCAATGAATAGTTATGTGAGGAGTGCCGTTTGCAGAGAAAGCCGCGAAAGTCATGCAACCATTAGGTCATGCATAAATTAGCCGAAATTGAAATACACGCTGGTGGTGCGTGGTACCCAGATTAATAGTAAATTTGTTACATGCAAATTTAGGCCACAGTTAACATAAACTTCACCATTTTAAATTTTTACGAGCAAGTTGTTGCAATTGTTAACGAATTATAGCCCAAACTGTCAAGTTTATTGAATAATACTATAGAGTAAGTACGGTCAATTATATATGGATATGACTTACATATGTTAAAACACATTTTCAGCTAGAATTACTTAGATTGCACTTATCAAACATTATGGGCCAACCAATTTCAGAAGATTTCCATGCACCCAGCAACCCCGGTGGCCAAGTTCAACGGTTGAAAATGTGTTTATGGCTACAAAAGGACATACATGTCCATCTCTGATTGTGACGAATGTTTGGTTACTTGAGTGGTATATGCTATTCACTCAAATAATCTGAAATTTATTTTATTTACCATTTTTGTTGCAATTTATATTATTTCCCCCCCCATAGCTTCATAAAGTTCATTAAATCAACCTTAATATGGATGTTCTTAAAGATTATTTTAGTAACACTATGTAGGTGAAAAAATTCTCTTTTCTGCGGTATGTGGAACGTATTTAGGAACACAAAATTACTATTTTAAATTAATTTTTAAAGATTAAAGTTTTTCTGCTAATTGTTGATCACTGAACAACTGAAGACAAGTCCAGTCTCATCAATGGACCCTAAATAATGATTACTGTCACTAATTGTGTTAACTGGTCAGTAGTAATGGGGGGCACTATGGCCCAGTATCGAATACTGGACGATCTATGGTCCAGTATTCGATACTGGGCCATAGTGCCCCCCACTGGGGGGTACTGGGCCATAGTGCCCCCCACTGGGGGGTACTGGGCCATAGTGCCCCCACTGGGGGGTACTGGGCCATAGTGCCCCCCACTGATGGGTACTGGGCCATAGTTCCCCCCTGAGGATAGATATTCCTGTCATTGATGTGATATTTCTGATCGGAAAAAATGAAAATGGACTTAGACATTTTTTCATTACTAATTTTAAAGTTTGTATAATTCTGACCAGAGATGACACATCGACACGAACAGAATCAATTGGTGGGGATCCTACAGTGAAAACGATTTTGTTGAAATTTATCATTTATTTTTCAAAAACAAGAACAAGAACAATGAACAATAATATATTATTATACATCAATAATATTAACAAAGAACAATAATTTATGTACAAAACAAGGTCTCAGATTTGAAGAAACTTAATTGAACATCCTACAACATCCTACAACATCCTACGCTGAATCAATAACAAAAGAGTCTATTTTGTGGAGTTGTTGACACATTCGTTGTTATCTGGTCGTCGTCTTCTTTGCGTTGTATGTATATCAGCCGTCGATGTCCTGGTGAAGTTTAATTCAACAGCAAATTTGCTTTTCTGTATAATCGACCATAGTGCTTTCCAAACCATCGAACTATTGTTCTGTCATTCTTGAAGAAATCCCGAGAATTGAATAATATTTTCATCCTCTTTCCTTTCATCATGTGGTGGAGTGCGAATATACAATATAATCCACACACATTTGTCGCACGATGTTGATATCGTGTTGTATTCATAGTCCATGCTGATGAGTTCCTTTTTATGAATGGTAACATATATCGTCTCGGTGGTGGTAGTCCAAATGAGTCGAAGTATACAGCTGATCTTCCCTTGAATAACATCAATGTCCAGTGTTCTCCTGGCTGATCCGATGAGTGCGTGTTCACAATATATGCTTGAATATGCTGTGGTTTCTTCTCTGGTAACAGATCTCTAGCACAAACATGTGTGTTAAGTTTACACAACCAGGAATTGTCCAGAATATATTGAAGTTCAGCTGTCTGCATCGTTGTAATTCTCTTTGACTCGCTGTGACCACATCAGAGTCCACTCTGCGTCGAATTTTTTGCGGTTGAGCTCCAAATTGTTTCTCAGATGATCATACATGATGAATGCTTCGAACTTCTCCTTGATGTGTGGGTTTAACCACATCAGCTTCGGGAACCATCTTTCCATAACATTGTATATGTCAATTTTAATCAGCGCTAAGTCGATAAACTGGTTTGTCCAATCATCAGTTGTAGAGAACAAACACAGAACATGTTCACGTTGACTAGGATGTTCTATTTTACATCCTTCACAGTTTGCTGACACTTCCTTGCGAATAAGTTCTTGTAGTTCTTCAATCATAGAGTTGTTGAGTGTGTCCAAGATCAGGCTCCATCTCGGAGCAAAGTTTTGTGAACGTTGGTATTCTTCATAGTAGTTCCATAGCTGTGTTGTGAGCTCCATCCTAATAGTCAGTAAGCACTTCTCTCAAAGCTGTGATCTCTATTTCACTGTCGAATTCAGCATACACCAAAACGTTGACGGCTGTAGTGAGAGCTGTCAAGAACTGAAGCTCCAAACGCAGGTTCCCTGTCTTTATAGGATGTAGATGTCCCTCGTCACTTCCTTGGTCCGGTGTCAAGTCGAAACCCCACAAACAATATCCATTCATATATTCTTTTAAATTAATGCCAATTGATTTGTTAACACCAAACATTCCTAAAGATTGATACAAAGATAAATATGATCTGAGACATTGTTTTGTTGCGAAGTTTGGTTCAAATGGACGGTTATGTATTGTATGACCGTCTTGACTAACTTCCAATTTATTCAAACTGAAATGTTTGAAGTGGAATGGATTGGTACCCAAATCTCCATTCATATCTTTATTTTCGACCAACACAATAAAAAGTCTCTTTGGTAATTGTCCTTGAAATAAGTGGTCTTCAATTTTTGATCTAAGTCCAGTACTAATTGTGAAAGTTTTTATTTCTACTCGTCTGATAGGTAGTTTCATTTTTGACTGGGCAATTTCTTGATTTAATTTATTTGAGACCGCTGGAAAGAGACTAACTGTTCTGACATGGAACACTGCTGATTCGAAAACAATTTGTCCATCCTCGGAGCCAATGAGGCAAAATTTTGATGGTGATCTGTTTAATCTGATACGAATTTCAATTCCATTTGGTAAATATTTTTCTTGAAGAAACAGATCGGTGTGTAAGCGTCCGCATAGTTCAACAAATTTACTACCAGTGATCAAACTTTCTCTAGAAGTTAATCCAGCATTAGCACCACCTTTGGTGCTCTCTTCAAATTGTTCTGCTGTATCGCCATACCACATTTCTAAATTTGCTAATTGATTATCTTTATATTCTTGAGAGTATCCCAACAGATTTTCGAAATATGCTCGGTATGGGTAAGTGTCAGAATTCGAAGTTATCAATTTGTTGTTCAAGTAAACATCGATACTGCTGAACATGCTATGAAAGAAATTGTTAACAGGTGCTAATTCCGTAGCAGCTACCAAATTAGTTCCATCTTTTTTTGTAATTTTGAATTTCACATAAAGATAAGATTGATTAATATCTGTCCACTTTTCGGTTTGAGATGGTATGACAAACTCTATCGGAGCAGAATTATTCAGCGGTGCAATAGGATGATTTTCGATCCACTGCGATTCTGACATTGTAGCCACCGTTGGTGGAACATGTGTTATATCAAGTTCCGATTTATTGCATTCGCATGATCCATTTACCATTTGTGCCATGATTAATCAAAAATATCAAGAGCTCGACTGCTAGGATGATTTTTCGACTGACTTTTTCGGCGTTTGACAGCTGAATGATTCATTTTTGAAGTCGCTACTCTTTTTCTAGGTTTTTTTCTCGAGTTCAAAATTTGATTTTTAGCTTGTGTGCCAAAAGATTTTAAAGCTTTTTTACCTTCAGACATCAACGCTTCTTTCGGACTTTTACCTTGATTAATAATTTCATCTGCAACACCAAAAGTGTGTTTTTTCGCAAGTTGTAAAGCTGTCCGACCAAGCGGTTTTAGAAATGGTATAGCAGATCTCATAACTGATTTGAAAATTGAACCAATACCATTACCATATTGCCGTGGTACGCCTCTATACACGGGGAACATTGTTTTTAGAACTCCTCTCGTTTTCTGAAATGTAGCTTCACCAAAGACTTACCACCGATAAACTGAATTGATTTTCCTGTGTCGCCACTTATATTTACACTAATTTTGTCAAAGTATGACTTTGAAACTGGAACATAATGTAAATTTAAAAATTCATGTTTTACATGTAATCCGTCGATATCTCTTTTACTTCTGAAAGAAACAACTCGTAAAATTTGTACTTCAACATTTCCAACAAATGTGTAATCGGCAATATCAGAATAAACAAACATTAGATTATGACCAACATTCAAATCTACACCAAACGGAAATCTATTATTTGAATAAAAATCTTCAGAAGCGTTTTCAGTTTTGTAACCCAACTTGTGCAAAAGACATTGTGGTAATTCAATTCCTAGTTTTGTGTTACTTAAACTCTTGCGAATAATTTTCACACGTTTTGTACCTTTTGAGTACCCGATGTGAAATCCGTATTCGTTTTGCATTGCTTCTCCAAGTGTTTTATCAATTACATCTTGCATTGTATCAACTAAATCTGTCGCAGAGGTATACGAACCATTTTGTATCTGTATTTCAAGTGCATGAACGCCATCAGGTCTCTTAAATATCTTTTCTTCAAAACGATTTTGAAGAACAGACAGTAATATTGCATCAGTTGTAATCAAATTGAATTTACACGAATCCCCTGTAACATTGTATGTTTCTGAAGGTGTTATCAGTTCGGCTAATGCAACTTCCCATTTTTCTTTATCAATTTGAACTGGTTTTGGTAATTGTACAGTAAAACAACATTGAGTATTGTTTGGATACATTACCATCGAACTGTCGCTCGGAATTGTAATGTAGAAAGGATTCATACTTTCAAAATTTCTGCCGACTGATTTTTCAAATATTTCAAACGCGGTGTTGGTAAAATGTACCCCAAAGAACTACTGAGTAAAATTAACCACAGTTCGTTATTTTCACTTTGTAAACTTAAATGAACAATTGCTGTAGCGATTATACCAACAATTATAATAATTTGTGTAAAATATGTTACTTGATTTTTTGCAATTTTTTCTCCACAGATTTGAAATTGTGATGGAGCATCGAGACCAACTGAACCATTTTGAGACATGTTAAAAGTTTTATACCAAATTTGTGGCAGGTATCCAACTGTCAAATTTTTTAGGATAACCAGCCCAATGAACTTTAATTTCTCTAACTGATTTACCAGCAACTTTTCTTGAACGTTTACCAACAACTGATTCAATTTCGTAAACTTTATTATCTTTTATATGTTGAATTTCTTTACCATAAAATGATCCTGCGATGTTTTCACCATCTAAATCTACTAATTTGTAAGTTAATGGTGTACTTTTACAAACTCTACTAATTTTGAAAATTTCTTTTGTCCAATTTGGAAGATATCCTTTATCAAAAGTTCTCTTTGTTTTATTTATTCTAACAAAATCTCCAACTTTCAACATCTTATCTTTTTTCGTTTTTAACTTTCCATAAAGATTTCTGGAAACTTCAATTTCATTTTCTCGAGTTACTAAAACTGGTGCCATCTTAATACTTCTATGAAAACTTTTGTTGTAAGAATTCACAAAATCGTGCAAAACATCAACGTATTTCAAAGTTTGATTATGTGTAAAATATTTCCACATCTTTGTTTTCAATGTCCGTTGAAAACGTTCAACTATACTTGCTTTTGTCTCTGGATTCTCTGTTGTGAAAAAATGAATTTTCTTAGATTTCAAAAATTGTAAAAATAATTTATTTTTGAATTCTGAACCTTTGTCAGATTGAAATGAAGCTGGTTTTCGTTTTGATGATTTTAGAATTTTCTGAAATGTTTTAACTAAAGTTTTACCAGTTTTATCTTTAATTTTTTCAACCCATGCAAATTTTGAGAACACATCAATAACACAAAGTAAATATCTGTAATTGTCATTGTGCTTTTGCAAAGTTTGCAAATCTGCCAGATCAGCTTGCCACTGAATATCAATTCCTGCAACAATAGTTTTACGTCTGCGAAATTTCCGAACAATTGGTTTGTGCAAAGTATATGTTTTTTGCCATTGTAACCATTTTTTAACATCTGAAAGTTTAATTTTGTTATTTGTTTCTTTTGCATTTTTAAAAAGTTGATTTGCTCCACTGAAACCACCAACTTCTTTTGGATTGTAGTAAATTTCAGTTAGAAGTTTGTCAAATTTTATGTAAGTGAGGACCATCCTTTCAAAATAGTTTTTCTGGTTTCTGGTGTTAAAATATCAACTGAACGTTTTCTTGACTTGCCACTGATAGGAGTTGCATGAGGTGTATGAAACTCATCACCAGTGTGACCTTTTAAATGTCTTTGCATCCACAGCCATCGATCCCTGTTACCTACATAATCTTGTGGTATATTAAGTTCCCCCAATCCACGTAGGAATGTTTCATAACCAACTGGGTTAAAACCTTTTCGGTGACGAACAACATCGTTTATCAAATCAATTATATTTGATCCAGTAACTGTTTCTGTTCCATAAATTAATTGTCCACGATCATCCCATCTAAGTTTAGGATTAGTTGACAACAATGATAAAATTTGTTGTGCTTTACCACGAAATTTAGATGGCACACTTTCCAATATATGGTCACTCATTTTCCCAAAGTTTTCAGATAACTTTTGTTCAGGTAATCTGAATTTTGAATTTAAAGATTTTTGTGAAGTTTTCAATTTGTACAAATTTTCTCCAAATAACTGTGACTTTTCTGATTCAGAAATATTTTTATCATAAACTGATTTCAATTCTTTGTAAGAATCTGAAACATTTGAAATTGCAGGATCAGGAGGTAATTGAGGTTTATTCATTTCTGACATTTCCCATTGTTTGAAATCTTCCAACATTCTGAATGGTACAATAACCATTTTCTTCATATTTATTTGAGATTTAGTTTTTACAAAATATTTTTAACAACTGCACCTAATGTTTTGCTAATCAATGGAGCAAGAAATAATAATGGTAAAAAGCCAACTTTTTGATTCAAAATTTTCTTCTTTTGTTGCAAAGGTTTGTTCTTGTCTGCAAGATATCTGATATGTTTACGCTTCGAATGTAACTTGCGGTTCTGAGCTTCATTCAGTTTTACATTACCTTTTAAAAGATTTTGACAACATTCTGAAATGCAATCCATCACTTGTTTCGGAGCATCGTTGATCATTTTCTTTTTATATGCAGATGGAACTTTACTCATTGCAACAATCAACTCACCATATTTTTTTATCAGCGGTGCTTTCCGGCTCTTAGTTTTTGAAGGCATCTTCACAGTCTAAGTAGTTGTCTCAAAATGAGCAGAAAAATTATATGTTTCATCTTTTATCTTTTCGGATTGAACCATTCTAAAGCTTCGAATGCAGATTTCGATGCATCAGACAACGGCATAAATTTTGAAAATTCAAGATCAATAACTGGTTTTTTTTGTAACGGTTGATGTTGAGGGTTCTGCTGAGAAGGTATAGGTGTAAATTTAGAATGTTGATTTTGTTGAGTTTGCATCGGTGTAAACTTTGAATGATTTAGAGAAAGCTTTGTTTTACGTTTAGATTCTTTTTGATTACCTCTTTGTTGTGTTTGCTTCCGAGTAATCTTTGAACGTTTTGGAGAAACCTTTGATTTACTTTTAGATTGTCTACCAGTTTGTTCAAATGAATTTTTCAAAAGACTTCTAATTAAAACTCCTCCAAGAAACCCACTACCACCTCGTTGTAAAATTAATTTGCGTTTTGTTTCCATATCAGTTGATCGATCAGAGATTTTTTTAAGAACATTTTTATTTCTCTGAAAAAACTTTTTTGTCTGTGATGGTAATTTCCAATCATTTTCAAGAAATAATTCAGCTGCAAAAGTGAAGAAATTTATAATTTGTGACAGTTCATCACGACTAAACATCTCGGTGGACGACATGGTTCTAAAATGAAAAAAATAACAACAACTGAATTTATACTTTTGAATATATGACAGGACCTCGGTCATTAGCTGTCAACCATTTATGGAAAATATCAGTTCTAATTCGCAAATAATTTTCTGTTCTAGGATGAAAATCTACTAAAATATATCCATGATTTATTGAAGTTGCATCTTCGTATGCTTGTTTCAAATGATTGGTTTGCATTTGATGAGCCAAAACTTTTATTTGATTTTTATCTCGAACGCTTTGAAATAAAACCATGTAGTGTGCATTCAAACTTATAGTTCTGCTACTTTTTGATTTTTGGAACATGTTTTGAGTAATGTAAATTATTGAAGCATTTCGATGATGACCTTTTCTAGTAAACCAAAGCATTATTTTGTCTTCATCTTGTTCCCCCATCATGTCATCGAAAACAACAAGATGAGGAAATGATTTATCTGATACAATTTCCTCATCATCGTCTGGAATACCATCGATAAACTTAACGTTATCAATTTCTTTTATACGATTGTATGTGTCTTGCCATTCTTTGTAACACCAAACTATTTTCTTTGGTGGTGTTTGGAATAAATCGTGTTTAAATTCAATAACTTTTTTAACAAATTCTGTTTTACCTGATCCACTAGGTCCGCTGATAAAGAAATTACACGGATGTTGGAAAAGTAAAGATTCTTCCATGTTGTCACTTTGATGTCTAATCAGAGAGTGAACTTAACGACGTGTGAATTTAGTTCTTAAAGAGAAATCTCCAAAGCTGTAAACATTTCCATACATTTCAATAATCCAATTATCATAGTCTTCTATTCTTCTGTACTTTGTTCTGTAAATAAAAAAATCATCCCCCAAAATGTTTTGAATTTTTGCATATGTTGACATTGTTTTTGTTAACAAATACCCATAGATCCTAGGATCTGATTCAAAAGTTCCCCCAGCAAGAGGAAAATGATCTTCATACTTTGTATAATGAATATAGTCATGTTCATCAAAAGTTCCTAAATCTATATCTAAATGGTGTTGATCACCACCAAATGTCCAAAAATCAGATATTTTTTCAATGAGAAAAAATGTTTTGAATTTAATAAATGATTCAATATATTTTTGAGAGAAATGAGAAGATATACTGGACTCAAGATAGGCCAATCTCTGTAAACATTCGCCGACATCACAGCATCGTAGTATTGCTTTCTTTTCTCTTTCAAACCAGACTTCTTGTAATTCCTTCTTTATCTCTGGAATAAGCGTTGACTGTGCCACCAAATATCCATAAATCTTCTCAGCAATTTCTGGAGGTACTACTCCTGCCAACATCTTGACATGAAATGACTCAACATCTCCATCCGTATGGGTATGTATGAATACCATTGACGAGTTTTCGTTTTGTGTACACCGATCTGAAAGTTTTGGTTTGACACTCACTAATCAATTGATGGTTCTTTTGTCTTTTAATTCTGGAAGGATACTCAACAACAGTTTTGAAATTTTCACGATCATTAACACATTGTACCATTGTTTCAAAATTAACTTTTTGACTTGTGCTGTAATCAAGAGTGATACCTTTTACCTTACATTTGGTGTATCTTCTCCCATCTTTGATGTATTCATATCCGTAGTTCTTTGGCCCAAGTCCAACAAATTTGACAATCTTTGCATCTGGATGTTCGTCGCTCCATTTCCCCAATCTTCCTTCGATAGTTTTGATGTTCTTCTTTGATGGATCACTGACATACATACAGCTGTCTGTATCAAAATACAGCACTCTATCTCCAAGTTTTTCTAAAACTTTATACAATTGTAATCTTGCATACGCTGTAACAAAAGAAGCAACAACAACATTGGCTGAATGATGAGGTTCAATATTATCTAAGATGTCAACATAATTTACCAGAATGAATTTGTCACCATCAAGAAGTGTAACATTTTGAACAATTATATTGTTACTAGTAAGCAATTCAAAATAACGTGATGGTTTATCCACATACTCTGTTTTTGACATAAGATTTCTTTGTGCATTCTTACCCCATATACAATTAATCATAATTTTAGATATTTGACGTTTTCCTGGATTCTTCTCGATGTTCTCCAATTTTATACCCTCAGCTGCATAATAATCCTGTACAAACTTTTGTTTCTGTTCTTCTGTCTCAACACCAAATGGATAACCACTACATTCCTGTTTGATCTTTAGATGTTTATCGATATAGGATTTGTATATTTCATCTGTCCAATCTGTCCAATGCCAAATTTGGTACACATCAAGTATTTTGTAGCCAACATCCATTGCTTTGAATAATTCTGGCGTGGTCCACACTCCGGTTATAGCTCGATCTTCTTCTGAATGGTTACATGCCTCGTTCTCATTGATGGCACAAGTGTTGCACAGAGTAAAAACCATTTTCTTGTTACAATGAATCGGTAGAACTGGAATATACAATTTCGATGGTGGTAAAATTGTACATTTAACAAGCCCCGCATAGTCTCTAATGTGTTCTTGATCGATCTGCTCTTGGCTCAAAATTTCTGGATGTCCAACAGGGTAGAATTTATATTTGTTGCAAAATGGATACAACGAACACACATCGATGAACTTGATTTCTTTTGTGGAATCTTGATCAATTTCCTCGTACAATTTGATGGCATTTGTACGTCCACCAAACAATGCTTCTCTTGGCAAAATGGGGTCTCGATGTTTGTAGAAAGATTCCATTTGTTGTTTGAATTTCACATCCGATTTCATTCTTTCGTCGATCTGATGCTCCCAAATTGATTCAACTCTGTAACCAAGACTTTCCAGTTCATCTTTCTTCTGTTGGGTTCTTGTATATAATTCTTCCATGGTGAGCATCGTATAGGGATTCTTGTATTGTCTGTTGTTGTAACATTTTGGACATCCATGAAACAGACATCCATTCATCTCAAAAACTGTTCTTGTGGCTTCCTCATATCCATCGACGTAGTGTCCACCAATCTTGATTTCTCCTCCATTCAAAGCATGCTTGATTGTTATCATACGTGACAATGATATATGTTGAAGCCAACGTATCGCTTTCATGGAATAGTTTTTAGCACATGGGTATCCACCATCTGGAATGATTCCAATTGTTTTCTCTGGCATTGAATTCTTCCTCCATGCCAAATTGCAAACTTGTGCCAATGTTATTGACTCAATGAACGGGTCAATCTGTTCTGTTTCCAATATGTATTTCCTGAATTTTCCACATCCACGGCGAAGAATATCCACGTCTGATTTGCAGTACTTCTCTATCTCTTCTTGGAAGTTGAATATCGCATAATTTTCTATTTTCTCATTGTACCATTCAAAGAATTTCTCTCGATTTTCCACGCTCATCATATCTGGTTTGTAGTAATCACAAGCCAAGTAAGGTCCAATGTAATTTTGAAACTTTGGTGAATTCGCCCAATGTGGAAAGTGTCCTTTTGCCATCTCATTCAGCTGAAAAGTTTGTGGAAATTTTGAAAGCGGCATCATCAGAAAACTCAGAGAATCAATAACTTTCACGCTGTTGCATTTTAAACTGAGAATTTTGTTTCCATTCATGATCAGTTCTGGTTTATGAATTCCACTTTGTATGAGTGCTTGAAGTAGAAACTGTGCATCGTATCCCTGAGCATTATGTGCTATTGCAACACATCCTTTGTGATCTTGATGGAATAACCAGTTTGTGAAGTCTGTTAAAACGTTGTCACCCTTGAATACAAATTCTCTGGAATCCGGTCCGCATGTTTCACATTTTTCTTCGATTGGTTTGCACATGCAATCTCCACAAGCGGTATGTGCAACACAGAAGTTTGGAATATGAACACCTGTGTCTTGTCTGCATTCAAAGTCAAAGAATACATATGGAATCTTTGCAGGTTTCTTTTCCGGTGATTCATATTTTGGAATGTAGCACCTGTGATCTGCTTCAACGATTTCTTTGCAATGTTTGCATTTCTTCAACCCCGCACATATATGTCTGTTTGATTTATTGATGAGAAATTCTTCATCACAAATGTTGCATAGTTGAACCAAATCACATATTTTTCTTTTCTGTTTTCCTTCCGTCTTCAAATGGTTGTCGAAACAAGATTTACTTCTGAATGATCGTCGACACGTTCTACACTTCACCAAATTTGTGAAATTACACTGTGTCAATGACCAGCATGCACAAACAAATCTGCATCGATGATCGCCACGACTTTTGAATCCAATGTCACAGAATTCGCAGTAGTAGCTGGTGCCTAGAAATCCTTTGATTGATGTTATGGTGTCGAAGTGATTGTTGTTGTAGTAGATGTGTACACATTTGCTCTCCGAACACATTTCTGCAGGTTCAAATAGAAATCCAGCGCCAGCAAATTCATTGTGAATTTTCACAACATATTCTGGATACAATATTTCTTGAATCTTGTGGAACTCATTGATACTGCAAACTGTATCGTGTGGAATACCAGCACGGTTGAGTAGATTTTTTGCTGCATCTGTTTGTGCTGTGTATATTGATTGTCTTATTCTTTTCCATTTCTTTGACCAGCACGCAGATCCATCACTATCTGCCTTACACATTCCGACGACAATAGATCTTGCCATACACATAACATCATCAGCATTTTCAATCCGGACAATACTTCTTTTCACTTTTGTAAGCTTGTTCTTGTCTGCAAATGGTCCATAATGTAGTGAGTGTCGTGTACCACCTTCCGGAATATCTGTAACGAAGATTTCGAAATTGAGTGCACCGTCATGAATTGTAAAGTCTGCATTTGATTGAACCACATTTTGAATATTATCCATGAGTGTCTCACCATTCAATTCACTGGCTTTTGTGAATGGAATGAAAATGTTCATATCAAGTCCTGGATGATTTATCGTAACTCTGATTCTTGTCTTCTCATTTGCTGAACATTTCTGTTTCAATTCTTCTGTCAACTTCTCAAATATCTCTGGAATGTTTTCGATTGGATCTGTAAATTTCTCGAATTTCACACCAAATTGTCGTGATGCTGATTTAAATTTTCTGGAAAATTTCTCCGAGTTCAGCTCCAATTTGAAATATTTTGTTGGATTGAACACAACACGCTCTCTAGCCAGACTTCTCTTTCTCTTCCCACCAATTTCTCTATTCTGTCTTCGACCGCGTCCAATCTGACCATCACTAGAACTTTCTTCACTTTCGCCTCCATCAGTTTCCATATCGCTCTCTTCACTTTCTGCCTCATCAGTTTCCATATCGCTCTCTTCACTTTCTGCCTCATCAGTTTCCATATCGCTCTCTTCACTTTCTGCCTCATCAGTTTCCATTTCGCTCTCTTCAATAACTGCAGGCCTTGGTCTTTTTCTAACAATATCTTCTTCGCTGGCGGAGTCGTCTGAAACAGGTCTTTTGATTCTCTTAAACATTTTTGTCTTGAGTTTTTGTCAGCAAAAAATATTGCGACTGGCTTCTTCGGAGTTGAAGTGTAAAGTGTATAATTACACAATTTTAACACCTGCTTTTATAGCAGTCACGATGAAAAATGCTATAAAAGCAAGTGTAAAATTGTGTAATTATACACTTTACACTTCAACTCCGAAGAAGCCAGTCGCAATATTTTTTGCTGACAAAAACTCAAGACAAAAATGTTTAAGAGAATCAAAAGACCTGTTTCAGACGACTCCGCCAGCGAAGAAGATATTGTTAGAAAAAGACCAAGGCCTGCAGTTATTGAAGAGAGCTATATTGAGCTGCATAAAGAAGAATCTACACTACTACAGACTAGAAAAATTCAAGATAATCTTGTTGAATTGAGACAGATCTCTACTGATTTGTTTAAATTTTGTAACAAAATGCAATGGCAAGAGAAAAAAGAGAAAAACAAAGCTGATAAAAATTGGAAACCACCATATGGTTACTGTTACAAATGCGGACAAGACTCCCATTGGTCCTTCCAATGTAAAACAGATTTCGACGACAAAAAAATGTGAAAACTATACAAAAAAGTCTACAAGCAGTAACAATACAAGAACAAAATGCAGTTATCAAAACTGAAGAGATGTCTACAACATCAGATGTTTTCAAACAACCCCGACCTGTTGATCCTACGAATGATTCACAGAACAAATCTGAAGATAAGCATCCAGATTTTGAAAATTCCAAGAAAACTTCCAAGAAAAAGAAGCTGAGACAATTCTACATTCCAAAAACAGATAAATGAATCGATACAAACATTTGAAAATTATATTGTGAATAAATTATGAATTGAACAATCGTGTTTTGTTTTGTTTTTTTCAGCTATGAAAGAGTAACCTTTTTGGGGAATGTGGGTGGCCCTGAAAAGGGCCGTTTTTCTTTTCCAGAATTCATAAAAATTCTGCCAAATCAGGATATATCCCGTTGGGATTAATTGTCACAGACCAAGTAGGGTTTGATCTGTGCGCCGCAGCAGCCTGAGCGAAGCTGTCAATTGCTGCATTGCACAGATCTTTCTTCGAGATCTGTGACAAGATCTCCACGAGATCAAGATTGCTTGGTTCTTGATCACATACTTCAGCCGATGGTCGTCGCCGAGCCAGAAAATCTGTTAACATCTGTTTCTGCACCACCTTTTGTTCAGGAGAATCCTGCCATTTCCTATAGGTTCTGATTTTCGTCTCCTCTGACGAATCTCTCTTCCTCCATAGCTTCTTGATAAATTTCTTTAGAGACGGCATAATGAATGAAGTTCACTGAAAAAGTGAAAATATTTTTATACATTTGACACGGGCGTCAATGAAATCACATGTCGCATTGACGTTAAAATTGACAAATGTTTCCTGGCATTGTGTTTTTTCAGAGACGGATCAGCATTCATATTTTTCTTGATCATTATTGCATAGCGATCAAACAAATGTTTTTTATTTCGTTAGATCATTATCTATTATTTGGTACACATGATTGATATATTTGTTACCTCGTTAGGAAAATATGGAATGTTTTTCTAGTTTTGTTTTTGGAGATGTACATATTTTATACATAAAACTGAACACAAGAAAACATACTGAACATTTTTCTTCATCATTACAATCGATAACTTTACTTGGTCATCGTTTATGAACGAAGATGAATTCATATGTTAAAACATCTTAATTAATTGCATATACTATCATGAATTTAATCTATAACATATCGAAATAGTGAAAACTACAGATAATGCACTGTAAAGAAACACAACGTCAGGAAGCATTTGTCATTTTTAACGTCAAAGTATTATGTGCTTTCTCTACCGCCCGCGCAATCGTGATATATGTTCAAACACGGCCGTGAACAATTTTTATTCTGCATTCAAAGATGTCCGAAATCCCCGAACCGTTGATGTCTATACTAAGAGGAACGATAGGGCTATCACCCCAGATAATGCGGGCCGGACACGCAAAAGAAGTAACCGCCAGTGCAAAACTGGTTATGCAAATATGCAAAAAACAACAGCGTTGGAACAAAAGCAAAAGTCTCAAAAGAAAATCGTGGCGTGAACTTTGATGCCATACAAAACGGCCCTTTTCAGGGCCAAAAACAAAAACGGTCCTTTTCAGGACCAACCAATTTTTTCAAAAAGAAAAACTTTTAGCATTGCTTAATAACTAATAATGTTCTTTGTACCCTATGTTTTGTTTTGAAAAAATCACGCCACGAATAATTTAAAACAAAATATACTTGCAAATATTTGTTGTTGAATAAAATATAAATTGAACAATCGTGTTTTTGATTTTTTCAGCAATGAAAGAGTAACCTTTTGGGAAATGTGTGTGGCCCTGAAAAGGGCCGTTTTAAAATTATCATCTGACTTTAACATCGTTTTGTGTTTTTCTTATATCTTGACATATCTTTCCCATGAGAACCAATAGCTTTTGCGAATTCATCACTTTTCTCTGTATCTTTAGATTCTTTACAAGGAAGACGAAATCTGACTTTTGTCTCAGTAGAAGGCTTCATGATACTTTTAGGTTCTTTTTCTTTCGCAGCCAATATTTTTTCTTTTTTGATCTGTTTCTGTTCTTTCGATTTCTGAACATCATGAACCCTGATTGGTATATCTATCTCTTCTGCAACGAAACGAAGATTCACTTTTACTTCTTGATGCGTTACTTGTGTTTTCACGTCAATATCCCTGCGAAGACATCTCAGTTCATCTAAAATCGCTTTTAAAATGAGTGTATCTCCACCTATAGTCATTGTCGTATTAGCTTGGCCTGTTGACTGGTGCCGCATATGTATTCTGTACAACAGGATTACTGTATATCTCACTCTGAAGAAATTCTGTTAACGGATCCATCTTTGATAGCAATGCAATGTAACGTTGATCAAATTCGAAAATATTTTTATACATTTGACACGGGCGTCAATGAAATCACATGTCGCATTGACGTTAAAATTGACAAATGTTTCCTGGCATTGTGTTTTTTCAGAGACGGATCAGCATTCATATTTTTCTTGATCATTATTGCATAGCGATCAAACAAATGTTTTTTATTTCGTTAGATCATTATCTATTATTTGGTACACATGATTGATATATTTGTTACCTCGTTAGGAAAATATGGAATGTTTTTCTAGTTTTGTTTTTGGAGATGTACATATTTTATACATAAAACTGAACACAAGAAAACATACTGAACATTTTTCTTCATCATTACAATCGATAACTTTACTTGGTCATCGTTTATGAACGAAGATGAATTCATATGTTAAAACATCTTAATTAATTGCATATACTATCATGAATTTAATCTATAACATATCGAAATAGTGAAAACTACAGATAATGCACTGTAAAGAAACACAACGTCAGGAAGCATTTGTCATTTTTAACGTCAAAGTATTATGTGCTTTCTCTACCGCCCGCACAATCGTAATATATGTTCAAGACGGATCTTCAGACTTATTCTACATTCAAAGATGACTGCTGTAAACATAACAGATCTTGACGAGATAATGGTACAGGGGGTATACTGTAAAGCAGTGTGCGGCGGCGAAGAAATATCTCTGTTTTGGAGGGCACTCAGCGTTGCGGTTTACGGGACGACCGATGGATGGATGGTTCTGAGAGATGCGGCAGTTGACCTGTACTACGCAGAGAGTGACGAACTTGGTGCGTCGGCACAAGATTTACGGCGCACACCACTTTTGGCTGAATCAAGATTGATGGTTGAATTAGCGGCGACTGTTATACAGCGACCTATCGTCATGTTTGATGCTACCAAAGGCGGCTACAAATCAACACCAAGATTCAAGTCATCAATAACTCTAGTGTGGATCCCACACGTTTGCCACGAGCATTATTGTGAATGCGAAATATGGATGAGGCGAGGAGACAAATCAATTGAAGTTTTGGCGAACAAAGAAGTTCAATGTGGCGGATTCTAAACTATAACAAAAATAAAACGGCCCTTTTCAGGGCCACCAAATATTCGAAAAGAAAAACTCTTGATTGCTAATTGATATTTTCCAAAGTGAGATTTTCCTTTTGAAAAAAAATAATTCTAAGTCCATTTTCATTTTTTCCGATCAGAAATATCACATCAATGACAGGAATATCTATCCTCAGGGGGGAACTATGGCCCAGTACCCCCCAGTGGGGGGCACTATGGCCCAGTACCCCCCAGTGGGGGCACTATGGCCCAGTACCCCCCAGTGGGGGGCACTATGGCCCAGTACCCCCCAGTGGGGGGCACTATGGCCCAGTATCGAATACTGGACCATAGATCGTCCAGTATTCGATACTGGGCCATAGTGCCCCCCACTGGGGGGGCACTATGGCCCAGTATCGAATACTGGACGATCTATGGTCCAGTATTCGATACTGGGCCATAGTGCCCCCCACTGGGGGTACTGGGCCATAGTGCCCCCCACTGGGGGGTACTGGGCCATAGTGCCCCCCACTGGGGGGTACTGGGCCATAGTGCCCCCCACTGGGGGGTACTGGGCCATAGTGCCCCCCATTACTACTCTGGTCAGCATGTTAAATTGTTAATATATTTTTAATTAATTCAATATATATCAGTATATATTATTTTATTTAATTATCTATATATTAAATTATATTGACATTTTTTTAATTATTTAAACACAAATATATTTGTCAGGCAAAACAAAAAAGAGTGTATGTTTCCAATAATGGAGCGAAAAAATTAGGGTATGACTATGACTATGATTATTTATTCATAACTCAATATAACATATATTTTTACACAATTAATTTATACAGACAATGAGTTATTGGGGATGGCATAACCTGTAAAGGCTGTCTTCCTGCCATCCCAAAGGTAGGTACAGCCTTCATAATTGGCTATGGCAATCAGCATTCAATGCCGAAGCAATTTGCTGAAGCAAACTAGGCCACGGCATACTGTTGCCGTAGCGGATTGCCGAAGCCAAACAATCTGAATTAAGAGGGCTGTAGGTAGGTAGGGATTTTTTATTTTATTTTATTTAGATATTTTTTATCCAGCTGCAGAAATATTGAATCACCTCGACTGAAGTGACATAAAATGCCAACATGTGTTGTGGGAAAAGTATTGCTTGATAACAACAGTGGAAATATACATTATGATTGATGAAAGATCAAACTTACCGGTACTTCATGCTTAAGTATGTTTTTTATTTAATATTCACATACCACATTTTCCTAAAGTTGGCTATAAACTTGGTACGAAATTGATGTCACTAACTTTTTATAATTTTACCCATGACACGACTATAATACTGTACTTGTATTGTGACGACTACATCCCATTGTCTGGAGGTAGCCAGTACACCCAACCCAACCTAGCATGCCTGGTTTTTGGAAACAGTAGCTGTACCCCTAACATATGTGGTGATACCTCTATACATGTATATATACAGTAATGCCCTAAGTACTAAATCCTGAAAAGTTACCCATATCTTAGTCATAGTCTTCTCGTACTAAAACCAGCTAAGATATTGGTATGGCGAGATGCTAAAATTCAGCATCTTGCCATACCAATAGCTTAGCTGGTTTTAGTACGAGAAGACTTGGACTACCCATAACTCTGCTGTAGTTAAAGAGTCAATTACTTAGGGCATTACTGTACAGATACACACCACCGTGTATGTTGATAGTGTTCCTATCTGTACTCTCGGGCTCCAAATAAAAGTGCAGGGGGGATTCCATTGAAAGTTAATAACAGTGCAGACCCAAATAATACCACAGGGGAAACTGAGCAAAACATCAACTATAGTTAAACAATTATTTGTATAGGCCAAGCAATCACACATGGGAATCAACAAAATATGTGTCATGTGGTGTTTATTCAATATTTAAATGTTCACATCTATGCAACATACTTGAATATGTACATGCATAAAGTTATAAGCTCATAAATTTGGTATCAGAATCATATACAAATCTTGAGTTTGTGCTGATTTCAATTTGCATAGCCTCAAAGAGTCAAAATTAATAAACTTGCAGACCCAAATAACCACTATGCAGGGGCAGATTTCCAAATAAAATAACAAATATGCATGCATGTTTATTTGGAACCCAAGAGTATGTTCCATAAGTCACAAACAAGGCATACAGGTAAAGCAGCCAGGCATGAGATAGGCATGAGATCCACTCTCATAAAATTAAAATTGCAAAATCATGCCCATCAATCCACAACCCATCACGTCACTTTTCACAGGGATATGTCATTAGAAGCGATGTGTTTTGTACACTAATAATCATCAATATTTATGAGCTTTAGTCGTAAAAACAGTAAAAAAAAAATTAGAACACTTTTTCTCCAAATATCAATAAACACTTTAGGGTCGGCGGGTTATTTTTAGGGTCGGTCGATGTACGGAAACAAAGCATCTTTATTTTCTGGCCTCATTCAACATTATTTCTTTCATTTGCATTTCGACCATATTTCTTTAAATTTTAATATGTTAACTTTATAATGTTTAATAAAGGTTGTGTTGGACATGCTGCCTCGATCATTACATTATTAACATTGGATTACCCCGTATATGTCTGCCCGAGTCGTCAATGATCTAGTCGTTCGGACAGACATTTGTTTACTACAGTTCCTTATGCCAAATTTCTAATTTGTTTATGAATCAGTAGAACCTGGTGTGAAATTGTCTACAATGGAGGTTACGAGCAGTTTACCTCATCAAAATACAAACCATTAATAGAACCATGCATATATGGCATCAGTTCTGACAGTAGCTCGCAGACGAGTATGATTCGTCATACCGTAGCATTTCAACCAGGCTCTGCTCTATGCTCATAATTAATTTTGACCAAATGTATATTTGTTTTGAATATTTAATAATTTGTACAAAAAGAGCAAATAAGTCTCAATAGAAATATGCATTTTTTTCAAGACTGTGATGACAATAATCAAATTGATCATCTGGACGATACAGACACCGTGAAATAACATCAACCGAAAGAACCAACCAAGAACATCAACTTATTTAGCATAATACCTTCCAACGGCGCACATACAACCCAACTAATAGAGCTATAAATATGACTTGTACGTTAAATACCGTACCGAATCAACACAGATATATATCTATTGGCCTATCATATATGTAAAGATAAGATAAAGATAAGTTTATTGACAATCAAGTCACCTTCACAGGTAGAGTAATTTAGATAAAACAGACGAACAACAAGTAAACAAATAGATGTACATATGAGAAAGTATTGATAGGATAGGATAGGATAGGATATTTTATTTAAATATACACATATTAATGCATAATACATTTGACAAATATTATGTTGTATATTCGAGGGGTGGCATAGTCAGTCTAGACTGTCTTACTGCCACCCCCTTAAAAATGAAAAGATGTTATGATAGGCGGTCATGATTTCTTGTACAATGCACGGCTATATAGTTATGTATCACAAAATGGTTGTATTATATACATGGAGGGTATACGTCTAGATAAATTGTTTATTGGTTACTCGATGGTTTGTCTCTTTCTTGTCAGTGGGTTGTTCCTTGAAAGTCGAGTAGGAATGTACTGAGTGAGGTTGAGGATTGCGGTATAGGGGAAGTCACTTATTGAGGAGCTACTACACAGTCGGGACATCTTTGATTGTTGCATTTAATTGTTGCAGCATATTTTTTAATGCAATCGGCATGTAAACGTCGTTTAAATGTGTGTCTGGATTGGTATGATGTAAATTCGTTATCTAAGTTGTTCCATATGGTTGGAAAGGAATGAAATGGTAGTTGTTGGGACCAAGATGTTCTTGGTTTTTTTAAAAATAGTGGGTGCTTTTGCCGGGTGGCTGGTCCTGTTTTCCGTTTGGAAAATATGTCGGTAAATGATTCTATTAAACGCATATGATACCAATCATGCATGAAAACTGCCGCTTGTACTTTGTGGATGTCGTAGATTTTGAGTATATTTTCTTTTTTAAAGAGAGGTTCTGTGTGGCTTCTATATTTCTTATTACATATAACTCGTATTGCGCGTTTTTGAAGCATGAAAATTTTTTTGATTGAAGTTGATTGGTGAAATAAAGTGATAAAAACTTGCTTAATCTTCATGTCCAACAGTCATCAGATATAGAATAAGGCATTAATGGCCCTACATATGTAGATTTTGTGATCCGTCAGTTAGTGAGTCAGTAACTCAGTTTATAATTTATTGCCCAATATCGTGCATCTATCAATTCGGTCAATTTATCTCGATATGCGGAGCGCGCAGACTCTCTTTTCTTGTGCTTTTACTCAATGATGTTAAATTTTATGATTTAGCCTTGTGTCATTTCGTTTTCAAGTAGATTTAATCTTGATTTTTAATTTAGATCCATTGTTTTCGAAAAACGTGCCATCAACCCGGAAGTCTGTGTTCGCGTTAGTTAATGTCATCCTAACAAAGCGCGGGTCGATGTCGAGGGGCGGAGCTTAATCTTAAATTAAGATGGCCGCAGCTGTTATCAGACGTCTATTGGAACAAGACGGCTGTCAATCAAGACTAATTTGAAACGCCATCGGCAAAACACAACGAAAATGGGTGATTGACTTCCCAATGTCCATCGCAGTTTTAGAATATTTTTCCAAAAAGAATGCGTGGATAAACTGCAGACAATGTTCGGCTCGTGGTAGATGGACATTCCTCTAAAACACAAATCTAAATTTCAAATGTGACTTATCCATTGCGAAACGACAGCGTACAGAATCGACAATCAAATCCCAAAATTCATCGAACATTCGAAGTCAAAACAGCGTCCAAGGTTCACAGTTCAGCTACGAACGTATAGTGCGTATCCAGGGAGTATAGATAGACTTTATTTATAATCCCTGGCGTATCCTTCTAGTTCTACTGGAAGCAGCAACCTGCAAAAGCAGTCATGTCTTCTTTGTTGGGGGGGGGGGGGTAGTAGTTTTATTGTTTAAAGTTCATTATAAGTTTTGGCCCCTAATCAGCAATAATTATATTAATTACAATTGTTTGCGTCGATTCAAATTTGTAGGTACGAAGCACTAATTGCATGTTTTAAAATGACGCCGTTGCCAGGTAAGGGCTAGCGACGTTTCCGGTTAATTGCGAGCATGCGCAGAACGTAACACCCTGTGCCCTGTACTATTAAGTGCCAACCATATTTATGTGACCGGCGCACCAAATTTCAGCTGAATATGACTATTTTTTGCAATTTTATGACCAGAAATGTGCATTTTTTTGCCATTTTCTCTGTGCCAAACAGGAAATGGTCTCAATAATAAGGTGATTATAAGAAAATATATAGTACAACGGAAACAAGTTTCATACAGTAATTATAATCTAAGACATTCTGTTATTATTAGTGAAAATTTCATGTAAAAATGTCAAAAATATGTAATTTTATGTCAATTTTTTTTATTTTGGAGATATTCCGTTAAAAAAAATTAAAAAAAAACACCAAAATCAAATAAACTACAGCCAGTATTGAAGAAAACACCATTAAATATGTCACATATGGTGTATTTTCAACAATAAGGATATGATATCTAATATAGATGTGCTATTATTTCTCTGATTAAAAATTAGTGATTTTTTTAGTTCTTTGATTAGTGATGGCGAAAATTCCGTTAAAAAATGTCCTTTCCTGAACATGGCTTTTTCTTAAATTTTCTCATTACCAGCCACCTTAACAAGGAAAGTAAATTTTAATAATGGCATTAGATGGCATGACAGACATAACTGTCAGAAAGTTTAGTATGTAACACACTAGTAATGTAAAAAAGTTGATTTATCATTGTTTAAAAAAATGTCCTTTCCTGAACGATTTTTGACAATATGCATTGAGGTCATATATCGGAGGAAAAACACCTGTAATCACCAGTGCAATATATATCACTTGGGAACACATATCAAATTTCTCAAAAACCTTTCAAGTATTTTTTATAATTCTGTGGACTTTTAATTTGTAGAAGGCACACAAAAGTTGTGTTTTGGGGTTATTTTTAACACTTTATTCAAATTTGTCATAAGTAACAGCAAGGCTTTTGACAAAATATGATCACTTCCAACAAACACTTAAAGTGGAATAACTTTGGAACCGTATAAAATTTTTCATTTGTGTAAAAACTGTTATATTTTAGAAGCTCTCCTCTGCAGCTTGAGACATATTGTGGTAAATGAGATCTGATCTGAAATTTTTAGTTGAATTCCCTGTTTACTGCTGCTGTTTTTTCATCTTTAATTAAAGATATTATAGTGATGCCATATCTATGGTATGATGTAACTTTTTAAACAATGGTTCCCATGCTATAAATTTTGTGGAGATGTGTTCCCTGTATTCCAGCTACAAAATAAAAACAAAACGAAAGTGATTGAAGAAATTTCATTTTTGAGTGCATTTGGCACTTTTCGTGCTACACTTCCCGTGAAGTCACCCATAAGAGCCTCTACTAATAGGCCTACAGGGCACTCAAAGAATTCTTGGAAAAATGACCACATCATGCTTGATTCTAGAGGCCCCCACCCCCCTTTTCGTACGCCGTATTCCATGCCCTGTTATGAGGTACGCCGTATTCCGGCCCCTCTGTTAGGAGGTATTCGGTATTCCAAATATACCGGTATTCGTACGCCGACCTTCCAAAAAATGAAGTTTTCATATATTTTTATGTATTACATATGGCTGTTAACTGGTATTCCGTATTCCACCGCCACGATAAAGGATATTGTTGGTAATATATAATTAGAGAAGCTGGTTCAATCGAAACGTTTTATATAAGACAATGACAAGATAATAAACCAAAGCACATGCGAACGCAGTAGGTGTTCGATTGAGAATCCGAGTAAACACAGTAGGTGTTCGATTGGGAATCCAAGGAAACACAGTAGGTGTTCGATCGGGAATCTCTATACCGGACGTACCGTAACTACGCCGAACAAGTAATGCGAACCAATGTTATGGCGCAGCCTCTTTTCTCTTATAAAGGAACTTTAAAACAAATTAATTACACAAATTAAACATCTTCCTCTGACAAATATCTCGGTGGATGTTTCTCGCGAGTTGATCTTCTGGGACTACTAGTACTCTCTGTGTCTTCACACAAAGAAATTTCACTTGGTATTGTTTGTGAAACTGGTGGTGGACATACTGATACAGCACTGTCTGATTCATGACACAAGTTTTCGCCATCTTCATCTGGAATGCAAGTCAGAGTATGTTTAGGAGGGTTATTGTTAAGATTGATGTCGGTGGGAACTTTGTAACACTCGCTACGTTTTAAGCGATAGGAAGAGTTCCGAAGTTGAGATCCAACAAATTTCTTCAAGTTACACCATGAACCGTCTATGCTTGTTACTAAATACCGGTCACGGGGTTTGTGCTTGTCTCTATCTGAATATATATAAACAAGGTCACCAATCTTCATATTTGTATCAACAGGAAGTTTCCCAGATGGTGATTTTGAAATCTCACTAGCAGGATGATTCAACGATCTTTGAGCACTCTGTTGAGAAATTAAGTCACAGGGTAACTGTTCACCGGTATACTGATCACGTTGGGTCCACATTTCATTTGCCGAAAGTCCGCGTGTCCGAATTCGTGAATTCAACTGAGAAATTGCCACTGCAAGATTAACAGAAGTGAGAATGTCAGACCGGTTATATTGACGGGCAAGCTCATTTTCAACTTCTTGTACAGCCCTTTCAGCAACAGGATTTTTGTTACAGTTCTTTGTCCTTCCGAGCTCGATAGCTACGAGATGGCTTTTTAAGAGACTGTCCTTGCATATAGCTTGAAAGCCAGGTGCTGGATCAGTACGCACAATAGTTAATGGACCTCCAGAGGGTTTTAATTTCAGACACAACTGTAACAAGGCATTGCGCAAAGTTTCTCCACGCTCATTGTCAATAATAATTGCATCTGTGTATGAAGTAACGCATTCTCGAATTACGAAAATGAATTGTTTATTTCTTCTGAAGACGTCAGCAGCGAATGTAGAACCAATAATATCAGGTGGGGGCTCCTCTGAACTTTGTTTCTGTAAAGTTTTTGGTACGGATCGGAGAGATGCACATGCGTGGCACTGGGCAGACACAGTTTCGATAATGTTGTCCATATCCAAAGCAAAGAAGTACCGATGTAATACCATTTTCAGCTGGTGAGCAGAAGGATGGCTTAGCTTGATATGGAGAGCAGTAGCCACACCGTCTATAAGATTGCGAGGAATAACAATACGTTCTCGGTCATGAGTTAGAGCCTGTTCGTGCTTCACGAAAAGAAGACCATCTTTTGCAACTGTGACAGAGTTCAGATACCGCTTGATGTCTCGAATGTTAGTCACTTTCTTGGAAGGTCGGGTTCCCTGTGTCAAGTGAGAATGAGTACGTCGAAGGTCATAGCATTCAGACTGAGCCTGTAACCATGTAGACCTATTCACAAAGGGCAATCTCACATCCCCAGAAAGCACATCCTGTACACTTGTTTGACGAACAACAGAATCTGCGGTTTGTTGTATGAATAAACATATGCGGCACTCAGGATTGAAACACTCCGGTGCATTTCTGCTAGCGAAATCGGACATCAAATTCACACTACCAGGTAAATGGCGAACTGATACCTGGTATCTACTGACGACTGACAGAAATGTCGACACACGCGGGCTTGCAGAAAATTCACCTCTACACAACTTCTCAAAAGCCTGTACGCATGGCTTGCTATCGGTGAGTAAACATGTTGGATCACAAGACTGAATGATGAATGCACTGAAATACTTTATGGCTGCCGCGATACTTAATGCTTCAATTTCACAAGGCAGCCATCGAATTTGTTGACTTCGCACTTTAGCACTGAAGAAGCCAGCCAACATCAACTTTTTGTTGCGAAGCACATATAACGTAGCACCAATACCATTTTGCTTCACTGAACCATCGGTCACGATCCATAAAGAGTCATCTGCTCTTGGAAGCACAATTGACTGACAAGTAGACAAATGCTTTTGTGCTACTTTGAATGAACACTGGTCGTCTGACCACTTTATACACTCCTGAGAAGCTCGACCGGCAATCATCGCATCAAGTGGAGCAAGAATACGAGAACACTGAGGAATCACACACGATAGGACTTTATATGCTCCTATGAATGACTTCAAACCTTTCACTGTGGATGGAGGCACACATGTAGTAAGCGTAGTGACACGATGTGGGCTAGCACTGAGTGAACCATTTGACCATATCCAACCGAGAATCGATGCACGTTGAGGCACAATTACTGTCTTAGCGGCAGACAGTCGCAGATCTGACTTGCTGAATGCTTGAAGAACACGGCTCCAATTCAAAAGTAGTTCCTCCAGAGAATTTCCACCACAATAGAGATCATCACCACGCCTTCCATGAGTAGGTCACCGAGTACACGTGAAAGAAGCTCTTCAAGCGCTGTTTCGGATCCTGGCATCCCCATGGCTGACCGCATATACACTCGCACTCCGCGATATGGTGTTACTACTCCACAGTACCGGTACTTTGTAGACTCTCGAGATAGCGGAATTTGATAAAACGAGCTTGTAAGGTCTGATACAGCAATATATTTCCATTGGCCGATAATGCGTAGTGTTGAATCAACATCAGGCATCATGGATGGCGGAGGTTTGCTGTAGCGGCCGACATCAGCGAATGCTGTCACCAGTCTGTAATTACCATTCAGGTTTTTCACCAGGAAAGATGGATTAAGGTATTCAGCTACGACACCTGCATCTTCTGGACGTTGAAAAACACCACGCTCTTCAAGCTCATCAAACTTTTGTTGAAGTTCAACGAGTTTGTCTCGCGAGTATTGCGGCACATGACCTTTTCTTTGAGGAGGCTGAACAGGGCCCATGTTGACGACTGCTTGAAATGGACCACAGGAACCGTTATAACCAGGATAGGCAGGGTCAAATACATGATCATAATCAGAAAGTACATCCAGGAACTTCTGTTTGATCTGGGGCGAAAGAATGTTGTCAGGATCCAATTGTACGGCATCAGAATGGTTTTTGTTGGTAGAAATGACACTATTACCGGTAGATGTAGGTACTGAAGTGCCGATAGGTGAAGGTGTCATTATATTTAAGACCTGGCATATGTGTGAGCTTTTGTGGATAGTCTTTGCTTCAGGTGTGTTGTTTACAATTTTGATAGTTCCACCTACACTGCATATCACATCTGGTGGAGGCCAGATTTCATCAGGTTCTGGGCACTTCTGCAGATCGGGGCGAGGTTCAACAGCGACTGTGGAATCGGCATCTATGTCATCAGGCAATTGTAATTCAACAAACTCTCCTGGCCAAACTGTTGTTGTTGTTGGGGGACCACGCACCACGTAGGCTTCGGCACGTTGAACACGATGTGGACCCGACATACGAGGAGGTGATCCATAGACAAATATAGTCCCATCTCCAATAATAACTTCATTTCTGGCTGGTCTAACCATTATGTCATTAACGTTCATAAACGGAACACCGGCAAGAATGTCCACATCCAATTGGTCTACAACCAATGCTTCAAGACTGAAGGTATGGTTATCTCGAGTCAACTGTAGACGAGTTTCTCCAGTAACAGTTAGTGGGCTGCTACCGTCTGCCTGAATTGCTGATTGGCAAGATTTCGTCACTTTGAGACCTAACTGGTGAGCAACTGAAGATTTCAGCATATTAGTTTCAGCCCCTGAGTCAATGATGATGGAAACTGGGTGATGCTTGTAGTAGGCAGCCAGGAAAGGTGATTTTCGCACTTGCACTCGTCTGGTTGGAATAGTAGGAGTATTCTTGACAGTTTCACAACTGTTGTCCAATCCAGTGTTCTGTATTTGCTGACAAATTTCTTCATCATTAAAGTTATCATCAGTGATCAGGACGGACCGAGCTCTGGTCATGAACTTTTTGTCGCGTGCAGGTAGGTGAGGACACATACTCAGGAAGTGACTGAAATCAGGTCGACCAGCCTGTTGACAAAGCGGGCAGCATTTTTGTCTGTTACCCGATGCTGCTTGTGGGAAGACTTTTGGATAAGCTTTCCGGTCATAGTTAGTGGTAAATGCACGCATAACTTTTGTTTCTTCTGCAGAAATGACTTCATCCATGAGAGAATCCAACGCCATCGAAATTTCGGGTTTTATTGTAGCAAGCGAGCGAGAGCGTAATTCTGTACCATAACGTTGTTTTATCAACTTAGGTAAGTCCTTGTGTAACAGTTGCAGCCATATCAGAACAATGAGGTTGTCAAGTGTCGGCGAGAGCTCTTCATCTTCATCGGGTTGAGCACCATGGTGTGATATGCCACCATACCGTTTCATTAGACTGTCGTCGATGAAAGCCGATAATCGTTGGAACAAGTCTTCTGGGCGTTCATCGGGGAGACGCTTGATGTTTGCGAAGTCGATGAAGTGACTGCCTGTTGACTGAAAGCCAAAATGTTGACGGATTGCCTGCCAGACGCTTTCAAGCGATGTAGAGTTTTTCAAAATGGTGTTGCGTGAAATAATTGGGCAGAAGTTGGCGATTTGACCCAGCAGCAATTCCAATAATGTGACCTTTTGTGCAGCTGTTCGACGAATGGCTGCTGCTATGGCATCACCATCATTAGTAAACCCACGAGAAGGATCGGCACGTGTCTTCTTACCCCATTTCACACCATCAACCAAATAGGTTGCAAAATTTGCATCTAATGACAACGTATAGTGGATGTTAGCTTTCCAACTTTCGAAGGAAGTCACGCTTTCGTCTTTTGTTAGGCACCATTGTTTCGGCGCACGACATGCCATTGTCCTTGATCGATTTTGCACGACACCGTTTAGTCGGGAACCACTTCGAACGTGAAAACGATTAACTCTTCAAGATTAAATAAAACCACGTGTAGCCGGCGTAAATTCCGCGTGTGAGTCCGTTGAAGCTGCCACCACGCCACGATAAAGGATATTGTTGGTAATATATAATTAGAGAAGCTGGTTCAATCGAAACGTTTTATATAAGACAATGACAAGATAATAAACCAAAGCACATGCGAACGCGGTAGGTGTTCGATTGAGAATCCGAGTAAACACAGTAGGTGTTCGATTGGGAATCCAAGGAAATACAGTAGGTGTTCGATCGGGAATCTCTATACCGGACGTACCGTTGTTCTAAAATATAAGTATGGTTGTAAATAACCAGGGCTTACCTGACGCCAAGCATACTTTTTTGTCTATTGGAACAAGACGGCTGTCAATCAAGACTAGGTTGTAAAATAAGTATGGTTTTTGCGTCTGCGCATGTTCACTCCTCCCACAAACCGTAGGTCGCGCCTCGCTGGGAAACAGTGTCACCAAAGAGTGGGTGTTAAGCACCGACCATCAAACAAGTGAAAATATTAATTTCCACAACAAAATTCAATGTATCAACACAAGAATTTATGGCATTCTTGTCCACAATTATTTTATATTCTACATTAGACTCTCTCTGCGTCCGCATTGATTTATAAATATATTTATACGGATATATACATACAATGTCATGTGCGTCTATATGTAGTAAACTTGGGAATGGGTTTTATCTACTACAATGAATATTATGGAACAACATTATTACTCACATATATTTAATATCAGGAACATGTCAACCTCATTTATAACGAATCATCATAAGTGTTTATAGATTTTCAGTTCAACTGTTCTTTGTCGTGGTTCGAGTGTTTCTGTCATCATCCGTGATTCTCAGCGATGTTTCCCAGAATTGGCCGAATCATACACGTTGATTGGCTGTCACACAGTTGTTTACTGGGGTCAAATGTGACGCACTTTGACCGCCTTCAGACCAGGTCAAACGGTGTTTATTTTATCGTCCACGACGGAATATTACAATACCGAAATTCACTACACACCACCCAGTTTTATTTTGAAAAGAATGAAAACACCTTGCTTGCCAAAATAGGTGGAGTGTACTATGACTATATGAGCCAAAACCCTGACGTCGCAAAAATAGGGTTACCGGGTTTTCTGATCATAGTTTGAACCAGTGATTAGTTCTTCAGTACTATAACCAGGTTACCGCTCTCTGACTATTGCTTTTTGAATTTATAATTTATTCAATATTTAAGAGAGATACTGGCTTGGGTATTTCAAGCCTTCAATTTTATACAGTTTGGTTTGGTGTTTCAAACCTTATGACACTGTATAAATTGGTTTGGTGTTTCAAACCTTTTGATACTCTATATAAATTGGTTTGGTGTTTCAAACCTTATGATACTCTATATACATTGGTTTGGTGTTTCAAACCTTTTGAGTCTTAATACTGTATGTAGCTTGAATTGGTTTGGTCTTTCAAACCTTTTAACGCAGTATAAATTGATTTGGTGTTTCAAACCTTTTGAGTCTTAATACTGTATGTAGCTTGAATTGGTTTGGTCTTTCAAACCTTTTAACGCAGTATAAATTGATTTGGTGTTTCAAACCTTAAATATACTGGATCTTAGATAAACTACCGGCATGTATTCAACTGGCACCTGGTTTGGAATTTTCAAAACTTTCGAGATCATGCACAATCTGGTTTGGTATTTCAAACCTTAAATGTACCGGTATACAACTGGCAAAGTTGACTTGGTTTTTCATGTCATATATGGAAATAGTTTATATGGGCTTATACCGCTCTCTCGGGTTAAATTTACATATCCAGGTACAAAATACATGTTCATGTGTTTGGATTACCCCTACAAATTGGCACTATGTATATTCCTCACATATTTTGAAAGTGTCGTCTCGACAGACATTTACTTTCATTTTAATCGTCCCCATATGTGAGTATGTTGGAATAATATAGATCTAATAATAGAATTCACAATTTTTTATTGGCGATTTAGTGATTGAACTTTTTGTACATGCACCCTTTAATGCTGGTTCAGTTGTCTGAACCTATTTCATTAGAAGGATCATTGTGCAAATTATTGTGCAATCACCATGATTTTGTTGATCCAGACTTGGTGATTCAAGTCTTTCAAATCAACTAATGTACCACTGCTGGATTGGTGACCAAGCCTTCTACGTCAGTGGCAATTGAGACATTCTTTAATAGACTCATTTAATTGTTTTTCTTCTATTAGGGAACATCCATTCATACTGAAATAGATAACACATATATCTGTTATCACTGTTAGGGTGAGATGAGTTAACTTGAATATGGTAAATTGGTAGCCATACTAAATTATTTCATCGCTTTGGTTTTAATATAACATGGGACACAATGACATGGGCTTCATCACTTGTTTAATGTGAATGGATCTGAATTTTATTCACTTTTGGTTTAATCTGAAATGAGGATTCCAGTCATTGTCGACTGACTTGGTCAGTCTTTAATTGACTCTATTTTTTCCTCCAATTTAAAGCGAACATCCATTCATCACATTTGGATGTATCATCATGCTGATCAGCAAATTGACTGATCTTTTTATTTAAACTGTCATACAGTGGCAATTTGTCAGATCTCTTGTTTGTTAAACTATTAACAAAACTTTGAGCTTCTGATTTATACATTGGTAGATATTTGTCAATTTGGGGGACGTTACTCGTACCGGTACCATGACCGAATGTTTCAGTAAAGTTTGGGATTTCCAATGACAGGCATCTACCTTCTGAATTTATAGTTTCAACATCTGACAGGTAGCCATGACTCATTTCATTTGTGTGGGCTTTATTTTGGATCAATCCACTTATTGTATTATTGTGGAATATTTCACATATTTGCTCCAGATAATATCTGTTATTGTCTGGTTTGGTTATGTCTGGTTCTTTCAGACTTATTTTATCACATGTCATTGCGGTAATGCTGGTTGCTTCATTTTCATGAGCACCATTTTTACCACTTTTAGTTGGATATATGATTTCGATTTCCTCAATATTTTCATTGAGGATTGTTTCTGACACATCAGTTAAAATATCAAAAGATTCCCATATTTCTGAACATTCTGAATATGAGCAGAGTTTGTCAGATATTGCATTGTCACTGTTATCTGACTTTTGATGGGAAACACATGACTCATTGAAGCTTTCTGAATTTACATGCTGTGGAGAATTTCTGGTTGGATTCTCTCCGCTTATTGAGTATAAATCAGTTAAGCTACCTTTATTTGTATGTTGTGGAGAATACTTGATCAGTGGCTCTCCGCTTTTTGTGTCAATAATTGGGATTTCACCAAGGGTACCTTTAGAGTTATTATTTACTACCCAATCAATTGGAAATTGTCGGTGTTTATTTCCTAGAATTTTGGGTTTTGTTTCATCATCCAATTCTGTCCGAGTATTTTCAGACTTTTGCATCATGTGTTCCATTTCATACATAATAGCTGTTGATGTCATGATTGGATTTTTCATGGAACATGTCTTAAATATTTTGAGAGCATATTCAGACAAACATTGTTGAAGAGTGGCAATTCTTTCAATTTCACTTAGGTTTTCCTGATTGGCAAACTGACCGAATCTTATTTGATATGTTAGCCAATCTTCTTTGTCATTATAATATAATGTTTGTGGTATAGGATCACATGGTTGTTTACATTTTATACTGCTTGATTTGTAAACATATGGATTACCTACATGGATCACAGGTTTCTGTGATTTTGGGATTTTGAAGTCAATAGGTGCCCTTACCGAAATCACAAGCCCTCGGTAAGCATTCAGGAAGGATTCGAATGCTTACAAATGAAGACTTAAATGAATCCTTATCTCAATCAATGCAATGGGCCAGTTACAGGCAAAATAAGCACTCGAAACAGAATTTAGCCCTCAATAGGGCCGACTTATTTAAATGAGCTAAGTACTCCCATAAGCGCTCGAAGGCTTATTAAGCCTTCGAGGGTTTAGCTCATTTAAATAAGTCGGCCCTATAGAAGGCTTGTTGGTTCCCGTAAGCACTCGAAGGCTAAATAAGACTTCATAATTTGCATATAAGGCTTCGAAGGCTTATATTTAAGGCTTCGAAGCCTTATATGCAAATGATGAAGGCTTAAATGAAGCCTTACGAACCATGTCTCGAATCCTTAAATTGGTCCCCGAATGCTAAAGATTATGGTGAAATGATGGCCTGTTTTCATAGAGTTACCTATACTGCATGGAAATGAGGGATAACTCTATGCAGGATGCATGGGAATATGGGTGGTGTCATCAAAATTGGATATCCATTCTGGAGATGCTAGAAATAACAAAACAATTATGAAGTGATAACAATTTTATATTTGTGAAATGAACAATTTTGAGTATATATGTATATCAAGAATTTATGTTAGCTGTCACTATCATGTCCATGTTTAATGCAATTTGATTTCTGTTCTCTCAGGCTCCGTGTAGGTCGCCCCTTAGTCTCAGTCTTCTTTTCTGGGAGTCGTTTTCAAATTCTGAAATGAGAAATAGTAAACAAATTTTAAATTATGTTTACATCAGAAATAACTGAAATGATATTATTTGTTTCAGAAAATGAGTTATGTGAATGATACAGTTGTTTGTAAATATATCAAAATTGTATTGGACTGAATATTAATATGTTTAGCTAGCATTGAACTATTAAAATGCCCAAAAAATGATATTGGTGATGTTTTTTGTGGATTTAACATCTGATAAACCAACCTTTGAGTGATACTCAGTTTATGATATCAAAATGCAGGCATATCCAAAATTGAGATTAGATAGCTGATTAGATATTCTAAATGTGTGCATTAACTGGAAGGAAATGGTTCAAATAATAAGAAAATAAGATATCCAATTTATAATATAATGCTAGTTTTACAATGCTAATAACTTACTTTTTGCATTAATGCCCTTTGCTGTCATTTTCTTGTTAAATAGGAAATCATTGGACCATGCCGCGATATGGTCTCATATAGGTTCCTATATCAATATTGCTCCTATAGGATATACATCCAACATGGCGGCGCGTCCCGTATCCAATCACGTGATTAAGAACGCTCTATATTATTACTAGTTTTGGAACCCATTGGCTCCCCTGCATTTAAATTACCATAGGTTCAAACAAGACGTGTATAATGTACTTGTTCAATATGCCAACATTATCTTCCTCTGAAATTGATGTTACCATGCATATATACTAATAATTAATTAATTATGAATAATAAATAGATTATGTACACTGAAAATTCATAAAACACCAGAAGTCCACACAACCTTTTTAGTATTTACCCAAATATCAATTCATGCAGTTAATTGTCAACAGATGGAGATTGTCAGTTTAAAAATCAATGCACAAAATTGAGCAGTTATTTTAAAGAAAAATTATGATACCATGCATCTATTTAATGCTGAATTTTTAAAATAACAGTTAAATAGATGGTATAATTATTTTCTTTGCTGACCCCAACATTATTTTTGTAACTCCATGCAAATTGTAATGCTGACAATTAATTGACCTGTATCTGTCAGGCAACCTCAGCAAAATTTCATATTTTTTGGAGACCTGTCAATTTAAAATGTTATTAACTATAAATTAAATTGCCAGTGATTTATAATACTTAAATTACGAATAAAGTATAAATATAAACATCATCCTATATGTTATAATTTGATAAAATAAATGCAAAGTATTTTCTCACCTGAATTTAAACTATAAGTAAATAATCCTGCATGTGACATAAAGAAAACCAATATAAACCATATGACTTCCCATTGTGAGCCATCCAAAGTTTGTGAAATTTGAGAAAATTCCATCTGGTCTCAATTTGCATTGAGGGAAAGTCAGGGTGATTACATAACAGGTACTCATAGACACAGAGTGAAGCAGTTGTCCCAATTAAATAGTAGGATTGATTACAATGTTAAAGTGATTTATTACTGGCAATGAGATGAATCAGACTTATACAGGGATGTGGCTAGAGGGTCTCCATTGGTACCTTGGATGATATAGACTAGCTGTTCTGAATTATCAGTGGGCCAACACATCTTGAGAAAAATATAGAGATCTTGAGAAAATTGCAAAATCTCCTATAAAATTATTTATTGCTTTAATTAGGTTGTCTCAAAATGTTCTTATCCATGGCAATTTTCCTATAGGAAATACGGTCCTATAATTTTCCTAATGTGAATCGTCATTTCCAATATGAATTTCCTATAGGTTCCTATATGACATTTCCATATGGGGTCCTACAACTTGAAAAATTATTAATTGTATTAATTATTTAATTAATTTTAATTTATTAAAATTCGGATTAAACCACAATATTTACACCATGTGAAACTTGACAAATTCTGAATATTTTCAAATGTATATTGCCAAACAAATTGTTAAAACTACAAATTTGCCATATAATTATTAATTTTTCCATATATTTCTCCATGTTGGACTTGGTTAATTTGCAGCTTCAGATTCAGAACAGTTTTGTATTGAAATATTCTAAGTCGAGCATCGAGGGCTAAGAGGCCAACAATATATTGAAGCCTTAATTTGAATGCTGATTTTAGAGTCATATGTCTGGCTGAAGTCTAAATTTTATTAGTTAACAGAAAATGTTAGCCTTCGCCACAAGCCCTCATTTTCCAGAGTGCTTATGTGGGAGACCTAAGGATTCGATTCCTTATCGAGTGCTTATACCTGCACTGCATCTTAATCACTCGAGTCCTAAGCGATGCATTCGAGTCCTAAGCGAGTGCTTACTGTGATCGATATAAGCACTCGAGTCCTAAGCGAGTGCTTACTGTGATCGATATAAGCACTCGAGTCCTAAGCGAATGCTTATTGTGATTGACATAAGCACTCGAATCCTTGGCGAATCCTTGTTGAAGGCTTATTAAGCCTTCATGCTCGGTAAGGGTGCTTTTTGAATGGAATGATTGTTAGCACTATATGTCATAGATATGTCATGCACCTTCATTTCAGATGATGTCTGCTGATTTGGAATAAATTTTTGATAATTATTTATGTTTTCAGCAGGTGTATCGGATGGAGATGAGGTTTGTATATCTGATACAGGCTGGATGATATTTTGAACTTTATTATCCAAAGTTTCATACACAGCTGAATAATTAGGTTGAGACCAGGTAGGCGAAATCACCATTTGTGGCTCTTTTGGTAAAGCATTTGTTTGTGGGATGTTATTTTCAGTGTTAAGTTCCTGGTGACTGCTCTGAAGAACAGAAGTGTCACAGAATGCTAACACATTTTGATTATGAATTTCAGTAGATGACTTTGGCATCAACGAATTGTAATATGTGACATTAAGAATCTTATTACTTGACGCACTACATTGTGAGTATGTTTGTAATTTTGATTCCAATTGCCGAGTATAGAGATGTTTATATATAGTTTGGTTGTTCAAACTTTTTGATTCCAATTGTTGAGCATAGAGATGTTTATATATACATGTACATGTAGTTTGGTTGTTCAAACTTTTTGATTCCAATTGCTGAGCATAGAGATTAGTTTGGTTATTCAAACTTTTTGATTCCAATTGCTGAGCATAGGGATGTTTAGTTTGGTTATTCAAACTCTTTGATTCCAATTGCTGAGCATAGAGATTAGTTTGGTTATTCAAACTTTTTGATTCCAAATACTGATGTATTGGGTACTGTTTGGGTAAATTAATATTTGATAGACCATAAATAACATAACAGTTGCTGTTGCAACTCACTGGTAATATGGACATTATAGACTATGTATTTTTTGCATGTGTTTGGACATGTGGTAAGGTGAATCTGCATTCATATTTTATTTACAGTCCTTATAGTTCATGCAGAACATTAGTCTGATTTAATTTGTCTTTTAATATCTTCCACACCTACTCCCTCTGTAATATGGCAAAAATTGTGGGATAGCTGTACTCAAAAATGTTACAGAACATAGGAAAATGTTAATATTGGCATATAAATACATGTAACAAATGCCATGAAGTAGTATTTTACTTCTCATGAGCTTGATGTTACTTTTAAATGGGTGTTGTTGACATTTATTAGAACATTAACATAAATGCAAAATTTAAATTAAAATGTTGGTATGCAATAAGGACAAACATGGCAAAATTGGATGTCAAAATCTGGATTGGCATACAAAAAATGGATAATATGCATTGTCCATGAAAAATATATGGCAAAAATGGCAATATCAGAACAAAAATTATCAATAATTTCAATTATCTCAAAAAATAGCAAAAATGGACATTTTATCAGGCAAAAATAATTTATGCAAGGTAAACAGAATCAATTACATCAAAATTGGACAAATATAGGATAATTAAACAATTGACAGGAAAATATGACAAAATATATCAAAATATTTGGCAAAAATTGACAATGCAAAAAATTATCAAAAATGGACAATAATCTCAAAAAATTGGCAATTAATTATATAGCAAGTTATGCAGGTGAATCAATAATAGCAAAATTATTATAATGGGCAATATCAATGCAAAATCGGACAAAAATATGGATATTATCAAAAATATGCAAATAATCTATCAAAAATGGAATTTAATGCAAAATATGGCAATAATTTGACATGGAATATAAATTAATTGGCAATATCAGTAATCAATACATTTAATAGCAAAAATGGCATAAAAATGGACAAAAAGTTATTTTGGACCAAAATGATCACAAAAATTACATCTACATGGTTGTCACTACTTTTAATCAACACGGCAGCCCACAATTCAGTTTGACACTGTTTTTAGCGTCTTACGAAGTTGAATCGCGCGCCACGTGAGTTGACCAAAATGGCTACCCCGCCGTCCGTTTTGAAGCGAATACGCCATTTGTAGTAAAGTTGGGCATGGGTTTTATCTACTACAATGAATATTATGGAACAACATTATTACTCACATATATTTAATATCAGGAACATGTCAACCTCATTTATAACGAATCATCATAAGTGTTTATAGATTTTCAGTTCAACTGTTCTTTGTCGTGGTTCGAGTGTTTCTGTCATCATCCGTGATTCTCAGCGATGTTTCCCAGAATTGGCCGAATCATACACGTTGATTGGCTGTCACACAGTTGTTTACTGGGGTCAAATGTGACGCACTTTGACCGCCTTCAGACCAGGTCAAACGGTGTTTATTTTATCGTCCACGACGGAATATTACAATACCGAAATTCACTACATATACTATTGACCCGACAAATTTGTTTGGCTGTTCGTAAAATACATATTTTTTTTTCTTCTGACAAATAAGTATGGTTTGCATATGTCAAATGTGCGTGAATTAATTGCTGGAGAGAGGTTAGCAGTTTAGTGATTTTTTTATCAATGGTAGTACAAAAATACCACTAAGGATATACGTTAACCGACATCTTTTCGGTTGCAAAACATGTATTGATTTTTCTGACAAATAAGTATGGTTGTCAAATGGATATGATTGGAGGGCGGATTAGCAGTGATGCGTGATGTTGGTAAAGATAACCATGTAGGCCTATACAACAAAACATTGACCCGACATATCCTTTTCGTTCGCAAAATAAGTAGTCCTATTGATTGACAAATAAGTATTGGTTGACAAATAAGTATGCTTGTAAAAATAGCTATGTATATATGTGGCTGGCGAGCGAATTAGCAGGGATGATGTCGGTCGAGAATACCACACAAAAAGGACATTTTGGAATAAAACCGCATACTATTTTACAAATGTCACAAGGCTTGTAACATTGACCCAACATTCTTTCGTTCACAAAATAAGTATTGATTGACAAATAAGTATATGGTTGTCAAATAGCTAGGTACCTTTATATGGTTCGAGAGCGGATTAGCAGGGATGATGTTGGTCGAAATTACCACACAAAAAGAATATTTGGGAATAGAAGTGGATACTTATTTTACAAATGTATTAATGCTTGTAACAATATTTATGGGAAGCCAAAGCGCAAATAAGGACATTATTTTTTTTTTAAAGCATTACCTGACACACCTGTTGATATTGCATCCACAACACATTAGAGTCCACCACACAGGGGAAGACTATTTTATTTTTGAGGGAAGATCTATATTGATGGGGCATGAAATATCAATGAGTTAAAGCACAAATATTTTAGCTTAATTACAAATATCTGCGCTTAAACACAACTATTTTTGCATATCTCAAATAATTGCGCTTAAGCTAAAATATTGAGCCGACATTTTTTTGTATTGATTTTTCTAATAAGTATGGTTGTCAAATGGGTAGACGTACTGGAGAGTGGAATAGCAGATAAGATGCTGGTCAAGATTATCACACAAAAATAACATTTGGGAATCGCGCGTTATGTATACTTTTTAGGTTTGGTGTGTATGTATCTATATGTTTAATTATATGTTTCTTCCCTTCCAGACGAAGTTTATACAACGCTGGGGACATCAGATATATACATGTGATCAGAGACGCTAAAACACAAGATCCAACAAATTGAATTATATATGGAAAATGAACAATATTATGCTTCAAATTTCAGGAATTAATTATGTTTTATTCGTCTTTATTGTGTGTTATTCGAAGTTCAAAATAGATCATTCCATACACAAATTGCATCTGATTTCTGTATTAATAATCCAATTTAGTTATTAATTAATGCCCCACGAACAACACATGGAACGGCTTACAAATCTGAATGTCGTGACTTTGTCGTTGGTTTGTTTTTTAATTTGTAAGTAAAATAAGTATTGGTTTTTCTGACAATAAGTATGGTTGTGAAATAGCTCCGTATGGTTGGATAGCGGATTATCGGGGATGATGGGAGTCATCTTTTAAGATTATCATACTAAAAGAACATCTGCAGCAGAAATGCATACCGATTTTACAATTGTTTTAAGGCTTCTAACATTATAAACATGACATTTTTTCGATTGTAAAATAAGTATTGATTTTTTTTTGGACAAATAAGTATGGTTGTCAAATAGCTATATAGGTATGGTTGGAAAGCGGATTAGCAGGGATGATGTTGGCCGAGACTCTTACCCCAAAAGAACATTTAGAAATAGAACTGCATTCGTATTTCACAATTATTTTAAGGCTTCTAACATTGGCATGACATTTGTTCGTTTGCAAAATAAGTATCGATTTTGTAACAAATAAGTATGGTTGTCTAATATGTATGTATATATATGTATAACTGGTTGGGCAAGTGTTACATGAATGAATTGATTGATACGAAAATAACATTTGGAAAGATACCATACACAATAAGTCTTGATTTTTTTCTGCCAAATAAGTATATATGGCTGTGTGTGAAATGGATATGACTGCCATGGAGAGCGGTTTGGGATGATGTTGGTCGAGATTATCACACAAAAATAACATTTATGGTGCGTTCACATGTACCTGCAAGAAAATATATGCAAGAAAATATCAGATACAATTGTACCCTTATATTTTCTTGCTGCAAAGATTAAGCCCGTGAGAACGCGGCGGTTTTGATGGCATTGATTCAGCTCAATCAGAACACTATATTAGTCGTGCTGGTTAAGTGAATTGGGTCTGGTAAACAACCTATAGTCCATATTGGCAATTCATAATATGGCATTTCCAACTGTTGACGTGTATTACCGTATATGGCCCAAAATTCCTTATAGCGCAAAAAATGGCAAATACGTGTCCGAGGGGTGTATCTCATGCATGTCCCGACCGCCATCTCAATGGCAACATATCATGAAACAGGGGTCTTATGGCAGATATATATCACATAGAAAAATCCGGTTGGCTTCCTTATATTTCACAAATGGGAGGTTTGAGTGACAAAATTGGCTGTTTTGGGGATGTCCGTTATTGGGTATCCGATTTCATGAGCTCAGAAACTTGAGTAATCCGTTACTATATTATACAAGTGCTATGTAATTATCTCACTTGTATGACCGATTCTCGCATTAAAAACCGAGTATTCTATGACGTTACTATATTTGGAAGCAGTCCACCATGGTATGTTGTCCGTGAAAACGGTGTTTTCTCCGTTACCATCAATTTAAATCGTCATAACTGACAGACACAACTTGCTGTACGTGCCTAATTTTATACAAAGAAACGCAGTATCACGTGTAACCTGGGGAACATATAGCTCTAAATACAAATGAATCATATGTAGAAATAACAAGAGATGAGTTGCCACTCCCAAAACAGTTTATTTAAGGATGTTTTCTCCGTTACCACCATAAAACATAGAAAATCGACGAGTTAACTACAACTGCTAATCTCATCTGACGGAACGCCTATCAAGCCCAAAATATCACGTGAGCATGTTGAAATTAATATCACAAGACTTTTGTATATGGTTGTAAACAATATGCGGTTTTCTCCGTTACCGTTTTCTCCGTTACCAGCGAACATCAGAAGGTCATTCTTTAGGCACATTTGAACCCTTGGCGATACTATATTGGCAGTCTGGGTTTGTTTGACTCAGTTCAACACAAAAAACTAACCCGGTTAATTACAAATAGGGGAGACCCGGGCAAAGCGGGACACCAAATGTTTTCAAGGAATTTTAGATATCTGGAAAGCCGTTGATTGGTATATAATTCATTGGCGCATATAATCGGGTGATCATTGATATCAAACACCATTTAGGTATGTCCCTTTTGGAACCTCTTGTGTTGTCCCTCTTTGACCGTGCCTTTGGGCAAATCAGGACACCGCACTGGGCAAAGTGGGACACTGTGCCAGGCTATCCGGGCAAAATGGGATAGCAAAATCAAAGAGACAGTGCGGGTTGCCATTGCTCACACTGCTACAGACAGACGGGCTCTGAGTTGCAGATGAGTTTCTGTTGGGTTATGTATGATGGATTTCTTGTCTGGCGACCAGAGTTATCTATCTTAACGATATATTCACCCCGTTACAGTACCGATTAAAAGGTTACTTCCATTCCTTATTACTGATTCGAAATTTTTATAATTATGTCAAACAAAGGGTTTTGTGTGGTGCCCCCCCCCCCCACAGATATTCTATCCACGCACCCATCCAGATCCAAAGTGGCCGCCGTCCAGAAGGGTACAAATATGGCACCATGCCTTTTCTCAGCCGATCTAGGTCAAACAAAAGGTGTGTGTAGGGAGCCAATCTAAATACCGCCCCCCTCTTCACCACACCACGATCTAAAATGGACACCAGAGACGTTCAAATAGGGCACCCATGGCATTTCTCGACCCCTTGGTCGATATAGGTAAAACAAAGGATGCCCCAAGATAATCTAAATATTCACCCCTTTCACACCACCCCGGATCATAAGGGTTCAAATAGGACATCCATGCCATTTCGCGTCCCGTTGACTGATTTAGGTTAAACAATGGGTGTTGTAGGGTGCGCCTCCCCAGGCACTCTTTCCAAATACCTCACACACCTCAACCTGATCCAGAATTGTCGCTGTCCAGAGGGGTTCAAAATAGGACACCCATGCTATCTCTCAGCCCCTTGGCCGATTTAGGTCAGACAAAGGGTGTTAATACCATGTTATATATTGTTCCTGGTGTCAAATACATCCACTATACATTTCGGATTCACCCACCAGCCAATATCGAAACAGACATATCTTCTTCCTTGTCAGTAATCATTCTAAGATGGGCGTGAAAGCTACCTGGCAATAATTGGAAGCAGGTCATGGAAAGGGGCCGTGTGATGGAGTTGGAGGGACCTCCAAGAGGTTGGTTGACGTTGCAGTGAAGACCGGTAAATGTGTGATAAAGAACACCGCCGCATTTTGTGATTGGGGCAATCACACCAAGGTTAATGTCGCATTTATTCACCTCAACGAAAGCGCCCTGTAATTGGTTTTCCCGATGTCCTACCCGTTCCTAGAACACTCAAGGTACACGCGGTTATTCCTACCAAACACGCAAACGGCACCGCTACCAGAGAAACGTCATGTTTCTGCGCCAATTGTTTAAAGTTTCTAGCTTCAAATGGTGAATCCGAACTGAAATGCAATTTGAAGTTTACAACGATGCCTGCACCACATGTTCGCGAGTCTATAATGGTCCACGGTCATAAAAGGCAAGCGAGCTTAAAAAAAGACTGCGGAAAATAACTGTCAAGATGCGTACCCTTGTGGGAAGTGAGGATGGGTTTATGGTGATCTACTCTACCCCAGTAAACGCGACGAATGGGTGTTGTGCTCAGATTGTGGCAAGTGGTTTCATGAATGTTGCGGAGAGGATTACGGTGTCTTTGACAACGGTGATAATTTCACGTGTTTGTCATGTTTAGACATATAGACTCAATGTCATGACACTAGTAACGATGACATTTATTATATTGATTTATATAGGCAGGAATTAATTGAAGGCTACTAGCTATTTAAAATTAATTTCGAATTGTCGGTTGTGAAATTCCAACCTAAGACTTGGGAGTCTGAAGCCCAGTCGGGAGGGGACTTGTTGAGCTGGAGGAGGGGGTGATCAGTAGTGTACAGTTGGTAATTTCAAGGTGGATTTTCACCAATATACATACGTGAAGTCTCTCTAGCCACATATCCTGTTTTTAAAGTGATTATGAAAAGTTCTGACTGTTGTGATCTCCAGAGTCCCAGTCTTATCATTCTTTGCAGTATGATGAGCGACCACACAGTCATTGACTGTCTTGTTTTGGAAACTTGTCCAAAACCGGTTTGAGTATAGCAAAATATTCCTCATTCATAAACTTGCATACATGTCGTATATAACTATATATAGGTTTTTTCTCCGTTACCATCATGTCCATGCTAATATTACATCGGGCGTTTGAATTGTCAGGTATTCCTTGTTCGACATATATTAACACATTCTTATATTTATGTAATTAAATAAAATTGAATGCCATGATTATGCAGGTCTTATTTTTAGATGCACATAATTGTGTGCACCAGCATAGATCAATGATATGGGTTTACTGGAAACACATACACATTCAAAGTACATGGGACTGCATGCATGTAGTTTCAAATAATAGTTAATATGTTTCCAGCGAAGTTAGAAATTCAACCGAACACGTTTGTGTCACATATTATTCAAAATTTAGTGTGTATCAACGATTCGCAATATTTAGGAACATAAAGACCCAAAATGTGTTTTATCCGTTACCACGCCCACTGTAATATATGTGTGTCGCATATCACAAACGCCACATCAATATTTTCCACATGTTTTGTTTTCGAAAACGTATATATCCCCACATAAGAAATTGGCCAATTTTGTCTGTTTATAAACCATATAGAGTGATAGAGAGTGTTCGATTCGGAATGAATTTTTAATTGCACGGTAATCCTAAGATATACGGGTAGCCATTGACCCTAAATATATGGCTAGTGACAGCTAGAATCATGAGTATTTTATAAAATTGCATGCATGTGACTATAGCCACCATTGTGTATTGATTCTGACAATATAAAACTGTTGCCACATGTTTAAATGGACTGCACGTAACCATATGCTACCTTTTCGGGTTGGTAACGGAGAAAACATGCATAAAAATGCCTACCGTTTTCATTGCATCTGACAAATAGGAACATGATCCTCCGGTGCTCATTTTAACGTGACACATTCCACACATACTATATTTTCATATTATGATGATGATAACCGGCATATCGAAAATTTATTTTTTCGATTTGATTGCAAACTACATTGCGATTTAAGGAAATTTAGGCCATATATATATATATATATAGAGTCGGTGGGATGAGGCACTCACCCACCTGTAGCCACGTTGCTCTCACACACACAGACCTTGTATATACTGAGAAAGTGTTCACCATGCAGTTGGAAATTTCATTTCTGACACTATTACACCAACAGTGGGTTGAAATTGTTCTGGTTGCCTGACTTTCCAACCAGTAATGTATGTCGAATTTGTTGTTTAGACCAACATTTGCATCTCGATCGTCCTACTTTTGGTCAAAATATTGGTTTGACGTTTCCTCTATGTCCCTCCCTGAGTCCCTCCCTGGTGTCCAGTCAACATTAAAGTTAAAAAAACCACAAGGCATGTGAGGTATACCAGGTCGGAAATTCAAAGGCGATGGGGAGGGGTGCAAACGTGGATTGACAGAAACACTCTCTATATATACGCCTCTATATATTCATACAATACTTCAGCGATTCTGTTGACCCATCTAAAATGGAATTACGAGATCAGTTGTTGAAACAGACGATACTATTGGTGGATCATAACTCGAGTGCGTGAACGGTTACATAACTCGAGTGCGTGAACGGTTACAGCGAATACCTTAGAGCTTATTTTACGGATGCCGATGACCACCAATCAAGGTGAACACATATCGCACACAGGCGACAACATACCCGTCCACTGCCTCCATCGGATATTTTCGTGTATTACTTTTTTTTATTGGTCAAGTAAGTCACGTGGAGCATACCTGATATTTTCTTGCCCGTCATGTGTACGCGCCATTGAATAGATATGCATACTTGTTTCACAATTGTTTAAGGCTTCTAACATAGATATTACATTTTCATTTGCAAAATAAGTATTGATATTTCTGACAAAAAGTATGTTTGGCAATAACATATGGGCAATAAAACTGCATAGTAAGCTTAATTTACAATTTACAATTTACTATTTAATGGCATCATACCTAATTTTATAGAGATCAGATCACTACTATTCAAGTTATGACATCAACAGACATCTGACGAACGGACGGACAGGTGAAAAACGGTATACCCCCCTTTTTTTTCTTCAAAAAGTGGGGTATAATCATATCCCCTGCATCATATATCGGTATGATGATATGAATCGTTCTATGTAATTAATTCCCTGACAGCATTCCGTTTAAAAAATAAGTATTGATTTTTTTCTGACAAATAAGTAGGCCCTATGGTTGTCCCATAGGTATTTTGACACGACTGGAGACTGGAGAGGGATTAGCAGGAATTATTTTTATCTAGATAATCATACAAAAAGGTCAGATATTGCAATAAAATTCCCAATTTATTTTACAAATCGTTTTAAGGCTTAACAGCGACCCGACATTTTTTTTAATTTGTTAGTAAAATAAGTATTGATTTTTCTGACAAATAAGTATGGTTGTCACATATGTATATAGACATGGTTTGAGACTAGAGAAGGGTTAGCAGGAATGATTTTTATCTAGATAATCACACAAAAAGAAAACTATATGGGAATGAAATTGCATACTTAGTTTACAGATCTTTTTAAGGCTTAACAGCGACCCGATATTTTTTTTTATTTGTAAGTAAAATAAGTATTGATTTTTCTGACAAATAAGTATGGTTGTCAAATAGCTCGGTATGGCTGGAAAGCAGATTATCGGGGATGATGGGAGTCATCTTTTAAGATTATCATACTAAAAGAACATCTGGACGCAGAAATGCATACCGATTTTACAATTGTTTTAAAGCTTCTGACAGTAACATGACATTTTTTCGATTGCAAAATAAGTATTGATTTTTTGACAAATAAGTATGGTTGTCAAATAGCTTTATAGGTATGATTGGACAGCGGATTAGCAGGGGTGGTATTGGTCGAGATTCTTATACGAAAAGAACATTTAGAAATAGAACTGCATACGTATTTCACAATTGTTTTAAGGCTTCTAACGTTGACATGACATTTTTTTTTCGTTTGCAAAATAAGTATCGATTTTGTAACAAATAAGTATGGTTGTCTAATGGGTATGTACATATGTTTAATTGGTTGGACAAGTGTTACATGAATGATTTGATCGATACGAAAGGAACATTTGGCAAGATACCATACATCTTTCGATTTTTTTCTGACAAACAATTATTGCTGTGAAATGGGTATGACTGAAATGAAAGCGGATTAGCAGGGACGATGTTGGTCGAGATTATCACATAAAAAGAACATTTAAACATAGAAATGCATACTTTTTTTACAATTGTTTAAGATCTTACATTTTCATTAGCAAATAAGTATTGATATTTATGACAATTAAACACATATCGGCTATAAAACTGCATACAAAGCTTAATATGCATTTTTTTTTTACAATCGTTTAAAGCAAGTTCAAGTTCAAGTTAAGTTCAAGTGTTTATTAGTAATGTAAATATCAACATAACAATGGTAAAAAATAACAAACAAAAAATAGTGATAATACATTACTGGGAGGTGGCATGACCTTCTGGTCGTCTTCCTACCATCTCCCTGGAAAAACTTCCTTTCTGGCTCTGAGCTCCCCTGGTCAGTGGTCATACTTTCAAATTAGACTTATGCTTAATTGACATTGCAACTTTTATCAACAAAATAATAATAATGCTACTGCAATATCATTGGATAATAATTATTGCTGTTTTTTCATTTAATGAAAATTATTGAATGAAACTTAATGATGAATTAATGATGATGATGAGACAGAACAAGTATCTAAATATCTAAATCAGTTTCCTATAATTTGTCAGTGATATGTTATATGATATTACTACCTCATGACATGACGCCTGGATAGCAGTCATGACAATATAAGTTTTTACATTCAACTTTTTCAGGGTAAGACTCAATTAATTCTAGTGTAACCTGGCGTTTAAAGTTAGTACGTGGCATAAGGGATTGTGAATTTATGTCAACTTCTTTCCATTGTTTTGGGAAGATATGTAGCGGTAGGTTTTCAGTAAATGTGGTTCTAGCCCTAGTTTCGTGAATATTTCCAGTTTGTCTAGTAATCTTTGTTGGATTATTATATTTGTTGTAAGTGTCTAAAAGTGAGCTGGGTAAAATATTATTTGACCAATCATGCATGAATAGATAACATTTAATTCTGTATATGTCCTTTATTTTTAGAATCTTACTAAGTTTAAAAAGCGGGTCTGTGTGGCTATTGTATCTTACATTGTGGATAGTTCGGATAGCTCTTTTCTGTAATACGATCAGTTTATTGATGGTTTTAGCATTGCCCCAAATTTCAATACCATACATTATATGACTTTGAATAAGAGAATGATATAACATGTGCATACTTTTTTGTGAAAGGATATTTTTTACACGATTAATGGCATATAGTGCTCGAGATATTCTTGTTGAGATAACAGATACATGGTGTTTAAATGTTAAATGTTCATCAATGTGAATACCAAGGAATTTGAATGTAGTTTCTCGATAATTATTGCCGATTCTTTCTATTTGATTCCCATTTATTATAAGATGGTGATTATTGGAATTATGTTTACCACCTGTTGGTTGAATTATGATATACTTGGTTTTCTTGGTGTTTAGTGATAGCCTATTTGCCTTACACCAGTTATTTAAGCCATTTAATTGAGCATTGGTATGGGAAAAAAGATATTTTATATCATGATGAGATGAATATACTGTTGTGTCATCTGCAAATGACAAAAGAGACAGTTTTGTACTTTTGTACATATCATTGACATATATTAGAAAAAGTATTGGCCCCAGTACAGAACCTTGCGGCACCCCAATCGTGTTGCGCCTCTTTGAGGAGACTGATCCTTCAATATCTACATATTGCATCCTATCCTTTAAATAGCTTCTAAACCAATTTTTAACATTGCCCCTAATTCCGTAGTATTCGAGTTTAGTTAAGAGAATATCATGGTTTATCGTATCGAAAGCTTTTGAAAAATCAATAAAAGTAGCTAATGTACAATCCTTAGTTTTCTTATCATTATTACTAGCAACATCATTTAAAAGTTTAATTATAGGATGTATAGTGGAGCGACCTTTACGAAACCCATATTGGTGAATATAAAATTTATCATCAAAGTATTCCGTTAAACGACTGCAAACCACTTTCTCAAGTACCTTTGAAAAAATTGGAAGTATACTAATTGGACGATAATTTTCAATTAGAGTTTTTTTATTGGATTTGAATAGTGGTATGATTCTGGCTATTTTCATGTCCCTTGGAACAATACCCTTTTCAATTGATAGATTTATTATATGGCATAGAGGTGTAGATATTTCACTTATAGTTTCTTTAAGAAGACTTGTTGTTATTCCCAAATTATCCTTACTAGTTTTATTTTTCATATTTTTCACAATATTGTCCAATTCTTCTATGTTTGTTGGTCTCATAAACATACTATTAGATGTTGGTTCATCAAGATAATGTGTAAAGTCATGATCCACTTTTTTGTCAATATGTTCTGCTTCTCGCAATCCAATAGTTGAGAAGAAATTGTTAAATTCTTCTGCTATTTGATATCTGTTCTGTATTTGTTTACCATCAATGTTAAAACTTTGGGGGTACTGCATCTTTTTATTTGAATGCTGGATAACTTCCCTCAAAATATCCCATGTTTTCTTCATATCACTTTTATACATATGCAGCCTACTATTATAATAATCTTTTTTTATATATCTTTTGACGCGATTAAAGTATCGACAGTAGTTTTTATAGTTTTCTATATTGATGCCTGTTGGAGACCTCAATTGTTTTCTATATAATTTTCCTTTTTCTATTGACGACTGCAATAGGCCTTTGGTCATCCATGGCTGTTGTTTTTGGAATTTTTTGTTAGTTTTTTTTAGCGGAAAGGCAATGTCATAAGCATTTGTGTAAACATCCATGAATGATTGGTATGATTCATCTACGGATGATGATTGCAAAGTTATTTCAAAGTCTGTAGATGATAGCAATCGCTTAAAACAAGATATATTATCTTCATCAAAGATCCTATTCCAATTGGATTCACAGCCACCTTTTGGCATTTTGGAGGAATCAATTTGGCGATAAAATGTTGCAAAGTGGTCACTCACATCTGTTATTATTATTCCAGAATGAAATTCATTAACAGGGTCATTTGAGAGTATCTGGTCAATAAGGGTTGCTGAATGCGATGTTACACGTGTAGGTTTGAAAATAGTAGGCATAAAACCATCTGTGATTATTGCATCAATAAATTCATTTGTTTTAACATGCTGTCCAAATTTCAGGAGGTCTATATTATAATCCCCCATTAAAAAACTTGTTTTGTGTTCAGATTTTATTCTACTCATAATTTCTTTCATTGATTTAATAAATATGTCTATATCTGCTTTTGGTTGAGAATTAGGTCTATAAATAATACCAGTTATATAGGATTTCCTATTTGGTTCAATTATTTCAATAAAAAGAGATTCGAATACATGTGGGATAAAAACTGATAAGTCGTCTCTAACCTTATAGTTTAAGTCAGATCTTATAAACATTCCAACTCCTCCTCTCGAATCGTCCTCTACCGGCCTACATTTCCTTATCAATGGATGATACCCTTCCATAGAAAAATCAATATTATCTGGTGCTCTAAATATTTCAGTGAGCCCTATCAGTCCAAATTTTCCGGTATTATTTTGAAGTTCAAACATAAGTGTATTGAATGAATCCCAATTAGCGTTAAGACTTTGACAATTTAGGTTAAACAAGGATATATTGCTCTTTGTTTTAGTTACTCTATGGTATTCATCTGGTGAATAGTAGTGAGTTGTTGGTAAACCATTAATTGGGTTATCGTCAAACTCTGTTTTTCGACAATTTTTAAATTTATATGTTTCCTTAAAATTAAATTTGTTGTGATTCTCTATCTCATCAAACTTTAATGTCATTAGTTCAGCCATTATCTATGGGAAATGAATGTAATATGAAAAGAAAGGCAGCAACTGTAATTATGGTAAAATAGCATGCAATGTTGTTTATATGAAAATAAGAATGTGATCCAGGTAAACCATGGGAGCCCAAAGCCAGAAAATAAAGATAATTAATAATGAACACAAACAATATTTGGTTTCTCACCAGTGTGCGTATAAATTGCACCATTTATCTTTATCCCTAATCCCTAACCCAGACTTTCGCCAAACACATCATTGAATGTAAAATTTGCTGATGCATTGTCTTTTAAATATTCATGAAGAGACAGATCAATAATCTTATCCATATTCCAAATTGAAGTTCCATTATATACTTTTGAGTTTTATATCTATTACTGATAAAATTGATTTTAATTGATTTTAAGTTGCCTTGGAAATTGGTGTTTCTTGTTTAATGACATAGTTTGAGAAAAAATGTCATAATACAAATAACATACATATATAGTGCTGGCATAAAAACCTGTATCTGGTCCTGAAGGCACCTCGGCTAAACACAATATAAATTTGCAAATGCATTGCCATTTAAATATTCTTAAAAGATATTCATAAAGAGAGTTATGTTACTTCATCCATTTGAAATTCACTGTTACTAGTTTCATTTACTAGAACTGATTTAAAATTACCTTGGAATTGGTGTTTCTTATTATAGAGACAAAGTCTTGATGAACAAAGCCAATTATACGATAAATATGTATCTGCAGCTATATTGATATTGACTCGACATCCTTTTGTTCGCAAACGAGTCCGAAAGGAACATTTGGAAAGAATCCTGCATCCTTATTTTCTGCCTTGTTTATTAGGCCACGTTCACAAGTCAGACATAGGCTAATTATATCCCCTACATCATATATCGGTTCTAAGTAGTTAATTGCCTGACATCATTTCGTTTACATAATAAGTATTGATTTTTTTTCCTGTCAAATATTGATGTACGGTTATCAGATATATGTATATGGTCGGAGAGGCATTATCAGGGATGTTGGTCGAGATTACCTCACCAAAACAAGATTTGGGAATATAATTGCAATCGTTTTAGAAGTAAACAGCAACCCCAAATTTTTTTATTTGTGAAATATGTATTTTTTTCCTGACAAATATATATGGTTGTTATATATATAGTTGTCGTTTGTAGCACACAGTTCGAGAAGTCTGATTGTTATTCTCAGTTCAACTCGATAAAAGAGACGAAATGATTGACAGTCGGTCGGTACAGACCTCACAGTGAAGGTCACAGCGCGCGCTTGCGCAATACTCGCGCAATAGATATTTTGAGTCCTATGCGCATGTGTAAGCCAAAAAACCATACTTATTTTACAACCATACTAATATTTCAGAACACCGTAACTACGCCGAACAAGTAATGCGAACCAATGTTATGGCGCACCCTCTGTATTAAGTGGTATTCCGTATTCCATGGGGGTGGGGGCCTCATTCTAGTTCGCAATTTGGGAACTACGCATTCATCAATATTTAACACATTTACAATGATTTTTCACAAGCAAATTCTTGATGAATATATAACAATTAAACAGTGATTTATTTACAAACATCAATGGAAAACTAATTACTTCCGAATGGACACTCGGAACTATCGGATCGTTCAATGAAAATGTTCCGTTGCGCTGTGGAAGGCGAAAATAAAATTATTGGCGCAATCAATAATCGCATTGAAATCACACCAAATTGTATTGTAATTGACCCACTCTACCCGCTGTCAGTTCATAATTTAGCTAATCCACATTACTTCATGATTGGGAAATCGTCAGATAAAAATAATGTAATTGTTCTTGCATAGAATTGAATATTTCTCAAACCAGTTGGTGGTGGAGGGGGGGATTTTTTTCAGGGCACATATGCCGGGGTGGGTGTGTGGTCGATGGGACCAATAATTTTTTTCCGCAACTCAAATTTTTTTTCCTGCATGGTTTTTTTTTACTGTTTTTGCAATGAGTTTGGCTTACAGGTACTCAATCCGATCAGACGCTCCTAAATTACTATTTCTTTGGCTTCGGGATTATTAAGTGGTTTAAACAGAAAACTCGAGTGGTAATAATTTACCACTCCATTTTTTCTGTTTAAACTCTAGTTTCTGGCCCAGAAACAATTTAAATAACTAACTTGAAAAATATATATCTGATCATGCTGAGCTTTGACAGGCAGGTTCCTTGACTCGATTCAAATATATTTTAACCCCGAAGCCAAATAAATAGTAATTTAGGAGCGTCTGATCGGACTGAGTACCTTTAAAACACCTTAGAATAAGAGAAATAATGTAAATCTAACTGCTAAACTGGCTGCAGGCAGTTATCGTGTTGTATTTTGTTGCAAATTTTGAAATCTAAGATGGCCGCTGGCAGCCATGTTTTTTTAACCGCATGACCATAAAGCACTGAAAATTGAAAAATACACTTAAGCGCACTGCCATTACGCTTAAGCATAACATATTTTCATAGCCTTATTACCTTACATATAATGATATCATTTAAGCTAGATATTTGTCAAAAGTTACTTGCGTCAGGAATTGGCTGCATCCATTTCAGCTTCAGGGGAGTTTTCACATATGGAATATGAACCAATCAGATATGTGTAAAATATTGAGGAGGGTAACAAAGTGTTTGGATACTAATTGATTGTTTGGAGACTGATGAGTCCACAATATGTCCTTAACTATTAGGAAATGCGATAAAGATGGCAATTCCAATACTTCTCTATTATAATAACACCTACAAAACCAGGGGGGGGGGGGTCGGAAAAAAAATTCAGGCACGTATGGCATTTTTTCCCTTTCGATCATTTTTTGTACCCACCCACCCCCACCGCCAAATTTTTTTCCGTTTTCGGCAGTTTTTTCCGACCATTTTTTGACACCCACCCCCCCTTTTAACACTAAAACAGAGATTTGCGGGGGGAAATTCACTGTAAACAGCTGTATATGAATTTCTGTGCATACTATTTATCATGGATGTTAACATGGACATGTAAATAGGAATGAGTAATTTTGAGGTCATTCGGCCAAAAAAACATGGCTGCCAGCGGCCATCTTGGATTTCAAAATTTGCAACAAAATACAACACGATAACTGCCTGCAGTCAGTTTACCAGTTAGAATTACATTATTTCTCTCATTCAAACTGATTCAAAGTGGTTTTGAAGCCCAACTCATTGCCAAAACACTAAAAACAAGCAGGAATTTTTTTTTTTAGTTGCGGAAAAAATTGCTTGTTGGTGGCTTTGACCACCCACCCACCCCGGCATACGTGCCGGAAGAAATTTTTTCACCCCCCCCCCTGACAAAACCAGTTATAATTTTTAGTAAAAACTCGACTTATAGTTTGATGAGGGACGGAGGGCGGGCGGGCGGGCGGCGCACGGGCGGGCGGGCGGCGTGTTTTGCTTATAACTCAACCGTTTATTGACGGATTAAAAACATGTTTGGTGTGTTAGTACATATCCATGCACGTAAGCTGCAGACAAAAAATCGGGTTCGTCCGCACATTTATTACAGAGTTATGGCCCTTTGCCATTTTTCACTGATTTTAGGCTCGTTAGCGCAACAACTTCAACAAACGTTATCCGATTTGATTGAAATTTGCTATATAGGTGTCTCCCAAGAATATCTCGTTCGAGTTCGAAAACCGGCCAGGTCCGATAAAATTTGATAGAGTTATGGGCTTATGGCCCTTAATTAGTCATTTTTTTCACAAATTTTCAGCTCGTTAGCGCGATAATTTATCAAACATCATCCTATTTGATTGAAATTTTTATATATAGGTGTCTCACAAGAATACATTGGACGAGTTAGAAAACCGGCCCGGTCCGATAAAATTTGATATAGTTATGGTTCTTAACCCTTTGAACCCTGGCTCCCCACAACGATCGACACCCTGACCCTGGGCTCCCAGTGGTATTTTTTTATATTGTGGCCAGTGTTTAGATGTATGGTGTTGTTTATGTTCAAGTGGTGTCACATTTCTGAAACGTTAGATGTATGTTCCCCATGGACCACTGATTATTTTACGATCTGGTTACATTGCCACGTGGTCACTCCCTGGTAACGGTTGCTATGCATCTACCCGATATTGAAAGTAAAATACAATTATAGCTTTTAAGGTCGTAATTCAGCCCAAGGAAATGGCGTTTTTGATGCAGTCAACACCCTATTGTGAAATTTTAGATATATCTGGCCAGAAGTCTGATTCTAACTTGTATTTAAGGGTAGCAACTGTTGCTAAGCAAATACCCCAGATGATCGAATGACACCATTGCCCTGTGAATCCAATTGTAGTATGCCCCAATTTAGACATTCTTGGCATGTACATGCTGATGGTTATGTTCAAATGGTGCTACAGGTCTGAACTTTTACAGGTATGTTCCCATGGGCCACTGTGTATTTTTTTTAGAACGGTATACTTTGCCACACGATCACGCCCTGGTAACGGATTCTAAGCAACTACCCGGAACTGGAAGTATGATTATTGAATGCAATTATAGCTTTTCGCGTCGTATAATTCCGCGCTAAGAAACGGCATTTTCTATGCAGTCAATACCCTATATTGTGAAACTGGAGATACATCAGGTCAGAAGATTGAACCTACATGTAGTTTGTATTTAACGGTATCAATGGTTGCTAAGCATACAGCCCAAGTGATCGAATGACACCACTTACCTGTGCATTCAATGGCATTACGTCCCGTTTTAGAAATCGTCTAAAAGGCACGGTGATGGTCATGTTCAAATGGTGCCACGAGTCTTAAACTTTACATAATTGCTCAATAATGCACGATTTGACCACGTGTTTGCAATATAAACGCGCAAGTAGATCGGACTAGATGGTATTGTGACCATGCAACCCATTTCCACAGTACTACTTTGGTGCAATGTCAAAACGTGCAGCTGTATAACGCAAATTTATGTACTATGGAGATCCTTGATGTGATTGTATCATTTCACAAACATCCATACATTTATCATTTTATCCTATGCGCATGCGCGAAACAAATTGACTCAAATAAGAAACTGCGTGCGCCTTCCTCGCATATGACAGAACATAGCACTGGTTATGTATTCAATACTAATTTAAACCAAAAAGAGTGATCGAAATGGTGTCTTTCTACAATCCTGCGAACCGCGCAACAGTGTAGAGCTTTACCCGAATCGCTTCAAATAATGTACGTTTGTTGAATTCAGCGCTGTGCGCATGCGCGTGTTTTTCTACCCCAACTAGTCGCCAACAAACTCATACACATGCACCCATGGAACTGCTGAAGTTCCTTGGGATCATTTACATAGATATAAGTGGATATACCAATGGTTATAACATGTATACACATGCTACATAGGTTTATGATGTCACTGAATGCTGCTGGCCGCTTTTGCGGCCAGTCGGGTGTATGAACGTTTTCTGGCTGGCCGCTTTTGCGGCCAGTCGGGTTCAAAGGGTTAAGCAGTCATTTTGTACGAATTTTGAGCTCGTTAGCGCGATAACTTCAACAAACGTCCCTGATTTGTTTAAAATTTGGAATAGACATACTTGCCAAGAATATTTCGGACGAGTTCGAAAACCAGCCTGGCCCGATAAAATTTTATAGAGTTATGGCCCTTAATTAGTCATTTTTCCTATTAATTAGTCTACCGATACTGATGCACACCAATTGGCGGTAGCCACCGACGGTAAGCCACCGCGCGGCGAAAACGAGACACAGCATCTCTGATGACAGATTGATAGTCACAACCGGATGTGGGGACAATGTGTCTTGCAACCAGGGGGGGGGGGGGGTCGGAAAAAAATTCCAGGCACGTATGATGGGGTGGGTGGGTGTCTCTCGGGTCCAAAAAGCAGTTTTTTCCATATGCCAAATTTTTTTCTCCATTCCTGCTATTGAGTCTTATTTTGATGTGTTTTGAACAGAAACAGGTCATATATAGTTAATAGTAATGCTATACTATATATAGAGGTTATCAGATGTTGGATCAGTTGCACAATGGCCAACAATAACCCAAATTCAACTTGATAGAACTGGAAACTGCGCTATTGGAAAAATAAAATTTAATCAGGATTCCATCTACTGATACAACAAAATAAGAATAACAATGCAGAACTCAGTTGAAAATAAGCAATAAAATGAAAGCACACTTGACCATATGTGACATGGAAATAAAGATATAATAAATAATGGAATAAAATAGACTTTTGACAACGTAAAACATAAAATCTTAACAAATAAAATTAATGAAAGTGTCAATGACACTGTAGCTCAACTTGGAAAGGGAATAATTTAATATATTACAGTCAATGGAGCGATTAGGAATGTGGAAAGTTGAATGTCTAATACTAGTTTATAGACATGAAGAGAAAAGTAAAATCCAAGATGGCTGCTGGCGGCCATGTTTTCGGCCGAATGACCCCAAAATGAGTCGTTCCCATCTACATGTCATCGTTAACATCAATGACAAATTTTATGACGATCACACTAAAGGTACGACCTGTAGCCCGTGCTAAAGGATTTAGTCATACAAAGAGTAAAATCCAAGATGGCTGCTGACGGCCATGTTTTTGGGCCGAATGACCCCAAAATTACTCGTTCCCATCTACATGTCAATATTAACATCCATGACAAATTTCATGACGATCAGACGAACAGTACGGCCTGTAGCCCGTGCTAATGGATTGAATTTTGAAATCTAAGATGGCCGCTGGCGGCCATGTTTTTTTTCCGTATGACCCCAAAATGAATCATTCCGGTACAAATGTTGATGTCAACAGCTATGACAAATTTCATAATGATCCGATCAAAGGTACGACCTGTAGCCTCTATTGTTGACGCCTTACGTACACACCCACACGCACGACGGACGACAAAGCCATGGCAATAGCTCAAACTTTACAAAGTAAAGTTGAGCTAATAAATTGAAGGCCAGCCGGGCCAGCTTGAACAATTTCAAATTGTTTTCCAAGTTAATGTGGATCAGCTTGTAATGTTGATCACAGTAACAAAGAGCAAAAAAGAAGTGAGATTGGGCTATCCATCCATATTATTACCAATTATTACGAAGGCTATTATTTCAGGCAGTGGCTACCAGCCTGCCATTACACGCTATAACATGTTTCCTCAGTTCTGGTTTCTGAGAGGCCCCAAGAAGAGTCACGCGGCTATATCATGGTTGTGTTTGGTATTAACATTATTCTTCAAACTGGGATAAACTGGGATGAACAGTTGTATTTCCACATGTTTTGATAAACAATTTGGTTCCAGCAATACAGTAATGCCCTAATTAAACGACTCCATAACCACAGCAGAATAATGGGTAATTTTTCAGGGGAGAGCTTTCCGATGAATGACAACAAGCCATATTTCCAACTAAATCCTGACAAATTACCCATTATTTTGCTGTGGTTATGGAGTCAATTAATTAGGCCATTACTGTATATCACATAGCAAATATCAATATATCAAATAATCTGAAATTTGTTGTACCGGTACCATGTATTCTGTAGAATACTCAAATGTGATTATGTGACTAGATCATGTGACTATATATGATGAAAATGAATGTTAATAAAAACTTTGGCACTCTGCCTATATATCCCTAGAAATGTGATTATGTTGACACATTTCTTGATTAATGACACTTATATGATCAATTCAAATAGCATCGTTATCTCATTATGCACTGTTCTATTCAAATATCGCGCAATAAATTATGATAATGCAGAATAATCAGCTATTTGGTTGCTCAATTGATAATTTAGGGGGGGTGGGTGTCCAAAACTGACCGGAAAAAAATTCCTGAAACGGAAAAAAGGGTGGGTGTCCAAAATTGCCTGGAAAAAAAGGCCGGAAACGGAAGAAATTGGGTGGGTGGGTCCCCCGAGGCCGGAATTTTTTTAAATGATCATACGTGCCTGGAAATTTTTTCCGACCCCCCCCCCCCTGTTGCAACGGGGTAATTTAAAGATACTAAATCCGATCAGACGCTCCTAAATTACTATTTCTTTGGCTTCGGGGGTAAAAAATATTTCATTCGAGTCAAGGACCCACCAATCAAAGCTAGGAGTGATCAGATATCGATGTTTTGAATCTAATATTTTAATTTTGTAGTGGCCCAGTAAACTGTCGACGAGAAGAACTTATCTGACCAGATAGGCCTAGCGGATAAAGATCAATATCTTTAAAATCCAGTCGCTTTTTTGTGTCAGATCTGTGATCTGTGTCAGATCTGGCAAAAATTCGTTGAACAAAACGTTGATAAATAACAGGTTTTGGACAATTTTATACTATAGTTGACAATTTTGATAATTGAAGCGGCATTTCAAAAAATGTTGTTGTTGTTGTTGGAATCTGATGATATGGTGACCGTCGAATTGGATTGAGTACCTTTAATAACGACCACACGAGTGAGCAAACGGTTATGAAACATTCATAGCACAACACATACTTGGTGTTTGTAGTAGGTCGGACAATATATTTTAAAGACTTTCTTTGACACAACTCAGATATTACTGAAGTTTCCTATCTAGGTTGTCCACAACTGCTATTGACTAATTTTGGTATGACTAGGCCTAATTGCTAATATTATGTGCTGACTAGCTTTAACTTTAAACATAAACTCCAAGTTAACGTTCATATGCCTGCTTTTTGTTTTAATAGACAAACATTTTAGTAACATATCGTTTGACTGTTAGCCACTATTTGGCATTGGTTTTGTTCCGCCTCCGATTCCGGGTTTTATTTTTTGTATCAACCGATAAAACTTCCGATCAAACATTTAGACATTGTTGCCTTTAAAATTACACGGTAAAAATGGCAAAACCTATTATGGCAAAACGTTAGGTATTTCAAGGTAACTGCCGCTCGGATTTCAACAGAATGCCTGATAATTATATTTAATTAACTAATATATATCTCGACGGGAAAGAACTGACAAACAACTCCAGGCGTAATATGACAATAATGGAGACCCCAGGCTACTACTAGGCCTACTAGTACACAAACAAATAACACGAAATGTGTCTTCTATTAAACTTAAACTATGTTAAACTTAAACTTTAAAGCGAATAAATAAAACTCAGACCAGGCCCAGTCTAGCTACATATAGTTTTATCAATTCACAATCACATTTTGGTCTGGCTTCAATATTCTGAATCTGAGCTGATTCATATTAAATAAAATTATGTGTTTATTGTTGACTTCAATATTACCACTAGCTGTGACTGACCAGTTTGCAAAACATGCAGTTTTATTATTTTTTAAAGTAAGTTTCTAAATGATTTATCTAATATACCTATCAATTTTAATATTACTATTAATAGTATTGTTACTATTAGGTCAATTTATGATGAATGATAAATTTGATTATTCAATTCAACATTACTATTTAAAAGAGCTATTGAGTATTGACACTATTAATGTTATATAAATGTTATTCTCAAACTGATAACATTCCCAAAATTGACATGTAAAATTGTAAACATTCCCAAAATTTACTGGTAGTCGTAGTCTAGCTCAGTGCTCTCACCAACCAGCTACTAGTACTGGTAGGGCTCGAAGTGTTCTGCAATTTCAACTTGTTAGTGGGGACAGGTACGTAGAACTATATAATATTCCCCTATACATTGCTACAATACATGTCACTACTGTATACCATTGATTAAATTATTAATGGTATTATCCATTGCATGGGGATGGATGATAGTAGTAATTAATAGTAACAACACCCATGACTTTGACTCAGACAGATCAGTTAAATTTGTACGTATGCATATGCTGCACTGAAGCCATTAATTTTATCCATATTGATTATTGTAATATATTGATTTTTGTGAATTCTGAAGTTTAAAATTAATTTTAATATCCTAAAAAATAGTTAATACTGCATGTCAATGACTCGATAGACACAAATACTATAGTCGAAACCCAATGGAGATATATATGAAAATGACCTATGACTATGAGTATATTATAGTATATTCCTAAGGCTAAATCCTAAATGACCTAATTTGACATAGTTTTTTTTAAACATCTCAGAATCTAAACAATTTATTTATACTTTCAAGTTCAATTTACTTCAGATTCAGATTGTCATTGGTGATTGATTGACTGTTTTGTGAATTATAGTATAATATTACAAATATAAATTATACTAGGATTAATTGTAGGTATTTGAATATCGACTATCGACTATCGTACAGTCTACCGGTAGAAGTACTCTATTCTGTAACATACTTCATAATGATACTATGGACAGGTCTCATATACACTATTACTATAAATTCTAGTAGTGCAACTTCAAGTACTCAGTATACTAGCTAGTAGTACGGCTTGAGAAAGTTGAGTGAGTCCACACTAGTCTGTTACGTCTGTGTGGTACTCAATTTAAAAAACAAACCTTTTGACAAAAATTGACAAAGTCTTGTAAACTATAGTGAATTCGACAATTGTCACAATGAAACTTACACTCTGTGTTCGGAATCACCCATCATAATCATATCCATGACCGGTAGGCGGTACTGATTCGAAAACTATTTTATCGTGTTCAAACTTCAAGTTGAAAAAAAGTATACCGGAACTGACAGGAAGTACTACGCAGACGAGATCCAGAGGATCGAACGTCACCATGTGACGTACTGTGACGTTTTTGGTCGGCGATACGTCGGCATCCGACTTCTTGCCGACCTGTACCAGAAACATATCCAAGAATACCTGTAATAAAATAGAGTAGCACATGTAATGACACAATATTGTAAAATGGTAAATTTAGTCGCTATACGGTGTCCTCGTTAGTGGCGTCATTGTCAATATAATATATAGGTCGGCACCTTGGTGGCATGCGACGCCTTGCCGACCAAATATGTAGGCCTACCTTAATTGTACCAGAATATATTCATGATAATATTTCAGATATATCATTGCAAATATATGGTTTGCAGCCACAAATTGTAGAATATTTCTATTTTTGTTATCATATATGCACGACAATGAAATTTTTCTGGGGTTATTGGTTTTTGGACTGTAGCCGACGGGATGTGACTTTTTCGGTCGGCAATCCGTCGGCAACCGACGTTTTACCGACCAATGTATGGAAACAACGATACTAACTTCAAAAACTACTATAAAGCGTGTAATAAACCTTCAAGGGCGGAATTTATGTAACAAAGATTAATATACGACTTCGGGCATCAATATGGTACGTGATATATAAATATTCCACCATTTATTTATCACTGGTCAGTTTCGCGTCGGCAGCCGACCACATTTCGACCTCCACTTCTGGAGAATTCTAGTTAACGTCGGGTGCCGACCTGTTGCCGACCATATCGATCACACAATGACGTCGGGCCGACGTCGCCCCGACGGACTTACCGACGGTTGGGCCGACGTCGCTAACCCGACGTCGGGCCGACGTCGTTGTGCTGTCTGGGTAGTACCTTTATCATTAATATCGATTCAATATTTAATCATACCACTATTCACCATTGCACTAATCACTAATACAGGGATGTGGCTAGAGGGTCTCCGCTGGGGGGGGGGGGTGTCCACCTTGGGAATTTCCAACTGCACCCCCCCCCCTTGAATCGGAATCACACCAACACAACGTTTTGCATAATTCCATTTGCACCCCCCCCCTTAAGTCGGAATCACACCAACACAACTTTTGCATAATTCCACTTGCCCCCCCCCCCCTTGAGTCGAAATCGCACCAACAACTGTTTGTTTGCATAATTCCATTTGCACCCCCCTTGTACCTCATGCTCAGGCCTAATTTCCTATATATTCATAAGCCATGCTTCTATTTTCCCAGTATGAATACATTAAGATATTTTAACCTGAAAATTGCCTCAAAAAAACAACTAGTGATCTAATTCCAGACAAATGCACACAGCTACCGACAACAGACCAGGAAACACCGGGCCGACCATGGTTGTTTGGCCCGGTGTGAGAAAATTTTGAAAACTATATACAAGAAAATGGCAAACCCTAGCATCTAGACTGGCCTCAACTGAAGCTTTCCTAGTGTTGGAAATTTCAAACCTCATGCTCCCCCTCAGGTTGGAAAATTCTTCAACTGATGACCATTTATGTCTACAAGTTTGACCAAATGTAGTAAAATATTGTTTTGCTAAACTAATTAGCAGTTTTGTATTGGCCATGTGGATGGGGCAATGACACACCGGGCCGACCATGGTTCGGCCCGGTGTGCGAAAATTTTGAAATCTGAACAAGAAAATCGCAAAATCCTAACATCTAGACTAGCCTCAAGCCTTCCTACTGTTGGAAATTTCAAACCCTACACCCCCACTTAGTTTGGAAAATTTCCAACTGATGACAATTCCAATGACAATGTTGACCAATTGTATGACAATATTGTTTTCTTAAATTAACTAGAAGTTTTTGACTGGCCACGGGGGAGGGACCAGGACACAAGCTTTCCAAGTGTTGGAAATTTCCAACCTGTCACCCCCCTAAGGTTGGAAAATTTCCAACTGTTGTCCATTTCTGTCAAAAAATTTGACAAAAAATAGGAACATATGCAAATATTGGTCGAAAAACAATAAATTCCCGCAATAAATTGTTTTATAATCAAACTACAAGAACATTTTCAACCTATTGTTGGTGTGAAATTTCGTTGTGGCAGGTATGAAATTTGCACTAATACTATTATTAACACTATTCAGGACAGTAATAATATTACTGATTAAAGATGGATTATCTCTTTAAATAACAAATTTCAAATAGTTGCGTGGGTATAAAATAATAGATATGAACTGAAGTCCTATGTCCGGAAAAGCTTCTATCAATTAATATTGATTTTATTTCGAATATTAAATCGGGCCCATTTATGTTACTATTTTTAGAACCGACCATTCGGATGAGACCGTATTGCGATATAGGGCACTGGGCTGTTCCTACGGCTACGCAACGAATGCCAAATGTCACAGATTGGTTGTTTGTTCTGTTTTGTTCCACAGATATAAGCGATAATGAGTATAATTAACGTTTATTTGTGACAAAATTGCACAATATAATTTCTGGTCTCTGTTAACAGTAACCAATATTGTTCGTTAGCTGAACAAACACACCTTTTTAGACCAGAAAATATTCGAAATAAAATTAATATTAATCGATAGAAGCATTTCCGGACAGGAGTCTTCGATTCAGATCTAATATTTTATACCCCGGTAACTATATAATACATGTTTACAAAGAGATAATCCAACTTTAAAGTTAACTTATTTAAGAAATTTGGACCAAATAGGGTCTCTGTTAAAGGTACTCAATCCGATAAAACTCCTCTCAAATACTATTTCATTGGCTTCGGGTGACAAAAATATTTGATTCGAGTCGAGGAAGCCACCCATTAAAGCTCAGATTTATTAGATATCGATTTTAGAAATCTGTTATTTTTCATTATCGGGAATACTTTCTGTCCCAGAAGTTTTCCGAAAAAGCCGACCGACATACTCTCGATACTATATTCAATTGAACAAAATGTTGCTATACAACACATTTTGGGCAATTATATACGATAGTTCATAGTCGTTAGCATTATTTTTTGATAATGAATCGATTCTGATAACTAAAGTGACCTTTGATAAAATTTTGTTGTTGTTGGAATCTGTTGAGATGGGGACCCTCTGATCGGATTGAGTATCTTTAAGTGTTAATGTTATTTAAATTAGTGCCTTACCACTAATGTTAGATAAAGTATACTAGTATAGTAGTAAATATTAAAATAAGGCCATCATCTTAATTTTTTTTATTATGGTCTCTCTCTGTGATTCAAATTAGTCAATTTAGTGCCTTATGAATTCATACCAGATGTTGATATAAGACCAACAAAAATAAAAGTGTCAATGACACTGTAGCTCAACTTGGAAAGGGAATAAATTAATGTGGAGCGATTAGGAATGCGGAAAGTTGAAATGTCTAAGTAATACTAGATTATCAACATTAAAAAAAAATTTGGATCAAACCCATATTTTTAACTCGATCTGTATTTTGGGCTGAGAAACAGATAAAATTTTGTTCCAATCGAATACAAAAATGTTTGAGTTATCGCACCATGCGTAAAGTGTCTACCGACAGACGGACGGACCACAAGTGGTCAATCCAGATGTCGACAATATGTGTACCATACTATGGTATGGGTAAACATAAAAATCAAAATAAATTAATCCGGGGCAAAGAGTGTGTCAAAATAAACCAATATAAAATGAGACATATGGTATCAGATGAAAGTATCAGGAATGTTAACTACAGAAATCCATGCAGGTGAATGAGGAGAAACCTGGAGATATAACAGAAGAATGATTAATTGAAAATTATAATGAGAACATCCCTACAAATGAATAATAGACTATTCCAATTAAAACTTTTAGAACTGAATGGGAGAGTCCATTGAATTATGAATGGGTTACAGTTTCACTGCTATGTGGTATATATGGTGGCTAAAAATAGCTAAATCAATAAGACAACATTACAGTTAGTCTCTCTATTGCAGTTAAGCTTGTATTACTGGTAGTTAATTGTAAGCTACCTTGGTTATCAAAAACTCAAATCTGTTCAATTCTTAGTTGAACAAGGGCCATAACTCTGGTATAACAAATCAGATCTAACCCATATTCAACTCTATCTGTATTTTGAGTTGAGAAACTCACATACCAAATTTGGTCCCTATCAGATAAAAAATGGTTGATTTATCGAAGCATGCGTGAATTCTATGTCAAAGGGCCATGACCCCGTTAAAAATAATCTAACCATACCCATATTCGAACTCGATTAGTATTTTGGGTTGAGAAACTCACATACCAAATTTGGTTCCGATCAGATAAAAATGTTTGAGTTATGGCAGAATGCGTGAATTCTAAGTCGGAAAAGGGCCATAACTCCGTAAACGAAACTCACATACCAAATTTGGTTCCGATCAGACACAAAAAGTTTCAGTTATCGCATTACACGTAACGTGTCTACGGACAGACAGACGGACCAACGACGAATGGTCAATCCAGACAACGACACTATGTTTACCATACTATGGTATGGGTAAACATAAAAAAGTAATATCCAAGATGGTTACTGGTAACTGGTGGCTATGTTTTCCAATAAAATTCAAAAACATTTGATAGCTTCCATCTAGTAAGATCAATATCAAGATAAATATGAAGTCTGGAGATGATCAGAAGAGGGAAGTGGACTGTAGGGTGTGCCAAAGGATTTAGTCATGCAAAGAGTAAAATCCAAGATGGCTGCCAGTGGACACGTTTTAAGAACAAATGAACCTAAAATGACTCGTTCCTATCTACATCCCAATGTCAACAGCCATGACAAATTTCATGATGATCCGACTTAAGGTACGACCTGTATCCCATGCCAAAGGATTTAGTCATGCAAAGAGTAAAATCCAAGATGGCTGCTGGCGGCCATGATTTTGGCCGAATAACAGTACGACCTGTAGCCCGTACTAATGGATTGAATTTTGAAATTCCAAGATGGCCGCTGGCAGCCATGTTTTTTGTCCGAATGACCCCAAAACGACTTGTTCCCATCTACATTCCAATTTAAACAGCCATGACAAATTTCATGATGATCAGACTAAAGCTACGACCTGTAGTCTGTGCTAAAGGATTTAGTCATACAAAGAGTAAAATCCAAGATGGCGGCTGGCGGCCATGTTTTTTGGCCAAATGACCCCAAAATGACTCGTTTCCATCTACATGTCATTGTTAACATTCATGACAAATTTTATGGTGATCCGACCAAAGGTGGCGACCTGTAGCCCGTGCCAAAGGATTTAGTCATGCAAAGAGTAAAATCCAAGATGGCTGCTGGTGGCCATGTTTTTTGGCAGTACGACCCCAAAATTACTCGTTCCCATCTACATGTCAATATTAACATCCATGACAAATTTATGATGATCAGAAGAACAGTACGACCTGTAGCCCGTGCTAATGGATTGAATATTGAAATCCAAGATGGCCACTGGCGGCCATGTTTTATTTCCGAATTACCCCAAAATGAATCGTTCCGGTCTAAATGCTGATGTCAACAGCTATGTCAAATTTCATAATGATCCGACCAAAGGAACGACCTGTAGCCTGTATTGTTGACGAATCACGCGCAAAGTAAAGTTGAGCTAATAATACCTGTGTTTATGGTTACATGGTCTAAAATAATAAGGGTAGGCCTAAGTACTTGTAGGTTGGGATTTTTTTTTAATTTCTTTTTATTCTGAATTCCATTCGGTCATTGACAATTCAATCTAGAAAGCTTCACAATTCAGATTAATTGAAAGGGTCAATACTAAATAATAAATATTGTTATCTTGAATTAGTCAGAGTACTAGACTATTAAATACAATTTTTGTTTTAAATTATAGGAGGCTGGGAGAGGTTTAAAATGGGTAAGATACCTTTCGATGCCCTTAATTATCTGTCTACAGTCCAACAAAAAGTTTTGGGTAGGCACCTTTTTCTAGGGTAGGTAGGGAAACCCTAAACAAGGTATTTCTTTTTTGGTATAAGGTATGTAACTTGTAAGACCAGATAGGATCTCTCTGTTTCCATTTAGTTCCTTACTAGTATCTATTCATACCAAACATAAAGACCTGATATCAGAAGTTTTGTAAATAGTGGCCCGGGCTGTGTCCAAATTTTTAAATATGTAAATAGTGGCCGGAGGCTCTGTCCAGATATTTAACTAGAGGTGTGACTGTCCCAATTGGACTAAGGATACCCCCAGTGTTTTTAAAATACTAAGATGTTTCACATGTCAGTAAACATTTAGTTAAAATAATAAAATAACAGTTCCCATTGCAGGTGCACAACCCTAACCCTAATCTCAAATCTATTAACCGAAAAATGTAGGAATAAAAGCTCGGACAAAATTATGCATGTTGCGAAAATGTTCCAAGTCGAAAAAGGGGAATAACTCCAAAAAAATAAGTCGGACGGACATCATAATCGCAGGTGCACATGTTCCCATGATACTAAATATCAGTGCCAAGATTAAAAAAACATTGACCTAAAAATGTAGGAATAAAAGCTTGGACAAAATTATGCACGCTGCAAAAAAAATTATAAGTCGAAAAAGGGGGATAACTCCACCAAAAAAGTCTGACAGACGTCATAATCGCAGGTGCACAGGTTCCCTTGGTGGTTGATGTCTGTGCCAAGTTTCACGGAAATTGATAAAAAAAACGACTGAGAAAAACTCCGGACAAATTTGTGTCCACGGACAGACGATGAAGAAGCTGATACCAGTATACCCCCCCCCCCCCACTTTGTTGCGGGGGTATAAATATGTAAAGGCTGTCAATTTTTTTAATACGTAGTGGCCGGAGGCTCTGTCCAACATGCTAGATGTGCTTACCTGTATACTATCTGAGCTAAAGTGACAATAATTATTAACCACCAATTAGATCTTATCTAAATATGTGGAAACTTCATTCCTGCTTATTGAAAATTATATAGTTATTCCTTCATGCCAGCTGCCTCGTCCCCCACCATATGGGAACTTCATTTGTCGATATGGAGACTGGAGGGTGTATGAAATATAATATGGATGTCGGGACATATTTGGACCCTTCAGCATCTGGACATGACTCAGGTATAGTTGACTTATGTTTTCACTGCACAGGCTCACTGTGTAAATTCCCCAACGGTATGCCACTTTACACAACTTCACAAATCTATATTAAAAAAATTTCATTCAAAAAGGCGCACTTTTCTCGGTCACACCAATTCCAATTTTGCAATGCCAATTTGAGACTTTCTGGTAGAAAATATCAATAGCGCTGATTTTATGCCTTTCTGTGTGACTTCCCCATTCAGCAGTGTGCCTCTTTCCACAATTTTGCGATTGTGCTTAACAGTGCCTTACATTTTTCATTTAAAATCACCTGTGCACTTAAAAATTTACTCTTGTCGCACCAAGTCCCATTTTGCAATGCCGTTCACGGACTTTCTTATTATTGCTACAAATGTTGCATCGTATTGGAGTGTCAATACTGATTTAGACTCTTGATAATAATGCATTCACATATTTTGAGAGATGCACGTACACAACTTTTGGACAATTAATTTATCATGTATTCATTTCTCAAATATACAAAACCAATATACATTGGGTTAAAAACATTGGGTTATAAAGTGAATAATGAGTAGAGCCTGGTTGAAATGCTACTGTGTGGCGAGTCACACTCGTCTTCGAGCTACTGTCGTATTGATGCCATATACATGTATGTGTGGTGTTATTAATGATACGTATTGTGCAGAGGTAAAATATGCTCGTAAACCTCCATAGTAAAACATTTTACACCAGGCTCTATTCATAAATGATAAGCATTTGTTTTTAGTAAAATGTAAATGAATCGATGTTGGTACATAAAATTTGCAAACTTCAGCACTGGCTTTTTCTCAAATCGCTCAGATTAGCCAAACACTGCTAAAATTAAAACTTTAGAAAAAAAATGGTACATTTGTGTGACAGCATCAGTTTGACCTACCAGCATCATAGAAATTCAGCAGAGCCCATCAACACCATAGCAGCCTAGATTCTGAATCACATCAAAATGATTCGCAGGCCATATTTGAAACAACCAGATACATTAAAGTGATGTGAAACACCCCGGTATGGTGATCAAACAGAATTGGAGAATAATCTTGTTCAAAGAAGTATTTTTTAGAATTATTATATTCAAATAGACAGCACACATGGTCATTCTTAATATTAATTATCGATGGCGAAATAGTTTTTGTTAGTTTATCGTCGATAGATGCGTCCCGAATCGAGTAGTAAATATTTACAATTGAGCGTTGTTCAGACGATGATATCTATATCGATTTTCTTCAGATATCTATATCGATTTTCTTCAGATTTTCTGTGATGTTAGTAGAATCTTACATCCCTCCAGTTGGCATTAAGGTTATAATATGTGTGCATACCAACATGCATTTATACTGCTGTATTCAATGTAAGTGATGCTAACAATTATGGCATTGCCATTCATTCTGGAAAAATACATAGCCTACTGATATGTGTTCAAACATTGGAAAATAACGGAAGCTGAGAACCTGGTGTGAATTGAACTGTGTTGGGGTCTCAAGCCAAACTCTCAGGTGCATAATAATCATGATGGCCTAATAATATTGATTGGCAGGGATTTAGGCTGAATTTAATAATGTCTCAATGCCAAATATTAGAGATCGTTGAGAATTTTCTCCAAATTAATAAATCGTGCTGACAATATTATTAGACACCTGAGAGTACCCCTTCACATTAGAAAAAAATGCCATTGAATGGCATAAGTTGCTTGAGGATAGAAGTGATCTATCATACCACTGTAAATTCAACCAGGCCCTTCCCATTCATTGGTAATTGTGCCAAGCAGGAGTGGGGCAGGGATACCAGAATGTGCTCACTGAATGCAATCGCGTTATATTCTTGTGTAAGTTCGATAAAAGATAGATCATACCATGAATCTCTACTCTGGCTGCAGGCATAAAAAGGTTCATAGACTGTCCACTTTAATACATGTACGGTAAGTATCCACAAATTAGTCTCCAGTTTTTTTTAAACGCAACATCTAATCATGGGATTTTTCATGCCAGACTCAACAAAATAAATTATCTGTTTCTTCAAATTATGACAAATAGGTGTGCATTAGTTGATGTTGATGCACTCTCCATTGCATGTCACTTTCAGTACAGAAGTCTTTGATTGAATTATCTTATTTTTCCATTATGATGCTGTTGTTCTGTGTGTCAATTTGAAAAACAAAATCCTGAAAAAACAAAATAGATGCTGGAATGACTAAATGTTATTAAACATACTCTTGGGCTCCAAATAAATATGCATGCACTTTATTATTTTCTTGGGAAATTTCCTCCCTGCACAGTGCTTATTTGGGTCTGCACATCTACAGCCCTGGGAATTAGCCTAGGAAATGCCTAGGTAAAAGCAGAGGCAAAATCGGTCTGCCTAGGAAATTATATTTCCTAGGTAAAACAAAGTTCATTGGGTTACTAAAATTTATTTGTGTCTATCAGAAGTAGAACCTCTTTAGCCAAAATGACTTCCTTAAATCACTCTTTACATATATCGTCCTACAATTGTTTCCATGGCACTGGGCCATTAACTAGCTACCCGGTATAAGGACACTTGTTTTGGAGATGATTTATGGATTTGTACATATATGTTGCGTAGTGGCCTGGAAATAATGTTCCCCCAAAATAACTAAGAATTTAAGGTTATTATTGAATCATTTTGATTTGAGATGGCAATATTGTTGCAAAATTGTCTAGGTAAAATCTGTTTTTGCCTTGGCCGATTTCTTTCACCTAGGCAAATATATTGCCTAGGCCAATTTTTCTTAATTCCCAGGGCTGCATCTATTAATTTTGAGGCTATGAAAATTTATATCGCAGAAAATCAAGATTTCTATGATTCTGAATATCAAAATGGTGAGCTTATTACTTTATGCATGTACATATTCATTTGTATGGCATATACTGATATAGGTACATGTGAACATTTAAATATTGAATAAAACACCACATGACACATACTGTTGATTCCTATACTTGACCTACTATAAATATAATTTGATTAACCAAATTTATGTTGATGTTTTTCTCAGAGCTATAATAGCGTACGTATACGTTCCAATAATTAAGCAGAATCGGTGAGAAGTTAATACGGATACTATCTGTCGAAGTTTTATGAAGATTAATATTACTTAAAGTCTTAATTTACTAATATTATTATTAATTAATATTAGTCAATTTTCTGTTCAAAAATACAAAAAAATCCAACAGAAAATATCTTCAACCATACCGCTCCCAACCTTTATATTGACTTATATACTCACCTATATCTGAGATCTTTTGGGGTTTGAACAATACTGTTTCACCTTCTTTTCTTGAAAAAATTATCCAAAATCGACTTCAACTTCAAGTATTAAATATTTCTCAAATGTGGTGAAAATGGCGACTACTTATACACGGGGTCGAATTATCTCCCCCGATGTTCTCAAAATGGAGCCAATCGCAAGAGATCCGGCCGATGGTTACCAAATCGTTTGATACCTAGATCGTACTCAATGTATGACGTCACCCTCATCCTGGAGTATTGCAAAGATCATTTACCTTTACAAAGAAGCACATGTCTGTCATGCGCAGTGGCATGGTTTCATATTGGTTAATAAAACCTGTACTCCGCCCTCGACTCCGACCTGGAGAAAATGTATAAACGGAAGATATATGAAAAAAAATAAAATCTTTTGCTAAATTATATGCTACTTTGCCAATTTATTATATATGTAATAAAAATATTACGGAAAAAATTACTAACATACTTTTTAATAGCATTTTTGCTTCGAAAATAAACTATTTAGCCGGAATGAGAAAAAGTGTAGCCGAGTTGCTTTATTATCCAATTCTACTAAATGTTGTATAATACTTTTAACAAGTTGTAGAAATATATTGGTGATATGAAGTAATTGTTTTATTCAGAGAAGCATAATCAGTTCTCACATTTATCGTGGTGTCAAAAAATATAATCTATAGGCCTACTCCGGCCCCGACTCGGGGAAATTGTGTAGCCTATACTCGGAAGATATATGATACAATTGCATCACTATTCGTATATACTTTATTATTTCAATAAACTATAAGTCAACAAAGTCATAGTTATAACAATATTAACTTCATTTAAACAATACAAATGATTCTCCTATTACAATAAATTGTCGCCTACATCCAATAAAACGGACGACCAGAGGATGGTGCTTGCAGCTGTTATAGGGGAAAAACCAGGACAACGCAAAATATAACAAAACGGCTTCCACGAAGTCTGCTGGTCCCACGCCCAGATAAAGGATGAGGATAGTTAAAATGAACACTGAATAAACACCGAATGAAAAACCCCGACGTTGGCTGCATGCTGCGTCGGAGGAGGAGTATACCGTACACTTTTTAATGTTAGTCACAGTAGTGAAACAAACGATCTTTATTTATACCATATATATCATGCAGGCATAGACTAACACGGAATGCTCTTTTCCAAAGCAAATTTTTTTAGGTGTAAAATGTTCTCACATTACCGAAACAAACGCGAATTATACTAACCTATTCAGTGATACTTTAGTGATAATATGGCCATATTTATAATGTTGATAAATAGGCCTAATTAACATGCAAGTTTTGAGAAAATTTTACCATACAGTTGACAGTGGTTACCATTATTCTGTTGCAGTAAATCGATTCTGATAACTAAAGCTTATTTTGAAGAAATGTTGTTGTTGTTGTTGTATATACGCAATACGAAAGCAAACCTTATGCGCATTAGAATGCAAACACTGCTCGCGCAGAGCTATCAACGCGCGCCGGTGTGATTATGACCTTTTTTTGACACCAGGACAAATGTGAGAACTCATTAAGCTTCTCTGAATAAAACAATTACTTCATATCACCAATATATTTCTACAACTTGTTAAAAGTATTATACAACATTTAGTAGAATTGGATAATAAAGCAACTCAGCTACACTTTTTCTCATTCCGGCTTAATAGTGTTTTTTCGAAGTAAAAATGCTGTTAAAAAGTATGTTAGTAATTTTTTTCCGTAATAGTTTTATTACATATATAATAAATTGGCAAAGTAGCATATAATTTAGCAAAATATTTTTTTTTCTTCATATATCTTCCGTTTATACATTTTCCCCAGGTCGGAGTCGGGGGCGGAGTACACGTTTTATTAACCAATATGAAACCATGCCACTGCGCATGACAGACATGTGCTTATGTGTAAACAGGAAATGATTTTAATGAAACAGACAGCAATTTTTTTTTGCACAAATGACAAATGTCTTTATTTTAGCTCATGAAGGTGCGGATTTCGGAACTTTTGGTGGAATCTTGTCTTTATTGTCACCATAAGAACCAAGCAGAATCTGGCACCAGGAGTCCTTTATCGCCTGTAAATAGAAAAGGTATGAGCTTCAGATAGAAACTGATAGTAGGGAAGTAGAGTCTCAATACAGATGTATATCATGTATTGTGACTCAATAGGGTCTAACTGTGGACATGAACAATTTCAAACAGCATGTCAAATTTTTATCAAATATACTGAGAAATTTATTTTTCAACTTGAAGTATTTTTGATGAAAATTTGTTATGTCTTATCCATTGACAAAGGCATAATCTTATTTGTTGAGTTTGAAATGTTCTGTCACTTCTCTATCGTGTTGGTGCCCATATATGAGCTTGTGTGCTGATACAAAATACGTGTGAAGATTTCGTGTAAAGTTGAATTCGAAACCGAAAGCATCCTATAATTTAATAGTTAGTAGATACATACATGTCAAGATTCCCGAAGATAAGATTGTCCGGCCATCAGGAAACATATCTGTGATCGCCGATTGAACCAGTCTAAGTTATTTGCTGCGATTTTAACACTAGAATGTGTTTCAGTCGCCTCGAAATAAAATGGCGACCTCCAATCTGGCCATGTGCTAAACGGAAACAGTAACGATAACTCTTGAAGACTATCGGTCAAAACCAATATATGGCATTGAACATGTTCTCAAAACCAAGGGATTCAGATTTGGTTTTGATCAAAACCAAGGGAATCAGATTTGGTATTGATCAATACCAACAACAAGACAGTCAATGACTGTGGAGACACTCACCAAACTGTAAAGACTAGGAAGACTGGGACTCGGAAGACCATAAGAGTTAGTACTTGTCATATTCACTTAAAACAAGTAGTCCTAAAGAGGGACATAGCCTAGAGGGTCTCCATTGAGCAGTGGGGTGCCCACCTTGAAATATGGTCCCCCCCACCCCACATAGTCCATAGTCTGCTCCCTCTCAACTGAAGCAAACACACTCCCAAGTTCGTAAAATTCCTTTGCACATGTTGGAATATTACAACTGACACTTCAAGCTTTCCTAACTGTGGTAAAGTTACAACCTGACATGTTCCCCTTTTTTAATGGTGGACCCCATTCAAACGAATTTTGATCCCAACTCTCCATAGGCCATATGCACCAAATGCCATTTCTTGATTGGTCAAACCCATTTTAACAAATCTGTAACCCAGTCCCAAGTAACACAAGGACCCTCCATACTGGTTACTACATATAGGCTAAATAGGACTGATGGCTCTTGAGGAGCGCCATTTTAATAATTACTTTGGGGGAGGAGTTATGTCCATGGTCGCACCCCTATTTGACCTGGTGAACCCATTTCAACAAATCTGAACCCAGTCACCCAATGACTCTCTATACCAAATGTATACCAAATATGCCAAATGGTTCTTGAGAAGATGTTTTAAAAATGAAAGTGTCAATGACACTGTAGCTCAACTTGGAAAGGGAATAATTTCATGTGTTAAAGTCAATGGAGTGATTAGGAATGTGGAAAGTTGAAAGGCCTAGTTATGCAAAGAGTAAAATCTAAGATTTTTTTTTTTTTTTTTTTTTTTTTTTTAAACATATTTTATTTGTAGTATAATACAAAATGGATTGGGGCACAAGTTACAAAACTTAATGAGCCCCTCTCCGGTATACATTGATACAAACAATTTGTTTAACAAAATGGCACAATAAGTAACTTATTTACAGCTGCACGTGGTGAATGAGAAAGGTGATGATGGCAGATTGTAACAAATCATTGAGGAAGGATGAGAGTGAGTCAGTGAGAGTGATTGGTGGGGGGGGGGGGGGTGGTGCCAACGCCGAGTTGCATTCTATGGTGAGGCGAAAGGAAAACATGTGATAATTGATAAACTAATTTCTTGTCTTGAAATTTAACTAGAAACGTTTAATCTCCGCGATAAAATGCTGGACTATTTTGAATAATTTCACATTTTGTTTGTTATGAGCATTCGGGAGGCCAGCAAGTAGATTGTTCATGTGCGTTAATTTAATTCCTTCTCTGTGTAGCATATGAAACATCTCAGTTCGTTCTGACTGGTAGTGGGGACACATAAAGAAGTAGTGATAGGCATCTTCACACTGGTTGCCGCACGTACAACGTGGGCTTCCTGCAATATAATTCTGAAATTTGTCAGACTGAAGATCACTACAATAGTTTCTTAGTCTGGCGTGCAATACATTATATTTCCTACGACATGTATAGAAATATATTGGAGGTCTAGCGGTGGGATCAATTATTCTAAGATATTCTTTAAAATCGAAAATCGTCGGAGCTTCTGTTATTGCGGAAGGCATGTCGTTCCACGCTTTTATTGTTGAGGGAAAAAATGACTTTTTATAGTGCTCGGTATTGCTGAAGTATGTGTAAAACTTTTCGGGGTTTCTGAATTCATACTCGGATATATCGGCTATCCTGGGTGGTATTATTTTAGTGAGGTAAGTAGGGGCCCTCTGATTTACAATGTTATACATAGTTTGTAATTTATGAAGTTCGCGCCTTTTTCTTAGCGAGGGCCAGCCGACTTCTGTCATAATGTCTGTATCTGATACTGAACGCGTGAGGCCGCTGACAATTCTGGCTGCATCAATGTGTAATCGGTCAAGTTTATCCAATTGATATTTTGGCGCGCATGCCCAGACTACATCCGAGTAATCATATAGAGGCAGTATATATGTTTTATATATATTTTCTAATGTCTTCCTGTCGAGTTGGAATTTAAATTTTCTAAGTTGTGATAAGCGGGATGCTACTCTCTTTATAGTTGCATTTATATGATTGTTCCACGACATATTTGATTGGAGCTCAAGACCAAGGTGTTTGTGTGTCTCAACAAATGATATTGTGTCACTATTAAAAGTTAAATTAGGGATATCACCAGAGGTGCCAATCAATGAATATGACATGCCCATTGTTTTTGAGGGATTAAAGCTGACCAGCCAATTTTTTTACCATGTTGCTATGGTTTCAAGGTCCATATTCATAATCCGTGCTAACTCATTCAGATCGTGGTGGCTATTTGTAAGACAGGTATCGTCGGCGTACATTCTGGTCACGGAACTGATGTTGTCAGGTAGGTCATTTATGTAAACTAAAAACAGAAAAGGTCCTAAAATTTAGCCTTGAGGGACGCCCGCTGGGATGATCTCATAATCAGAAAAGCTGTCGTTTACTAATACGCGCTGCTGGCGGTTTCTTAGATAATTTTCTATCCATTTCAATGGTTTCCCTCGCACGCCATAACTAGACAGTTTATGTACCAATCCACTGTGCCAAACTCTCTCGAATGCCGTCGATATATCACAGAAAGTAGAACACGTATATAAGCCATTGTCGAGAGATTGGCTCAGGTGATTATATAGATCTATGAGTTGATGAGATGTACTTTGCCCTGGCATAAAACCCGATTGGCGTGAGTATATTAGTTCATTTTCATTAAAGAACTTCCTGATCTGTTTTAAGGCAACTTTTTCGAATATCTTTCCAATGCATGGTAGAAGCGAGATGGGGCGATAGTTCTTACTATCAGCGGGGTCGTCTTTTTTAAAGATGGGAACAACATTTGTCTTTTTCCATATAGATGGAAATTTTGTGGTATCGAATGATTTTCGGAAGAGTAAATTTAAAGGATAAGCAATTTTTTTAGCCGTGGCTTGAAGCATTCTCGCACTAATTCCATCGTGGCCATTTTCCTTGTTTAATTTTAGAGATTTAATTGCTAAAATTATTTCGTCTTCGGTGGACTCAAAGTCGTTCATAGTATTGCTACAACGAGAATTTAAAAAAGGTAAACTGTGATTTGAGTCATGTATCGATGAATTTGAAATGAAGCTCTTGTTCAGTATGTTGGCCTTATCTAGATCATCAGTTGCGTATAGTCTTCCATTTACATTTACGGTATTTATATTGTCGCTGGAGCAGCACAGGGGCGGATTATTCGTTGTTTTCTTTTTACAAAGGAGGTAATTTATTAGTTGCCAGAAATCGCGAGGAGATGAAGATCCCTTCACGCGGTCTTCCAATTTTTCTTCAAATTTGGATTTGGCGTACTTTTTCATATTATTTACTTTGTTTCTGGAATGCTTATAATTTTGCCAAGTATCGGGGTTATTGTTTCTTAAAGCTTTGGTTCGTAATCTTTCACGTTTGCGAATTTCTCTTCGGATTTCTGAATTAAACCAGATTTTGTCCTTAGGTCGAACCGTAACAGATGATTGGAGGACTGTTTCTCGCATTATTGAATTAAATTTATTTTGGAAAATTATTGTGGCTGAATCGATGTCAAGACCCGATAAGAGATCATCCCAGTTTATGTTTCCGAGCAGTTCATTGGCTCTTCCGAAATTTGCTCTGGAGTAGTTCCACACTACTCTGCGAAAAGATGTCACATTTGAGTAATCATAGGATAATGACACATATACACCCAAATGGTCAGAGACTCCAGGATTGATTACATCGGCTTCTAGTACACGAAACGAATTGCTGATAATAATTGGATCTAATAGCGTACTCGATGAGCGTGATATTCTTGTAGGAGATGTTATAACATTTTTAATGCTATATCGGTCTATGATTTCTTTCAACTTAGAAGATGCATCTAGGAGATTGGAATTATAGTCCCCCGTGATAATAATATTTTCTGATATGTCAAGTGCAAGTAGATATCGTGGTTTATCAACTCACGTTCCGTATATGACTTTCAGAAGAAAGAGTATGATCAAACCATAACACCAAATATTTATCGATATCATAAAATGCATACTATTTTGGGATATGCTATATTTAGTGAATCATAAAATCATAAAAATCATAAAATTTCCAAATATTGTTTCATAAAAATTGTCAATCTAGATCTGGAAAAGGCATGTGTGCTTCTCATTATTTCAAAAATGTAGTTGTCCACTACATCATGATTGTCGTGTGTGATTGGCACCATTTTGCTTAGAGGGCCCATATATTGTCAAAATATACCGTATTTACCGTATTTACCGTATTTCCCAATTTACCGTATACGGTATATAAAAATTCGAACAAGTGCATAAAATTAATATATTATCTCATGAAATCGAATATGAGATATCACTAAATGCTCACTGTGTGTTATATCATATTCGATTTTGTGACATCATATATTCCTTTAGTGATATCATAAATATCACTTTAGAAGAACTGCGCCCCATAACTCAAGATAAAGAAATTTTCATAGTCGGTAGCAACTATTTAGTTATGATCGATGAACAGACAGTGGAAGGAATTTTGTCGTAACTGACAAACATAATTACACCACGATGCATTTGCGTGGCGGGACGATTGCACTAAACTTTTAACAACTCGACCCAAAAAAATTTCGGCCCAAAATGTTCCGCCCAGCTGGCCACTTGAGAATTTGCACCCATTGGGGACCTTTTTCCCCTTCATTTTTTAGACTTTGCCTAATTTCGAGGCATTTCGGACTTTTCGACCCAATTTTTTTCGGCCCAATTTTTTGTTATTTTTTACTAAGTACGTTGCCGTGGTCATTTGGGACATTTTCCCAAAAAAATCGGACCGAGCACAGGTCGGACACTTTTTCGGACCACTTTTACCAATTCGACCCAAAAAAAATTCGACCCAAAATGTTCCGCCCAGCTGGCCACTTGAGAATTTGCACCCATTGGGGACTTTTCCCCTTCATTTTTTAGACTTTGCCTAATTTCGAGGCATTTCGGACTTTTCGACCCAATTTTTTTCGGCCCAATTTTTTGTTATTTTTTACTAAGTAAGTTGCCGTGGTCATTTGGGACATTTTCCCAAAAAAATCGGACCGAGCACAGGTCGGACACTTTTTCGGACCACTTTTACCAACTCGACCCAAAAAATTTTGGACACAAAATTTCCCGCCCAGCTGGCCACTTGAGAATTTGGCGTCATTTGGGACATTTTCCCAAAAAAATCGGACCGAGCACAGGTCGGACACTTTTTCGGACCACTTTTACCAACTCGACCCAAAAAAAATTCGACCCAAAATGTTCCGCCCAGCTGGCCACTTGAGAATTTGCACCCATTGGGGACTTTTCCCCTTCATTTTTTAGACTTTGCCTAATTTCGAGGCATTTCGGCCTTTTCGACCCAATTTTTTTCGGCCCAATTTTTTGTTATTTTTTACTAAGTACGTTGCCGTGGTCATTTGGGACATTTTCCCAAAAAAATCGGACCGAGCACAGGTCGGACACTTTTTCGGACCACTTTTACCAACTCGACCCAAAAAAAATTCGACCCAAAATGTTCCGCCCAGCTGGCCACTTGAGAATTTGCACCCATTGGGGACTTTTCCCCTTCATTTTTTAGACTAATTTCGAGGCCTTTTCGACCCAATTTTGTTGGGCCCAATTTTTTGTTATTTTTTACTAAGTACGTTGCCGTGGTCATTTGGGACATTTTCCCAAAAAAATCGGACCGAGCACAGGTCGGACACTTTTTCGGACCACTTTTACCAACTCGACCCAAAAAATTTTGGACACAAAATTTCCCGCCCAGCTGCCCACTTGAGAATTTGGCGTCATTTGGGACATTTTCCCAAAAAAATCGGACCGAGCACAGGTCGGACACTTTTTCGGACCACTTTTACCAACTCGACCCAAAAAAAATTCGACCCAAAATGTTCCGCCCAGCTGGCCACTTGAGAATTTGCACCCATTGGGGACTTTTCCCCTTCATTTTTTAGACTTTGCCTAATTTCGAGGCATTTCGGCCTTTTCGACCCAATTTTTTTCGGCCCAATTTTTTGTTATTTTTTACTAAGTACGTTGCCGTGGTCATTTGGGACATTTTCCCAAAAAAATCGGACCGAGCACAGGTCGGACACTTTTTCGGACCACTTTTACCGACTCGACCCAAAAAATTTTGGACCCAAAATTTCCCGCCCAGCTGGCCACTTGAGAATTTGGCGTCATTTGGGACATTTTCCCAAAAAAATCGGACCGAGCACAGGTCGGACACTTTTTCGGACCACTTTTACCAACTCGACCCAAAAAAAATTCGACCCAAAATGTTCCGCCCAGCTGGCCACTTGAGAATTTGCACCCATTGGGGACTTTTCCCCTTCATTTTTTAGACTTTGCCTAATTTCGAGGCCTTTTCGACCCAATTTTTTTCGGCCCAATTTTTTGTTATTTTTTACTACGTACGTTGCCGTGGTCATTTGGGACATTTTCCCAAAAAAATCGGACCGAGCACAGGTCGGACACTTTTTCGGACCACTTTTACCAACTCGACCCAAAAAAATTTGGACCCAAAATTTCCCGCCCAGCTGGCCACTTGAGAATTTGGCGTCATTTGGGACATTTTCCCAAAAAAATCGGACCGAGCACAGGTCGGACACTTTTTCGGACCACTTTTACCAACTCGACCCAAAAAAAATTCGACCCAAAATGTTCCGCCCAGCTGGCCACTTGAGAATTTGCACCCATTGGGGACTTTTCCCCTTCATTTTTTAGACTTTGCCTAATTTCGAGGCATTTCGGACTTTTCGACCCAATTTTTTTCGGCCCAATTTTTTGTTATTTTTTACTAAGTACGTTGCCGTGGTCATTTGGGACATTTTCCCAAAAAAATCGGACCGAGCACAGGTCGGACACTTTTTCGGACCACTTTTACCAGCTCGACCCAAAAAAATTTGGACACAAAATTTCCCGCCCAGCTGGCCACTTGAGAATTTGGCGTCATTTGGGACATTTTCCCAAAAAAATCGGACCGAGCACAGGTCGGACACTTTTTCGGACCACTTTTACCAACTCGACCCAAAAAAAATTCGACCCAAAATGTTCCGCCCAGCTGGCCACTTGAGAATTTGCACCCATTGGGGACTTTTCCCCTTCATTTTTTAGACTTTGCCTAATTTCGAGGCATTTCGGCCTTTTCGACCCAATTTTTTTCGGCCCAATTTTTTGTTATTTTTTACTAAGTACGTTGCCGTGGTCATTTGGGACATTTTCCCAAAAAAATCGGACCGAGCACAGGTCGGACACTTTTTCGGACCACTTTTACCAACTCGACCCAAACAAAATTCGACCCAAAATGTTCCGCCCAGCTGGCCACTTGAGAATTTGCACCCATTGGGGACTTTTCCCCTTCATTTTTTAGACTTTGCCTAATTTCGAGGCATTTCGGCCTTTTCGACCCAATTTTTTTCGGCCCAATTTTTTGTTATTTGTTACTAAGTACGTTGCCGTGGTCATTTGGGACATTTTCCCAAAAAAATCGGACCGAGCACAGGTCGGACACTTTTTCGGACCACTTTTACCAACTCGACCCAAAAAATTTTGGACCCAAAATTTCCCGCCCAGCTGGCCACTTGAGAATTTGGCGTCATTTGGGACATTTTCCCAAAAAAATCGGACCGAGCACAGGTCGTACACTTTTTCGGACCACTTTTACCAACTCGACCCAAAAAAAATTCGACCCAAAATGTTCCGCGCAGCTGGCCACTTGAGAATTTGCACCCATTGGGGACTTTTCCCCTTCATTTTTTAGACTTTGCCTAATTTCGAGGCATTTCGGACTTTTCGACCCAATTTTTTTCGGCCCAATTTTTTGTTATTTTTTACTAAGTACGTTGCCGTGGTCATTTGGGACATTTTCCCCAAAAAATCGGACCGAGCACAGGTCGGACACTTTTTCGGACCACTTTTACCAACTCGACCCAAAAAAATTTGGACCCAAAATTTCCCGCCCAGCTGGCCACTTGAGAATTTGGCGTCATTTGGGACATTTTCCCAAAAAAATCGGACCGAGCACAGGTCGGACACTTTTTCGGACCACTTTTACCAACTCGACCCAAACAAATTTCGGCCCAAAATGCACCCCCGACCTGGCCACTTACGAATTTGGGGCCATATGCACACGCAGGAGAATGCATCTATCAAGCACAGGGTCTCCATAAAATTTCTGGAAGCTCTGGTCCCAGCAGAATCAAAGATAGAATCTTGAACTAATTTGGTACCGTAACATCAGAAACATAACAGGAAATATTCATATGAAATTATTTGAGGTACCGGGGTAGATATTGGCATACGGGAATGTAATTGAATTTTTCTGGAAATGTAATTTATAAATTTCATTTCAGGTGAGGAGGAAATAAAGTGGGGGGGGGGGCTTTTGGTGGTCATTAGCATTTTACTGCTCCATAGTTTCATAGTAATTAAGTTTTGAAAGGGTTCGCATTTCAACTAGGTCTGGTGGGCCATAGCCTTTTACCATACCTTTTCGCTGGGTCACCCCAGTCACATTAATAAAGTGCCAAAAGGTACCCAATCTGGGGTACCCAACCACCATCAAGACACATCAACAACATTTCTTTAAAAAATACTTTAGTTATCGGGATCGGTTTATTTGAACAAAATAATGCTAATTTGAATTTGACTGCATTTCCACTTGATTCTAAAGTTATCCATCTTTATCCGCAACTTTCTCTGAGACCCTCCAATCAAAACATCTCGAGAAGTAACAGACTTCAAAATAGATATCTGATTACTTAGAGCTTTGGTTGGGGGGGGGGGGGGGGGGGGGGTCCTCGACTTGAATCAAATATAGGGGCCTATATATATATATATATATATTTTTATTTTTTTATTTATTTTTTATTACCCCCGAAGCCAAAGAAGTACCGGTAGTAATCTAGGAGTGTCTGAGTCTGAGATTGAGTACCCCCAAAACTAACAGCAATGGCAGTAGAACAATAATTTGCTAGTCTGCGGAATTTCTCCGGTCAAAACAAACAGGCCTGTACTAGTCTATAGTTAGCACTTATATATCTGAATTTTTTGTTTTGTTTTTGTTTTTTTTGGATGGAGGCTGGCTCATATTTATGCAGAAAAATGTTGTGTGTGGGTGGTAGCCTAGAAATTTGGGGTAAATCCATTTGCAAATTCTTCCCGAAAGTGTAAATGGAAGAGGTTGCAAAGTGAATTTTTAATTTTAGTTTTCATGTGGAGCAAAATGTGTTCGGATACATCTGTGAACTGGTTGTCTCGATAAGAATAGTGCTTAGGAGACCAGACAGGGGTAGGCTCTCCCCTATACCTTACCTCTTCCCGAAAAGGTTGTGGAAGGGGTAATAAAAGGAGACCTAGCCCTATGAGATGTAGCCCAGCACAAGCTCATGTAATGTAACTATGTTAATGATCGTCCAATATGTAAAATTCTGATTTGAGATGTCTTGGAAACAAAGCAATGTACTTTCCTTAAATTATATTATTTAAGATTTTTTTGTTTTTTTTTGTTAACTAGGTATCAACTGTTTGTTTTGACTGGTGGTTGCAAACTAGCTATCTACCTGTGTGTTGATAAAATAATAAATATACCAACTCAACCAGATGGTGATTTTGGTGCCATCGCCTGGAGTTTCTAACATGTACAATACATACATAAATACAAACATAAATTCATGTTGTAAGATTATGGAAGAGGTCTGCGACCAAACCCCCATGGGTAATTTCATGTAAAATCTCGGCAGCAAAAGTCAGAGTTGCAAATATTTCTGGGCGTGACTTTGCGTGGTATTTAAAAAAAAAAAAAAAAAAAAAAAAAAAAAAACAATACTTATTTATCTGACTTTGAATATATTCCATTTTGGAAGTTGGTGTTTTTTTTTTTTTTTTTTTTTTTTTTTTTTTAAATTTTGATTTTTTAAAACTAGGTCAAGTATTTTAGTTTCAGTAAAATGAAAATTTATTTAGGTTGTATAAAAATTTGGCAATTTACCAAGCGCAGCCGTCAGTTAAATGTTATGTCTGTTTAAAGATATGGCTGCTTTAATTCACAGGCAACTGCTTCATGTATAACTCTTGCTGCGGAAATATGCATGGAAACCCCCACCCAGAATATATCACCCGACATCACCCTCAAATATAACATTAAAAATAGGGCATATGATTATATGAATAATATGATGGTGCGGGAGTATAGGAAATTCCATGCACCGACAACTGAGCAGATTTTATTTTAATGATTCTTGCTTATGGGAAGATAATTAAGGTATATCAATAATTGTTATCGAGGTGTTGGATCTCATTCATTTTTTTGTTTTTGTTTTTGTTTTTTTGTTTTGTTAGAATTTTAGTGTAAGGAAATATGTTTCATTGAGGAAATATTAGCTTCATTCATCTGTTAGTTTATTTCATCTCAACTCTTTGAAAAACCCTTTTTGGGTTGCTTAGTTGGTTTATAAATAGTTCTGCTCTGGAGTCGTGCACGGGAGCTCTCATTGTAGACATCATAATTTCAAAATGGTATTTCCGGGGGGATGTATTATATATAAACCACTTGCTCCAGATCTCTGTATTGAGAGGTGCTACCAGGGCTGCAGGCTAAAGCATATTTATTTCTACCAGTATTTTCTTTAAATATTCGTCATTTTGTCAAAAAGTTTGGGTTTCTTTTTTAAAATTTTGGAGAACAAAAACAAATGGAAGTCAGTAACAAAAGAAGAAAAAGAAACAAAAGTTTGGCTATCAACCTGCAGACCAGGGAAACCTTTCAGTAATTTAATGGCATATGATATTCAGGGAGATATTTATGGGAGCCTGTACTTGATGAGAGTTTGTTGGGGATGCTGAATTGAGAGAGGGGTGGTTTCAATAACCGTGACCGGTAAATTTTTTTATATTATATTTGAAGCCCATGTTTCGTGTTTGTAAAATCATATAGTTAAGCTAGAAAATTGTCGACAATCGTTATGAGGAGTTTCAATTTTTCCATATATTAGTGTTAAATTTAGTTGACAGAGCACATGTGCTGCTGCGGACATAAGTTTGAATTTGGTAAATATCCAGGGACATTTGGTAAATTATGTTTGGTATATTTTAAATACGATTTGTAACTGTGGTATTTATGACGAAATATATATATATATAATATATATATATGAATACATATGCATACATATATATATTTTATATATAGGTGTTATTGTTACTTTAGTATGCATACTAGTTTCATGAAGATTTGGGGATACCGGTATGGTGAGGATATAATTACTGTGCATGTAGGCCCTACATATAAATATATTTCTGGTTTTAGGCACATGCGTTTAACTTGGATCTGGAGTTCACATTTCATAAGGCAGTATATATATTTATTCAGTGGGCTTTGGAAAAGACATAAGAGTTGAGTGTCCCCTTTAGTGGCAAATGTTCACAGTATAACATTTTGTTCTATTTTCCTTATCATCCATCTAGTGGAAAATCTCCAATGACACTGAGAATGGGAGGAGGGTATGTGAACTCCTTTTATAAGTGCGTTCATTCCAATTTTAACATATTTGGTGGAATAGGTTGGGTACATGTATGTATGTAATCAGATTGTGTTTGGTGAACATAGTGGGAAAACATGATAAGACAGTTTTATGATGACAAACAGTACATTAGAAGATCTTTGCTTCTTCGATGGTTTTTATCTGCACTTTGTTTGAAGTTTCTGACTTTTTGGCATAAATGTTTCCTTTGAATGTCCAATATGCATCAATTGTGTTGGTTTTCTTTTTGTCGGCAAGTTTCTTCACAATAGCACGTCTTGATTCAGTGAGGTCCTCGGTGATTATTATTTTACTTTTGCCCTTTAAGCTTTTCTTATTGTTGAAAACATCTCTTCTGGCATACCAATTGCTGAATCGGGCAATAAGCTGACATGTTCTTGTGGAGGTAGGAGCGGAGTCATCTTGGTTTCGGGGTCCAGATTTTATTGGGCCAAGTGGGTGCGCATTACTAATGTCAAGTGGATGTAGCCTCACTCCAAGTTTTTGTTCACATAGCTCGCTTATGATTCTTTTGGCGTTTATCTCATTAGGATTTTTCACATGGCTAGGGACCGGTACATTGTGGAATCGCAGGCAATTTGTTCGACTGTACTGTTCGCCTTTATCAAATAGGGTGTCGCTGTGTTTTATCCCCTCGTTGAATTTTCTTTCCACCAGGTCATTTACCCAAGAGATGTCGGTCTGATCTAATTTTGCATTTGATTTCTGTGCAGTTTTTACCTGTAGGTCAACATTTTCAGTTTTTAATTTTGTCACTTCCATTTTTAGCGACTGTACCTCAGATTTCATTGTGGTCACTTCATCTTTCATTTGATTCATTTCATGTTGATTATTTGTTAGGCTTGTCATGACTGATTCCTCTATTGTTTTATTCATTTGTCCGAACATATTTGTGAGGCTTTTCATCTGATCTGCTAGTGTTTCGAATTCTGTCCCCATGCAAACACTTATTTGGTCTTTTATAGTTCTATTTATATGTTCGTCAAGCTTGTCCGAGTCATCATTTGGGGCTTTGCGCTTTTTTTTCTCACTTGACCTGAATGACCGCATATTCTCAGATACTGCATTGAATGCGGACATGTATCCTTTTGAAGGTTGGCTTGGTGAGTTTAGTGCTGATTTATTTAAATCAAATGTAAACTTTGGAGTATGTGTAGAACTCTGACTTGATGTGACATCGTAGCTGGCATCAGCAACTGAATTTATTATATCTGCCACTGAATCCATTTGGGTTGGTGAACGTTTGGCCGAAGAATCATCAGAGATAATATTTTTGACACTGGGTTTGATGGTTTTGGGGTTTTCAAGTTCTGTTTCGGTAGTATAACAGGGTTGACTGCAGTCATTGTTTGTTTTGGAGGCACTCATTTGTATTACAACATTGTTAGCTTGTGTACCAACGGCTGAATCTGAGTCAACGTCCGCCATCTTTGTTGACATTGGTTACCGATTTCCGGTCTATTTTTAGAATATATAGTTTTAAATACAGGGTTCAGAATATAATTGCTTATTTCTCTAGAATGTTGTACCTTGTACTCCTTGATTTTCTCGATTTACTTTGTATACTGTATCTTGTTATCTTTAAACTTTCTCAGCATGTTCAATATTTGACTTAACCCCGTCCCAAAGCAAAAACACAGGCAGCGAAAATTTCCGATTAATCAGTTGTCGCCATTTTGTAAGATGGCTGCTGCATGGCAGCCATGTTTTTTTGCCGAATGACCCCAAAATGACTAATTCCCATCTACATGTCATTGTTAACATCCGTAACAAATTTCATGAAGATCTGACCAAAGATACGAGCGGTAGCCTGTGTCAAAGGATTTAGTCATGCAAAGAGTAAAATCCAAGATGGCTGCTGGCGGCCATGTTTTTTGCCGAATGACCCCAAAATGACTCGTTCCCATCTACATGTTAATGTCAACATTCATGACAAATTTCATAAAGATCAGACCAAAGGTATGACCTGTAGCCCGCGGGAAAGGAAATTGTCGATGGACACATGGACACAAGGACGATGGACACCAATCCATGGCAATAGCTCATACTTACAAAGTAAGTTGAGCTAATAACTGATGAGGGAAAGAATTATGTCATTGGCTCTGACCAATTCTGAATCAAATCTGAATCCTAGTCACCCATACCAAATATAAGCTGAATAGGTCTTATGGTTCTTGATAGGAAGACATTTTAAGAATTACAATGGATGGACAAGTTACGTCCCTGGCTCCGCCCTTATTTGAACAGGTAACCTCATTTTAACACATCTGTATCCCCGTCACCCAAAAACCTTCCATACCAATTATAAGCTAAATAGCCCCGATGATTCTTGAGATGTTTTAAGAATTACTATGGATGGAAAGAGTTAGGTCCCTAGATTCTTGAGAAGATGTTTTAAGAATTACTATGGATGAAAAGAGTTAGGTCCCTAGCTATGCCACTTTTTTGACCATTTGAACAGAACTGAATCCCAGCCACCTAGGGACCATCCACACAAAATATGTCTCAATTCTTCATCTCAGGTAAGCTAAGAAAATGCCTCCATCTTTCTCATCCAGTTTCCCATATGTAATCGCCTGAGAAAACAGGTATTTAGTTTGACTGGCCTAACTGTCAGATTCATCATTCACACTGGGCCTTGGGAGTGGAGTTGTTATCATAAGCAGTGTCATTTATATACAAACTCTCTAACAGGCAGAGAACTTTAGGCTATTAATCAAAGCTGTCATTCCAAACAGATTTTGTTAACACTGCCATTTCATTTATTACTTTATAATCAATGTGACTTCTATATGGTTTAAGCATGTTCTTGATTTTAGACTGATTTAAACCAAATTTGGTTTAGTCACCCTGGTGGATGTTATAATGGTGTTATTTTTTTTTAAATTGAGCCTGATTGAGCAAGAAATTAATCTCAATTGAAGTAAAAAAATTAATTTAAAAAAAAAAATTCTATTTTTTTGGGGATTTTTTGTTTTGTTAAATTGAACAAGGAGTTCAATGTAAACAAATTTTTTAGGACAATCTTAAATTTTTTATTTTTTTTAAGAGTTGTGTCCCTGGCCCCGCCCACATTTGACCCAGTGACCTCATTTGAACAAATCTGAACCCCAGTCACCCAAGGATCCTTCATACCAAATATGAACCAATTTGGCCTGATGGTATTTGAGAAGAAGATGTTTAAAAGAATTACTATGGAGGGAAAGAGTTATGGCCCTGGCTTCGCAACTATTTGACCCAGTGACCTTATTTGAACAAATCTGAATGTGAGTCACCTAGGGAACATCCACACCAAATATGAACTCATTCGGTCCATTGGTTCCAGAGGAGATGTTCAAAGAATTGTTGACGGACGGACGGACGGACGGACGACGGACGAGGAGTGATGACTATAGCTCCACCGGAGACTCAGGTGAGCTAAAAAACGAATATATTGTCACTGTACACCAAATTTTATTAATATCCACTGAGAAACAACGGACCAAACGCCACCTAACACCCCGTTTACACCTTTTATTTGGAGCCGGATATGGGTGATTCTCGCTTATGGGGAACAATTACAGTTCAACAAATGTCAAAAAATGAAACTGCGCTAGGTCAATTGGCTATAACATTTTTTTGTTCTGTTGGATACAAATATTCACCAAAATAATTTTCAGCAACACCACTCAAAGGGATTCTAACATTTGGCTACTCCAGTAAAGGGGGACACACTATAAAGTGTATGCCGAGGCCGAAGCCGGCTCCAAATAAAAGATGTAAACGGGGTGTTATGTGGCGTTTGGTCCGTTGTTTCTCAATGGATACTAATGAAATTTGGTGTATATGTCCGGACTGGGACATGGAATACAATAACGTTTGAATTGTTTTTTAATTCACAAATTTGTAGATTTTATTCAACTTTTTCGTTCTGAAACACACTATAAAGTGTAAACGGCCGGCTCCAATTAAAAGGTGTAAGCGGACTTGATGTCGCATTATCTTCTTTGTTTATAAATGTATATGACTGAAATTTAGTACATATGTCCGGGTTATGGCATGGAATACATTGACGTTTGAATCGTTTTTAAAATCACAAATTTGTTGATTTTATTAAATTTTTCGTTCTTTCGTTCTGTAAAGTGTAAGCGACCGGCTCCAATTAAAAGGTGTAAGCGGCTTATGTGCTTAGTGTTATAGATATCAAACTCAATGAAGTTTATGAAGTGCACATTGATATTCAAATAGTGGTCTCGGTATTAAGCCCCATCTCTCATTGAGACGCCACGGAGTGGAGCTCCATAAAAACACAACAACAGAAACACAACATCGAAGAAAAAAAGAAACATCACTGATATTTCATCATCATCACTTCCTACTGGGTTGTGGGGGGGGGGGGGGGTTCCGCCCCTTCCAAATCCTCCCTGGGCCCAGTCCCAAACTCCCAATATATCAATGGGTGACTTCGAAGAGCAGAGAAAGATTAACAAACGAATCCAGCACCGAACATGAAACTGTATGCCGTATGTTTGTTTTATTCTGTGAATTTAATGTCTTTATATTATTTTATGCGTTGTGATTAAATTTATTTTATCACGTAAAATTTGTTTAAAAAACAATTCAAACGTTATTGTATTCCATGTCCCAGTCCGGACATATACACCAAATTTCATTAGTATCCACTGAGAAACAACGGACCAAACGCCACATAACACCCCGTTTACATCTTTTATTTGGAGCCGGTGTTCTAAAATATAAGTATGGTTGTAAAATAAGTATGGTTTTTTATGTTTTTTTCGTCTGCGCATGTTCACTCCTCCCATAAAACGTAGGTTGCGCCTCGGTGGGAAACAGTATCACCAAAGAGTGGGTGTCAAGCAAGTGAAAATTGAATGATTTAATCGATATATAGTCACACGAAAGGAACATACAATTTTGGCGAGCAAAATGAATCTTATTATCACATCACACAAAATAATTTGGGAATTTCGCGTTATGTATACATATTAAGTTTGTTGTTTGTACATCTATGTTTAATTATGTGCTTCTTCCCTTCCAGGTGAAATTCACAACCCTGGGGACATCACATATAGGCTTACAGAGACGCTAAAACACAATTAGACCCGACAAATTGAAAAGTATATGGAAAATGAACAAATTTCAGGAATGTAATTTGAGTTGTGTTTTATTCGTCTTCATTGTGTATTATTCGAAGTTCAAAATAGATTATTCCAAACATAAATTGCATCTTATTTCTGTGTTAATCCAATTTACTACATTTATTATATAATGCCACACAAACAACACATGGAACGGCTTACAAATCTGAATGTCGTGACTTTGTCGTTGGTTTTTTTAAATTTGTAAGTAAAAAAGTATTGATTTTTCTGACAAATAAGTATGGTTGTCCAATAGCTCGGTATATATGGCTGGAAAGCGGAATATCGCCGGGGGATAACGGGTGTTATCTTTTAAGATTATCATAATAAAGAATATCTGGAAGCAGACATGCATACCGATTGTACAATTGTTTTAAGGCTTCTAACTTTAACAAGACATGGTTTCGTTTGCAAAATAAGTATTGATTTTTCTGACAAATAAGTATGGTTGGCACATATGTAGGCTATATAGACATGGTTGGAGACTGCAGAGGGATTATCATGAACAATTTCTATCTAGATAATCATACAAAAAGGTCAAATATGAGAATGAAATTGCATATTTATTATACAGATCCCACATTTTTTTTAATTTGTAAGTAAAATAAGTATTGATTTTTCCGACAAATAAGTATGGTTGTCAAATAGCTCGGTATGACTGGATAACGGATTATCGGGGATAACGGGTGTCATCTTTTAAGATTATCATACTAAAGAACATCTGGAAGCAGAAATGCATACCGATTGTACAATTGCTTTAATGCTTCTAACATTAACAAGAAATATTTTCGTTTGCAAAATAAGTATTGATTTTTCCGACAATAAGTATGGTTGTCAAATAGCTCGGTATGACTGGATAGCGGATTATCGGGGATAACGGGTGTCATCTTTTAAGATTATCATACTAAAGAACATCTGGAAGCAGAAATGCATACCGATTGTACAATTGCTTTAATGCTTCTAACATTAACAAGAAATATTTTCGTTTGCAAAATAAGTATTGATTTTTCCGACAAATAAGTATGGTTGTCAAATAGCTCGGTATGACTGGATAGCGGATTATCGGGGATAACGGGTGTCATCTTTTAAGATTATCATACTAAAGAACATCTGGAAGCAGAAATGCATACCGAATGTACAGTTGCTTTAATGCTACTAACATTAACAAGAAATATTTTCGTTTGCAAAATAAGTATTGATTTTTCTGACAAATAAGTATACGAGTTGTCAAAAAACTGGGTATAATATGACTTGAAAGCGGATTATCGGGGATGACGGGTGTCCTCTTTTAAGATTACCAAACTAAAGAACATCTGGAAGCAGAAATGCGTACCGATTTTACAATTGTTTTAAGGATTCTAACATAAAGTATCGACAAAGAACGGGAATTTTGTTTAGTCGTCTGCTATTAATATTATGATAATTATTTGTTTGTGATCGGTGTGAAATATCAACGAAATTTAATTCGGCTTTGAGTCTGACTGACAGCGCAAGTCCGCATCATTGATAGTTGGACCAAAATTCCCGTTGTTTGGTGAGACTGAGATCCTGGGTGTCCTCTTGACAGTTTAAGAGATCCTGGGTTTTGCCAGAAACCATGCGACAATGACCTGGTCAGCACTAGTAATAGGACATACACCTAATGTCTGTCTACACGTAGTCACACTTTCACATGCCCATACTAGTAAATAAATTGAAACAGAAAAGAATCAAAATAAATGTTCAAATAGTTCAATATTGAATCAACGATTATAGTCATCATAATCATTTTGACAAGAGGGACGAGTGCACATTTTAGCACCCGTAAATTAAAAATTGAGAGTGTGTATGGTTGCGAGAGCAATCGCTCCCGTCTCCTGAGAAGGAATGTGGAGTGCATGTTGAAATTTCTAAGTAATAGTAATACTATTATACTAGACGTCAAGTCGTCAACATGAAGAGATATATAAAAAGTTAAATCCAAGATGGTTGCAGGCGGCCATGTTTTCCCAATGAAATTCAAAAACATTTGATAGCTCCCCATCTACTGGTCACCCCGAACATGAATATATAATGAAGTCTGATGACGATTGATTGAGGGATGTGCTCTGTACTGTAGAGTGAGCCAAAGGATTTAGTCATGCAAAGAGCAAAATCCAAGATGGCTATCGGTGGCCATATTACGAATCAGGATTGAGTTATACATCAATTAAATACATGTATCTAAGTATCTTGGTCATATTATAATGGAAGATCTCACTGATGATATCGCACGTCAATTCAGATCTGTATGCACAAGGGCATGCAAACATGCTGATTATGAGGTTTCCGAGATACTCTGTTCATGTAAAAACATTTCTGTTTGAACGATATGTCGCTCCAATGTACTGTTCACATCTGTGGACTACGTGGTCCAACACGAGGAAACTCGCATTGTTTGCTATAACAATTCATTCAGACTCTTGATGGGATATGAACGTCCATGCAGCGCAAGTGATATGTTTGTCTCGAGGTGGGTGCCAAACTTGCTGATGTTACGAAGAAAAAGTATTTACAGCTTCCGCGAGAGAAACCAAACAAGCCCAAAATCAAATTCTCTGATTTCTGCCATTTGCAATTCAGATATTAAATATAACGAAGTGGCTAAAGAACGGTATACCGCCCTTTAGTACTGGGGGCTAAAGAACGGTATACCGCTCTTTAGTGATGAGGGCTAAAGAGCGGTACGGATTATAACGTTACACGCAATGCGCAAAATATTTGGCAACGCACGTGCCGCTCGTCCAACATGGACAGCTCTTTAGCACTGATGGCTAAAGAACGGCACACCACTCATTAGCGATGAGAGCTAAAGAGCGATACGGATTATAACGTTATGTGTTGGCGCAATGCGCAAAATATCTTGGCAACACACGTGCCGCTCATCCAACCTGGACCGCTCTTTAGCACCGAGGGCTAAAGAGCAGTAGGCCTATACCGCTCTTTAGCACCAAACGCTAAAGAGTGGTATACCGTTCATTAGCGTATCAGGCCCATATAGCTAAAGCGTGGTATACCGCTCTTTAGCGTTTGTCACTAAAGAGCAGTATACCGTTCTTTAGCACCAAACGCTAAAGATCGGTATACCGTTAATTAGCGCATCAGGCCCATATAGCTAAAGCGTGGTATACCGCTCTTTGGCGTTTGGTACTAAAGAGCGGTATACCGTTCTTTAGCCACGGCCTAAATATAACTCAGAACTATTTACTATGTGGAACCACATTCTATATTATATTCTATCTAATCCATATTATGGCATATATATGGACACATTTGTCCGAAATAAAGAACATATAAATATAACATAAAATTAAAAAGAAAGGAAACTAGGACTAGGAGCAGGACTTTCCTTATATTTTATAAATATATTCAGAATCAGACTAGTAAATAGCAGTACCAGTACTGTATATTACTATTAGTTATATAATATTAACTTATAATTTAGTTCTAATACATTGGAATCAAAATTGATTTGACAAAATTACATTCTAATTTGTCAATTTACATTATTTAGTGACTTGAAGTTGAATTCGAAATTTATTTATATCTCATGGTCATAATTAATAAATGAGTTCTCAAACTCGTTTTGTGATGACTAGAGCGCCTATAAGTTAATATAATTGATTCCTGCACTGAAACAATCCTACAGACTAAACCGTAGTAAACGTCATTGTTTGCCTAGAAGTTGAAAGCGATTATCAAGTTTGGGATGCATGTAATTGTCGTCTGTAGCTCACAAAATCCGAGAAGTCTGATTGTTATTGCTCAGTTAAACTCGATACAAGAGACAAAATGATTGACAGACGGTTTTTCAGACCTCACAGTGAAGGTCACAACGCGCGCATGCGCAATACTCGCGAAATAGATGTTTTGTGTCCTATGCGCATGCCTAAGCCAAAAACCATACTTATTTTACAACCATACTTATATTTTAGAACACCGGCTTCGGCCTCGGCATACACTTTATAGTGTGTCCCCCTTTACTGGAGTAGCCACATATTAGAATCCCTTTGAGTGGTGTTGCTGAAAATTATTTTGGTGAATATTTGTATCCAACAGAACAAAAAAATGTTATAGCCAATTGACCTAGCGCAGTTTCATTTTTTTAACTGCAATTGTTCCCCATAAGCGAGAATCACCCATATCCGTCACTGAAAATGGCAGAATTTACCGAACAACCGCAGAGAAAACGCCCGATACGCGCGGCACCGCACCGCCGGATTAGGATAGCGATGTAATCCGGCGGCAACGTTTTCGCCCGCCGTGTGCAAGCACCCATTGCACATAATGACCGCGACTCAGTGATTTCGCTTATTTGGGTGCGCAATCATGCACTTTATCCATAAATAGTGAATTCTGCATTGGCCAATTTAACTATACCACTTGAATATAACTATAATAGTTTAATATATTATTCGCCAAATTTATCGAACTATGTGAATATCGCTTCAATTTGCCCTTAAACTGAGTAATATCATTTTATCACACATCCAAGTAATAAGGTTTTACGACATGCGATAATTGATCTACTTCACTACTAAATAACGTGCAGATATCGATTTTGGTGTCACAGCATAAAAACCTTCCATGGCGGAATTCTGGGTCGGGTACGTTTTAGCCTCTTCAATGATATTTTTGTTTTGAAATTCGTCACACACAACGATGCGGCCCACTGAGTAACACCGTACTCATTGATGAGGAGGGTTTTTTAGCTCCGATAATGAAATATTGGTTCCATTTGACAGAGACGAACAAAAACTCCGCTGTTCCGGGCGGCGTGATGAACTGAATTCCACCCGGAACGATTAGTCCAGGAGATATTGGTCGACCTCTGCACCTCAGGACTCAATATCACCCCACTAATTTTCTTTCTTAATGTCTCCTCTAATTTTTTTCTGTTGTTAACAGGAACAAAAAGTAGCCACAGACATTCCAGACAAGATGGCGTCCATTTTGTTTTATATGCACCAGATATCTTTGGTCACCATTATAGTAAAGATGATATCAAATGCGGTCTTGTTTCCGCTCGATTCGTTACGCTAATATACAACCATTACAAATTAGCCAAAAATCCGACACCAGTATCCAATATGGCGGTCAAGATGGCCGCCGAAATGTGAAAATATGCTATTTTTCTGACATTTCACCACCTTTCGTTTGTCTCTGTGGGAAAATCTTGGCGTAAATTTATACATTTATCGTATAGAAGAGTCATTGGCGAACACAAGGGGACCATAATATACATTCATTGTGAGATATTTTTGTCCGATATCATGTTTTCCCAAATACCGGTATAATAGGTCAAAGCCGAATCGACGCTAATAACGTGATGTAATGTTTCGAATCAATGAATGTTATTGCTATCATAACAACACCTATGCATATATATGTGCAGGAGATACTCGAGCTAGGATTCCTCTTATACCTGAGTTGAGGAATATTCGCCCAAAATCCAAGATGGCGGCCAAAATAGTCACAGAAATAGAAAAATAGCCAAAAATTGCTGATTTTAACATCATTGAGCGTTATTGTCACACAATTCCACACCTGTTAAGTATTGTGAGTTAGGAACACTTACACGAAGAACTGTCCTTGTATATATCCAAATAAAAGTCTCCCAAATCCAAAATGACGCCCACAATGGCGGAAAATTTTTGAAATTCCCTCATATTCACATCATTGAGCATTAATGTCGAGACAATTCCACCGATTCTTACAGTTGAGTTGGAAATACTGAGGTGAAGTAATTACCTTACACCTCATACAATAAATTGTTTTCCAAATCGAAGATGGCGGCCAAAATGCCGACCGAAATATGAAGACACGCCTATATATACATTCATTTACTTTATTACGATGGGCGTTATTGTTTCGCGATTTCTACCCACCATTACATGTACATGTTGATATGGAATATTGATATGAAGTATGTATTCATTTGAGTTTGGCAATTGATACTCATAGTCAAGTAGGCGGTACGCCTTAGCAGAAAGGCATCCGTCAAATGTCAGGCTTTCAACATTCGAAGCCATATACAGAAGTTTCCAGGGTAATTCAGTGCATTAGATGAGTATGTGAATTGAGAAGTGGCTGTTTGGGAATATCACCAGGTGCACATGTTGTTATCCCCATTAGGTCACCAAAGCTGAAAATACGCAGATAGAGACCGGCACCGGCATATGCATTGTTTGAAACATTCCTTTCTACAAAGAAGTTTAGAAAACTGTGTTGGTGTGAGCGAGATAGATTAATCTGACGAAGAGACGGAAACTGGTCCAGATAATGCTGAATGTGGCAAATCAGAATAAACTCAGGTACTATTGTTTTGATTCTTGGAAGTCAAAATATGACTATTCGGTGCACCTATATACGGTTACGGCCTTTATGGGCTCTAAGTGGAGAATGGATTTCGAAATGCCACATCGCGATTATTAATTGTGGGTTTTAATCCTTCCAGAAGGCTACGACTTATGTTGGAACTAATAGATGGCTTATACTATGTACCGTTTTGTCCATCGAAATAATGACAAAAAGTTGAAATTAGTATGTGATAATATCGACTTCTTTTCAATTTCTGGCCGCCAGTTTGGTCGCCATCTTGACTGAGAATTTGCCAAACTCAATTGAGTACTTCATATAAATTTTCCATTTGAACATGTAATTGTGGGTATAAATCGCGTAACAATAAGGCCCATCATAAGAAAGTAAAGGAATGTGAGCTTGTTTTCAAATTTCGGTCGCCATTTTGGCCACCATCTTCAATTTGGAAAACAATTTCTTGCATGAGATGCAAGGTAATTACTTAACCTCAGTATTTCCAATTCAACTGTCAGAATGTCTCCAGCTATCTCGAAAATAATGCCCAATGATGTGGAAATGAGGGAATTTCGGTGATTCTTCAAAATATTTCGGACATTGTGGGCGCCATTTTAGACTTTGGGTGACTTTTATTTGGACAGTTCTTCGCCTAAGTGTTCCCAACTCACAATAGTAAACAGGTGTGGATTTGTCGTGACAATAACGATCACTGATGTTAAAATTTGCGATTTTTCTATTTCTGGTGGCCATTTTGGCAGCCTTCTTGGATTTGGGTGAATATTCCTCAACTCAAAAGAGGAATCCTAGCTCGAGTATCTACTGCACATATATATGTATGGGTGTTATAATAGCAATAACATTCATCGATTCGAAACATTACATCGCGTTATTAGCGTCGATTCGGCTTTGACCTACGCCAGATATGATACAACTACAAGATTGAGACAACAAGATAACTGAATAACAGACTTTAATGTGAAACAAATCGGAAGTGTGACACGCAACTATCCGTGGCCGTGAGAGAACTCAGAGTCCGATTAGAAAACGGGTTGTTGATATTGAGGACAGTCATTGGTCGTGTTAACAAACGCAGTCCCATATCCAAGACACAACACTACTATGGCGCAACCACTTTTTTTCTCTCCTGTCGGATTTCCGCAGACCATGCCTGTGTAGCAGTTACACGATAACCTTAAGTACATAGGTGAAATCACCTATCACAAGAAATGTCAGCCTTGATATGCAAATACAAATCACTGTTAGTGAAAACAGCAGCAACTCTGGCATTAAAAGAATGAGTGTTCGCTCTCGCGACATTCTGGAATCGTAGGCTACACCATTTCGTTAGGCAACGACTTGAAACAAACAATCCGCCATGTCCACATGGACAGTTAGGTGATGGTCACTTAGTGATTTGCGACGTGCAGCTTACACCCGTGAAATTATCTTCATGTTGAAACCCATAATTATAGGATAGGATATTTTTATTTACAATACACATATGAATAGAACAATAAATTAACATATAACTAGAATAATTCAGTATATTGCTGGGGGGAACATAGCCCTGTCGGGCTGTCTTCCTGTTTCCCCCATAACAAATATCATTATACAAATAATTTATCAGATAGCGTGAGTATTATTCATATTCGTATCCAGGTACACGTACAGACGTATATAACAAATAATATAAGACAAAAAAATGTTCAGGGCATTTTGTTTTTTTACAAAAGTGTTTATATGTTTGTGAGCCAGTCCAGACGAGTGATCACTATATCGCTTTATCTCTCCCCGGAAACGTTACGTTCTTGTCACATGTTCTAAAGTATGAGAAGTTTCTGCATGTCTTAATTTCAAACGAAGATTGAGAGAATAGTATTCAGATTATAGAGAAGTTCTCATGATGAAATCTCAGAACACAAGCTCATCACGATGTCTCATCCGACTCAGAATTATTATTTCATACTCATAGATTCATAGGATTATGGGGAGAGATTATGCATCTTTTATAGTAACAATAAAAATAAATATGAATTCATATGATTCGCCGGAAGGGCTTTTTGTTGAGTGAGGTTTAAGGGAGAATGTTAACTAAATGTGATAATTATGTGTGTGTATACCATCATAGATTGGAGGCGCAGACTCGGCATGAGTGTCCATTACTTCAAATATGCTGATTCACCTTTAATGTGTCGATATTATGACTTGCGTTGTAGTAATCGTGGTATTGGTATTGTAGCCTTTGATATGACCCAGGACGCGGTGGTGAAAATAAAAATGGTAGAGTAGAACTATGATTGTGTATACATGGTGTTTATTTTAATATAAGTATTCGTATTATGTATCGGTACAGTCGGGACATCCTGTGTTTTTACAGCGTACATTTTTTAGATAATTACCAAGTATTTTTGTCTGTAAGCGTTTCTTCAATATATGCCTGCTTTGTATGCATGTGTATTCAGCTTCAAGGTTGTTCCATATTGTGGGGAAGGCGTGGTGTGGTAATCTTCCAGAAAATTTGGTTCTAGGTTTTTCTAGTAGCAGGGGATTAGGGTGTCTTGGAGTTGATTTTGCTCGTTTGTTGTACATCATTTTAAAAGAAGCCGGCAGACGGTCATAATACCAGTCATGCACGAACATTGTAGAATTGATGGTGTGTAAGTCATATATTTTCAAGATATTTTCTTTTTTAAAGAGCGGGTCTGTGTGACTCCTATACTTCTTATTGCATATTATACGCATTGCTCGTTTTTGTAATAGAAAAATTTTCTTGACTTCTGGAACATGTCCCCATATTTGGATACCGTAAACTAATTGGCTTTGAATCAATGCATAGTACAAAGTTTTCAACGCTTTACTCGGGAAAAAATGTTTCACCTTATTGATACAATATATTGCATGTGATATTTTAGAGCAGATTATGGATACGTGCTTTTTGAACGTCAAGTTCTCATCAATATGGATACCTAAAAATTTTGTTGAGGATTCGTGCCCAAGATTCCCTATTCGATTCAATTCATTGTGAATTAACTTTATTTTCAAAGTATTCCATTTTTTGTCATTATTCGGTGGGTGTATGAGCATATAGTTGCTTTTATTAATATTAATTGCAAGTTTATTACAGCAGAGAAGAATAGGGGCCTCCTTACCGTCACATCTAAAAATAGAATCTTTGGGGTCTAAAATTGGTTGTGGGTGTCTCGTTCGCGTCACATCTAAAAATAGAATCTTTGGGGTCTAAAATTGGTTGTACTAAAATATTCCCAAAATATCAAAAACCCAAAAATTATTTTTTCCAAAAAATTTCAAAATCCCAAAAAATTTTAAAACCCCAAAATTTCAAAAAAGAAAAAAATTCAAAACCCTCAAAATTATTTCTCCAAAAAAAAGTTTAAATAAAAAATTTATAACGAGTTTTCGGTTTCTGATAATCTCGATATTAAAATGTCGAATGTTAAATTATTTGCGTGTAATATCTTTCGTTATTTTTTTTTTGTTCAAATATTTTTCATGAAATTATTAATCGATGTTTAGAAATAGCTTTTATTGGACATTGTGACCATCGATATGAATGCATACATTCCAGTGTTTTATCGGACGCAGTTCATATAATTGTCATACCTGAAAATAGACACTATTACTTTTACATAAATAATAAAGAGCGTTTATTCTTTACACTCTCTCTATCCCATATGACAGGTGTGTATTATCGTGAATTATTGGAAGTATTGAGACTAACGGTCGAAAATTGTAATGTGAAATTACAACCCTCCAGAATGAATTGTCATATTCGCTGTACACGCAATCACACGCGACATTGGTGGTAACAATGTGTCTTTCACACCTTTGCTTTACCAAATGAATTATATTATTTCCCCGGTCACAGTTATATGCTATTCAGAAAACATATCGATTTAATGTCTGAACAAACGAGTTAGTATCAATTAAGGTTGATAAACTGTGTCATTCACACGATAATTAGTTAGCCAAAAAACATGCATACGTCCAGGACACTCAATTATAGAAATTGCTTTGATGACATTGTTATAACAACATTACGTAATAACCACTTATCACTCCAGGCACACTTACGATCATATACCGAAACTACAGGTAGTACCGATGATGTAACATTATATCACTGCTATTGTACCAATGATAGGTTCAGACATGTTCGATGTTTAGAAAAATAGATAATCTGCAGGTGTTCACTTGACAAGAGATTTTGTACACTCAATCACAGACTAACGTGATGATACCAGCCCACACCCCAACCCCCTCAACATCCACCAAACACCTTCACATCACTTACCAAAACCAATAGTGTTATAAGAACTGTAGGTTTTTATAATATTATAGCTTGCAGTGTTATCCTGGTAATTCATTTACAACAGCCATAACAAATGTTTACTTATGATGTATATAAGAACTGTATAGCTACTAATAAATAGGACACAGTGAACACAAAAAAAAAATGGGTCCAATTAACCATAGCTCCATACCATTTGAACCTTGTTCTAGTATTTGCATCACAGGACCAACTGGTTCTGGTAAGACGAGATGGGTCTACAGATTCCTGCAAAATCTTAATGGAATGTATTCTAGAGATCCACCTAAGAAAATAATGTACTGTTACGGTATTTATCAAAATTTCTATGATGAAATTGAATCATCAATCGAAAATTTGGTCATGCATCAAGGATTACCTACCCAAACAGAAATCGAAGAATTTGCTGACGGTAAACATAATATGTTAATATTAGACGACTTGATGCATCGCATTATTGACCAAAAAGAGATTGAAACACTATTTACGCAGCAAACTCATCATCGCTGTCTTTCGGTGCTGTTTATTTCACAAAATTTATACGCACAAGGCAAGGCTGCGAGAACTATAGCCTTAAACACAGGATATCTAATTTTATTCAAAAATTTGAGGGATGGATCACAAATTTCCACATTGGGTAGACAATTGTATCCCGGTAAATCTAAAGTACTCATTGAGGCATACAAGGATTGTATGAAGAAACCATTTGCGTATCTTATAATAGATATGTCCCCTCACACTGAGGATAAATACAGGCTACGAACAGACGTGTTTCCCAACCAAGACCCTATAATTTACGTACCTACTACGTAATAAGAAGGGGACAGTATCGGAGCTGAGTCGTGACGATAAAATGAGTCGATTATTACGTAATGAGTTGAATTTTGTCAGACTATTGACATCAACCCAATCAAGATCTCAACGAAACGCATTATTGACATCGATAACTAATAATCAGTTGAAAGTTCTGGTTGAAATTACGATCAATTTACTACATGATAGTTTAACAGTTACAGTTCAACAAAAAGCTAAATTACGGCGATATAAATCATTTTATATATTCTTGGGTGATAAATCTGTGAGTTTGTTGAGGAAAAGAAAAAGTGTGAATAATCACTCAACCGCCATTACTTTGATGTTGAACATCGTTGAACCTAAATTGAAACAGTTTTTGTGATGGAGTCTGTGAAGAAAACTGTTTTGATCCCGTATGAAACCTATATGAGGTACACTGAAAAAAGTGAACACAAAAAAGTTTCATCGGAGTCTAACATTGAACACAGCGACATCTCGGCAAACAATAGTAGCCCTTCCGATGAAATGGATAAAGAAATGGACCCGATGAATAATCAGATTGTTAATACAGTTCAAACGACTGAACCTCAGGATGCAATCCAAAAATCAGAAGTTAACACATCGAAAAAGACACGTACCAAGCAAAGAAAAAAGAAAATAAGAGGGGTTAAGCGTGAAATATCTAGACCTCCTGGTATAATCGCCGGTAAGCTGACCAAGATAAAGAAGAAACGTTGGCTATCACTGTGAACAATATGGCCGATTGGAAAGATTATTTGAGTTCAATTTATTTTAATCCGGGTCACCCCGCATCGTACTCAGGAGCTACAAAGTTGCATCAGACTGTAAAATCTGAAAATAAGCACAACATTTCCAAGCGTGAGATTGTGACGTGGCTACAAAATCATGAAAGTTATTCCCTGACAAAAAGTGTTAGACGAAAATTCCCGAGGTCTCGTGTTATTGTAAACGCTTCTGACAGTCAATGGGATGGAGACCTCATGGATATGAATGATGTTTCCAAAGACAACGACAATTACACCTACGTGTTAGTAATGATTGACATTTTTTCTAGGAAGTTATGGTGTGAAGCTATAAAGAGGAAAACTGCAATTAATGTGATCAATGCTATGAAACATATATTTGAAGGTGGAAGAACCCCGCGCGTCCTCCGAACGGATCGCGGTTCGGAGTTCACAAACAAACGGGTCAAAAGTTACCTTAAGGGTCTTCATATATCTCAAATTTTTACGCAAAACGAAATGAAAGCCAATTATTCGGAACGGGTCATAAAAACTATAAAGCAGAAGATTTCGCGTTATATGATAAAGCATAATAATGCTAGATATATCGACATTCTACAAGATATTGTGAAAAGTTATAACCATACAATACATCGTTCGTTAGGCACCACCCCTGACTCCATAACTGTTGAGAATGAAGATGAGTCTCGTCTCGATCAGTGGTTAATAAGACAGAAGGGAGGTGTTAAAAGTAAATTGAAGAAAAAGTTCAAATACAATGTAAATGATATCGTTAGAATATCACACACCAAAGCAGTTTTTGACCGAGAATATTCTCAGAAATGGACTGGAGAGTTGTTCAAAGTGACTAAGAGGTTTTACAGGCAGAACATACCCTTGTATACATTGACAGATTTCTTGGATGAAAACATTGAGGGTGCTTTCTACGAGTCAGAACTTCAAGGGGTGCGCGTTGATGACGAAACAGTTTACAGAATAGATAAAATTGTCAAAAAGAGGAAACGAAAGGGTCAAACTGAAGTCCTGGTGCACTGGCATTCATGGCCTGACAAATTTAATTCATGGATTTTAGAGTCTGATGTCGACAGATATCAAAATTAATAAGAGCAAGCTATCCGAGGGGGAAACCATTACAATCATGAATAATAGAACAGATACCTTGACGAATATGTTTCAAACAGAACGCGGTCGTCTACATATGAATCTCCTTAAATGGATAGGAATTACGATTATGGTAATAACTCTGTCACTACCGGTTATAATAGTTCCAAAGAAGATACCACGTCAGACGGGGGACTATGAATTACGGCATACGAACGAGTCACGCCCCCATGATTACGAACAACACCCCTGTGGGTTCGTGAAAAAGTGGACAATACGATCAAACATTACTGTTACATTATGTAATAATCAAGGGCGCATTTATACACGCATTAGGCGAGTTGTGAATAACACTCCCGCGATTATAAGTATTCCGTATAACCAGTGGTCTGCCTTCAAGTATATATTCAGTGATGTTGATAAAACTATAAGAGAAGAGATGAACATTGATTCTCATTTGAAACAAAATAGAAACTAGTCATATGGATAATTATTATCTGTACCTGACTAGCGACGATTCCATAGATAAATATCCAGATAATCGTCCTCTCGACTTCACAATAGAGTTACCTGGTGTATTAATATTGGAAGGGGCGTGGTTATGTTGTTTGAAAGACATAAACATAACTGACCATATAGACACGGATTTATTATATATTTGTTCGGACATATGTGGAGAATCAATAGCCTGCGACACATCATCCCCCATCCTCCGGGTTATAAAGAGAGACACACGTGATACGGGTCATTGGCGGAGTTTTGAGGACTCATTCTACATAAACGTAAGACAGGATAAACTTCAGCGTCTCAGGATTTTTATAAGAGGCGATAAACTTTCTAAAATAAATGCAGAAAAAAGAGTGACCTGTACACTACATCTGAAGAAACATGTCGATCACGTATATTCCAGCAGATATTGAAAAGTGGAGAAAACATTTCAGGGACATGATTAATGGGAAGTTAACGCCAGATAATGAGGGTCGCTACTTTATTGACAAAACTCAAAATAGCGATAGTGAAGAAGAAGACGTTCTAAAACCACATATTAACGTAGTGACACCCATAGCGCAAGCGATTGAAATGGCCAAAGCAGAAGTTGCAGAAAATAAGTTGACACAAGCACGTAAGACGTCAAAAAAAAACAATAAGAGGGCGTTACCTAACGATTTGGCTCATAACCCTAAGAAAGTGAAAACCACCTGGTTCGATAAACCATGAATGAATACAGAGAGTACCATACCTCTAAATTGGCATTATTTGAATCGCCCACGGTTGACAGCGGAATACAAGCGACAGAATGGATAAACTACAGACCCGTGAATCAGCTGACAGACACTGCAGCTTTAGAGTTCAATATTCCCGCCATGGCCACAACCTACATGGACCTCAAACGGACATTGCTACTTCTCAAACTCAAAATAACCAAGCAAGATGGTTCGGCTCTAACCGTTAATGACGATGTGGGTCTGATAAATGCACCCCTACATTCAATATTTTCGCAGGTCGATTTGAATATACAGCAAGTTCCCGTGAGTCAAGTCGGTCCGAATTATCCATACAAAGCATATTTCGATGTACTCTTAGAAACTGAACGTAAGGAACAGCTACATGGACAAGCGTTCGAAAAGGACACGGCAGGTGGTATGGACCTGGCAGATTCGAAAAGCGGGAACTCTGGCCTGTATTACAGGTCCAAAACAACCCGTACTAGTCAAATAATGGATATTATGGGATCAATTCAGCTTGACTTCTTCCAACAGGACAAATTACTACTAAATGGTCTCCCGCTCACGTTAAAATTCTGGCAGACGAGAGATGTTTTTAGACTGATGTATGCGGGAACCACTGAGACATACAAGTTGAAAATACAGGAAGCTAATTTGAGACTAGCCACTGTGAAAGTTAACCCCGGTGTATTACTCAGTCATACTGAGTCACTCAAGAAAAAGAACGCGTGTTATCCTTTTTCAAAATCTATCATAAAGACGTATACAGTGTCAAAAGGTGCATTCAGTTTGGGAGAAGATAATCTATTTCAAGGAAACGTACCCAGTAGCTGTATTATTGGCTTAGTATCATCAAAGGCTGAAAGCGGTTCACGCGATAAGAACCCGTTCAACTTTGCGACTTTTGGATGCAACTTCGTCGGATTTTACGTCAACGGGCAGTCTATGCCCGCCCAAGCACTCCAACCGAACTTTACCAGTAAGGAATATGTAGAAGCTTACAATACGATAATAAAAGATGCGAAACGAAAAGCCGTTCATATTACTTATGAGGATTATGCGAAAGGTTATTGCATATATCGGATAAACCCGCAAGGAATTAATCACGACAGGGTCATACCACACAAAGGTCACACACGCCTCGAGATTAAATTCTCATCGGCTTTGAAAGACAATTGTACTGTAATCGTATACGCAAAATTTCCTGCCGTTCTCAAAGTTGACGAGAGTCGTAAAGTTTGCATTGAATAATGAATACACGCGGACTCATGAGGGCGATAAATAGTTTCACAAACCATAATGAGATAGATGTTTGTCCCATAGACAAATTACCTCTTTATATCCAATATCCCCGGATGTATATAGTTAACACAGACGAGAGTAGCCAACCTGGACGCCACTGGATATTGATGACATTCCAGGAACATAACGTATCAGAGTTCTTCGACCCTATGGGATTAAAACCCGAGTGTTACAACGGACGATTTAAACACGTGTTGTTATTGAATGGACCTCGTTACGAGTGCAATGCTTACAGATTACAGGGTTCTAATATATGTGGTCCCTATTGCATATACTTTGCATTCTATAAACTGTGCGGATACAGTCTAGAAAATATAATGAGACGTTTCAGTGCCAATAATTATATGTATAATGATTTAATTATTAAGGATTTTATGTTGAAATATATTCTGTAAACGCTCTTCATTAGCGACAACGAGAGAAACACTCTTTTAAATTATATTATGTATATAAATAAAATATTGTAAATACAATCATTTATCGTTCTTATATTATCATATGTATGACTGGGAAAATATATATATATATATATATATATATATATGTATATGACTGGGTTGAGAGGGGTGGGGGGTGGGGGGTCTGTGGAGAGAGTCCGGTGAGGTGGTATTAGGTCTGTTGTCAAAACAAACAAAAAAATCTATTGTTTTTGTTTGTTTCGTCAAAAGCCTAAAAAACAAAGGTATGTGAGCCATCCCCCCGAATGAAAAAAATAGATAATCGATACATATATATATTTATTCTGAAAGTAATTCAAGTTCACATATGGTAGGATATACAATATTTAACATCTGCTTTTCACTTTTAATGCCCGTAATCACAATTTTTCCATTATGAAAGCATGTAAAATGTATTTTCTCACGTCTGAACATTGCCGCAGGGAACAGCTCTAATTCGTAAGAACATTCCATAAGTTTCACTAAAATGTTTAAGTCAAGTTTTCCATTTAACTGACAAAATGCAGACATTGTCAAAATTTTTATGGAATTTAATCTCACTCGCCAACCACATTTTTGAATATGTCGAGCGTACCGACGCAATCGAACTCGTGTCTGTTTGACACTATCAGAAAGCCCGTTAACAACGATTTTACCCGTGTTAAACACGAGGCAACATCCACCGAATTTAGAATGTTTCCATACAACTCCGCTAAACTTTTTGGAATTGTATTCAATGTTCGAACAGCCGAGTGTCAAATCCCTTAGATTAATAGAACAGTTCAAATCTGCAGAACATACGACATTAGTTATTCGTAGCATCATAGGAGTAATGTTTAGATCAATGTCTGCATCCGGTTAATCAAACACGTTCTATCGCCGTTGGGGCAGCATTCCATACATCTTAAAGATCCTTCCTGGTTTTGGTGATCGTCGGTCAAATAGCACTGCACAGTCTGATCAATTTCAGGAATATTAGCACACAGGACGAATATAGCTCCAACTAGTTCTTCAAATTGGTCGAATGTCAGAGATATTCCGTATTTGGTTGCACACAAATCATCTGAATGTTCAGGCAGCCAATACCTGCGAATGTCAACACGCGGGATGCCGCTCTTTATCGTAATGAAGAAATTCCCTCCGATATGACGTCTCATGAATACATCGTCTTCACCGGTACGATAACTGACCACTTCTTGATGTATATCTGCTAAGTAAGATTTCAACTCTTTGAATCTCCTTAGATTTAATGTTATTCCAGATTTTGTCGGAAATTTATGGCCCGCAGAACTTTCACCGCACTCTCGTATGTGTATATACATATTTCCCTGGAATCGGCCGTCAAATAGGAAAATGTCATTTCCTAACGGGGCCAAGCATTGTGGATGGAACGCCCTCTCGTTGGTTTCAGTCCGTTGGTTTCCTTCAACATCGGGTTGATCAGTCATTGTTTTTTTATTTTGAACCTGGAAAATAAGAAAACAAAACATTACTTATCAGTTACACATCGAGAATACAAAAGTCCGAAAGGAGTCCGCTCATGCGTTTGGTGGATGTTGGGTGTGGGGGGAGGCCCGCCCCCGCCCGCCCCGCCCGCCCTGGGGATGGGGGGAGCCCCGCCCCCGCCCGCCCTGGGGAGGGGAGGCCCGCCCGCCCGCCCGCCCCTGGGGAGGGGAGGCCCGCCCGCCCTGGGGAGGGGAGGCCGCCCGCCCGCCCCCGCCCGCCCTGGGAGGGGAGCCCCGCCCCGCCCCCGGGGGGAGGGGAGGCCCGCCCCGCCCCGCATACTCAATAAGAATAAGAAAATTGAGTCATTGAGTCAGTTCATTATGGAGAGAATACTACCCGCAGAAATACTGGAGAAAATATACAATCAGCTAATTGAAATGTCAACAATTAATCCAGAAATAAAAAAACAACTACTACACAATTGGTTTATAAGAGAAATTAAAATAATACTGAAGAATATAGATGAAGGATATTTTCCTGTACAACGATTGAAATCTTTGATTGCTAGGTCTGAATTTGAAACTGATTTCTTACAGGATATATTGAATCAAATGTATTCAAATCGCTGGGTATTTAGAGGCGTTCCTAAAAACAAAATACATGACATTCGTGAACTTATTGGAGATAACTTTGTGAGATTTGCAGAATACCGAGACTGGGTTTTCAATCAGAGAAGTTTTGAAGAAGTGACAATAATTCATGGATATATCATTCTCCGTGAACCGGGTACACTGTTCACGATTGAACAAATACTTAACAGCGGCGTGATTTTGGATTACATTTCTACAAGTAAATCGAAATATATTTCAGAATTAGAGAATGAATTAATCTGGTCATTCGGAATAATCTGGAATTATGGTGACTCTTCGTTGAGAAAATAAAAAAAAAAAAACATAGTTGTTTTTGGTTTAAGTATAAACCAAAATGAGATTGTACTGGAGGTAAAAATGTAATGATAGAAAAAAAAAACAACTAATTCATAACTAACCTGTATAGAATATTTCACACGCACAGCATAGGACTACCGAATTTGTAATTGTGAACTGGATCGGGTAGCATTTTATAGATCGAAAAAATGGACACCTTGGATAAATTGACCAATGACGGCCATACGTTTATAGTAATACGTGTTCATACACGCTCGATGTTATCTAACATCGAACGTGTTTGAACAAGTCTTAGTATAATCCGATAACTACCATCGATCGAATGTTTACACTCTCATTACAACCTTGATCAAATATAGACGATTAAATTATATATATATTACGTACCTCGTTCAATATCCATATGGCAGTGTATCCATGCTATCCAATCGTCTGCGTTTGGTATAAACAACTCGGTACTGTTTGTCCTCAGATCTGTTATATATCTTTCTTTTTCCTTTCGATCTGCATATTTTCCTTGGATTGGTTGTGGTGATGGGCACTGTGCTTCCAGATTCTAACAGCTCTTTAATCGTCTGGAAATTGATGAACTGTGAATTTTCAAAGTTCAAAGAGAACCCCCGAACTTTACACGTCTCTTTAGCTTTATTTGTTCGATAAGCGTAATTCTTGGGGCCTCCAGAAACAAATTCTTCGATGTATTCATCAGGATCTAGCTCGCTGGTGAGTTGGCCCAAATAGTCGCCCAGTGGGGGATTAATTTGATCCTCAGTGCTGCTAAATACACAACTATCCGTGTCGTAATATAATACTCTTCTGTCCAAGGAATGAATAACTTCATATAGCATTAATCGAGCGTGACACGTCGTGAATGTGGCCAAATATATGTTATTCGCTGCTCCACAAGGCACACAGTCTTTTCGATAGGTCCACTCCATTTGAAGAATGTCATCAGTTATGACATGAAAATTTTCCATTTGTTTCATTGGATTTGAAATGAGCTGGAATAGATTGTCTTGTTCCGATTCATGGAAATACTCGGTCTGTTTGAAATTCTGGTTTTGGCCTAGCTTCCCCCAAAATGAGTTGAGCATGAGCTTACTGATTTGCCTCAGTCCTGGATTCTTTTCGATGCTTTCTCTGTCCAGTAATATACCTTCGTTGTCTTTATACGCTGTGATGTATTTATCCATGTCTTCGTTAGATTTTATCCAATCCGGAGGACCGCTAGCCTGCTGCTTGAACTTTAAGAAGGTGTTTATATATTCCGTGAATAATCCATTTTGTTGGCTATAGTCTGACGTTTCGGTCCAATGGTATATTTCATATATTTTGAGAATCTTGTATCCCACTTTGACAGCTGTCTCCAGTTCAGGAATACACCAAACACCGGTAATAGCTCTCTGTTGGCACGTACACGTGCAAGGTCGTTGATTTTCATTATCAGCACAAGTCCTGCACAGTGGAAACTTCAGTTTACCTTCGGATCGATACGGTAATACGGGGTGATAGAGTCCATTAGGTGGTAAAATCTTGACTTGCGCTATTCCGAAGTAATCCTTAAGCTCGGTAATGTCATCGCCCAAAATGATTTTAGGGTGTCCAATCGGGTAGCGAGCGTATTTGAGCACACTTGGATACAGCGACGTGAAATCAAAATAGTGTATTTTCTCACCAACGGCAGTTTTGTAGTGTAATTTAGTTGCATTCGTTCTGCCGCCGAAGAAACTGTCTCTAGGCTCTAGCCGGTCAACAATGTCTAAGCTAGCGATGAAGTCACGAAGCTCCGGATTAGTCTTTCGAGCAGCGACGAACTCGTGTTCCCAAATGCACACATATTTCATGCCTCGACTTTCTATAAACTTCTTCTTTTTCTGTGTGAGTCCGTATAATTCATTAGGTGTCTGGTTGGTTATCGGATTCTTGACTACGTCTCTATCGTGACTCAGACAAAGTTCACAGCCATGGAATTGACATCCGTGAAATTCGAATGCCGTGTTTAATTCTTCGCAATAGCCATCCAATCTGTACTTTGCATCATCGAGTTTCTTTTCACGGCCGTTCAATGCGTGAGTTATGTGAACTTTGTCTTTGAACATCATCCATTCCAGCCATTGAATCGAACTTTTGCTGTATTGATCTTTATACGATGTCTTGGGGATTCGAGCTATCTGGGATTTGAGAAATTCTTTCTCACGAATTTGGACGCCGCGTTCATCTTGAAGTTTTGTGTCTTGAACCCATTCACCTTTGTATAAAATAGACAAAGTTCCATCTTTACATTTAGCAGGAAGCCACGTTTTCCCTTCGGTACTTAGACGCACTCTCCATTCCTCGTCGACGAATTTCGTTCTGAATATACCCATACATACCGATGCGATTGTAACGTATTGGAATGGATCAACCGCACCAACCAGTTTGAACTTCATATCGCCAGAAAACTCGTCAATTACGGGTTGTATATTTCCAGTCGCATTCATGATGTGGGTTCTGCAAGCTTGTCTCAAAATATTGACATCACTACGACAATAATCCGATAATTCTTTCTTGAAGATGAAAACTGCATTTGTTTGAGCAGCGTGCCATTTCGTGAAGTCTTTTCGTTCAGCCACACTCATATAATCAGCGCCGTAATATTTGGCATCCGGATAGGGTCCTTCATAATTCTGGTTGGCTGATTTATTGAAAAAGTGCGGGAACCATCCTTTTTTCTCGCCATCCAGACCGAAAGTTTTCGGTAACAGTGCCAACTTCATTGGTAGAAAGCTGAGACTGTCCAGTACTTTGATATGAAGATCTTTTTCCACGTATAGGTACATCAATTTGGATCCATTATATATAACTTTGGGTCTCAATGATTGATCAATGAGATATTCCATGAGAAAATATCCATCGTAACCCTTGAAGTTGTGAGCCAGTGCTATGAATCCCTTGTGTTGTTCCGAGAATAACCATTTTCCAAACTTTTCACCGGTATCAGGACCGCTAAATATAACCTCTCGGAGTCCGCATGTATCCGAACATAAATTTCGGTCACTCTTCTTCTTCTTCTTCTTCGCATCACTGTCGATACACGCATCACATAGAGGTCCGCAATTTCTACAGTTCGGTTTCACTTCCAACGATTCATGCATGCATTCGTAGCAAGCTGTTTGGGCGACGAGGAAGTTCGGTGTATGCTGGACTTTTCCGCACCATGTTTTTAAACAGTTCTGAAAAGTAATAATTGAACGTTTTAACCTCTAGCTTTATCGATAATAAAAAACAAAATAAAACGTCTACACTTTGTTTAGATAATTATTTAAAAAAAACAAAATTAAAAAAAAAGGTTTTGGTATAGGTTCAACGTTAATAAAGAGCGTTGACGTATTACTATTGTTCGTTGGTTGATCCTAAAAATTACTCGTTCCAATCTACGTGTCAATATTAAAAATGTATATCATGATCCGACCATCGACATATAGCCTGTATAATTGTCGATTCAAGCACGCAGCTATCAAGTTCAATAAAGTTAAAACAATTATATATTACGTTAGTTTACTATATAACAATTACAAATCTCTTTTCACAAAAAAATATGTTACACATTTTCAATGTGTCAAGAATTAAAAAAGTTAATTACTCGATTTAACATCTGTGACTCAGTTGAATTTTAATATTGAGACCCCCTTAACTTTGGTCGAATTCAAGTATGTAATTGTTATATGGTAATATAACACGCGAGGTAACAGCTAAAGAGCGTTCAGCGATAATCTAATATAATTTTTAAAAATGCAAGAGCGTCTCTACTTATGCGCGCCTTTAATAAAGAGCGTTACGTTATCGTGATTTCGACTGTAATGTGTTACATATATATATATTACAATTAGGTTAAGACTCACCTGACACTTAGCACATTTCTTGCATATATGATCCTCTTTACAGTCCTGGCAATCCTTTGTATGTAAAGGTGCATATCCTTCAGAACATTCCAATATATCATGTTGAATGGTTTCGAAGTCGAAGAAACAGAATTTAGCTCTTTCATCATCAGTAACGGGAGGTATGGCCCTTACATAGCATTCGTGTGGTCCCATTGTGTATTTGTCACACGATCTACAAAATGTTTCTCCGCACACGTGTTGATTCGGACGTCTTTTCCGTCTCTCCATGACTTTTGTACAGTCCAAACATTTCCACCATTTTTGACAAGGAGCTGTCGTTTCTCCCGAAGCTTGATTAATAGGTTTTGCTTTATGACGCACGAAACATTGATGAGACATACACGTCATGTTACAATCTGAACAATGTTCTTTGTTTTCACTTTGTTCACATTTATCACTTTTACACACGAAACAGGTGTGTTCACAATAATGCTTTCCTTTGGTTGAATAATGTTTTAAACAATGCACACAGAAATATTGTGCGCTAAAGAATCCCGTTATGGATTGTATAGCGTGGAAAAATTCATTAGCAGTGAGATATAAATATATCACGGGTCTTTCTATACCGTCTGTAGGCGCGCTGGTAATGAATTTATTACCCAGTCTAGCACTGACGACTAGTATTGTCAAATTCAGAGTTTCCTCGAATGCTTTTAGATCTGCTAAACTGGATGGTCTGTCTGTTGATACACCTGCGATGACACTAATTGCTTTGGCTAATTTTCCTTGCTCAGTACGTTTTTTGTGCAGCACATTTTGGTAATAATTGATCGGTACTTTTCTGTATTCCATGATGAGTTGTAAATTATTTCTGGTTCCTCTATTCTGTGTTATTTCTAGCCATTCATCAGGACTGCAAATATTTAATTTACACCAACATGTGGCGATAGCCCGTGCCATACACATATTGTCGGTATTTTCAATCGTAACGATCGATGTTTTATTTCTTAGAATGTCACTTTCATCATGTAAAGCCGTTATCCTCCTCCGTGCTCCGCCTTTAGGTAACTCGATGGTGCCTATATCTATGCGGAAACTTTGATTAACAGTCAGTGTTTGGTTGCTGTTCAAAACGAGTTCGATTCTGTCAATCACAGTGTTAGCATTTAACGTTTGCAACGTTTGTAACGGAACTACTATAGGGTTGTCCAAACTCTCATGGTGAATGATAACTCTGCCAAGATCATTGTCAGCCAAATTTCCACGAGCTCTTTGAATAGTGTCATCGAACATTGAATGTAGATTCCTGTATATGTCGATTAACTTTTTCTCTTTGTAAATTTCATCTAATTTGATCTCATATGTTCTCTGTGTTGCCAAATTGTTTCCGAAGGTTCGTTCACTCCTTTTGCGAATGCTATATCCGGTTATTTGAATATCAGAACTGCCGGCTGTTTGATTGTCTGATTTTACAGCTCCTTCTTCGTCTTCTCGGTTTTGTAATCCTGATGGTCCAGCTGTACCGGGTTGTGAGTTGTTAACATCATTTTTAGACGCATCATGTTCTCCGTATCCGATTTGGTTCGGCCATGGGTCATCTCCTGAACAAAGCGTAGATGCTTCAATTATATCTTCATCCAGTTGATAAGCTACGATAGCCTTGTCGTATTCTTCGATGTCTTGCAGAATACATTCTATTTCATAAATTTCATCCACTGTCAGAGGTGTCATTATTTCTTCAGCCATTTTTCGAGAAGTCCTGAGTAGTGATTACAGCGGCGTATATTCACTATATGGAATACAGCTTAGTAAGCTATATTTTTATACCATAAAATCCCGAACATATGCAAGCACGAATGACGTAACATTATATAAGATTATATATATGAACGTAATGTATGAATAGGCCGATAATTGGTTTTGTACGGACGAGGCAACATTAGTTGTTTAACTGGTTATTATTACGTAACCCTGTGTTCCCCCCGCTGAGAACACCTGCAGATTATCTATTTCTCTAAACATCGAACATGTCTGAACCTATCATTGGTACAATAGCAGTGATATAATGTTACATCATCGGTGCTACCTGGAGTTTTCGGCATACAAAATGGTCGTAAGTGTGAATGGAGTGATAAGGGGTTATTACGTAATGTTGTTATAACAATGTCATCAAAGCAATTTCTATAATTGAGTGTCTCACGACCTGACGTAATATGTATGCATGTTTTGGCTAACTAATTATCGTGTTAATGCTAACAATGACACAGTTTATCAACCTTAATTGATACTAACTCGTTTGTTCAGACATTAAATCGATATGTTTTCTGAATAGCATATAACTGTGACCGGGGAAATAATATAATTCATTTGGTAAAGCAAAGGTGTGAAAGACACATTGTTACCACCAATGTCGCGTGTGATTGCGTGTACAGCGAATATGACAATTCATTCTGGAGGGTTGTAATTTCACATTACAATTTTCGACCGTTAGTCTCAATACTTCCAATAATTCACGATAATACACACCTGTCATATGGGATAGAGAGAGTGTAAAGAATAAACGCTCTTTATTATTTATGTAAAAGTAATAGTGTCTATTTTCAGGTATGACAATTATATGAACTGCGTCCGATAAAACACTGGAATGTATGCATTCATATCGATGGTCACAATGTCCAATAAAAGCTATTTCTAAACATCGATTAATAATTTCATGAAAAATATTTGAACAAAAAAAAAATAACGAAAGATATTACACGCAAATAATTTAACATTCGACATTTTAATATCGAGATTATCAGAAACCGAAAACTCGTTATAAATTTTTTATTTAAACTTTTTTTTGGAGAAATAATTTTGAGGGTTTTGAATTTTTTTCTTTTTTGAAATTTTGGGGTTTTAAAATTTTTTGGAAGTTTTGGGATTTTGAAATTTTTTGGAAAAAATAATTTTTGGAAAAATAATTTTTGGGTTTTTGATATTTTGGGAATATTTTAGTACAACCAATTTTAGACCCCAAAGATTCTATTTTTAGATGTGACGCGAACGAGACACCCACAACCAATTTTAGACCCCAAAGATTCTATTTTTAGATGTGACGGTAAGGAGGCCCCTATTCTTCTCAGCAGCACCAATCGAATACATTGGCTAATTCGTTGTTGACATAACTTTGGACTAATTCCCAATTTTTACCGCTTGTAAAGAGAGTGGTAATCATCGGCATATGATAAAAAGTCCATTGTTGTAGAATTTGCCATATCATTCACGTATATTAAAAATATTATTGGCCCAAGAATTTAGCCTTGTGGGACTCCACAGGAAGTATTCATAAGGTTTGAAGCACTCCCGCAATATTCAACATATTGTCTCCTGTCATTTAAATAACTATGGAACCACGACTTTGCTACACCCCTAATACCATAGTGGTCAAGTTTTGATAGCAGTATATTGTGGTCTATTGTATCGAACGCTTTAGATAAGTCAAGGAATAGGGCCAGGGTGGAATCCCGTGTCGGTTTATCATTATTATTAACGAAATGATCTAGAAGATGCATAATAGGATGAAACGTTGAGTGGTTTGGTCTAAATCCATATTGGTGTTTATATAATATTTCATTGTCTTTAAGAAAATCTACAAGTCGTTTTTGCATTAATTTTTCAAGCAGTTTAGAGAACGATGGAAGGATACTGATTGGACGATAGTGTGTTATTTCCTTGGCGTTGTTTATTTTGGGAATGGGAACTACTTTAGAGATTTTCATGTTCATTGGGACTATTCCCTGTTCAAACGAAAGATTAAATATATACTTAAGTGCTGGGGCTATTATGAAGATAGTCTCTTTCATGAGTTCAGTCGATATGCCGATGTAATCTTTGCTCTTTTTTCCTTTCATAGAATAACATGTTAATATTATTTCCTGAATGGATGTGGGTTCGATTTCTAATTCGTTTGCTTGTCTATTTCGAAGGTAGTCAGTAAAGTCTGCGTCTGAGGTTTCAGAATGAATAGAACTGCTAGTGTTTTCACCGATTTTTGAAAAGTAGTCATTAAATGTTTTGGCTATTATGTTTGGGTCAGATATCTCTATATTGTTATCATTAAATATCTTAGGATAGTTACACGATTTTTGATTTTTATTGATGGCATTTTAAAGAATTTTCCATGTGTTTTTTATATCATTTTTATTTTGTTCTAGACAGTCAGAATAATAACTATTTTTACTTTTCCTAATTAGTTTATTATATAATTGACGATAATTTACGTAGGCAATTTTATTTGTGTCCGAAGGCGAATTCAGTTTATTACAGTAGAGTTCTTGTTTGGTGATTGATGATTTGATTAGTCCAGATGTCATCCATGGTGCGCGTTTGATATATTTCTTGGGTACTTTCCGTGTTACGAGCGGAAAAGCTAGGTCGTGCGCGGTCATGTATATGTCTAAAAAACATTCATATGCCTTTTCAGATGAGTTGCAACTGAGAACTGAGTCAAATTTACACGATTTTAACAAGTTTTTGAATATATGGACATTATTAATATTATAGTTCCTATATGTAGCTTTTTTATGGGAGGGGTTTAAGGGTTATGCTTGTTTGCTTCAGAGATGAATATACCGAAATGATCGGAAACATCGCAGGTAATTATCCCTGTTTGGTGACTATCTTGCATTTTGTTGGTATAGATATGATCAATTATGGTGGCAGAGTGTTCGGTTAATCTTGTAGGTTTCGTAATCATGGGCATGAATCCTCTTGTAAAAACATTGTTTATGAAATCGTTAGTTTTTGCATGTGTATCGAAATTGAGAAGGTTAATGTTAAGGTCTCTTATAATGTAAGACTTGGCTTTTTTCAATTTCTCTAAGATATTATCGAATTTCAACATAAATTTGTCCAAATCGGCCTTCGGTGCTGTATTTGGTCTATAAATACATCCTATTATGTAAGTATCGTTCGCTCCTCGGTGAATTTCTACAAATATTGTTTCTATTACGTGGGGTATAAATATTGTCAAGTCGGGTCTTAGTTTGTATTGTATATTTTCCTTGATGTAGATACCAACACCGCCTCTGCCATCATCGCCATCGGGTCGAGTATTAAATTCTAAGGGGTGATATCCTGGAAGTGAAAAGTCTGAGGATCTATGCACATTGAATATTTCTGTCAGGGCGATAACATCAAACATATATTCTTCTGAATTCAAATCACAGAGTAGGTTTTTCAGGTCTTCATAATTTGCGTTAAGGCTTCTGCAATTTATGCCAAAAGAGAATTTTATGTTATTTGAGAGAAATTCTTTACCCTCTGTGGGCGAGAGATATTGGCAGGTATTTTGATTCCAGAGTTGGATGCTGTCGGGATCAAATTCGTCTCCTTCTATATCCGTTGTCCATACACATTACAAACAACGAATGTAAACGTTCACTTGCGGTCTTCAATGGTGCTTACATTGCACTAACGTTGAATCACTAAAGCGGGTTTCAGCGACAATACGATTACGTGGTGCTTAGGTGGAATCAAATCACTATTTAAAGACGTCATTTGCTCTGTTTACAGTATTTTAAAACAATAGATTAACATATAATGTGCGGAATGCGGACCAGTTATCAATATAACGTACGTCGCATTCCGATAAGTCAAGTGAAGTATTTAGAACACTGTCTTTTTAACAAACACCTTCGCCGTCAGTGAGTCCAGCCTGAACTACGGTGCAAACTGACACCCCCCACTGCCACGTGCAGTTGAGTGGACAGTTCGATGAACTTCACGCGGCGTCTGTCTTGGATATGGGACTGCGTTTGTTAACACGACCAATGACTGTCCTATATCCAAGACACAACACTACTATGGCGAAACAAACGCAGTCCCATATCCAAGACACAACACTACTATGGCGCTATTATACCGGCATTTGGGAAAACGTGATATCGGACAAAAATATCCCACAATGAATTAATATTATGGTCGCCTTGTGTATATTACCATAACGAATCGAGCAGAAAACAAGACCGCATGTGATATCATCTTTACTATAACGGCGATCAAAGAGACCTGGTGCATATAAAACAATGGCCGCCATGATGGACGCCATCTTGTCTGGAGTCTCCGCGGTCACTTTTTTTCTGGTTAACAACCGACAAAAATTAGAGGAGGCATTAAGAAAGAAAATTAGTGGGGTGAAGTTGAGTCCTGTGGGTGCAGAGGTCGACCAATATCTCCTGGACTATATGCCTCAAATTTGAGCGCCATGTTTATAAGTTAGATTTTCAAGGTTGCAAATTTCCTCTTGGTTTGTAGTTGGTCAGGTAGTTTTCAGATTTTATACCTGGGGCTGACCCCTTAACCACCTTATAAAATAGTGCTAGTCTCTGCTCTTCTTGATTCTTGTGAGGTAATGCTAGACCCTTGAGCATGGTTGTCAAGCAGCCTTTCTCTCTTGATCGGTAGTCTTGTTTGATAAATAGTGCTGCTCTTCGTTGGACCCTCTCTAGTTTTTATTTGTCTTTCTCGAAGTGTGGGTCCCAGATTGTTGCTGCATATTCTAGCTGGGGGCATACCAGTGCTATGTGTGATGTTTTTATAAAGTCCCTTGGGCAGTGTCTCAGGTTTTGTTGGATGAAGCCCAGAGTTGAATTTGATTTCTTTGTGATGGCATCTATGTGCTGCTGCCATGTCATGTAATTTGCGAATTGGTCACCAAGGTAGGGATTGTGATTTACCTCTTGCATAATTTGTCCCGCTAGTTGGTAGAAGCGTTGGGTTTTTTGTTTTAGACTCATGATGTAGCACTTGGACGGATTGAAGTGCATTCCCCATTTTATGGCCCACTGTTCTAGGTTACATAGGTCTTGTAGTATTTCGCGATCTTTATAGCTATTCATCTGTCAGTAGAGCAGGCAATCATTTGCGAATAGTCGGACTTGTGATTTTACAGTGTCCGCAGGTTGTTAGTGTAAACATATTTTTATTTCCAAATCCAAACATAATACACATAATACACAAATGACATAAATATACAACATATAAGAGATAATGTATGGAAATGAGGATCAGACAACAAGCCCGAGGGCTTATATGAAGTCTTCTCCTCTTTGGCGACATGCCCCTTCCCCAATAAGTGAGGGAGGGGTATCGATCAGACGGGAAATAATAGAAATAATATTTTTAAAGGAGAAGTAACTAAGTTTAAGTTGGGATGAACACAGCGGGAAGATAGTGTTAGGGATAGCAGGGGGGGGGGGGAGAGAGAGAGATAGAGAGAGAGAGAGAGAGAGAGAGAGAGAGAGAGAGAGAGAGAGAGAGAGAGAGAGAGAGAGAATGAGAGAATGAGAGGGAGAGTGAGAAAGTAGAGGGGACAGAGTTTTCAATAATTTAGTTGCTGCGTGATGAAAATTATGCTCGTAGTAATATGCATGCGTCAGGCTCCATGGGAGGGGGTCAATCGCAATGGCCAATTCCTATTTCAATGGGGTTCACTGTGAATATCGCTGCATTCTTCATGTAGAATCATTTCACGTATATACAGGATAGTGACAAGTAAAGTAACTTACAAAATAATCGTTATCGGAAGACATTAAGTACTAAATATATAATGGAGAACATCGTGCTGCCGCATAACGCGGCCGGAATCCAAAGCAATTTGTTACCCATACAGATCATGGAAATCTTTTTGTTCTCATAATATATGTCTGTACTGCATTAAATATTTGTTTGTTTTCGCGAAGACTAAGCTCTCTTGACCCCCGCATTAGTGTATTCTCAGATAAGGCAACATTTGGTAGGGAGTCATATAGTTTTCTTCTGGGCTCTTGATAAAATGTACATTCAAAGAGATAGTGGTAAGTTGTCTCAAATTCCCCACATAGACAGAAGGGGGAAATTTTTACATGGTTATCTGTCAGGTCACCACTTAGGTGGCTGCAGTTCAATCTTAACCGGGTATGGAGGATATGAGATTTACGACATTTACTATGATAAAAATAGGCAGGTGGACGTATATTGTCACTGTTCAGTTCCTTTTTGAAGTCTTCGATTGTACTGCTGCTCTTTGTAGTTTCTGACAGTTTGTTCCATTCGGTAATTGCAGATGGTAAGAAAGAATCCATATAATAGTCATAATTAATATTCGAGGGTAGTCTTATATGTTCAAATCTTAAGTTATATCTGGAATTATTTGCCTGAATTGGTCGTACATAATTTCTTAAAATTGATGGAGCAGTTCCTCGTATCATTTTTAAAAATTGGCATAGCTTGTGTTTTCTACGGCGTGAAGAGAGGAGTTCCCAGCCAGTCTCTGACAAAAGGCACGCGTTACTCGTACTGATGGTTGCACCTGTTACTATTCGGGCCATTTCATACTGAACCTTTTCAATGTCATCACTAAGATAATCAGGGCAGTTATCCCAAACAGGGGAGGCATATTCCAGTATTGGTCGGATAAATGTATAATGTATTTTTTCAAGCGTTACTCTGCTTAGCTTGTATCTGTGTTTACGTACTAGATTTACTCGACTCCATGCTTTGTCAAGCATAGATCTGATGTGGATACCCCAAGAGCCCATGTTGTCGAAAGTAAGTCCCAGATGTTTATGGCTGTCAACCTCAACAATTGTCGCGGTTCCCATGGTCAAATGTGGATGATATACTGGTGTTTCTTTCCTGGAGATTAAGAGAGATTCCGTTTTCAGGGGATTGAATTTTACAAGCCATTCTGATGCCCAACACATGAGAGTTTCGAGGTCATCGTTGATTAGTTTTGCGGCCATGGTGGGGTCTTCGATGGTAAGAAATAGAGAAGTGTCATCAGCAAATAGACGAATGTTGCACCGTATATTTTCGGTTATATCATTAATATAAATTAAAAACAGAAGTGGGCCTAATACTTAGCCTTGCGGCACACCTGTTGTTACATCTTGTAGTTCCGAACGTGTGCCGTCTATGACAACCTGTTGTTGTCTACATTCTAGATACGATTTCATCAAGTTATACAAGTTTCCTCTTATACCAATTTTTGTCAGTTTGTTCAAGAGGCCACGGCGCCAGACTTTATCGAATGCTTTACTTATGTCACAGAATATACACCGGACCTCTTTTCCGTCGTCTAATGATCGACATATATTGTCATATATTTCGGTAAGTTGAAAAACTGTTGAATCGTTGCGCATGAAACCAGCTTGATAAAATGATAGGAGTTTGTTTTCATCAAGAAATTCTCATAGATATTTATAAATACATTTTTCATAGACCTTTGAGACGCAGCTTAGTAGAGAAATTGGTCGGTAATTTGATATAAGACCGGGATCACCACTCTTAAATATAGGTGTAACATGTGAACGCTTCCACTGGTGTGGGTAGTAATTGTTTTCGGTAAATGTTCTAAAATAGAATTCAAGAGGTTCACAGAGCGAGGAGGCACAACTTTTCAAAACTCTCGGACTTATTCCGTCGGGCCCACTTGACTTAGATATTTTAAGACTTTTTAACGCTTTGTAAATGTCAGGGACTGTGATTTTTATATCGCTTAATGTGGATATGGAGTTATCCGGTTCAAGGACTGGTAGGCGTTTCCCCGATGTCATCAACTGATGAAATTTTACAAAAATACGAATTGAAAGCATTTGCTTTTTCACTTGGTGAGATCAGGAAGTCGCCGTTGGTGTTCAAGGGGGGGTATTGATTTATCACTGGTAGCAAATACTATTTTTTGGAGGGTTTTCCACCAGGAAGACTGGTCATGTGATGGGCTGTTCAATGTGTTCTCATTCTTGGTGTCATAATCACGTTTGCTTTTTCTAATAGCCGATGTAGTTTCATTACGTTTATATCTGAAGTTTGCCCATGTTTGTGGTGTGTTTTTCCTTTTAGCTATCTTATGTAATCGATTTCGTTGCCTCATCAGTTTCCGTACATTACACGTAAGCCATTGGGGACTACCTTTCCGGATAAGAACTATCTTATTGGGGATATTGTCACTGCATACCTATTGAATTTTTGCAGTCAAGTTATCTGCATGAGCTGAAAGTTCAAATGGTATATTATCATCATAGTTCCAGCTCAAGAAGTCTTCGTTCATGGTATCGAAGTCAGCCAGATTATAATTCCAGATACGTCTAGTGAGAGTTGTAGCCGATTTATTTTTCAAAAGTTTTATCTGAGCAACGACCGGACAGTGATACCTAATTGTGTTGTCGAATATGTTGCCAAGAACACAAGGGGAATCAACAAGGTCAGGGTTGCTAGTCATGAGCAAGTCGAGAATGGATGAGGAATTTTCAGTAAAATGCGTTTTATCAGTGACCAGTTGGGTCAGACCTCGTTCGCCACATATGCCGTTTGTTTTACCATTACCGTTGCGTACATAGTTTTCATTGAAATCTCCACCTATTATGACATCCAGGTCGCTATCGCGCGCAAGAGAAATGTTATCATTAATTTTTGTCCACAGGCTTGCGGGGGAGTTGGGAGGGCGATAAAAACATCATACAAGACAACGTTTTGTGTTAATTGTAACCTCTATCCAGATATTTTCTACTTCGTCACTGTCAAGTTCATCGCATATTTTGAATGGTATAGTGTCACGAACGTAAATACACACACCCCCTCCTGTTCTGCCATCTATCCTGTCTTTGCGGACAGGATCATGGTAGCCAGGAAGATGGATTTCTGAATCCGGGATAGAATGATCGAGCCATGATTCGGTTAATAGACATATGTCGTATTCCCCACTTGATGTTTCGGCTGCAAGTATATCTACTTTATTTCTGATACTCTGTGTATTCAGTACAAGTACCGAGTGATTGTGTTGTTCGGTTGAGGGGCCTGGGTTAGTCTCCACGTCTCCTGCCAGGATCAAAAGAACCTTTGCTAAAGATACCGCTAATACTGTTAGAAATGTCACGCATGTGAAGAGGAATACAGTTGTGTGTGACATCGCAAATTTAGTGTTCAACTTCGTCTTTTTATCATCGGAATTTGGAGAATTAAATAGTTTCTTGCCTGCCAAGATATGTTTGAGAGCGCAGAATTGTTCCATCGGGAAGAAAATGAAAACCAACAGTGTCAATGTTAAGGCAGTTATAAGATCCAGTCCACGTAAGCGTAACATGATATAAAACAAGCATGTTTTTGATTGTTTCACACAGAGACGCCCCCTCCCGGACAGCCTGACAGCAAGATTGTGAAATGCACCGATTCTTGCCCTATGTAACATTATGTCGCCCATTATCAAAAGTCATATCAAAATCCTGAGAGCAGTTCTGTTTTGGGCATCCTCGGTGCACAGTAACAAACATATTAATAGAGCATACTCTGGTAATACATGTAAATGTATACATATCAGTGGTGTGTTTTAAATTTGTTTTCAACCCAGTCTGTTTGCCAGGTAGGTGTGAGTAGGTAGGAGAAAGAGAACAGAGTAGAACAGAAGGGCAGTTGAGTATAGTGAATGAGAGTATGAGATAGCAATAGTGAGTGGCAATAGAATGTATACCAATCGTGGTTGTGCAGGCCGATGGGTTTTTTGAGTCGAACAAACAGGGGTTCATCTTAAGTTTGATAATCTTAGGGTGTGTTTTGAGCTCGGAGCTCTTCATCACGAAAATGTATATGCAGCCGAAATGACTATAGGAGTTATGTTTCTAAAGTGAGGGATAGAGATATTCATGTCGTGAACGGTTTTAAGGGGAACGTGGATCGACGAGGTAAGTCAGGAGTAGATGGGTGTGTGGAATTATAGAATGCAATAGGATTGCCTGCATACTTGAGAGAGCGTATCATATACATATGCTACAAATTATTTACAAAACTCAGCAAGGGATACAATTATAAATATAAGCATTATAATAATATAATTATTATATAATACATAATTAACTATTTTTAACTACGGTGCCTGGGCAGTTTGAATCATCCATGCTAGTGACCAGAGTCTTAGCGCTGCAATTATGTGGACACACAGTTAGATTTAAGTGCGATCGATTCATAAGACTAACAGGAAGACACACCACTACACTTACATATAATTACATAAACACACACATACCTATATATGCACATACGCATGCACAAAGACATACGTACATACATATACGTGTGTGTTCCCAGATAACTAAATGTAGTTTTTGATACGCACGATGTTGTTGCACGGCAGGTTGTTGATGTGGCAAAGGAAAAGGAGCGGTCCCAACACTGGTCCTTGTGGTACCCCTGATAATACCTCTACCTCTTCAGAGAAATCTCCTTCCAGTGCCACTCTCATCTTTCTTTCTTTTAAGAATGACATTAGCCACTTGTGGATCGGGCCCAGATTCCGTAGTGCTTTAGCTGGACTAATAGGCTGTTGTAAAGTTTCATGTAATATCAATAAGAGACTTCTTTTAGATGCCATTTTGTTAGACATTAGGGGAGAAACTATAAAGTTCTGTGCGAACCGTAAACGAAAACATCTTAAAAGAGAACAACTCCTTTCTGAAAAGATAAACAGAATATTATTCGATCTCGACAACTCATCACAAATTCTCGAATGTAAGCAGAAGCTCATGGAAGACATGGAAAAAACTGAATTTGAATTAGAAAAAATACGAAGAGAGAGCAATCGTGGTGCTATGATTAGGTCCCGAGCGAAATGGGTCGAGGAAGGAGAAAAACCCACAAAATATTTTCTGAATTTAGAGAAACGTAACTATATTTCCAAAACCCTGACCAGTTTGACAGATAATAACGGTAATAATTTGACAACACAAGACAGTATCATGTCGGATGCTCGAAATTTCTACCAAACTCTTTATTCACATAAATATACTTCTGATCAAGATCTAAACCAAATGTTAAAAAATTCTGAAACTCCAAAACTTACCCCATCTCTAGCATCGAGCATTGAGGGTCCGATAACTTTACAAGAATTGACACATGCATTAAAACAATCGAAAAACTGTAAATGCCCGGGACCATCTGGTTACACACATGAATTCTTCAAATTGTTCTGGTCTAATCTGGGGCCCTTTGTGACAGACTCACTTAACGAATCATTTTCAGTCGGAGAATTATCGATCACACAAAAACAGGGTATTATAACACTTATTCCAAAGAAGGACAAAACCCGTCAATTATTGAAAAACTGGCGTCCCATCTCTCTTTTGAACACAACTTATAAACTCGCCTCATCTTGTATCGCATATAGGCTTAAACGCGTCCTCCCGTATATAATTAATTCTGACCAAACAGGTTTTATTGCTGACAGGTATATTGGAGATAATACAAGGCTCATATATGACATAATGCATCAAGCGAAAACCCACGATAAGCCTGGAGTCCTGCTCCTAGTAGACTTCGAAAAAGCATTTGACTCAGTGTCCTGGTCGTTCATACATAAATGCCTCAATTTTTTCGAATTTGGCGATTCCATAAAAAAATGGATAGCCATTCTATATATATGAAGACGCTAGTTCGTATATACTGATTAACGGTCACATATCACAAAGTTTTAAATTAGGGCGTGGCTGTCGACAGGGTGATCCCATATCCCCGTATATTTTTCTCCTCTGCGCTGAGGTGTTAGCATTGTTGGTAAGACAGAATGATAAAATTAAAGGAATAGTCCTCGGTGGTTCAGAGTATAAACTATCACAATACGCGGACAACACAACGTTCATACTTGATGGCAATGAAAGTAGCATACGTGAGGCCTACTCAATACTTTACCTATATGCTCGGGTTTCGGGACTGCGTATTAACCCGGAGAAATGGCAGGCGGCATGGATAGGATCAAGAACAAACTATGAGTCAACCATGTGCCAAGATTTAAAATTATCTTACTCAAAAACTTTCAACTTTCTGGGCATTAATTTCAAGACTGATCTTCAAAAAATGATGTCGAACTACTCCGGTAAATTGGACGAAATAGAACGACTAACCAAGACATGGAGCCACAGGCTATTAACCCCAATTGGAAGAAAAACTGTCATTAAGACACTTATTCTTCCAAAGCTAACCCACATATTCATGTCTCTCCCCAGTCCAGACGATGCTTTCATTAAGAAGTTAAACACAATTTTATTCCATTTTATCTGGAACTCGAAACGAGTACAAAGGAAGCAGTTATGTCTTTATTACCCCCTAGGAGGATTGAAAATGGTCAACTTGGAACATTTTAACGACGCAATGAAAATCACATGGCTGAGACGTCTAATATGTAAACAATCAAAATGGGCCCCTCTCCTAAAAGACAACCCCATTATATATGACCCCCTGTACCTAACATATGATGCTAAGTTTGTCAAAACAAACTTAACAAATGTCTAACCCATTTTGGAGGGATGTTCTCAGCTCTTGGTGCAAATTCATAAGCATAGATGATAAAAATGGTAATATCATGTCAGCGACCATATGGAATAATTCTAACATTAGAATGGAAGGAAACCCCATTAACTTTAATTCGTGGAGAAATGCAGGCATATATTTTGTAAACGATATGTTCCAAGCCAATGGGGAATTTCACACCCCCGACTCCCTTAAAGCTACATTCAATATTTCTACTAACTTCATTACTATGGCTAGCCTAAAACGCCAAATATATAGCCTTTCAAACTCTCGAAATCAGCTCCTACGATTACACTCTCCGTTCTTACCAAATCATTTGAGCCCGTTATTAAGGGATCATAACGGAGGTCAACTCTTTCATAGAACCATGTCAATAGGAAACCTGGGAACATGGGTGCCAAACTCATGTAAAAAATGGAAATCGGAAATAAAAGACGACTCACAATCATGGGACAATATATTTCGTAATCCATTTACTACCACGCCTGACACCAAACATCAATGGCTCCAATATAGAATTAATACGAGAATCCTCGACGAACAAATTTCTGAAGATAGCAGGCATAAGAGCTGATGATCTATGTAAGAGATGCGAAAATACTCAAGAAAACATTTCTCACATTTTCTGGGACTGCCCACACACAAATCGGTTCATAACCGAACTTCAGTCTTGGCTGAAAACAAATCAAGTGTCTATACATATTACCAAACCAAATATGCTTTTTGGCGCTAATCACTGTCAAGTGAATTATTCCATCATAAACTACTTTCTACTTGTGCTAAAGCAATATATTTATAGGACTAAATTTGACCCGATCCAACTCTCAATAAAGGCGTTTGTCGCTGAATTGAAATTCAAATATGAATGCGATAAGTACACATCCAGAAGCAACATGCTATATCAAGAGTTTCAAAAGCGATGGCTACCCTTTGAAAATGTAATTAATGACAACACTGATTGACTTTCTGACATCCACAAATAAAACTAACTTTATACATGTATATAATCCGAATAACACAGTTATATACATATAGCCCGGAACCCGAGCCATCTCTCAAATTTACATTAATCATTTCTTAACTCGATCATCAAAAGGCCGACAAAAATTTATCAGCGCCAATCCTAACTCTTTATGTTACAGTATAAATGACGTTCTTAATTCATTGCGCTAACGTTGTGTCGCCCAATGGCCAACGGAATAACAATCTATTTATCTCTTTACCGCAACTATATGATTCACGTATGATTTTACAAATGTCGCCAGTGAGAAAGTAGCCCAAGTGAAATTCACTTGGGAGCGTGCAAAAGTGAGTGCTAGAATATAATATGTATAAATGTATTGTTACTATAATGCTTGTGCTATACGTATGTGTCTGTCTGTCTCATTCTTTTTGTTATATATACTTTCTCAATAAAAAAATGAAAAAAATGAAGAAAATGAAGAAAAAAAAATGAAAAAAATGAAAATGAAAAAAATGAAAAAAAAAAAAATGTTGTGAGGCACAGTGTCAAAGGACTAAGAGAAGTCAAGGATGGCCATATCTATCTGCTTCTTGTCAAGTGAATTTAGGATGTCATGCGTAGTCACTGCAAGTTGGGTTTCGCAATTGGTCCATAGCTCCAAGGATCCCGTTCTTTATGTGTTTCCACATGTCCTCCACGGTGGCATTCTTTATCGTTCGTAATCTTCCTCCCATTATTTGCAGTACTGTGTCGGAACTGTTACATCGGAAGTAATTCTATCGCTAGTTTGTGATGGTTCTTGACTGATTTGTGACGGTTCCTTATGATCGAAATTATACATTTTCGCGACTTTTTGATAGTTAAAATGCAATTTTGGAGCCATCTAGCGGATATTTCAATAAATTTTTCCATACCCCTCACAATCGGAGCCCCAAACGAGCGTAATAATAACAAATTCCATTGTGCGAGTCATAACGATGAAAACCGCGAATTTTGATATTTGTTTGGGTTCTCTCCTGATCGAGTCGGTTCTCTCCCCATTTAATTGGTTTTATACGGGTAATACTATGGCTAATATTTGACAGGATAAATTAACCAAAGATAAAACAACAAAATATGTATTAACCCTTTCAGTGCCAAGTCCGATTTTTGTATCAACCCATATTTCCTTGATCATTTTTCAAATTTATTGATTATAATAATGTGATACATTGATGGAAAGAGCTGTTAGAGCTCTTTCCATCAATGTATCACATTATTATAATCAATAAATTTGAAAAATGATCAAGGAAATATGGGTTGATACAAAAATCGGACTTGGCACTGAAAGGGTTAAGTTAAAATTTGCACCATTGTCATCAATTTCTATGAATTACACTGCCTTCCTCTGCTTATTCAATAACCTGTGTTTATAATACGCCTATCAAAATTCACCAAGTCGCCAGCTAGTTTGAAAAATAGCGTGTTTTGCAGGCCCAACATTGCCATGAATCAATAGCCGGTTATTACTTTAAGTGTAATTTCATAGCGCTGGAATCGCAAAGCGTGAGCGTAGACGGGATATATAGAGTCATGTCTTGAATTTTATGTTGTCTATTTTCTTGATGCATTTTAATCAGCAAAAAGCCAAAAATAAGACGTTAAAAGTTTGTCGACACCCATATATTGTTCTGATTACGCAATTTATGAAGTTTATGTTGGGCATCCGCTTGCTGGATGCTGATTATATAGGTTAGGTGCTAGCATTCGTTATTTCTTTATCGCACTTGTTCTGCTGTTCGGGATAATCTGACTGGCAATCACTCAGGTTTTGTTCCAACTTCTAAAGCCATGTGAAGTCATGCCACTCAGATTCCTGTTCAGAGATACCCGAATACAACCAATCATGCAATTAATTGTATCCACTCGCTTGTAAGTGGGAATAATTGTTTTATACTAGTAAAGGGTATCTTTAGTAATATTAAATAAAATAACAATTGGATGAAGTGAAAGTAAATATTATTTGGTCACCAGCAACCATGCAAGATCACCCCCAGGGCAACTGGTCTTGAGCATGAGTAGTCAGGGATATTCATTAATGTAAATATGGGTACCAATACTAAACCTTTAAAAGTAACTCAATCAGCCAATAAATGGAAGTTTTACTAAATCATGTGACTATTGGTCAAAAGAGTACAAGTGAAGTCGGGCCCATGTGAAGTCGATCCCATATGAAGATCCGAAGACGACACGACGCAAAGTCGACCTGAGAGAAGTCGGCCCTGATGATTAGATAGGAATGTTGTTAATATTATTTTTAAATGAGCACGGCGGACAATTACACTTTAAACGAACAAATTATTACAATTTGTGTATGTACATAAGGAGGGACTTTCCTCAGTCATTGTTGGAAAATCAAATAAAAGGTCAGCCGAACACAGTGTCCCCCGACAACGTGGCAAGTCGATGCCGCTTTGTTAAAGAAATTTAAAAAAATGTTGAAATTTTCTAACTCCGTAAAAAAAATAAAAAATTCCGTCATCTATATATATATGTTGCACATTTCCAATATGTGGGTAACAATAATCTGAAGTTTCAAATATCTATGATCAAAACTGTAGGAGGAGTTGATTACACCATGAAGTGTACCTACCCTCATACAGAAAATTATAAAAAATGTTGAATACAGAAAATTATAAAAAATGTTCATATTTTCTAAGTCGAAAAGGGGTCAATAACTCTGTCAAAAAATAATTTTTCCGTCATCTATACACATGTTGCACATCTTCAATATATGGGCAACAATATTCTGAAGTTTCAAATCTCTGGGATGAAATCTGTAGGAGGAGAGGATTACACCATGAAGGAATTCAAAAGCGTGACTGACGGACCCCGTTTCTATTGTCCCTCTTTTCTTTCAGAACGTCGGGGGACAACTAAGGGAACAATTTCAACAAATTGTTGGTGTGAAATTTCCAACCAATCTAGTGTAAGGTATGAAATTTGTAACTGTTGGAAAATTTGACCAAAGTTTGGGGCATACACCAATTAAAGGCCCACTTAATTTTCAAATCACCAGATCACATATACAACATATTCCGTATTTATATACCTTTTGAAAGAGGAAGCTCCAAAACATTGTATTATCAACCGATCCGGTCGAATAAACTGGGAACATGTTTTTACTGTACTGGAAAGTCTATTCTCAATGGAAGGGGAATAACTCTTATCTCTTAGATTGAATTATGATGCATTTTGGGTTGACAACGGGGAAAGTCTTTGAATGAATCTGACAATCTCCATCACTTTGTGGACACTCCTGGGCCACAGCTGTTCCGTATTCTGGTGGAATATATATATTTTCGTTCCCTCTTCCAAATGGTATATAATATAGAATGTTGTGTACAATGTTACCTGGGCATTCAAAAATTAAGTGGGCCTTTTAAGCACCCTCCCTGTCCAAGCGCCACCCCCGCCACACCACGCATATCCCCCTGGCCACGCCATAACATGATTCTGTTGAACGCGATTTCATATGATATGGTCATGTCTAGGCGACGAGTATGCGTATATGTCCCTTAACCCTTTGAGTGCCAGGTCGATTTTTGTATTAACGTTATTGTATTCCATGTCCCAGTCCGGACATATACACCAAATTTCATTAGTATCCATTGAGAAACAACGGACCAAACGCCACATAACACCCCGTTTACATCTTTTATTTGGAGCCGGCTTCGGCCTCGGCATACACTTTATAGTGTGTCCCCCTTTACTGGAGTAGCCAAATGTTAGAATCCCTTTGAGTGGTGTTGCTGAAAATTATTTTGGTGAATATTTGTATCCAACAGAACAAAAAAATGTTATATAGCCAATTGACCTAGCGCAGTTTCATTTTTTGACATTTGTTGAACTGCAATTGTTCCCCATAAGCGAGAATCACCCATATCCGTCACTGCAAATGGCAGAATTTACCGAACAACCGCAGAGAAAACGTCCGATACGCGCGGCACCGCACCGCCGGATTAGGACAGCGATGTAATCCGGCGGCAACGTTTACGCCCGCCGTGTGCAAGCACCCATTGTACATAATGACCGCGACTCAGTGATTTCGCTTATTTGGGTGCGCAATCATGCACTTTATCCATAAATAGTGAATTCTGCATTGGCCAATTTAACTATACCACTTGAATATAACTATAATAGTTTAATTTATTATTCGCCAAATTTATCGAACTATGTGAATATCGCTTCAATTTGCCCTTAAACCGAGTAATATCATTTTATCACACATCCGAGTAATAAGGTTTTACGACATGCGACAATTGATCTACTTCACTACTAAATAACGTGCAGATATCGATTTTGGTGTCACAGCATAAAAACCTTACATGGCGGAATTCTGGGTCGGGTATGTTTTAGCCTCTTCAATGATATTTTTGTTTTGAAATTCGTCACACACAACGATGCGGCCCACTGAGTAACACCGTACTCATTGATGAGGAGGGGTTTTAGCTCCGATAATGAAATATTGGTTCCATTTGACAGAGACGAACAAAAACTCCGCTGTTCCGGGCGGCGTGATGAACTGAATTCCACCCGGAACGATTAGTCCAGGAGATATTGGTCGACCTCTGCACCCCAGGACTCAATATCACCCCACTAATTTTTTTTCTTAATGTCTCCTCTAATTTTGTTCTGTTGTTAACAGGAAAAAAAAGTAGCCGCATACATTCCAGACAAGATGGCGTCCATTTTTTTTTATATGCACCAGATATCTTTGGTCACCATTATAGTAAAGATATCAAATGCGGTCTTGTTTCCGCTCGATTCGTTACAACCATTACAAATTAGCCAAAAATCCGACACCAGTATCTAATATGGCGGTCAAGATGGCCGCCGAAATGTGAAAATATGCTATTTTTCTGACATTTCACCACCTTTCGTTTGTCTCTGTGGGAAAATCTTGGCGTAAATTTATACATTTATCGTATAGAAGAGTCATTGGCGAACACAAGGGGACCATAATATACATTCATTGTGGGATATTTTTGTCCGATATCATGTTTTCCCAAATACCGGTATAATAGGTCAAAGCCGAATCGACGCTAATAACGTGATGTAATGTTTCGAATCAATGAATGTTATTGCTATGCATATATATGTGCAGGAGATATTCGAGCTAGTATTCCTCTTATACTTGAGTTGAGGAATATTCGCCCAAAATCCAAGATGGCGGCCAAAATAGTCACAGAAATAGAAAAATAGCCAAAAATTGCTGATTTTAACATCAGTGAGCGTTATTGTCACACAATTCCACACCTGTTAACTATTGTGAGTTAGGAACACTTACACGAAGAACTGTCCTTGAATATATCCAAATAAAAGTCTCCCAAATCCAAAATGACGCCAACAATGGCGGAAAGATTTTGAAATTCCCTCATATTCACATCATTGAGCATTAATGTCGAGACAATTCCACCGATTCTTACAGTTGAGTTGGAAATACTGAGGTGAAGTAATTACCTTACATCTCATACAAGAAATTGTTTTCCAAATCGAAGATGGCGGCCAAAATGCCGACCGAAATATGAAAACACGCCTATATATACATTCATTTACTCGATGGGCGTTATTGTTTCGCGATTTCTACCCACCATTACATGTACATGTTGATATGGAATATTGATATGAAGTATGTAATCATATGAGTTTGGCAATTGATACTTAGCAGAAAGGCATCCGTCAAATGTCAGGCTTTCAACATTCGAAGCCATATACAGAAGTTTCCAGGGTAATTCAGTGCATTAGATGAGTATGTGAATTGATGAACCATATATTGAGAAGTGGCTGTTTGGGAATATCACCAGGTGCACATGTTGTTATCCCCATTAGGTCACCAAAGCTGAAAATACGCAGATAGAGACCGGCACCGGCATATGCATTGTTTGAAACATTCCTTTCTACAAAGAAGTTTAGAAAACTGTGTTGGTGTGAGCGAGATAGATTAATCTGACGAAGAGACGGAAACTGGTCCAGATAATGCTGAATGTGGCAAATCAGAATAAACTCGGGTACTATTGTTTTGATTCTTGGAAGTAAAAATATGACTATTCGGTGCACCTATACACGGCTACGGCCTTTATGGGCTCTAAGTGGAGAATGGATTTCGAAATGCCACATCGCGATTATTAATTGTGGGTTTTAATCCTCCCAGAAGGCTACGACTTATGTTGGAACTAATAGATGGCTTATACTATATACCGTTTTGTCCATCGAAATAATGACAAAAAGTTGAAATTAGTATGTGATAATATCGACTTCTTTTCAATTTCTGGCCGCCAGTTTGGTAGCCATCTTGACTGAGAATTTGCCAAACTCAATTGAGTACTTCATTTAAATTTTCCATATGAACATGTAATTGTGGGTATAAATCGCGTAACAATAAGGCCCATCATAAGAAAGTAAAGGAATGTGAGATTGTTTTCAAATTTCGGTCGCCATTTTGGCCACCATCTTCAATTTGGAAAACAATTTCTTGCATGAGATGCAAGGTAATTACTTAACCTCAGTATTTCCAATTCAACTGTCAGAATGTCTCCAGCTATCTCGAAAATAATGCCCAATGATGTGGAAATGAGGGAATTTCGGTGATTCTTCAAAAATATTTCGGCCATTGTGGGCGCCATTTTAGACTTTGGGTGACTTTTATTTGGACAGTTCTTCGCCTAAGTGTTCCCAACTCACAATAGTAAACAGGTGTGGATTTGTCGTGACAATAACGATCATTGATGTTAAAATTGGCGATTTTTCTATTTCTGGTGGCCATTTTGGCAGCCATCTTGGATTTGGGTGAATATTCCTCAACTCAAAAGAGGAATCCTAGCTCGAGTATCTACTGCACATATATATGTATGGGTGTTGTTATAATAGCAATAACATTCATCGATTCGAAACATTACATCGCGTTATTAGCGTCGATTCGGCTTTGACCTATTATACTGGCATTTGGGAAAACGTGATATCGGACAAAAATATCCCACAATGAATGAATATTATGGTCGCCTTGTGTATATTACCATAACGAATCGAGCAGAAAACAAGACCGCATGTGATATCATCTTTACTATAACGGCGATCAAAGAGACCTGGTGCATATAAAAACAAGACAGTCAATGACTGTGGGGTCGCTCACCAGACTGCAAAGACTGATAAGACTGGGACTCTGGAGACCACAACAGTCAGAACTTTTCATAATCACTTTAAAAGAAGTAGATATCTAAAGAGTTAAATCTAAAACAAAAAAATTTGGAGTTATGTCCCTGGCCCCGCCCACATTTGACCCAGTGACCTGATTTGAACAAATCTGAACCCCAGTCACCCAAGGATCCTTCATACCAAATATGAACCCATATAGCCTGATGGTATTTGAGAAGAAGTCACTTTAAGAATACTATGGAGGGAAAGAGTTATGGCCCTGGCTTCGCAACTATTTCAAGTAAACTCATTTGAACAAATCTGAATGTGAGTCACCTAGGGAACATCCACACCAAATATGAAAACCATTCGGTCTTATTGTTCTGAAGATGTTTAAAAGAATTACTATGGTGGGAAAGAGTTATGGCCCTGGCTTCGCAACTATTTGACCCAGTGACCGCATTTGAACAAATCTGAATGAGAATCACCTAGGGAACATCCACACCAAATATGAACCCATTTGGTCTTATGGTTCCAGAGGAGAAGATGTTCAAATAATTGTTGCCAGACGGATGGACGGACAGACGATGGACGGACGAGGAGTGATGACTATAGCTCCGCCGGAGCACAGGTAGGGTGGCTGGTTGATAATTAAATCTCTTATCTCCGCCCCTATTTGAACAAACGTGAATCCCCATCTATGAGATCCATTCATTTGGTAATTTCAGACATTAGATTTTAAGAGTTGAACTGAACTGATTTTCCTAAAATGACCCCAAATCTGAAAAAATCTAAACCCCAGTCACCGAAGGACCATCCATACCAAACATAATCTAAATAGTCCAGATGGTTCTTGAGAAGAAATTGTTTTAAGAATTACTATGGAAGGAAAGAGTTATGGCCCTGACTTCTCACATATTTGACCTGATGAACTCATTTGAACAAATCTGAATGTGAGTCACCTGGGGGACATCCACACCTAAATATATAAACCCATTTGGTCTTTAATATGTATCTGGAGAAGAAAACAATTGATGGACGGATAGAGACATAATGACAGATGGATGGATGGGAGAACAGTCTGACATAGAGACTGACAAATTCAATCCAATATACCCCCCAAGTTTTCTTTGCAAAATCATGGTATAATGAGTTCAACTGGATATTGGTGGTTAAGAACATAATATTCGAACAGACAAGCCTGAACATAGTGTCTGACATTTGCAGAATGAGGTCACCAAAGGGTGAATTTAATGACACAATCCTGCAATGCGGGCTAGCATCACCAAATTCACCCTCTGGGGACCTCATTCTGTGTAGGCCTCAACTGCTATGGGAGACATAGCATTAGATTGAAGTTCTCCAGTTAAAGTTGGCGATGTGCACCCATTGGGCACCTCAATTATGCATTTTATATTCACAAATTAGGGGATATAGAAACTAAACAGAAGGGCTAAAGTAAGTAAAAATGTCAATTTAAGTGCTTATATACTTCCCAGAAGATGAGGCCTAAGCAGAATGAGGACCCTGGCTAGTGTATTTGGTGATGCTAGACTGCTGTGCAGGGTAGCATAACTAAATTCACCCTCTGGGGACCTCATTCTGCAAATGCCAGATAGAAGACAAATTTAATCCAATATATACCCCCCCCCCATTTTTCTTTGAATATTAGTCGTATGATTTCATCTGGATAAGTGGTGATTAAAACAATAATATGAAATGGCCAAACCTGAATTTAGTATGTCTGACATTTGCAGAATTAGGTCCCAAAAATGTGGATTTAATGACAATATTCTGTAAGGCAGGCTAGCATCACCAAATTCATCCTCAATCTGATTAGGCCTCAATGGCCAATAAAACCAAGGAACAGATTGAAGTCCTACAGTTGAAGTTGGTGATACACACCCATTGAGCACCTCAATTATGCATTTTATCTTCTGCAAATTAGGGGGACATTGAAACTGAACAGGTGGAAAAAGTGACTAAATCAAACTGTCAATTTGATACTTAGGATACTTCCAAGAAGATGAGGACTAAGCAGAATTAGGTCCCTGGCAGGTGTATTTGGTGATGCTAGCATGCTGTATGGAATAGCAACACTAAATTCACCATCTGGGGACCTCACTATGTAAATGTCAGACACACTATTTCCAGACTTGAAGAAATCAAAGCCATTCACAGTATCATTGAATGTCAGTCATTAAATTGCTACAGATATGTTTAGATTAGAATAATACATGTCATCTGGCCAGTTTATATAATTAATGACCTGTACCTTTACAGATATATATGCCTCTGTGGTGAGAATCTGAGGTATTAAATTGAGAGGTGATATGGCTTGGAAGGGATGTTGGTTGATGGCAGAGTTGGGCCTGGGCCATATGGGAGGGGGTGGGTGGGGGAGGGTGGAATGTTTCCATAATTTCATTAAAGAGTAAAGTTTCATAACTCAGCAGATGTTATATATAATGGTGTCACTTTTTTCAAATTTTAAAACATGTTTAAAAAAAAATTGTCCCAGAAGATGAGGCCTAAGCAGAATAAGGTAATTGAGGTGTATTTGGTGATGCTAGCCTGTTGTATGGGGTAGCAACACTAAATTGGGGACTTCATTCTGCAAATGTCAGACACACTATGTCCAGGCTTGGAGAAATGAACAATGGACTATTCCTTGTAGACTCTGGTAGTTGTTTACCTAATGTCATGTCTTGTAATGACAGATGGTAAACTGGTCTGAAGCAAGCAGTAATCAGCAAGAGGATCGGGTGACCACACTATGATAAATTGGCTTTTTCAATAATACAGGCTAGAGTGTCCTCTTAAAAATTAATAGTGCATAGCAAAGGGGTGTGAATTATAAAGGGCCATAACTCTGTTAAAATATATCGGATCAAACCCATATTTTAACTTGATCTGTATATAAGTGTCAAAAATTCATATACCAAATTTGGTGTTGATCAGATGAAAAATGTTTGAGTAATCCTGTCTTGGATGAATTCTATATCAAAACAAGAGTGGAAGGAGTTAAATAAACAATACCAAAATCCATACAGATGAAGAACATGCTAAGAAAAATCTAGGTAAGAAATATGAGGCTGTGATGTGTCCTAAACAAAAATTAAAGGTCAAAATGCAAAAATTAATTTTTTTGTTTTTAAAGTTATGTCCCTGGCTCTGTCCCTATTTGACCCAGTGACCCCATTTGAACAAATCTGAACCCCAGTCACCCAAGGTATCTCTGTACCAAATATAAGCTAAATCGGCCAAATATTTTTTTAGAAGAAGTCATTGTAAGAATTACAATGAGTTATGGCCCTGGTTTCTCAAGTAATTGACCGGGTGACCTCATTTGAACAAATCTGAACACCAGTCACCCAAGGACTCTCCATACCAAATATTAGCTAAATTGGCCCAATGGTTATGGACAAGAAGTTGTTGTAAGAATTACTATGGAGGAATAGAGTTATGGCCCTGGTTTCGCAACTATTTGATCCAGTGACCTCATTTGAACAAATCTGAATGAGAGTCACCTAGGGAACATCCACACCAAATATGAACCAATTCGGCCCAATGGAACTTTAGAAGAAGATGTTCAAAGAATTGTTGACGGACGGATGGACGGATGGACGGACGACGAGTGATGACTATAGCTCCACCGGAGACTTCGTCTCAGGTGAGCTAAAAATGGCCGCCATGATGGACGCCATCTTGTCTGGAGTCTCCGCGGTCACTTTTTTTCTGGTTAACAACCGAAACAAATTAGAGGAGGCATTAAGAAAGAAAATTAGTGGGGTGAAGTTGAGTCCTGTGGGTGCAGAGGTCGACCAATATCTCCTGGACTATATGCCTCAAATTTGAGCGCCATGTTTATTAAGTTAGATTTTCAAGGTTGCAAATTTCCTCTTGGTTTGTAGTTGGTCAGGTAGTTTTCAGATTTTATACCTGGTGCTGACCCCTTAACCACCTTATAAAATAGTGCTAGTCTCGGCTCTTCTTGATTCTTGTGAGGTAATGCTAGACCCTTGAGCATGGTTGTCAAGCAGCCTTTCTCTCTTGATCGGTAGTCTTGTTTGATAAATAGTGCTGCTCTTCGTTGGACCCTCTCTAGTTTTTATTTGTCTTTCTCGAAGAGTGGGTCCCAGATTGTTGCTGCATATTCTAGCTGGGGGCATACCAGTGCTATGTATGATGTTTTTATAAAGTCCCTTGGGCAGTGTCTCAGGTTTTGTTGGATGAAGCCCAGAGTTGAATTTGATTTCTTTGTGATGGCATCTATGTGCTGCTGCCATATCATGTAATTTGCGAATTGGTCACCAAGGTAGGGATAAAACTTCTGAAACATAAATCTGCTACAACCCACACCAGACGAGTTTGGAACTATAATCTGGCTGACTTCGATACCATGAACGAAGACTTCTTGAGCTGGAACTATGACGATAATACACCATTTGAACTATCAACTCATGCAGATAACTTGACTGCAAAAATTAAGAAGGTATGCAGTGAAAATATCCCCAATAAGATAGTACTGATCCGGAAAGGTAGTCCCCAATGGCTTACGTGTAATGTTCGGAAAATGATGAGGCAACGAAATCGATTACACAAGATAGCTAAAAAGCGAAACACGCCACAAACATGGGCAAACTTTAGATCTAAACGTAATGAAACTACATCGGCTATTAGAAAAAGCAAACGTGAGTATGACACCAAGAATGAACGTACATTAAATAATCCATCAAATGACCAGTCTTCTTGGTGGAAAACCCTCCAAAAAATAGTATTTACAACTAGTGATCGATCAATACCCCCCTTGAACATAAACGGCGACTTCCTGATCTCACCAACTGAAAAAGCAAATGCTTTCAATTCCTATTTTTGTAATATTTCATCAGTTGATGACGTCGGGAAACGCCTACCAGTGCTCGATCCTGATAACTCCATATCCACATTAAGCGATATAAAAATAACAGCCCCTGACATTTACAAAGCGTTAAAAAGTCTCAAAATATCTAAGTCAAGTGGGCCCGACGGAATAAGCCCGAGGGTTTTGAAAAATTGTGCTTCCTCGCTCTGCGAACCTCTTGAATTTTATTTTAGAATATTCACCGAAAACAGTTACTACCCACCCCAGTGGAAGCGTTCCCATGTTACACCTATATTCAAGAGCGGTGACCGCAGTATTATATCAAATTACCGACCAATTTCCCTACTAAGCTGCATCTCAAAGGTCTACGAAAAATGTATTTATAAATACCTATGGGAATTTCTTGATGAAAACAATCTATTATCATTTTACCAAGCTGGTTTCATGCGCAATGACTCAACAGTTTTCCAACTTACCGAAATATATGACAATATATGTCGATCACTAGACGACGGAAAAGAGGTCCGGTGTGTATTCTGCGACATAAGTAAAGCGTTCGATAAAGTCTGGCACCGTGGCCTTTTGAACAAACTGACGAAAATGGGTGTAAATGGAAACCTGCATAACTTATTGAAATCGTATCTTGAATGTAGGCAGCAACAAGTTGTCATAGACGGCACACACTCGAAATTACAAGATGTAACAGCCGGTGTCCCACAAAGCTCAGTATTGGGCCCTCTTTTGTTCTTGATTTATATTAATGATATAACCGAAAATATACGGTGTAACATTCGTTTATTTGCTGATGATACCTCACTATTTCTCACTATCGAAGATCCCACCATGGCCGCAAAACTAATAAATGATGACCTCGAAACTCTCATGTGTTGGGCATCAGAATGGCTTGTAAAATTCAATCCCCTAAAAACGGAAGCTCTCTTAATCTCCAGGAAAGAAACGCCAGTATATCACCCACGCCTGACCATGGGAGCCGGGACAATTATCGAGGTTGACAGTCATAAACATCTGGGACTTACTTTCGATAACATGGGCTCATGGGGGTATCCACATAAGATCTATGCTCGATAAAGCATGGGGTCGTGTAAATTTAGTACGAAAACATAGATATAAACTAAGTAGAGAAAGGCTTGAAAAAATACACTACACATTTATCCGACCAATACTGGAATATGCCTCCCCTGTGTGGGATAACTGCCCCGATTATCTTAGTGATGACATTGAAAAGGTACAGTACGAAATGGCCCGAATAGTAACAGGTGCAACCATCAGTACGAGTAATGCGCGCCTTTTATCAGAAACTGGCTGGGAACTCCTTTCTTCACGTCGTAGAAAACACAAGCTATGCCAATTTTTTAAGATGATACGTGAAACTGCTCCATCAATCCTGAGAAACTATGTACGACCAATCCAGGCAAACAATTCCAGATATAATTTCAGATTTGAACATATAAGACTACCCTCGAATATTAACTATGACTATTATATGGATTCATTCTTACCATCTACAATTACCGAATGGAACAAACTACCGGAAACTATAAAAAGCTGCAGTACAATCGAAAACTTCAAAAAAGAACTGAACAGTGACAATATACGTCCACCTGCCTATTTTTATCATAGTAAATCCCGTAAATCTCATATCCTTCACACCCGGTTAAGATTGAACTGCAGCCACCTGGGTGGTGACCTGACAGATAACCATGTAAAAATTTCCCCCTTCTGTTTATGTGGGGAATTTGAGACAACTTACCACTATCTCTTTGAATGTACATTTTATCAAGAGCCCAGAAGAGAACTATATGACTCCCTACCAAATGTTGCCTTATCTGAGAATACACTAATGCAGGGGTCAAGGGAGCTTAGTCTTCGCGAAAACAAACACATATTTAATGCAGTACAGACATATATTATGAAAACAAAAAGATTTCCATGATCTGTATGGGTAACAAATTGCTTTGGATTCCGGTCGCGTTATGCGGCAGCACGATGTTCCCCATTATATATGTAGTACTAAATGTCTTCCGATAACGATTATTTTGTAAGTTACTTACTTGTCACTATCCTGTATATTCGTGAAATGATTCTACAGTGTCCGGCAGGTTGTTGATGTGGCAAAGGAAAAGGAGCGGTCTCAACACTGTTCCTTGTGGTACCCCTGATAATACCTCTACCTCTTCAGAGAAATCTCCTTCCAGTGCCACTCTCATCTTTCTTTCTTTTAAGAATGACATTAGCCACTTGTGGGTCGGGCCCAGATTCCGTAGTACTTTAGCTGGACTAATAGGCTGTTGTAAAGTTTCATGTAATATCAATAAGAGACTTCTTTTTAAATTTAGATGCCATTTTGTTAGACATTAGGGGAGAAACTATAAAGTTCTGTGCGAACCGTAAACGAAAACGAATGTCAGCTAACTGGGACCTTGGCTAACTGGGACCTTGGGCTAACTGGGACCTTGGCTAACTGGGACCATGACCAACTGGGAGAAGAATAGCCGGCTCGTTGGCTCCACTTCTAAAAATAGAATCTTTGGGTCTAAAATTGGTTGTACTAAAATATTCCAAAATTTCAAAACTTTCCAAAATATCAAAACTTCCAAAAAAAAATTTCAAAACCCCAAAATTATTTTTCCAAAACAAAAATTTCAAAACCCCAAAACTTCCAAAAGAAAAAAATTCAAAACCCCCAAAATTATTTCTCCAAAAAAAGTTTAAATAAAAAATTTATAACGCGTTTTCGGTATCTGATAATCTCGATATTAAAATGTCGAATGTTAAATTATTTGCGTGTAATATCTTTCGTTATTTTTTTGTTCAACCAATGTTTCAATGTATTTATTAATCGATGTTTAGAAATAGCTTTATACCAATTATATGTGTATGGACAGTCGCTGTAATGTTGGACATTGTGACCATCGGTATGAATGCATACATTCCAGTGTTTATCAATCAGACACAACCCATGCATCATATAATTGTCATACCTGAATAAATTTGACACCATTACTCTTACATGAATAATAAAGAGCGTTTATTCTTTACTTCTCTATCACGATGAAGTTATTGAGTATATGACAGGTGTGCATTATCGCGAATTATTGGAAGTATTGAGATGTTGTAATATTTTGAAAGCAGTCACGATATTTGAGCGTGTCCAAAAAATTTCCAAAACTTTCAAAACTTTCAAAAATTTCAAAAACTTCAAAAACTTCAAAAATTTCAAAAACTTCCAAAAATTTCAAAAATTTCAAAAACTTCAAAAATTTCAAAAACTTCAAAAACTTTCAAAAACTTTCAAAAATTTCAAAAACTTCAAAAATTAAAAAAACTTCAAAAATTTCCAAAAACTTCAAAAATTTCAATATATAATGAAGATGACGAGCAACCAATTTTCGACTGGCCTGAGACATTACGTTATGGAATGAATAACGACAGCGGATCAGAATGTGATCATACACGCAATAATAGAAGTTACTTTGATGTTGTTATGAATAGAATTTTATCAACCTTACGTATTAACAGTTTATTGAGTTATGCATACATATAGTACGTCACTTGGACATTTTATCAGTTTATCACGTGATCACTAAATGTGGCAATCGGGTATCCACCGATGACTGCAATGTATTATTTATAATAATTGGACTCATTGATCTCACGTAAATAATACTCTTAGTTGTTCCAATAAAATAGTTATCAAATTCGATCACCAATAGATTTGACTGTGGAATATAATGACCTTTAACTTATTTATCGATCTATGTTAGAACATGGTCTTAACAAAAAACTTGACCATAACAAAAATTACCTTACATTTATGCATGAATCTAATTAGACCATGCGTAAATATTGTCCGCTTATCGTCTGATGAGCAAATCCGATGTTTATCAAAAATAGTACAACTTCCAGTTGGTAATAACTCTTACGAATGAAGAGCGTTGAACATATACGAAATTACTACACGAATGAACTGAAATTTATATTTCACATCTTACCAACAACAGATACAGACATAGTCATAGTGTTATACTGTATTACATGTACCCATGCTATGACATCATTAGAAGGGGCAATACACTCAAGGAGTTAAAGTGACACGAAACAAGGGACGTGATGTAATATTGGTGTTTGAATCTTAAAGGAACACAAGACACTCTAAAGGGACACTCATTATGAATGAATGTTAACAATACAAGCGCACGAATGAAGAGCGTTAAACATATACGAAATTACTACACGAATGAATTGAACCTTGAAATTTATATTTCACATCTTACCAACAACAGCTACAGACATAATCATAGTGTTATACTGTCTTGCATGCACACACGCTATGACATCATTAAAGGCGGACAATCCACTCACGGTGTGACAACAGATACAGACATAGGCATAGTGTTATACTGTCTTGCATGTACACACGCTATGACATCATTAAAGGAACACAAGACACTCATTATGAATGAATGTTAACAATAAACGCACCGGTGTTTGAATATTAAAGGAACACAATACACTCATTATGAATGAATGTTAACAATACAAGCGCAGTGGTTGAAAGTTAAAATGACACAGAACAATATTTAAAGTTCAAATTTTCGGGCACTTAATGCGCCTTTTATCATTACGTATCGTTTCTCACTCTACAATTCCCAATAATCCACTCACTCTCTCCCCGCTTATAGATATATAACGAAAACGAGAATATCATGTTGATGAAGTTTATTGAAATTTAATCGTCCGAATTGTCATCACTTTCGTCAGAAGTGTCATTTATTTCGTCCATGAATTTTTCTAGCATCGGTTTGTACTTTAATATTGACATTTTCACTGCATCACATTCTCCATAACCATTATTCAAATATTTGTCGACTTTATCCATGACTCTGTTGTGCAGAGTCCCATTGCGCAGCTGCAGATACGATACTATTGTCCAAGCATAACCATTCATAAAGTGCATCATATCTTTACTTTTAAGGTCCTTGTCAGCTTGTTCTTTTGCTTCTGTTTCTTTCGAACCATTTTCCTTATACGTGTCCACTTTATCACTCCATTCCTCATGTGTTTTATCTCTACTCTCAGCACACAAACTTTTGAAGTATTCATCTTCATTCAATTTAATTTTCTTATTCTGACTATCATCCGTGTCCTCAGTTAATTTTCGTTTTAACTTATTTTCTTGACACCAGTTTTTTTACGTGTCTCTGAACATCATAATGATCTTCGAACAAAAGCCCGCAGTCATTACAAGGGTACGACATGTCTTCTCGAATGTCTATGTTTTGACGGTTCTTCTTATTAATTTCATCGAGCTCACCAGGTGGCCTTATGTCGTTAGTATAGTCATTATGTTGACCCTGGGGCACAATATAATTATATGTTATGCCCTTCTGTTGACCAGGGAGTTCTCTGTCATCGTATTTCATCGCATTCTGCTGACCCTGGGTCTCAGTGTCTTTTGTATGTTTTTTCATCCCATTCTGTTCATCTGGGTGTTCTCTGTCTTTTTGGAGATTATATTTCATGCCATTCCATTCACCCATATGTTGGTTCGTGTCCTCTTTTAGTACATTCTGTCGCAGACGTAATGTGTCCGGTGTTGCGGCTTTTAAATCCACCAGTAGGTAACCGTACGGTTCACTCGTCGCTTCCGAAAACTCTCGAACCATACGCTGAGGACATTCAGGATACATCTGTCTTGATAATGTTGAAATTAATCCCTTGTCGATTGGGTTATTGAACAATACCAAATATTGACAATTTCGTCGTTGCGTTGGATCTTTGTTGTAGTAGAAATTCTGGTTCAAACTTATCAAAGATAAGTTCAAATGGTGACTTCCTTCGGAATGCAAATCATTAACTCTCTGGTCTTTTGATGAAGTTTGCATCAAGTCATCGAGTATAACTAGATTTTTATACCGGGGGTTGATAAGAGAATCCAAGTTTGCTGGTATTCCTCGTATAAAGTTGACCTGAGGGGTGACGGTATACTTTATTTCGTCATATAGGGGCTGCCAATATTTATAAAACCATATTATTCTGTCAGGTGCGGGTGATATTTTTGAGGCAGACTTTTGTAGCAAGGTTTTCACGAAGTATGTCTTACCACTAGATGTCGGTCCACTTACACATGCCGTGAATGGATGCTTGAAAATAAAATCTTCTTGGACATTAGCCATTGGATCATCAAAGCAGGATGTTATGTCGCTGTTTCCCCTGCTGGTGTTGTAGTATCTGGTGTTGCTGTAATGGCTGTTGTTGTGGCTGATGATGCTGCTGCCTGTTGCTGCTACTGTTTGTTGCTGCTGCTTGGTGCTGCTGTTGTGGGTGTCGGTTAACAAACTCAGTGTGCTTAGATTGTACATGTCTTATCAAATCATGGTTCCGCACATACTCACTAGAGCAAATTGAACACTGGTGCTTCATTTATACTTGACTAAAATGTCTCGGTATATGGATTTCCTTTATACAAATGTTCATTATAACCTAAAAATATGTCCTGTCCGTATGTTTGATAACTTTATGTAGATGAAATAGTCTGCCGGAGAAGCACTGTGTAGACGGGGAATCAACAGGTCTTGTCGGTAAGAGAGTCAGACGAGAAGTGAAGTCTCGGCTATTAAAACATAGTAATGCGATAGCGAACATCAAACGAGTCTGGGCACGCATATCTGTCAAAAGATACAATAGCCGTCATTGGTCAATCTATCCTCGGTATCACTTTTCGATTTACAAAATCAATTTCACCGAGAGGTTCCCTCGTCATTTGTAGTGACGTAATTGCGGCGTTTTGCGGTATTTTACTGCGGCGGCGCTGGCGCCGCCAACAACATCCGCCGCCGCCGTTGTTGCCGCCGTTGTTGCCGCCGCAGTAAAATACCGCAAAACGCCGCAATTACGTCACTACAAATGACGAGGGAACCTCTCGGTGAAATTGATTTTGTAAATCGAAAAGTGATACCGAGGATAGATTGACCAATGACGGCTATTGTATCTTTTGACAGATATGCGTGCCCAGACTCGTTTGATGTTCGCTATCGCATTACTATGTTTTAATAGCCGAGACTTCACTTCTCGTCTGACTCTCTTACCGACAAGACCTGTTGATTCCCCGTCTACACAGTGCTTCTCCGGCAGACTATTTCATCTACATAAAGTTATCAAACATACGGACAGGACATATTTTTAGGTTATAATGAACATTTGTATAAAGGAAATCCATATACCGAGACATTTTAGTCAAGTATAAATGAAGCACCAGTGTTCAATTTGCTCTAGTGAGTATGTGCGGAACCATGATTTGATAAGACATGTACAATCTAAGCACACTGAGTTTGTTAACCGACACCCACAACAGCAGCACCAACAAACAGTAGCAGCAACAGGCAGCAGCATCATCATCAGCCACAACAACAGCCATTACAGCAACACCAGATACTACAACACCAGCAGGGGAAACAGCAACAAAGCGACATAACATCCTGCTTTGATGATCCAATGGCCAATGTCCAAGAAGATTTTATTTTCAAGCATCCATTCACGGCATGTGTAAGTGGACCGACATCTAGTGGTAAGACATACTTCGTGAAAACCTTGCTACAAAAGTCTGCCTCAAAAATATCACCCGCACCCGACAGAATAATATGGTTTTATAAATATTGGCAGCCCCTATATGACGAAATAAAGTATACCGTCACCCCTCAGGTCAACTTTATACGAGGAATACCAGCAAACTTGGATTCTCTTATCAACCCCCGGTATAAAAATCTAGTTATACTCGATGACTTGATGCAAACTTCATCAAAAGACCAGAGAGTTAATGATTTGCATTCCGAAGGAAGTCACCATTTGAACTTATCTTTGATAAGTTTGAACCAGAATTTCTACTACAACAAAGATCCAACGCAACGACGAAATTGTCAATATTTGGTATTGTTCAATAACCCAATCGACAAGGGATTAATTTCAACATTATCAAGACAGATGTATCCTGAATGTCCTCAGCGTATGGTTCGAGAGTTTTCGGAAGCGACGAGTGAACCGTACGGTTACCTACTGGTGGATTTAAAAGCCGCAACACCGGACACATTACGTCTGCGACAGAATGTACTAAAAGAGGACACGAACCAACATATGGGTGAATGGAATGGCATGAAATATAATCTCCAAAAAGACAGAGAACACCCAGATGAACAGAATGGGATGAAAAAACATACAAAAGACACTGAGACCCAGGGTCAGCAGAATGCGATGAAATACGATGACAGAGAACTCCCTGGTCAACAGAAGGGCATAACATATAATTATATTGTGCCCCAGGGTCAACATAATGACTATACTAACGACATAAGGCCACCTGGTGAGCTCGATGAAATTAATAAGAAGAACCGTCAAAACATAGACATTCGAGAAGACATGTCGTACCCTTGTAATGACTGCGGGCTTTTGTTCGAAGATCATTATGATGTTCAGAGACACGTAAAAAAACTGGTGTCAAGAAAATAAGTTAAAACGAAAATTAACTGAGGACACGGATGATAGTCAGAATAAGAAAATTAAATTGAATGAAGATGAATACTTCAAAAGTTTGTGTGCTGAGAGTAGAGATAAAACACATGAGGAATGGAGTGATAAAGTGGACACGTATAAGGAAAATGGTTCGAAAGAAACAGAAGCAAAAGAACAAGCTGACAAGGACCTTAAAAGTAAAGATATGATGCACTTTATGAATGGTTATGCTTGGACAATAGTATCGTATCTGCAGCTGCGCAATGGGACTCTGCACAACAGAGTCATGGATAAAGTCGACAAATATTTGAATAATGGTTATGGAGAATGTGATGCAGTGAAAATGTCAATATTAAAGTACAAACCGATGCTAGAAAAATTCATGGACGAAATAAATGACACTTCTGACGAAAGTGATGACAATTCGGACGATTAATTAAGGAATAATCTCGGTTTCCTAATGTAATTACACAGTCTAAAGGCATATGCCGAATCACAAACCTATAAATCGCTTCGCGATTTATAAGAGTTTGTGATTCGGCATATGCCTTTAGACTGTGTAATTACATTAGGAAACCGAGATTATTCCTTATAATTATGCCATCGATTGTTAAATATTGATTTTAAAGACATATTCGCCCATAAAATGCGATTGAAACAAGGAACTATATGTTCTCAAATAACAGACAAGACTTGAGCCGAAAACAACTCGCTGCATTCCCGTCCGAATAATATCGATCGATCTGCAGATCTGTAGATCGAGTGGGTTTTTCCCGAACGTATGTCAAGGACGAAACAAAACATTAATAAACTTTTGATCAAAATTAAAGGGGTACTGTACGCCATTTTCAATAAATTCCCGGTGATAACAACGATCTATTATCGATACTATATAGAAATATAAGTAATTTGAGTCGAAGATGTATTGTGTAAACGCTCAGGTTAATAGGCTATCTTACAATTTAATAATTTAAAAGTTAATAATTTAATATAAATTGATTTTATGGCTCCAGCCATAAAATGGCGTCTCTTAAAATTCGAATTTCCGTGTACAAAACGTAATCAAATTATAATTGAGGGATACCGGATTAGGAAAACAATTGCACACACGATCGTTTGAAACATTATGCTTATACGGGGAGAAAACCCAAGCCACTCATTGACTAGTGACGGTACACTAACTTAAATGAGTATATGGGACTACTAAGCATATAATATAATGTTTATTTGATTCATTTGGTTGAAAACTTTACAAAAATTACTCGACAACGACAATTTGTATTTTTGCATTCCGTTAAATTTGCCATCCGTAACAATACTTCGTACTCAACAGACTTTCAAAAAATAGAAAAGTTGTTACCTTATTCTCCGACTCGGGGATTATAGAAACCAACAACAACATCTTGGGTACAGTACCCCTTTAAACATTATTAGCAGAATTTTGGAAGAGGAAAATATACAGTTAGTCTCCATGTCAACTGGGAATCATGAACATGCGATCAAAAAGTTTAGTGAGAATTTTCTTACAGGAATCCTCCTATCTATCGGCAGTGAGCCAAATACTTTTCAATTTTAGATTTTTCGCAGTCATTTTGTGTCATTGTGATTTTACCGAGAAACAAGTTTTCAGAAGAATTAAATCATCATGGCATTTAGCCATTTAAGGAATTTTAAGATGATTTATTTTTCAAAAACTAATATATTTGGTATTATAATGGTAAAATTTAAAGTGATTATTTATAAATCGCTTGTGTCCAGATAATGCAGACACGTAAACCTTTGTAACACTTTTTAACATATCGCCATTATCGGTGCACTGAGATGAGTAGAAGAAATATCCTGCACAGGGACGTTACATTATTTGTAACACCAATCAACGAGTGGTCTCTGTGGATCTCAGGAATCATGTGTATAGCGGTCGCGTTGTAAATATAGAAGGCCGATGACTTAATTCTCTGATCGATAAGTCACGGTCGTTACACGCTTTGTGTGATAACCAAAGTTAAGCAACGTCGGGCGCGGTTATTCCATGGATGTGTGACCGGCTTGGGATTCCGGGTGATACCAACTTTCGGTGCGACTCCCACAATTCTCTCTCACTCTCTCTCTCTCTCTCTCTCGTTCTGTTGCACATGTAACATAATGCTTCGTAACAATTTATCGCTACACTGAGACGAGTTGAAAAAATATACTGCAGTTTTCTCACAGGGACTTTATATCATTTGTAACACAGTCCTGTCTACACGCGGTCACTGTGGATCTCTGAAATCATATAACGATTCGTAACACTTTGTAACATATCGCTGCATTGAGATGAGTTTTAATAATATGCTGCGTTTTTTTTTTGGGGGGGGGGGGGGTCCCGGGGGTGACTTAATATCATTTGTAAAATGTACCGGTAACGCCTCATTACACTTTGCAACATATCGCTACAATAAAAGGAGGTGAAGAAACATTGAATGCTGCATTTTTTTTTTTAAGGGGACTTTGTAAGTTTCAGTTTGTAGGGCCAGTCTCTGTGGAATCTCAGAAATCATGAAACGCTTTGTAACATATCGTTACACTGAGATGAAGGGAAAAAATATGTTGCAGTGTTCTCACGGGACTGGTACAATGTTTGGGGACATCTGTAAACAGTAATTAAAAATTACATCCTATAAATTATATAATATAAATTGTAGTGCCCAGAATATCGGTACGTATAAAAGCCGAACACAACCGAACACAACCGAACATAACCGAACACAAGTCCAAATAATGGGAAATATCACGAATAAAGTTCATAGGCATGTGTATTCATGTTCACACTATTACTATACGAAGTTTGGTGGAGTTCGGGCAAATAATAAGTGTTTTATTCGATATTTTGTAAAACGCGTTTTGTGTTCGGCATAGAAAAGCCGAACATAAGTTATAATTTTGTCGTGGATTAGTCTAACGGCTGTCTAGCTAGGTGATAATTAATATCTGACATGGTCACTAATCCGATCGAAAGGCTTTAATTGTTGTTGATGGCGGTCTCTCACCTATTGTAGTTCAGTGTTTTGACAAATAGTTTCAGTGTTTGATGGCGCCTACTATTATAGAAACAACATGCTTTTGATAGGCCCCGTCGTGAAAGACAACGATTGTAAAAACGTCGAGTGACAAACAAGTTTTCCCGCTAGTACACATACCTTATGCACTCGTCACATGAAGCAAAACTTGGTGTAAACAATATTTATACACAATACAAAGAAGATGAATATTTTACAAAAATGCTAATGGGTGATTATGGGTGATTGGAAAGGGATGAGACAACAAGCCTGTTGTGGCTTTTTTTTGTAATTAAGTCCTCTCCCAAAACGTGACGAGAATAATAATAATTACAAAAATAAATATTTATGTAACTTCATGGAAAGATTACAACTCAAAGTTTTTAACGTTTGACGATACCGCAAAACGGGGCTATTGCCAAGAAGCCATGTCAGACTAAAAGAGTAAAGACATGAAAAACTAGATCAATCAACCCTAGCAAACATAAAAAAGTATCTTGAGCGCAAAATAAATAATCTTTATTCCTTTCATATCACATTCCTGTCATATCAGAGACATATTTGAAAATAAAATAAGATCTTAAATTTCTGCATATCACAGCATATCAGACTTTTAAAAAGATACAATACGAAACGCTCTTTATTCGGGGCGTGCTGATATTTGTCCAGTATGATCCATCTAAACAACCATATTGTACGAATGTACTTGTAATAATAACGGGGTGGGGGTAACATTTTAGTGAGAATGCAGACGAAAATGGACAACAATACGTTTTTCTCGCGAATAAAGCCTGCCAAATCCCATCTGGCAGATATTACTTATCACCTATCAGCGGATAAACTAATCCACGAGACAGAAGTTTGTGTTCTGGTTTTCTATATATGCCGAACACAAACGCGTTATACAAAACATCTAACAAAACACTCATTATTGAAGCAAACTCCACCAAACTTCGTATAGTAATAGGTTGAACGTGAATACATATGTCTGAAGTTTACAAGGTGTTCGTATATTTAGTAGACTCTATATAGAGTTATATATCTCAAACGGCAGCTAATGTCACATCATTCTATGTGTTAATTAATTACCGGTGACTGCATGAGTGTCGAACATAAGCTAGCTTGTGTTCGGCTTTTCTATGCCGAACACTAAACGCGTCTTACAAAATATCGATTAAAACACTTATTATTGGCCCAAACTCCACCAAACTTCGTATATTTATAGTGTGAACATGAATACACATGCCTATGAACTTTATTCATGAAATTTCCTATTATTTGGACTTGTGTTCGGTTATGTTCGGCTTTTATGAGCTCCCCAGAATATAACCACTAAATTTAATACTCTTACCTAAGTTACCACAGGAGCTTGGAACTTTATCAATAACTGCCTTAATTATGCTAATTAGCATTTTTTTTGGCCCAGCATTATGGCAAAAAAAATGGTAATTAGGCTAATTAATGCAATTATTAATAAAGTTCCACACTCCTGTGGTCTTACAAAATGACAAGTGGTGCCTGCTGGGAAAATGTAAATAAAATTATAAATGAAACGAAAACTAAAAAGTTGTGTATGTTTAGTCATGCATTTCGTAACGAAACGTCGCAAATACGACCAAATTTACACTCTGTAAACAGCTTGGGAATGTTTATTATATTGGGGCATTGTCTTTATTTGGATAGTTATTTATTATTCTTTTATTAGCTTTCATAGCGTTCGTGAAAAATAATGTGTACTGCGAAGCGAGTGCGAATAAAATAGCGTCCTTAGTTACTATGCAACGGACTACAAATATCATTGCGCGCGAGTTCTTTTGGGTCGTTTTTGTTGCACTGATAAAATCTCGACCTAATGTAATTATCCGATATAATTACATTAGCTTTGATAAACTCAACGGCAATTTACTATAGAAAATGAAGTGGGTGTAATTATATTTCAATAAACTTCATCAACATGATATTCTCGTTTTCGTTATATATCTATAAGCGGGGAGAGAGTGAGTGGATTATTGGGAATTGTAGAGTGAGAAACGATACGTAATGATAAAAGGCGCATTAAGTGCCCGAAAATTTGAACTTTAAATATTGTTCTGTGTCATTTTAACTTTCAACCACTGCGCTTGTATTGTTAACATTCATTCATAATGAGTGTATTGTGTTCCTTTAATATTCAAACACCGGTGCGTTTATTGTTAACATTCATTCATAATGAGTGTCTTGTGTTCCTTTAATGATGTCATAGCGTGTGTACATGCAAGACAGTATAACACTATGCCTATGTCTGTATCTGTTGTCACACCGTGAGTGGATTGTCCGCCTTTAATGATGTCATAGCGTGTGTGCATGCAAGACAGTATAACACTATGATTATGTCTGTAGCTGTTGTTGGTAAGATGTGAAATATAAATTTCAAGGTTCAATTCATTCGTGTAGTAATTTCGTATATGTTTAACGCTCTTCATTCGTGCGCTTGTATTGTTAACATTCATTCATAATGAGTGTCCCTTTAGAGCGTCTTGTGTTCCTTTAAGATTCAAACACCAATATTACATCACGTCCCTTGTTTCGTGTCACTTTAACTCCTTGAGTGTATTGCCCCTTCTAATGATGTCATAGCATGGGTACATGTAATACAGTATAACACTATGACTATGTCTGTATCTGTTGTTGGTAAGATGTGAAATATAAATTTCAGTTCATTCGTGTAGTAATTTCGTATATGTTCAACGCTCTTCATTCGTAAGAGTTATTACCAACTGGAAGTTGTACTATTTTTGATAAACATCGGATTTGCTCATCAGACGATAAGCGGACAATATTTACGCATGGTCTAATTAGATTCATGCATAAATGTAAGGTAATTTTTGTTATGGTCAAGTTTTTTGTTAAGACCATGTTCTAACATAGATCGATAAATAAGTTAAAGGTCATTATATTCCACAGTCAAATCTATTGGTGATCGAATTTGATAACTATTTTATTGGAACAACTAAGAGTATTATTTACGTGAGATCAATGAGTCCAATTATTATAAATAATACATTGCAGTCATCGGTGGATACCCGATTGCCACATTTATTGATCACGTGATAAACTGATAAAATGTCCAAGTGACGTACTATATGTATGCATAACTCAATAAACTGTTAATACGTAAGGTTGATAAAATTCTATTCATAACAACATCAAAGTAACTTCTATTATTGCGTGTATGATCACATTCTGATCCGCTGTCGTTATTCATTCCATAACGTAATGTCTCAGGCCAGTCGAAAATTGGTTGCTCGTCATCTTCATTATATATTTTATTTTTTGAAGTTTTTTGAAATTTTTGAAGTTTTTTTAATTTTTGAAGTTTTTGAAATTTTTTGAAGTTTTTGAAATTTTTGAAGTTTTTGAAATTTTTTAAATTTTTGAAAGTTTTTGAAATTTTTGAAATTTTTGAAGTTTTTTAAATTTTTTAAATTTTTGAAAGTTTTGGAAATTTTTTGGACACGCTCAAATATCGTGACTGCTTTCAAAATATTACAACATCTCAATACTTCCAATAATTCGCGATAATGCACACCTGTCATATACTCAATAACTTCATCGTGATAGAGAAGTAAAGAATAAACGCTCTTTATTATTCATGTAAGAGTAATGGTGTCAAATTATTTCAGGTATGACAATTATATGATGCATGGGTTGTGTCTGATTGATAAACACTGGAATGTATGCATTCATACCGATGGTCACAATGTCCAACATTACAGCGACTGTCCATACACATATAATTGGTATAAAGCTATTTCTAAACATCGATTAATAAATACATTGAAACATTGGTTGAACAAAAAAATAACGAAAGATATTACACGCAAATAATTTAACATTCGACATTTTAATATCGAGATTATCAGATACCGAAAACGCGTTATAAATTTTTTATTTAAACTTTTTTTGGAGAAATAATTTCGGGGGTTTTGAAATTTTTTCTTTTGGAAGTTTTGGGGTTTTGAAATTTTTGTTTTGGAAAAATTATTTTGGGGTTTTGAAATTTTTTTTTGGAAGTTTTGATATTTTGGGAAGTTTTGAAATTTTGGAATATTTTAGTACAACCAATTTTAGACCCAAAGATTCTATTTTTAGAAGTGGAGCCAACGAGCCGGCTATTCTTCTACTGGGACCTTGGCTAACTGGGACCTTTGGCTAACTGGGACCTTGGTTATATTTATTACATATATTAGTAGAATAGAACATTGATAATAGAATATTGTTTGTTTTATTTATGTTATTGCTTCAAAAATGTTTTAGATTTGTTTCAACCTGACTTAATAAAAAAAAATATATATATATTGTCAATCTATAAAACTGAAGGTCACTATTTTAATTTATTATTTGTATCTTATATATTTCTATGAATATTTATTGTTAATAAAGTCAATAAAGTGATGGTTATTATGGGCATTCACAGTTAAGATGCAATAAAGTGATTGTTACTCATGGCATTCACAGTGAAGGTGTGAGTTTGTTTTGAAAGCGATTGTTGTTTTAATCAGTTGCATGGTCCATATGATCTTGTGATCTAATCATTGTCAGCTTACTTGTTTTCACTTGTAACAACTGACCAGTCATCAGCAGTGAGTGTATTTAACAGTAAAGACAACATAATTATGGACAGCTATATAGAGGCTAATTTACTGTCAGACAGCATATCAGCACAATGTCTTCTGAACCTGATGTAACGTGTATTTCGTGTGGTGATGTGGTTAGACCAAGACAAGAGGCCTTGAATTGTGATGGCTGCTCCCGATGGCAGCATCACAAATGTAAGACTGGCATCACCAGAGATGTCTATCGACATGCGGTCCGTGACAGCCTGGACATTCAGTGGTCCTGTCAGCAGTGTGTCAGACAACAGGTATGTACTAATTATGTACTAATTATGTCATGTCTTAAATAAAAAAAAAAATACTTTAGATCTTAATAAAAAAATAATGTTGAATTTAAATGGTCCTGACATTATGTCATGTCTTTTAAATAAAAAAAATAATACTTTAGATCTTAATAAAAAAATAAATAACAAATAATGTTGAATTTAAATGGTATGTTCTTATTGACTGTATGTTCTTATCTTTCTTGCAGAATGCTACTAGTCAACAACCAGAGATAAGTTCTATTCAACATACTCATGGGGATATCAGCCAACATCCTCACAGAGAACCCCTGGAGAGCACACGACAATCTATTGATGTGTTCCATGTTGCTAACAGTCTCGATGACAGCCTTGGAGACCCATTTGACGTGACGAGGGACGTTAGATGCCGAGAACCTGTTAACATTTCATTTGTTTTTAACTTTCTCATGACTTAATAAAAATTGATTTTAATGAAATGATTACTAATATATCTGAAGGTCCCAGTTAGCCAAGGTCCCAGTTAGCCAGAAGGTCCCAGTTAGCCAAGGTCCCAGTTAGCCTGACTTGAGGTCCCAGTTAGCCAAGGTCCCAGTTAGCCAGAAGGTCCCAGTTAGCCAAGGTCCCAGTTAGCCTGACTTGAGGTCCCAGTTAGCCAAGGTCCCAGTTAGCTGGATACCACGAAAACATCTTAAAAGAGAACAACTCCTTTCTGAAAAGATAAACAGAATATTATTCGATCTCGACAACTCATCACAAATTCTCGAATGTAAGCAGAAGCTCATGGAAGACATGGAAAAAACTGAATTTGAATTAGAAAAAATACGAAGAGAGAGCAATCGTGGTGCTATGATTAGGACCCGAGCGAAATGGGTCGAGGAAGGAGAAAAACCCACAAAATATTTTCTGAATTTAGAGAAACGTAACTATATTTCCAAAACCCTGACCAGTTTGACAGATAATAACGGTAATAATTTGACAACACAAGACAGTATCATGTCGGATGCTCGAAATTTCTACCAAACTCTTTATTCACATAAATATACTTCTGATCAAGATCTAAACCAAATGTTAAAAAATTCTGAAACTCCAAAACTTACCCCATCTCTAGCATCGAGCATTGAGGGTCCGATAACTTTACAAGAATTGACACATGCATTAAAACAATCGAAAAACTGTAAATGCCCGGGACCATCTGGTTACACACATGAATTCTTCAAATTGTTCTGGTCTAATCTGGGGCCCTTTGTGACAGACTCACTTAACGAATCATTTTCAGTCGGAGAATTATCGATCACACAAAAACAGGGTATTATAACACTTATTCCAAAGAAGGACAAAACCCGTCAATTATTGAAAAACTGGCGTCCCATCTCTCTTTTGAACACAATTTATAAACTCGCCTCATCTTGTATCGCATATAGGCTTAAACGCGTCCTCCCGTATATAATTAATTCTGACCAAACAGGTTTTCTTGCTGACAGGTATATTGGAGATAATACAAGGCTCATATATGACATAATGCATCAAGCGAAAACCCACGATAAGCCTGGAGTCCTGCTCCTAGTAGACTTCGAAAAAGCATTTGACCTGTCCTGGTCGTTCATACATAAATGCCTCAATTTTTTCGAATTTGGCGATTCCATAAAAAATGGATAGCCATTCTTATATGAAGACGCTAGTTCGTATACTGATTAACGGTCACATATCACAAAGTTTTAAATTAGGGCGTGGCTGTCGACAGGGTGATCCCATATCCCCGTATATTTTTCTCCTCTGCGCTGAGGTGTTAGCATTGTTGGTAAGACAGAATGATAAAATTAAAGGAATAGTCCTCGGTGGTTCAGAGTATAAACTATCACAATACGCGGACAACACAACTAACGTTCATACTTTATGGCAATGAAAGTAGCATATATGAGGGGGACTACCCCCTTTTCGTACGCCGGATTGCGGGGTTAATATAGAGTATTCCGGATGCCGAGTGTCAGTACGCCGGATGCCGAAACCTGTATATTTCGTATTCCGGATGCCGAAATTACAATGACAGATGTTATTAACGCACCCGGTGTATACTGTTCTACATTAAAGTTGTACTGCGACCCCGAGCCCGGTAAAAGCTTTAGTTGAAATTTCAATTTCGTTTATTTATTGTCGTTGATTTTGGTTTGTGATAAGCTATGCCAATTACAAATACAAATTGGGAACACTTAGGTGAAGAACTGTCCTTATATCATATCCAGGTGGAAGTCCCCCAAAATCTAGAATGGCCGAGATATTTTTGAAGAGTCACCGAAGTTCCCTCGTTTCCACATCGTTGGGCATTATTTTCGAGACAACTGGACACATGCTGGCAGTTGAGTTGGAAATACTGAGGTGAAGTGATTGCCTTGCATCTCATGCAATGGGTTGTTTTCCGAATTGAGGATGGCGGCCAAGATGGCGGCCGTAGTTTGAAAACAGGCTCACATTCCTTTACTTTCTTGCGATGGGCCTTATTGTGCGCGATTTATGCCCACAATTGCATGTTCATATGGAAAATTTATATGAAGTACTCAATTGAGTTTGGTAAATTCTCAGTCAAGATGGCGACCAAACTAGCGGCCATTATTTCAATGGACAAAACGGTACATAATATAATCAATCTATTAGTTCCAGCATAAGTCGTAGTCTTCTGGAAGGATGAAAACCCACAATTAATAATGTGGCATTTCGAAATCCATTCTCCACTAAGCGGCCATAATGGCCGTAACCGTATATAGGTGCGCTGAATAGTCATATTTTGACTTCCAAGAATCAAAACAACAGTACCTGAGTTTATTCTGATTTGCCACATTCAGCATTATCTGGACCAGTTTCCGTCTCTTCGTCAAATTAATCTATCTCGCTCACACCAACAGAGTTTTCTAAACTTCTCTGTAGAAAGGTCCCACTAATCGGAATGTTTCAAACAATGCATATGTCGGTGCCGGTCTCTATCTGCGTATGTTCAGCTTTGGTGACATAATGAGGATAACAACATGTACACCTGATGATCTTCCCAAACAGCCACTTCTCAATATATGGTTCATCAATTCACATACTCGTCTAATGCACTGACGTACCCGGAAAACTTCTGTATATGGCTTCGAATGTTGAAAGCCTGACATTTGACGGATGCCTTTCTGATAAGGCGTAGAATACCATACTACATAATATACCCACACTTCTTGCCCGCCTACTTGACTGAGTATCAATTGCCAAACTCAAATGAATACATACTTCATGTCAATGTTCCATATCAACATGTAGTGGTGGGTAGGAATCGCAAAACAATGACGCCCATCGTGGGAGGGTGGATGAGTGTGGGGGTGTTTTCAAATCTCGGTCGCCATTTTCGATTTGGAAAACAATTTCTTGTATGAGATGTAAGGTAGTTACTTCGCCTCAGTGTGTCCAACTCAACTGTGAGAATCGGTGGGGTTGTCTCGACAATAATGCTCAGTGATGTGAATGTTGGGGAGTTTCGGTGATTTTTTCAAAATCTGTCCGCCATTGTAGGCGTCATTTTGGATTTGGGAGACTTTTGTTTGGATGTGGCAAAGTTCTTCGGCTAAGTGTTCCCAACTCACAATAGTAAGCAGGTATGGGGTTGTCGTGACAATAACGCTCACCGATGTTAAAATCAGTGATTTTCGGCGATTTTTATACTTTGTTACACTATTTTGGCCGCCATCTTGAATTTGGGCGAATATTCCTCAACTCAGATATAAGAGGAATTCTTGCTCGAGTATCTCCTGCACATATATATGCATAGGTGTTGTTATTATAGCAATGACATTCATTGATTCGAAACATTACATCGTGTTATCAGCGTCGATTCGGCTTTGACCTATTATTCTGGTACTTGGGGAAAACGTGATATCGGACAAAAATATCCCACAATGAATGTACATTATGGTCCCCTTGTGTTCGCCAATAACTCTTCTATATGATAAATGTATAAATTTACGCCAAGATGCCAATATTTTTCCACAGATACAAACGAAAGGTGGTGAAATGTCAGAAAAATACCATATTTTCACATTTCGGTGGCCATCTTGACCGCCATTTTGGAATCTGGTATCAGATTTTTGGCTAATTTGTAATGGTTGTATATTAGCATAACGAATCGAACGGAAACAAGACCGCTTGTGGTATCATCTTTACTATAATGGTGCATATACAAAAAATGGCCTCCATGATGGCCGCCATCTTGTCTGGAGTCTCTGCGGCCACTTTTTTTCTTGTTAACAGAAATAAATTAGAGACATTGAGAAAGAACATTAGTGGGGTGAAGTTGAGTCCTGGGGGTGCAGAGGCCGACCAATATCTCCTGGATAAATCGTTCCGAATGGAATTCAGTTCATCACGCCGCCCGGAACAGCGGAGTTTTTGTTTGTTTGTCAAATGGAACCAATATTTCATTATGGGAGCTAAAAACCCTCCTCATAAATGAGTCCGTTGTTACTCAGTGGGCCGCATCGTTTGGTGTGGAGAATTTCAAAACAAAAATATCATTGAAGAGGCTAAAACCAGACCCAGCTTCCCCCATGGAAGGTTTTTATGCTGTGACACGGAGACGGAATGGAGCAACGTAAAGGGATAGTTGCATAGCGCTCACACGTCTCATTCTTTCTTTGAGTTTATATAGCTGGTATATATGGTCATATATAGAATGAATTGCACATTTGATACTACCAATGCATTGTTTTAGCTATAAACGTTTGACAACAATGGGTTAAATTGGAATAAATAGTATTCCGGATGCCATCCTCTGTTGTGGAGTATTCCAGATGCCACCCCCCATTTTAGGCCGGATGCCAGAGGGGGTGGGGTGGTCCCCTCATATATACGAGGCCTACTCAATACTTTACCTATATGCTCGGGTTTCGGGACTGCGTATTAACCCGGAGAAATGGCAGGCGGCATGGATAGGATCAAGAACAAACTATGAGTCAACCATGTGCCAAGATTTAAAATTATCTTACTCAAAAACTTTCAACTTTCTGGGCATTAATTTCAAGACTGATCTTCAAAAAATGATGTCGAACTACTCCGGTAAATTGGACGAAATAGAACGACTAACCAAGACATGGAGCCACAGGCTATTAACCCCAATTGGAAGAAAAACTGTCATTAAGACACTTATTCTTCCAAAGCTAACCCACATATTCATGTCTCTCCCCAGTCCAGACGATGCTTTCATTAAGAAGTTAAACACAATTTTACTCGAAACGAGTACAAAGGAAGCAGTTATGTCTTGATTACCCCCTAGGAGGATTGAAAAGGGGGGTCAACTTGGAACATTTTAATGACGCAATGAAAATCACATGGCTGAGACGTCTAATATGTAAACAATCAAAATGGGCCCCTCTCCTAAAAGACAACCCCATTATATATGACCCCCTGTACCTAACATATGATGCTAAGTTTGTCAAAACAAACTTAAACGAGAGGCCGATCACGATCGGCAGATGTTTAACCCATCCCTTGGCGATAGTAAATTGTTAAGATCAGAATCATAATCTTTTAATGTTGAATTATAGACTATACTGTTATGATCTAAAGTAGTATATGACAAATGTACATAATAACCAGTAATAACACAAATTATTGGAATGTATGAGTCAATATAGAAGGGTTAATATAACATCTAAACTCTAGAGCCTGTCACCACTATCATAGTGTGAGCAGTTCTATTCATGTTGTTGCAAATTGCCATGTGAGATATCAAAATAATATAATTATTTATTTAATGGAAAAGGTTAAAAGACATGGAATGGGTAAAAGGGGTTAAATCACCTATCTCTGCCCTGTTTGATCCAATGTAGTCCCATCATCCAAGGACTTAGAGAGCTCCATTGGTCTAGTTAAATAAATTCACCTGGCTAAGTTGTGGTTAAAAAGATAGCTAAATCACTTATCCAATAATTCACTGTGTCTCTTATACAGACCTAACATATGAGGGCTATAAATAACTCTCAAAGCAATAAACTATATTGTCTTTTATCTTGCTCACAGAGAAGCAGGTATTCATTAATTGTAAGTTACTTGGGTTATAATCTGGATAATTCTTAGTTTAAAAAGGGCCATATCTCTGGTATAACAAATTGGATCTAACCCATATTCAAACTCGTTCTGTATTTTGAGTTGAGAAACTCACATACCAAATTTGGTTCCTATCAGATGAAAAATGGTTGATTTATCGAAGTACATGTATGTGTGAATCATATGTCAAAGGACCATAACACCATTAAAAAAAATCAGATCAAACCCATATTCGAAATCAATCTGTATGTTGGTCTGAGAAACTCATACACCAAATTTGGTTCCAATCAGATAAAAAATGTTTGAGTTATGGCAGAATTCATTAATTCTAAGTCGAAAAAGGGCCACAACTCCGCAATAAAAAGTCGTATCAAACCCATATTCGAACTCGATCTGTATTTTGGGCCGAGAAACTCACATACCAAATTTGTTTCCGATCAGATAAAAAATGTTTGAGTTATGGCAGAATGCGTGAATTCTAAGTCGAAAAAGGGCCATAACTCCGCAATAAAAAGTCGGATCAAACCCATATTCGAACTCGATCTGTATTTTGGGCTGAAAACCCCATATACAAAATTTGGTTTTGATCAGGTAAAAAATGTTTGAGTTATCGCATTACACGTAAAGTGTCTACGGACGGACGGACGGACGGACGGACAGACGGACGGACAGACGACGAGTGGTCAATCCGGACAACGACACTATGTTTACCATACATGGTATGGGTAAACATAAAAATGTCTAACCCATTTTGGAGGGATATGTTCTCAGCTCTTGGTACAAATTCATAAGCATAGATGATAAAAATGGTAATATCATGTCAGCGACCATATGGAATAATTCTAACATTAGAATGGAAGGAAACCCCATTAACTTTAATTCGTGGAGAAATGCAGGCATATATTTTGTAAACGATATGTTCCAAGCCAATGGGGAATTTCACATTTTTTTTACTGTTATGAATTTTATGTCGCCCCCTCCCTGATTACCATGTAGTTTGATTCTTCCCCCCCCCCCCCCCCCCCCCCCCCCCGTTCTTGTCTGGATTTATTCAGAACATTCCAACACTTCCAATTGTCAAGAAAAAATTATGAGCAGAGACAGTAATTACAATACTAGTTTATTCATAATGAGTAGTTTATAATTATAGTGCATACTCCCATGACAGCTTCAGAATCAGGCACCCACAATAGGATAAAAATATATATAACCAGAACGCTCATGAAAAGTGGACAGCCCCCCCCCCCCCAAACAGACAGACTACAATATAACAATAACAGTGCCTATAACAAACTGCTCCAATAGCAACTTTCTTGTGGGCTGTGAACTTAAATAAATTGATAAATTTGAACAGATAATTAACAAAATTTAAACTGCATTGAGAGGATAGCAAACAAGGAAAGGAAAATAAACTCATGTGCTGAATGCAAAGACATCTAAGGTGCTCAGGAAAGCAAAAACCAAAAAAGTATAGTTGAATGATATAAACTGAAGATATTCATCACATATATATGGTCAAAGAGTTGAACATGTTGCTTTATAGGTACATACATAAGTGGGCCCGAGTGTTTATAAATAATGCTCTTTTCCAATTGAATTTTTATAAACACAAGACAAATAGTTCATGAAACATCATTACAGATAAATGACATTTGCAGAAGTAGGAAAGGAAGGGCTAAGGCTAAAATAATTCCAGCCAATGCAAGGTATTTGTTTATAACAGTGCATGAACAGCCACTGCATGAACAAATCCTAGTAGAACTATTTTACATGACTGAATTTAGCAATAAAATCTTCGATTGGATCCCAAAACAGCTAGTGCATGATATGCATCAGCCCTTCCTTGCAACGACTGTGGCCCACTGGGAGAAAACTCCCATGATTCAATGAAATGGTTTAATGTATGCTGTAGCCAACACCAAAGTGAAGCACCAGGAATGTGAAGCAAAGTGGCATATAATCATAAGGTCTCAGTTGGAGATATGTTGCCATAAAATGTCAGTGTGGTCACAAACTACTGGTACTGCGATAACCTATAAATTATTCTTACGAGGTGTTTAAATTGAATTATGCACATATGATGCTCAATTGTTTTGTTTTCTCTTAGAGCGACACTTGGTAAAGGAGTTTGAATGCTTTTTGCCCAACAAACTAGCATTTCTTTAATATGTTGCTCAGGCAATCCTTAAGAAATTTCGTTTTTTCCCTTCTCCCAACCCATATTTCTGGGTAGGTTTTTAAAAAATATTTTTGTTCCCATAAACCAAATTTGGGAAAGGCAAGGGCAGATCAGTCAGAACAAATTGAAGTTGAGCATATGAATTTGGCCAACGCATCCTTCCATGCTAGTTCTGCCGATAATGGGTATTTTATGCATAAAAAATAATTGTTTTGCCACCATTGTTGGATTAATATTTCCAATGTGCAACAAAGTAGTGATGCTCATTGGGACTATTTTGAGTGTTCGAGAGGCTTAAAACTATTAATTTTAAGCCGCTTTTTTCAGACACCATTTGTTGCATGCTCAACTTCCGCTTTGACGTAAGTTTGTATAAAAGTAACAAATACAAAAATCTCAAGGACTTTAACGTTGCACACGGTTGGCTGAACAACAAATGAGACAAAAGGAATGAGTCGGTGGCAAAATTTTTGCAAACACAAATGAATGGAATTGAATAAAGCAGATATTTGCAATTACTGTTGGGCAAATTGGTACATGCAAAAGTAACCAGATATCTGGAACTGTAACCAGGTTTCTGCATAGTCATGAAACCTTCCAAGGGGCCAATTTTAACTTATATATATATATATCAGGGCTGCTACAACGCTAGAAAACACAGTAGCATGTTTACAGACTGCAGGTGCAATTTAATGCAGTTAAGTAACTGTTCCAGAGAAAACCCTGAAAAATGATTTTAAATATCCCAGTACAAGTCTTTTGTGATAACTGAACATTGAATATATAAGACAAAAACACCATTCAATTTGTTACCTTTAAAGGGACTCATGTCAATGTGCAAAAAATATAAAAGTCTAAAAATAATCACCAAAAAGAACAGAGAAATAAGTAACCTCGTTCTCAAATTATTGAGAATTCTCCAATAACAAACTTTATTTGCATGTTGATACAATGTAAACAAAACTATTAGTGAAAATCGGTAAAATGGTTTTTCTGAAAGTAATTTCTACCTATAAAATACCAATTACAATGTAAAAATGACGTCTTTGAAGAAAGCAACCATCCCAATCGGAAAAATCGGTACGGAATCAACCGATCAGAATGTTACTCAAATACAAACAACGCTACTAGTAGAGCCTGAGTAATATTTCTGTTGGTCTGATTTCATTTATTCATTTGATTTTCAAGTTAGGGGTCATGTCTTAATGCAAAACCGATAACCGACCGATAGACGATGTACATCGGTTAAACCATTGGTCGACCGATGCGACCGACGTGACGTCGTCGTGAAAACGCCCGATGGATTGACCGATGGCGACATCCACAATTACCGATGGTCGACCGATGCGTCAGTATTTGACCGATGGACTAAAATTACGACGTCATATCGAGTGCTATGCGTATTACTCTTGGTAACTAATCCACGAAGGGAACGGGGCGACTGCACCGGAGAAACTCGCCCCGACGATGATTTTGTATTACGTGTTCGGGACGACTTGTCTCAGGTGGGTGGTCATTTAATAATTCTTTGTTTTTATGAGTTATTTTATTTGTATTTATAAAAGATTATATTGAATTATATTTTGACTTCAGTTTCATTATTGCTTCAATTAAATCAATGTGTGCGGGAATACAACTTGAAGGATTTCCTTGACGAGAAAGTGCACGTGCATGGCAAAATGTTGTGTAGGCCCATCAACGTATTATAGATCTTAACTGTCCGCTAATTACAGTGTTTTTGTTTAAGACAAAATGTTGTATAAACACAATTAATTAATGTCCTATAATGTCATAAAAATCAAGGTGTCATAATCCATTCTGATTAGAAGAGGTCCCCCTCGTTATTATTAGGTACAATTTTATTTAATATGCTGATTATCCCATAAACAGGGACCTACTGCAAACCATCGGGTACCTTGAACCTGTTTACTTTTTGAAAGACACCCGCTTTCGAGTGTCAGTATTTATAATTGAAAAAAAGGGGAGAAAGGCTTTGTGAAAATAAAAAAATAAAAAAAAATTTTTGCTTATTAAATGTTCATCGCTTTACCGTAGTTAATGATATTTTTAATCAGATAAAGCAGTTCCAGAAAATGTATGCGCGATAAACGTGACACATTGCATTTTGAATAAATAATTCACTCAGTAGACAAAGGTTGTAAGTCACTACATTGGCAATAAGATGCACATTGGTAAATATATCTTAAATTTGAGCATGTGCAAAGTTAAAGTAGTGCACACAGATGATCCAGGATTGTCCCATTGTCACAATTTTATAGGGGTGATAGACCAGTACAGGACTTCTTCCCCCCCCCCCCCCTAAATATAATTTAGAGGGTGAAAACGTTGTTTGCACAAAGGTATCATTAACTACGGTAAAGCGATGAATTGCTTCCATATTACTTGAAAAGGACCAATAATTGAAACTAACACTGAGATTCAAATGTTACTAAAGTTACTAGTTAAAGTTGTTGTCAGTCCTCAAAATTGGCCACGGCAATAACCAATGCCGTAGGAAACTCTGTGGTAACATCTGGCATTAAACATGGCACAGCTTTCAATTTGCTGCTAGACATTTTTCCTAATTTCGAGGACTGTGTTGTGACTTGCAAAAGTTCAAACTTATTGAGTTCTAAAATAATTATAGGTGAAAACTCTCTTATTAAAAAAAAAGGTCACTGTCCTGAACCACAACAGAAGCAAGTTAAATGATTGATTAAAATGTGCATCATAATGGTAACTTTATCCAACCTTATGCATAAAAGCCACTTCACCTTTGACAAACAGACTAGCAACACCAATTGAGAATTAGATAAAAATATGAGAAATGAATGATATTATATTGTTAACTTCTTGGGAACTTCCCACGAGAATTCTGGTCGTCCAAAATGTCCGTAGCATGCAGTCTTTTGGTATATTGGTTTCTTGAGATCTAGATCTCTGCAAAACAAAAGCAAATACATCTTTATAAGACCTGGTTCAATTTGAGTTTTATGACCATGTACGTCCATATTTCTTGCAATACAATTACAATGGGATAAGCATCTCAATAGTTTATCATAAATTTCCTATAATCCAAGATGGCGTCCAACATGGCCACCATAGTATAGAATATGAACATAGTCGGTTTAACCCTTCCCCCCCAATACATATATTACCAAGGTCACTGCCCACAGCCAACACTGAATGGTGATAGCAGCATTATCCCAGCCAATGCAACTTTTCCAACGTCAAATTATTGACAAGAAATAAGTATTTATGTTAGTTTTGTTACACCATTGACGTTATTTATCTTAATATAAATTAATTTTATTAGGTAGAATTGTTTTCATAGTTATGAATTTCCCACCTCCCCAACCCTCTAGTATAGTGTTGTGAATATTTATTGGGTTTAACTTGATATTTTTTAATAGACAAACAAAAGGAAAGTTTGTGTATTAACTGGGGTTCAGCGGACTCCCCACTTTATAGGGATCTTTAGCGATTTTGTTCCAAACTCTTTATATATATATACTACAGATATTGACCATCACTGAAACGGTGCTTATCTATTAGATTTACCATTGAAACTTTGTACCGCATTTATTACAAAGAAATAAACGAGGAGATTTTGATTTAAATCTCAAGGGTATGGTTATGTTCTTCATAAAAGGCTCTAGCATCAAATAATGTGTGCATATAACATAGTGTCTGTCTAAAGCTTCAAACGAAATCTCCAAAAAAAGGTCTGACTCGTTACTGATTTTTGGACTCAGATCTGGTTCTTTATCCGACTGAACCATGGATCTTTAGTATCATGACACTAAATGAGTGTATTATGTTCATATGAGCGCAGTGATAGGTTCAGTTTGGGCATATTATCATGTTTCTACTTTAATATGACTGATGGTCTAATCCAGTTGGGACAAACAATCAGCATTGTTACCTTCGCTATGTCGCTTCCCTTATATACGATGGCGACTTTCATTCCTTATTCAATTTTTTTTATTTAAAATAAAGGGTGTTGGTGTGGCCTTTCCACATACACCACACATCCCAACCCCGATCTGAAATCGCTGCCGTCCAGAGGGGTTCCGATAGGGCACCCATGCCATTTATCGGCCCCTTGACCGATTTAGATCAAATGAAAGTGTCCTGACACTGTAGCTCAACTTTGTGATGACCAATATTAAAATGGAATGATGAATTGAATTTTGAAATCCAAGATGACTGCTGGTGCCGAATGACCCCAAAATGACTCGTTCCCATCTACATGTCAATATCAACATCCACGACAAATTTCATGATGATCCGACGAAAGGTACGACATGTAGCCCGCGCCAAAGGATTTAGTCATGCAAGCCAGCTGTGCGGGATAGCATCACAAAAAGCGTGTCTGTTCCTACATTGTGCATGCCTGGCCTCAAGCAACACAATGTATTATACAATCAAGTCTTGAAATAGTGTGATGGTGTGTCTGTCATTTGCAGAATGAGGTCCTCAGAGGGTGAATTTAGTGACGCTATCCCGCACAGCGTGCTAGCATCACTAAATTCACCCTCTGGGGACCTCATTCTGCTATAAAGGCCCCCAACTGCTATGGCAGACCTAGAATAAGATTGAAGTTCGCCAGTTGAAGTTGGTGATGTTCACCCATTGGGCACCTCAATTATGAATTTATCTTCTGCAAATTAGGGGATACAGAAACTTCCTAGAAGGGAAATTTAACTAACAATGTAAATTTGATACTATAGATACTTCCCAGAAGATGAGGCCTAAGCAGAATGAGGTCTCCAGAGGGTGAATTTGGTGATGCTAGGCCACTGTGCGGGATAGCATCACTAAATTCACCCTCTGGGGACCTCATTCTGCAAATGACAGACATGCTATTAGTCCTGATTTGAACAATACATGATAGATTGGGAATTAATGACTTCTAGCAGATCTGCAAGGAATGTTTATAAACATGTCAAGATTGACATGATTGTGTAGGCATACCCAGCATATATACAGTTACAGCCAAAGTAAATGCTTCTTATTAATGATTCTGTCAAGAATTTGAGTAAATTTTAATTTTGGGACCAGGCCAGGGAAGCAGAAGCAGTGCATTTGAGTGAAGGGCCAGGGGGCACAACCTTCAGAAATGTAATGGCATTAGTTCTTCAATTTTCAAAAAATGTTAAACAATATATATATATAATTGACCATGGAGTTAAATACAATTTTTTTTTTTATATATATTTTAATAAAAAAAACAATTCCACAGTTTTTAAATATTCTGTTATTTTTTAATATATCATTTCTTTTCTATTCTTTTCTTTTTTGGTTAAAGAGTTTAATCTGAATTTTTTTTTTTGAGTTATGTCCCTGGCCCCACCCACATTTGACCCAGTGACCTCATTTGAACAAATCTGAACCCCAGTCAACCAAGGATCCTTCATACCAAATATGAACCCATTTGGCCTGATGGTATTTGAGAAGATGTTTAAAAGAATTACTATGGAGGGAAAGAGTTATGGCCCTGGTTTCTCAACTAATCAACCTGGTGACCTCATTTGAACAAATCTGAATGTGAGTCACCTAGGGAACATCCACACCAAATATGAACCCGTTCTGTCTTACAGTTTTGGCGGAGAAGATGATTCTTGACGGACGGACGACGACGAGTGAGACTATAGCTCCACCGGAGACTTCATCTCAGGTGAGCTAAAAAATACTTGGAGAAATTATATCTATTGGCTGTAGTATTGAGAACAAATTTATTCTTGAATGATGAATCGAAATCCTGGCAGCACGAATTGTTTACTAGACACTGATGGCATCAAAAACTAGAGACAGAAATCCGCCAGTTTTACCCAATTTGACCTTGAATTGACCAGTTTGAAAGTCAATGTCACATCGGGGTCACGATTTGACCCGTCCGTGACACTTTCGGGACAAATGTACCCATAGGTAGCAAGTTTGGGCTCAATCGATTGACCAGTCCTGAGTTGACCATTTTGCTTCCATAGAGTTTTTAACAGTGTATCGAAAATAATAACCCTGGGGCCCAATATGAAGCAGCTTAGAAAACACAAAGAACAGCTGAGCCCCAAAATTTATTAACACATGATTTCGCATTCAAATCGATTTATGTCGATAAAACTCTTATTTTTCAAAATTTCAAGCTGAAACTTCGTGTGACTGCGTGTAATACTTATATATTCTTAAAATGACACAGTCCAACACGTAATTATGTTTTAGATGGAAGAAATAAATTTTTTTCGATGCTAAATTTTAACATAGGATTTCCCATTAAAATTGATTTATGTCGATAAAACTCTTATTTTTCAAAATTGTAAGCCGAGACTTGGTGTGTATGTGTATAATACTTACATATTCTTAAAATGATAGAGTCCAGCACGTAATTATGTTTTTGATAAAAGAAATTAAATTTTTTCGATGCTAAATTTCGAGCAATAACGTTGCATTGAATTGTAAACAAACGCTCTTTTATAGCGACGCGTCATGTACAACGCTCATTAAATTATCACTTGATTAACCACCGCAGTGCCGTTTTTTTGTGACTGAAGTGGAGAACGGGTGCTCCGAGCTTCTCCAAAACGCGACGCCGACGGTGTCTGTGTAATTTTACCCTTAGATAGGAAGTTTGAGCTCAATCCGTGCAGCCGTTTTAGATTCTATGAAGTACCCACATATATACGGAAGTCTCAAAATATATAGTACTAGCAGGTTAGCCCGCCACCGGCGGCTTGTCCGAAACATGACATTTTTTTAATATTTGTTTTTAATTTTTAGCTCCACGCGTTTCAATAAGAAAAATTTGTACCCGGTAGCTCCACCCGTTTCCGAGATCTGGTCTGCGCATGCGCGAAGCTGGCGTCGCACGGACTCGGCGACCCGATAAAATTTGTACCCGGCGCAAGATACATTCACATAGCAAATTTCAGGTCGATAGCTCCACCCGTTTCCGAGATCTCGTCTGCGCATGCGCTGCACGGGCGTCGCATGGACTCGGCGACCCGATAAAATTTGTACCCGGTGCAAGATACATTCACATAGCAAATTTCAGGTCGATAGCTCCACCCGTTTCCGAGATCTGCCTTTCTGCATAATATTTCGAGCGATAACATTGCATTGAAATGTCAGACTCCCATCGTGAACCTCAACACGAAGTAAACACGTGTTTCGAGCGATAACATTGCATTGAAATGACTCCCATCGTGAACCTCAAGACGACGTAAAACACGTGTTGCGTTCTAGGAAATGCACTCAATGCAGATGCTAATAACGTTGACTTCGTATATATATATATAATGACGTTATTAACCCCGGCCGTGCCGTTTGAGCTGATTTTTATGACTGGGAGTGGAGTACGGGTGCTCGGAGCTTCTGGAAAACGCGTGGACGACATCGTACGTGGTATTTTACCTTTAGATAGGAAGTTTGAGCTCAATCTGTCCAGCCGTTCCCGTCCTAATGTACTATTTCGAGCGATAACAATTGTCAGACTCCCATCGTGAACCTCAACACGAAGTAAACACGTGTTTCGAGCGATAACATTGCATTGAAGTCAGACTCCCATCGTGGACCCCCAAGACGACGTAAACACGTGTTTGTTCCGGTATAACTTTGGAGACTCTGACTTCATATATATATATAATGACGTTATTAACCCCGGCCGTGCCGTTTGAGCTGATTTCGATGACTGGGAGTGGATAAAGGGTGCTCAGAGCTTCTCGAAAACACATCTACGGCGGTGTCGGTGGGATTTTACACTTACATACGAAATTTGAGCTCGATCGGATCAGTCGTTTTGGATTCTATGAAGTACACACACACATATATACACACATATATACACACATATATACGAAGTCTCAAAATATATAGTATAGATAGACTAGCCGATGAGCCCGACGTTGTCCGGGCTATTCAAAAACCAAATTTCAAGTCGATAGCTCCACCCGTTTCCGAGATCTGGTCTGCGCATGCGCGAAGCTGGCGTCGCACGGGCTCGGCGACCCGATAAAATTTGTATCCGGGGCAAGATACATTCACATACCAAATTTCAAGTCGATAGCTCCACCCGTTTCTATATATTAGATGTTCCCGTATATCTCTCTGCAGATGCTAAAAACGTTGAATGGTAAACAAACGCTCTTTATAGCGATGCGTCAAAAACAAACGCTCATTAAATTATCACTTGATTAACCACCGCAGTGCCGTTTTTTGTGACAGAGTGGAGAATGGGTGCTCTGGGCTTCTCCAAAATGCGACGTCGACGATTCCCGTGGGATTTTACCTTTGGATAGGAAGTTTGGTCTCGATCGGTCAACCCGTTTTCGATTTATAAAGGACATACAGACAGACACACAGAGGTCTTCAAAATATATATGAGATATTGGCTATCAGCCATTTTAATTTCATATTGATAGCATGTGTCTGAAGGGTTAATATATTTTCAGAAATCAATTATTCCATCAATACCAAAATTGATAGAAGTGAATAGTGTGCAAGGATAACCATAGATAAGATAAATGAGGCAGAGTCCATGCACATTATAGCATGTGTCTATGGGAACCTTGGAATGGGTTAATTATTTTCTAAGCCGATCAATGGAATATAGAAGACACTTATACAGGTGAGGGGTCCTTATCACACTCTGTAATAAAATTTAAAGAATAGGAGAAACAAGAGTCTCATGTTTCCATTAATCAAATTTAAATTTAACAGATATGATACAAAACAATTAGCCAGCCACAATGAACAATAGCCTATTCCAATTTATACTTTTAGAACTGAATGGGAGAGTCCATTGATTCATGAATGGGTTACACCTAATACTGCTGTGAGGGAATTCCTACATATGGCTAAAAATAACTCTAAGTTAGTAATACAGATTAACTCTCCTCTCTTACAGCCAAGCTAATATCACAGGTAATTAATGGTAGGCTCCTTGGGTTATCTTCAAAAACCTCAAATCTGTTAAATTCTTGGGGAGCATGTCAAAACCTCTTTCGGATAAGCGAAAAAAAAAGCGATAAAAGTGTGAAAAATGTGGCGTCATTATCATTGTTTTTTTGACATTATCAGAGTTTTTCGTCATTATCGCACGCCGTAGCGTTGTACGTTTTCGCAGTCTTATCGCAGTTTTTTTCCCCGCAGTTTCTGAGTTTTGCTCAAATGTCCGCTGTTTTGTTTGGACGTGTTTTTGCAGTGTTTGTTTTTGTCTATATCGCAGCATTGTTTCTGTATTGTCGATATGATAGGCAGCACAGTTTGTGTTACGCCATGGTGGCAGTTTTATACCGATGTGCCACGAATAGGAAGATGTCGGTGTCCGCGCTTTTTCTCCGATAAGAATTCCAATGAACACTTAAACTCCGATTTAATGGGAGTTTTCTGATATGAAAAAAAGTTCTGTATATTAGTAAATTTCTCCAATATTCTAAAATCTCCGATTTGGTTAATATCGGACAATTCAAACTTCGTTTAATGAACTATTATCAATAGAAGATTAAAGTCCAAAATAAATGATTCCCAGACCCCGATTTATATAATAGGATACACATGCTATTTTCCGTGTCACATTTCAAAACTACATTTTGATGTGGCCGCAAATCCGTGGGTTTACAGTAAAGGTTGAAGCCCCCAATATCCTGTGAATCAATGTGCTATTAATTGCTACAATGTCATATTATGAGTGCTGTAATGGTACCGTAATTTTTTTTAATTTTGTATAAGTTATTTTGTGTGATTATGTAACTTGTCCTCATTTTGGATCAACGGTCACCGTTTAATTGTGCGAACTATTATGAATAAAAGAATACAGTCCTGACCAAAATAAATTATTCCACAACCCCGATTTATAGTATACTTTCCATGTGACACAGAGTTTCTACAGTTTCAATTTGTCTTTCTATATCAAACCCACATTTTAATGTGGACCAAATCAGGGGGTTTACACTACAGTAAAAGGTGACAAAGCTCTGCATTTAATTTGCAACATCGTCGGATTCTGAGAATACCGTAAAGCTGCTGCTAGTTGTGTCGTAAACAATGTTTTCATTTTCGCAATATAAGTATGAAATCATTGTTAGATATATATCGGAAGAAAAGCGCTATTAATTCGTCTGCGACTTTTATTTCAAATCTACACATTTTATTCAATATATACCAGCGATCAGATGCTATAAAGTTAAGTTAATACAAATTTAGCCAAAACCTAATATAACAGTTTGTTTTAAATAGGAATTTCCACGAATTGCACGTGCTCAGATTGTCCCGTTATGTTGTGCTATTTTTAGCACTGTAATTTCCCAGGCCAATCCTAGTTTCGTTTGTGGGTACCATTGACTGGCAGAGGAGTTGAATGTTATATTTTTCTCGATTCTTTATTGAATAAATAATTAAAACAATTATAAAACAATGAACTTATGGCTCTATGCCTGGAGTTGATATGTGATGAGGGCTTGTTCTATATCTGATCCATGCTTTGCTGGATGGACGGCTGTCGCTACTATTGTGGGTTGGTGCAGCTGGTTTCAAATTGCTGTGTGATTTCATCCTTTTTCTGTTTGATGTGCGATACCTGGGGTTGTGAAACCCCCAACTTCGCAATATCGACCTGTGTAAACTGCTGGTCTAATAATTTCCCAACTGCGTATATGCCCGCTAACGATAGATCTATTCGATTTCATCACGGTTTTGTAGCCATGATTGAACTGATATTATTATGACATCAATTCGCTTGATTTGAGATTTTATATATCAAATGTGCTGTTTTGGCCAACGAGTTAAACCATTGTTCACTAATTGAGAAAACATCACAACACCAAAAAACTGTCGCACAGTTCATGCATAGTTGTGAGGGACCAGTATACGTCATAGGTTTGTATAGCCTTTCGCTAAATGTCACCACTTCACACATTTGGAATGTGTTGACTATTGTTTAATTAGGCCTTATGCGAACTCATAGCTATCAAAACAGTCGAACTGTCAAGTCGTTGTACTTTTATGTTAACCGCATAGAGTTGTTTGTATGGCCTTTGGCTGAACTTTATTTTCCTTCACACAGTTCAGCCAATCAAAATTCAGCTAGCATCTGATTTCGCAGAAGCAAAAATAAATGCGCGAATTTATGAAGTAACAACATCGCATCGATGTTTTAACTTTTCATCGTTTGCGAATATCGATCAATGTTTCGACGTCGCGACTTTCGCGTTGTCGAAAGTTTCGACATTTTACTAAAATGTTTAGCCTGTTGTGGTGTCGACGTTATAGCGTTTTTATGGCCAGTCGTTTTCGACGTTATCGCATTATTTTTCGTCATTTTCAACATTTCATTTTTGCACAATTACGTCAGATTACGTCAAAAGTTTTTCGGCATTATCAACATTATTTTCGTATATGCAAAAGAGGTTCCGACATGCTCCCTTAGTTGCAAAGGACCATAACTCCAGTAAAAAAAATTGGATCTGACCCATCTGTATTTTGAGTTGAGAAACTCTCATACCAAATTTGGTTCCGATCAGATGAAAAATGGTTGATATATTGAAGCATGCATGAATTCTATGTCAAAGGGCCATAACTCCATTAAAAATAATCCGATCAAACCCATATTCGAACTCTATCTGTATTTCGGGCTAATAAACACATACCAAATTTGGTTCCAATCAGATAAAAAATGTTTGAATTATGGCAGCATGCGTGAATTCCAAGTCGAAAAAGGGCCATAACTCTGTAAAAAATACTCTGATCAAACCCATATTCCAACTAGATCTGTATTTTGGGCTGAGAAACCCATATACAAAATTTGTTTGAGTTATCACATTATGCGTAAACTGTCTATAGACAGACAGACGGCTGAACGACGAGTGGTCAATCTGGATGTTGACGCTATCTGAACCATACTATGGTATGGGTACACATAAAAATTAAAGAAAAGACCCGTTACAAACTTCGGAAATCACTCAGGTGACCGACCTCACCTAGGAAAATCATATATTTATCTATTAAAGTCTTAATATTTTGTAAAGAACGCAACAAATATTAAGGAACAATTCCCTTACAAACTTTTGAAATCACTCAATGTTGGTCTTGCATGATCAAGTTACATGGATGTGTCATATAGTCTAAGTAAACTTGTAAGTGCACTAAAAGATAATATATCCTATCCAACTTGCATAAAACCATCACTGGTATACCGAAAAATGATTAAATCGTACACTCAGAAAACCCATTACTATGTCGGATGACCAGAAATAGACTTTCAAAAAAGGAAATTTCAACACATTTTGAATGTTTGCCAGCCAAGCAAAAAATCCCATGAACGTCATATCTGTGTGGATTCCTGTATTTCTTTCATCGCAAGGCAGAGCGCGCAATACTGTCGTATACGGTTGTGAAGCGTCTCAGCCAACACCGTGCATGTATGCATTTTACATCCATTTTTCAGCTTCTTTAAAAAGCTCTCCTTTTTTCATGTGATATACAAGATCTTCAACTCGTTATGTTGGGATATAAGATTTTATGAAACTTGTTTGATAAATTTGATTCACAACTAGTCTACAACTCATTGTGAATCAAATTTATCAAACTCGTTTCATAAAATCTTATATCCCAACATAACGAGTTGGAGATCCTCTACATAGTTGCTTCGTTAGTGACTGGAAACTAGCGTTTGGTCATTCAATATTGATGCGGTTAGTTTGTTCCAAGTATTTGTTGAAATCTGATTTAACATTTAAAATTTTCAAATCACCATTCATTCTCATTGTAATTTCACTTCACTGTTCCGTTGAAGTGACAGAAACTGAAGATTGTGAAACTGAAATGAAAATATATTTCATGCTGTGTGATTAGGTCCCCTGGCATAAGCTCAGTATGGAATACAGTGTATCCATTAAGTTATATAAATGTATTATGGGCTACCATACAAGTTGAAATCCTTGAAATATATTCTGTCTGGTAGATATTCAGGCACTGATATTATGAGTATTGGTAGCATTGTGCTGTGCTCGATACCCAGATGTTTCGCAGTATGATCTACCAACTTCTATTCACCTAATTTAATTTTAACATTGATTGATTTCTTTTATTTGTTGTTTTCTTGGCAACAATTTTGATGTTACTTACACTCATTTTAAGGCGATCTTTACTTGACATTTTATACACAGCAGTGGCTAGTAAATAGGTCTGATGGCGTTGATAGTAATGCAACAAAAGCGAGGGGGGGGGGATCTTAATGAAACAACTTTTCCACAATTTGATTCTGGAAATTATTTCCTAACAATATCAAAGATGTCTGAAAAGTGGGGTTGTGAACTACCAGTACTTACTTAACAATCTTTCCAGGTCTGAGGTCGAAATTGTTTTTAACAATGGTAAGCAATTTATCTTCAGAAACCTTTCCTGTTCCAAAACTGAAAACTGTTATGGATAGTGGTTCTGCTACGCCAATTGCATACGACACCTGTAGACAAGAGAAGTGTAATTAGTGCATCATAGTGAAACCCGATCATATTGGTCATCCAAAAACCAGCCAGCTGTTACATGAAAATTGAGAGTTTAATAGGCGTCTAAGGTGAAAAGTTGAAATGAAAAATCATCAAAGAGCCCTACTTGAAAATTGCCAAATTGGCCTCGAAGGTGAAAAGTTGAAACACAGGAATCTTATGCTGCATCATGGGTTGTAAGTACAGGTAAGTTTGTTTTTTCAGGAAATTTTGTATTTATTTGTTTTTCCTCAGTCACTACTCCGGATCCACAAGGTTAGATGATGAATTTAGTGTCAACCAAATATCAAAAGTTTGTCAATGTTCCATGGTTATATAAGACTAGAAGGTGACCCGACTTCATCCGGGCTTTGACCTTGAATTGTCCATTTTGAAGGTCAATGTTAAGTGGGGTAACGATTTGACCCGTCCAAAACACTGCCCGGACAAAAGTACCTGTCGAAATCCATCCGGTTTTACCAGATTTGACCTCGAATTGATCATTTTGAAGGTCATGGTCAGGTCGGGATCACGACTCGACCCGTGCAATACACTCAGTGGACAAAAGTAACTCTACGTATCAAATTTCGTCAAAATCCCATCAAAATTCGCGATTTGACCTTGAATTGACCAGATTTCAAAGTCAAGGTCACACGGACAAATGAATAGGCTTATGAGACTCCTTATGAGTACCCCCACATACCAAGTTTCATCAAAATCCCGTGATATTCGGGCGTTTGACCTTGAAATGACCCAATTTCAAGGTCAATGTCACGTCGCATGGGCAAATAAATAGGCCTATGGCACTGCCTGGCCGAAAATACCCCCACATACCAAGTTTCATCGAAATCCCGTGATATTCGTGCGTTTGACCTTGAAATGACCCGATTTCAAGGTCAAGGTCACGTCGCACGGGCAAATTAATAGGCCCATGTCACTCCCCAGCCGAAAATACCCCCACATACCAAGTTTCATCGAAATCGGCTTGGCCGTTTTCGAGTCCATTGGAAACAGACAGACACACACACAGACAGACACAGACAGATCTTCCAAAATATATAATACTAGAAGGTGACCCGACTTCGTCCGGGCTTTGACCTTGAATTGTCTATTTTGAAGGCCAAGGTCAAGTGGGGTCACGATTTGACCCGTCCAAAACACTGCCCGAACAAAAGTACCCGACAAAAAAGTACCCGTCGAAATCCATCCGGTTTTACCCGATTTGACCTTGTAGAAGGTGACCCGACTTCGTCCGGGCTTTGACCTTGAATTGACCATTTTGAAGGTCAAGGTCAGGTGGGGTCAAACACCAACACCCCAAAAATGGTGGAAATCGGCCCAGCGGATACCGGGAAATCGGCCCAGTGGATACCGAGATACCCTATGCATCAAATTTCGTCCGTAAAAATCCGCCAGTTTAACCCGATTTGATTTCCACTCAAGTATATAAACGCGCCTCATATACACACGCTCATTAATTATCAAGTTTCAACGTAAAGATAATTACCATCGGTGCCCGAGATATCGCCAAGATGTCTGAAACAGTCAAATGCATCGGCCGGTTAAGCGTTAACGTGATCTAACGTTATGACCTCTAACGACGTCATAGAAGTTACGCATTGTTTTTATCCTGATGGAAGATAGTACCACTTCTTCTTGATAATTGAGGCAGATAACTAAAACGGATACATACGCATTACATATCGTTGGAAAGAGGAAACACGAAAGATTCTCACAGTGTCATTATTATGACTGGCATTTTAGTATTCGCGCTGTTTCGAATCGATTTGTAAGCACCGAACTCAAATGAAAGTCCCGTAACACAGCGTAAAAACAGATTTGACCTCGGCACGTGAAAAGTTGACCTCGGATCTGAAAATCAATAGGCCTATGTCACCCCCCGGCCGAAAATACCCCCACATACCAAGTTTCATCGAAATTGGGTCGGCCGTTTTCGAGTTCATCGATTACACACACACACACAGACAGATACACACACACAGATCTTTCAAAATATATAATAGATATAATAACAAATTGTTGAATTTAAAGTAAAGTCTTTTTAAGTAGAACAAGCAGTCGCAGACGGCGGTATCCCCCACCGAATTGTGCAGTTGGGAAAGTGCATTCTCAATGTTTGCATTCTCAGTATGTGCTAAACAAGAGGTGGGATTTTGTCAAAAAGCCTGGTTTGCGAACTCATTTTAGCTACTAGTCATGGGAACAAATACAACAAAAATCTTTTAAATCCGTTGACATTTGCGGAAATGAGCACTGTGAAGTCTGTTTATTTTTTTTCCAATAAGTCAGCTGAAAATATCCCGCCGAACCTGGTTTGCAAACTCATTCTAGATACTGGTCAAGTGAACTCATATACCAAATATCTTTGAAATCTGTTGAGATTTGTAGAAATAAGCCCTGTGACATTGTCTATTTGTTATTTGGTAAATTCGACAAAAATAATAAACAAAGTCCAATAACTCTGGTAGAAATATCCGGCCGGACCTGGCTTGCGAATTCATTCTATGTAATGGTCAGGTGAACTCATATAACAAAAATCTTTGAAATCCGTTGACATTTGTTCAAGTTATGACTCTTGCAAATTCAGGACGGACGGACAGTACTACCTACGAAATGGTAGTCGGGGGGGGGGGGGGCTAAAATATTGTGAGTCTAAAAAATGACTTGTGTGGCTTTTATTTTTGTTCTTGCAAACAGATAGTTGTGCTTTTGTAAACTGTCCATTCTGTGTGGCTTTTTAAAATAGTTTGTTCTCGCAACTAGATATTGTGAGGGCCCAAGTGTAGTTTCGTGCGACTTGTGTGCCAAAATAGATTTTTTGTGCGTTTCTAGTTATTCCAGAGTCAGGCTTTCCAAAAAAGTTGGTCTACAATTTTTTCCATGGATATTACCTTAATTGGGCGCTTTTGAAATTTAAAGAGCGTTTTGTGATTTAAAAAATTGATATTATGCTTTATTTCACTTGATATAGGGGTCGTGTTAATTTATTTCTATTTTTCTCTGTTTTCTTTTATTCTTTTAGGATTCAGACAATCCAAACAGGTTTGTTCTTGACTTCTGGCGGTTAGATATCTCTATTTAGAGAGCGTTTAGTGATTAAAAATAGAAAATTTGCATTATTTCATTGGATATATGAGATAGTGAGGGCCCACGTATAGTTTTGTGCGACTTGTGTGCCAAAATTGATTTTTTTTGTGTTTCTAGTTATTCCGGGGTCAAGCTTTCCAAAAAAGTTGGTCTACAATTTTTTCCATGGATATTACCTTAATTGGGAGCTTTTGAAATTTAAAGAGCGTTTTGTGATTTAAAAAAATTGATATTATGCTTTATTTCACTTGATATAGGTGTTGTGATAATTTGTTTTCTAGTTTTCTGTTTTTTTTATTCATTTAGACTTCAGACAATCCAAACAGGTTTGTTCTTGACTTCTGGGGGTTAGATATGTCTATTTAGAGAGTGTTTAGCAATTAAAAATAGAAAATTTGCATTATTTCATTGGATATACGAGAGTTACATGGTTGATTTTTAGTGGAATCTGATGAAATTAAGTACTAGTTATATCAAAACAGTATAAATGCCATTTTTGAGACAACTTCATATATTTATAGAGCATTTATGGATAGAAAATACATGAAATTTGGTATAAGTTTACGAATTTAAAATTATATGATGCTATATTGTCAAGCGTGACGAAAACTTTTATCGCAATTTTCTTTTCCGTGATCATGCCAGGAGGCTTATTTAGCTGATTTTGAGAGCATTCATCAATTAGGAAAATTCAAACTTTGTTATTATACGATGCCACAGGATAACAGAAAGAGTTACACAATAAGTCATAATCAGCCTATTCACCCGAGTCACTGTCGTCATCGACATCTTCGCTCCTGGAATTCATATTAGGCATGTTGCTACAGTCGTGACATTTGCACAGAGCACTGCACGGAAGTGAGTTGCGCAGACAAACACAGTGATGAACTTGAGAACATTGACCTTTACAGCCACATTTAACAAGTTCCAAGACACTCTTTGGAGCAGTAAGTTCAGTTGACTGTGTCGCCGACACAAAATTGTTGCCATCCTTTGACTCCCAGTCGTGATCCAAATGTGATGGAAGTTCCGGATGAGGTTTCTCATATGCTCTCCAAACCATGCATATGAAATTCGCCCGATAGATATGGAGTTGAAGAGTACCCGGTTTTGGTGGCAACTTCTCGCCTTCGAGGTTTTTGAACCTGAAAAGTTCCAATCTGAAGTCTTTGACAGATTTCTGTTTTGTCTTTGGTTCATATACGCGGCAAACAAAACTCTCAATGGCAGATCATGTTCCGTCCTCAACTTCTGCAGAAGTACCGATATTCTTAAGTCCCTCAATAATGTCAGAATCATCGGATTCATCGATGCCCATGAACGAATTCATCCACCTTCTCTTCGTTATGCTACAAAACTTGCCTCCCCAGTCAGCTCCAGAGATCGCGTGAAGACCAAGCAAACACTTACATTTGTGAGCCCCTATAATGATTGGTGGATAGCATTAATACTGATCAGGCATTCAGACTCCATAACAAAATTTAGTTGATGTTGTTTGTCGCACAGAAATCTGGAGAAGCAATCCACTAGCGACACAAGGACATCAGTATCGACAGAATGGACGTCAATGACAGTTGGAATGTGACTATCCCCTATATCCAGCACATGTAATGGATTTAATGTGTCCGCTTCTTCGTTGTTGTGTACCTCCAATCCAGGCTTGATTTGGGCTGCCATGTTCCCACGCACCGAAGTGCCAGCTACCACAACAAGTCGTTGGAACCAATCCTTGAATGCCAGAAGAATCTTGTCCGCGAAGTATTCGGTGAGTTGGGCCTTTGTATCAATGCGAGACAACAATGACTTCATAGACACAATTTTCATGTTTGTCGAGTCAGTTATTTTATATTTTATGGGATCTGATCCCGCAGCCAACGATCTTTTATGCATTGTGTGCTCTTTCAGAGAGTTGCTGATGTACCCGTCGGAGATCACCCTCGCCTCAGAGTAAGGAGCTATTTTATTGCAAATAACTTTGATGAAGATCGCAGCAAGATCAGCAGATGTTGAAGTAGAAGGATTTTCTTGAGCTGCTGAACGACCACCATTCCGTCTATGATGCATGCACGTTGTCAGTCCGTGGGATGATCTTGAATATTAGATGTTTCTTTCTCGAGGATGTTCAAAATGGCACTTTTGTCGTTTGGAATGAGAACATAACCATCAGGTGAGAACAAGGAGAGTGGAACAACCGAGAATTCATACCTACCAATAAATAGCTTCGGCAAACTTTCTGACATTGTTGGACGAGATTGTTGAATGACCTCGCAAACCAACTATTTGTTTCCCATGGCACAATTAGTTCTCTTGCTGCATGTAATGAATGTTTTGAGTTTCAGTTTTGGAAAGCGATCCCAGATCGAATTTTCTTTCAAACCAGATAGAAGTTTGTCTTTCAAGAACGTTTGATATTTTTCGTCACCCTTTTTGTCACGCGATAGATTCTCAGTTTTAGCAGGTTCTGGTATAACCATTGATGACATGATGTTTCTTAATTCTTGTTCACCGGAGAATGGGTTCCCATCACAGCTTTCCATAATTCCGTTCGCGATCTTCGACGAGGGATAAGCTCCCGTCATGAAAGGGATAAGGCACTGTTTAATGCTGCACCAGCACAACTCCGTCATGAATGGGATAAGGTACTGTTTAATGCTGCACCAACACAGCTCCGTCATGAATGGGATATTATAAAGGTACTCTTTAATGCTGAGCCAGCAAAGCTCCCGTCATGAAAGGGATAATGCACTGTTTAATGCTGCACCAGCACAGCTCCCGTCATGAAATGGATAATGCACTGTTTCATGCTGCACCAGAACAGCTCCATCATGAATGGGATAAGGTACTGTTTAATGCTGCACCAGCACAGCTCAGTCATGAATGGGATAAGGTACTTTTTAATGCTGCACCAGCAAAGCTCCCGTCATGAAAGGGATAAGGCACGGTTTAATGTTGTACCAGCACAGCTCTCATGAAAGGGATAAGGTACTGTTTAATGCTGCACCATCAAAGCTCCCGTCACTGTTTAATGCTGCACCAGCACAGCTCCGTTTTATATCACATGCGACTGTTATAGCGATTCCAACATCATACTTCGTCATATTTATCCATTTTAGGAAAGATAAAGCCATGCAAACTGCACATATCGCGAAATATATATACATAACCACACAGCGCTCTCTATGACAGACAAAGGCCCGTTCCCATGGCAACCGTTGGACAAAAAAAATGGAGACCATTTTATTTGGATTTACTGACATTTGAGGAACAAAATAAGACCATAAAATCAATTTTGGCGCACAAATCGAGCGGCTGGCTATTTACCTACACGTGGGCCCTCACTAATAGTTGAATGAATGAATTACAGTGCATTTTGTGTGGTTTTTAAAATGAATTTGTGAGTCTTTTATCCAAATCTGGCTGTGTCTTGACTCTTTAGGCTAGTAGACACACAATTTTATTTTTATTGTCCAAGTTATGTGGCTAGCCACACAAGTCAAAAAAGACACACTAGGGCTTCCTCTCCACAAATAAAGCCACACAAAACCCTACTAAAAACGCTTTTGACTGAAATGGTGAAGGTGGGTTTTCCATTTTTTGGACAATTTGATGGACAGCTGATGGATAAATTTTTTTTGGGTGGCTTCTGGCAGGTGATTCAGATCCTCACAAAACCCTTTTGTTAATTCTCAATTTTTTTTATTGTCCAAGTTATGTGGCTAGCCACACAAGTCAAAAAAGACACATAAGGGCTTCCTCTCCACAAATAAAGCGACACAAAACCCTCTCATGAGAGTGGTACGACGGACAGACGGAACCCATTCCTATATCCCCCGCAAATTTTTCAATTTGGCGGGGGATAAATAAATTTGACGAGTGCATGCAATAGATAGCATCCAGACGCATCAGATGAACACAGCCCACCATACACTTCACCTCTTTGCTTCTAAATGACGTTCGGACATGTGCTGCGCAGTTGACGTTATTGTCATTTTCCAGTGGAAAACTATAATGGGAATGTCACAAGAACCATAAAACTGATTCAGTTGAAAGGTTATTATCACACCCTGTTTGAGACAGTTATCCCGATGAACCAATATCTGTGATCCAGTTATGAATAACGGCCTACTGCTAGTGTGCTGAAGTAGGCCGAACCATATTGCACACGGACGTGCACTTTTACGTCCATAATAGTTACGGACGTCACATCAGCAAATAGGTTAATACAGCCTACCATACACTCAACACAACCTACCATACAATGCTCACGTTATACCATACATTGAACACATCATACCATATACATTGAAGACAGCCTGCTGACGAATCATATTAGGAACACAGCCTACCATAGAAGAGTTGATCTTACAAGGAACACAGCCTACTACCCCGCTGGACAAAACAAGTGTCCATTGGCACCGCGGTGTATTTGCCGTTCGGTCGCGGTGTCAGAGTTTGTAACTGCAGTTGAGCACCGCGGCCGAACGGCAAGTACACTGCAGCCGAGCGGCAAGTACACCATGGCCGAAAGGCAACTACAACGCGGCAGAACGGCATGTACATCGTGGTTAGATTTCGGGTTTGTATCATCTTTTTTCAGTTTAATGAACGTACACCGCGGCAACTACACCATGGCCGAATGGCAAGTACACCGCAGCCCAACTGTTGTTAGCCGGTGGAGCCGCAGTGTAGTTGCATTTCGGCCGCGGTGGCAACGCTAACCGCACCGCGGTTAAGTGGACACTTGTTTTGTCCAGCAGGGTATATAGATACAATTTTTTGACGTATGCATCTAATGGTTAGTGTCCACCCCGCAACATTAGTGCAATTTTCAATATTTTTTGAGCGAATGGTTTACTAGTGCCAACCCTATATAATGTAAATACGTATTTGTAAGTTGTGAATCACTAATCTATTAAAGGATCGAGATTAATGCAGGAGCCGGTACGTCGGTATACTATAGCTACGCCCTCAATGTTTAACTAAGTTTTTACTACTAATGCAACGGAGAGCTCGCGTCACGTGGGTTCAGACTTGGCAAATTCCTCCGAATGGGGAAAAATACTCTAAAAATCAGACATTGAAATAAAAACTTTGACAAGTGTATGTGGTTAGTAGTATCAACACACAACTTGAGTGCGATTTCATAAGTTTTAGAGTGGACGGTTTACTCCTGGTGGCATATAACCTCTTAGTATATAGTTAACCTGAAAGACACACCCCTGAGGCAAGTGCTTCAAAATAAACCACCATAATTTTGTGCCATAATAATACATCAAGTTCTCCAACTATTGGAAAGTTCCAATATGAAACCCCCCCATAAAGTTAAAATTTTTGGTCAAATCTCCACCCCTCTACACTCCCTCCCCATTGCCTCAAACATTGCCCCCACCCAGGCTGCCTAGAAATCAATATCATACCAGTACCAAATAGCAATATCCAATATACTCCCAATTTTTCTTTGAAAAATCAGGGTATGATTTCACCTGGATAAGTGGTGGTTAAGAAAATAATATTGGAACAGCCAAGTCTGTATTTAGTGTGTCTGACCTTTGCAGGTGAATTTAATGACACTATTCCGCAAGGTAGAGAAAAATTGTTTCAAGAATTACTATGGAGGGAAAGAGTTATGGCCACGCACCTATTTGATCTGATGAACTTATTTAAACAAATCTGATTGTGACACACCTAGGGAACATGCACACTGAAATATATAAACACATTCGGTTTTTAATATGGAGAAGAAAACAATTGTTGATAGACGGATGGATAGACATCCCAACAGGCAGACAAATTCAATCTAATATATATCCCCCAATTTTTCTTTGAAAAATCAGGGTATGATTTCATCTGGATAAGTGGTGGTTAAGAAAATAATATGAAATTGCCAAGCCTGAATTTAGTGTGTCTGACATTTGCAGAATGAGGTCCCCAAAAGGTTAATTAATGACACTATTCCGCAAGGTGGGCTAGCATCACCGAATTCATCCTCACAGGTGGTAAAAAGTCAAAAAGTAACTAAAACCTGCTGTACGGGCTAGCAACACTAAATTCACCCTCTGGGGACCTCATTCTGCAAATGTCAGACACTATTTCCAGGCTTGAAGAAATCTAAGCCATTCACAGTACCATTGCATGGCAGGGAAACCAATTCCCATCAGCCATCACCTAATCTTGGGAACAGCAGTTTTTTTTTTAATTTGCTAGCAGTTATGTTTACACAAGTCTGCCAGATGACATCTATTATTCTAATCTAAATTAATGACCTGGTCTTTGCAGATATATCTGCTTCTGTGGTGAGAAGAGGTCTTAAATTGGGAGATGATATGGGTTGGAAGGGATCTTGGTTGATGGCAGGGTGGGGGTGGGTCTGGGCCATGTGAGAGGGGGGATGGGTAATGGAATGTTTCCATAATTTCATTTAAGAGTAAAGTTTCATAACTCTGCAGATGTTATAATGGTGTCACTTTTTTCAAATTTTTACTCGTTGCGGGGGGTATAATTACACTGTAGCGGCTACAATTCAAATAAATAGGTAAAAAAAAGATATATTTCTAACTATCAAACACAATACCACTGAAGTGTTTTTTTCAATGCCACTGTGGTAGATCGATGTTTTTTCAAGTGTTTCCCGTTATCAGTTTTTTTTCACAAAATATTGTGGAATCCCACCACCGAAGTGAACAGTGCTTGAGACAAATAAAAGAAAACAAGTTAAGAAATGGACTGACAACCCAAGGTAACTTGGACACAAAAGATGCCAAATAGTGGCATGGACACACTAGCCAAGGTATCATGGAATTTATTAAACAGAACTCTCAGACAATGAAAAAGGGGACCTAATTAGGTAATGGGTATGCTACACAAGGTCTAGTTTGACTGTATCCAACAAAACAGGACTCCTTTAACAAAACAATTAAGAAGCCAAGTTAATTAAGCCAAGGTATTTATGGACAACATCCAACAATACTTTGGGAGACACAAACCAACATAATTAAGCAACGGTACTAAAGGTATAGATGGTTAGTATCCAACAAAATATGACTCCATACTCTCTCTGAATATCTTGGCCAATACATAAATACATGTAGATGACTTCGAGTTTCCATCTAGGCACCTTACTCATATTTAAATTCACGCAGTACTATTTTCGCTCAGTTTTAAATTCGCGCACCTACGGGGTGCGCGAAAAATAGTACTGTGCGAATTAAAATACGAGTAAGGAGTTATTATGTTATAACGAAAGCAGATTATATTAAGAGTCATATTCTAATTATTATATTATATCGAAAGCAGGTTATATTATTCTGTTTCTGGCCTGTTTTGTAACTACAATTGTTCCCGCTGTACAGCATACACAATTGATACATAGGTACATGTATCGAGTGTCCTATTATATGAATTAACTCAGCAGCCCAGCATCTCCAACTCAGACAAATTCTCTATAAGGTGAGGATTATGCATGTTTTGGAACTTGAATCATCAGCACTCCGTCTTTGTCTTGAAAATTCCCAAAGGGAGCAGGTCAACTTGTAGCATAACCAACTCATACCTGCTTATAAAATGCTAGTTATTCTGAGGCATTGTTCTATTCTACACGTTAATTTTATTTTGTAAACAAATCAAAATCCAGGCCGACTACTTACTTGACCACCTACAATTTTAGTATAGCCTTCAACAGGGGAATCTACTAGACAAACAGCCACAAACTTCGCAAAGGCGGTGTGATGATAATTCAAGTTCTAAAATATTCATAATGCTCACCTTATATCAAATGCCTAATGTTCACGTGGGTATATTGAATTTGATTATTTATTCACTTGGTCTTCAAATACATGAACACACTATTGGATCGACTTTTGTAACCCCATAAAACGGAACATGGATAAACTAGAAACAGCCCAATACATTATTTGTTTTGCTGCCAAACCCTATATTTTTTTGGTTAAAACAGTTCAACTAGGAATCACTTTTACTATGACTCAGCAACTTTGGTTGATATGGCCTTTTTCTTTGAGAAAACGAGCAGAAAAACATGTACATGTTCTATTGAAGTATCCGCTTTCCATCTGAATATGTGTTCCAGTTTACATGATACATAATCCAGAGCTGTATACAGATGGAAACTGGATACTACAATAGCAAGTGGACCTGTTTTTTGCTCATTTTCTGAAAGCATATGGGTCCATATCAATTGCTCAGATCTATCAAATGAGTAAAGCAGTTTAAAGAAAATATATCGCTTTTCGCAGCAAAACAAATAACATATCGTCCCGTATCTAATAATTCCATTCATTCTTATCTTTTCCAAATGTTCCGTTTCTGTTTGGCTAAACGTCATAGCAATGTCTTGGAAACGAATGTAGTCTATCAGCTCATAGACGTTTGCTGACTGATCACCGTGGCATAATACAAAATATTCAAAACAGTTTCCGTTAGAGGCATTCATTTTTCATATAACAGGCATGTTTAGTCCGTATAAATTGTAAAACGCATATTTTCGGAGAGAATAGAATTATAAGGAATACTGTTGTCGATGTAGTTCGTGGGTGATGTGTTAATATGACCGGCCGTGCACGGCAACAGGATATCTGACCGGAAGTTGGTTTGCTAAAGTACTCGGTAAAACCGAAAGCGAGGCGGCTCCTTTGTGTGGAAGTACTCGTGGGAATACAGACAATTTGCTGTGACTCAAAGACCCAGACCACTAGTAAGTACAGTGGTAGCAGAGCGAGGTTGTTCGATAATGGCATCGAAAACAACCGCCGAGGTTCACGACAGATTTGCCGTATGAGAAATGGAAAAACGAACTTGCAATCTGGAAATTAGTTACGGATTTGGAAGCAAAAAAAATTGGCCCGGTAGTAGCCCTGTCTCTCACAGGTAAAGCACGCGAAGTTGCTCTTGGTGTACCTGCCGCGGATTTAGCTAAGGACACTGGTTTAGCTACATTATTGACAGCGTTAGATGAAGTTTACAAAGGTGATGCAAAGGATGAAGCTTACAAAGCATATCGTGATTTTGAAACTTTCAAAAGGACAGAAAATAGTAAGATGCATGATTACATCACTGAGTACGAACTCCTCTACAAAAGATACAAAGAACATGATTTAATTCTATCGGATGCAGTTTTAGCTTTTCGTCTGTTGGACAATGCTAACCTTGAAACAAAAGAGAGACAGTTGGTGTTAACAGCTTGCAGTGATGTCACATTCAAATCGATGAAATCTGCACTGAAACGTATTTTTGGTGACTCAGCAGGTGATGGGACTTTGGATTCAAAATGTGATGTTTCTGGAATCAAGTTAGAGTCTCAAAGTGTTTGTTATGCTGAGAGAAGAGGTGCCTTTTCAAACAAGTATCGTGGTCGTGGCTATCAGTCCCATGCTAGTAGTGATGCAAATTCTTACAGTCATGCATCAAATAATTCCAACCTAAAGGGTACTAATCCACTAAATAGATTTGGTAAGAGATCTCGCTGCACATGCTGTGATTCTTTGTTTCATTGGTACAAGGCCTGTCCTCATCGCAAGGATCATTCGTCTGAGTCTGTTAATGCTACGATGGACGTCGGTTCAGAACAGTTTGAGTCCGTTAATATAACTCTCTTCAGTAATGATTGTCAGAAGTTTGAACCAAATGAGATTTTTGTGGCTGAATCTTTCTGTGCTGCAGTTATTGATACGGCATGCACTAAAACAGTGTGTGGAACTGATTGGCTTTGCAATTATTTGAAACACTTCTCTTAAAGTGATCAGAGCAGTGTATCACGGTCCTGATAGTAACAGTTATTATATATAGTGACCAACCAATTAGTTAAAGTTTTATGAATTACCTGGACTAGGACACGTCGGCATAGTCCTGCTTTAACCAGAGATTTTGCAATCCAGCGTGAGGCATAGGCGGCAGATCGATCAACTTTAGAGAAGTCTTTTCCTGAGAATGCTCCACCTCCATGTGCACCCCAGCCTCCATATGTGTCAACAATAATCTTTCTACCAGTCAAACCAGCATCTCCCTGAAACAAGTGCACATTATGAAAATGTTTTAAGAATTACTATCCCTGGTCTCAGCCATATTTGAATAAATTTGAATCCCAGTCAACAAAGGACCTTTCATACTAAATATCAGCAAAATAGACCCGATGGTTCTGATGATGAAAGCATATTAACCCTTTGAATACGGCTGACCGGTATTCTGGCCAGAACGTAATTGCATATATATGCGACTGGCCGGTTTTCCGGCCATGACATAATCTCGTTCTACCGTCGGCGTCGCAGTGTTGTGCTTTATTTTTTATATTTCGATAAATACCCAACGTTGAGAAAAATAAAATAGTGTTGCATAAAATTAATATAATTGTTTTAGCGCCCAAAAATTATCGAGGTTGTGTTTGGCATAACGAAGTATAAGCCGATTAAAAACCAGATACAGTCTGCATTTCATCACATTTCTGCAATTACGGCACAGCCATATTGCTTCTCGCGACCTCTCGTTTCGCGATAGGTCACATCGCCTTATATGGCTCATAAGAGATATAAAATATATATTTATAGGTAGAAACTTTAGTGATGTATTCTTGTGGTATTTAACTCCCAATGTGTGTGAAGAAATTCCTGCTAAATTATATAATTCGCGCCAACGGTTGTCACGGTTGTCGGATGTAAACGCATGTCATACGAGTTTTGTTCCAGAATAAACAAACTTCTGAGTTCATTAAATCAAAAAAAATTTGCGCAAAGGTACACGCTATATAGATTTACACGAGAATAAAGTTCAGAATCTTGTCTTTAAGATGGCATTAGCCAATAGACCGCACAATACCGCGCATTTTAGTTATAGGTGAGGTATTCAGAGAACACCCAGAGTTTGTTTTGGCTAAAGCCCATATGATGTCATGTATTTACGTTGGGATTGTGACGTTACGTAACATTTTTTGGCAGTTTCTATAATAAATATAATAAGTTTTCAATTTTTTATAACTTTTTCTGGATTTAAGATATTGAAATAGATTGTGATGTGCTGAATTCAGAATTTAATAATCTTTCCAATGGTGTAAACAATATGGTAGAAGAGAATGCATACAATACAGCACCATACGCCTGAACACAGTCTACAATACGTGAAAATACCCCTGGGAGCCCAGGGTCAGGGAGTCGATCGTTGCGGGGAGCCAGGGTACAAAGGGTTAATATTTACTATGGAGGGAATTAGTTATGTCCCTGGCTCTGTGGAGATACGAGGGTATTGAGGTACATGTAGGGTATTGAGGTAATCAGTAAAAGCGGATATCCTATATTTTCTTGCATTGTTGGCGTCTTTGAATTCATGCTACACTGACTGCCACAGCCTGAGTATTATTCAGTGTAGCATTGACGATGTCACAATATCACAGTATTTTGACAAAAAATCAGCACTCTGTCAGATACCAAGTTTGTCTCGTACTCATCTACATGTCAATATTAACTTCCATGACAAATTTCATGATGATCAGACGAACACTCCAGTCTGTAGCCTGTGTTAATGGATTCGGATAATGCAGAGAATGTTCGGAATATATGTAAAAAATTAACATTCTACAAATTTGGTTGCCATTTTGGAAGCCATCTTGAGCAATTTAGTCTATAAACACCGTCCGTAGTGTGACACATTTAAGATAGACCAAAACAATCAACACCTTTCAATCCAAAGATAGTTATATTTTACCTGAAAAAATGGTCCAAACCTGAAAAGTGAATTTTTGCCAATATTTATGTCAAGTTTTTGAGAGAAAAGTCCAATATTTTTGACGATGTTAGGGGCGACAATAGTAACAATTAAAAATGGTGCATCAGACATGTTAGTATTCAATGTATAGAATGCAGAATAGGCAATTTTATACATCAACCACAACTTGTAAGCGATTGCAGGACACGCTGGTGTAATATTTACCATTTTCCATATTTTGGCGGCCATATTGGCAGCCATTTTGAGCCAAAGTAAGAATTTTGGTTCCAGTTATTTGGAATATTAATAGTTAATGATATGCCTCACTTACATTACAAAGTTCTGTTCATGTCTTGTTGAAATATGACTAGAATCCCAATTGTGATTTTTGTGTGAAATTTTATACCGCATTCTGTAAAATCGAATTTTTGAGGGATCGGAAGGGGTTAGGACCCCAATGAAAGTGTCAATGACACTGTAGCTTAACTTGAAAAGGGAATAATTTAATGTATTACAGTCATTGGAGCGATTAGGAAAATGAATGTCTAATACTAGTTTATAGACATGAAGAGAAAAGTAAAATCCAAGATGGCTGCTGGCGGCCATGTTTTCGGCCGAATGACTCCAAAATGAGTCGTTCCCATCAACATGTCATCATTAACATCCATGACAAATTTTATGACGTTCAGACTAAAGGTACGACCTGTAGCCCGTGCTAAAAAATTTAGTCAAACAAAGAGTAAAATCCAAGATGGCTGCTGGCGGCCATGTTTTTTGGCCAAATGACCCCAAAATGACTCGTTACCATCTACATTCCAATTTCAACAGCCATGACAAATTTTATGATGATCAGACTAAAGGTACGACCTGTAGCCCGTGCTAAAGGATTTAGTCATACAAAGAGTAAAATCAAAGATGGCTGCTGTCGGCCATGTTTTTTGGCCAAATGACCCTAAAATGACTCGTTCCCATCTACATGTCATTATTAACATTCATGACAATTTAATGATGATCAGACTAAAGGTACAACCTGTAGCCCATGCTAAAGGATTTAGTCATACAAAGAGTAAAATCCAAGATGGCTGCTGGGGGCCATGTTTTTTGGCCAAATGACCCCAAAATTACTCTTTCCCATCTACATGTCAATATTATCATCCATGACAAATTTCATGATGATCAGACGACCTGTGGCCCGTGCTAATGGATTAAATTTTGAAATCCAAGATGGCCACTAGCGGCCATGTTTTTTGTCCGAATGAACCCAAAATGACTCGTTCCCATCTACATTCCAATTTCAACAACCATGACAAATTTTATGATGATCAGACTAAAGGTACGACCTGCAGCCCATGCTAAAGGATTTAGTCATACAAAGAGTAAAATCCAAGATGGCTGCTGGCGGCCATGTTTTTGGGTCGAATGACCCCAAAATGACTTGTTCCCATCTACATGTCATTATTAACATTCTTTACAAATTTTATGATGATCAGACTAAAAGTACGACCTGTAGCCCGTGCTAAAGAATTTAGTCATACAAAGAGTAAAATCCACGATGGTTGCTGGCGGCCATGTTTTTTTGGCCGAATGACCCCAAAATGACTCGTTCCCATCTACATGTAATTGTTAACATCCATGACAAATTTTATGATGATCAGACTAAAGGTACGACCTGCAGCCCGTGCTAAAGAATTTAGTCATACAAAGAGTAAAATCCCAGATGGCTGCTGGCGGCCATGTTTTTTGGCCGAATGACCCCAAAATTACTCGTTCCCATCTACATGTCAATATTATCATCCATGACAAATTTCATGATGATCAGACAAACAGTACGACCTGTGGCCCGTGCTAATGGATTAAATTTTGAAATCCATGTTTTTTGTCCGAATGACCCCAAAATGACTCGTTCCCATCTACATTCCAATTTCAACAGGCATGACAAATTTTATGATGATCAGACTAAAGGTACGACCTGTAGCCCGTGCTAAAGGATTTAGTCATACAAAGAGTAAAATCAAATATGGCTGCTGGTGGCCATGTTTTTGGGCCAAATGACCCCAAAATTACTCGTTCCCATCTACATGTCAATATTAACATCCATCACATATTTTATGATGATCGGACTAAAGGTACGACCTGTAGCCCGTGCTAAAGAATTTAGTCATACAAAGAGTAAAATCCAAGATGGCTGCTGGCGGCCATGTTTTTGGGCCAAATGACCCCAAAATTACTCGTTCCCATCTACATGTCAATATTAACATCCATGACAAATTTCATGACGATCAGACAAACAGTACGCCCTGTAGCCTGTGCTAATGGATTGAATTTTGAAATGCAAGATGGCCACTGGCGGCCATGTTTTTTTACCGAATGACCCCAAAATTAATCATTCTGGTCTAAATGTTGATGTCAACAGCTATGACAAATTTCATGTTGATCCGACCAAAGGTACGACCTGTAGACTGCATTGTTGACGCCTTGCGTACACAGGCACACACGGACGACGGACGACAAAGCCATGGCAATAGCTCAAACTTTACAAAGTAAAGTTGAGCTAATAATTGCATATTTCGTTGCTCCAATGATCAGTTAATATACAAAACACAAAATAAAGTTGCATTACTCAACCAGTTCCAAACAGCATGAATTGATCTGGAAGATATTTGTGAAAAAATGTTATATTTTCAACTTCTGGTGGCCATTTTGGCGACCAGTCGACGTTCCGACATTTCAGCGTCGTCTACGACTAGTCGATTAATCGTTTCAACACTAGTTTGAAACATAACTAATTTCTATATTCTAGTTTCCCATTTTCGTGTTATCATTTGACAGCATCGGCCAATTTGAAAATCGTAATAAAATGCTTCAACGCGGGCCTTTTTTCCAGACGCGGCTATGCCCGAGAATCAATATATGGCTTAATATATATATATACTTTTACAATACCTGTTTTATTGGGACATCCATCAACCTCAGACTCGAAGTATTGGGACAGTACCGAGTTATTGGGACGAAAACCGAGTTATTGGGACATTGTCCCAATAATATTATGTCCCAATAATTTGCTTGAAAAAAACATATCGTCAAATGATATTTAAAACCGAATTATTGGGCCAATATCAGGAGACTTATATACGACAGTAAAAATGCTTAAATTTCTTTATACATCAGAGCTAAAAATAGAAAATATATATATCAAATGATCGTGTCAGGGTTAAGGGTCAGAGTAATTGTTAGCTGGGTGCCTGCCTGTGTGGGTGATATTTACCGCTTATATGCATGAAAGTGTCCTCGCATATTTTCGATTGCATCCAATGTGCGTGTTAATGTGATGTGTTTAGTGTATAGTTTTGTGGCGATTTCCAAATTCATATCCGCATTCCCGTGAAGGGTCTATCTATCATCGGATGGCGACTAAGAGATTCTACCGATATGCGCTTTTTGCCATCCGATGGTATTTTAAAGAAAAAAAACATATCATTTCATCACAACATGCCCCTATAATGATAATTCAAACCACCTTCTTGATAAATAGGCCCATTTAACCCTCGGTTGACCACATCCAGATATCCTGAGAGATGGTACATAAGACATTGCCAAAATTTTGAATAAAATTCGTACAACTGGAATAGTTGGTGGAAAAAGCTGTCGCTATATGTTCACATAATCACGATTCCAACCGCCTTACCTAAAACTGGGCCCAGTTTACCCTCGGTTGACCAACTCCGGGTATCCTGGGGATGATACACAACAAATCTCCCAATTTTGAAGGAAATTTTGTATAACAAGAGTATTTAGTGGCACAAGCTGTCGCTATATGTCCAGATAATGATTCCAACCAAACTTACCCAAAATTGGGCCCAGTTGGCCCTCGGTTGACCACCTTCAGAATCCTGGGTGGATGGTACATAATAGCCCAAATTTTGAAGGAACTTGCGTATAATTTGAGTATATAGAGGCACAAACTGTCACTATATGTACACATAATCACGATTCCAACCCGCCATACCGAAAACTGGGCCCAGTTGAACATCGGTTGACACCCTCCATATATCATGGTGGGTTGTACATAAGAAATCGCCCAATTTTGAAGGAGAAATTTTGTATAATGTGAGTATTTAGGGGCACATGCTGTCGCTCTATGCCACTAAAATCACAATCATAACCCACCTTACCGAAAACTGGGCCCAGTTGACCCTCGGTTGACAACCTCCAGATATCATGGGGGTGGTACATAAGACATCGCAAATTTTGAAGGAAATTTCGTATAATTTGAGTATTCAGTGGCACCAGCTGTCGCAATATATCCACATACATGTAATCACGATTCCAACCCGTTGACCGAAACTGGGCACAGTTGACCACATTCTGATATACTGGGGATGGTACATAAGAAATGGACCAATTTTGAAGGAAATTTCGTATAATTTGAGTATTCAGTGGCACCAGCTGTCGCAATATATCCACATACATGTAATCACGATTCCAACCCGTTTACCGAAACTGGGCACAGTTGACCACATTCTGATATACTGGGGATGGTACATAAGAAATGGACCAATTTTGAAGGAAATTTCGTATAATTAAGAGTATTTAATGGAACAAGCTCTCGCGCTATATGTCCACATAATCACGTTTCCAGTCCGCCTTACCGAAAACTGGGTCCTGTTGACCCTAGGTTGACCATCTCCAGATATGGGGGGGGGGGGGTAGTATATAAGAAATCAACAAATTTTGAAGGAAATTTCGTATAATTTGAGTATTTAGTGGCACAAGCTGTCTGAACACAAATTATTTTCGAACTCATTTCCAAAAAAATAATAAATATCTTGAAACCCTGAGGTGGTATGTAAACCAACCACTCTGCTTAAATCCGGAATTCAACAGTAACCATGTCATGACGGGAGCCACGCTGGTGCAGCATTAAAGACCCTTTGACAGTGCATTATCTTGTATATTTAAGTCTCGCATAGAGAGCCTCTCATATATAAAGAGAATACACTAGCTTACAAGGTCAAGGTAAATATTGTTATGCAAATGGGAATGCATTGGCACAGGGTTTTTGCAAAAAATTCAGGAAGCTCCAGTCATGAGAGGGTTATTAATGGCATGGAATTCAAGACCAACTTAAGGATGATATATTTTGGGAGAAACAAACATTCTAGGCGGGGGGGGGGGGGGGGGGGAATTTTTTTTATGAGACATGAGGTGGGGGGGGGGGGTGGGTGGGTACCAGAGGCCGGAAACAGTTTTTGACCTCCTTTTTTGCATTTTTTCTCATTGACATATTTTCAACTGTTTTAAACATATTTGTTTATTATGTTGTGGCTTGTTGCAATATGAGAAGCACTAATACATTCAATATTGTTATAATTACCCCCATGGAAAAATAGTGAATATTGTGGGGGTGGGTCCCATAATTTTCATTGATTTTTTTGGCGCGCAATTTTTTTTTATTGTGTCTGTTTCAGCTTGCTTGGCAGTTTTTATATTGAAAATTGTCTAGTTCACGGTGTAGATCAATAAAAAAATTACTTCAGATAGCTCTAGGGTAGGGTGAACTTAGTGTAATGTATGAACTAAATATTTGTATCAGTGTTTGTATACTAAATTGATTATTAAATATACTTTTGTCAAATAATTATTTGAATTGTCAAATTATTTGTTTCAGTGTTGTTGACAACCCCCATCAATAAGTAAATAAGTAGACATGAAATAAAGTTTTAATAACATTTATTGAACGAAACAAAAATATAACCTTCCTTGGATAGTCTTCTGAAAAGTATAAACATATTATTTAAATAGATGTGAAGAGGGGCCAGGACACATTATTTTTGTTCACATTGTAATTATTATATCCCATAATTACCTGCATATACTAGTACATGTATGTAAATGACACTTAATGTCTAATTCAGGCTAATTTGAAAATTATCAAAGAAGAACAATTAATTTACTTAAAATTATTGTATATTTATAAGATGATATGCATGCAAGGTGGTCTAGTTTGAAGGCACACATAAAGGTCATGTACAGAATGTGTGTGAATTTCTTATTGCACATGAACTCCATCCAGTACATAACCGAAGTTCAGCTCTGGTTGTCCAAATTAATCTCAGTAATATACATCCGTGTATATGGATTTGGCACTAACTTGACCATCAACGTTCAAACTCAAAGGGTTAAGCATTATTTTAGGCCTAGTTCCAAGTCGTAATGCGAGGTCGGGTCGGTGGTCATGCAGGCATACATAAAAGTTAATTCGTACACTGGTTCATATGCACATTTTCCTTTTTGGTATTACTATAGGCTCTAGGCCTACTAGTTGATGCTGGTTGATGTCTGAAAAAAAGATAAATTTTATTTTGTGTAATTTTTTATTCTACTATAGGCCCTAACACTGACCCTCGTTATTTTTTGTTGTCATTCCAGGGGATTCAACATATTTTTCACCTACTCACACCAGCTGTACTCACACAGATGAATAGGCTGGGTTATATATTTACCAATATGAAAGTGTCAATGACACTGTAGCTCAACTTGGAAAGGGAATAATTTCATGTGTTAAGTCAATGGAGTGATTAGGAATGTGGAAAGTTGAAAGGCCTAGTTATGCAAAGAGTAAAATCTAAGACGGCCGCTGGCAGCCATGTTTTTTTGCCAAATGATCCCAAAAAGACTCGTTCCCATTTACATGTGTACATGTCATTATTAACATCCAGTACAAATTTCATGATGATCTGACAAATGATACGACCTGTAGCCTGTGTCAAAGGATTTAGTCATGCGAAGAGTAAAATCCAAGATGGCTGCTGGCAGCCATGTTTTTTGGCCAAATGACTCCAAAATGAATAATTCCCATCTACATGTCATTGTTAACATCCGTAACAAATTTAATGAAGATCTGACCAAAGCTACGACCTGTAGGCCGCACCAAAGGATTTAGTCATGCAAAGAGTTAAATCCAAGATGGCTTCGGATGGCCATTTTTTTTTGGCCGAATGACCCCAAAATGACTCGTTCCCATCTACATGTCAATATTAACATCCTTGACAAATTTCATGATGATCAGACGAGCAGTATGACCTGTAGCCCGTGCTAATGGATTGAATTTTGAAATCCAACATGGCCATGTTCTTTGTCCGAATGACACCAAAATGACTCGTTCCCATCTACATTCCAATTTCAACAGCCATGACAAATTTCATGATGATCAGACTAAAGGTACGACCTGTAGCCCGTGCTAAAGGATTTAGTCATACAAAGAGTAAAATCCAAAATGGCTGCTGGCGGCCATGTTTTTTTGCCGAATGACCCCAAAATTACTCGTTCCCATCTACATGTCAATGTTAACAGGCATGACAAATTTCATGATGATCAGACTAAAGGTACGACCTGTAGGCCGTGCTAAAGGATTTAGTCATACAAAGAGTAAAATCCAAGATGGCTGCTGGCGGCCATGTTATTTTGCCGAATGACCCCAAAATTACTCGTTCCCATCTACATGTCTTTGTTAACATCCATGACACATTTTATGACGATTCGACCAAAGTAGGCCGTGCCAAAGAATTTAGTCATGCAAAGACTATATCTAAGATGGCTGCCGGCGGCCATGTTTTTGGGCCGAATGACCCCAAAATTACTCGTTCCCATCTACATGTCAATGTTAAAATTCTTGACAAATTTCATGATGATCAGACCAAAGGTACGACCTATAGCCCGTGCTAATGGAATGAATTTTGAAATCAAAGATGGCCGCTAGCGGCCATGATGTTTGTCCGAATGACCCCAAAATGACTCGTTCCCATCTACATTCCAATTTCATCAGCCATGACAAATTTCATGATCAGATTAAAGGTACGACCTGTAGCCCGTGCTAAAGGATTTAGTCATACAAAGAGTAAAATCTAAAATGGCTGCCGGCGGCCATGTTTTTTTGCCAAATGACCCCAAAATGACTCGTTCCCATCTACATGTCATTGTTAACATCCAAGAAAAATTTTATGATGATCCGACCAAAGGTACGACCTGTAGGCCGTGCCAAAGAATTTAGTCATGCAAAGAGTAAAATCTAAGATTGCTGCCGGTGGCCATATTTTTTGGCCGAACAACCCCAAAATTACTCGTTCCCATCTACATGTCAATATTAACATCCATGACAAATTTCATGATGATCAGACGAACAGTACGACCTGCAGCCCGTGCTAATTGATTGAATATTGAAATCCAAGATGGCCACTGGCGGCCTTGTTTTTTTCCCGAATGAACCCAAAATGACTCGTTCCCATCTACATGTCAATGTCAACAGCAATGACAAATTTCATAATGATCCGACCAAAGGTACGACCTGTAGCCCGTGCTAAAGGAAATTGTTGACGCATCACGCACACACACACACACACTCACACACGACGACAAAGCCATGGCAATAGCTCAAACTTTACAAAGTAAAGTTGAGCTAATAATCACATAATATTCTACCTTTGTTGATTGTTTAGAGTTCAATTTTGCACATGTTTGTTAACAGGAAGTAACATTTGATTTGGTCTTTCAAAGAAGGGACCAATACAGAGCGGTTGGTCGTTTTTACAGAGGGGACCAACATAAAGCTTTGTTGTTTTGGGGTGGGTGTCTAAATTTTATGAAAAAAAAATGCAAGAAAGGGTGGGTGGGTGGGTGTAAAAAAAAGACCCCACGTCTCGCAATCTATAAACATTTTCGAATAAGGGATAGGGAATGAAAGTCACCTTGGTATACATGTACATGCATGCTCTCGGTTCCCAACCTCGGTATAGTATAATTAGGAGATAAACGATATGGTCACACCCTCTCCGAGTTCGCTATATATTGCCCAACGATATTCACGTATATATGGATTTGGGAATTTATGGGGCATATATAGATTTGAGAATATATGACGCATATATACCGGTATATATTTTAGAATGTATGGGGCATAAATGGATTTGGGAATTTATGGGGCATATATGGATTTAGGTATGTATGGGGTATATATATGGATTTGGGAATTTATGGGATATATATGGATTTGGAGGTTTATGGGATATATATAATTAGTGGGACATGTATATATATGCATATCATTTGCATATCATTATATATATATCCCAAAACTTGGTATATATGGAGACAGCACATAACTAGGTTATATTCGGAATGCCTCGTAACAAGTGATATTTCAATACCGGTATATAAAGGCATGACGTTTAAGTCGGTTTCATATCGACAACATCATCACACCACCTCATCTGCATATCCATGACGTCAACAGAGGTCACATGCATATTTAACGCACGCACTGTAATCATTAGCACGCCACGGTGTGTATAGCTGTGCTGGAAAATATAAACATCACTGAAGCTATGGAGGATCATGGGTAATTTGGGGGGTTATGGGTACCGCGCAATAAAATAGTCAGACACAGATTAGCACATGTGCTGATATTGATATTACACCTTTTGGAAAGCATCCGATCGTGTGGTAATCAAAGATGGAAAGCCGAAGGGGACATGCTAGTTGCTAATTGCTGGTTATACTATACTCGAAATCAATGGGACATGCTTAGGTTTTTCTGCACGGGCTCCAATTTGGGGTTAAATATTTTAATGGCAAATCTTATAAAATATTCATGGGCTCGTACCTTTGAAATCTTGGCATATAATATGAATGTTGCGGTATATATGGACCCTCCTGCATTGGGACATGACACAGTACAGCTGACTTAAGTTTTGTTCTGCGCGGGCTCCAATATTTTAAGGGCCAATTTTAGAAAATATTTATGGGCCCATACCTTTGAACTCTGGGCATATAATATGAATGTTGGGGGAGGGCATTTTTCTATTCCGAAGGTCCACTATTCCGAAGGTTCTCTATTCTGAATGTTTGCTATTCCAAAGGTTCACTATTCGGAAGGTTAGCTATTCCGAAGGTTCTCTATTCCGAAGGTTTTTGTTATTTTAAGGTTAATTCTATATTATAAAGTATTGAGATGGTTCATTATCACGAAGATTCTTTTTATGAAGGAAATAACTTAAAACATTAAACAATAAATGTGATTTTGTTTTGTTGTCGTGGGTTTTCCTGAGATGTAATGTCATTACCGCTATACTTAAAGTAATTGACCATCTATAACGCGGTGTCACCCCGTCAATACCGCGGTACTGATCCCGCTTATTAACGCTTCAACACCGCGCATACCGCGGTGACACCACGATGCATGCGGTCACGGTTCGCGATACCGCGGTGATTTTAACGGACAATTTGGGCGGAAAAAAACAAAGGACACTGAAGAAATCTTCATTTATTGTAGTTATTTTATTTACTTACTATTGACTGATGTTTTTTTGCCAATAGTGATTTGTCCATGTGTATAATATGCTTTTGCCAATAGTGATTTCTTTATGTGTCTGAGTCATCAAAAACTATCTCTTGAGTGGAAATTTTTTTCTCGTCTCCGTATAACCAATAGATATTGATAGACGGTAACGTCTTCCTTAGAAAATCTGATATATCCGACCTAATTTAGTTGTTACCCTCGATTTATTTTTATTATATATTTGAAACATCGTGCATGTAATATGTATACATGTTGACCCATCGACGTATACATGCATATAGACATAGGTCAATGATGAGAATGCATATCAGTTTTAGTTGCGATGCAGGGTACAGGTTGGTAAGAATTATCTGAGTGACCCAAATAATAGTGCGGGTGGGGGAAACTACAATTCTTACCGATATTCCTAACTTTTATCAATCTCCAATGCAATTGGATTTATTTTGTGTGGTTTTATTGACATTATTAAAACAGAAATATATGGTGCCAATATCGAGCCCGGCAGAAAAGAATTACTATTCTTGTGAGCAGGTTGTGCGATCCCTAATAATGAGATAACCCTGAGGATATCATGCGCGAACTTCATGGAAACACGGCTTAATTGGAACCAGATTCGTCTACTTTTACAGGCACGCGGGGGTGTCGTGTATGGTTATTTATGACAACACATGCGCGTCCTCTTATAAAGACATGCGGGATGGGAACAGTCCGTATGCATCTGCTACATGTATATAGATAGATTGTTTATTGCCGTAAAGTCAACATGGAAATTTGACAAATGTGGACGCTTACAATTTGACATTTATATGAAGCAAACAAAAACATAATCACGTGGTTGAACACAATTTGACAATATGACCCACGATGACGTGATCAAGGGAACTTCCCCAAACACTAAACGCGTCACAAAAATGTCACGTGGGCTTGTTCTGAATGCGACAGATCATCATGGTAATCTTCAGCTCTGACTGCAACACAAAGTATCACACCGTGAACTTTACGCTACCGGTACTTTGAAGTTGCCGACATCGGCTGTCAAATTATAAACTCCACCCATCGCCTGGTACTGGGGAACTGAGGTGTCTTCCAACACATACCTGCCCTTGAAATAATTTCAACACGCACAAAGTATGAATGTGTTATGAGTGTTATTGACAGAACGTTTTTTTTTTTAATTTGTATTCGATAAAGTAAAATGAACATTCTAAGGCAGCGATTAGCATTGACACGAAGTCGTGAAAATCACACACAGTGATTCTCCTTTTATCTGTGGAATTTAATGAGATCCTTAATTAAGGCTTATAGACGTATTGTTTTAACTTTCGGTGTGACAACCCAGCCAGCAGGAGTCGTCATTTAATTAATAGATATTATAGCAATGCCGTGAATCATATATTTTTTTTAAAGATGATTTTCCAATATCATATTTATCTTGCTATTCAACATAGTTCAAATCATTTTGGATTTATTCCGTACCCCCCGCTCCTATTTTCAGAAATAAACCGCGAATAAAGCATGTGATTGACTACCCTACAACATTTCCAGCTACGATTTTTACGTACAAACGACTGCGATTACGTCGCAAGTGGAGGTTATCAAGGGTACGCCACGATTTCGCATCTAAAATCAAACGGTGCTTGGTATTATTTTTTTACTTGCGACATTGTCGTCCGCATGCGCAATCCAACTAGCGGTTACTTCCGGCCTCGACGGAAATCTTTCCACTTACGATTGAATCGTTGTCTGAACGTTCACTAAATGCATCCCTTCAATGAGTTCCATGAAAATCACCGCGGTATTCGAAACATTTAACGCGGTGCCCGCTATCAGACCACGGTATCCTTACCGCCCGATACCGTAACTCCACCGCCGTGACCGTCTCGATACCGCTACCGTTTATTACCGGTATCACCGCAGTCATGACCGGGGTATCACCCCGTTTTTATGGTCAATTACTTTGAGAATAGCGGTACGTATGACGTTATTTCTCAATACATATTCACACCACGCCAGCTAAAGGTGGATTATATCTTCTTCTTCGATGTCACCGTAAGGGAGCATGTCAAAACCTATTTCGTCATTTTCGCTGTCTTGGTTAGATGTTTTCGCAATTATCGCAGTTTTGTTTCGCAGTTTTGCTCAAATGTTCGCTGTTCTGTTTCGACATATTTTCGCAGCATTATTTCCGTCGATATTGCTGACTTTTGCTGTTGTGTTGATATGATTGGCAGGACAGTTTGTGTTCAATAAATACTCCATAGTCGCAGTTTTATACCGAAGTGTCGCGAACGGGAAGATGTCGGTGTCCATGCTGAAATTTCTCAGATCGGAGTTTTTCTCATAAGAATTCCAATGATTTAATCGGAGTATTCTCCGATATGAAAACAATTCCGATTTGATCGGAGTTTATATATGTAGGCCTATTAGTAATATCGGACAATTCAAACTTCGTTTAATAATGAACTATTATTAATAGAAGCGTTTAATAATGAACTATTATTAATAGAAGATTAAAGTCCCAAATAAATGATTCCCAGACCCAATTTATATAATAGGATAGGCCTACACAATCATTTCCTACGTTTTGATGTCACACAGTGGCCGCAAATCCGTGGGTTTACAGCAGTGATATTGTATCACTGGTTTACAGTAAATGTTACAGTACAGGTTGAAGTCCCAAAATCTCGTGCAATAATTGCTACACCGTCGCATTAATACTGCAGAGTGGTACCGTAAACAATGCAAATTTTGATTTCGAAAATCGTTTTTGTGTGCGATTATGTAACGTGTCTTCATTTTGGGTAAACTGTCACCATTTAATTGTGCGAACTATTATGAATACAAGACAGTCAATGACTGTGGGGTCGCTCACCAGACTGCAAAGACTGATAAGACTGGGACTCTGGAGACCAAAACAGTGAGCACTTTTCATAATCACTTTAAAAGAAGTAGATTTAAACAGGATATGTGGCTAGAGAGACTTCAAGTATGTAGCTTGGTAAAAAAAACACCTTGAAATTGCCAACTGTACACTACTGATCACCCCCCTCCTCCAGCTCAACAAGTCCCCTCCCGACCGGGATCCAGACTCCCAAGTCTTAGGTTGGAATTTCACAACCGACACCTCAAACTTTCTCAATTGTTGGAAATTTCCAATCTCACAAGCGCCTTTTTCTAAAACCATTTAAACATGTTTGAAGCCCAATTATCCATGGACCCAAAACACAATACATGTATGTCAGACCAATCAGTCAGGTGGTTCCAAGGTAGATGTTTTAATGAATTTGGTATTTCTATCATTTTATTGGACACAAAAGTGTTAACTCCCCATAGACTGCCATTTCTTGACAGGTTGACCTCATTTTAACAAATCTGTATCTCAGTCACTAAAGGATCTTCCTGATTCCTCCATACTATATGTAAGCTAAATTGTCCAAAATCCCTTGAGAAGACATTTTAAGAATTACTATAGAGACATAGTTATGTCCCTGGTCCCACCCTTTTAACCTGGTGACCCCATCTGAATAAATTTGAATCCCAGACACCAAAGAACCCTTCATACATATCATAAATATCAGTCAAATAGACCTGATGGTCCTTGTGAAGGAAGCATATTAAGAGGGAAACTGTCCTTCGCTTGGCCCCTATTTGACCAGGTGACCCCATTAAAAAAATCTGAATTGCAGTCAAGGAAGAACATTCCATTCTATATAAGCCAACTAGTTCTTGCAAACATATTTTAAGAATTACTATGTAGTGAAATAGTTAAGTCTCTTGCTCTGCCCTTATTTGACTTTGTGATCCCATTTTCACAAATCTGATAAGGATAAAAATTAAGTTCCCCAGTTGAAGTTGGTGATATTCACCCATTGGGCACCTCATTTATGAATTTTATCTTCTGCAAATTAGGGGATATAGAAACTTCCTAGAAGGGAAATTTAACTAACAACAATGTAAATTTGATACTATAGATACTTCCCAGAAGATGAGGCCTAAGCAGAATGAGGTCGTCAGAGGGTGAATTTGGTGATGCTAGCCTGCTGTGCCGGATAGCATCACAAAAAGCGTGTCTGTTCCTACATTGTGTATGCCTGGCCTCAAGCAACACAATGTATTATACAATAAGCCTTGAAATAGTGTGATAGTGTGTCTGTCATTTGCAGAGTGAGGTCCCCAGAGGGTGAATTTAGTGACGCTAAATTCACCCTCTGGGGACCTCATTCTGATAAAGTCCTCAACTGCTATGGAAGACCTAGAATAAAATTGAATTTCCCCAGTTGAAGTTGGTGATGTTCACCCATTGGGCCCCTCAATTATGAATTTTATCTTCTGCAAATTAGGGGATATAGACACTTCCTAGAAGGGAAATTTAACTAACAACAATGTAAATTTGATACTATAGATACTTCCCAGAAGATGAGGCCTAAGCAGAATGAGGTCCCCAAATGGTGAATTTGGTGATGCTAGCCTTGAATCAAGCTTTGAAATAGTCTGTCTGTTATTTGCAGAATGAGGTACCCAGAGGGTGAATTTAGTGAGGCTATCCTGCACAGCGGGCTAGTATCACTAAATTCACCCTCTGGGGACCTCATTCTGATAAGGCCCTCAACTGCTATGGAAGACCTAGAATAAGATTGAAGTTCCCCAGTTGAAATTGGTGATGTTCACCCATTGGGCACCTCAATCATGAATTTTATCTTCTGCAAATTAAGGGATACAGAAACTTCCTAGAAGGGAAATTTAACTAACAACAATGTAAATTTGATACTATAGATACTTCCCAGAAGATGAGGCCTAAGCAGAATGAGATCTTGAGACTCTAGATACTTCCCAGAAGATGAGGCCTAAGCGGAATAAGGTTCTCAGAGGGTGTATTTGGTTATGCTAGCCTGCTGTGTAGGATAGCGTCACTAAATTCACCCTCTGGGAACCTCATTCTGGCTCTGCCAGGCACTCTGAGAAAATGAAATTAATCTGATTTTAATGACCACTGAGTGATAATATAAACAACAAGGGTGCTTCATTGATAACACCATTAATCTCATTTAAATTATGGATGACATGAATACACTCCCTGGGGACTCTGTCTAAGGCTGCAGAATCTGTATCTCTCTATCTGCCTTGCCATGTCTATCAGTTCATAGGAGAGTTGCCTTGTAATGGGAATTTAAATAAATATACTTTATTTACCTGTGAGTTAGGATATGAGATAGGGTGGAATGCTGTTGGTTGGGGGTGGGGTTCTGGGTCATGTGGGGGGGGGGGGGGGTGATATATTTTTTTTGTATGTTAAATTGATCAAGGAGTTCCTGAATTTTTTATTATTTTTTGGGGAATTATGGCCCTGGCTCCACCACTATTTGACCCAGTGACCCCATTTGAACAAATCTGAACCCCAGTCATTCAATGACCCCACATACCAAATATAAACTAAATCGGCTTAATGGTTATTGACAAGAAGTCGTTATAAGAATTACCAAGGAGGAATATAGTTATGGCCCTGGTTTCGCAACTGTTTGACACAGTGACCTCATTTGAACAAATATTAATGACAGTCACCTAGGGAACATCCACCCCAAATATGATCAAAATGCAAAAATGTAATTTTTGGTTTTTAGAGTTATGTCCCTGGCTCTGCCCCTAATTGACCCAGTGACCCAATTTGAACAAATCTGATTCCCAGTCACCCAAGGTCCCTCAGTACCAAATATAAGCTAATTCGGCCCAACATTTTTGTAGAAGAAGTCATTGTAAGAATTACTATGAGTTATGGCCCTGGTTTCTCAACTAATTGACCGGGTGACCTCATTTGAACAAATCTGAACACCAGTCACCATAGGACCCTCCATACCAAATATTAGCTAAATCGGCACAATGGTTATGGACAAGAAGTTGTTGTAAGAATTACTGTGGAGGAATAGAATTATGGCCCTGGTTTCGCAACTATTTGACCCAGTGACCTCATTTGAACAAATCTGAATGAGAGTCACCTAGGGAACATCCACACCAAATATGAACCAATTTGGTATGATGGTTTCAGAGGAGAAGATGTTTTTAAAAAAAGTTGACGGACAGACGGACAGACGGACGGACGACGGACGAGGAGTGATGACTATAGCTCCACCGGAGACTTTGTCTCAGGTGAGCTAAAAAGAATACAGCCGAGGACGACAATAAATTATTCCACAACCCCGATTTAAAGTATACTTTCCGTATGCCACGTAGAGTTAATTTCTACAGTTTCAATCTGTCTTTCTAGATCAGAAACATATTTTAATGTTTACGGCATCGTTGCATTCTCGTTTTAGTCTATGGCATTCGGAAAGTACCGTAAACCCGGTGGTGGTTTTGTTGTAAACAATGCTTCCATTTTCGCAATTTAAGTATGAAATCATTGTTAGATAGATATCGGAGCGCAGCGTTATCATGATTAATTCGTCGGCGACTTATTTCAAATCTACACATTTTATTCAATATATATCAGATTGATTGATTGATTGATTCGGGTTTTATGTCGCTTTAGCCACTAAGGCCATATCACGACATTGCCAGTTTTAATGGTGGAGGAAATCCGCACACTTACATCTAATCTAACAGTGATTTCAATGGCTGATAAACTCGTCGACCATGTGAAGCAAACCACCGCCATCGGCAAGTAACTGGCAACTTTCCCAGATAACGATTTCGAGTTACAAAGTCCACGATGGAAACATGTGGATTTGAACCCTTATCGCCAGCGCTGGAAGGCGAAACGGCTTGGAGTTGTACCCCTAACCGATTGAGCCACCGAGGCCCCTCAATATATATCAGCGATCAGATGCAACAAAGTTAATACAAAACATAGAATTAATAATAGTTTGGAATTTCCACGAATTGCACGTGTTATATTGTGCTATTTTTAGCACTGTAATTTCCCAGACCAACCCTAGTTTCGTCTGTGGGTAGAATTGACTGGCAGAGGAGTTGAGTGTTATGTTTTTCTCGATTCTTTATTGAATGAATAATAAAAACATGGATAATGATATACATACCATTATAAAACAATGAAATTAGGGTGTATGGCTCTATATATATATGTCTGGCGTTGATACAATGTGATGAGGGCTTGTTCTATATCGTGCCTATTGCTTCAAATGCTGGTTGGACGGTTGTCACTCCCGTTGTGGGTGGGTGCAGCTGGTTTCAAATTTCTGTGTGATTTCATCTTTTTTTTCTGTTAGATGTGCGATACCTGGGGTTGTGAAAACCCTAACTTCTTCGTACTGTCGACCTGTGTAAACTGCTGGTCTAATATTTTCCCAACCGTTAACGATAGATCTATTCGATTTCATCACTGTTTCTAGCCATGATCGAACTGATATTATGACATCTAATCGCTTCATTTTGGAATTTCATATATCAGATGTGTTGGTTTTGTCCAACGAGTTAAACCATTGTTCACAAACTGAGAAGACATCACGAAAACAACAACAACAAAACTGTCGCACAGTCCACGCATAGTTGTGAGGACCGGTATACGTCATTATATGTCAGTAGGCCTATATGTTTGTATAGCCTTTTGCTAAATGTCACCCCTTCACACATTTGGAATGGGTTGACTATTGTTTAATTAGGACTTGTGCGAACTCATAGCTATCAAAACAGTCGAACTGTCAAATCGTTGTACTTGTGTGTTAACGATTGTCGAAAGTTTCGACGTCGCAAATTTCGCATTGTCGAAAGTTTCAACATTTTACGGAAATTTGTGGTTTCAACGTTATCGCACTTTTATGGCCTGTCGCTTTCGACGTTATCGCATTATTTTTCGTCATTTCCGACATTTCGTTTTTGCACATTTACGTCAAAACTTTTTCGACATTATCGACAATATTTTCGCATATGCGAAAGAGGTTTTGACATGCTCCCTAACTCAAATCATCCGGCCATCTGTCGTCGCTAGAACTTGCTTCTTCAGGCTCACTACAGCTGCCGCGATCGGCCAGTATATAATCGACAGCCTCGTGTAGATTTAGTGAGCGCTTTCGGTGATTAGAAGACATAACGAAAGTACAAACAGACGATGAAATGTCAAAAATTATTCCGGATATGTCAACAAACCGGAAGTTTACACAATTTCCATTTCACAGACGTCATTTAGAATCTGTTACAGACCAGTACAAGTCATTTAGATTCTGTTACAGACCACTTGCTAGTGTGATAGAGTCAATAGAATACCGCAATAGACCGCTGTCACATTAATGCGACGTGGACGGTGGAAAACTGCAGACAACTGTTCTAGGCATATTACAGTCCAATATTTTCTACTCTTGGTAGATGAACATTTATCTAAAACATAAATCTGACTGACTTTCAAATGTGACCTGTCAATTGCGAAACGTCAAGTTCAACGTCCAGAGAATCAAAAATCCAAATCGCAAAATCCATCGAAAATTCTCAAAACAGCGTCCAAAGTAGGCCTATAGTCCTAGTACAACTCCATGATATTACATTATTACTCAGTTCAGTGCGTCAATCGAGTTTCTAAATTTCCAAATTGTTGAAAATAGTAGATTTGTAACATAAGTCGCCGTTAACAAAACAAATGAGAAACACATGGACTTGTTTACGTATTTTGCCATGATCAGAAAAAAGTTGCGGTCCCACGTTGATTCTATGTGCACATAAAACTGAGATGCTTTTTAGCTTGCGAATGTTAAAACTCGATTTTTACGCTACGAGTTGGTGTTGCATGGGGAAGGGGGCGGGGATTAAGTAGGCCTACTGTGTTTTTAGGAATGGATTAGGTGGGCCTAATTAATTTGGGGATGGGGTGGGGTGGTGGTGTAGGCCTGTGTGTTTGTTATACATACATGTATGTAGGCTACCATATCTAGTTTGTATACTCATCTCATAGTTTAAGTGTTGAGTTAACACATTAGTACGGCATTTTGTGGTAACAAAGCCTTTGTACTGATCAAGTGTCTTGTTTTTATCACTCACAGTTAATTAGGCCTACGGGTAGCCTAGGTATAGTCGTTGATCACTTGTTAGCTCATGCTGCAAAAACATTGCGTCATTCTTTACTCCAGTCTTCATACAAATTGACATAAATATATGATAAATGAACACATTTTTATTGGTTTGATATAATTCATGGCAAATTATCGATGGTGACAAAAAAAAGATACCGATAGGAAATTACCGGTAAAATTACATGTAAAATTACCGATAAAATTACCGATAAAATTACCGATAAAATTACATGTAAAATTACCAGTGAAATTACCAGTGAAATTACCGGTAAAAAAGGATAAAATTACCGATGAGTTCACCGATTTTGGCATTATTTTACCGAACAACAAGGGGTACGCATCTAAGATGCTTTTGTAAAAAGTTTTTAGGCAGTCGAACCAAACTTCTGCCAATAAGGTGCACAACTCCGGGGAAAAAAGTTGGACGGTGGTATATTATTGCAATAGACCTATATAACAAATATCAATTGAATCCGTTAATATTTCATTGAGTTATCGCACTAACGGTGATAAAATTGTGATTAAAATAGACAAACTAAGACCCATAACTCCGGAAAAATAATTCGGACAAACCTGGTTTTCGAACTCGTCCGAGATATTGATTCAAGAGTCTCATATACCATATATTGTTGAAATCGGTTAATATTTGCGTGAGTTATCGCGCTATCGGTGAAAAATTTAACTAAAAACCACCATCTAAGATGGATAACTCTTGTAAAAAAGTTGGGACGTGACCCATTTTCTACAGGCAGTAAATAGTCATTGGGAGCAACTACCATACCAAATTTTAATCCGTTCATAAATGTCAAAGTTATAAGGCATTCTTTAGGTCGGTCCGCCCGCCCGCCCGCCAACCGTCCCTCGACAAACCATAAGTAGAGTTTTTGAAAAACTCTACTAAAAATGATAACATACCGCCTCTAGAGGTAATACCGGCGGAATTACCGATTTATTTTTGACAAGGTCCCTTAATACACACCAACCGCGTGTGTTTTTTTCGATTCTACGGTTAGAGTCATATAACTCCTCACTCTCATCAGACCACCGATCGCGGTCATATTTCACGTCTAAGTCACAAGAGACTAGTGAAATGAGTCGAAAATGCTACAGTGCCCCTCTGATCTTATGTTATCATTTTTTTTCGCATCTGATCAAATGCCCCAGATCCGATCTGATGCCTTGCCATTTAACTGCAGATTTTGCAGCAGTAAACACATTCTTCGCAGACATTTCGACACATTTCCAATTGCTAGTTGTGGTACAGTAACACCACATATCACTGATTACTCATGATAAATTTCATTTCAATTTATAAGTTTATGATGTACTTTGGGACTTGGTTCCGCGTTTTTGTCTTCTAGCATCATGGAGTCCTGAATCATGCACCACCCAAATGCTGGAGTCATGTCACTTGGTGTAGTGCCAAATCAAATATTCTATATTTGACCTTTCCATATTTGGCAGGGCCATCCTTTATTAATAAAACGTTTGGTGAGCAGAAAATGAGTGATCCAAAGCCCCATCTGAATATTGCTCGTGTTAGCAATAGGAGCTCCTGAAATTGCTCTGAAAAATAAAACAATACCGAGAATTGGTATATGAGAGTTATGTGTCATTTTAACAAGTTAGAAATATTTAACATTACCCACAGGAACGTGCATATAGCTAAAATACAAGAGGTGTGCACTAGAGTGCTAGTATACCCCCATCGTGGCAAATTCAACCCGCATTATCCATAAACTCAACCAAAAAGATTTTTAACTTTAAAGAAAAATTCGGACTAATAATATCGATATGGTGTCACAAGAAGCTTGTACAGAAAAGATTATTCAAATCGGTTCATATTTGTTAAAGTTATTAAGTTGAAAATGAGGTGTAAACCGTGTAATATTACGAAAAACAGTCTGAGCCAATTCCTAGCCGCATCATGTAGAGAGGGTATTGTGAGAAGCATGTATACCAAAAATTATTGAAATCGGTTCATATTTGTTAAAGTTATTAAAGGAATTAGTCTGTCAAAAAAATATTTTTTTATCGTCATAATACTAATAATATATGTCAAACAGACCCATTTCGCCAAGAAAATTCAAAATCGAGCAGATAGTATTTTTATTATTATGATATTTTAAAAATCGCGGAAATAACCGAAGTCAGTCACGTAGGTGCGATCACATGACCACAACGAGGTCACATGACCGATCATCTGCATCGACGCTTACCGATGACAGCGGTTGGTGGAGCTTGAAATAATTCCGCCAATCGTGTAACGAGTTGATAAATTACGCTGGTTAATTACCTAAGCCTTTACGATAAATAGCGATTACGGAATAAAACTGCTGAATTATGAACTGGATTTGCTAGAATGTTGGATTATATAACGAATAATGATGGCTAAAATGCATTTTGAGGCGATAAAAGTTGTTTGAAATGAGATTAATTTATGCAGAAATGCAATGAGCGAGCGGAATTTCGTGCGAAACTAATTTAACTGTTTCTGAAAGAATACAAGTTACGCCATATACCGGTACTTCATTCTTCGTTGTATGGTACCAATTTCGGAAGCTAGTTTACACACTAGTAGGTGGTTATTGTACTAGGTGGTTATTGTACTAGGTGGTGGTTATTGTACTAGTACATGTATCATGATGGCTTATATTCGTCATAATAATGTTCCTGTCTGTTTCTTCACACAAAACATTTTTTGTGGAGAAGTGCACGACTGTGAACAGCTTGCTAAAAATCCTTCCAGTCAAGATCGATAAGTGAGTAAACAGAATAATTCACTCGAATACACAACAGACTGTTGAAATTACAATAATTATTAGTTAGGCTGCAGTTTGGCATAACGACATTTTTTTTAATTGAAGGCTAGCCTGGCATTGTTTTTCAGTTTGTGTTTGTTGTTAGTTTTATTTTACGTTTTGGTGGCACATATTGACTTTCTAGAGAGGATTTTTTTGAATTGTTAGCATAGAAAAAATCCAATGATTGCCTCTAATAAAGAGCGTCCATGTTTTCGTCACTGTGTATACAATAAAGAGCGTTCTCAATTATGAACGTGCTCTATTTCGATATGTCATGGGTGATTTTGTATGTGGTATTGTGACAATTAAATATAAAGAGCGTCCATGCTTCCATCTCCCAAAAGCGGTAGACAATAAAGAGCGTTCTAAATTACGCAATGTGTTGTCTTTTTGGAGGTACTAAATAATGGATCGCTAGCCCGCCCACAACTGAACATACTACATCTACTAGGCATCTTGGAATATGTGGAGATGACAGATACTCGGGATATTTATATCGAAAGTAAAACAACAAACAAACACAAAACAAAAGCGCCTAAATAGAGTTAACATTATTCATCCCAGTGTTTATATTAATTTGGGCGCTTCTTATATATGTATGACCAGAGAGATAATGTTCTTTCTATTCACTTTGTGGCATTTTAGAGTGCAAACAAGTTCGCGACTGACACTGATGAATAGTCACTGAGTGATTACAAATCACCGAGTGAATACGCGAGACAATCAAAGCACTAATTACTGCCATCTATTCACCAGAGCAGACACTTGCCGGCATGTTATTAATGGCTACAAAAACAACAACCATTCTAGGCACTATAAATTACTTTATTCACATAGTTATTGTCTTTTATTCCAGATAAACGGCCAAAGCGTAACGTAATCTATAATACACCATCTATACGACTCCGCATTTTAGTATCGGCTGACTTACGATTACGTCATCGTAGTCGGCATAATAAACTCCGGCTCCGAATCTGTTTTTAATTTGCTCCCCACAAGTACGTCACTCGTAGTTTAGTCACGGAAATCTCTGAATACCGGTGGTGGTATTATTTATTTATTTTACGGGTTATTTATTATGCGATCGGAATGGGACTTGGATCATTTTAATCACAACAGGGAGGGCTTTCCGATTGCGTTTTGTAGTTTCTAGACCGAATAAATCCTTTAAGTCGGAAAGAATAAGTCAAAATAAGTCGAAAAAGAGACGTAACTTTAAGAAAAAAAAGTCGGACCGGACCGCAATTAGCATCATGCGGGAGAGACTGTCCTAAGGAGATTGCATACAAAAAATTATTGAAATCGGTTCATAGTTGTTCGAGTTATGAGGTCGGACGGACGACGGACGGACGGAGAAAGCGCGACGGACGGACACAGTCAATCCAGTATACCCCCCATTTTCTTCGAAAGTGGGGGTATAATAAAACCGCATTCCTCGCAATATGCTTAAAAACATATAGACTTGTTTGGGTATGTGAAAATGATAAGTTAGCACTCAACTGGAGGAATGTAGCATTTTAGTAACATCGCCGAAAATTTCCAATCCAGAGAAATCATTGTCTGAAGTACCCTCAATTGTAAATATTTACTTCGATTCGGGACGCAACTATTTGCGATAAACTAAAGAAAATGATTTCACCTTCGAGAATCACTGCAATTAATTACTATATAAGAATGACGACGTGTTGCCAATTTGGATATAATATTTGAAAAAATAACTTTAAAAGATCACACTGACTCAGTGTTTCACATCACTTTAATACACAACTCAAGAAAAACCAAGTTGTTACCCCTTACCGGTCTTCGCATTCATGTTGGTCGATGCATGAAAAGTATTCGGATGAAACGTCTTTAACATACACACAGGTTTCACTGTGACCACATCCCTGTCTATATAACTCCGATCAGGGAACTTTGGGACAATGTTCTAACCACACGCGCCATAATTAAGAGGCTTGAGATCACACTACCAATACATTTGCCAAAAATATACATACATGTATACTCGGCATACAATAGCTATAGTACATATACGAACAATAAAGTGTCATAAAGTATCCGCTTAGGAACAAATGTGTCCACAATTGATCGGAAGATATATATATACTCTGGTATGGCTCATTTTGAAACATTCCGCATGATTCCAAGGCGTGTTACCCCATTTCGGCTGCTAGATCTATTCAAAATTCGCACTGGGGCCTATCAAATTTACAGAATGCGAACCTTAGCATCCGAAAATGCGCACTGGGGCATGCTTGACTTGCAACTAAAAGATGCATATGGTGCGAATACCTTTGATATATTTGACATTTCATATCGCATTAGGAGAAGCAGAAATGATCGATGAAATATTAGCAAAAATCAGCTGGTATTAGTGTGCTTTTGTAGCGAAAATATTTAAAAACGAACACTGGGAATATAACTACCAAATCTTACTGATCGTTCAATATTTCGAAGTTTGGCCGACGAACATTGATCCAATGAATGGTTAGTATTGTTATATATAGCAACAACTATCGATGAACACTCACATATATTATATCCTTGATAAAGATAGATATGCTTACCATTTTCTGCAATGTCTTGTCCACTTGTTGTGAAATTGCAAGCGCGCACCGTGAAATTGACGAATGCGCACCGTGTCCAAAACTGAATGCAAACCAGTTCTCACGGGGCAGGTGAGACCCAGCGTTTATATGCCCAGCTTACGACACTATCAGAAATAGTTTTTTCAGTGACATCTGACAAATTTCAGGCATCAATTATTCAATACTAACAACCGAGATAGCTTCTGACGTGGGTATGTTCGACAGTGAGATAACCACAAGATTCATCACACTCATAAATAACCTTTTATTTAAGAAAGAGAGCAATGCTTCGAGTTGATTCAAATATTGTGCACCAGTCCGCCACTTGATTAACGAAAACCACAGTGACAGGTAGCTATTGTTATTTTTTTCATGTTGTTATTTACTTGTAAGCTTGTCTCTTATCATTCGTGTAAAACGTTATGTACCATTGTGGTTTATAATAACGATTAAATCTTATCTTGTCTACACATTGGCAAATAGCTACTACAGCTGTAGTCAAAAGAAGGCTTTTAATGGGGTGAACTACACAGGGATCTGATAGAGTGTGGGGTGGCAGGGACAGGTCACCACAGGGACAGGTGGTGGTGGGGATTGGGGGTGTGGTGTGTCTAAGGACCCTCTATACCAAATATAAGCTACATCGGTCTAATGGTTCTTAAGAAGAAGTCCTTCTAAGAATTACTATGGAGGATGGACCTGGTTTTGCAACTAATTGGACCTGGTGACTTCATTTGAACAATCTGAATGTGAGTCACCTAGGGAACATCCACACCAAATATGAACCCATTTGGTCTTATACTTTTGGAGAAGACGATTCTTGATGGACAGCTTGACAAACTAAAGCGTGTTTAAGTGAATAGTGGTTTACAAGCTCGGGTACGTCCATATTAACGAGCTTAAACGGGGCATCAAAAAGTGCACCAACGAAAGAGGTTTAAGGGCTACTTTGAAAATTTATATTAGCATACCACATATATTATCTTGTAAACTGTTATTTAGTAATTTGATGTGTATATGTCTGTTGTGTAAATTCTTCAGTACTGGAGAAAAATAAAACAAGAGATGGACTGTCGTCCGGTGCATACCCCCTTGTGTGGGCATATCTATAACTTATGACTGCTATACTCAGATGGACCAAAAAATCAGCATTTTCATATAAACAAAGATGAATAACTATAGAACAAACAACCAAAACAAAACAGTTGAATGTGCCATTCAATGTCCTCATAGTGGTGAACATCCATACAAAATTTCATTGAGATCCGAGCATTACTGTTCAAGTTATGAGCTGAACAGACATCAGAAGGACCAAACAGCCAACATTTCCAGATAAACAAAGATGAATAACTCTAGAATGGAAAAGCAGAACAGAACAATGGAACCCTATTCAATGTCATCATAGTAGTGAACATACATACCAAATTTCATTGAGATCGCAGTACAACTGTTGAAGTTACGACATGAACAGACACCAGACGGACCAAAAATCCAATATTTCCAGATAAACAAAGATGAATAACTCTAGAATGGAAAATCCGAACAAAACAATGGGACCCTTTGTTTAATGTGCTCATAGTTGTGAACATCCATACCAAATTTCATTGAGATCCCAGCACAACTTTTGAAGTTACGACATGAACAGACACCAAACGGACATTTCCAGCTAATCAAAGATTAACAAGAGGTACGCTGTCGCGTGGCAAATGCCCCCGACCGTAGCAATTCGGATTAAGCATGGACGAAACTGCGGATATCTGAGGAGGTCTATATGACCATTCCAAAAGAAGTTCGTACTAGAAATTCCGGAAACCCAAAAACAAGCAAAAATTCAAATTTTCTAAGTTGAAAAAAGGGCCATAACTCTGGCAAAAATCATCAGATCATACCCAAATTTGCACTTGACATGAATTTTCATATAACTGATCCACAAAAATACGGGATTTGCAATCGTACCACCAAAGCTCACGCTATCATTTGGAAACCCAAACGAGAGGCCGATCACGATCGTCAGATGTTAACCCATCCCTTGGCGATAAAAATTTAATATGATCGGATAAATGAGAGTTTTGGTGTTGAATTATAGAGTATACTGTTATGTACTATTATAGACAAATGTACATAACACAAATTATTGGAATTTATGGATCACTGGCATTTATATAAGAGAATGCACTGGTACAGGATCTGCAATGCTAAACCGCCACAGCCAGCAAGCCCATGGGTTAAATGTGTAGGTGTGACCTGGACATGGGACATAATATCAATTATATAGCAGAGCTGTCAAAATATCACAGGAATTGTTTATGTTGAACACTGACCTCTCTATTAAACCAATAACAATTATGATATCAGACCATCTGAAGATATCTCACAGATGTCCAAGTCTACTGTTAATATCATGTGATGTTTATTGTTGAATCTTTATTTTAAATTAGATGCCATAGCCTTCTTTGTCAGATTATTTGCACATTGGCATAAGAGAAATCAGAAAATAATATAGCCTTATCAATAGCTAAGTAGTCCAAAGGCAATTGGTGAATTGGATTTAATGTTGCTCCAAACAGATTTACCAGTACATAACACAAGATTTTGGACCGATTTAATCAAATTTGGTGTGGTGATTCGGGGTACCCTTGGCAGAGTTATAATGGTGTTAGTTTTTCAAATTTTTTTAACTTAAAAAAAAATAAATGTTTTTAATTATTTAAAAAAATTAAAGGGACACATTGGAAAACTTTTATCATAATCATCAATATCTAAATGAAAACAAATGACAATGTCAATGACATTTTTTTTATTATTATTATAAAAAGTTTCAATTTTTTTTCTCGAAAAAGGGTCATAACTCCTTTAACATTAATCGGATCAAACCCATATTCGAACTCGATCTGTATTTTGGGCTGTGAAACTCACATACCAAATTTGGTTCCAATCAGATAAAAAATTTTGAGTTATGGCAGAATGCGTGAATTCTATGTTGAAAAAGGGCCATAACTCTGTAAATTTGAACTCTATCTGTATTTTGGGCTGAGAAACCCATATAAAAAATTTGGTTTCGATCGGATAGAAAATGTTTGAGTTATCGCATTACTCATAAAGTGTCTACTGACAGACAGACAGACGGACGAACGACGAGTGGTCAATCCGGGCAACGACACTGTGTTTACCATACTATGGTATGGGTAAACAGAAAAACTAGAAAAAAATTGAATTTTCTAAGTCAAAAAAGGGCCGTAACTCTAGTGAAAATGGGTGGACGAAACCCGCGCTATGCATGTAGCTGTTCCCCCATGCTGCTCTATCACCATACCAAATGTCAGCTATATCTGCCCAGCGGTTGCTGAACAATAATGCAAAATGTTTGTACGGACGGACAAAATTGAAATTTTTTAAGTTGAAAAAAGGGTCATAACTCTGGTGAAAATGGGTGGACGAAACCCGCGCTATGCATGTAGCTGTTCCCCCATGCTGCTCTATCACCATACCAAATATCAGCTAAATCTGCCGTGCGGTTGCTGAACAATATTGCAAAATGTTTGTACGGACGGAATAAATTGAATTTTCTAAGTCAAAAAAGGGTCATAACTCTGGTGAAAATGGGTGGACGAAACCCGCGCTATGAATGTAGCTGTTCCCCCATGCTGCTCCATCACCATACCAAATATCAGCTAAATCTGCCCAGCAGTTGCTGAACAATAATGCAAAATGTTTGTACGGACGTACGTACGGACGGAGACGTCGACTATATACCCGCCGACTTCAAGTCGGGGACATAATAACTCTAGAATGTCCTCATAGTAGTGAACATCCATACCTAATTTCATTGGGATCTGAACACTACTGTTCAAGTTATGACACGAACAGACATCGGATGGACGTACGCACAGGTGCAAAACAGTATACCCCCTTTTTTTTTAAAGGGGGTATAATTATTTGCAGATATATTATTATGAACATCCAGGATAAATGAGCTTAAGTCCTCAATCCTTGTCCTTGAATGCAAGGACAGTGCAGACATAAATTTTGTCCAAACTTTTGTGGTTTTTAGAAAGTTGCGTCAGAATAATTTATAGAGCCCAAACAGTTAATATGGCATTTCCAAAAAGGTTTCAAGTCCAAAACCCATAAACCCCTTTTGTAGGCGCTGATGGATGAGTACTAATGACTATAGTGCCACCGGAGACTTAATCTCAGGCGAGCTAAAAATTTTAGCAGAACAAAACTAGTCTAACAATGAACAAACCTGAGGTCCTCCAATAACGAATCTGCCTGACGGCTGCAGATGATATATTGTTTTTTCGTCCCTATATCTTTCTGGAATGACTGGTTTGACTACTTTTTCCATCAGGTCCTTCCTGAGTTCTTCCATTGTTACTTTCTCATCATGTTGAACTGATATCACCACAGTGTGGACTCTCTTGGGAATTGTAGCCCCATGTACCTCTTCATATTCAACAGTTACCTGTAATATAAATTAATTCCTCAAAAGTATCAATTTACAGCCAAATTACAGGGACTGAGCTCTTTGTAATTTCGAAATAATTACCAATTTGTATTTACTGATGATTTCCTGAGAAAAGAGTTTTGTCCTATTGTATTTACCAATTATTTTTCCACCAGACAGCTGCATTCGCGTCTGATTCACACAAAATGTCAGACCAATGACAAGATGCGATAATCTATCAGTGCTCAGTCAACATCCAATTGTCGTAAAATCAGGGCATCATAATCCATCACACTTAAGGGAGTATCTCAAAAAGATTTTTGCATATTGAGATGAGAGGCCGATCATGATTGGCGATCACGATCGGCAGATGTTTAACCCATCCCTTGGCAATAGTAAATTACTATGATTGGAATCATAAATTAGAGTTTTGATGTTGAATTAAAAGAGTATACTGTTATGTGCTATTATAGACAAATAAATGTACATAACACAAATTATTGGAATTTATGGGTTACTCGTATATATAAGAGAATGCACTGGCACAGGATATGTAATGCTGCACCAGCGCAGCCTTGGATTAAATGTGAAAAGGTGACAAGGACATGGAATACTTGGGTTAATAGAGTCCAATTTAAGTTTACAATGATAATTTATCAAATTCTACCAACAACACAGCCATCAAGATATAAAGCCACCCAACTGCTGACCCATTACTAGTAATATCAATTATTTAGCGGAGCTGTCAACTAATCATTGGCAATTTTATGCTGAACCTTGGCATCTCTATTAAACCTATAACATTTATAATGACCTCAGACCATCTGTAGAGTGATGTACTCAGCTGTGAAATGCAGCAGAGATTTTCTAGTCTACTATTAATAGCATGTCATGTGTATTGTTGAAACATTTTTTAAATTATTGGATACCATAGCTTTCTTTATCTGCACATTGGTATAAGAAACATCAGAAAATGATATAGCCATATTAATAGTCCGCTTTGCCACCAACTGACAAATTGTTGAGAACAAACTTACTTGTTTGTGTGTTGTTTATATTAAAGATGCCTAATACGATTAATCGCTCCTGAATTACTATTTATTTGGTTTCGAGGGTAAAAAAATATCCGATCGAGAAGAGGAACCCACCTATCAAAGCTCAGAGTTAATAGATATCGATTTTTGAAATCTATTATTTTTCACCATCGAGACTTATCAGCAGCCCAGTAAAAAGTTGATGAGCCAATGGTCTCCGACCAAATTGAGGATGAAGATGGACTCTTTGTGTTGATAATAAGGCCAAATTTGTCAAACAACAACATGTTGATAAATGACACATTTCGGGCAATTTTATACTATAATGGACAGTGGTTAGCAATATTTTTTGGCAATTAATCTGATAACCGATTTCTAAAAATGCTGTTGTTTGAATCTTGATTATATGGGTCCATCGAATTGATAACTCGACTCAAATTGGATTGAGTACCTTTAAAGGTAAACAAACCAATTCGATGGTCCCCATATCAGATTCCAACAACATTTCTTGAAAGGCCGCTTCAGTTATTAGAATAGATTCAACATATGAAACTGCAGCTCAACTTGGAAAGGGAATAATTTAATGTGTTACTGTCGATGGAGTGATTAGGAATGCGGAAAGTTGAATGTCTAATACTAGTTTATCAACATGAAGAGATATATATATACATGTATATAAAAGTAAAATCTAAGATGGTTGCTGGCGGCTATGTTTTCCAACAATTCAAAAACATTTGATAGCTTTAGTCATGCAAAGAGTAGAATCCAAGATGGCTGCTGGCAGCCATGTTTTAATACCGAATAACCCCAAAATGACTCGTTCCCATCTACATGTCAATGTCAAAAGTCAAGACAAATTTCATAATGATCCGACCAAAGGTACGACCTGTGGCCCGTGCCCAAGGATTTAGTCATACAAAGAGTAAAATCCAAGATGGCTGCTGGACAGTGCTGGTGGCCATGTTTTTTGGCCGAATGACCCCAATACAACTTGTTCCCATCTACATGTCAATATTAACATCCATGACAAATTTCATGATGATCAGACTAAAGGGACGACCTGTAGCCCGTGCTAAAGGATTTAGTCATGCAAAGAGTAAAATTTAAGATGGCTGTCGGCGGCCATGTTTTTTGGCCGAATGACCCCAATATAACTTGTTCCCATCTACATGTCAATATTAACACCCATGACAAATTTCATGATGATCAGATGAACAGTACGACCTGTAGCCCGTGCAAATGGATTGAATTTTGAAATCCAAGATGGCCGCTGGCGGCCATGTTTTTTTTCCGAATGACCCCAAAATGACTTGTTCCCATCTACATTCCAATTTCAACAGCCATGATGATCAGACTAAAGGTACGACCTGTAGCCCGTGCTAAAGGATTTAGTCATACAAAGATTAAAATCCAAGATGGCTGCTGGCGGCCATGTTTTTTGGCCGAATGGCCCCAAAATGACTCGTTCCCATCTACATGTCAATGTCATTGTTAACATCCATGACAAAATTCATGATGATCTGACCAAAGGTACGACCTGTAGCCCGTGCCAAAGGATTTAGTCATACAAAGAGTAAAATCCAAGATGGCTGCTGGTGGCCATGTTTTTTGGCCGAATGACCCCAATATAACTTGTTCCCATCTACATGTCAATATTAACATCCACGACAAATTTCCTGGTGATCAGAAAAACAGTACTACCTGTAGCCCGTGCTAATGGATTGAATTTTGAAATCCAAGATGGCCACTGACGGCCATGTTTTTTTTCCGAATGACTCCAAAATGAATTGTTCAGGTCTAAATGTTGATGTCAACAGCTATGACAAATTTCATAATGATCCGACCAAAGGTACGACCTGTAGCCTGTATTGTTGACGCATCACGCACACACGGACGACGGACGACAAAGCCATGGCAATTGCTCAAACTTTACAAAGTAAAGTTGAGCTAAAAATGATGCTAACCACCGTCAACTATAGTATACAATTGCCCAAAAAATTTTATATATCAAGATTTTGTTTAACGCAATGTGGTATCGAGAGTATGTCGGCCGGCATTCGTCTAATATTTGCCAGGCCGCCAAATATTCCAGGTGGCAAAAAATAACAGATTAAAATTTTTTATATCTGACAACTCAATTCGAATAAAACATTTTTTACCCCCAGAGCCAAAGTAATAGTAATTTATGAGCGTAATTCGGATGGTGCATCTTTAATTATTACAATATCATATATAAAACCTAATTAAATGTATAATATTATATTTGGGGATAGGGTTGAAACGATTAATCGACTAGTCGTAGACGACGCTGAAATGTCAGAACGTCTACTCTGAATTTTGCCGTCGACTAGTCGGAACATAGTGTATTACTTCCATGTATAACGTTTTCAAGATTGATTCCGTCATAAACGGTGTTAACTGCACGCAAGTTATGGTAAGTATAACGTTTGGTGGCACCCGGAATTGACAGTGTTACTAGTATAGACACACACGGTGACCCCGACTATTAATTGAAAGAATGAAATTGACAACACAATGACTCACTCGTCGTTTGAGGTCAAAGACATCACTGCGACATGATGGCAATGATTGACGCGGCTTTATCGTTTGTCGGAGACCGCTTGGATCTAGACAGTGTATATTTCAATTGATCTCGCACTGTCGGGTTATGATGCGACTCTGGGTGAAGGTCGCTTAAGGTGACGTCATTGGTGCTACCGTATATAAATGATACTGACATTAAGAACTGGCTATTGTATTCTACAACATAGCCTATACTATAGGGCGTATTTAGTCGGAACATTAACATTTTATAGTGACACCGCTCGGCACCGGTTTATTGATGATCACGAGATCTCAAACACTGATATTAAATTTAAAACCTGTATAAATGATCGAGTTTCTAATCATTATCCACCACATGTCTAATTATATAATTACATTCAGTGTGTTGGATAAATATAAAGATGTTTACAGTATTATTTCCCAAATAAATTGGTGTCTATGCAGGGAAATGCGCTAGACCGTCATTGCATTAGTCATCAGTGTACGCTATGTACGATGAATTTTCCGTACCATGTTATGTTTGAAAGTTTTTATATCGGGTACTGACTAGTCGACGCAACGCGACTTTTGGGTCTCGACTAGTCGACTCTGAAATTCACTAATAGTTTCAACACTATTTGGGGATTCACAACTCTGGATAAACAAATTATACATAATAAAATGAATTTACATGCGTTGGCAACGTTATCACCTTTCATTGTTGGCAGTGGGCAGAGACATTGGTAATATCCATATTTGGTAAAGGGTCAAGACATTTCTTAGCAATTGTAGAAACTGTGCATTGATGGGACATCAATTTCCATGAATTACATGTATTTACTAAAGACTAGAATCTTAATTTAAGTTTATGCATCCCAAACAGAAACATGCCATGTTGTTAGCCATTTTACAGCCAGTTTGTATATTCTTCTCAATTTTTAATTTTACATGATCCCCATAAAATCTGAAGAGTTTCAAGTGGAAATTTGTCCAATAGTCCGGTATAAACTCCTGATTGAGAATTTCAAATCACAATTTATTTATTGACAGAACCCCCCCCCCTTGTATGTGCGCATGAAATACATCCTAAGTGCTTGGAGCCAGTAGCTGTTGGATGCTACAAGATTGTAAACTAACATCCAAGAACCAACCTGAGTTTTCGAATCTGGTCTGACCCATGGCAATTCTCCAGTACGGCGAAGTTTGGCCATCTGAGCATTGAGCTGATGAGCCAGGACACAAGTCAATGGCATACATTCTTCAGTTTCATCGGTTGCATAACCAAACATGATTCCCTGTGCAATGAAATATTAATAAAGGTACAAGTACATGTATATGAATGACCATCACAAAAGAATCAAGATTGTTTAAATGAAAGTGTCAATGACACTGTAGCTCAACTTGGAAAGGGAATAATTTAATATATTACAGTCAATGGAGCGATTAGGAATGTGGAAAGTTGAATGTCTAATACTAGTTTATAGACATGAAGAGAAAAGTAAAATCCAAGATGGCTGCTGGCGGCCATGTTTTCGGCCGAATGACCCCAAAATGAGTCGTTCCAATCTACATGTCATCGTTAACATCAATGACAAATTTTATGACGATCAGACTAAAGGTACGACCTGTAGCCCATGCCATAGAATTTAGTCATACAAAGAGTAAAATCCAAGATGGCTGCTGGCGGCCATGTTTTTTGGCCGATTGACCCCAAAATGACTCGTTCCAATCTACATGTCATTGTTAACATCCATGACAAATTTGATGATCATCAGACTAAAGGTACGACCTGTAGCCCATGCTAAAGAATTTAGTCATACAAAGAGTAAAATCCAAGATGGCTGCTGGCGGCCACGTTTTTTTCCGCCAAATGACCCCAAAATTACTCGTTCCCATCTACATATCAACATTAACAACCAGGACAAATTTCATGATGATCAGACGAATCGTACGACCTGTGGCCCGTGCTAATGGATTAAATTTTGAAATCCAAGATGGCCGCTGGTGGCCATGTTTTTTGTCCAAATGACCCCAAAATGACTCGTTCCTATTTACATTCCAATTTCAACAGCCATGAAAAATTTTATGATGATCAGACTAAAGGTACGACCTGTAGCCCGTGCTAAAGGATTTAGTCATACAAAGAGTAAAATCCAAGATGGCTGCTGGCGGCCATCTTTTTTGGCCGAATGACCCCAAAATGACTCGTTCCCATCTACATGTCATTATTAACATTCACGAAAATTTTTATGATGATCAGACTAAAGATACAACCTGTAGCCCGTGCTAAAGGATTTAGTCATACAAAGAGTAAAATCCAAGATGGCTGCTGGCGACCATGTTTTTTGGCCGATTGACCCCAAAATTACTCGTTCCCATCTACATGTCATTGTTAACATCCATGACAAATTTTATGATGATCAGACTAAAGGTACGACCTGCAGCCCGTGATAAAGAATTTAGTCATACAAAGAGTAAAATCTAAGATGGCTGCTGGCAGCCATGTTTTTTGGCCGAATGACCCCAAAATTACTCGTTCCCATCTACATGTAAATATTATCATCCATGACAAATTTCATGATGATCAGACAATCAGTACGACCTGTGGCCCGTGCTAATGGATTAAATTTTGAAATCCAAGATGGCCGCTGGCGGCCATGTTTTTTGTCCGAATGACCCCAAAATGACTCGATCCCATCTACATTCCAATATCAACAGCCATGACAAATTTTATAATGATCAGACTAAAGGTACGACCTGTAGCCCGTGCTAAAGGATTTAGTCATACAAAGAGTAAAATCCAAGATGGCTGCTGACGGCCATGTTTTTTGGCCGAATGACCCCAAAATGACTCGTTCCCATCTACATGTCATTATTAACATTATTGACAAATTTTATGATGATCAGACTAAAAGTAGGACCTGTAGCTCGTGCTAAAGGATTTAGTCATGCAAAGAGTAAATCCAAGACGGCTGCTAGCGGCCATGTTTTTTGGCCGATTGACCCCAAAATGACTCGTTCCAATCTACATGTCATTGTTAACATCCATGACAAATTTGATGATGATCAGACTAAAGGTACCACCTGTAGCCCGTGCTAAAGGATTTAGTCATACAAAGAGTAAAATCCAAGATGGCTGCTGGCGACCATGTTTTTGGGCCGAATGACCCCAAAATTACTCGTTCCCATCTACATGTCATTGTTAACATCCATGACAAATTTCATGATGATCAGACAATCAGTACGACCTGTGGCCCGTGCTAATGGATTAAATTTTGAAATCCAAGATGGCCGCTGGCGGCCATGTTTTTTGTCCGAATGACCCCAAAATGACTCGTTCCCATCTACATTCCAATATCAACAGCCATGACAAATTTTATAATGATCAGACTAAAGGTACGACCTGTAGCCCGTGCTAAAGGATTTAGTCATACAAAGAGTAAAATCCAAGATGGCTGCTGACGGCCATGTTTTTTGGCCGAATGACCCCAAAATGACTCGTTCCCATCTACATGTCATTATTAACATTCTTGACAAATTTTATGATGATCAGACTAAAAGTAGGACCTGTAGCCCGTGCTAAAGGATTTAGTCATGCAAAGAGTAAAATCCAAGACGGCTGCTGGCGGCCATGTTTTTTGGCCGATTGACCCCAAACTGACTCGTTCCAATCTACATGTCATTGTTAACATCCATGACAAATTTGATGATGATCAGACTAAAGGTACGACCTGTATCCCGTGCTAAAGAATTTAGTCATACAAAGAGTAAAATCAAAGATGGCTGCTGGCGGCCATGTTTTTGGGCCGAATGACCCCAAAATTACTCGTTCCCATCTACATGTCAATATTAACATCCATGACAAATTTCATGACGATCAGACGAACAGTGCGACCTGTGGCCCGTGCTAATGTATTGAATTTTGAAAACAAAGATGGCCACTGGCGGCCATGTTTTTTGTCCGAATGACCCCAAAATGACTCGTTCCCATCTACATTCCAATTTCAACAGCCATGATAAATTTCATGGTTATCAGACTAAAGGTACGACCTGTAGCCCGTGCTAAAGGATTTAGTCATACAAAGAGTAAAATCCAAGATGGCTGCTGGCGGCCATGTTTTTTGCCCGAATAACCCAAAAATGACTCGTTCCCATCTACATGTCATTGTTAACATCCATGACAAATTTTATGACGATCTGACTAAAGGTACGACCTGTAGCCCGTGCTAAAGGATTTAGTCATGCAAAGAGTAAAATCGAAGATGGCTGCTGGCGGCCATGTTTTTTGGCCGAATGACCCCAAAATTAATCGTTCCCATCTACATGTCAATATTAACATTCATGACAAATTTCATGACTATCAGACGAACAGTACGGCCTGTAGCCCGTGCTAATGGATTGAACTTTGAAATCTAAGATGGCCACTGGCGGCCATGTTTTTTTTCCGTATGACCCCAAAATGAATCATTCCGGTACAAATGTTGATGTCAACAGCTATGACAAATTTCATAATGATCCGATCAAAGGTACGACCTGTAGCCTCTATTGTTGACGCGTTACGTACACACGCACACACGCGCACACGCACACACGGACGACGGACGACAAAGCCATGGCAATAGCTCAAACTTTACAAAGTAAAGTTGAGCTAATAAAGGAATTATTTTGTGAAAAAAATATATATGAATTCTGAGACGCCAATCGTGCAACGAGTTTAAAAATAATTAGAAGATTATTTTGGTTTCCGGATGATAGCTTTAATTCTAGTTATATTTTTTGTGTATGGATTACTCATACGAAAATGCATATCAAATTCAAATTTAGATTCGGTCTGCCCATTTTTACCACAGATATGGTCCTTGTGGACAATAATATTTCAACTTCGAATTTTGTTGATTTGAGGTTATTTTTAGAATTTATAGCCCATTACACAACTTTAATAATGGCATTTCTCCCGGGACAAAACTTGACAATGGAGATTCCATTCACGGAGCAGTGTTCCGTGTAACGCAATGAACAAACCCAATGATTTTTGGGGTTGCTTCGGTGGCCGTGTGGTATTGAGTCGGACTTTGAGTCGCAAGGCGCGCTCGCCGTCGGGCCGGGGTTAGTATCCCACCAAATCCAAAAAAATTGCACTGTCTCAAAAATCAAATTTGCTTCTAAAAATAGGTGCCTGGTGTGTTGTATAGTCCCAAGCATGTTCAAAGGGCAATGCTCGGCATGTTTCGGAGGCATAAAATATAACATTGCTACTGTGCTATATCTCCTATATATATACTATAGAGACCTTAAAATGTGCATATAGTGTCCTAAGTGCGACGTCAGAATACAGCGGCCATTCGAGCTTCCTTTTTTGGGGTTGCTTCGGTGGCCGTGTGGTATTGACGTCGGACTTTCAGTCGCAAGGCGCGCTCGCTGTCGGGCCTGGGTTCGTATCCCACCCAATCCAAAAATATTTGCACTGTCTGCTTCTAAAAATAGGCACCTGGTGTGTTGTATAGTCCCAAGCATGTTCAAAGAGCAATGCTCGGCATGTTTCGGAGGCATAAAATATAACATTGCTACTGTACTCTCCTATAAAATATATTTAATTTTTGTTTTGGTTAAATTGAGCAATAAGTTAAATCTAAAAGTAAAAAAAAAATTCTTCAGATTTATGTCCATAGCCCCACCCACATTTTCTGAACCACAGTCACTCAAGGTACCCTCATACCAAATATGAACCCATTCGACCCGACGACGGATGACGGACGAGGAGTGATGACTATAGCTCCACCAGAGACTTCGTCTCAGGTGAGCTAAAAACCAGAACAGTTTGAAAAACTTTTTCTGAAGTAAACCCCAGCGTTCAAGCTTGTCATCCAAGGATCCACCAGGCACGTGCAGTGGTCGCTGTTCACATGCATACCGCATGCAAGTTGCGATCACCAATTAATGTGCAATAAAAGACAAGCTTCCAACTGATAGACAAAGAAAGACAAGTGCGATCAGCCTTGTTGATTCTAGGTACACTGTCATTAAGAAGACATATATTATAAATCAATTAGTTCACACGCCATTGTTAATGCAGCCAGGATGTAAGTGACACTCCCGAAATTTGGCAGACTCAGTAACAAGGTGATTAGCATGATATGGTTCCTGTTAAACAAGGTTTTAAAGAATCGGGACTGCGACTCCATTTGCACATCATTACCATATTATGTAATCCGATAATCAGTTGCAGATCACAAACTGAAGACGCCTCATGTGAGCTGCCTACTCCAATTTTCAATTAATCAGATATAAGAACACAATAACTATTCAATTGGAATAACATATATTTTGATAAGGAGAATAAGATGCACGGATTCTTTGTATGAAATTTAATAATCTTGCTAATTACAAATGAAAGTGTCAATGACACTGTAGCTGAACTTGGAAAGGGAATAATTTCATGTGTTACAGTCAATGGAGTGATTAGGAATGTGGAAAGTTGAAAGGCCTACTAGTAGTTATGCAAAGAGTAAAATCCAAGATGGCTGCTGGCGGCCATGTTTTTTTGCCGAATGACCCCAAAAGGACTCGTTCCCATCTACATGTCATTGTTAAAAATCCATGACAAATTTCAGGATGATCCGACAAAAGATACGACCTGTACCTTATGTGAAAGGATTTAGTCACGTAAAGAGTAAAATACTGCTGCCGGCCATGTTTTTTGGTCGAATGACCTCAAAATAACCTGTTTCCCATTTACATTTCATAGTTAACATCCATGACAAATCTCATTATGATCAGACCAAAGATACGACTTGTAGCCCATGCCAAAGGATTTAGTCATGCAAAGAGTAAAATCCAAGATAGCTGCTGGCGGCCATGTTTTTTGGCCGAATTACCCCAAAAGGACTCGTTCCCATCTATATGTCATTGTTAACATCCATGACAAATTTCATGAAGATCCGACCAAAGCTACGACCTGTAGCCCGCGCCAAAGGATTTAGTCATGCAAAGAGTAAAATCCAAGATTGCTGCTGGCGGCCATATTTTTCGGCCGAACGACCCCAAAATGACTTGTTCCCATCAACTGTCAATGTCAACATTCATGACAAATTTCATGATGATCAGACAAACAGTACGACCTGTAGACTGCGCCAATGGATTTAATTTTGAAATCCAAGATGGCCACCAGCGGCCATGTTTTTTTGCCGAATGACCCCAAAATAACTCGTTCCCATCAACATGTCAATATTAACATCCATGACAAATTTCATAATGATCAAACAAATAGTACGACCTGTAGACCGCGCCAATGGATTTAATTTTGAAATCCAAGATGGCCGCCAGCGGCCATGTGTTTTTGCCGAATTACACCAAAATGACTCGTTCCCATCTACTAGTACATGTCAATGTTAACATCCATGACAAATTTCATGAAGATCCGACCAAAGCTACGACTTGTAGCCCGCGCCAAAGGATTTAGTCATGCAAAGAGTAAAATCCAAGATGGCTGCAATCCAAGTACAACCTGTAGCCCGCGCCAAAGGAAATTGTTTTAGGACACACGCACGCACACATGGGCGACGGACGCCAACCCATGGCTATACCTCAAACTTACAAAGTAAGTTGAGCTAAAAATGCTGTTTAATTTGAACAAAGATCCACCAATATTACTGTTGCTACGCTATTAAACAAACAACGATGTCTTACCGGAAATAACACAGGCTCTCAGTGAATAGATGCCATTATCCAATTGGATAATGACGAGATCTGCAGAAGGGTAAATTTAACATTTTATAAATACATGTATATTCATGAAATATCGGGAAACTGCCCCTTTTAATATTAGTTATAATGTTACATAGTCTGTATTGAACATATTGAAATGTACAATGAACAACTACGCTTCTACGAAATAGAAAATATGAATATATTAAATTAAATTTATTAAATTAAATTAAATATTGCATATACATGTTATTGTATTATGCAAACATTATCAGGAACGGATGTGGCAGGGAAACTGACAACATGGAACAGTTGACATACATTAAGCCTGAAAATGGGACAATTTATGCAACCAACTTGAACTTATATTTGCAGCTCACGTAAATTATTGAAAGTTATAACCACAAGGGAAGGTAATGGCATTAAAAAATGAAGAAATTTCCCAAGCATAACAGTCATAAATAATAGGATATGATCGTGACAACTAATGAATGAATTGCTTGAACGATATCTGACCAACAACATACAGCTCTTTCAAAAGAGAAAATGATTATGTCATCATAAGTTTATGATCTATTGCACAACAAACATCTATTAAGTCTATCGAAGCGGTGATTTATGTGCATCTAGAGACCGATTATCCCACCCATGCAAAGATGCTAGGCCTGTAACGATTCATCGCGATTTCGATGCATCGCGATTCGTCATTCACGATTCTATACGCGATTCATTTGACTGTAATTTCGATACACTACGATACATTTCCGCTATTATCATGCAGTTACCATACAAAGTCAATCGGGTCCCCTCGTTCGTTTCCGTAAGCTGTGAATGCTTACTAAGTGTTATCGGAAGTAAATCTGTAAATTTCGTTTGTTTCTGTGAGCTCGCACTTTGACCTTTGACACAAACGTTGGCGGAAGTGAAATGACTGACCTCCGTAACCTAGCCACAGACTGTAAGCAATGCTCTGATTGGTTTAATTTGATGAACTGCTGTGATTTCAACCAATCAAATACTAGTATATTGGATATATCGTCTGCGGCAAAACAACAACACGTGGGCCGTGGAAAGATGTCTGCTCAAAGCTTAAAACTTGTCAATCCGCCAGCGGCCTACAGGTCGAAAGTCTGGCAGTATTTCGGTTTTGGGACGTACACCGTTGAAGAGGATGGATGCATTAAGACAGACAGAACTAAAACGATATATCCAAATTATGTTCGACGGCAACCTCTTACATAAGTTACAAGACTGGTGTTACGACCAACATGTCGCACCATTTGAAAAGACATCATTCTAGACTAAATACTTGACGAACTCAACCCCAGCGAGCCCATCTAGCGTTCCCAAATCATCAGGTCAGCTGCGTCTCCAAGATGTGTATTCTAAATTGGCTAAGACTGAGTTGTGACTATTAAATGTCACATTGTTGTGTTGAATTACTGTTGATTAAAATATAAAATGAATTTAAAAAATAAGACTTGAATCACTGTTGCATGAGTTTCGGATTGAAAATTAGCTTTTCTGACAATATACTCAGATATAACTATGAGCATAATAAAAAGTAGTGTATAAGAGCCCAGCTGCCCAGCGACATTTCGTCATGTGCCATTATTAGGCATATAGTTTAATGGTGCATGGCGAACTGTCGCTGGGTGCTTACACTACTTGTCAATAGTTATATCTGACTGAGTATATTGTCAGAAAACCTCATTTTCAGTCAGAAACTCCAGCAACTGACCGCCAACTGTGAAAAGATATACTGTTCACTAAAATTAGTATAGTTCATTTTTCTACGATAACATCTGAGAGTTGTGCAAATTTGGAGTGTTGAACTTGAATAACTATTTACTTGTGGGATCAAATTTTGCGTATCGCGATACGTATCGTATCGTTGGCCCCGTATCGCGATACGTATCGTATCGTGACCAAGCGTATCGTTACAGGCCTAAAAGATGCCACGAAACAAACAAGTATTAATAGGTTTCAAGTGACGCAGTGAAACACTGCACATTCGTTTTTAGCTACAACTCAGTATATAAGGTATATAGACGCCGATGAAAACAGCTAAAAATAGACTCTTTTTGTACAGTGAAAATGTGATTACCGGTATATACTCAACACCTCAGTTTCTTTCAGAGGTTTTGGTCGATGTATGTAGCGCCTTTATACAATGCGTGAAAAATAAGCACATCACCACACGCTGTATGTTGGCATTAAGCCACATAGTTAACCGCAATGTTTCTATTTACACAGAACTAGCATGTAGAACCATGAAGGTTGAGTCTTCATCAGAGGCACGACCTTATATTGAATGGGTATTTACATTATGTATGTACATGTACTCATTTTTGTTTTTGTTTTTTCGGTAATTTATCTCTTTCTTATTAGAAGAGGATTTACGGTACAATTTGCATGGTCCCAATCAGTGCATGCGTTTTGTAGATTTAATGTCACAATTTGCATGTATCCAGTGGCACAGTATTAATTTAGATTTAGCTCGTATTTCGTTCTCTGCCTTGCATGGTTTGTTCACATTGCTGGCATTTCTCTGGAGGAAAAGGAGTGGTCTGAAGCTTCCAGGGGCAATATGGTCTTTGTATTCACTTTCTTTGAATTAGTGCTGTACCAGGCATAATGTCCAGGCTATTTCCTTACATGAGATTATAATGAGATAGGCATTTCAATTGGGTGCTATCAGTGTGGCTATTGAAGTCAGAGGTAATAAATTTCTAATCAATCAATATGTCATGTTACCCCAATACTTATCTGGAGATTGTGGAAACCCAGTAGGTTATAATCTTGTTTGATCAACAGATTCAAAACCCCAGAGAATGTGCCAAAGCTCTTTTATAATTCTCTGTATAATTTATGAATTTTTTTTTTTTTTTTTTTTTTTTAGCTAATTTGCTTTTTATTTTATTGTTTTATGCTTTTTTATTGTTATTTCTTAGCCTGTTTTATTTTGCTTTCGTATTTTATATCTACCATTTTGGAGATCGATTTATAAATAATGTAGTTTTTGCTATATCGTAATAAGCCATGAAATTTCTCATGACGTCACATTTCTGTGAGTGGTTGTAGCTTTGTTATTACCGTGGTTTCCGGTCCATTCAATCTCTTTTTTGACAGTATTTCGCCAAGATTTTTTGTTCGCCGGAAAGAGACTCTGTTCTTCTTTAAATATCTCCCTTATATGTGATGAGTTTGGGATTTTTTCCTAATTTTCTTTAAGCATTCTATTTATGGGGTCACATTTGTTGTGAAGGGTGGTATAATCATTGTCACCTTGTTATTATCCCTTTATATTTTGAGAGATTTGTTGTATACTGAACCGATTCTGTTCACATATGAGACTACATTTCGATATTTAGCTATTTCCGTTGTTTTGTAGCCCCGTATTCTCAGTTTGTTGGCAAAAAACTCGCATCTGTTTTTGAAGTCTGATTCATTGCTACAATTGTGCATATAGCGTGTGCACTCGCCAATGATAAATGATTTGAAGTTGCTTTTCTCGTGTGCCGAATCTCGATGTAGATATTGGAATGTGTCTGTTGGTTTAATATGTCATTTGAAATCGAGAGTTCTGGTTTTAATGAATTTTTGGTATTGGGGGAGAAAAACGAGTCATAATAAATACTAGAAACTATCTTTCTTTTAGCAGTATGTTTGTCTCAGAAAGACGCACTGCAGTCATAAAAATTCACTTTTGAACATGTTTTCCTCCCAAACAAAAACAAATTTGCATTCAATACTCGGTTCGAGCGCAAACAAAATATTTGCAGAACCCTACTGATACATTCAACTACCACAAATTAATGTTCAGACATAACAAACAATGAATTTTTAGGACTTAGTTAATGTAGACTGGCAACTGAAATCTTTAGAAATTTACCTGATCACCAGCACCAATGTCATCCTCATTCCGATTCATGTGGACACCATCTGCGATATCAGTACTCTGCTCTTCAATAGCAGATAGCAGACTGCAAGTCTTATAATCAAAACCTGAAATTGGTTATTCAGAACATTGCTTAACTCTTTCGCTGCCACCCGCCACCACAGACGTACCCCCAGTGCCACGCATCCTGTACATATATCCATGTATTTTAGGTATATATGGGTAATACATTATATCTCAGCAGTTTCTAATATAATTAGTTGAAACTTCACATGTATATAGGCATAGGTATACCCTGTCGAATGCCGCCATGGACACGCCCACCAATGTCACGAGACATTGGCAGCCATCTTGGATTAGTGGCTATTTGTCGGCATTTGTACAGTTTGTGTGGGTATGAATCATAGAATGGGTGTGTTGTTTGTTTTCTAATTTTCAACCCAATTATACGATGTCCAACAGTAAGGTACACGGGAGTAACATATATGAACATAAAATGGGTCACGTGACCTTGGCGTCCATCTGGGATTTATGCAAGTTGCCACCTATTTGTAGCAAAACGGGATACAATGACGCGCTTTGTTGAGTTCGTGTTTTTGTTGCTTGAATATTCCCTGATAGGTACAATTCCAAATATAGATATATATAACCATACCCATATGTATATACCTGCAGGGGGACATATGACCCTGCTCCGCCCCTTATAAGTCACGTGATCTTGACGGCCATTTTGAATTTCAGGAAAATTGGGTTTTACGATGATTTATTTGAATTTTATGGGTCACGCGGGCGTACGCATGGTCAATTCACCAGCATAATTAATTTAGTTGCCTGTTATCACCACTGGAAAACGATACAATAGACAAGGGTTGTTCAAAGCCAGTATTAAAGGTGTATTATAAATAATAGGTATAAGTATCTTATGCGCCGCAAGCGCCCTCGATCATTAGAGTATAGAGGTTAGTTACCCACCCGCCACCCTATCCCGCAACCCATAGTATCTTATGTGCCGCAGACGCCCCTATAGAGGCCACTGCCCATATAAATAATAGGTATCAGTATCTTATGCGCCGCAGGCGCCCCTCGATCATTAGAGTATAGAGGTTAGGTACCCACCAACCTCCCCATTCCGCCACCCATAGTATCTTATGCGCCGCAGGCCCCCCTATAGAGGCTACTGCCACATAAATAATAGGTATAAGTATCTTATGCACCGCCCCTCGATCATTAGAGTGTAAAGGTTAGTTACCCACCACCTCCCCATCCTGCCACCCATAGTATCTTGTGCACCGCAGGCGCCCCCATAGAGGATACTGCCACATAAATAAAAGGTATAAGTATCTTATGCGCCCCACGACCATTAGAGTATAGAGGTTAGTTACCCACCCACCACCCCACCTATAGTATATTATGCGCCGCAGGCGCCCTTATAGAGGCTACTGCCCACAAATAATAGGTACAAGTTTCTTATGCACCACAGGCACCCCTCGATCATTAGAGTATAGAGATTAGTTACCCACCCACCACCCCATCCCGCCACCCATAGTATCTTATGCACCACAGGCGCCCCTATAGAGGCTACTGCCCACATAAATAATAGATATAAGTATCTTATGTGCTGCAGGCGCCACTCGATCATTAGAGTATAGAGGTAATAACAATAACTTCTTCAGTCATGAGTCTTTTGCGAGCAGCCATTTTTGACTGATAACCACGTGCTAACAAAAATAACGCAATATTCCGGCTCTGACTGTACTCCCATAACGTCAGAAATAGCATGACCTTGAGGACATTGTCTCTTTAAATTGTTCGCGCGCAACAGTACTACAGATAAATACATTTTACACTGTCAAACATGCCGGAAAGAATAGAGTTATATCCCATACATTAGACTACATACCAAATTCGCAAAAATGCACGATTGGCAGCATCTTCGAAGTTCGCATTTATGCGCGTTAGGCAGCGAAAGAGTTAAATGAAGAATTTGATTAAATAGGCCAGTACGAGATTCTCAGAAAGCCTTTAGTTTGAGATAACCTGCACTTTCGAGCCCTCGAGAAAATCCAATGTTGTGAATGAACCTTTGGCACATATAGTAAGGGTATGCAAATTTTTGTTCTGAATTGGCTGCTGTGAAAAAATTTGACTGTTGTGGATTTTTACCTAAAAGTTACACAAAAATCGAAAAACTTTCAAAATAAAACTCCACCTACACCGTGTTATGTTTCGTTGGCAGTTATCTCGACCGCGTTTTGTTGCGTTGACGGTTAGACCGACCGGGTTATATTGCATTGAAGGTTATATAGACTGTATTACGCATTACGACCGCGTTGCATTTACACTGTAACCGCGTAGATGGGTCATTTGCCAATGCGGTCCAACAGCAGTTCCTATGCGGTCGAGAGGGGCACTTATTTTGAGAATATGTGTAATACACATGGCATGTAAAAATGTGTTTTTCCCAAGTTTGAAATGTGCTCTCATGTCCAAATAATATCGGGAGATTGTAGCTGGGTATTGACTTCCGTCAGCCTTTCAAATTTTGTGCAAAAATGGGGTAGTGGGAAACGCATTTTGACAATTTGAACGAAAGGCCGATCATGAGAGATCGGCAAATGTTTAACCCATACATTCTACCATATCTAGACTGAATGTACGCATGTAGACATGCATAACATAGAGATGATTAGAAAGATATATTAAAGGGGCTTCCATCATTTTATTGTATACTTATAAATATGAGATTGATCAGATAAAGTATTGCTTTGGATAGCATGTATTCATTTTATGTTTAGGGCCATTCCACGCAAAGTGGTCCACAACACACAAAAATTCAAATTGGACTCAGGGTCACATTTGTTTTCCTTTCTCCATAATGTTGATCCAATTTATCAGGAAAAAATATTTATATGTGGATTGTACATGTGTACTCTCTCCTGCCAAATAAACGTGACGTCACGTTTATTTATTAAAAGAAAAATACGACAGCATCACGATTATTAGGCGCCATCACGATTATTTAAAGTTCTTGCAAAGTCGCGGAATTTTCAGTCAAAAAGTTAGAAAAAACGTGCAGCTCACTAAAAAAATAGAAGTGCACTTGACAAGTTGACAGGAATGTGGGAGAATCTCATTCCTAACAGGATTTAGGCCTCTAGATCATGATGTCCGTGTATAAACAGACGGATTATCGCAGTTAATTACAACTCATCAAAGTTTATAATCACACAGTGACAACTAATTATCGTTGGGACGGAACCGACTTCTACTATCAAAACGGGACTTAATGCTAAAATCACATCACCAGGCTTATATTATAAAATAATCAGTGAAACTAATCTGAGTGACAACTGATGAACTAATTTAACTTGACGTGGCCGACTTCTCCAAACAATACTGTTATCGTGACCCAATTATGCGCTATCATGAAGACACAGAAGCTGTGAGTCGTGTGCACACATGCGTGACTGGTTTTGGCTATAAATGGAAAGTTACGACACCGCAGTAGCTTCTGTGTGTACACAGGAACATGTATTTAAATCTATGCAATAAAGCAATACAATAACATGTCCGTGTATTCAAAGCACAGTTTAATTATGAATGCGATGACTTGACAACAGTTCCACATTATTAACCACAACTTACGTTTTATGTCGGATTTAAGTTTTATGTCGGATTTTAAGGAGCCAATGAGAACAACTTGCATGCATGGGAACTTGCCCAACAATGCCAAATTAATTAAGGCCTACATTCTGCTTCATTTATAGTAGAAATATGGTAAAATGCCATCATTGTGCGCCATCACTATTATTTGGCACCATCACTATTATTAATAACACCCGAAAATGTGCACCATCACTATTATTTGGCCATCACTATTATTAGGCAGGGGAGAGTATGCCTTGCACATCAGTGTTCAAACTTATGGCTACTAGAGCCAAACAATTGATCCTATACATGTTGAAATGCTGATGCTGTCTAGGAAAAAATGTTACGATTAACAAACTGATTCACATGTCATTTTACAAACAATGACCACCTTATTCTGTAGGCATGCCTGCTACTTGGATATATGATGCATATGCATGGAAATACTGCACAATGTTTCACATTATTACATATTCAAAGGTAGAAACGTTCCCGGACAATTTCGGGAAAAACTTCGTTGAACTTGATCACCACCTAAGTCCCAAATGCATGGTTTCATTTCTGTAACACACGTGATGTCACGTGTGTTACAAAAATGACACATGGCTTATAGTAATTGAAAACATGGGTCCAAGACTTCTGAAAGCGGTTTCTAGATTAATTATGTTGCTAATATCTGTAAACAGACTAGATTCACACACTCATTTGGATATGTTAATTAATTTCTGACATCTGCGGCTAAGCATTATAACCTGTTCTGAACTGAACACATCACAGGTGCCTGGCTAACGCCTCAACATACAGATTATCAATAGGAAATTCATAATATTGATCTCAAAACAGATCTGCAGACTCCTCTTTGCCAAAACACATCTGAAATATGATCCTTTATATTGGTCTGACTATAAGTGGACTGTCACATCTTTTCAATGATAGATCTTAGTAATCCAAAATACAATAATTAATCAATATTAATTAGAAAATGGTTTAAAATTACACTGATGAGGTGTATGCATCGGGTCTTACTTGTGTATGGTTGACTCATTTTATCTGGTAAAATAGCAAATTGACAAATAATCTTTTACATGTACTTCCAAAAGTTACAAAACCCACTGTTTCTGGCCCCCAGTCATGCTCAAATACATCAAATCTACACTTGTACATGGCTCCAGAATATTTACTAAAGTGATAGGAATTATTGCATCTGCAGCATCTAGTGTACATGTACTAGTAGCAGTGAAGAGAGCAATGAATTAAGTATGACAGTGTATATTATACCTTCACAATATCTAGAGGATTTGTGTCATATGTTGTAAGTCATTCGTGCATTCATAATCAAGCCGATTCTGGAACACGACAAGGGTGTGCACCCACAGCGTTCAATTTGAAGTTTGAAGCTTTTAATACCCCTTAAGCTGGGCACATGTCTTCATTTCAGTCATATACCATACATCAGATATATATACCAGTAATTTGGTCTCACATTTTAGTGGTTTAAGAAAACTTAACCAAGTATTCTCTGCAGCTAGCTTTGTTAAACAGTTAAATGGATTGTGAACAAATACTTTCTATCTAATGATGTTGTTTACCAACAATGGGCTGTTTATGTCTAGTAATGTCATGTTCCCTTGTACCTCTCTTCTTATGAATTGATATTAAATTTTGTTATGTTCTGCTGTAATATGCATAAAATCATCTTTTGAAACAAAACTTGTGCATAAAATTGACAATCGGTTATGAACTGATTGAAAATAGGATACTGGTTTCGTACGCGTAACACACGTGACAGAGCGATGTAACACACGTGACAGTGAATATGCCATCATGGCGAGAAATACATTCAACTCTCATTAAAAGTACTAATTGCACATTGAAAAATTGGAAAAAAGCGCCAATTATGTATCAAACAAGTAACTTCAGACTTATTGCATAGAAAACAGAGGTCCTTTTTTTCCTCATTTGTGCGCTGTAACACACGTGACAGTCATATACAAGCATGGTACAGTAATACATTTACTACACAGCCTTAAGGACCGATCGCATAATTATGATGGGGTTATTATCTCGACTATACAGTGAATCATTTTATATTATATTGAATGCACACCAAATGCTGCTTGAAAATATCACCAAAATTTCGTCCAAAATGTAACAGACATGACATGGAATGGCCCACTATAGGTAGGGTTAAAACCGATAAATCAATACCAAGATCTATACACGTTAAGAGTTGACATCATGATTAATCTGGATGTGAATTATGAGAGTAATCGGGTGAATATTATTTGACTTATCAGTAAGTTATCACATTGGATAGTACATGTACATGTATGTGTCTTCAGAATAGAGTTATAAATTTTGCGATGAAATAAAAACACAATCTGATAGCAAATATTTGAGTTATCAATCAGATATCATGTGTATACATGGTCCAGTGGTTAGCGCGTTGGACTTGTCTTTGCTGTCAACACAGCGAGGCGAGTTCGCGGCTGGCTGGTGGTCTGTTATGAGTTTCCACACAGCAGTGGCTTGGCCGACTTGAGCGATGTGCAATTGTTGGATTGTACACTGTTTGAATCTCGCGCCAAGTTGTGACCCTTGAGCAAGGTCGCTCGTACTGTGTCTGCTTTGCACCACCCATGCATTACAAGGGTACCTGATAATGAGCAGTGAAAGATCTTGTCAGTATGCTAGCCATATGGTATCCTCGCATACTCCCGGCTGTACCTCCCCCTGTCCCCGGGGAGCAGTAGATGGTTACTGAATGTTCAGGCTCATCAGGGTAATAATTGTAAAACTTTGAGCGCTTTGGGCCTCATGGGAAAGGCGCTTTACAAATGCTATACATTATTATTATTAATATTTCCCAAAATATTAAATCAACCGATCAATACAAAATAGTTCATAAGCATGTGACTACCATGCAATAAATCATTTAAGGCCCAGTTATGCAAAGAGTAAAATCCAAGATGGCCGCTGGCAGCCATGTTTTTTTGCCGAAATGACCCCAAAAAGACTCGTTCCCATTTGCATGTCATTGTTAACATCCATGACAAATTACATGATGATCCGACAAAAGATACGACCTGTAGCCTGTGTCAAAGGATTTAGTCATGTAAACACCAAAATGACTCGTTCCCATCTACATGTCAATATTAACATCCATGACAAATTTCATGATCATCAGACGAACAGTACAACCTGTTACTCGTCCTAAATGGATTGAATTTTGAAATCCAAGATGGCCACTGGCGGCCATGTTTTTTTGCAGAATTACCCCAAAATAACTCGTTCCCATCTACATGTCAATGTCAACAGCCGTGACAAATTTCATAATGATCCGACCAACGGTAGGACCTGTAGCCCATGCCAAAGGATTTAGTCATACAAAGAGTAAAATACAAGATGGCTGCTGGTGGCCATGTTTTTTTGCCGACTGACACCAAAATGACTCGTTTCCCATCAACATGTTAATGTCAACAGCCGTGACAAATTCATAATGATCCGACCAAATGTAGGACCTGTAGCCCGTGCCAAAGGATTTAGTCATGCAAAGAGTAAAATCCAAGATGGCTGCTGGCCCCAAAATGACTCGTTCCCATCTACATGTCAATGTCAACGACAAATTTCATAATGATCCAACCAATGGTACGACCTGTAGCCCGTGCTAAAGGAAATTGTTGACGAATCACACACATGCACACGGACGACGGACGACAAAGCCATGGCAATAGCTCTAACTTTACTTGACAGCTCCCATCTAGAGGGGATCCCAAACATGCCAGTAAATTTTCAAAACATTTCTGCAATAAATACGGGCTGCACGTTGTGCCAATGGATTCAAGGGCAGCACATACAGACTTCATAGATTGTCATTTGTGTGCAGCAGTGTCCCTTCGTGTTGGTCGTGTACATGTATAGCAGTTTCCCCTCGCCATGCACAGCGAACATGCCGATTGGCATGTTTTCAGAACTCTGCAAAATTAACGGACTATTACCTATTAATTAGTGACATGCTCTAGGAATTGTGATTTTTACAGGGAAATCAGCAAGTTTTAAGTTTTAACAGAGATTCTGAGTGTGTTTCGGTAGATTCTACGAGAACAGTATGTTCAACACGGCGGTAAACTTTCGGTACTCTGGAAAATTACCGGGAAATTACCGAACGTTCAGTAATATTTTTGGAATTACCGAATCCTATTTAAAATCTGTTATTGTTGAAAAAATTTGGGTCAAAGATAAATGCTGTTAGGGAGCGTCTCAAAAGTCTTTGCGGAATTCCGAAAGTATTTTCCGAAAACAAATGACGTTATGAACACTTTGCGGAAAACTGTTTGCGGAAATTTTTCGGTAATTACGTTCCTTCATTCGGAAAATAGCGCTAAGGTTTGCGGAAAAGAAGACGACGTTTGCGGATTTTTTTCAGAATATGTCAGACGTTTTCGGAATTTGCGGAAATAATTGCGGAATTCACCCCAACGTTATCGGAATTTTAGTTTCCTCTTTCGGAATTTGCGGAAATAATTGCGGAATTCACCCCAACGTTATCGGAATTTTAGTTTCCTCTTTCGGAATTTGCGGAAATAATTGCGGAATTCACCCTAACGTTATCGGAATTTGAATGCATGCGGACCTTGTTCCGGAAAATTTGCGGAATATATTCATGGGTGTCGGGCCGGTAAAATCGTAAACATCACTGCATACTAGAGTATAAAGGTCTATTGCTATTGGGTTCGTTTATTTATTAGGTTTACAGTGTTTATTAACTTAATGAAAGTGTCAATGACACTGTAGCTCAACTTGGAAAGGGAATAATTTAATGTATTACAGTCAATGGAGCGATTAGGAATGTGGAAAGTTGAATGTCTAATACTAGTTTATAGACATGAAGAGAAAAGTAAAATCCAAGATGGCTGCTGGCGGCCATGTTTTCGGCCGAATGACCCCAAAATGATTGTATCCCATCTACATCCATGACAAATTTTACGACGATCAGACTAAAGGTACGACCTGTAGCCTATGCTAAAGAATTTAGTCATACAAAGAGTAAAATCCAAGATGGCTGCTGGCGGCCATGTTTTTTGGCCGAATGACACCAAAATGACTCGTTCCCATCTACATGTCATTATTAACATCTATGACAAATTTTATGACGATCAGACTAAAGGTACGACCTGTAGCCCATGCTAAAAATTTAGTCATACAAAGAGTAAAATCCAATATTAACAACCATGACAAATTTCATGATGATCAGACGAACAGTACGACCTGTGGCCCATGCTAATGGATTAAATTTTGAAATCCAAGATGGCCACTGGCGGCCATGTTTTTTGTCCGAATGACCCCAAAATGACTCGTTCCCATTTACATTCCAATTTCAACAGCCATGACAAATTTTATGATGATCAGACTAAATGTACGACCTGTAGCCCGTGCTAAAGGATTTAGTCATACAAAGAGTAAAATCAAAGATGGCTGCTGGCGGCCATGTTTTTCTGCCGAATGACCCCAAAATTACTCGTTCCCATCTACATGTCATTGTTAACATCCATGACAAATTTTATGATGATCAGACGAACAGTACGACCTGTGGCCCGTGCTAATGGATTAAATTTTGAAATCCAAGATGGCCACTGGCGGCCATGTTTATTGGCCGAATGACCCCAAAATTACTCGTTCCCATCTACATTCCAATTTCAACAGCCATGACAAATTTTATGATGATCAGACTAAAGGTACGGCCTGTAGCCCGTGCTAAAGGATTTAGTCATACAAAGAGTAAAATCCAAGATGGCTGCTGGCGGCCATGTTTTTTGGCCGATTGACCCCAAAATGACTCGTTCCCATCTACATGTCATTATTAACATTCTTGACAAATTTTATGATGATCAGACTAAAAGTAGGACCTGTAGCCCGTGCTAAAGGATTTAGTCATACAAAGAGTAAAATCCAAGATGGCTGCTGGCGGCCATGTTTTTTGGCCAAATGACCCCAAAATTACTCGTTCCCATCTACATGTCAATATTAACATCCATGACAAATTTGATGATGATCAGACTAAAGGTACGACCTGTAGCCCGTGCTAAAGAATTTAGTCATACAAAGAGTAAAATCCAAGAAGGCTGCTGGCCGCCATGTTTTTTGGCCGAATGACCCCAAAATTACTCGTTCCCATCTACATGTCAATATTAACATCCATGACAAATTTCATGATGATCAGACGAACAGTACGACCTGTGGCCCGTGCTAATGGATTGAATTTTGAAATCCAAGATGGCCGCTGGCGGCCATGTTTTTTGTCCGAATGACCCCAAAATGACTCGTTCCCATCTACATTCCAATTGCAACAGCCATGACAAATTTCATGACGATCAGACAAACAGTACGCCCTGTAGCCCGTGCTAATGGATTGAATTTTTAAATGCAAGATGGCCACTGGCGGCCATGTTTTTTTACCGAATGACCCCAAAATTAATCATTCTAGTCTAAATGTTGATGTCAACAGCTATGACAAATTTCATAATGATCCGACCAAAGGTACGACCTGTAGACTGCATTGTTGACGCCTTACGTACACACGTACACACGTACGACGGACGACAAAGCCATGGCAATAGCTCAAACTTTACAAAGTAAAGTTGAGCTAATAAAAACAATACAGAAATTAAAACACTTTTCCTTGACGAATCTTGGTATGGCTTCATCGAGCAGTCATTGCCACAGCTATATAGTCAAAACGTGTTTTAATTCACAAGCACGAATCGTGTATATGGCATGCAGGGAGTGAGTACCGGTACCCTATATAAACCTCCTGACATGTACTCAGATATATTTGACACGAGAGTGCGCAATTATCGCTACATGTATAACAAGTTCTATGACATTGGAAAAGTTCACGGCTGACCTAGTTAATTATAGCAATGATGTCAGTTTGACACTGTTTGCAATGTCAACACTGTCCTCCCCATTGAAGTCCGTGCAATGCGTGTAGGCCTACTGACTTCTTTCATTAATAGTCGCATTGCGATTGGTTAGACAACAAACAAACACCGACGTCAATCATAGAATTTCAGGCATTGTTCCCACCCGGCCTCTATCCCAGTCTGAATGGAGTTACCACTGATTGGTTAAATCGAGCTCTGCCCATGCAAAGTGCATGTCTTTTGTGGATTCCGTTTTCGTTAGCTAACGACCAGAATATGCGATGAGGTGTGACTGCATGCATCCTTTATATTTCACTTAAATATATGATATATGTTGCCTATTGTGGACCACCCCCCCCCCCAACTTTTCGCAAGTAGGGGAACCTAATACAGTCGTAATAGTATATAATACTGGCAATTTTCGAATCTAGTTATCGCCATAGAATGACATATTTTTTTATCTTCCGAAACACTTATTTGCATATTACATTTTAGATACATTAGGTCCCGTCTTTAATTCGGCTTTACTCCTAACAATTTAATAAAGAGCGTTCCGTAGTTTTTTCATGAATCCTGATGGATAGTAAAAACTAAAAGAGCGCAGGAAATTTCGATACAAATCTCCAGTGCAAAGGTTATACGCGAAGCAGTCATATTTAACAGACAAGTGTACACGTGCATAGGCCTATATGGGCTACTAGTTATAAGTAGCTGTAAATGAATGTTGTTTTCTTTAATACGGCTACACTTGATTTTTTTTAAATTGAAAAATAGACCAACATTCTATTTTGTATCTTCAGCCAGATAAATACGTATTGTTCCCAATACTGCATTATTAAGTCACACCCAACTATATTTGCAACTGTAACGTTTACTCAGGCGATTGGCATTGGAAGACATGTCCATTCAAATTAATCCGACCACTTTTTTTCTGGACATATTGTGTGAATTCAACTGCGAAAATTAATGTGACCTTCAATTAATAATTCCGTCAGAAACGGCATGGGTAGAAATTAAGTACAAATCTCAGTATAAGCAGGTCATACACTGACACACTTGGGTAACTTTGACAAGCCAATAAAGATTACCAATGTGGTCAGTTGATGAACTATATCATATTATTCATATATTTATATCATTAAGAGGAGGTAAACCTATTATATGCCCATTTACAGTAGTAATCTTACGAACATTGCCACAAAAAAGTGAATAAAACCCCTGATTGGGAACTTGTTAATCGCCATTATTTTTGCGCGCATCTGTATCTCTCAAATGCCAGGTGCACGCGAATTTCGTCAGCACGAGGACTGTGTAGCAATGAACATGGTTTGCTACATCGTATACCGTTGTTTGAGTGAACATGATTGCATGTCACTTTCTCGGCGATATTCTCATTCAAGTTTAATCAAAAGTCCACTGGCACGATGCCCCCCGACTTTGTCTTCATAGTAACTATTGAAAAGATTTGAACATACATTCAAGAATGGTGGTCAACAATGCTCGATTTCACCAATTCCCATAATACACCGCGCGCTGGGCGGTTCCGGTTTACGCTGTACAAGCAGATTCGCATTTTGCAGGATTATAAAGTCAAATTCGAACGAGAGAATTACCTATATCCCCCGATGATAATAGAGCAGTTCACAATAATTTAGCTTTCCGCACTAGAAACCACCAACTGCCAAAAGAACTCGGCGCTTGGACGAATAGGCCTAGGCCTACGGATTATTCGGACAGCTAGAATCTGCACTCTCTGTAATCTCGAAATCGGCGATGAATACCACATGGTACTGAATTGTAGGGAACTTAGCAAACTAAGAAATATCTGAAACCCGACTTCTATCAGAGACCAAACACTTATAAATTAGCCGCTCTATTTAACTCCCGAAATCATATATATTGTATTTATGTATTCAACTCTTCTGTAATGTCTATAATTGACGACCAGAATAAACTTAATTGAATTGAATTGGATAGCCGGGACAACTCTGTTAGCCGGGACAACTTGGTCCATGTAACAGCATAGATGAAGGAAGGATTTTTAGTCTATGCTAACAGCGAGTCATCCCGGCTAGACATGGAACGTTACACGATTTGTTGTGACTTTCATGACGTACGTCAGCCAATAGAATGTTCGCGTCATGTGAGTGACGTCTAATGACCACCCACATTACGCCGTGACTCGGTGATTGACAGCTCGTTTTGTGCACGTCAACCGAGTAGTCCCGGTTGACCGAGTTGTCTCGACTCATTTAACAGCGCGACCGAGTTGTCCTGGCAGACCGAGTTGACTCGGCTAGCCGAATTGTCCCGGCTCATGTAACAAGCCCCTTAGGTTCATAAAATGTTCGCGGGCGAAACATACCTTACCACGCACAAATGCTCTTTATTTTTTATTGTGAAGAAAATTCTGGCCGGCAGTAAATTCCAAAAGGAGGCCCACATGGACGGATGTAGTCAATGTAATTTCAAACCAAATAATTATAGTTTAAATTAGTGTAATTTAATTTAGTATACCGGTAGGACGTTGACTATATACTTATAAGATTATCACACCTTGTCGCTTGACGTATCAGATCTCCAACACACTGAATAGATCGTCTGGCTAAACAATGGGCTCAATCAAACCACATTTATAGTGCACTCTTTGTGTTTTTCAACACATTCTAAAAACGGCAAGTACACCGAAACCGAATGGCAAGTATACCGCGGTCGAACGGCAAGTATACCGCGGTCGAACGACAAGTATACCGCGGCTGGACGGCAAGTATAGGCCTACACCGCGGCCGAACGGCAATTAAACCACGGACCAACTGCAGTTAGCCGGTGTGGCCGCGATGTTGTTGCAGTTCGGCCGCGGTGGAAACACAAACCACACCGCGGTTAAGTGGACACTTGTTTTGTCCAGCGTGGTAGCCAATTGCTTGTTATGGAAATCCCTCATTTAGGTGAGAATCACCCCAGTATATTGGGTATATAAACGATAATAGTAACACTATTCTGATAAAAACTATCGTAATGATAGAAGAGTTTATAAAACTGTGGATACAGTGTATTGATTAATATATTAAAATATAGCACGTTTGTTTGTTGTTCGAGCAATTATATTCACAGTGCTGATTAACAATCCCTTTAATGCCTTGTGTGTCAGGTTCGCGTTTGTGATGCGTCTTGTCTCGAGATTTAATTGCGACGTGACGATTTGCGGAAGTATATTTCGCCGGAACAATTTTCCGGACACTTCGCCGAGATTTGGGACAGTACTTCGCCGGAAACTGACGACAACTTCACCGAAGGTCGGGACTATTCGCCGTAATTTAAGACATTTCGCCGAGATTTTCGACTTTTCGCCGGAATAGACGACTGTTCGCCGAAATAAATTTACTTATATGTGGGTGTATTGTGGGACAATTGAAAATTTCTGACATTTATCGCAAGTTATTGCATTATTGTGCGCATACAGTTTTATGACAAGCAATACAACTCAACATTCGTAGTTCTATCCATCTTGGATGGATATGGTAAATGTTGTAAAGCCAGTGATATATATACCATATGAAAGTCGCTAAAACAACCTAGTTACTATACGGATCACCACCGCTAAAACAACATAGGCCTATAGGCTACTTACAACGTACGGATCACCAATGGCTTCGGGTGAATTGTAATATGTAATATGAACACACCTCAGGTAACAGTATTGTCGGTAAAACACAAATGATGGTAATAATCACACGTGCGAGGAAGGAAGAATGGCTTCGGTTGAATTGTAATATGAACACACCTCAGGTAACAGTATTGTCGGTAAAACACAAATGATGGTAATAATCACACGTGCCAGGAAAGAAGCCCGAAGTTTGTTTTCATAGTACCCATGTCAAACAGTCTTCACTAATGACTAATTAGCAGTTCGCAGGATTATAATACCTATGTCAATCAGTCTTCACTAATGACTAATTACGGGATTATAATATTCCGGCGAACTGTCACTCCGTCGAAAATGACTTTCGGCGAAATATCCATTCCGGCGAAATTTACTTTCGACGAAGAGTCCAGTCCCCAATCATGAATTTTCAACGTTTTCGGAAAATTACTTTTCTCAATGTCGACGTTACGGACTTTGCGAAAAATAGCGGAATGTTTGCGGAATTCTTTATTTAACGTTTCGGTAATTTTTGAGGAAAACTCAATTTAACGTTTCGGTAATTTTAGCGGAAAACTCATGGCGTTAGCGGAAATCTTTATGTAACGTTTCGGTAATTTTGCGGAAAACTCATGGCGTTTTTCGGAACATTTGCGGAAAAATTCAGACGATAGCGTTGCGGAAATCTCGACGTTTCGGAAAATATTTGCGGATTCCGCAAAGACTTTTGAGACGCTCCCTTAGGCATAATAGCCACGAAATCAAGATTATATACGGACAATTTTATATGAGGCCTAAAAAATATATACGTTTGTTTCCGCTAACCCGACCGACCCTATTTTAAACCGCCGACTCTAAACTTTTTATTTTGAGATTTTTTTTTTAAATATCTAAATCTCTATTATATTGGAAGAAAACCAACAATGATATTTTTGTTGATGGTAATTAAAACAAATTAGGCATAATTCCATTGTAATTTGTAACTATTATTAATTAATTCGTTGGAATTACCGGTAGACGAGTGTGCAAGACCTACTTCCGGTATCGTTTCGTTATGAAATTGTCAATGCGTATGAAATAACTGCGGTACGTTTTTTCATTCAAAATTTATTTGAACTTTGACAAAACAATCTATGATCCGAGAATGGGTTAATCCATTAGTTATTGATGACTTCACCAGTACAATATAAATACATTAACTATTTAACCACAGCATAACATTTATTTCTACGAACATTTCATATTGGTACGTTGAATAGTGTCAAATAATGATCAAGTTTCCTATTTTCGTGGTACATATACATCGTTTTTATCATACAGTCACAATGGGCTTGATTCAGTGCAGCTTTAAACCTTCAGGTCTAACAAATATAGGGTTTCCACTTATCTAATTGAATTCAATTTTATTGAAATTAGAACAAATATTGTTTAAAAAGCAAACTTTTTTTTCAAACTTCAAAGTTATTATTTTTTTTTTTTTTTAGAAATTAGAAGATCGGTGACTCAAACCAATACACGTCCTCCCAAAGCCTCAGTAATTCATCTTAGAAGATTCCTCCTAGCTACTTAATTCAGCTTGGGCTATTTTTTTTGGACAAATGTTTACAGTCAGTTTCATATTTTTACCACAAGATTCCACCCCATACTATTATTTTGCCCCAGATGTTTTTTTAATTTTCCTAAAAATTCCACCACATACTATTATTCCGCACGTATGTTTATTGGGCACTCACGAGGATTGTTGTATGCGCCGCATGCACTGGAATACATCTGCAAGCGCCCCCCCCCCCCCCCACAGTAATAATATACGGTATATATATAAGCCCACCCACCAGCCCATCCCACCACCCAGTGTCTTATGCGCCTGCGGCTATGGGAATATGCGCCGCAACCGCCCACAATAATAATATTTATCACATAATTTGGCCATAAAAGCAGTTTCATAATTATCGGTAATAGACACGTTTAATATCAGCGCGTGCGATGACGTCACGGCGTTCTTCAAATAACTTGCGATCGCTGTAGTTTATGATTGTTGTTTTCGATGAATATTTCGCGTTGCTTCGGGTTTATTTGATCATGTGATAAAAGGTATCTCACACTCGTCCTATTTTATACGTAATTTATCAACCTCGTCCTCTAAATTCTATTTGAGCCTCGGTAAACCTCGGCTCAAATCGAATTTAGTGAACTCGGTTGATAAATTCCGTATAAAATAGAAACTCATGTGAGATCCTCTATATAATGTATCTTATGCGCCATAGAGTGTCTGCAATGGCCCACAATAATAATATATATAAGCGTCCGCGCCCACCATCTCATCCCACCACGCATAGTGTCTTATGCGGAATGCTAGTGACTTCGTCCCAAAATGGCGACCTCATTCCGATTTTATGGGATTTTACGAGATCACCGACAAGTGGGACGAGGTCACCTTTTCGGGACAAAAATTGGTGGCACGAGAATGCAGTGGGACGAAGTCACTGGTCACCCTTATGCATCTGCGGCCCCGGGAATATGCACTGCAACTGCCCACAATAATGTGGGGAGTTTGATGCAGAAGTGAAACCTGCGTTACGGACATGTTATAAAACAGATAAAATGAACGTTATTGTCCCATTTTAGCTTTGTTATATCTCCCTGAGATTGTGTTTTTGTTTTATCTTTATGGGCTAAACAAATTAGCAATAATATGGCCTGTAATGTCTAAAATTTCCTTTAATATGACACAGTGAATTGCATCCTGAAAAAATAAAAAGATTTAAAAAAAAAAAAAGTTTTGCCTACCTACCTACCCAATTTTTTTTCAGTCCGTTAGCGGAAACAAACGTATAATTTTGTTAGGCCTGATTAAAATTCCTTGAATTAAAAATACTTTACCTGCGTTTATAAAATACTTTTTTTGAAGGTACTCAATCCCAATCGAGGGTCCCCATATAATCAGATTCCAACAAGAACATTTTTAGAAATGCCGCTTCAGTTACATGTAGGCCAAAAAAAACAAACTTATTTGTTTCCTATTATGGTGCCAAAATATTCCAGGTACATGTATGAGGTATTGTTCCATGCTTTCAGAGGGTTTTTTCCCCAAAGAATGGTTTTCATCTGTTTTAACGAAGGAATAATACCAGCTGTTTGTGATATGCCTCTTTCCTGATTTTGCACAATAAAGCGCATACTCTGGATATTTGCATAAATTTGTGTTGTAATTTATAGTAGAAGGGTAGACAAAGCAAATCCCATTGTCAGCTGTGTTCGGGTCCCTGGTCGACAAGTTGTACTAATATTCATCTCGGGAAGCTTCCCAGTCAGATGATATGCGATCCGAACAATTAAGCTTGGGTGCAGCCTGCAATACACGATACTGTGCGGTAACGACTGAATCAGGAGCAGTTCCCCAACTTTATAAACGCCAAAAAAACATCTGCATGCGTGGGCTCTATATATAAGACACGCGACCATTGGAAATTTCACAGTCTGAATCGGCTAGCTGAGCAAAGTTCCCAATCAAATTGAAATAGAGATATACATGTATGAGTGAAAATGCACTCCATTTAAGCGAAAGCTGAGAAATCAGTTGTGAGACGAAGCATGCAATTTATGGGCATACCAAACATACACGGATTATACATGAATGCCGTAAGGATACCAGTTAGACAGGTATATGTACATGAGATTCCATGCGTGGCTATCATCAAAGATAGAGACATGCTCAGTCTGAGTATTTGCAACACCCGGAAGAAACTTGCATAAATTGTTGCCTTGGCCCAAACATCCACATGACCAATGTCAAACGATTATATCGTGCATATGTACCTGTACATGGACATTAGGCTGTGTTGTTTATGTAAGGAACATGTGTAGTATTATCAGTATAAATCTGAGAATGTGTAGTATGCCAATGGTGGACAAAGTATGTCAAACCAAAAAGAATATTCTAGAGTTTCAAGGCTATCGATGTCCATGGTGCATTTTCTCAACGAAAAAAAAAAAACATGAAGTGGCACACACAACGTTAACATTGTCATCGTGACATTCCGGCCATATATGCGAACAACACTATATAAAATGAAAGTGTCAATGACACTGTAGCTCAACTTGGAAAGGGAATAATATAATGTGTTACTGTCGATGGAGTGATTAGGAATGTGGAAAGTTGAATGTCTAATACTAGTTTATAGACATGAAGAGAAAAGTTAAATCCAAGATGGCTGCTGGCGGCCATGTTTTCGGCCGAATGACCCCAAAATCAGTCATTCCCATCTACATGTCATCATTAACATCCATGACAAATTGTATGACGATCAGACTAAAGGTACGACCTGTGGGCTGTAGCCCATGCTAAAGAATTTATTCATAAAGAGTAAAATCCAAGATGGCTGCTGGCGGCCATGTTTTTGGCAGAATGACCCCAAAATGACTCGTTCCCATCTACATGTCATTATTAACATCCATGACAAATTTCATGATGAACAGACAAACAGTACGGCCTGTAGCCCGTGCTAATGGATTGAATTTTATGACGATCAGACTAAAGGTACGACCTGTAGCCCGTGCTAAAGGATTTAGTCATACAAAGAGTAAAATCCAAGATGGCTGCTGGCGGCCATGTTTTTTTGCCGAATGACCAAAATTACTCGTTCCCATCTACATGTCAATATTAACATCCATGACAAATTTCATGATGAACAGACAAACAGTACGGCCTGTAGCCCGTGCTAATGGATTGAATTTTGAAATCCAAGATGGCCACTGGCGGCCATGTTTTTTTTCCGAATGACCAAAATTAATCATTCTGGTCTAAATGTTGATGTCAACAGCTACCGTATGACAAATTTCATAATGATCCGACCAAAGGTACGACCCGTGGCCTGCATTGTTGACGCCTTACGCACACACGGATGACGGACAACAAAGCCATGGCAATAGCTCAAACTTTACAAAGTAAAGTTGAGCTAAAAAACAAAAGTGGCTTTATTTGGGGGTAGGGCTGGGCGATATTGGCCCCAAAAAATATCGCGATATTATGGTGACAACATCGCGATACACGATATTATCGCGATATTATTTTGGTATATTACAATTGGTAAGTACAATGTACAATATATGCAATATTTCATGAATAAAGTTTGCACAATACATCCCTACGTTTTATTTACAATTTGTGGGTCATGAGAGGTCGAGTAAATGTGTATTGAACAATTATCAGTAACATCACAGTATACATGTATATAATGACCACTCGTCTGCAACAATTGACAGTTTGTCGACGGAGAAATAATAACTTTGAAACAAAGGGATATAATCATATAACACGGCCCACGTGCGTTTTCGCATACATTTTTTAGAGTTATATCCCTTTGACCATAGCGCTCAACACCATGCACACACATTAAGCACCGCATTCGGTTTCAAATTTCCATTTTATTAATTTGTGAGGAATTGGTTGTTTGTGAGACTATTTATCAGTGGTAATTGGTAGTTGGTAGCACCGTGGGACTTCAATGTCCATACATGTATACGGCAGCCCTGGAAATTAGCGTCGACAATGCCACAATGGGCAGTGCCGAGGCAAAAGCCGACGTGAAATGAATTTGCGTCGGCATTTTTTTAGCTGAGGAAAATAAATATAGACAATCATGTTCAATTAGTTTGTGAATTTGACATTTGTTGAAGCGATAGCAATGCCATGATCCGTACGGCACTGTCCACAAAATCATTTTACTCGCAATTTGCACACATTGAGACGATCAAATCTGACATTGTAATCCATCTCCAAGCAACCGGTTACGGTTGATAGAGCAAGCTGCACCAACTTGAAAGGAGGTCATTGTGCCAGTCGCATGCGCGCGACATACCAATCTCACAGTGTAGCCAACTGATGCTACTATATAGTATCTCTTTGATGTTTCTGACGAAGCATATCCAACTTGACAGGCACGTGCTCCGATGTTTTAAAACGTTTTCGACTGCGTATTTCCGGGAAGTTTGGGACTATTATACTTACTCTAACTTCGCTGTTTGTCGGGACCATATGATGGGTTTCAACCTACATGGAGAATATTACAACTTGGGACGGTATTACGATATTTTTATTTCAGACGATATTATTGACGATATCAAAATTAAAACCGGGTATACCCGATATATCGTCATACCGCCCAGCACTATTTGGGGGCGCCAATTAGCCTGGAGTGACCATGCATGCACACACGAGGAAGCAAGTTTGCCACAATGTCGTCACACGAACATCGGTTAATTCAACTTGACTGGCAGCGTTATTTCTCGGGTTAACGGCTTTATTACGGAATGTTATTAAACTACGAATGGTAAACTTTACGATGTTACAGAGTACCCCATAATGTAGCACACCATGAACTTTACACCACTTTGGAAGTTGCTGGCATTGTTTCAGCTGTCAAATTATAAAGAAATAAAAGGTCAGCCGACCACAGTGTCCCCCGAAAACGTGGCAAGTCTATGCCGCTTTGTTGAAGAAATTAAAAAAATGGTGAAGTCGAAAGGGTTAATAACTCCGTCAAAATATTTTTTCGGTCATCTATATACATGTTGCACATCTTCAATATATGGGCAAAAATATTCTGAAGTTTCAAATCTCTGGGATGAAATATGTAGGAGATGATTACACCATAAAGGTACTCAAAAGTGTGACAGACGAACGGAGGTGTTATCTTCCAGAAACCATTTCCGGACACCGGCTATTTTAATACAATGTAGTTCCCCCGAAGAAAAAAAATTCGGAGGACAACTACATCCATCGGCTGGTGTCAGGACGCATTGATTGGCATTACACATGCAGGCATGAACATCAAGTTCAGTGAATCGCCTTATATCAGTGTAACTCATGGACATATTCTTTTTTCAACTTTTGGTTTGACGACCCGCTAATAGACTGCAGTATCATAAAGTTCTGCAAAATACTGTGACTCCTTACTGCTATGGATACGGTATATTACCTGCAATACCACTGACATTACCCGAGTATTACCCCATTTTCAAGTCAATTACCGAGGATATAGGCATGTTGAATTTTGTGGATTAAGAGTCAATATTGCATCACTTTTTCTACTAAATATAGTACAATCGGCATTGGCATATTACTGAATTTTAACAATCTAGTATTGGCCGTTTGTGGTTTTACCATCTCAGGGTTTCCGTTAGTACGGCTCAGCGTCCGTAGGACGGCCTCATTCCCTTCGCAGATGATTCATACATGTACCAAAAGTCAGTAGCAATATGTCATAAAAAATCCGACTGCAACGGGAGTTCAGGGGTTAAAAAGAATACTGGTGAAAAAGCGGGTCAATTGAGCACAGTGAATTACGGTACAGCGTAACCCTTTGAAATCAAAGCGCAAAAACTATAACGTAATGTTTGGTGTGCATTGAAGTAGCGACGTTATATACAGCATAATAAATGTCGCGGTGACATCAAAGAATGTCGGACTGCTGAGTACTGATATTTTTTTGCACGGGATTTCTGTGGTTGAAACTACTCACGCTTGGAGATCCCGTGCTATCGTACGATTACATAATTTGATCAAAGAATGCCGAATTGCTGAGTTAGGCAGAGTACTGACCAACATACGGTACGCCAACAGGCGGTTCTCCTACTAAAGGAGGTATTTATCTCAGAGGTCCCGTGCTATCGTATTATTATAATATGGAACCTGTCCCAAATCAGTCTTTATTGTGGGAATTTATATTGACATGGAGGAGAACCACAAAAAACATACCACCACCCCCCCCCCCCCCCCCCCCCCACACAATATGGAGATAAAGTCAAAGTACGGTCAATAATAGTTTCGTTGTCCCGCCTGGGTCCCCAAGCACAAACAACGACACATATGTTCCCATTTCCCGCCAAAACACAATTATATTTTATAACACGTTAACACGTTGGCTAAAACTGTTCTATAGCAGCGGTCGTCAGTTGTTGGGCTATTATATAAATTCAGACTCTTGACAAGCTACGCGTTCCGAGTTTGAAAGATTTCGCTACCATTCGTATTTCGCCGCTATAAATATCTCCTGCAGACAAACCCTGCAGTATGACTTCACAGCGCACAAATAGTTTTACGATTGACAGAATACATGGAATATATAAGTTTCATTTTCACGGAAGATACTTGAGAAATTCTAGGAAATACTTAATCAATTCTCCCAGCTAGATATTATTGGTCAATACATAGATGCTTTTTAGTGTTTAGTTTCATTATACCTGTCAGAATCTTATTGTAAGTTATAAATCTTTAAACACTAACTTGTAGCTTGTTCATTTATATAGTCTTCAATCAGACGGCAGTGTCATGTGCGTAATTACCCGTTTAATTATCTGGATACCATCAACAGAATTAATGCACCCATGGAAAATTATCGACTTGCGTAATATACATGGCTTTGGATTGCTTTGTGGGACACTCAGATGCAAGGAAATGGCTACTTTTCAGTGTCAAATAACAAAATTTTCGCCCAACAGGATGAACCATGGTCGTCCCGTCGCGTTATGCGTTTCCCCAATACGGACTCATTAATTTCCCCTTGGCGGAAACCCTGCATATCTGTTCGTCAGTAGAGCTGATGGAGAGATACTGGTACATGTACAGTAGTTGTCTCACGGAACAAATTTCTAAAAAGCAATTATTAACACAAACCTTTAGCAGAATCGTCATATCCTATTTGTCGCACAGTATCTCTTGCCACAGATTGGAGATCAACATGAGCAGATGAGCTTATCTCACCAAGAAGAAGGATCATTCCAGTTTTTGCAACAGCTTCGCATGCCACCTTAGCATGGGGATCCACTCTTAAATAAGCATCCAAGATGGCATCACTAATCTGGTCACAAAGCTTGTCTGTAAAAATGATATTTAGATCTGTGAATGTTTGAATGTCCCAAGGAACCAGAACCATATTTGTCAGGTTTTTAAATTAGGGGAAGCATGGAACATGTGTAGGTGGTGTTGTGAGATTGCAGTATGCCAGCTCATATTACCAGTGTACACAGGAATATATTTAAGAACAAATGCCCTGGGCGGTTGCACTTATTAGTTCTTACTGTAGTTAGCATATACACAGGAGATTAAAAGCACAGTCACTTATTATACCGGGCTGTGCAAATGTTCTTATAATCGGATTAGCAATCCTACACGGTGTCAGAGGTGGGATCCAGAAATAAGGATCTTACTAGTATAATTAAATATTATATACACTAGGACATTAGACATTTCTGTTGAAGATAAGATAGTAGTGTTCTACTGTTCAAATAGTGGAAATTAATAGTGTTCTGTGAGATATTTGAAACAAGCAGTCGCAGACGGCGGTATCCCCCGCCGAAATGTGCAGTCGGGGAAGTGCATTCTCAATAATGTTTGCGTTCTCCGCTGAAATGTGCAGCTGGGGAAGTGCATTCTCAACAAGAGGTGGGATTTTGTCAAAAAGCCTGGCTTGCGAACTCATTTTAGGACTGACATTTGTGGAAATTAGCCATGTGACATTGTCCATTTGCTATTTGGTAAATTCGACAAAAATAATAAACAAAGTCCAATAACTCTGCTGAAAATATCCGACCGGACCTGGTTTGCGAACTCGTTCTAGATACTGGTCATGTGAACTCATATACTAAAAATCTTTTAAATCCGTTGACATTTGTGGAAATAGCAAAGAGACGACGTCACAGGGCCTATTTGGTAAATTCAACAAAAAGAATAAACAAAGTCCAATAACTCTGGTAAAAATAATAATAATAATATATAGCATTTGTATAGCGCTTCATCCCTGGTGTAGCTCGAAGCGCTTGGGACTCTATATGCAGGTTATATACATGTGCAGACATTAGAATATTTACTATCAATGGATACAGAGAATGATGCAATGTTGCTATCTACGGCTAGTTGTGTGCGGGTAAATATTGAACAGGTGCGTCTTAAGTCGTTGCTTGAAGATGTCGATAGAGTGCGAACGACGAATGTCGACAGGGATGGAGTTCCAGACACTTGGTGCAGCGTGTGTAAACAGACGACGTTCAATTTTCTTATATTTACCCATGTGAACAGCCAGAAGCTGTTTTTCCTTTGAACGGAGGTTATCACGGAGGTTATCACGGTAAGAATGTCCGAGATATATGCTGGTGCAGATGAATTAAAGTAACGATAGCAGAACGTTGCTAACTTGAAATCAATTCGCGCACGCACTGGGAGCCAATAACTGGCCGGATCTGGCTTGCGAACTCATTCTAGGTAATGGTCAGGTGAACTCATATACATGTACCACAAATCTTTGAAATTCGTTGACATTTGTTCAAGTTATGACTCTTACAAATTCGGGACGGACAGACGGATGGCTAGACAGACGGAACCTATTCCTATATCCCCCGCAAATTTTCAATTTGGCGGGGGATAACAAAGAGTACAGCAACCTTGAATTTGTTGGCAAAGGAAGTGGCCGTGAGGACAATGGGATAACAAACCAACCATTGAAATCTGACATTTTTTGTGTTGAAAAATACGTTTATTTCTTTATGAATAAATCGTTAATTTAACCCCAAGCTCGAACAATAAATCGAAACATTTTACCATAACCTTCGGCGATATTTAAAGTTTGTTTTTTAGACCAGAAATGGGACATTCCAATGGGCAAACCATAATTTTCTGGCAAGTTTGTTATCTCCAGGACATGAAAATGCAAACATATAAACGAAAAATCTGAACAGGTCTACAGGTGGCACATTGAAAGACAAGCACACGGTGGCTCCAGACCGAAATTTTATGGCTCCATTTCGAAAACGAGCGAAAATGATAAGCTCCAGTGTGCACCCACGATAAATAATTTCGATATTGCACATACATGTAATTCATCGCGAATTTAGTAGATTTTTGCCAAATGCACACCTGTCGTGTAGCTCATTATTGCAAAGGCAACGTATCATTTTGTGATATTTTATAAACCTTGTTTTAACAAACATACGATCCCCACATGACAATGATTTTGATCAGCAATATTTAAAACGAGAGGCCGATCACGATCAGCAGATGTTTAACCCATACCTTGGCGATAGTGATCAGCTATTTTCATTTTGGACGCTAAAATCCATAACTCCGTCTAAAAACGAGAGGCCGATCACAATCGGCAGATGTTAACCCATCCCTTGGTGATAGTAAATTACTATGATCAGAATCATAAATGACAATTTTGATGTTGAATTATAGAGCATACTGTTATGTACTATTATAGACAAATGTACATAACAAATTATTGGAATTTATGGGTCACTCGCATTTATATAAGAGAATGCACTGGTACAGGATCTGTAATGCTGCACCACCACAGCCTTGGGTTAAATGTGAAAAAGGTGTCCTGGACATGGAATACTTGGGTTAAGAGAGTCCAAATTAAGTTTACAATGATAATGTGTCGATTTCTACCAACAACAGCCATCAAGATAAGGCCAAAACAAAATGAATGCGCATTTCCCGTAACGAGCCCAAAAAAAATAGGGGCGGGCGGTAGGCTTTTCATTTTATTTTTTTATGGTCTCGTGTGGGCCATGCCTAACCACCATGAAACACCATACAAGACATACAATGACCCAGAGCAACCGACAAATTGGTGATAAAACTGATATATTGAGGGGAAACATATAAAACAGTAGACAGTTTACATGTCCGCATGGCACTGGTGAGAGATGAATTAATGTTGTAGGGGCATGGGGGAGAGATGAGTTGTTGTAGGGGGCGCATTGGAGAGATGAGTTGTTGTAGGGGGCACGGGGGAGAGGTGAGTTAAAGTTGTCCTGTTCATGCAAAGTCATTCCATGGGCTTCATTTTGTGTTTTATATCTGTTGTAAATTGCGATTAACATGCATGCGAAAAAAATACAAAGCCCTGCACTTGCCAACAATCAGCACAAACTTTCCGAGTTTTCGATCGCAAATCTTGCATGTTTATGGGGAAGATAACTATTATTTGAGTTAATATTTAGATGTAAATGATATTTCTGGGTTTTATATATATGAAACGAGCGATTAAATCACATAATTGAATGTGAGACAACATTTATAAGATTTTTATCAACACATCCTGAATTTTGTATGCACCCAGTAAAATTGTGATCTGGCAATCAGATCATTGTTGTGTTCTTGTGACGAAAAACCATTCTAATTGATGCGCCAAAAATCGGATTCAGTAACTTGTCAATTCTTGAGAAAGAGAACGACATTCAAAAACAGTGTATTTTGTGCTATCAAACCGGACGATATAACTCCGAACCGGACACCGAACGAGGAACCTGATTGCATCGATTGTAGCTTGTGGTTATACAGCTTGTAAATATTAAAGAGAACAGGTCTCCATTTCACCCAGAGACTTCGAATCGACCCATGTGCGACCGCCATCATTCAGATGAACTTGTTCGAATCGATTCGAATCAACCGCGGAAAACATCGATGTTTAATGTAAATATCAACAAAAACACGTGCTTCCGGTCAGCGAAGAGGAACGATAACTCGTGATCTTCCAGTATTGCATAAGATCGTATTAAATTTGACTTTCCATTAGAGTGACGATGTGGCTTTGCAAAAAATATATAAATATATCAAAGATATTATTTATCTTGCGAGGTGAATCAGATAAAATGGAACCACGTGTACATAGTTTGGTTATCAGTGTGGTCGGTCGGATTATAGATTGATTTTTTTTATTTAAAACCAATAAAATGAACTTGGGTCGGGGGGGTTTTGAAGACGGTTGGTCGGGTTACGGGAAACACGCATCATTTTTTTTTGGCCTAAAGACACCTCATTGCTGACCCATTAATATCAATTATATAGCAGAGCTGTCAACAAATCAGACATTGTTTATATTGATGCTGGCATCTCTATTAAACCAATAACATTTATAATGACCTCAGGCCATCTGTAGAGTGATATACTCAGCTGTGCAATGCAGCACAGATGTACTAGTCTACTATTAATATCATGTGATGTGTATTGTTGAAACTTGTTTTTAAATTAGATACCATAGCTTTGTTTATTTGCACATTGGCATAAGAGACATCAGAAAATAATATAGCCTTTATCAATAGCTAAGTAGTCCAAAGGCATGGGGTGGAAAATTTTGGTGAATTGGGTTTAAAGTCGCTCCAAACAAATTTACAAGTACATAACACAAGATTTGGAGCGATTTAATCCAAATTTGGTGTGGTGACTCGGGGTACCCTTGGCAGAGTTATAATAGTGTTTGATTTTCAAATTGTAAAATTGTAAAATTGTAAAATTTTCAAACTGTAAAAAACAAAAATTATTTTATTATATATTTTTTTAATTTATTTATTTATAATTTTTTGTTAAATTGAGCAAGGAATTACATTTAATTTTGTTTTCTTCGAGTGAATATATATTTTTCGAAAAAGGGCCATAACTCAATTAAAAATAGTCTGATCAAATCCATCTTCGAACTTGATCTGTATTTTGGCTGATAAACTCACATACAAAATTGGGTTGCGATCAGATAGAAAATATTATAGTTATCGCATTATGCGTAAAGTGTCTGGATGGACAGATGTACTGACAAGACGGAGACAGACGGATGGACGACAAGTGGTCAATCCGGACGTCGACATTATGTTTACCATACTATGGTATGGGTAAACATAACGAGAGGCCGATCACGATCGGCAGATGTTTAACCCATACCTTGGCGATAACGATTAGCTATTTTCATAAATCCTTACACCAACCTTTTCAACAATTCACATCTTACTATTAAAGCTACTCGATCCGATTAAGCACCCCTCAGTTACGTTTTATTTGGCTTCGGGGGTAAAAAATATTTTATTCATATCGAGGAACCCATTCCTCAAAGCTCAGAATAAGCAGATATCAATTTTTAAAATCTATTATCTTTAACCACCTGGAATATTTAGTGGCCGTATGAAAGTTGATGAAGATGGATAACTCTTAAATCAAGTGTTTTTTTTGTGTCAGATATATGACAAAGTAGCAAAATTTCATTGTACAAAATGTTGATAAATAACAGATTTTGGGCAATTTTATACTAGTGGACTGTGGTTAGCATTATTTTTGGGCAATTAATTGACTCTGATAACAGAAAGGAATTTCAAAAAAACTGTTGTTGTTGGAATCTGATGATATGGGGACCATCAAATCGGATTGAGTACCTTTAAGTTCCAAAGTGGCATAAGACTTATTGGGCACCTTCCATATGAACATGGATATGGCATTTGATTCCAACCTATTAAGTCAGTTTAAAATAGATATATAGTCTTATAGAGCTCAGTCCATAGTCAGGCAGAAGAACCATACATAACAGTTAAAGATAAACTATTTTTAAAATTTCGTAAAATATGATTGATAATGATTGGATATATAACATACTTTAATGCATAATTATGAGACAACTAGAGGTCACCAGGGATATGAGATTGAAGATATTATATTTATTACATTGGATAGCATACTGTATGTCTATGGAATGGGTGGGTTAATTTTGATAATATTTTAAAGCAATTAAACCAAATGACCCTCTCTGTACAGGTTAGGGTGTGTTATCATAAACTATGACTTGAAATATAATATAATAAATGACAAATATTTGAGTTATTAAATGAGATAGCAAGGGGTTGATCTTAATCACACTAATGAACTGATCAAAATAGTCTATAAATGCATGTATATGGATTTAGAAGCCCACACAATAAGTCAGTCTCAAGAATACAAGCAACATAATTATTATCCTGCACCCCAAATGCAATAGAGGGAATTCCAAAATAAGACATTTCCTCTAATGTTTTTAGAAATCGTTACTGAACCTGGCTCAAAGTGAAAGATATAATTTAATATCTGCCTATCAGATATCATGTGTCTATGGAATGGGTTAATATTAATCCCAAAATCCATGCAAGACCAGAGAGCTATGTTGGAGTTGATAAATCCTGAGAAGTCACTGTCCACACACTATGGAAATTCAATAAACAACAGATAGCTATTAAAGTGCAGCAGTGAGTATCAGATTTCATTACCAGGTATCAATAATAGAGATTATCTCTAGTCTCTCTTTACTGATACCTCAGTTGGAAGCTGCCACAGTTATTTCTTGTAAGCAAATCTCAAATCTGTTCAATTCTTAGTTAAAAGGGGCCATAATTCTGGTATAAAAAACAGAATATGACCCATATTCAAACTAGATCTGTATTTTGAGTTGATAAACTCGCATACCAAATTTGGTTCTTATCAGTTGAAAAATGGTTGATTTATCAAAATATGCAGAAATTCTATATCAAAGGGCCATAACTCCTTTAAAAAATATCGAATCAAACCCATATTCGAACTCGATCTGTATTTTGGTCCGAGAAACTTGCATACCAAATTTGATTCTGAACAGATAATTTTTTTTTGAGTTATGGTAGCATGCATGAATTCTAAGTCGAAAAAGGGCCATAACTCCATAATAAAAACTCTGATCGAACCCATATTCGAACTCGATCTGTCTTTTATGCTGAGAAATTCAATTACAAAATTTGGTTCCGATCAGATATAAAATGTTCGAGTTATCGCACCATGCGTAAAGTGTCTACAAACAGACAGCCAGACAGACAGACGGACTAACGACGAGTGGTCAATCCGGACAACGACACTATGTTTACCATACTATGGTATGGGTAAACATAAAAATGGATCAAACCCAAATTCGAACTCTATCTGTATTTTGGGCTGAGAAACTCACATACCAAATTTACATACATCTCAATAAAATGAGATATATCAGATGAAAGGTATTTCTGCTAAAGTATCAGGAATGCTGAGAAGGGTTCATTTAACTACAAAAATCCATGCAAGTGAAGGGGATATAATAGGAGAATGATTACATGAATGAGAGGCCGATCATGATCGGCAGATGTTTAACCCATACCTTGGCGATAGCGATTAGCTATAACTGATAATTGGTCAAAGATATGATCACAGTAATGCATATATCAGTACCTAACTTAAAATCAAAAGCTCAAATAATTTGTCTTAAGAAGGGGTTAAAGTATTTGGGGTGGGGGAGGAGTCGTTTTAAATAGGGGTGCCACGATTAAACGTATAATCGATGAACCGTTGATAAAGCCAATAATCGATTACCATTTCCATAGTAAATTAATCTCCGTTATTTATTTTGGACGTTGGAAAGTGCCGGGTATTATTGAATACCGTGTTTGTTTTACACAGTTTAATCAACAACCGAATGTTTAACAACCTTTGATCGTGCATCAGAGAGATTCTGACAACATGAGTATACTTAGATGTTAATAGTACAGGCCATCACTTATCGTGTGGTGACTGCTGAATGAAACTCACTATTACTATCACAATTATTTAACTTGTTCGGAGTCCTGAAATTTCTGGGTGGGGGCTACCTTTGTGAATGTTATCCACACTCTGGAAGTTTGCTGAAACTTACATTTTCTGCAACATTAGATTCCTTTCTTTTTTTTGGAACAGCCGGCGGTCAGTCATGCATTCCCATTTTTTATTGTTTGTATGTTTGGCTATTCATAACAATGAAATTAATGGCTATGTTCATTCTAATCAACTCACAATTATTATAACCTTGACATCGCCGAGAAATGTGCTGGTATTGAATACATTGTGCTTTAGTCATTACCGGTGGTTTATGGTGCACATTATTAACGTAAAAATTACATCAGCCAAGTTTTTTAACCAACACCCAGCCAATAGGCCATATTACGGAATACATGTACTTCCATTGTTTTTTATATTAGGTACAATTAATCAATTATAATCGATTAATGACGACCGATTATCGATTATCAAAATCAATAATCGTGGCACCTCTAGTTTTAAATCTCATAACTCTGTCCCTATTCACACAAGGACCTCTCACTGTGAGATCCAATGGTTTAGCCATTAATCAATTTGACAGATAGGATAAACAATTATCCAGCCAGGAGGTTGTTTATCTTAACTTCATACAACCATCCCCTAGAGCTCTGTAACATGTCATCACTCAATTAATAACATATTACGCTTGGAATGACATCTATTAAAGGTACCCTCATATACTCAGGATATTGGATGTTCAGATGGCAATTTATTGATATCATTATATTACATGCAACTATTCATATTTTCAAAACAGGACATCACACCTAATTAATGGTATACAACTAAAACAAATTAGTGTCAATGATTTGTTTATTATTATAAAAGTTTTTAAATATTTTTTGTGTGTTAATTTGAGCGAGGAGTTCAATCTAAAAAAAAATTATAAAAAATTATAATTTCACAATTTAATAAAAAAAAAAAGTGTCATAACTCCTTTAAAATAAATTGGATCAAACCCATATTCGAACTTGATCTGTAGTTAGGGCTGACAATCTCACATACCAAATTTGGTGTCAATCAGATAAAAAATGTTTGAGTTATGGCAGCATGTGTGAATTCTAAGCAAAAAAAGGGCAATAACTCCGTAAAAAAAACTCTGATCAAACCCATATTCGAACTCTATCTGTATTTTTGGTTCCGATCAAATAGAAAATGTTTGAGTTATCGCATTATGCCTAAAGTGTCTACAGACGGACAGACAGACACAGACGGACGAACGACGAGTGGTCAATCCAGACAACGACACTATGTTTACCATACTATGGTATGGGTAAACATAAAAATATACAAAAGCATAAAATTGATGACTAGGGTTAACAATTTTAACTCGATAAAATTAGGGGGCTGTACCAGGTATGTCACTTGAATATTGCATCGATATGCTATCTTACATATCTGTATTAAACTCCAAGAAAGGACTATGCACAATGTGACCTTTCACCTCACGACGTTGCTGTCTTGGCGACGTATCAACAAAAACTCTCGCCTCGAAATTGGGTCACATTTACTTCAGCGTTTCGAATGGTTTAAACGAATAAATTAATGCATACAAGTGGATTAAAATAGTAATGTAGCTACACATTCAATGAAACATGATCACATGCAGGGCTCAAAATACATTTAATTTTGCGAGAATAAAATTCTGAATCAAGCACTGAAAATTGAAAAGTTTCGCGAGAATCATTACGAGAATCGATTCGGTGATTCTCATCGAATCTTAAGGCCTGACATGTCCCTAATAGGACTAAATTTTAAGCTTTCACTATTCTGTTCCCGTCATTTTAGACAGCTTGCACCGCACAGAATTTGCAAAATGTATGATGAACACTTTTCTCCGAACTTGCATGGTTATTTTCAATCCAACGAATTCTGAACTGTAACAGTTTGAATATCTTTGCTTTTAATCTTGAGAACAGTGATATGTTATTGAAAGAATTTCACTGTTCCTATTTCTGTACATGGATTCATATTAAATCAGGACTTGTATCTTGTTTGTTGCTGACAAATCACCCCAATGTTCCATAAATTCGCAACCTCATCACATGTACTGTAATTGCGTATTCATGCGTAACGGGAATTGCTCTTCGAAATGACCAAAATGTAGGTTGTTTTTGTCTGAAAACTAATAAATTAGGCTTAATTTGACCAAAAATTATAGTGTCAGTTGGCATAATTTAAATACAATAGCATAGTGTGTTTTGAGATGTGTGTTATGATTATCTCAACTCGTTAGAAGCAGAGCCTCGCGAAAAATCATACTTCTAACTCGTTGAGATAACACACATCTCAAAACACACTATGCTATTATCGTATATTTACCACGAAAATAGGGCCATATCTAAAGGAAAATTCAGTCAGAAATCTAATTTATTCCATTTGTTAGATAACACTTACTCACCTTGAATGTGTTGTTGGTCTGTTATTACATCTACTACAGTAAAATATCAGTTTTATTCATAATAATATACTATAATCTTGTTTTAACAGAAATTCCGAATTCAGAAATTATAGGTTGCGTTCGATCCTATTCCTAGCAAATCGCAACCCGGAAACGGGCCATTAATATCGTTAACGAATAACTTCCGGTTTGATGCCTGGGGTTATGGCCGGAAGCGGGCCATTAATATAGTCTCGTACCTAGCTCAGACACTCCGCTCACTGTTCCGCCCAACTCCACGACGTAACGCTTCCGACGACCAGTAAGTGCCACAAACTTAGGTGCCGGAAATCCGCCCCCTACTACTTTCGGATACGACGCCATGAGCTAATGACGTAGTAGCTATACTGCTTTCTATGCTCCAGCACACCTGGGCACTGGTTACCTCGGGGATTTCTGGTGATGCTATATATATATCAACGACGTTATCCCCAGAAAAGTATGTCGGCACTTACTTGTCACTACATGCCAGAACGTTGCGCCTTAGCGTAGTGGAGGCTGGGCGCTAGGAACGAGTCCAGCCATTAATATCATTAAGGCATAACTTCTGGTTTGATGTCGGCTTTTTACCGTTCGGGTAAAATACTGTTAGTGTTAATCTACTAGAGAACGCCCTCTAATTTCTTAAGCGCTAATAATAGTAAGTAATATTAAACATGATTTTGTTGGGCGTTTATTACGGGAGCGGGTCAACGCCCTCCAAAATCAAGTTATTGCCAATATTGGTATATTAAAAATTTAGCTCAATTTAGCTAAGTGAGCTCAAATGAGCTATTTTAGTGTTTAGCTCATTTGGCAGTGGCACCTGTGAATGTGACCGACATGTTCATTAAATAATTTTAATAACTCAATGAGTCAATACATGTAGCTGTTGATAACATAAACAACTGAATAATAACATTAACCAGTTAACATTTTTTTTTAGAGTTAAGTGAGTTAAGTTTAGCCTACTAACCTGGATGTCCTTCTCCGACGGATTCTGACGTAAAAAGAAATGTTTTGTTTTGATCCTCAATTTCCTGTCCGTCGCCATTTCCGCCTATGCCATTCATTATTACACTGGACATATCTCTTGCGGCAACCACCAATATGGTTTTGTGGAAAAGAGGCCGAAACAGTGGCCATCGTTATATTTATATTCTATGTATATCACGTGAAAAATTCAACCCTTTTCATTGGCGCTAGTATACCGGATTGATCGAGATTGAACAATGATTCAAATTGGGCTTGCATTCACCCGGATGGGCTCCATGTTGATAACAAACAAATGGATCCATTATGTCCAACATGCAGTCGGGACCCCGAAGACAGAGAGCACATCATTGCTGTCTGTCCGACATATGACATAGAGAGAAGACGTGTGAAGAGAAAAATAGTCCAACTCCTACATGTACCTGATGACAATTCAAAGGCAATATTGGACTCTGCAGACCCGGCACCTCGAAACAGTGCGCGGAGCTGCGCAGAACAACGCGGAAGTGCGCGGTACAAATCAAACAGTTATTATGCACAGAGTCGTTATTTCGCTAAAATCCGGATTCAGAATCCGAAGCCGATTACGGGGGCGGGGCTAATCCCGATTCTAGGTCAGATTTTTAAATCCACGTGGTCTCGGAAACTATGTTTAATGTCCCCCCAGCGTCAAACATGGCTCATGTATTTGACACAAGTATCATTTGTATCTTATATTTATAAAGTTCATGTTTGTTGTGAAAGTCATGCTTTTCTTCTATGTGTATATACACGACACATAATTTGCTGCCAATCCGACTTAATCGCATCTTTTTTTCAAGTTAAATTGTGTTTATTGATGAGGGCAAGCATATCTAAACGTGACAGCTCTAGGCCTCCTGAATCAAATTCCGAAGATGTTGTGAAGAACACACGAAACTTGTCAGTTGAACAGGGACGTGACGACAGGGGTTGGTTGTGTGTCTCGATCCCCACCCCGAACTTTGTACAATTTGCTTAGCTGTGCAGTCATTCATACGTGAGGAAAATCAGGATTATTTTGACTAACTGTTCCAAACAATGATACGCACAAGCCAGCAAACGCAACAAACGAACCCGATTTTAAATAAATACATATACAAACTTATGACTAACTCGAGAGAGAGGGGGTGTCCAGTTATCTGTATATATGTTCAACTTGTTTTTGGTAGTCATGTTGCTTTGCCATTACTAATTATTTATTTTGTCAGTGTAATAACATATGGGAGAGGGGGTACCCTTTTAAAAGTGAGTCAGCACTTGTCCCCCAATTCCTTTGTATGTGTAAACAAATGTATGTGTTATATATCATGTGTTATATAAATTTGACATATATTTGAAATAAATATATCTAAACTAAACTTTGGTACATTCCAGCAGTCGGAAATTTCATTCATGACACAACATTAGTTGGACATTAATTTGACACCATATATAGGTTGGCATTGTTCTCAGCAAAATTACCAGTAAAAGTTGGTAATTTTCCAATCTTAGTGTTTGTCAGGTTGGATATTTCCAAGGGGAGCAAATGGAATTCTGCGAACCTGTGAGATTGATGTTTGGTTCAATGGGGGGTGGGGGGGGGGGTGCAGTTGGCCGGAAATTTGAGGAAACTTCTAGCCACGTCCCTAGAACATGTGTCTGTTGTCTATACAGAGACTATTGTGCAAAACGACTGCATTTAACGAAACAAAACATTTTAAACATGAAATTGCTATAAGACTAGATGATAGTACATACGTGTATCTGATAATCCATCGATATCATATAATCCTACTATTTCTTGAATAAGAAGAAACATTATAATAACGAACACAGCAGAAGACATACCCATGCAGGTTCATATGAATTCGGTCAATGGTGACGTATCCGCCGAAATCGACATGCGTTCGGGCGGTATTTTATGGATGGAATTATGAAATGGACATATGAAAGTGACGATCAACAATGATTTGCTTCGCCATCAACCGAAGTGCTCCCCCAGCGTTACTATCAATAGCGTTATTATTTGGCTAATTTCAGTAATATTCTCCCAGTTTACATTCAATAAAACAAATTTGTCTCCGCATTTAAAATTCTTTAGAGAGAGAGAGAGAGAGAGATGGAGAGAGAGAGAGAGAGAGAGAGAGAGAGAGAGAGGGGAGAGAGGGAGAGAGGGAGAGAGAGAGAGAGAGTGAGAGAGAGAGAGAGAGAGAGAGGGAGGGAGAGAGGGAGAGAGAGAGAGGGAGAGAGAGAGAGAGGAGAGAGAGAGAGAGAGAGAGAGAGAGCGAGAGAGAGAGAGAGATGCGTATGTGTTCATGGTAGATACAGGTGACGCTCCATTTGGACACCCGTCCGTTGGTTATTACGAACGGGCGTTGTAATGTTTTGGTTAAAAGTAGTGCAGGGCCGCTATATTTTCTAGAGAACAGACTGTTGCGTTTGCCGAATCGGCGAATGGGGTTCCAATCGAATGCACCACTGGCTCAAGGTTACAATACACCAAATGATTTACATAGGCCTCAGTGTTAACAAATCCCGCTGGCCTATATTCGCAGCAAAGCTTTGACCCTGCACGAGTATTTGAATTTAAAGAAGGTCCTTTTAGACACGCAGAAATGTGCACAAAAGTACTTGTAAACGTGGTGGATCACACTGCAGCTTGACAAATGTCACACTACCCTTAAAATTGAGAAAAAAATGACATCGAAAAAAACACAAACACCTCCCATAAATTATTCGCCATTTGCACAGCCACAACCGTTTACCATGTGGCTATATTTGATGTTTCTCGACGGGAAACACTTTTGTGCATTTTTTCGTGCACTTTTCATCCATGTATCATTGACCATTCAGCTGCCAGAATTTTTTTTATGCTGATCCTAGCTTGGGGGTCCCAGGGGAAATCACTCTACTAATTTGTATTTGGTGTATTGTAACCTATAGTGATCAGTGGAAGGTAAAGAAAGTCGCCCAAATGATGTTATATTGCGTCCATTTATATACCCACGGCAAAATAAATAAATTTGATTCGAAATATGTCTGTGTTCTTACTTTATTAACCCTTTTCTGTCACCACCCATAGCTGAATTTGCAAAACAATTACTTTGACTTGAATGTCAATTTTTTTTTCATTTTAGCTGAATATTGGCAAAGTAAACAATGACGATGTACATACAGGTTGTCGATCTGATAGCTTGTAGATGCCACTTCCAGAAAATATGCCATACGATTCGCTAGGCGAATTGGGCGCACTTAGGTTTCACATGGGGCGCACCAACACAATTTTCGAAAAAAATCGACAGAAAATCTAAATTGTCCCGTCACAAGAATATATTTATTGGCCGAAATTTGTGCACGTTGGATAGTCGAACCATTTCTGCAAACTTCCATGGTAGGCTTTTTTGTCAACCTGTCATCTAACAGGGGCAATTCAACTTAGTTTGACCCGAATCGGGTCCGATTTTGCATCATATTTTAGGGTATGGTCCATCTGACGTCACGCTTTACTCTCATGTCGTGCTCAAACCCGACAAATCTGCCTTGTCGTTCATCTAGGATGTCGGACGCCAACAAATGTGGTCTCATTTTCATTAAAGGGACACCATTGGGCCAAAAAATATGTCGAAAATGGTAATTTTCGGTTCTACAACGAGAAGCAGAAATAGCATCAGAGGGGTTAATTTCTAATTTTATTGGACGGCTCCGGCGTCAAATAAGCTGTCGTATCGCGTGCTTTATGTTTCCAATTTGTTTCATGGGCATAATGAGCACGGGGCTTGTTTCAGAGCAGAAATCTGAAAAACGACCATTTTTCACTATAGGTTACAATACACCAAATGATTTACATAGGCCTCAGTGTTAACAAATCCCGCTGGCCTATATTCGCAGCAAAGCTTTGACCCTGCACGAGTATTTGAATTTAAAGAAGGTCCTTTTAGACACGCAGAAATGTGCACAAAAGTACTTGTAAACGTGGTGGATCACACTGCAGCTTGACAAATGTCACACTACCCTTAAAATTGAGAAAAAAAATGACATCGAAAAAAACACAAACACCTCCCATAAATTATTCGCCATTTGCACAGCCACAACCGTTTACCATGTGGCTATATTTGATGTTTCTCGACGGGAAACACTTTTGTGCATTTTTTCGTGCACTTTTCATCCATGTATCATTGACCATTCAGCTGCCAGAATTTTTTTTATGCTGATCCTAGCTTGGGGGTCCCAGGGGAAATCACTCTACTAATTTGTATTTGGTGTATTGTAACCTATAGTGATCAGTGGAAGGTAAAGAAAGTCGCCCAAATGATGTTATATTGCGTCCATTTATATACCCACGGCAAAATAAATAAATTTGATTCGAAATATGTCTGTGTTCTTACTTTATTAACCCTTTTCTGTCACCACCCATAGCTGAATTTGCAAAACAATTACTTTGACTTGAATGTCAATTTTTTTTTCATTTTAGCTGAATATTGGCAAAGTAAACAATGACGATGTACATACAGGTTGTCGATCTGATAGCTTGTAGATGCCACTTCCAGAAAATATGCCATACGATTCGCTAGGCGAATTGGGCGCACTTAGGTTTCACATGGGGCGCACCAACACAATTTTCGAAAAAAATCGACAGAAAATCTAAATTGTCCCGTCACAAGAATATATTTATTGGCCGAAATTTGTGCACGTTGGATAGTCGAACCATTTCTGCAAACTTCCATGGTAGGCTTTTTTGTCAACCTGTCATCTAACAGGGGCAATTCAACTTAGTTTGACCCGAATCGGGTCCGATTTTGCATCATATTTTAGGGTATGGTCCATCTGACGTCACGCTTTACTCTCATGTCGTGCTCAAACCCGACAAATCTGCCTTGTCGTTCATCTAGGATGTCGGACGCCAACAAATGTGGTCTCATTTTCATTAAAGGGACACCATTGGGCCAAAAAATATGTCGAAAATGGTAATTTTCGGTTCTACAACGAGAAGCAGAAATAGCATCAGAGGGGTTAATTTCTAATTTTATTGGACGGCTCCGGCGTCAAATAAGCTGTCGTATCGCGTGCTTTATGTTTCCAATTTGTTTCATGGGCATAATGAGCACGGGGCTTGTTTCAGAGCAGAAATCTGAAAAACGACCATTTTTCACTATAGGTTACAATACACCAAATGATTTACATAGGCCTCAGTGTTAACAAATCCCGCTGGCCTATATTCGCAGCAAAGCTTTGACCCTGCACGAGTATTTGAATTTAAAGAAGGTCCTTTTAGACACGCAGAAATGTGCACAAAAGTACTTGTAAACGTGGTGGATCACACTGCAGCTTGACAAACGTCACACTACCCTTAAAATTGAGAAAAAAATGACATCGAAAAAAACACAAACACCTCCCATAAATTATTCGCCATTTGCACAGCCACAACCGTTTACCATGTGGCTATATTTGATGTTTCTCGACGGGAAACACTTTTGTGCATTTTTTCGTGCACTTTTCATCCATGTATCATTGACCATTCAGCTGCCAGAATTTTTTTTATGCTGATCCTAGCTTGGGGGTCCCAGGGGAAATCACTCTACTAATTTGTATTTGGTGTATTGTAACCTATAGTGATCAGTGGAAGGTAAAGAAAGTCGCCCAAATGATGTTATATTGCGTCCATTTATATACCCACGGCAAAATAAATAAATTTGATTCGAAATATGTCTGTGTTCTTACTTTATTAACCCTTTTCTGTCACCACCCATAGCTGAATTTGCAAAACAATTACTTTGACTTGAATGTCAATTTTTTTTTCATTTTAGCTGAATATTGGCAAAGTAAACAATGACGATGTACATACAGGTTGTCGATCTGATAGCTTGTAGATGCCACTTCCAGAAAATATGCCATACGATTCGCTAGGCGAATTGGGCGCACTTAGGTTTCACATGGGGCGCACCAACACAATTTTCGAAAAAAATCGACAGAAAATCTAAATTGTCCCGTCACAAGAATATATTTATTGGCCGAAATTTGTGCACGTTGGATAGTCGAACCATTTCTGCAAACTTCCATGGTAGGCTTTTTTGTCAACCTGTCATCTAACAGGGGCAATTCAACTTAGTTTGACCCGAATCGGGTCCGATTTTGCATCATATTTTAGGGTATGGTCCATCTGACGTCACGCTTTACTCTCATGTCGTGCTCAAACCCGACAAATCTGCCTTGTCGTTCATCTAGGATGTCGGACGCCAACAAATGTGGTCTCATTTTCATTAAAGGGACACCATTGGGCCAAAAAATATGTCGAAAATGGTAATTTTCGGTTCTACAACGAGAAGCAGAAATAGCATCAGAGGGGTTAATTTCTAATTTTATTGGACGGCTCCGGCGTCAAATAAGCTGTCGTATCGCGTGCTTTATGTTTCCAATTTGTTTCATGGGCATAATGAGCACGGGGCTTGTTTCAGAGCAGAAATCTGAAAAACGACCATTTTTCACTATAGGTTACAATACACCAAATGATTTACATAGGCCTCAGTGTTAACAAATCCCGCTGGCCTATATTCGCAGCAAAGCTTTGACCCTGCACGAGTATTTGAATTTAAAGAAGGTCCTTTTAGACACGCAGAAATGTGCACAAAAGTACTTGTAAACGTGGTGGATCACACTGCAGCTTGACAAACGTCACACTACCCTTAAAATTGAGAAAAAAATGACATCGAAAAAAACACAAACACCTCCCATAAATTATTCGCCATTTGCACAGCCACAACCGTTTACCATGTGGCTATATTTGATGTTTCTCGACGGGAAACACTTTTGTGCAATTTTTCGTGCACTTTTCATCCATGTATCATTGACCATTCAGCTGCCAGAATTTTTTTTATGCTGATCCTAGCTTGGGGGTCCCAGGGGAAATCACTCTACTAATTTGTATTTGGTGTATTGTAACCTATAGTGATCAGTGGAAGGTAAAGAAAGTCGCCCAAATGATGTTATATTGCGTCCATTTATATACCCACGGCAAAATAAATAAATTTGATTCGAAATATGTCTGTGTTCTTACTTTATTAACCCTTTTCTGTCACCACCCATAGCTGAATTTGCAAAACAATTACTTTGACTTGAATGTCAATTTTTTTTTCATTTTAGCTGAATATTGGCAAAGTAAACAATGACGATGTACATACAGGTTGTCGATCTGATAGCTTGTAGATGCCACTTCCAGAAAATATGCCATACGATTCGCTAGGCGAATTGGGCGCACTTAGGTTTCACATGGGGCGCACCAACACAATTTTCGAAAAAAATCGACAGAAAATCTAAATTGTCCCGTCACAAGAATATATTTATTGGCCGAAATTTGTGCACGTTGGATAGTCGAACCATTTCTGCAAACTTCCATGGTAGGCTTTTTTGTCAACCTGTCATCTAACAGGGGCAATTCAACTTAGTTTGACCCGAATCGGGTCCGATTTTGCATCATATTTTAGGGTATGGTCCATCTGACGTCACGCTTTACTCTCATGTCGTGCTCAAACCCGACAAATCTGCCTTGTCGTTCATCTAGGATGTCGGACGCCAACAAATGTGGTCTCATTTTCATTAAAGGGACACCATTGGGCCAAAAAATATGTCGAAAATGGTAATTTTCGGTTCTACAACGAGAAGCAGAAATAGCATCAGAGGGGTTAATTTCTAATTTTATTGGACGGCTCCGGCGTCAAATAAGCTGTCGTATCGCGTGCTTTATGTTTCCAATTTGTTTCATGGGCATAATGAGCACGGGGCTTGTTTCAGAGCAGAAATCTGAAAAACGACCATTTTTCACTATAGGTTACAATACACCAAATGATTTACATAGGCCTCAGTGTTAACAAATCCCGCTGGCCTATATTCGCAGCAAAGCTTTGACCCTGCACGAGTATTTGAATTTAAAGAAGGTCCTTTTAGACACGCAGAAATGTGCACAAAAGTACTTGTAAACGTGGTGGATCACACTGCAGCTTGACAAACGTCACACTACCCTTAAAATTGAGAAAAAAATGACATCGAAAAAAACACAAACACCTCCCATAAATTATTCGCCATTTGCACAGCCACAACCGTTTACCATGTGGCTATATTTGATGTTTCTCGACGGGAAACACTTTTGTGCAATTTTTCGTGCACTTTTCATCCATGTATCATTGACCATTCAGCTGCCAGAATTTTTTTTATGCTGATCCTAGCTTGGGGGTCCCAGGGGAAATCACTCTACTAATTTGTATTTGGTGTATTGTAACCTATAGTGATCAGTGGAAGGTAAAGAAAGTCGCCCAAATGATGTTATATTGCGTCCATTTATATACCCACGGCAAAATAAATAAATTTGATTCGAAATATGTCTGTGTTCTTACTTTATTAACCCTTTTCTGTCACCACCCATAGCTGAATTTGCAAAACAATTACTTTGACTTGAATGTCAATTTTTTTTTCATTTTAGCTGAATATTGGCAAAGTAAACAATGACGATGTACATACAGGTTGTCGATCTGATAGCTTGTAGATGCCACTTCCAGAAAATATGCCATACGATTCGCTAGGCGAATTGGGCGCACTTAGGTTTCACATGGGGCGCACCAACACAATTTTCGAAAAAAATCGACAGAAAATCTAAATTGTCCCGTCACAAGAATATATTTATTGGCCGAAATTTGTGCACGTTGGATAGTCGAACCATTTCTGCAAACTTCCATGGTAGGCTTTTTTGTCAACCTGTCATCTAACAGGGGCAATTCAACTTAGTTTGACCCGAATCGGGTCCGATTTTGCATCATATTTTAGGGTATGGTCCATCTGACGTCACGCTTTACTCTCATGTCGTGCTCAAACCCGACAAATCTGCCTTGTCGTTCATCTAGGATGTCGGACGCCAACAAATGTGGTCTCATTTTCATTAAAGGGACACCATTGGGCCAAAAAATATGTCGAAAATGGTAATTTTCGGTTCTACAACGAGAAGCAGAAATAGCATCAGAGGGGTTAATTTCTAATTTTATTGGACGGCTCCGGCGTCAAATAAGCTGTCGTATCGCGTGCTTTATGTTTCCAATTTGTTTCATGGGCATAATGAGCACGGGGCTTGTTTCAGAGCAGAAATCTGAAAAACGACCATTTTTCACTATAGGTTACAATACACCAAATGATTTACATAGGCCTCAGTGTTAACAAATCCCGCTGGCCTATATTCGCAGCAAAGCTTTGACCCTGCACGAGTATTTGAATTTAAAGAAGGTCCTTTTAGACACGCAGAAATGTGCACAAAAGTACTTGTAAACGTGGTGGATCACACTGCAGCTTGACAAACGTCACACTACCCTTAAAATTGAGAAAAAAATGACATCGAAAAAAACACAAACACCTCCCATAAATTATTCGCCATTTGCACAGCCACAACCGTTTACCATGTGGCTATATTTGATGTTTCTCGACGGGAAACACTTTTGTGCAATTTTTCGTGCACTTTTCATCCATGTATCATTGACCATTCAGCTGCCAGAATTTTTTTTATGCTGATCCTAGCTTGGGGGTCCCAGGGGAAATCACTCTACTAATTTGTATTTGGTGTATTGTAACCTATAGTGATCAGTGGAAGGTAAAGAAAGTCGCCCAAATGATGTTATATTGCGTCCATTTATATACCCACGGCAAAATAAATAAATTTGATTCGAAATATGTCTGTGTTCTTACTTTATTAACCCTTTTCTGTCACCACCCATAGCTGAATTTGCAAAACAATTACTTTGACTTGAATGTCAATTTTTTTTTCATTTTAGCTGAATATTGGCAAAGTAAACAATGACGATGTACATACAGGTTGTCGATCTGATAGCTTGTAGATGCCACTTCCAGAAAATATGCCATACGATTCGCTAGGCGAATTGGGCGCACTTAGGTTTCACATGGGGCGCACCAACACAATTTTCGAAAAAAATCGACAGAAAATCTAAATTGTCCCGTCACAAGAATATATTTATTGGCCGAAATTTGTGCACGTTGGATAGTCGAACCATTTCTGCAAACTTCCATGGTAGGCTTTTTTGTCAACCTGTCATCTAACAGGGGCAATTCAACTTAGTTTGACCCGAATCGGGTCCGATTTTGCATCATATTTTAGGGTATGGTCCATCTGACGTCACGCTTTACTCTCATGTCGTGCTCAAACCCGACAAATCTGCCTTGTCGTTCATCTAGGATGTCGGACGCCAACAAATGTGGTCTCATTTTCATTAAAGGGACACCATTGGGCCAAAAAATATGTCGAAAATGGTAATTTTCGGTTCTACAACGAGAAGCAGAAATAGCATCAGAGGGGTTAATTTCTAATTTTATTGGACGGCTCCGGCGTCAAATAAGCTGTCGTATCGCGTGCTTTATGTTTCCAATTTGTTTCATGGGCATAATGAGCACGGGGCTTGTTTCAGAGCAGAAATCTGAAAAACGACCATTTTTCACTATAGGTTACAATACACCAAATGATTTACATAGGCCTCAGTGTTAACAAATCCCGCTGGCCTATATTCGCAGCAAAGCTTTGACCCTGCACGAGTATTTGAATTTAAAGAAGGTCCTTTTAGACACGCAGAAATGTGCACAAAAGTACTTGTAAACGTGGTGGATCACACTGCAGCTTGACAAACGTCACACTACCCTTAAAATTGAGAAAAAAATGACATCGAAAAAAACACAAACACCTCCCATAAATTATTCGCCATTTGCACAGCCACAACCGTTTACCATGTGGCTATATTTGATGTTTCTCGACGGGAAACACTTTTGTGCAATTTTTCGTGCACTTTTCATCCATGTATCATTGACCATTCAGCTGCCAGAATTTTTTTTATGCTGATCCTAGCTTGGGGGTCCCAGGGGAAATCACTCTACTAATTTGTATTTGGTGTATTGTAACCTATAGTGATCAGTGGAAGGTAAAGAAAGTCGCCCAAATGATGTTATATTGCGTCCATTTATATACCCACGGCAAAATAAATAAATTTGATTCGAAATATGTCTGTGTTCTTACTTTATTAACCCTTTTCTGTCACCACCCATAGCTGAATTTGCAAAACAATTACTTTGACTTGAATGTCAATTTTTTTTTCATTTTAGCTGAATATTGGCAAAGTAAACAATGACGATGTACATACAGGTTGTCGATCTGATAGCTTGTAGATGCCACTTCCAGAAAATATGCCATACGATTCGCTAGGCGAATTGGGCGCACTTAGGTTTCACATGGGGCGCACCAACACAATTTTCGAAAAAAATCGACAGAAAATCTAAATTGTCCCGTCACAAGAATATATTTATTGGCCGAAATTTGTGCACGTTGGATAGTCGAACCATTTCTGCAAACTTCCATGGTAGGCTTTTTTGTCAACCTGTCATCTAACAGGGGCAATTCAACTTAGTTTGACCCGAATCGGGTCCGATTTTGCATCATATTTTAGGGTATGGTCCATCTGACGTCACGCTTTACTCTCATGTCGTGCTCAAACCCGACAAATCTGCCTTGTCGTTCATCTAGGATGTCGGACGCCAACAAATGTGGTCTCATTTTCATTAAAGGGACACCATTGGGCCAAAAAATATGTCGAAAATGGTAATTTTCGGTTCTACAACGAGAAGCAGAAATAGCATCAGAGGGGTTAATTTCTAATTTTATTGGACGGCTCCGGCGTCAAATAAGCTGTCGTATCGCGTGCTTTATGTTTCCAATTTGTTTCATGGGCATAATGAGCACGGGGCTTGTTTCAGAGCAGAAATCTGAAAAACGACCATTTTTCACTATAGGTTACAATACACCAAATGATTTACATAGGCCTCAGTGTTAACAAATCCCGCTGGCCTATATTCGCAGCAAAGCTTTGACCCTGCACGAGTATTTGAATTTAAAGAAGGTCCTTTTAGACACGCAGAAATGTGCACAAAAGTACTTGTAAACGTGGTGGATCACACTGCAGCTTGACAAACGTCACACTACCCTTAAAATTGAGAAAAAAATGACATCGAAAAAAACACAAACACCTCCCATAAATTATTCGCCATTTGCACAGCCACAACCGTTTACCATGTGGCTATATTTGATGTTTCTCGACGGGAAACACTTTTGTGCAATTTTTCGTGCACTTTTCATCCATGTATCATTGACCATTCAGCTGCCAGAATTTTTTTTATGCTGATCCTAGCTTGGGGGTCCCAGGGGAAATCACTCTACTAATTTGTATTTGGTGTATTGTAACCTATAGTGATCAGTGGAAGGTAAAGAAAGTCGCCCAAATGATGTTATATTGCGTCCATTTATATACCCACGGCAAAATAAATAAATTTGATTCGAAATATGTCTGTGTTCTTACTTTATTAACCCTTTTCTGTCACCACCCATAGCTGAATTTGCAAAACAATTACTTTGACTTGAATGTCAATTTTTTTTTCATTTTAGCTGAATATTGGCAAAGTAAACAATGACGATGTACATACAGGTTGTCGATCTGATAGCTTGTAGATGCCACTTCCAGAAAATATGCCATACGATTCGCTAGGCGAATTGGGCGCACTTAGGTTTCACATGGGGCGCACCAACACAATTTTCGAAAAAAATCGACAGAAAATCTAAATTGTCCCGTCACAAGAATATATTTATTGGCCGAAATTTGTGCACGTTGGATAGTCGAACCATTTCTGCAAACTTCCATGGTAGGCTTTTTTGTCAACCTGTCATCTAACAGGGGCAATTCAACTTAGTTTGACCCGAATCGGGTCCGATTTTGCATCATATTTTAGGGTATGGTCCATCTGACGTCACGCTTTACTCTCATGTCGTGCTCAAACCCGACAAATCTGCCTTGTCGTTCATCTAGGATGTCGGACGCCAACAAATGTGGTCTCATTTTCATTAAAGGGACACCATTGGGCCAAAAAATATGTCGAAAATGGTAATTTTCGGTTCTACAACGAGAAGCAGAAATAGCATCAGAGGGGTTAATTTCTAATTTTATTGGACGGCTCCGGCGTCAAATAAGCTGTCGTATCGCGTGCTTTATGTTTCCAATTTGTTTCATGGGCATAATGAGCACGGGGCTTGTTTCAGAGCAGAAATCTGAAAAACGACCATTTTTCACTATAGGTTACAATACACCAAATGATTTACATAGGCCTCAGTGTTAACAAATCCCGCTGGCCTATATTCGCAGCAAAGCTTTGACCCTGCACGAGTATTTGAATTTAAAGAAGGTCCTTTTAGACACGCAGAAATGTGCACAAAAGTACTTGTAAACGTGGTGGATCACACTGCAGCTTGACAAACGTCACACTACCCTTAAAATTGAGAAAAAAATGACATCGAAAAAAACACAAACACCTCCCATAAATTATTCGCCATTTGCACAGCCACAACCGTTTACCATGTGGCTATATTTGATGTTTCTCGACGGGAAACACTTTTGTGCAATTTTTCGTGCACTTTTCATCCATGTATCATTGACCATTCAGCTGCCAGAATTTTTTTTATGCTGATCCTAGCTTGGGGGTCCCAGGGGAAATCACTCTACTAATTTGTATTTGGTGTATTGTAACCTATAGTGATCAGTGGAAGGTAAAGAAAGTCGCCCAAATGATGTTATATTGCGTCCATTTATATACCCACGGCAAAATAAATAAATTTGATTCGAAATATGTCTGTGTTCTTACTTTATTAACCCTTTTCTGTCACCACCCATAGCTGAATTTGCAAAACAATTACTTTGACTTGAATGTCAATTTTTTTTTCATTTTAGCTGAATATTGGCAAAGTAAACAATGACGATGTACATACAGGTTGTCGATCTGATAGCTTGTAGATGCCACTTCCAGAAAATATGCCATACGATTCGCTAGGCGAATTGGGCGCACTTAGGTTTCACATGGGGCGCACCAACACAATTTTCGAAAAAAATCGACAGAAAATCTAAATTGTCCCGTCACAAGAATATATTTATTGGCCGAAATTTGTGCACGTTGGATAGTCGAACCATTTCTGCAAACTTCCATGGTAGGCTTTTTTGTCAACCTGTCATCTAACAGGGGCAATTCAACTTAGTTTGACCCGAATCGGGTCCGATTTTGCATCATATTTTAGGGTATGGTCCATCTGACGTCACGCTTTACTCTCATGTCGTGCTCAAACCCGACAAATCTGCCTTGTCGTTCATCTAGGATGTCGGACGCCAACAAATGTGGTCTCATTTTCATTAAAGGGACACCATTGGGCCAAAAAATATGTCGAAAATGGTAATTTTCGGTTCTACAACGAGAAGCAGAAATAGCATCAGAGGGGTTAATTTCTAATTTTATTGGACGGCTCCGGCGTCAAATAAGCTGTCGTATCGCGTGCTTTATGTTTCCAATTTGTTTCATGGGCATAATGAGCACGGGGCTTGTTTCAGAGCAGAAATCTGAAAAACGACCATTTTTCACTATAGGTTACAATACACCAAATGATTTACATAGGCCTCAGTGTTAACAAATCCCGCTGGCCTATATTCGCAGCAAAGCTTTGACCCTGCACGAGTATTTGAATTTAAAGAAGGTCCTTTTAGACACGCAGAAATGTGCACAAAAGTACTTGTAAACGTGGTGGATCACACTGCAGCTTGACAAACGTCACACTACCCTTAAAATTGAGAAAAAAATGACATCGAAAAAAACACAAACACCTCCCATAAATTATTCGCCATTTGCACAGCCACAACCGTTTACCATGTGGCTATATTTGATGTTTCTCGACGGGAAACACTTTTGTGCAATTTTTCGTGCACTTTTCATCCATGTATCATTGACCATTCAGCTGCCAGAATTTTTTTTATGCTGATCCTAGCTTGGGGGTCCCAGGGGAAATCACTCTACTAATTTGTATTTGGTGTATTGTAACCTATAGTGATCAGTGGAAGGTAAAGAAAGTCGCCCAAATGATGTTATATTGCGTCCATTTATATACCCACGGCAAAATAAATAAATTTGATTCGAAATATGTCTGTGTTCTTACTTTATTAACCCTTTTCTGTCACCACCCATAGCTGAATTTGCAAAACAATTACTTTGACTTGAATGTCAATTTTTTTTTCATTTTAGCTGAATATTGGCAAAGTAAACAATGACGATGTACATACAGGTTGTCGATCTGATAGCTTGTAGATGCCACTTCCAGAAAATATGCCATACGATTCGCTAGGCGAATTGGGCGCACTTAGGTTTCACATGGGGCGCACCAACACAATTTTCGAAAAAAATCGACAGAAAATCTAAATTGTCCCGTCACAAGAATATATTTATTGGCCGAAATTTGTGCACGTTGGATAGTCGAACCATTTCTGCAAACTTCCATGGTAGGCTTTTTTGTCAACCTGTCATCTAACAGGGGCAATTCAACTTAGTTTGACCCGAATCGGGTCCGATTTTGCATCATATTTTAGGGTATGGTCCATCTGACGTCACGCTTTACTCTCATGTCGTGCTCAAACCCGACAAATCTGCCTTGTCGTTCATCTAGGATGTCGGACGCCAACAAATGTGGTCTCATTTTCATTAAAGGGACACCATTGGGCCAAAAAATATGTCGAAAATGGTAATTTTCGGTTCTACAACGAGAAGCAGAAATAGCATCAGAGGGGTTAATTTCTAATTTTATTGGACGGCTCCGGCGTCAAATAAGCTGTCGTATCGCGTGCTTTATGTTTCCAATTTGTTTCATGGGCATAATGAGCACGGGGCTTGTTTCAGAGCAGAAATCTGAAAAACGACCATTTTTCACTATAGGTTACAATACACCAAATGATTTACATAGGCCTCAGTGTTAACAAATCCCGCTGGCCTATATTCGCAGCAAAGCTTTGACCCTGCACGAGTATTTGAATTTAAAGAAGGTCCTTTTAGACACGCAGAAATGTGCACAAAAGTACTTGTAAACGTGGTGGATCACACTGCAGCTTGACAAACGTCACACTACCCTTAAAATTGAGAAAAAAATGACATCGAAAAAAACACAAACACCTCCCATAAATTATTCGCCATTTGCACAGCCACAACCGTTTACCATGTGGCTATATTTGATGTTTCTCGACGGGAAACACTTTTGTGCAATTTTTCGTGCACTTTTCATCCATGTATCATTGACCATTCAGCTGCCAGAATTTTTTTTATGCTGATCCTAGCTTGGGGGTCCCAGGGGAAATCACTCTACTAATTTGTATTTGGTGTATTGTAACCTATAGTGATCAGTGGAAGGTAAAGAAAGTCGCCCAAATGATGTTATATTGCGTCCATTTATATACCCACGGCAAAATAAATAAATTTGATTCGAAATATGTCTGTGTTCTTACTTTATTAACCCTTTTCTGTCACCACCCATAGCTGAATTTGCAAAACAATTACTTTGACTTGAATGTCAATCTTTTTTTCATTTTAGCTGAATATTGGCAAAGTAAACAATGACGATGTACATACAGGTTGTCGATCTGATAGCTTGTAGATGCCACTTCCAGAAAATATGCCATACGATTCGCTAGGCGAATTGGGCGCACTTAGGTTTCACATGGGGCGCACCAACACAATTTTCGAAAAAAATCGACAGAAAATCTAAATTGTCCCGTCACAAGAATATATTTATTGGCCGAAATTTGTGCACGTTGGATAGTCGAACCATTTCTGCAAACTTCCATGGTAGGCTTTTTTGTCAACCTGTCATCTAACAGGGGCAATTCAACTTAGTTTGACCCGAATCGGGTCCGATTTTGCATCATATTTTAGGGTATGGTCCATCTGACGTCACGCTTTACTCTCATGTCGTGCTCAAACCCGACAAATCTGCCTTGTCGTTCATCTAGGATGTCGGACGCCAACAAATGTGGTCTCATTTTCATTAAAGGGACACCATTGGGCCAAAAAATATGTCGAAAATGGTAATTTTCGGTTCTACAACGAGAAGCAGAAATAGCATCAGAGGGGTTAATTTCTAATTTTATTGGACGGCTCCGGCGTCAAATAAGCTGTCGTATCGCGTGCTTTATGTTTCCAATTTGTTTCATGGGCATAATGAGCACGGGGCTTGTTTCAGAGCAGAAATCTGAAAAACGACCATTTTTCACTATAGGTTACAATACACCAAATGATTTACATAGGCCTCAGTGTTAACAAATCCCGCTGGCCTATATTCGCAGCAAAGCTTTGACCCTGCACGAGTATTTGAATTTAAAGAAGGTCCTTTTAGACACGCAGAAATGTGCACAAAAGTACTTGTAAACGTGGTGGATCACACTGCAGCTTGACAAACGTCACACTACCCTTAAAATTGAGAAAAAAATGACATCGAAAAAAACACAAACACCTTCCATAAATTATTCGCCATTTGCACAGCCACAACCGTTTACCATGTGGCTATATTTGATGTTTCTCGACGGGAAACACTTTTGTGCATTTTTTCGTGCACTTTTCATCCATGTACCATTGACCATTCAGCTGCCAGAATTTTTTTTATGCTGATCCTAGCTTGGGGGTCCCAGGGGAAATCACTCTACTAATTTGTATTTGGTGTATTGTAACCTATAGTGATCAGTGGAAGGTAAAGAAAGTCGCCCAAATGATGTTATATTGCGTCCATTTATATACCCACGGCAAAATAAATAAATTTGATTCGAAATATGTCTGTGTTCTTACTTTATTAACCCTTTTCTGTCACCACCCATAGCTGAATTTGCAAAACAATTACTTTGACTTGAATGTCAATTTTTTTTTCATTTTAGCTGAATATTGGCAAAGTAAACAATGACGATGTACATACAGGTTGTCGATCTGATAGCTTGTAGATGCCACTTCCAGAAAATATGCCATACGATTCGCTAGGCGAATTGGGCGCACTTAGGTTTCACATGGGGCGCACCAACACAATTTTCGAAAAAAATCGACAGAAAATCTAAATTGTCCCGTCACAAGAATATATTTATTGGCCGAAATTTGTGCACGTTGGATAGTCGAACCATTTCTGCAAACTTCCATGGTAGGCTTTTTTGTCAACCTGTCATCTAACAGGGGCAATTCAACTTAGTTTGACCCGAATCGGGTCCGATTTTGCATCATATTTTAGGGTATGGTCCATCTGACGTCACGCTTTACTCTCATGTCGTGCTCAAACCCGACAAATCTGCCTTGTCGTTCATCTAGGATGTCGGACGCCAACAAATGTGGTCTCATTTTCATTAAAGGGACACCATTGGGCCAAAAAATATGTCGAAAATGGTAATTTTCGGTTCTACAACGAGAAGCAGAAATAGCATCAGAGGGGTTAATTTCTAATTTTATTGGACGGCTCCGGCGTCAAATAAGCTGTCGTATCGCGTGCTTTATGTTTCCAATTTGTTTCATGGGCATAATGAGCACGGGGCTTGTTTCAGAGCAGAAATCTGAAAAACGACCATTTTTCACTATAGGTTACAATACACCAAATGATTTACATAGGCCTCAGTGTTAACAAATCCCGCTGGCCTATATTCGCAGCAAAGCTTTGACCCTGCACGAGTATTTGAATTTAAAGAAGGTCCTTTTAGACACGCAGAAATGTGCACAAAAGTACTTGTAAACGTGGTGGATCACACTGCAGCTTGACAAACGTCACACTACCCTTAAAATTGAGAAAAAAATGACATCGAAAAAAACACAAACACCTCCCATAAATTATTCGCCATTTGCACAGCCACAACCGTTTACCATGTGGCTATATTTGATGTTTCTCGACGGGAAACACTTTTGTGCATTTTTTCGTGCACTTTTCATCCATGTATCATTGACCATTCAGCTGCCAGAATTTTTTTTATGCTGATCCTAGCTTGGGGGTCCCAGGGGAAATCACTCTACTAATTTGTATTTGGTGTATTGTAACCTATAGTGATCAGTGGAAGGTAAAGAAAGTCGCCCAAATGATGTTATATTGCGTCCATTTATATACCCACGGCAAAATAAATAAATTTGATTCGAAATATGTCTGTGTTCTTACTTTATTAACCCTTTTCTGTCACCACCCATAGCTGAATTTGCAAAACAATTACTTTGACTTGAATGTCAATTTTTTTTTCATTTTAGCTGAATATTGGCAAAGTAAACAATGACGATGTACATACAGGTTGTCGATCTGATAGCTTGTAGATGCCACTTCCAGAAAATATGCCATACGATTCGCTAGGCGAATTGGGCGCACTTAGGTTTCACATGGGGCGCACCAACACAATTTTCGAAAAAAATCGACAGAAAATCTAAATTGTCCCGTCACAAGAATATATTTATTGGCCGAAATTTGTGCACGTTGGATAGTCGAACCATTTCTGCAAACTTCCATGGTAGGCTTTTTTGTCAACCTGTCATCTAACAGGGGCAATTCAACTTAGTTTGACCCGAATCGGGTCCGATTTTGCATCATATTTTAGGGTATGGTCCATCTGACGTCACGCTTTACTCTCATGTCGTGCTCAAACCCGACAAATCTGCCTTGTCGTTCATCTAGGATGTCGGACGCCAACAAATGTGGTCTCATTTTCATTAAAGGGACACCATTGGGCCAAAAAATATGTCGAAAATGGTAATTTTCGGTTCTACAACGAGAAGCAGAAATAGCATCAGAGGGGTTAATTTCTAATTTTATTGGACGGCTCCGGCGTCAAATAAGCTGTCGTATCGCGTGCTTTATGTTTCCAATTTGTTTCATGGGCATAATGAGCACGGGGCTTGTTTCAGAGCAGAAATCTGAAAAACGACCATTTTTCACTATAGGTTACAATACACCAAATGATTTACATAGGCCTCAGTGTTAACAAATCCCGCTGGCCTATATTCGCAGCAAAGCTTTGACCCTGCACGAGTATTTGAATTTAAAGAAGGTCCTTTTAGACACGCAGAAATGTGCACAAAAGTACTTGTAAACGTGGTGGATCACACTGCAGCTTGACAAACGTCACACTACCCTTAAAATTGAGAAAAAAATGACATCGAAAAAAACACAAACACCTCCCATAAATTATTCGCCATTTGCACAGCCACAACCGTTTACCATGTGGCTATATTTGATGTTTCTCGACGGGAAACACTTTTGTGCATTTTTTCGTGCACTTTTCATCCATGTATCATTGACCATTCAGCTGCCAGAATTTTTTTTATGCTGATCCTAGCTTGGGGGTCCCAGGGGAAATCACTCTACTAATTTGTATTTGGTGTATTGTAACCTATAGTGATCAGTGGAAGGTAAAGAAAGTCGCCCAAATGATGTTATATTGCGTCCATTTATATACCCACGGCAAAATAAATAAATTTGATTCGAAATATGTCTGTGTTCTTACTTTATTAACCCTTTTCTGTCACCACCCATAGCTGAATTTGCAAAACAATTACTTTGACTTGAATGTCAATTTTTTTTTCATTTTAGCTGAATATTGGCAAAGTAAACAATGACGATGTACATACAGGTTGTCGATCTGATAGCTTGTAGATGCCACTTCCAGAAAATATGCCATACGATTCGCTAGGCGAATTGGGCGCACTTAGGTTTCACATGGGGCGCACCAACACAATTTTCGAAAAAAATCGACAGAAAATCTAAATTGTCCCGTCACAAGAATATATTTATTGGCCGAAATTTGTGCACGTTGGATAGTCGAACCATTTCTGCAAACTTCCATGGTAGGCTTTTTTGTCAACCTGTCATCTAACAGGGGCAATTCAACTTAGTTTGACCCGAATCGGGTCCGATTTTGCATCATATTTTAGGGTATGGTCCATCTGACGTCACGCTTTACTCTCATGTCGTGCTCAAACCCGACAAATCTGCCTTGTCGTTCATCTAGGATGTCGGACGCCAACAAATGTGGTCTCATTTTCATTAAAGGGACACCATTGGGCCAAAAAATATGTCGAAAATGGTAATTTTCGGTTCTACAACGAGAAGCAGAAATAGCATCAGAGGGGTTAATTTCTAATTTTATTGGACGGCTCCGGCGTCAAATAAGCTGTCGTATCGCGTGCTTTATGTTTCCAATTTGTTTCATGGGCATAATGAGCACGGGGCTTGTTTCAGAGCAGAAATCTGAAAAACGACCATTTTTCACTATAGGTTACAATACACCAAATGATTTACATAGGCCTCAGTGTTAACAAATCCCGCTGGCCTATATTCGCAGCAAAGCTTTGACCCTGCACGAGTATTTGAATTTAAAGAAGGTCCTTTTAGACACGCAGAAATGTGCACAAAAGTACTTGTAAACGTGGTGGATCACACTGCAGCTTGACAAACGTCACACTACCCTTAAAATTGAGAAAAAAATGACATCGAAAAAAACACAAACACCTCCCATAAATTATTCGCCATTTGCACAGCCACAACCGTTTACCATGTGGCTATATTTGATGTTTCTCGACGGGAAACACTTTTGTGCATTTTTTCGTGCACTTTTCATCCATGTATCATTGACCATTCAGCTGCCAGAATTTTTTTTATGCTGATCCTAGCTTGGGGGTCCCAGGGGAAATCACTCTACTAATTTGTATTTGGTGTATTGTAACCTATAGTGATCAGTGGAAGGTAAAGAAAGTCGCCCAAATGATGTTATATTGCGTCCATTTATATACCCACGGCAAAATAAATAAATTTGATTCGAAATATGTCTGTGTTCTTACTTTATTAACCCTTTTCTGTCACCACCCATAGCTGAATTTGCAAAACAATTACTTTGACTTGAATGTCAATTTTTTTTTCATTTTAGCTGAATATTGGCAAAGTAAACAATGACGATGTACATACAGGTTGTCGATCTGATAGCTTGTAGATGCCACTTCCAGAAAATATGCCATACGATTCGCTAGGCGAATTGGGCGCACTTAGGTTTCACATGGGGCGCACCAACACAATTTTCGAAAAAAATCGACAGAAAATCTAAATTGTCCCGTCACAAGAATATATTTATTGGCCGAAATTTGTGCACGTTGGATAGTCGAACCATTTCTGCAAACTTCCATGGTAGGCTTTTTTGTCAACCTGTCATCTAACAGGGGCAATTCAACTTAGTTTGACCCGAATCGGGTCCGATTTTGCATCATATTTTAGGGTATGGTCCATCTGACGTCACGCTTTACTCTCATGTCGTGCTCAAACCCGACAAATCTGCCTTGTCGTTCATCTAGGATGTCGGACGCCAACAAATGTGGTCTCATTTTCATTAAAGGGACACCATTGGGCCAAAAAATATGTCGAAAATGGTAATTTTCGGTTCTACAACGAGAAGCAGAAATAGCATCAGAGGGGTTAATTTCTAATTTTATTGGACGGCTCCGGCGTCAAATAAGCTGTCGTATCGCGTGCTTTATGTTTCCAATTTGTTTCATGGGCATAATGAGCACGGGGCTTGTTTCAGAGCAGAAATCTGAAAAACGACCATTTTTCACTATAGGTTACAATACACCAAATGATTTACATAGGCCTCAGTGTTAACAAATCCCGCTGGCCTATATTCGCAGCAAAGCTTTGACCCTGCACGAGTATTTGAATTTAAAGAAGGTCCTTTTAGACACGCAGAAATGTGCACAAAAGTACTTGTAAACGTGGTGGATCACACTGCAGCTTGACAAACGTCACACTATCCTTAAAATTGAGAAAAAAATGACATCGAAAAAAACACAAACACCTCCCATAAATTATTCGCCATTTGCACAGCCACAACCGTTTACCATGTGGCTATATTTGATGTTTCTCGACGGGAAACACTTTTGTGCATTTTTTCGTGCACTTTTCATCCATGTATCATTGACCATTCAGCTGCCAGAATTTTTTTTATGCTGATCCTAGCTTGGGGGTCCCAGGGGAAATCACTCTACTAATTTGTATTTGGTGTATTGTAACCTATAGTGATCAGTGGAAGGTAAAGAAAGTCGCCCAAATGATGTTATATTGCGTCCATTTATATACCCACGGCAAAATAAATAAATTTGATTCGAAATATGTCTGTGTTCTTACTTTATTAACCCTTTTCTGTCACCACCCATAGCTGAATTTGCAAAACAATTACTTTGACTTGAATGTCAATTTTTTTTTCATTTTAGCTGAATATTGGCAAAGTAAACAATGACGATGTACATACAGGTTGTCGATCTGATAGCTTGTAGATGCCACTTCCAGAAAATATGCCATACGATTCGCTAGGCGAATTGGGCGCACTTAGGTTTCACATGGGGCGCACCAACACAATTTTCGAAAAAAATCGACAGAAAATCTAAATTGTCCCGTCACAAGAATATATTTATTGGCCGAAATTTGTGCACGTTGGATAGTCGAACCATTTCTGCAAACTTCCATGGTAGGCTTTTTTGTCAACCTGTCATCTAACAGGGGCAATTCAACTTAGTTTGACCCGAATCGGGTCCGATTTTGCATCATATTTTAGGGTATGGTCCATCTGACGTCACGCTTTACTCTCATGTCGTGCTCAAACCCGACAAATCTGCCTTGTCGTTCATCTAGGATGTCGGACGCCAACAAATGTGGTCTCATTTTCATTAAAGGGACACCATTGGGCCAAAAAATATGTCGAAAATGGTAATTTTCGGTTCTACAACGAGAAGCAGAAATAGCATCAGAGGGGTTAATTTCTAATTTTATTGGACGGCTCCGGCGTCAAATAAGCTGTCGTATCGCGTGCTTTATGTTTCCAATTTGTTTCATGGGCATAATGAGCACGGGGCTTGTTTCAGAGCAGAAATCTGAAAAACGACCATTTTTCACTATAGGTTACAATACACCAAATGATTTACATAGGCCTCAGTGTTAACAAATCCCGCTGGCCTATATTCGCAGCAAAGCTTTGACCCTGCACGAGTATTTGAATTTAAAGAAGGTCCTTTTAGACACGCAGAAATGTGCACAAAAGTACTTGTAAACGTGGTGGATCACACTGCAGCTTGACAAACGTCACACTACCCTTAAAATTGAGAAAAAAATGACATCGAAAAAAACACAAACACCTCCCATAAATTATTCGCCATTTGCACAGCCACAACCGTTTACCATGTGGCTATATTTGATGTTTCTCGACGGGAAACACTTTTGTGCATTTTTTCGTGCACTTTTCATCCATGTATCATTGACCATTCAGCTGCCAGAATTTTTTTTATGCTGATCCTAGCTTGGGGGTCCCAGGGGAAATCACTCTACTAATTTGTATTTGGTGTATTGTAACCTATAGTGATCAGTGGAAGGTAAAGAAAGTCGCCCAAATGATGTTATATTGCGTCCATTTATATACCCACGGCAAAATAAATAAATTTGATTCGAAATATGTCTGTGTTCTTACTTTATTAACCCTTTTCTGTCACCACCCATAGCTGAATTTGCAAAACAATTACTTTGACTTGAATGTCAATTTTTTTTTCATTTTAGCTGAATATTGGCAAAGTAAACAATGACGATGTACATACAGGTTGTCGATCTGATAGCTTGTAGATGCCACTTCCAGAAAATATGCCATACGATTCGCTAGGCGAATTGGGCGCACTTAGGTTTCACATGGGGCGCACCAACACAATTTTCGAAAAAAATCGACAGAAAATCTAAATTGTCCCGTCACAAGAATATATTTATTGGCCGAAATTTGTGCACGTTGGATAGTCGAACCATTTCTGCAAACTTCCATGGTAGGCTTTTTTGTCAACCTGTCATCTAACAGGGGCAATTCAACTTAGTTTGACCCGAATCGGGTCCGATTTTGCATCATATTTTAGGGTATGGTCCATCTGACGTCACGCTTTACTCTCATGTCGTGCTCAAACCCGACAAATCTGCCTTGTCGTTCATCTAGGATGTCGGACGCCAACAAATGTGGTCTCATTTTCATTAAAGGGACACCATTGGGCCAAAAAATATGTCGAAAATGGTAATTTTCGGTTCTACAACGAGAAGCAGAAATAGCATCAGAGGGGTTAATTTCTAATTTTATTGGACGGCTCCGGCGTCAAATAAGCTGTCGTATCGCGTGCTTTATGTTTCCAATTTGTTTCATGGGCATAATGAGCACGGGGCTTGTTTCAGAGCAGAAATCTGAAAAACGACCATTTTTCACTATAGGTTACAATACACCAAATGATTTACATAGGCCTCAGTGTTAACAAATCCCGCTGGCCTATATTCGCAGCAAAGCTTTGACCCTGCACGAGTATTTGAATTTAAAGAAGGTCCTTTTAGACACGCAGAAATGTGCACAAAAGTACTTGTAAACGTGGTGGATCACACTGCAGCTTGACAAACGTCACACTACCCTTAAAATTGAGAAAAAAATGACATCGAAAAAAACACAAACACCTTCCATAAATTATTCGCCATTTGCACAGCCACAACCGTTTACCATGTGGCTATATTTGATGTTTCTCGACGGGAAACACTTTTGTGCATTTTTTCGTGCACTTTTCATCCATGTACCATTGACCATTCAGCTGCCAGAATTTTTTTTATGCTGATCCTAGCTTGGGGGTCCCAGGGGAAATCACTCTACTAATTTGTATTTGGTGTATTGTAACCTATAGTGATCAGTGGAAGGTAAAGAAAGTCGCCCAAATGATGTTATATTGCGTCCATTTATATACCCACGTCAAAATAAATAAATTTGATTCGAAATATGTCTGTGTTCTTACTTTATTAACCCTTTTCTGTCACCACCCATAGCTGAATTTGCAAAACAATTACTTTGACTTGAATGTCAATTTTTTTTTCATTTTAGCTGAATATTGGCAAAGTAAACAATGACGATGTACATACAGGTTGTCGATCTGATAGCTTGTAGATGCCACTTCCAGAAAATATGCCATACGATTCGCTAGGCGAATTGGGCGCACTTAGGTTTCACATGGGGCGCACCAACACAATTTTCGAAAAAAATCGACAGAAAATCTAAATTGTCCCGTCACAAGAATATATTTATTGGCCGAAATTTGTGCACGTTGGATAGTCGAACCATTTCTGCAAACTTCCATGGTAGGCTTTTTTGACAACCTGTCATCTAACAGGGGCAATTCAACTTAGTTTGACCCGAATCGGGTCCGATTTTGCATCATATTTTAGGGTATGGTCCATCTGACGTCACGCTTTACTCTCATGTCGTGCTCAAACCCGACAAATCTGCCTTGTCGTTCATCTAGGATGTCGGACGCCAACAAATGTGGTCTCATTTTCATTAAAGGGACACCATTGGGCCAAAAAATATGTCGAAAATGGTAATTTTCGGTTCTACAACGAGAAGCAGAAATAGCATCAGAGGGGTTAATTTCTAATTTTATTGGACGGCTCCGGCGTCAAATAAGCTGTCGTATCGCGTGCTTTATGTTTCCAATTTGTTTCATGGGCATAATGAGCACGGGGCTTGTTTCAGAGCAGAAATCTGAAAAACGACCATTTTTCACTATAGGTTACAATACACCAAATGATTTACATAGGCCTCAGTGTTAACAAATCCCGCTGGCCTATAGTCGCAGCAAAGCTTTGACCCTGCACGAGTATTTGAATTTAAAGAAGGTCCTTTTAGACACGCAGAAATGTGCACAAAAGTACTTGTAAACGTGGTGGATCACACTGCAGCTTGACAAACGTCACACTACCCTTAAAATTGAGAAAAAAATGACATCGAAAAAAACACAAACACCTCCCATAAATTATTCGCCATTTGCACAGCCACAACCGTTTACCATGTGGCTATATTTGATGTTTCTCGACGGGAAACACTTTTGTGCATTTTTTCGTGCACTTTTCATCCATGTATCATTGACCATTCAGCTGCCAGAATTTTTTTTATGCTGATCCTAGCTTGGGGGTCCCAGGGGAAATCACTCTACTAATTTGTATTTGGTGTATTGTAACCTATAGTGATCAGTGGAAGGTAAAGAAAGTCGCCCAAATGATGTTATATTGCGTCCATTTATATACCCACGGCAAAATAAATAAATTTGATTCGAAATATGTCTGTGTTCTTACTTTATTAACCCTTTTCTGTCACCACCCATAGCTGAATTTGCAAAACAATTACTTTGACTTGAATGTCAATTTTTTTTTCATTTTAGCTGAATATTGGCAAAGTAAACAATGACGATGTACATACAGGTTGTCGATCTGATAGCTTGTAGATGCCACTTCCAGAAAATATGCCATACGATTCGCTAGGCGAATTGGGCGCACTTAGGTTTCACATGGGGCGCACCTACACAATTTTCGAAAAAAATCGACAGAAAATCTAAATTGTCCCGTCACAAGAATATATTTATTGGCCGAAATTTGTGCACGTTGGATAGTCGAACCATTTCTGCAAACTTCCATGGTAGGCTTTTTTGTCAACCTGTCATCTAACAGGGGCAATTCAACTTAGTTTGACCCGAATCGGGTCCGATTTTGCATCATATTTTAGGGTATGGTCCATCTGACGTCACGCTTTACTCTCATGTCGTGCTCAAACCCGACAAATCTGCCTTGTCGTTCATCTAGGATGTCGGACGCCAACAAATATGGTCTCATTTTCATTAAAGGGACACCATTGGGCCAAAAAATATGTCGAAAATGGTAATTTTCGGTTCTACAACGAGAAGCAGAAATAGCATCAGAGGGGTTAATTTCTAATTTTATTGGACGGCTCCGGCGTCAAATAAGCTGTCGTATCGCGTGCTTTATGTTTCCAATTTGTTTCATGGGCATAATGAGCACGGGGCTTGTTTCAGAGCAGAAATCTGAAAAACGACCATTTTTCACTATAGGTTACAATACACCAAATGATTTACATAGGCCTCAGTGTTAACAAATCCCGCTGGCCTATAGTCGCAGCAAAGCTTTGACCCTGCACGAGTATTTGAATTTAAAGAAGGTCCTTTTAGACACGCAGAAATGTGCACAAAAGTACTTGTAAACGTGGTGGATCACACTGCAGCTTGACAAACGTCACACTACCCTTAAAATTGAGAAAAAAATGACATCGAAAAAAACACAAACACCTCCCATAAATTATTCGCCATTTGCACAGCCACAACCGTTTACCATGTGGCTATATTTGATGTTTCTCGACGGGAAACACTTTTGTGCATTTTTTCGTGCACTTTTCATCCATGTATCATTGACCATTCAGCTGCCAGAATTTTTTTTATGCTGATCCTAGCTTGGGGGTCCCAGGGGAAATCACTCTACTAATTTGTATTTGGTGTATTGTAACCTATAGTGATCAGTGGAAGGTAAAGAAAGTCGCCCAAATGATGTTATATTGCGTCCATTTATATACCCACGGCAAAATAAATAAATTTGATTCGAAATATGTCTGTGTTCTTACTTTATTAACCCTTTTCTGTCACCACCCATAGCTGAATTTGCAAAACAATTACTTTGACTTGAATGTCAATTTTTTTTTCATTTTAGCTGAATATTGGCAAAGTAAACAATGACGATGTACATACAGGTTGTCGATCTGATAGCTTGTAGATGCCACTTCCAGAAAATATGCCATACGATTCGCTAGGCGAATTGGGCGCACTTAGGTTTCACATGGGGCGCACCTACACAATTTTCGAAAAAAATCGACAGAAAATCTAAATTGTCCCGTCACAAGAATATATTTATTGGCCGAAATTTGTGCACGTTGGATAGTCGAACCATTTCTGCAAACTTCCATGGTAGGCTTTTTTGTCAACCTGTCATCTAACAGGGGCAATTCAACTTAGTTTGACCCGAATCGGGTCCGATTTTGCATCATATTTTAGGGTATGGTCCATCTGACGTCACGCTTTACTCTCATGTCGTGCTCAAACCCGACAAATCTGCCTTGTCGTTCATCTAGGATGTCGGACGCCAACAAATATGGTCTCATTTTCATTAAAGGGACACCATTGGGCCAAAAAATATGTCGAAAATGGTAATTTTCGGTTCTACAACGAGAAGCAGAAATAGCATCAGAGGGGTTAATTTCTAATTTTATTGGACGGCTCCGGCGTCAAATAAGCTGTCGTATCGCGTGCTTTATGTTTCCAATTTGTTTCATGGGCATAATGAGCACGGGGCTTGTTTCAGAGCAGAAATCTGAAAAACGACCATTTTTCACTATAGGTTACAATACACCAAATGATTTACATAGGCCTCAGTGTTAACAAATCCCGCTGGCCTATATTCGCAGCAAAGCTTTGACCCTGCACGAGTATTTGAATTTAAAGAAGGTCCTTTTAGACACGCAGAAATGTGCACAAAAGAACTTGTAAACGTGGTGGATCACACTGCAGCTTGACAAACGTCACACTACCCTTAAAATTGAGAAAAAAATGACATCGAAAAAAACACAAACACCTCCCATAAATTATTCGCCATTTGCACAGCCACAACCGTTTACCATGTGGCTATATTTGATGTTTCTCGACGGGAAACACTTTTGTGCATTTTTTCGTGCACTTTTCATCCATGTATCATTGACCATTCAGCTGCCAGAATTTTTTTTATGCTGATCCTAGCTTGGGGGTCCCAGGGGAAATCACTCTACTAATTTGTATTTGGTGTATTGTAACCTATAGTGATCAGTGGAAGGTAAAGAAAGTCGCCCAAATGATGTTATATTGCGTCCATTTATATACCCACGGCAAAATAAATAAATTTGATTCGAAATATGTCTGTGTTCTTACTTTATTAACCCTTTTCTGTCACCACCCATAGCTGAATTTGCAAAACAATTACTTTGACTTGAATGTCAATTTTTTTTTCATTTTAGCTGAATATTGGCAAAGTAAACAATGACGATGTACATACAGGTTGTCGATCTGATAGCTTGTAGATGCCACTTCCAGAAAATATGCCATACGATTCGCTAGGCGAATTGGGCGCACTTAGGTTTCACATGGGGCGCACCTACACAATTTTCGAAAAAAATCGACAGAAAATCTAAATTGTCCCGTCACAAGAATATATTTATTGGCCGAAATTTGTGCACGTTGGATAGTCGAACCATTTCTGCAAACTTCCATGGTAGGCTTTTTTGTCAATCTGTCATCTAACAGGGGCAATTCAACTTAGTTTGACCCGAATCGGGTCCGATTTTGCATCATATTTTAGGGTATGGTCCATCTGACGTCACGCTTTACTCTCATGTCGTGCTCAAACCCGACAAATCTGCCTTGTCGTTCATCTAGGATGTCGGACGCCAACAAATGTGGTCTCATTTTCATTAAAGGGACACCATTGGGCCAAAAAATATGTCGAAAATGGTAATTTTCGGTTCTACAACGAGAAGCAGAAATAGCATCAGAGGGGTTAATTTCTAATTTTATTGGACGGCTCCGGCGTCAAATAAGCTGTCGTATCGCGTGCTTTATGTTTCCAATTTGTTTCATGGGCATAATGAGCACGGGGCTTGTTTCAGAGCAGAAATCTGAAAAAACGACCATTTTTCACTATAGGTTACAATACACCAAATGATTTACATAGGCCTCAGTGTTAACAAATCCCGCTGGCCTATATTCGCAGCAAAGCTTTGACCCTGCACGAGTATTTGAATTTAAAGAAGGTCCTTTTAGACACGCAGAAATGTGCACAAAAGTACTTGTAAACGTGGTGGATCACACTGCAGCTTGACAAACGTCACACTACCCTTAAAATTGAGAAAAAAATGACATCGAAAAAAACACAAACACCTCCCATAAATTATTCGCCATTTGCACAGCCACAACCGTTTACCATGTGGCTATATTTGATGTTTCTCGACGGGAAACACTTTTGTGCATTTTTTCGTGCACTTTTCATCCATGTATCATTGACCATTCAGCTGCCAGAATTTTTTTTATGCTGATCCTAGCTTGGGGGTCCCAGGGGAAATCACTCTACTAATTTGTATTTGGTGTATTGTAACCTATAGTGATCAGTGGAAGGTAAAGAAAGTCGCCCAAATGATGTTATATTGCGTCCATTTATATACCCACGGCAAAATAAATAAATTTGATTCGAAATATGTCTGTGTTCTTACTTTATTAACCCTTTTCTGTCACCACCCATAGCTGAATTTGCAAAACAATTACTTTGACTTGAATGTCAATTTTTTTTTCATTTTAGCTGAATATTGGCAAAGTAAACAATGACGATGTACATACAGGTTGTCGATCTGATAGCTTGTAGATGCCACTTCCAGAAAATATGCCATACGATTCGCTAGGCGAATTGGGCGCACTTAGGTTTCACATGGGGCGCACCAACACAATTTTCGAAAAAAATCGACAGAAAATCTAAATTGTCCCGTCACAAGAATATATTTATTGGCCGAAATTTGTGCACGTTGGATAGTCGAACCATTTCTGCAAACTTCCATGGTAGGCTTTTTTGTCAACCTGTCATCTAACAGGGGCAATTCAACTTAGTTTGACCCGAATCGGGTCCGATTTTGCATCATATTTTAGGGTATGGTCCATCTGACGTCACGCTTTACTCTCATGTCGTGCTCAAACCCGACAAATCTGCCTTGTCGTTCATCTAGGATGTCGGACGCCAACAAATGTGGTCTCATTTTCATTAAAGGGACACCATTGGGCCAAAAAATATGTCGAAAATGGTAATTTTCGGTTCTACAACGAGAAGCAGAAATAGCATCAGAGGGGTTAATTTCTAATTTTATTGGACGGCTCCGGCGTCAAATAAGCTGTCGTATCGCGTGCTTTATGTTTCCAATTTGTTTCATGGGCATAATGAGCACGGGGCTTGTTTCAGAGCAGAAATCTGAAAAACGACCATTTTTCACTATAGGTTACAATACACCAAATGATTTACATAGGCCTCAGTGTTAACAAATCCCGCTGGCCTATATTCGCAGCAAAGCTTTGACCCTGCACGAGTATTTGAATTTAAAGAAGGTCCTTTTAGACACGCAGAAATGTGCACAAAAGTACTTGTAAACGTGGTGGATCACACTGCAGCTTGACAAACGTCACACTACCCTTAAAATTGAGAAAAAAATGACATCGAAAAAAACACAAACACCTCCCATAAATTATTCGCCATTTGCACAGCCACAACCGTTTACCATGTGGCTATATTTGATGTTTCTCGACGGGAAACACTTTTGTGCATTTTTTCGTGCACTTTTCATCCATGTATCATTGACCATTCAGCTGCCAGAATTTTTTTTATGCTGATCCTAGCTTGGGGGTCCCAGGGGAAATCACTCTACTAATTTGTATTTGGTGTATTGTAACCTATAGTGATCAGTGGAAGGTAAAGAAAGTCGCCCAAATGATGTTATATTGCGTCCATTTATATACCCACGGCAAAATAAATAAATTTGATTCGAAATATGTCTGTGTTCTTACTTTATTAACCCTTTTCTGTCACCACCCATAGCTGAATTTGCAAAACAATTACTTTGACTTGAATGTCAATTTTTTTTTCATTTTAGCTGAATATTGGCAAAGTAAACAATGACGATGTACATACAGGTTGTCGATCTGATAGCTTGTAGATGCCACTTCCAGAAAATATGCCATACGATTCGCTAGGCGAATTGGGCGCACTTAGGTTTCACATGGGGCGCACCTACACAATTTTCGAAAAAAATCGACAGAAAATCTAAATTGTCCCGTCACAAGAATATATTTATTGGCCGAAATTTGTGCACGTTGGATAGTCGAACCATTTCTGCAAACTTCCATGGTAGGCTTTTTTGTCAACCTGTCATCTAACAGGGGCAATTCAACTTAGTTTGACCCGAATCGGGTCCGATTTTGCATCATATTTTAGGGTATGGTCCATCTGACGTCACGCTTTACTCTCATGTCGTGCTCAAACCCGACAAATCTGCCTTGTCGTTCATCTAGGATGTCGGACGCCAACAAATATGGTCTCATTTTCATTAAAGGGACACCATTGGGCCAAAAAATATGTCGAAAATGGTAATTTTCGGTTCTACAACGAGAAGCAGAAATAGCATCAGAGGGGTTAATTTCTAATTTTATTGGACGGCTCCGGCGTCAAATAAGCTGTCGTATCGCGTGCTTTATGTTTCCAATTTGTTTCATGGGCATAATGAGCACGGGGCTTGTTTCAGAGCAGAAATCTGAAAAACGACCATTTTTCACTATAGGTTACAATACACCAAATGATTTACATAGGCCTCAGTGTTAACAAATCCCGCTGGCCTATATTCGCAGCAAAGCTTTGACCCTGCACGAGTATTTGAATTTAAAGAAGGTCCTTTTAGACACGCAGAAATGTGCACAAAAGAACTTGTAAACGTGGTGGATCACACTGCAGCTTGACAAACGTCACACTACCCTTAAAATTGAGAAAAAAATGACATCGAAAAAAACACAAACACCTCCCATAAATTATTCGCCATTTGCACAGCCACAACCGTTTACCATGTGGCTATATTTGATGTTTCTCGACGGGAAACACTTTTGTGCATTTTTTCGTGCACTTTTCATCCATGTATCATTGACCATTCAGCTGCCAGAATTTTTTTTATGCTGATCCTAGCTTGGGGGTCCCAGGGGAAATCACTCTACTAATTTGTATTTGGTGTATTGTAACCTATAGTGATCAGTGGAAGGTAAAGAAAGTCGCCCAAATGATGTTATATTGCGTCCATTTATATACCCACGGCAAAATAAATAAATTTGATTCGAAATATGTCTGTGTTCTTACTTTATTAACCCTTTTCTGTCACCACCCATAGCTGAATTTGCAAAACAATTACTTTGACTTGAATGTCAATTTTTTTTTCATTTTAGCTGAATATTGGCAAAGTAAACAATGACGATGTACATACAGGTTGTCGATCTGATAGCTTGTAGATGCCACTTCCAGAAAATATGCCATACGATTCGCTAGGCGAATTGGGCGCACTTAGGTTTCACATGGGGCGCACCTACACAATTTTCGAAAAAAATCGACAGAAAATCTAAATTGTCCCGTCACAAGAATATATTTATTGGCCGAAATTTGTGCACGTTGGATAGTCGAACCATTTCTGCAAACTTCCATGGTAGGCTTTTTTGTCAATCTGTCATCTAACAGGGGCAATTCAACTTAGTTTGACCCGAATCGGGTCCGATTTTGCATCATATTTTAGGGTATGGTCCATCTGACGTCACGCTTTACTCTCATGTCGTGCTCAAACCCGACCAATCTGCCTTGTCGTTCATCTAGGATGTCGGACGCCAACAAATGTGGTCTCATTTTCATTAAAGGGACACCATTGGGCCAAAAAATATGTCGAAAATGGTAATTTTCGGTTCTACAACGAGAAGCAGAAATAGCATCAGAGGGGTTAATTTCTAATTTTATTGGACGGCTCCGGCGTCAAATAAGCTGTCGTATCGCGTGCTTTATGTTTCCAATTTGTTTCATGGGCATAATGAGCACGGGGCTTGTTTCAGAGCAGAAATCTGAAAAACGACCATTTTTCACTATAGGTTACAATACACCAAATGATTTACATAGGCCTCAGTGTTAACAAATCCCGCTGGCCTATATTCGCAGCAAAGCTTTGACCCTGCACGAGTATTTGAATTTAAAGAAGGTCCTTTTAGACACGCAGAAATGTGCACAAAAGTACTTGTAAACGTGGTGGATCACACTGCAGCTTGACAAACGTCACACTACCCTTAAAATTGAGAAAAAAATGACATCGAAAAAAACACAAACACCTCCCATAAATTATTCGCCATTTGCACAGCCACAACCGTTTACCATGTGGCTATATTTGATGTTTCTCGACGGGAAACACTTTTGTGCATTTTTTCGTGCACTTTTCATCCATGTATCATTGACCATTCAGCTGCCAGAATTTTTTTTATGCTGATCCTAGCTTGGGGGTCCCAGGGGAAATCACTCTACTAATTTGTATTTGGTGTATTGTAACCTATAGTGATCAGTGGAAGGTAAAGAAAGTCGCCCAAATGATGTTATATTGCGTCCATTTATATACCCACGGCAAAATAAATAAATTTGATTCGAAATATGTCTGTGTTCTTACTTTATTAACCCTTTTCTGTCACCACCCATAGCTGAATTTGCAAAACAATTACTTTGACTTGAATGTCAATTTTTTTTTCATTTTAGCTGAATATTGGCAAAGTAAACAATGACGATGTACATACAGGTTGTCGATCTGATAGCTTGTAGATGCCACTTCCAGAAAATATGCCATACGATTCGCTAGGCGAATTGGGCGCACTTAGGTTTCACATGGGGCGCACCAACACAATTTTCGAAAAAAATCGACAGAAAATCTAAATTGTCCCGTCACAAGAATATATTTATTGGCCGAAATTTGTGCACGTTGGATAGTCGAACCATTTCTGCAAACTTCCATGGTAGGCTTTTTTGTCAACCTGTCATCTAACAGGGGCAATTCAACTTAGTTTGACCCGAATCGGGTCCGATTTTGCATCATATTTTAGGGTATGGTCCATCTGACGTCACGCTTTACTCTCATGTCGTGCTCAAACCCGACAAATCTGCCTTGTCGTTCATCTAGGATGTCGGACGCCAACAAATGTGGTCTCATTTTCATTAAAGGGACACCATTGGGCCAAAAAATATGTCGAAAATGGTAATTTTCGGTTCTACAACGAGAAGCAGAAATAGCATCAGAGGGGTTAATTTCTAATTTTATTGGACGGCTCCGGCGTCAAATAAGCTGTCGTATCGCGTGCTTTATGTTTCCAATTTGTTTCATGGGCATAATGAGCACGGGGCTTGTTTCAGAGCAGAAATCTGAAAAACGACCATTTTTCACTATAGGTTACAATACACCAAATGATTTACATAGGCCTCAGTGTTAACAAATCCCGCTGGCCTATATTCGCAGCAAAGCTTTGACCCTGCACGAGTATTTGAATTTAAAGAAGGTCCTTTTAGACACGCAGAAATGTGCACAAAAGTACTTGTAAACGTGGTGGATCACACTGCAGCTTGACAAACGTCACACTACCCTTAAAATTGAGAAAAAAATGACATCGAAAAAAACACAAACACCTCCCATAAATTATTCGCCATTTGCACAGCCACAACCGTTTACCATGTGGCTATATTTGATGTTTCTCGACGGGAAACACTTTTGTGCATTTTTTCGTGCACTTTTCATCCATGTATCATTGACCATTCAGCTGCCAGAATTTTTTTTATGCTGATCCTAGCTTGGGGGTCCCAGGGGAAATCACTCTACTAATTTGTATTTGGTGTATTGTAACCTATAGTGATCAGTGGAAGGTAAAGAAAGTCGCCCAAATGATGTTATATTGCGTCCATTTATATACCCACGGCAAAATAAATAAATTTGATTCGAAATATGTCTGTGTTCTTACTTTATTAACCCTTTTCTGTCACCACCCATAGCTGAATTTGCAAAACAATTACTTTGACTTGAATGTCAATTTTTTTTTCATTTTAGCTGAATATTGGCAAAGTAAACAATGACGATGTACATACAGGTTGTCGATCTGATAGCTTGTAGATGCCACTTCCAGAAAATATGCCATACGATTCGCTAGGCGAATTGGGCGCACTTAGGTTTCACATGGGGCGCACCAACACAATTTTCGAAAAAAATCGACAGAAAATCTAAATTGTCCCGTCACAAGAATATATTTATTGGCCGAAATTTGTGCACGTTGGATAGTCGAACCATTTCTGCAAACTTCCATGGTAGGCTTTTTTGTCAACCTGTCATCTAACAGGGGCAATTCAACTTAGTTTGACCCGAATCGGGTCCGATTTTGCATCATATTTTAGGGTATGGTCCATCTGACGTCACGCTTTACTCTCATGTCGTGCTCAAACCCGACAAATCTGCCTTGTCGTTCATCTAGGATGTCGGACGCCAACAAATGTGGTCTCATTTTCATTAAAGGGACACCATTGGGCCAAAAAATATGTCGAAAATGGTAATTTTCGGTTCTACAACGAGAAGCAGAAATAGCATCAGAGGGGTTAATTTCTAATTTTATTGGACGGCTCCGGCGTCAAATAAGCTGTCGTATCGCGTGCTTTATGTTTCCAATTTGTTTCATGGGCATAATGAGCACGGGGCTTGTTTCAGAGCAGAAATCTGAAAAACGACCATTTTTCACTATAGGTTACAATACACCAAATGATTTACATAGGCCTCAGTGTTAACAAATCCCGCTGGCCTATATTCGCAGCAAAGCTTTGACCCTGCACGAGTATTTGAATTTAAAGAAGGTCCTTTTAGACACGCAGAAATGTGCACAAAAGTACTTGTAAACGTGGTGGATCACACTGCAGCTTGACAAACGTCACACTACCCTTAAAATTGAGAAAAAAATGACATCGAAAAAAACACAAACACCTCCCATAAATTATTCGCCATTTGCACAGCCACAACCGTTTACCATGTGGCTATATTTGATGTTTCTCGACGGGAAACACTTTTGTGCATTTTTTCGTGCACTTTTCATCCATGTATCATTGACCATTCAGCTGCCAGAATTTTTTTTATGCTGATCCTAGCTTGGGGGTCCCAGGGGAAATCACTCTACTAATTTGTATTTGGTGTATTGTAACCTATAGTGATCAGTGGAAGGTAAAGAAAGTCGCCCAAATGATGTTATATTGCGTCCATTTATATACCCACGGCAAAATAAATAAATTTGATTCGAAATATGTCTGTGTTCTTACTTTATTAACCCTTTTCTGTCACCACCCATAGCTGAATTTGCAAAACAATTACTTTGACTTGAATGTCAATTTTTTTTTCATTTTAGCTGAATATTGGCAAAGTAAACAATGACGATGTACATACAGGTTGTCGATCTGATAGCTTGTAGATGCCACTTCCAGAAAATATGCCATACGATTCGCTAGGCGAATTGGGCGCACTTAGGTTTCACATGGGGCGCACCAACACAATTTTCGAAAAAAATCGACAGAAAATCTAAATTGTCCCGTCACAAGAATATATTTATTGGCCGAAATTTGTGCACGTTGGATAGTCGAACCATTTCTGCAAACTTCCATGGTAGGCTTTTTTGTCAACCTGTCATCTAACAGGGGCAATTCAACTTAGTTTGACCCGAATCGGGTCCGATTTTGCATCATATTTTAGGGTATGGTCCATCTGACGTCACGCTTTACTCTCATGTCGTGCTCAAACCCGACAAGTCTGCCTTGTCGTTCATCTAGGATGTCGGACGCCAACAAATGTGGTCTCATTTTCATTAAAGGGACACCATTGGGCCAAAAAATATGTCGAAAATGGTAATTTTCGGTTCTACAACGAGAAGCAGAAATAGCATCAGAGGGGTTAATTTCTAATTTTATTGGACGGCTCCGGCGTCAAATAAGCTGTCGTATCGCGTGCTTTATGTTTCCAATTTGTTTCATGGGCATAATGAGCACGGGGCTTGTTTCAGAGCAGAAATCTGAAAAACGACCATTTTTCACTATAGGTTACAATACACCAAATGATTTACATAGGCCTCAGTGTTAACAAATCCCGCTGGCCTATATTCGCAGCAAAGCTTTGACCCTGCACGAGTATTTGAATTTAAAGAAGGTCCTTTTAGACACGCAGAAATGTGCACAAAAGTACTTGTAAACGTGGTGGATCACACTGCAGCTTGACAAACGTCACACTACCCTTAAAATTGAGAAAAAAATGACATCGAAAAAAACACAAACACCTCCCATAAATTATTCGCCATTTGCACAGCCACAACCGTTTACCATGTGGCTATATTTGATGTTTCTCGACGGGAAACACTTTTGTGCATTTTTTCGTGCACTTTTCATCCATGTATCATTGACCATTCAGCTGCCAGAATTTTTTTTATGCTGATCCTAGCTTGGGGGTCCCAGGGGAAATCACTCTACTAATTTGTATTTGGTGTATTGTAACCTATAGTGATCAGTGGAAGGTAAAGAAAGTCGCCCAAATGATGTTATATTGCGTCCATTTATATACCCACGGCAAAATAAATAAATTTGATTCGAAATATGTCTGTGTTCTTACTTTATTAACCCTTTTCTGTCACCACCCATAGCTGAATTTGCAAAACAATTACTTTGACTTGAATGTCAATTTTTTTTTCATTTTAGCTGAATATTGGCAAAGTAAACAATGACGATGTACATACAGGTTGTCGATCTGATAGCTTGTAGATGCCACTTCCAGAAAATATGCCATACGATTCGCTAGGCGAATTGGGCGCACTTAGGTTTCACATGGGGCGCACCAACACAATTTTCGAAAAAAATCGACAGAAAATCTAAATTGTCCCGTCACAAGAATATATTTATTGGCCGAAATTTGTGCACGTTGGATAGTCGAACCATTTCTGCAAACTTCCATGGTAGGCTTTTTTGTCAACCTGTCATCTAACAGGGGCAATTCAACTTAGTTTGACCCGAATCGGGTCCGATTTTGCATCATATTTTAGGGTATGGTCCATCTGACGTCACGCTTTACTCTCATGTCGTGCTCAAACCCGACAAATCTGCCTTGTCGTTCATCTAGGATGTCGGACGCCAACAAATGTGGTCTCATTTTCATTAAAGGGACACCATTGGGCCAAAAAATATGTCGAAAATGGTAATTTTCGGTTCTACAACGAGAAGCAGAAATAGCATCAGAGGGTTTAATTTCTAATTTTATTGGACGGCTCCGGCGTCAAATAAGCTGTCGTATCGCGTGCTTTATGTTTCCAATTTGTTTCATGGGCATAATGAGCACGGGGCTTGTTTCAGAGCAGAAATCTGAAAAACGACCATTTTTCACTATAGGTTACAATACACCAAATGATTTACATAGGCCTCAGTGTTAACAAATCCCGCTGGCCTATAGTCGCAGCAAAGCTTTGACCCTGCACGAGTATTTGAATTTAATGAAGGTCCTTTTAGACACGCAGAAATGTGCACAAAAGTACTTGTACACGTGGTGGATCACACTGCAGCTTGACAAACGTCACACTACCCTTAAAATTGAGAAAAAAATGACATCGAAAAAAACACAAACACCTCCCATAAATTATTCGCCATTTGCACAGCCACAACCGTTTACCATGTGGCTATATTTGATGTTTCTCGACGGGAAACACTTTTGTGCATTTTTTCGTGCACTTTTCATCCATGTATCATTGACCATTCAGCTGCCAGAATTTTTTTTATGCTGATCCTAGCTTGGGGGTCCCAGGGGAAATCACTCTACTAATTTGTATTTGGTGTATTGTAACCTATAGTGATCAGTGGAAGGTAAAGAAAGTCGCCCAAATGATGTTATATTGCGTCCATTTATATACCCACGGCAAAATAAATAAATTTGATTCGAAATATGTCTGTGTTCTTACTTTATTAACCCTTTTCTGTCACCACCCATAGCTGAATTTGCAAAACAATTACTTTGACTTGAATGTCAATTTTTTTTTCATTTTAGCTGAATATTGGCAAAGTAAACAATGACGATGTACATACAGGTTGTCGATCTGATAGCTTGTAGATGCCACTTCCAGAAAATATGCCATACGATTCGCTAGGCGAATTGGGCGCACTTAGGTTTCACATGGGGCGCACCTACACAATTTTCGAAAAAAATCGACAGAAAATCTAAATTGTCCCGTCACAAGAATATATTTATTGGCCGAAATTTGTGCACGTTGGATAGTCGAACCATTTCTGCAAACTTCCATGGTAGGCTTTTTTGTCAACCTGTCATCTAACAGGGGCAATTCAACTTAGTTTGACCCGAATCGGGTCCGATTTTGCATCATATTTTAGGGTATGGTCCATCTGACGTCACGCTTTACTCTCATGTCGTGCTCAAACCCGACAAATCTGCCTTGTCGTTCATCTAGGATGTCGGACGCCAACAAATATGGTCTCATTTTCATTAAAGGGACACCATTGGGCCAAAAAATATGTCGAAAATGGTAATTTTCGGTTCTACAACGAGAAGCAGAAGTAGCATCAGAGGGGTTAATTTCTAATTTTATTGGACGGCTCCGGCGTCAAATAAGCTGTCGTATCGCGTGCTTTATGTTTCCAATTTGTTTCATGGGCATAATGAGCACGGGGCTTGTTTCAGAGCAGAAATCTGAAAAACGACCATTTTTCACTATAGGTTACAATACACCAAATGATTTACATAGGCCTCAGTGTTAACAAATCCCGCTGGCCTATATTCGCAGCAAAGCTTTGACCCTGCACGAGTATTTGAATTTAAAGAAGGTCCTTTTAGACACGCAGAAATGTGCACAAAAGAACTTGTAAACGTGGTGGATCACACTGCAGCTTGACAAACGTCACACTACCCTTAAAATTGAGAAAAAAATGACATCGAAAAAAAACACAAACACCTCCCATAAATTATTCGCCATTTGCACAGCCACAACCGTTTACCATGTGGCTATATTTGATGTTTCTCGACGGGAAACACTTTTGTGCATTTTTTCGTGCACTTTTCATCCATGTATCATTGACCATTCAGCTGCCAGAATTTTTTTTATGCTGATCCTAGCTTGGGGGTCCCAGGGGAAATCACTCTACTAATTTGTATTTGGTGTATTGTAACCTATAGTGATCAGTGGAAGGTAAAGAAAGTCGCCCAAATGATGTTATATTGCGTCCATTTATATACCCACGGCAAAATAAATAAATTTGATTCGAAATATGTCTGTGTTCTTACTTTATTAACCCTTTTCTGTCACCACCCATAGCTGAATTTGCAAAACAATTACTTTGACTTGAATGTCAATTTTTTTTTCATTTTAGCTGAATATTGGCAAAGTAAACAATGACGATGTACATACAGGTTGTCGATCTGATAGCTTGTAGATGCCACTTCCAGAAAATATGCCATACGATTCGCTAGGCGAATTGGGCGCACTTAGGTTTCACATGGGGCGCACCAACACAATTTTCGAAAAAAATCGACAGAAAATCTAAATTGTCCCGTCACAAGAATATATTTATTGGCCGAAATTTGTGCACGTTGGATAGTCGAACCATTTCTGCAAACTTCCATGGTAGGCTTTTTTGTCAACCTGTCATCTAACAGGGGCAATTCAACTTAGTTTGACCCGAATCGGGTCCGATTTTGCATCATATTTTAGGGTATGGTCCATCTGACGTCACGCTTTACTCTCATGTCGTGCTCAAACCCGACAAATCTGCCTTGTCGTTCATCTAGGATGTCGGACGCCAACAAATGTGGTCTCATTTTCATTAAAGGGACACCATTGGGCCAAAAAATATGTCGAAAATGGTAATTTTCGGTTCTACAACGAGAAGCAGAAATAGCATCAGAGGGTTTAATTTCTAATTTTATTGGACGGCTCCGGCGTCAAATAAGCTGTCGTATCGCGTGCTTTATGTTTCCAATTTGTTTCATGGGCATAATGAGCACGGGGCTTGTTTCAGAGCAGAAATCTGAAAAACGACCATTTTTCACTATAGGTTACAATACACCAAATGATTTACATAGGCCTCAGTGTTAACAAATCCCGCTGGCCTATAGTCGCAGCAAAGCTTTGACCCTGCACGAGTATTTGAATTTAATGAAGGTCCTTTTAGACACGCAGAAATGTGCACAAAAGTACTTGTACACGTGGTGGATCACACTGCAGCTTGACAAACGTCACACTACCCTTAAAATTGAGAAAAAAATGACATCGAAAAAAACACAAACACCTCCCATAAATTATTCGCCATTTGCACAGCCACAACCGTTTACCATGTGGCTATATTTGATGTTTCTCGACGGGAAACACTTTTGTGCATTTTTTCGTGCACTTTTCATCCATGTATCATTGACCATTCAGCTGCCAGAATTTTTTTTATGCTGATCCTAGCTTGGGGGTCCCAGGGGAAATCACTCTACTAATTTGTATTTGGTGTATTGTAACCTATAGTGATCAGTGGAAGGTAAAGAAAGTCGCCCAAATGATGTTATATTGCGTCCATTTATATACCCACGGCAAAATAAATAAATTTGATTCGAAATATGTCTGTGTTCTTACTTTATTAACCCTTTTCTGTCACCACCCATAGCTGAATTTGCAAAACAATTACTTTGACTTGAATGTCAATTTTTTTTTCATTTTAGCTGAATATTGGCAAAGTAAACAATGACGATGTACATACAGGTTGTCGATCTGATAGCTTGTAGATGCCACTTCCAGAAAATATGCCATACGATTCGCTAGGCGAATTGGGCGCACTTAGGTTTCACATGGGGCGCACCTACACAATTTTCGAAAAAAATCGACAGAAAATCTAAATTGTCCCGTCACAAGAATATATTTATTGGCCGAAATTTGTGCACGTTGGATAGTCGAACCATTTCTGCAAACTTCCATGGTAGGCTTTTTTGTCAACCTGTCATCTAACAGGGGCAATTCAACTTAGTTTGACCCGAATCGGGTCCGATTTTGCATCATATTTTAGGGTATGGTCCATCTGACGTCACGCTTTACTCTCATGTCGTGCTCAAACCCGACAAATCTGCCTTGTCGTTCATCTAGGATGTCGGACGCCAACAAATATGGTCTCATTTTCATTAAAGGGACACCATTGGGCCAAAAAATATGTCGAAAATGGTAATTTTCGGTTCTACAACGAGAAGCAGAAGTAGCATCAGAGGGGTTAATTTCTAATTTTATTGGACGGCTCCGGCGTCAAATAAGCTGTCGTATCGCGTGCTTTATGTTTCCAATTTGTTTCATGGGCATAATGAGCACGGGGCTTGTTTCAGAGCAGAAATCTGAAAAACGACCATTTTTCACTATAGGTTACAATACACCAAATGATTTACATAGGCCTCAGTGTTAACAAATCCCGCTGGCCTATATTCGCAGCAAAGCTTTGACCCTGCACGAGTATTTGAATTTAAAGAAGGTCCTTTTAGACACGCAGAAATGTGCACAAAAGAACTTGTAAACGTGGTGGATCACACTGCAGCTTGACAAACGTCACACTACCCTTAAAATTGAGAAAAAAATGACATCGAAAAAAACACAAACACCTCCCATAAATTATTCGCCATTTGCACAGCCACAACCGTTTACCATGTGGCTATATTTGATGTTTCTCGACGGGAAACACTTTTGTGCATTTTTTCGTGCACTTTTCATCCATGTATCATTGACCATTCAGCTGCCAGAATTTTTTTTATGCTGATCCTAGCTTGGGGGTCCCAGGGGAAATCACTCTACTAATTTGTATTTGGTGTATTGTAACCTATAGTGATCAGTGGAAGGTAAAGAAAGTCGCCCAAATGATGTTATATTGCGTCCATTTATATACCCACGGCAAAATAAATAAATTTGATTCGAAATATGTCTGTGTTCTTACTTTATTAACCCTTTTCTGTCACCACCCATAGCTGAATTTGCAAAACAATTACTTTGACTTGAATGTCAATTTTTTTTTCATTTTAGCTGAATATTGGCAAAGTAAACAATGACGATGTACATACAGGTTGTCGATCTGATAGCTTGTAGATGCCACTTCCAGAAAATATGCCATACGATTCGCTAGGCGAATTGGGCGCACTTAGGTTTCACATGGGGCGCACCAACACAATTTTCGAAAAAAATCGACAGAAAATCTAAATTGTCCCGTCACAAGAATATATTTATTGGCCGAAATTTGTGCACGTTGGATAGTCGAACCATTTCTGCAAACTTCCATGGTAGGCTTTTTTGTCAACCTGTCATCTAACAGGGGCAATTCAACTTAGTTTGACCCGAATCGGGTCCGATTTTGCATCATATTTTAGGGTATGGTCCATCTGACGTCACGCTTTACTCTCATGTCGTGCTCAAACCCGACAAATCTGCCTTGTCGTTCATCTAGGATGTCGGACGCCAACAAATGTGGTCTCATTTTCATTAAAGGGACACCATTGGGCCAAAAAATATGTCGAAAATGGTAATTTTCGGTTCTACAACGAGAAGCAGAAATAGCATCAGAGGGTTTAATTTCTAATTTTATTGGACGGCTCCGGCGTCAAATAAGCTGTCGTATCGCGTGCTTTATGTTTCCAATTTGTTTCATGGGCATAATGAGCACGGGGCTTGTTTCAGAGCAAAAATCTGAAAAACGACCATTTTTCACTATAGGTTACAATACACCAAATGATTTACATAGGCCTCAGTGTTAACAAATCCCGCTGGCCTATAGTCGCAGCAAAGCTTTGACCCTGCACGAGTATTTGAATTTAAAGAAGGTCCTTTTAGACACGCAGAAATGTGCACAAAAGTACTTGTAAACGTGGTGGATCACACTGCAGCTTGACAAACGTCACACTACCCTTAAAATTGAGAAAAAAATGACATCGAAAAAAACACAAACACCTCCCATAAATTATTCGCCATTTGCACAGCCACAACCGTTTACCATGTGGCTATATTTGATGTTTCTCGACGGGAAACACTTTTGTGCATTTTTTCGTGCACTTTTCATCCATGTATCATTGACCATTCAGCTGCCAGAATTTTTTTTATGCTGATCCTAGCTTGGGGGTCCCAGGGGAAATCACTCTACTAATTTGTATTTGGTGTATTGTAACCTATAGTGATCAGTGGAAGGTAAAGAAAGTCGCCCAAATGATGTTATATTGCGTCCATTTATATACCCACGGCAAAATAAATAAATTTGATTCGAAATATGTCTGTGTTCTTACTTTATTAACCCTTTTCTGTCACCACCCATAGCTGAATTTGCAAAACAATTACTTTGACTTGAATGTCAATTTTTTTTTCATTTTAGCTGAATATTGGCAAAGTAAACAATGACGATGTACATACAGGTTGTCGATCTGATAGCTTGTAGATGCCACTTCCAGAAAATATGCCATACGATTCGCTAGGCGAATTGGGCGCACTTAGGTTTCACATGGGGCGCACCTACACAATTTTCGAAAAAATTGTCCCGTCACAAGAATATATTTATTGGCCGAAATTTTGTGCACGTTGGATAGTCGAACCATTTCTGCAAACTTCCATGGTAGGCTTTTTTGTCAACCTGTCATCTAACAGGGGCAATTCAACTTAGTTTGACCCGAATCGGGTCCGATTTTGCATCATATTTTAGGGTATGGTCCATCTGACGTCACGCTTTACTCTCATGTCGTGCTCAAACCCGACAAATCTGCCTTGTCGTTCATCTAGGATGTCGGACGCCAACAAATATGGTCTCATTTTCATTAAAGGGAACCATTGGGCCAAAAAATATTGTCGAAAATGCGGTAATTTTCGGTTCTACAACGAGAAGCAGAAATAGCATCAGAGGGGTTAATTTCTAATTTTATTGGACGGCTCCGGCGTCAAATAAGCTGTCGTATCGCGTGCTTTATGTTTCCAATTTGTTTCATGGGCATAATGAGCACGGGGCTTGTTTCAGAGCAGAAATCTGAAAAACGACCATTTTTCACTATAGGTTACAATACACCAAATGATTTACATAGGCCTCAGTGTTAACAAATCCCGCTGGCCTATATTCGCAGCAAAGCTTTGACCCTGCACGAGTATTTGAATTAAAGAAGGTCCTTTTAGACACGCAGAAATGTGCACAAAAGAACTTGTAAACGTGGTGGATCACACTGCAGCTTGACAAACGTCACAACTACCCTTAAAATTGAGAAAAAAATGACATCGAAAAAACACAAACACCTCCCATAAAATTATTCGCCATTTGCACAGCCACAACCGTTTACCATGTGGCTATATTTGATGTTTCTCGACGGGAAACACTTTTGTGCAATTTTTCGTGCACATTTTCATCCATGTATCATTGGACCATTCAGCTGCCAGAATTTTTTTTATGCTGATCCTAGCTTGGGGGTCCCAGGGGAAATCACTCTACTAATTTGTATTTGGTGTATTGTAACCTATAGTGATCAGTGGAAGGTAAAGAAAGTCGCCCAAATGATGTTATATTGCGTCCATTTATATACCCACGGCAAAATAAATAAATTTGATTCGAAATATGTCTGTGTTCTTACTTTATTAACCCTTTTCTGTCACCACCCATAGCTGAATTTGCAAACAATTACTTTGACTTGAATGTCAATTTTTTTTTCATTTTAGCTGAATATTGGCAAAGTAAACAATGACGATGTACATACAGGTTGTCGATCTGATAGCTTGTAGATGCCACTTCCAGAAAATATGCCATACGATTCGCTAGGCGAATTGGGCGCACTTAGGTTTCACATGGGGCGCACCTACACAATTTTCGAAAAAAATCGACAGAAAATCTAAATTGTCCCGTCACAAGAATATATTTATTGGCCGAAATTTGTGCACGTTGGATAGTCGAACCATTTCTGCAAACTTCCATGGTAGGCTTTTTTGTCAACCTGTCATCTAACAGGGGCAATTCAACTTAGTTTGACCCCGAATCGGGTCCGATTTTGCATCATATTTTAGGGTATGGTCCATCTGACGTCACGCTTTACTCTCATGTCGTGCTCAAACCGACAAATCTGCCTTGTCGTTCATCTAGGATGTCGGACGCCAACAAATATGGTCTCATTTTCATTAAAGGGACACCATTGGGGCCAAAAAATATGTCGAAAATGGTAATTTTCCGGTTCTACAACGAGAAGCAGAAATAGCATCAGAGGGGTTAATTTCTAATTTTATTGGACGGCTCCGGCGTCAAATAAGCTGTCGTATCGCGTGCTTTATGTTTCCAATTTGTTTCATGGGCATAATGAGCACGGGGCTTGTTTCAGAGCAGAAATCTGAAAAACGACCATTTTTCACTATAGGTTACAATACACCAAATGATTTACATAGGCCTCAGTGTTAACAAATCCCGCTGGCCTATATTCGCAGCAAAGCTTCGACCCTGCACGAGTATTTGAATTTAAAGAAGGTCCCTTTAGACACGCAGAAATGTGCACAAAAAGTACTTGTAAACGTGGTGGATCACACTGCAGCTTGACAAACGTCACACTACCCTTAAAATTGAGAAAAAAATGACATCGAAAAAAACACAAACACCTCCATAAATTATTCGCCATTTGCACAGCCACAACCGTTTACCATGTGGCTATATTTGATGTTTCTCGACGGGAAACACTTTTGTGCATTTTTTCGTGCACTTTTCATCCATGTATCATTGACCATTCAGCTGCCAGAATTTTTTTTATGCTGATCCTAGCTTGGGGGTCCAGGGGAAATCACTCTACTAATTTGTATTTGGTGTATTGTAACCTATAGTGATCAGTGGAAGGTAAAGAAAGTCGCCCCAAATGATGTTATATTGCGGTCCATTTATATACCCACGGCAAAATAAATAAATTTGATTCGAAATATGTCTGTGTTCTTACTTTATTAACCCTTTTCTGTCACCACCCATAGCTGAATTTGCAAAAACAATTACTTTGACTTGAATGTCAATTTTTTTTTTCATTTTAGCTGAATATTGGCAAAGTAAACAATGACGATGTACATACAGGTTGGTCGATCTGATAGCTTGTAGATGCCACTTCCAGAAAATATGCCATACGATTCGCTAGGCGAATTGGGCGCACTTAGGTTTCACATGGGGCGCACCTACACAATTTTCGGAAAAAAAATCGACAGAAAATCTAAATTGTCCCGTCACAAGATATATTTATTGGCCGAAATTTGTGCACGTTGGATAGTCGAACCATTTCTGCAAACTTCCATGGTAGGCTTTTTTGTCAACCTGTCATCTAACAGGGGCAATTCAACTTAGTTTTGACCCGAATCGGGTCCGATTTTGCATCATATTTTAGGGTATGGTCCATCTGACGTCACGCTTTACTCTCATGTCGTGCTCAAACCCGACAAATCTGCCTTGTCGTTCATCTAGGATGTCGGACGCCAACAAATGTGGTTCATTTTCATTAAAGGGACACCATTGGGCCAAAAAATATGTCGAAAATGGTAATTTTCGGTTCTACAACCGAGAAGCAGAAATAGCATCAGAGGGTTTAATTTCTAATTTTATTGGACGGCTCCGGCGTCAAATAAGCTGTCGTATCGCGTGCTTTATGTTTCCAATTTTGTTTCATGGGCATAATGAGCACGGGGCTTGTTTCAGAGCAGAAATCTGAAAAACGACCATTTTCACTATAGGTTACAATACACCAAATGATTTACATAGGCCTCAGTGTTAACAAATCCCGCTGGCCTATAGTCGCAGCAAAGCTTTGACCCTGCACGAGTATTTGAATTTAAAGATGGTCCTTTAGTAGACACGCAGAAATGTGCACAAAAGTACTTGTAAACGTGGTGGATCACACTGCAGCTTGACAAACGTCCACACTACCCTTAAAATTGAGAAAAAAATGACATCGAAAAAAACACAAACACCTCCCATAAAATTATTCGCCATTTGCACAGCCACAACCGTTTACCATGTGGCTATATTTGATGTTTCTCGACGGGAAACACTTTTGTGCATTTTTTCGTGCACTTTTCATCCATGTATCATTGACCATTCAGCTGCCAGAATTTTTTTTATGCTGATCCTAGCTTGGGGGTCCCAGGGGAAATCACTCTACTAATTTGTATTTGGTGTATTGTAAAACCTATAGTGATCAGTGGAGGTAAAGAAAGTCGCCCAAATGATGTTATATTGCGTCCATTTATATACCCACGGCAAAATAAATAAATTTGATTCGAAATATGTCTGTGTTCTTACTTTATTAACCCTTTTCTGTCACCACCCATAGCTGATTTGCAAAACAATTACTTTGACTTGAATGTCAATTTTTTTTTCATTTTAGCTGAATATTGGCAAAGTAAACAATGACGATGTACATACAGGTTGTCGATCTGATAGCTTGTAGATGCCACTTCCAGAAAATATGCCATACGATTCGCTAGGCGAATTGGGCGCACTTAGGTTTCACATGGGGCGCACCTACACAATTTTCGAAAAAAATCGACAGAAAATCTAAATTGTCCCGTCACAAGAATATATTTATTGGCCGAAATTTGTGCACGTTGGATAGTCGAACCATTTCTGCAAACTTCCATGGTAGGCTTTTTTGTCAACCTGTCATCTAACAGGGGCAATTCAACTTAGTTTGACCCGAATCGGGTCCGATTTTGCATCATATTTTAGGGTATGGTCCATCTGACGTCACGCTTTACTCTCATGTCGTGCTCAAACCCGACAAATCTGCCTTGTCGTTCATCTAGGATGTCGGACGGCCAACAAATATGGTCTCATTTTCATTAAAGGGACACCATTGGGCCAAAAAATATGTCGAAAATGGTAATTTTCGGTTCTACAACGAGAAGCAGAAATAGCATCAGAGGGGTTAATTTCTAATTTTATTGGACGGCTCCGGCGTCAAATAAGCTGTCGTATCGCGTGCTTTATGTTTCCAATTTGTTTCATGGGCATAATGAGCACGGGGCTTGTTTCAGAGCAGAAATCTGAAAAACGACCATTTTTCACTATAGGTTACAATACACCAAATGATTTACATAGGCCTCAGTGTTAACAAATCCCGCTGGCCTATATTCGCAGCAAAGCTTTTGACCCTGCACGAGTATTTGAATTTAAAGAAGGTCCTTTTAGGACACGCAGAAATGTGCACAAAAAGAACTTGTAAACGTGGTGGATCACACTGCAGCTTGACAAACGTCACACTTACCCTTAAAATTGAGAAAAAAATGACATCGAAAAAAAACACAAACACCTCCCATAAATTATTCGCCATTTGCACAGCCACAACCGTTTACCATGTGGCTATATTTGATGTTTCTCGACGGGAAACACTTTTGTGCATTTTTTCGTGCACTTTTTCATCCATGTATCATTGACCATTCAGCTGCCAGAATTTTTTTTATGCTGATCCTAGCTTGGGGGTCCCAGGGGAAATCACTCTACTAATTTGTATTTGGTGTATTGTAACCTATAGTGATCAGTGGAAGGTAAAGAAAGTCGCCCAAATGATGTTATATTGCGTCCATTTATATACCCACGGCAAAATAAATAAATTTGATTCGAAATATGTCTGTGTTCTTACTTTATTAACCCTTTTCTGTCACCACCCATAGCTGAATTTGCAAAACAATTACTTTGACTTGAATGTCAATTTTTTTTTCATTTTAGCTGAATATTGGCAAAGTAAACAATGACGATGTACATACAGGTTGTCGATCTGATAGCTTGTAGATGCCACTTCCAGAAAATATGCCATACGATTCGCTAGGCGAATTGGGCGCACTTAGGTTTCACATGGGGCGCACCTACACAATTTTCGAAAAAAATCGACAGAAAATCTAAATTGTCCCGTCACAAGAATATATTTATTGGCCGAAATTTGTGCACGTTGGATAGTCGAACCATTTCTGCAAACTTCCATGGTAGGCTTTTTTGTCAACCTGTCATCTAACAGGGGCAATTCAACTTAGTTTGACCCGAATCGGGTCCGATTTTGCATCATATTTTAGGGTATGGTCCATCTGACGTCACGCTTTACTCTCATGTCGTGCTCAAACCCGACAAATCTGCCTTGTCGTTCATCTAGGATGTCGGACGCCAACAAATATGGTCTCATTTTCATTAAAGGGACACCATTGGGCCAAAAAATATGTCGAAAATGGTAATTTTCGGTTCTACAACGAGAAGCAGAAATAGCATCAGAGGGGTTAATTTCTAATTTTATTGGACGGCTCCGGCGTCAAATAAGCTGTCGTATCGCGTGCTTTATGTTTCCAATTTGTTTCATGGGCATAATGAGCACGGGGCTTGTTTCAGAGCAGAAATCTGAAAAACGACCATTTTTCACTATAGGTTACAATACACCAAATGATTTACATAGGCCTCAGTGTTAACAAATCCCGCTGGCCTATATTCGCAGCAAAGCTTCGACCCTGCACGAGTATTTGAATTTAAAGAAGGTCCCTTTAGACACGCAGAAATGTGCACAAAAGAACTTGTAAACGTGGTGGATCACACTGCAGCTTGACAAACGTCACACTACCCTTAAAATTGAGAAAAAAATGACATCGAAAAAAACACAAACACCTCCCATAAATTATTCGCCATTTGCACAGCCACAACCGTTTACCATGTGGCTATATTTGATGTTTCTCGACGGGAAACACTTTTGTGCATTTTTTCGTGCACTTTTCATCCATGTATCATTGACCATTCAGCTGCCAGAATTTTTTTTATGCTGATCCTAGCTTGGGGGTCCCAGGGGAAATCACTCTACTAATTTGTATTTGGTGTATTGTAACCTATAGTGATCAGTGGAAGGTAAAGAAAGTCGCCCAAATGATGTTATATTGCGTCCATTTATATACCCACGGCAAAATAAATAAATTTGATTCGAAATATGTCTGTGTTCTTACTTTATTAACCCTTTTCTGTCACCACCCATAGCTGAATTTGCAAAACAATTACTTTGACTTGAATGTCAATTTTTTTTTCATTTTAGCTGAATATTGGCAAAGTAAACAATGACGATGTACATACAGGTTGTCGATCTGATAGCTTGTAGATGCCACTTCCAGAAAATATGCCATACGATTCGCTAGGCGAATTGGGCGCACTTAGGTTTCACATGGGGCGCACCTACACAATTTTCGAAAAAAATCGACAGAAAATCTAAATTGTCCCGTCACAAGAATATATTTATTGGCCGAAATTTGTGCACGTTGGATAGTCGAACCATTTCTGCAAACTTCCATGGTAGGCTTTTTTGTCAACCTGTCATCTAACAGGGGCAATTCAACTTAGTTTGACCCGAATCGGGTCCGATTTTGCATCATATTTTAGGGTATGGTCCATCTGACGTCACGCTTTACTCTCATGTCGTGCTCAAACCCGACAAATCTGCCTTGTCGTTCATCTAGGATGTCGGACGCCAACAAATATGGTCTCATTTTCATTAAAGGGACACCATTGGGCCAAAAAATATGTCGAAAATGGTAATTTTCGGTTCTACAACGAGAAGCAGAAATAGCATCAGAGGGGTTAATTTCTAATTTTATTGGACGGCTCCGGCGTCAAATAAGCTGTCGTATCGCGTGCTTTATGTTTCCAATTTGTTTCATGGGCATAATGAGCACGGGGCTTGTTTCAGAGCAGAAATCTGAAAAACGACCATTTTTCACTATAGGTTACAATACACCAAATGATTTACATAGGCCTCAGTGTTAACAAATCCCGCTGGCCTATATTCGCAGCAAAGCTTCGACCCTGCACGAGTATTTGAATTTAAAGAAGGTCCCTTTAGACACGCAGAAATGTGCACAAAAGTACTTGTAAACGTGGTGGATCACACTGCAGCTTGACAAACGTCACACTACCCTTAAAATTGAGAAAAAAATGACATCGAAAAAAACACAAACACCTCCCATAAATTATTCGCCATTTGCACAGCCACAACCGTTTACCATGTGGCTATATTTGATGTTTCTCGACGGGAAACACTTTTGTGCATTTTTTCGTGCACTTTTCATCCATGTATCATTGACCATTCAGCTGCCAGAATTTTTTTTATGCTGATCCTAGCTTGGGGGTCCCAGGGGAAATCACTCTACTAATTTGTATTTGGTGTATTGTAACCTATAGTGATCAGTGGAAGGTAAAGAAAGTCGCCCAAATGATGTTATATTGCGTCCATTTATATACCCACGGCAAAATAAATAAATTTGATTCGAAATATGTCTGTGTTCTTACTTTATTAACCCTTTTCTGTCACCACCCATAGCTGAATTTGCAAAACAATTACTTTGACTTGAATGTCAATTTTTTTTTCATTTTAGCTGAATATTGGCAAAGTAAACAATGACGATGTACATACAGGTTGTCGATCTGATAGCTTGTAGATGCCACTTCCAGAAAATATGCCATACGATTCGCTAGGCGAATTGGGCGCACTTAGGTTTCACATGGGGCGCACCTACACAATTTTCGAAAAAAATCGACAGAAAATCTAAATTGTCCCGTCACAAGATATATTTATTGGCCGAAATTTGTGCACGTTGGATAGTCGAACCATTTCTGCAAACTTCCATGGTAGGCTTTTTTGTCAACCTGTCATCTAACAGGGGCAATTCAACTTAGTTTGACCCGAATCGGGTCCGATTTTGCATCATATTTTAGGGTATGGTCCATCTGACGTCACGCTTTACTCTCATGTCGTGCTCAAACCCGACAAATCTGCCTTGTCGTTCATCTAGGATGTCGGACGCCAACAAATATGGTCTCATTTTCATTAAAGGGACACCATTGGGCCAAAAAATATGTCGAAAATGGTAATTTTCGGTTCTACAACGAGAAGCAGAAATAGCATCAGAGGGGTTAATTTCTAATTTTATTGGACGGCTCCGGCGTCAAATAAGCTGTCGTATCGCGTGCTTTATGTTTCCAATTTGTTTCATGGGCATAATGAGCACGGGGCTTGTTTCAGAGCAGAAATCTGAAAAACGACCATTTTTCACTATAGGTTACAATACACCAAATGATTTACATAGGCCTCAGTGTTAACAAATCCCGCTGGCCTATATTCGCAGCAAAGCTTTGACCCTGCACGAGTATTTGAATTTAAAAAAGGTCCTTTTAGACACGCAGAAATGTGCACAAAAGAACTTGTAAACGTGGTGGATCACACTGCAGCTTGACAAACGTCACACTACCCTTAAAATTGAGAAAAAAATGACATCGAAAAAAACACAAACACCTCCCATAAATTATTCGCCATTTGCACAGCCACAACCGTTTACCATGTGGCTATATTTGATGTTTCTCGACGGGAAACACTTTTGTGCAATTTTTCGTGCACTTTTCATCCATGTATCATTGACTATTCAGCTGCCAGAAGTTTTTTTATGCTGATCCTAGCTTGGGGGTCCCAGGGGAAATCACTCTACTAATTTGTATTTGGTGTATTGTAACCTATAGTGATCAGTGGAAGGTAAAGAAAGTCGCCCAAATGATGTTATATTGCGTCCATTTATATACCCACGGCAAAATAAATAAATTTGATTCGAAATATGTCTGTGTTCTTACTTTATTAACCCTTTTCTGTCACCACCCATAGCTGAATTTGCAAAACAATTACTTTGACTTGAATGTCAATTTTTTTTTCATTTTAGCTGAATATTGGCAAAGTAAACAATGACGATGTACATACAGGTTGTCGATCTGATAGCTTGTAGATGCCACTTCCAGAAAATATGCCATACGATTCGCTAGGCGAATTGGGCGCACTTAGGTTTCACATGGGGCGCACCTACACAATTTTCGAAAAAAATCGACAGAAAATCTAAATTGTCCCGTCACAAGATATATTTATTGGCCGAAATTTGTGCACGTTGGATAGTCGAACCATTTCTGCAAACTTCCATGGTAGGCTTTTTTGTCAACCTGTCATCTAACAGGGGCAATTCAACTTAGTTTGACCCGAATCGGGTCCGATTTTGCATCATATTTTAGGGTATGGTCCATCTGACGTCACGCTTTACTCTCATGTCGTGCTCAAACCCGACAAATCTGCCTTGTCGTTCATCTAGGATGTCGGACGCCAACAAATATGGTCTCATTTTCATTAAAGGGACACCATTGGGCCAAAAAATATGTCGAAAATGGTAATTTTCGGTTCTACAACGAGAAGCAGAAATAGCATCAGAGGGTTTAATTTCTAATTTTATTGGACGGCTCCGGCGTCAAATAAGCTGTCGTATCGCGTGCTTTATGTTTCCAATTTGTTTCATGGGCATAATGAGCACGGGGCTTGTTTCAGAGCAGAAATCTGAAAAACGACCATTTTTCACTATAGGTTACAATACACCAAATGATTTACATAGGCCTCAGTGTTAACAAATCCCGCTGGCCTATAGTCGCAGCAAAGCTTTGACCCTGCACGAGTATTTGAATTTAAAGAAGGTCCTTTTAGACACGCAGAAATGTGCACAAAAGTACTTGTAAACGTGGTGGATCACACTGCAGCTTGACAAACGTCACACTACCCTTAAAATTGAGAAAAAAATGACATCGAAAAAAACACAAACACCTCCCATAAATTATTCGCCATTTGCACAGCCACAACCGTTTACCATGTGGCTATATTTGATGTTTCTCGACGGGAAACACTTTTGTGCATTTTTTCGTGCACTTTTCATCCATGTATCATTGACCATTCAGCTGCCAGAATTTTTTTTATGCTGATCCTAGCTTGGGGGTCCCAGGGGAAATCACTCTACTAATTTGTATTTGGTGTATTGTAACCTATAGTGATCAGTGGAAGGTAAAGAAAGTCGCCCAAATGATGTTATATTGCGTCCATTTATATACCCACGGCAAAATAAATAAATTTGATTCGAAATATGTCTGTGTTCTTACTTTATTAACCCTTTTCTGTCACCACCCATAGCTGAATTTGCAAAACAATTACTTTGACTTGAATGTCAATTTTTTTTTCATTTTAGCTGAATATTGGCAAAGTAAACAATGACGATGTACATACAGGTTGTCGATCTGATAGCTTGTAGATGCCACTTCCAGAAAATATGCCATACGATTCGCTAGGCGAATTGGGCGCACTTAGGTTTCACATGGGGCGCACCTACACAATTTTCGAAAAAAATCGACAGAAAATCTAAATTGTCCCGTCACAAGAATATATTTATTGGCCGAAATTTGTGCACGTTGGATAGTCGAACCATTTCTGCAAACTTCCATGGTAGGCTTTTTTGTCAACCTGTCATCTAACAGGGGCAATTCAACTTAGTTTGACCCGAATCGGGTCCGATTTTGCATCATATTTTAGGGTATGGTCCATCTGACGTCACGCTTTACTCTCATGTCGTGCTCAAACCCGACAAATCTGCCTTGTCGTTCATCTAGGATGTCGGACGCCAACAAATATGGTCTCATTTTCATTAAAGGGACACCATTGGGCCAAAAAATATGTCGAAAATGGTAATTTTCGGTTCTACAACGAGAAGCAGAAATAGCATCAGAGGGGTTAATTTCTAATTTTATTGGACGGCTCCGGCGTCAAATAAGCTGTCGTATCGCGTGCTTTATGTTTCCAATTTGTTTCATGGGCATAATGAGCACGGGGCTTGTTTCAGAGCAGAAATCTGAAAAACGACCATTTTTCACTATAGGTTACAATACACCAAATGATTTACATAGGCCTCAGTGTTAACAAATCCCGCTGGCCTATATTCGCAGCAAAGCTTTGACCCTGCACGAGTATTTGAATTTAAAGAAGGTCCTTTTAGACACGCAGAAATGTGCACAAAAGAACTTGTAAACGTGGTGGATCACACTGCAGCTTGACAAACGTCACACTACCCTTAAAATTGAGAAAAAAATGACATCGAAAAAAACACAAACACCTCCCATAAATTATTCGCCATTTGCACAGCCACAACCGTTTACCATGTGGCTATATTTGATGTTTCTCGACGGGAAACACTTTTGTGCAATTTTTCGTGCACTTTTCATCCATGTATCATTGACCATTCAGCTGCCAGAATTTTTTTTATGCTGATCCTAGCTTGGGGGTCCCAGGGGAAATCACTCTACTAATTTGTATTTGGTGTATTGTAACCTATAGTGATCAGTGGAAGGTAAAGAAAGTCGCCCAAATGATGTTATATTGCGTCCATTTATATACCCACGGCAAAATAAATAAATTTGATTCGAAATATGTCTGTGTTCTTACTTTATTAACCCTTTTCTGTCACCACCCATAGCTGAATTTGCAAAACAATTACTTTGACTTGAATGTCAATTTTTTTTTCATTTTAGCTGAATATTGGCAAAGTAAACAATGACGATGTACATACAGGTTGTCGATCTGATAGCTTGTAGATGCCACTTCCAGAAAATATGCCATACGATTCGCTAGGCGAATTGGGCGCACTTAGGTTTCACATGGGGCGCACCTACACAATTTTCGAAAAAAATCGACAGAAAATCTAAATTGTCCCGTCACAAGAATATATTTATTGGCCGAAATTTGTGCACGTTGGATAGTCGAACCATTTCTGCAAACTTCCATGGTAGGCTTTTTTGTCAACCTGTCATCTAACAGGGGCAATTCAACTTAGTTTGACCCGAATCGGGTCCGATTTTGCATCATATTTTAGGGTATGGTCCATCTGACGTCACGCTTTACTCTCATGTCGTGCTCAAACCCGACAAATCTGCCTTGTCGTTCATCTAGGATGTCGGACGCCAACAAATATGGTCTCATTTTCATTAAAGGGACACCATTGGGCCAAAAAATATGTCGAAAATGGTAATTTTCGGTTCTACAACGAGAAGCAGAAATAGCATCAGAGGGGTTAATTTCTAATTTTATTGGACGGCTCCGGCGTCAAATAAGCTGTCGTATCGCGTGCTTTATGTTTCCAATTTGTTTCATGGGCATAATGAGCACGGGGCTTGTTTCAGAGCAGAAATCTGAAAAACGACCATTTTTCACTATAGGTTACAATACACCAAATGATTTACATAGGCCTCAGTGTTAACAAATCCCGCTGGCCTATATTCGCAGCAAAGCTTTGACCCTGCACGAGTATTTGAATTTAAAGAAGGTCCTTTTAGACACGCAGAAATGTGCACAAAAGAACTTGTAAACGTGGTGGATCACACTGCAGCTTGACAAACGTCACACTACCCTTAAAATTGAGAAAAAAATGACATCGAAAAAAACACAAACACCTCCCATAAATTATTCGCCATTTGCACAGCCACAACCGTTTACCATGTGGCTATATTTGATGTTTCTCGACGGGAAACACTTTTGTGCAATTTTTCGTGCACTTTTCATCCATGTATCATTGACCATTCAGCTGCCAGAATTTTTTTTATGCTGATCCTAGCTTGGGGGTCCCAGGGGAAATCACTCTACTAATTTGTATTTGGTGTATTGTAACCTATAGTGATCAGTGGAAGGTAAAGAAAGTCGCCCAAATGATGTTATATTGCGTCCATTTATATACCCACGGCAAAATAAATAAATTTGATTCGAAATATGTCTGTGTTCTTACTTTATTAACCCTTTTCTGTCACCACCCATAGCTGAATTTGCAAAACAATTACTTTGACTTGAATGTCAATTTTTTTTTCATTTTAGCTGAATATTGGCAAAGTAAACAATGACGATGTACATACAGGTTGTCGATCTGATAGCTTGTAGATGCCACTTCCAGAAAATATGCCATACGATTCGCTAGGCGAATTGGGCGCACTTAGGTTTCACATGGGGCGCACCTACACAATTTTCGAAAAAAATCGACAGAAAATCTAAATTGTCCCGTCACAAGAATATATTTATTGGCCGAAATTTGTGCACGTTGGATAGTCGAACCATTTCTGCAAACTTCCATGGTAGGCTTTTTTGTCAACCTGTCATCTAACAGGGGCAATTCAACTTAGTTTGACCCGAATCGGGTCCGATTTTGCATCATATTTTAGGGTATGGTCCATCTGACGTCACGCTTTACTCTCATGTCGTGCTCAAACCCGACAAATCTGCCTTGTCGTTCATCTAGGATGTCGGACGCCAACAAATATGGTCTCATTTTCATTAAAGGGACACCATTGGGCCAAAAAATATGTCGAAAATGGTAATTTTCGGTTCTACAACGAGAAGCAGAAATAGCATCAGAGGGGTTAATTTCTAATTTTATTGGACGGCTCCGGCGTCAAATAAGCTGTCGTATCGCGTGCTTTATGTTTCCAATTTGTTTCATGGGCATAATGAGCACGGGGCTTGTTTCAGAGCAGAAATCTGAAAAACGACCATTTTTCACTATAGGTTACAATACACCAAATGATTTACATAGGCCTCAGTGTTAACAAATCCCGCTGGCCTATATTCGCAGCAAAGCTTCGACCCTGCACGAGTATTTGAATTTAAAGAAGGTCCCTTTAGACACGCAGAAATGTGCACAAAAGTACTTGTAAACGTGGTGGATCACACTGCAGCTTGACAAACGTCACACTACCCTTAAAATTGAGAAAAAAATGACATCGAAAAAAACACAAACACCTCCCATAAATTATTCGCCATTTGCACAGCCACAACCGTTTACCATGTGGCTATATTTGATGTTTCTCGACGGGAAACACTTTTGTGCATTTTTTCGTGCACTTTTCATCCATGTATCATTGACCATTCAGCTGCCAGAATTTGTTTTATGCTGATCCTAGCTTGGGGGTCCCAGGGGAAATCACTCTACTAATTTGTATTTGGTGTATTGTAACCTATAGTGATCAGTGGAAGGTAAAGAAAGTCGCCCAAATGATGTTATATTGCGTCCATTTATATACCCACGGCAAAATAAATAAATTTGATTCGAAATATGTCTGTGTTCTTACTTTATTAACCCTTTTCTGTCACCACCCATAGCTGAATTTGCAAAACAATTACTTTGACTTGAATGTCAATTTTTTTTTCATTTTAGCTGAATATTGGCAAAGTAAACAATGACGATGTACATACAGGTTGTCGATCTGATAGCTTGTAGATGCCACTTCCAGAAAATATGCCATACGATTCGCTAGGCGAATTGGGCGCACTTAGGTTTCACATGGGGCGCACCTACACAATTTTCGAAAAAAATCGACAGAAAATCTAAATTGTCCCGTCACAAGATATATTTATTGGCCGAAATTTGTGCACGTTGGATAGTCGAACCATTTCTGCAAACTTCCATGGTAGGCTTTTTTGTCAACCTGTCATCTAACAGGGGCAATTCAACTTAGTTTGACCCGAATCGGGTCCGATTTTGCATCATATTTTAGGGTATGGTCCATCTGACGTCACGCTTTACTCTCATGTCGTGCTCAAACCCGACAAATCTGCCTTGTCGTTCATCTAGGATGTCGGACGCCAACAAATATGGTCTCATTTTCATTAAAGGGACACCATTGGGCCAAAAAATATGTCGAAAATGGTAATTTTCGGTTCTACAACGAGAAGCAGAAATAGCATCAGAGGGGTTAATTTCTAATTTTATTGGACGGCTCCGGCGTCAAATAAGCTGTCGTATCGCGTGCTTTATGTTTCCAATTTGTTTCATGGGCATAATGAGCACGGGGCTTGTTTCAGAGCAGAAATCTGAAAAACGACCATTTTTCACTATAGGTTACAATACACCAAATGATTTACATAGGCCTCAGTGTTAACAAATCCCGCTGGCCTATATTCGCAGCAAAGCTTTGACCCTGCACGAGTATTTGAATTTAAAAAAGGTCCTTTTAGACACGCAGAAATGTGCACAAAAGAACTTGTAAACGTGGTGGATCACACTGCAGCTTGACAAACGTCACACTACCCTTAAAATTGAGAAAAAAATGACATCGAAAAAAACACAAACACCTCCCATAAATTATTCGCCATTTGCACAGCCACAACCGTTTACCATGTGGCTATATTTGATGTTTCTCGACGGGAAACACTTTTGTGCAATTTTTCGTGCACTTTTCATCCATGTATCATTGACCATTCAGCTGCCAGAAGTTTTTTTATGCTGATCCTAGCTTGGGGGTCCCAGGGGAAATCACTCTACTAATTTGTATTTGGTGTATTGTAACCTATAGTGATCAGTGGAAGGTAAAGAAAGTCGCCCAAATGATGTTATATTGCGTCCATTTATATACCCACGGCAAAATAAATAAATTTGATTCGAAATATGTCTGTGTTCTTACTTTATTAACCCTTTTCTGTCACCACCCATAGCTGAATTTGCAAAACAATTACTTTGACTTGAATGTCAATTTTTTTTTCATTTTAGCTGAATATTGGCGAAGTAAACAATGACGATGTACATACAGGTTGTCGATCTGATAGCTTGTAGATGCCACTTCCAGAAAATATGCCATACGATTCGCTAGGCGAATTGGGCGCACTTAGGTTTCACATGGGGCGCACCTACACAATTTTCGAAAAAAATCGACAGAAAATCTAAATTGTCCCGTCACAAGATATATTTATTGGCCGAAATTTGTGCACGTTGGATAGTCGAACCATTTCTGCAAACTTCCATGGTAGGCTTTTTTGTCAACCTGTCATCTAACAGGGGCAATTCAACTTAGTTTGACCCGAATCGGGTCCGATTTTGCATCATATTTTAGGGTATGGTCCATCTGACGTCACGCTTTACTCTCATGTCGTGCTCAAACCCGACAAATCTGCCTTGTCGTTCATCTAGGATGTCGGACGCCAACAAATATGGTCTCATTTTCATTAAAGGGACACCATTGGGCCAAAAAATATGTCGAAAATGGTAATTTTCGGTTCTACAACGAGAAGCAGAAATAGCATCAGAGGGGTTAATTTCTAATTTTATTGGACGGCTCCGGCGTCAAATAAGCTGTCGTATCGCGTGCTTTATGTTTCCAATTTGTTTCATGGGCATAATGAGCACGGGGCTTGTTTCAGAGCAGAAATCTGAAAAACGACCATTTTTCACTATAGGTTACAATACACCAAATGATTTACATAGGCCTCAGTGTTAACAAATCCCGCTGGCCTATATTCGCAGCAAAGCTTTGACCCTGCACGAGTATTTGAATTTAAAAAAGGTCCTTTTAGACACGCAGAAATGTGCACAAAAGAACTTGTAAACGTGGTGGATCACACTGCAGCTTGACAAACGTCACACTACCCTTAAAATTGAGAAAAAAATGACATCGAAAAAAACACAAACACCTCCCATAAATTATTCGCCATTTGCACAGCCACAACCGTTTACCATGTGGCTATATTTGATGTTTCTCGACGGGAAACACTTTTGTGCAATTTTTCGTGCACTTTTCATCCATGTATCATTGACCATTCAGCTGCCAGAATTTTTTTTATGCTGATCCTAGCTTGGGGGTCCCAGGGGAAATCACTCTACTAATTTGTATTTGGTGTATTGTAACCTATAGTGATCAGTGGAAGGTAAAGAAAGTCGCCCAAATGATGTTATATTGCGTCCATTTATATACCCACGGCAAAATAAATAAATTTGATTCGAAATATGTCTGTGTTCTTACTTTATTAACCCTTTTCTGTCACCACCCATAGCTGAATTTGCAAAACAATTACTTTGACTTGAATGTCAATTTTTTTTTCATTTTAGCTGAATATTGGCAAAGTAAACAATGACGATGTACATACAGGTTGTCGATCTGATAGCTTGTAGATGCCACTTCCAGAAAATATGCCATACGATTCGCTAGGCGAATTGGGCGCACTTAGGTTTCACATGGGGCGCACCTACACAATTTTCGAAAAAAATCGACAGAAAATCTAAATTGTCCCGTCACAAGAATATATTTATTGGCCGAAATTTGTGCACGTTGGATAGTCGAACCATTTCTGCAAACTTCCATGGTAGGCTTTTTTGTCAACCTGTCATCTAACAGGGGCAATTCAACTTAGTTTGACCCGAATCGGGTCCGATTTTGCATCATATTTTAGGGTATGGTCCATCTGACGTCACGCTTTACTCTCATGTCGTGCTCAAACCCGACAAATCTGCCTTGTCGTTCATCTAGGATGTCGGACGCCAACAAATATGGTCTCATTTTCATTAAAGGGACACCATTGGGCCAAAAAATATGTCGAAAATGGTAATTTTCGGTTCTACAACGAGAAGCAGAAATAGCATCAGAGGGGTTAATTTCTAATTTTATTGGACGGCTCCGGCGTCAAATAAGCTGTCGTATCGCGTGCTTTATGTTTCCAATTTGTTTCATGGGCATAATGAGCACGGAGCTTGTTTCAGAGCAGAAATCTGAAAAACGACCATTTTTCACTATAGGTTACAATACACCAAATGATTTACATAGGCCTCAGTGTTAACAAACCCCGCTGGCCTATATTCGCAGCAAAGCTTTGACCCTGCACGAGTATTTGAATTTAAAAAAGGTCCTTTTAGACACGCAGAAATGTGCACAAAAGAACTTGTAAACGTGGTGGATCACACTGCAGCTTGACAAACGTCACACTACCCTTAAAATTGAGAAAAAAATGACATCGAAAAAAACACAAACACCTCCCATAAATTATTCGCCATTTGCACAGCCACAACCGTTTACCATGTGGCTATATTTGATGTTTCTCGACGGGAAACACTTTTGTGCAATTTTTCGTGCACTTTTCATCCATGTATCATTGACCATTCAGCTGCCAGAATTTTTTTTATGCTGATCCTAGCTTGGGGGTCCCAGGGGAAATCACTCTACTAATTTGTATTTGGTGTATTGTAACCTATAGTGATCAGTGGAAGGTAAAGAAAGTCGCCCAAATGATGTTATATTGCGTCCATTTATATACCCACGGCAAAATAAATAAATTTGATTCGAAATATGTCTGTGTTCTTACTTTATTAACCCTTTTCTGTCACCACCCATAGCTGAATTTGCAAAACAATTACTTTGACTTGAATGTCAATTTTTTTTTCATTTTAGCTGAATATTGGCAAAGTAAACAATGACGATGTACATACAGGTTGTCGATCTGATAGCTTGTAGATGCCACTTCCAGAAAATATGCCATACGATTCGCTAGGCGAATTGGGCGCACTTAGGTTTCACATGGGGCGCACCTACACAATTTTCGAAAAAAATCGACAGAAAATCTAAATTGTCCCGTCACAAGAATATATTTATTGGCCGAAATTTGTGCACGTTGGATAGTCGAACCATTTCTGCAAACTTCCATGGTAGGCTTTTTTGTCAACCTGTCATCTAACAGGGGCAATTCAACTTAGTTTGACCCGAATCGGGTCCGATTTTGCATCATATTTTAGGGTATGGTCCATCTGACGTCACGCTTTACTCTCATGTCGTGCTCAAACCCGACAAATCTGCCTTGTCGTTCATCTAGGATGTCGGACGCCAACAAATATGGTCTCATTTTCATTAAAGGGACACCATTGGGCCAAAAAATATGTCGAAAATGGTAATTTTCGGTTCTACAACGAGAAGCAGAAATAGCATCAGAGGGGTTAATTTCTAATTTTATTGGACGGCTCCGGCGTCAAATAAGCTGTCGTATCGCGTGCTTTATGTTTCCAATTTGTTTCATGGGCATAATGAGCACGGAGCTTGTTTCAGAGCAGAAATCTGAAAAACGACCATTTTTCACTATAGGTTACAATACACCAAATGATTTACATAGGCCTCAGTGTTAACAAATCCCGCTGGCCTATATTCGCAGCAAAGCTTTGACCCTGCACGAGTATTTGAATTTAAAGAAGGTCCTTTTAGACACGCAGAAATGTGCACAAAAGTACTTGTAAACGTGGTGGATCACACTGCAGCTTGACAAACGTCACACTACCCTTAAAATTGAGAAAAAAATGACATCGAAAAAAACACAAACACCTCCCATAAATTATTCGCCATTTGCACAGCCACAACCGTTTACCATGTGGCTATATTTGATGTTTCTCGACGGGAAACACTTTTGTGCAATTTTTCGTGCACTTTTCATCCATGTATCATTGACCATTCAGCTGCCAGAATTTTTTTTATGCTGATCCTAGCTTGGGGGTCCCAGGGGAAATCACTCTACTAATTTGTATTTGGTGTATTGTAACCTATAGTGATCAGTGGAAGGTAAAGAAAGTCGCCCAAATGATGTTATATTGCGTCCATTTATATACCCACGGCAAAATAAATAAATTTGATTCGAAATATGTCTGTGTTATTACTTTATTAACCCTTTTCTGTCACCACCCATAGCTGAATTTGCAAAACAATTACTTTGACTTGAATGTCAATTTTTTTTTCATTTTAGCTGAATATTGGCAAAGTAAACAATGACGATGTACATACAGGTTGTCGATCTGATAGCTTGTAGATGCCACTTCCAGAAAATATGCCATACGATTCGCTAGGCGAATTGGGCGCACTTAGGTTTCACATGGGGCGCACCTACACAATTTTCGAAAAAAATCGACAGAAAATCTAAATTGTCCCGTCACAAGAATATATTTATTGGCCGAAATTTGTGCACGTTGGATAGTCGAACCATTTCTGCAAACTTCCATGGTAGGCTTTTTTGTGAACCTGTCATCTAACAGGGGCAATTCAACTTAGTTTGACCCGAATCGGGTCCGATTTTGCATCATATTTTAGGGTATGGTCCATCTGACGTCACGCTTTACTCTCATGTCGTGCTCAAACCCGACAAATCTGCCTTGTCGTTCATCTAGGATGTCGGACGCCAACAAATATGGTCTCATTTTCATTAAAGGGACACCATTGGGCCAAAAAATATGTCGAAAATGGTAATTTTCGGTTCTACAACGAGAAGCAGAAATAGCATCAGAGGGGTTAATTTCTAATTTTATTGGACGGCTCCGGCGTCAAATAAGCTGTCGTATCGCGTGCTTTATGTTTCCAATTTGTTTCATGGGCATAATGAGCACGGGGCTTGTTTCAGAGCAGAAATCTGAAAAACGACCATTTTTCACTATAGGTTACAATACACCAAATGATTTACATAGGCCTCAGTGTTAACAAATCCCGCTGGCCTATATTCGCAGCAAAGCTTTGACCCTGCACGAGTATTTGAATTTAAAGAAGGTCCTTTTAGACACGCAGAAATGTGCACAAAAGAACTTGTAAACGTGGTGGATCACACTGCAGCTTGACAAACGTCACACTACCCTTAAAATTGAGAAAAAAATGACATCGAAAAAAACACAAACACCTCCCATAAATTATTCGCCATTTGCACAGCCACAACCGTTTACCATGTGGCTATATTTGATGTTTCTCGACGGGAAACACTTTTGTGCAATTTTTCGTGCACTTTTCATCCATGTATCATTGACCATTCAGCTGCCAGAATTTTTTTTATGCTGATCCTAGCTTGGGGGTCCCAGGGGAAATCACTCTACTAATTTGTATTTGGTGTATTGTAACCTATAGTGATCAGTGGAAGGTAAAGAAAGTCGCCCAAATGATGTTATATTGCGTCCATTTATATACCCACGGCAAAATAAATAAATTTGATTCGAAATATGTCTGTGTTCTTACTTTATTAACCCTTTTCTGTCACCACCCATAGCTGAATTTGCAAAACAATTACTTTGACTTGAATGTCAATTTTTTTTTCATTTTAGCTGAATATTGGCAAAGTAAACAATGACGATGTACATACAGGTTGTCGATCTGATAGCTTGTAGATGCCACTTCCAGAAAATATGCCATACGATTCGCTAGGCGAATTGGGCGCACTTAGGTTTCACATGGGGCGCACCTACACAATTTTCGAAAAAAATCGACAGAAAATCTAAATTGTCCCGTCACAAGATATATTTATTGGCCGAAATTTGTGCACGTTGGATAGTCGAACCATTTCTGCAAACTTCCATGGTAGGCTTTTTTGTCAACCTGTCATCTAACAGGGGCAATTCAACTTAGTTTGACCCGAATCGGGTCCGATTTTGCATCATATTTTAGGGTATGGTCCATCTGACGTCACGCTTTACTCTCATGTCGTGCTCAAACCCGACAAATCTGCCTTGTCGTTCATCTAGGATGTCGGACGCCAACAAATATGGTCTCATTTTCATTAAAGGGACACCATTGGGCCAAAAAATATGTCGAAAATGGTAATTTTCGGTTCTACAACGAGAAGCAGAAATAGCATCAGAGGGGTTAATTTCTAATTTTATTGGACGGCTCCGGCGTCAAATAAGCTGTCGTATCGCGTGCTTTATGTTTCCAATTTGTTTCATGGGCATAATGAGCACGGGGCTTGTTTCAGAGCAGAAATCTGAAAAACGACCATTTTTCACTATAGGTTACAATACACCAAATGATTTACATAGGCCTCAGTGTTAACAAATCCCGCTGGCCTATATTCGCAGCAAAGCTTTGACCCTGCACGAGTATTTGAATTTAAAAAAGGTCCTTTTAGACACGCAGAAATGTGCACAAAAGAACTTGTAAACGTGGTGGATCACACTGCAGCTTGACAAACGTCACACTACCCTTAAAATTGAGAAAAAAATGACATCGAAAAAAACACAAACACCTCCCATAAATTATTCGCCATTTGCACAGCCACAACCGTTTACCATGTGGCTATATTTGATGTTTCTCGACGGGAAACACTTTTGTGCAATTTTTCGTGCACTTTTCATCCATGTATCATTGACTATTCAGCTGCCAGAAGTTTTTTTATGCTGATCCTAGCTTGGGGGTCCCAGGGGAAATCACTCTACTAATTTGTATTTGGTGTATTGTAACCTATAGTGATCAGTGGAAGGTAAAGAAAGTCGCCCAAATGATGTTATATTGCGTCCATTTATATACCCACGGCAAAATAAATAAATTTGATTCGAAATATGTCTGTGTTCTTACTTTATTAACCCTTTTCTGTCACCACCCATAGCTGAATTTGCAAAACAATTACTTTGACTTGAATGTCAATTTTTTTTTCATTTTAGCTGAATATTGGCAAAGTAAACAATGACGATGTACATACAGGTTGTCGATCTGATAGCTTGTAGATGCCACTTCCAGAAAATATGCCATACGATTCGCTAGGCGAATTGGGCGCACTTAGGTTTCACATGGGGCGCACCTACACAATTTTCGAAAAAAATCGACAGAAAATCTAAATTGTCCCGTCACAAGATATATTTATTGGCCGAAATTTGTGCACGTTGGATAGTCGAACCATTTCTGCAAACTTCCATGGTAGGCTTTTTTGTCAACCTGTCATCTAACAGGGGCAATTCAACTTAGTTTGACCCGAATCGGGTCCGATTTTGCATCATATTTTAGGGTATGGTCCATCTGACGTCACGCTTTACTCTCATGTCGTGCTCAAACCCGACAAATCTGCCTTGTCGTTCATCTAGGATGTCGGACGCCAACAAATATGGTCTCATTTTCATTAAAGGGACACCATTGGGCCAAAAAATATGTCGAAAATGGTAATTTTCGGTTCTACAACGAGAAGCAGAAATAGCATCAGAGGGGTTAATTTCTAATTTTATTGGACGGCTCCGGCGTCAAATAAGCTGTCGTATCGCGTGCTTTATGTTTCCAATTTGTTTCATGGGCATAATGAGCACGGGGCTTGTTTCAGAGCAGAAATCTGAAAAACGACCATTTTTCACTATAGGTTACAATACACCAAATGATTTACATAGGCCTCAGTGTTAACAAATCCCGCTGGCCTATATTCGCAGCAAAGCTTTGACCCTGCACGAGTATTTGAATTTAAAAAAGGTCCTTTTAGACACGCAGAAATGTGCACAAAAGAACTTGTAAACGTGGTGGATCACACTGCAGCTTGACAAACGTCACACTACCCTTAAAATTGAGAAAAAAATGACATCGAAAAAAACACAAACACCTCCCATAAATTATTCGCCATTTGCACAGCCACAACCGTTTACCATGTGGCTATATTTGATGTTTCTCGACGGGAAACACTTTTGTGCAATTTTTCGTGCACTTTTCATCCATGTATCATTGACTATTCAGCTGCCAGAAGTTTTTTTATGCTGATCCTAGCTTGGGGGTCCCAGGGGAAATCACTCTACTAATTTGTATTTGGTGTATTGTAACCTATAGTGATCAGTGGAAGGTAAAGAAAGTCGCCCAAATGATGTTATATTGCGTCCATTTATATACCCACGGCAAAATAAATAAATTTGATTCGAAATATGTCTGTGTTCTTACTTTATTAACCCTTTTCTGTCACCACCCATAGCTGAATTTGCAAAACAATTACTTTGACTTGAATGTCAATTTTTTTTTCATTTTAGCTGAATATTGGCAAAGTAAACAATGACGATGTACATACAGGTTGTCGATCTGATAGCTTGTAGATGCCACTTCCAGAAAATATGCCATACGATTCGCTAGGCGAATTGGGCGCACTTAGGTTTCACATGGGGCGCACCTACACAATTTTCGAAAAAAATCGACAGAAAATCTAAATTGTCCCGTCACAAGATATATTTATTGGCCGAAATTTGTGCACGTTGGATAGTCGAACCATTTCTGCAAACTTCCATGGTAGGCTTTTTTGTCAACCTGTCATCTAACAGGGGCAATTCAACTTAGTTTGACCCGAATCGGGTCCGATTTTGCATCATATTTTAGGGTATGGTCCATCTGACGTCACGCTTTACTCTCATGTCGTGCTCAAACCCGACAAATCTGCCTTGTCGTTCATCTAGGATGTCGGACGCCAACAAATATGGTCTCATTTTCATTAAAGGGACACCATTGGGCCAAAAAATATGTCGAAAATGGTAATTTTCGGTTCTACAACGAGAAGCAGAAATAGCATCAGAGGGTTTAATTTCTAATTTTATTGGACGGCTCCGGCGTCAAATAAGCTGTCGTATCGCGTGCTTTATGTTTCCAATTTGTTTCATGGGCATAATGAGCACGGGGCTTGTTTCAGAGCAGAAATCTGAAAAACGACCATTTTTCACTATAGGTTACAATACACCAAATGATTTACATAGGCCTCAGTGTTAACAAATCCCGCTGGCCTATAGTCGCAGCAAAGCTTTGACCCTGCACGAGTATTTGAATTTAAAGAAGGTCCTTTTAGACACGCAGAAATGTGCACAAAAGTACTTGTAAACGTGGTGGATCACACTGCAGCTTGACAAACGTCACACTACCCTTAAAATTGAGAAAAAAATGACATCGAAAAAAACACAAACACCTCCCATAAATTATTCGCCATTTGCACAGCCACAACCGTTTACCATGTGGCTATATTTGATGTTTCTCGACGGGAAACACTTTTGTGCATTTTTTCGTGCACTTTTCATCCATGTATCATTGACCATTCAGCTGCCAGAATTTTTTTTATGCTGATCCTAGCTTGGGGGTCCCAGGGGAAATCACTCTACTAATTTGTATTTGGTGTATTGTAACCTATAGTGATCAGTGGAAGGTAAAGAAAGTCGCCCAAATGATGTTATATTGCGTCCATTTATATACCCACGGCAAAATAAATAAATTTGATTCGAAATATGTCTGTGTTCTTACTTTATTAACCCTTTTCTGTCACCACCCATAGCTGAATTTGCAAAACAATTACTTTGACTTGAATGTCAATTTTTTTTTCATTTTAGCTGAATATTGGCAAAGTAAACAATGACGATGTACATACAGGTTGTCGATCTGATAGCTTGTAGATGCCACTTCCAGAAAATATGCCATACGATTCGCTAGGCGAATTGGGCGCACTTAGGTTTCACATGGGGCGCACCTACACAATTTTCGAAAAAAATCGACAGAAAATCTAAATTGTCCCGTCACAAGAATATATTTATTGGCCGAAATTTGTGCACGTTGGATAGTCGAACCATTTCTGCAAACTTCCATGGTAGGCTTTTTTGTCAACCTGTCATCTAACAGGGGCAATTCAACTTAGTTTGACCCGAATCGGGTCCGATTTTGCATCATATTTTAGGGTATGGTCCATCTGACGTCACGCTTTACTCTCATGTCGTGCTCAAACCCGACAAATCTGCCTTGTCGTTCATCTAGGATGTCGGACGCCAACAAATATGGTCTCATTTTCATTAAAGGGACACCATTGGGCCAAAAAATATGTCGAAAATGGTAATTTTCGGTTCTACAACGAGAAGCAGAAATAGCATCAGAGGGGTTAATTTCTAATTTTATTGGACGGCTCCGGCGTCAAATAAGCTGTCGTATCGCGTGCTTTATGTTTCCAATTTGTTTCATGGGCATAATGAGCACGGGGCTTGTTTCAGAGCAGAAATCTGAAAAACGACCATTTTTCACTATAGGTTACAATACACCAAATGATTTACATAGGCCTCAGTGTTAACAAATCCCGCTGGCCTATATTCGCAGCAAAGCTTTGACCCTGCACGAGTATTTGAATTTAAAGAAGGTCCTTTTAGACACGCAGAAATGTGCACAAAAGAACTTGTAAACGTGGTGGATCACACTGCAGCTTGACAAACGTCACACTACCCTTAAAATTGAGAAAAAAATGACATCGAAAAAAACACAAACACCTCCCATAAATTATTCGCCATTTGCACAGCCACAACCGTTTACCATGTGGCTATATTTGATGTTTCTCGACGGGAAACACTTTTGTGCAATTTTTCGTGCACTTTTCATCCATGTATCATTGACCATTCAGCTGCCAGAATTTTTTTTATGCTGATCCTAGCTTGGGGGTCCCAGGGGAAATCACTCTACTAATTTGTATTTGGTGTATTGTAACCTATAGTGATCAGTGGAAGGTAAAGAAAGTCGCCCAAATGATGTTATATTGCGTCCATTTATATACCCACGGCAAAATAAATAAATTTGATTCGAAATATGTCTGTGTTCTTACTTTATTAACCCTTTTCTGTCACCACCCATAGCTGAATTTGCAAAACAATTACTTTGACTTGAATGTCAATTTTTTTTTCATTTTAGCTGAATATTGGCAAAGTAAACAATGACGATGTACATACAGGTTGTCGATCTGATAGCTTGTAGATGCCACTTCCAGAAAATATGCCATACGATTCGCTAGGCGAATTGGGCGCACTTAGGTTTCACATGGGGCGCACCTACACAATTTTCGAAAAAAATCGACAGAAAATCTAAATTGTCCCGTCACAAGATATATTTATTGGCCGAAATTTGTGCACGTTGGATAGTCGAACCATTTCTGCAAACTTCCATGGTAGGCTTTTTTGTGAACCTGTCATCTAACAGGGGCAATTCAACTTAGTTTGACCCGAATCGGGTCCGATTTTGCATCATATTTTAGGGTATGGTCCATCTGACGTCACGCTTTACTCTCATGTCGTGCTCAAACCCGACAAATCTGCCTTGTCGTTCATCTAGGATGTCGGACGCCAACAAATATGGTCTCATTTTCATTAAAGGGACACCATTGGGCCAAAAAATATGTCGAAAATGGTAATTTTCGGTTCTACAACGAGAAGCAGAAATAGCATCAGAGGGGTTAATTTCTAATTTTATTGGACGGCTCCGGCGTCAAATAAGCTGTCGTATCGCGTGCTTTATGTTTCCAATTTGTTTCATGGGCATAATGAGCACGGGGCTTGTTTCAGAGCAGAAATCTGAAAAACGACCATTTTTCACTATAGGTTACAATACACCAAATGATTTACATAGGCCTCAGTGTTAACAAATCCCGCTGGCCTATATTCGCAGCAAAGCTTTGACCCTGCACGAGTATTTGAATTTAAAGAAGGTCCTTTTAGACACGCAGAAATGTGCACAAAAGAACTTGTAAACGTGGTGGATCACACTGCAGCTTGACAAACGTCACACTACCCTTAAAATTGAGAAAAAAATGACATCGAAAAAAACACAAACACCTCCCATAAATTATTCGCCATTTGCACAGCCACAACCGTTTACCATGTGGCTATATTTGATGTTTCTCGACGGGAAACACTTTTGTGCAATTTTTCGTGCACTTTTCATCCATGTATCATTGACCATTCAGCTGCCAGAATTTTTTTTATGCTGATCCTAGCTTGGGGGTCCCAGGGGAAATCACTCTACTAATTTGTATTTGGTGTATTGTAACCTATAGTGATCAGTGGAAGGTAAAGAAAGTCGCCCAAATGATGTTATATTGCGTCCATTTATATACCCACGGCAAAATAAATAAATTTGATTCGAAATATGTCTGTGTTCTTACTTTATTAACCCTTTTCTGTCACCACCCATAGCTGAATTTGCAAAACAATTACTTTGACTTGAATGTCAATTTTTTTTTCATTTTAGCTGAATATTGGCAAAGTAAACAATGACGATGTACATACAGGTTGTCGATCTGATAGCTTGTAGATGCCACTTCCAGAAAATATGCCATACGATTCGCTAGGCGAATTGGGCGCACTTAGGTTTCACATGGGGCGCACCTACACAATTTTCGAAAAAAATCGACAGAAAATCTAAATTGTCCCGTCACAAGATATATTTATTGGCCGAAATTTGTGCACGTTGGATAGTCGAACCATTTCTGCAAACTTCCATGGTAGGCTTTTTTGTCAACCTGTCATCTAACAGGGGCAATTCAACTTAGTTTGACCCGAATCGGGTCCGATTTTGCATCATATTTTAGGGTATGGTCCATCTGACGTCACGCTTTACTCTCATGTCGTGCTCAAACCCGACAAATCTGCCTTGTCGTTCATCTAGGATGTCGGACGCCAACAAATATGGTCTCATTTTCATTAAAGGGACACCATTGGGCCAAAAAATATGTCGAAAATGGTAATTTTCGGTTCTACAACGAGAAGCAGAAATAGCATCAGAGGGGTTAATTTCTAATTTTATTGGACGGCTCCGGCGTCAAATAAGCTGTCGTATCGCGTGCTTTATGTTTCCAATTTGTTTCATGGGCATAATGAGCACGGGGCTTGTTTCAGAGCAGAAATCTGAAAAACGACCATTTTTCACTATAGGTTACAATACACCAAATGATTTACATAGGCCTCAGTGTTAACAAATCCCGCTGGCCTATATTCGCAGCAAAGCTTTGACCCTGCACGAGTATTTGAATTTAAAAAAGGTCCTTTTAGACACGCAGAAATGTGCACAAAAGAACTTGTAAACGTGGTGGATCACACTGCAGCTTGACAAACGTCACACTACCCTTAAAATTGAGAAAAAAATGACATCGAAAAAAACACAAACACCTCCCATAAATTATTCGCCATTTGCACAGCCACAACCGTTTACCATGTGGCTATATTTGATGTTTCTCGACGGGAAACACTTTTGTGCAATTTTTCGTGCACTTTTCATCCATGTATCATTGACTATTCAGCTGCCAGAAGTTTTTTTATGCTGATCCTAGCTTGGGGGTCCCAGGGGAAATCACTCTACTAATTTGTATTTGGTGTATTGTAACCTATAGTGATCAGTGGAAGGTAAAGAAAGTCGCCCAAATGATGTTATATTGCGTCCATTTATATACCCACGGCAAAATAAATAAATTTGATTCGAAATATGTCTGTGTTCTTACTTTATTAACCCTTTTCTGTCACCACCCATAGCTGAATTTGCAAAACAATTACTTTGACTTGAATGTCAATTTTTTTTTCATTTTAGCTGAATATTGGCAAAGTAAACAATGACGATGTACATACAGGTTGTCGATCTGATAGCTTGTAGATGCCACTTCCAGAAAATATGCCATACGATTCGCTAGGCGAATTGGGCGCACTTAGGTTTCACATGGGGCGCACCTACACAATTTTCGAAAAAAATCGACAGAAAATCTAAATTGTCCCGTCACAAGATATATTTATTGGCCGAAATTTGTGCACGTTGGATAGTCGAACCATTTCTGCAAACTTCCATGGTAGGCTTTTTTGTCAACCTGTCATCTAACAGGGGCAATTCAACTTAGTTTGACCCGAATCGGGTCCGATTTTGCATCATATTTTAGGGTATGGTCCATCTGACGTCACGCTTTACTCTCATGTCGTGCTCAAACCCGACAAATCTGCCTTGTCGTTCATCTAGGATGTCGGACGCCAACAAATATGGTCTCATTTTCATTAAAGGGACACCATTGGGCCAAAAAATATGTCGAAAATGGTAATTTTCGGTTCTACAACGAGAAGCAGAAATAGCATCAGAGGGTTTAATTTCTAATTTTATTGGACGGCTCCGGCGTCAAATAAGCTGTCGTATCGCGTGCTTTATGTTTCCAATTTGTTTCATGGGCATAATGAGCACGGGGCTTGTTTCAGAGCAGAAATCTGAAAAACGACCATTTTTCACTATAGGTTACAATACACCAAATGATTTACATAGGCCTCAGTGTTAACAAATCCCGCTGGCCTATAGTCGCAGCAAAGCTTTGACCCTGCACGAGTATTTGAATTTAAAGAAGGTCCTTTTAGACACGCAGAAATGTGCACAAAAGTACTTGTAAACGTGGTGGATCACACTGCAGCTTGACAAACGTCACACTACCCTTAAAATTGAGAAAAAAATGACATCGAAAAAAACACAAACACCTCCCATAAATTATTCGCCATTTGCACAGCCACAACCGTTTACCATGTGGCTATATTTGATGTTTCTCGACGGGAAACACTTTTGTGCATTTTTTCGTGCACTTTTCATCCATGTATCATTGACCATTCAGCTGCCAGAATTTTTTTTATGCTGATCCTAGCTTGGGGGTCCCAGGGGAAATCACTCTACTAATTTGTATTTGGTGTATTGTAACCTATAGTGATCAGTGGAAGGTAAAGAAAGTCGCCCAAATGATGTTATATTGCGTCCATTTATATACCCACGGCAAAATAAATAAATTTGATTCGAAATATGTCTGTGTTCTTACTTTATTAACCCTTTTCTGTCACCACCCATAGCTGAATTTGCAAAACAATTACTTTGACTTGAATGTCAATTTTTTTTTCATTTTAGCTGAATATTGGCAAAGTAAACAATGACGATGTACATACAGGTTGTCGATCTGATAGCTTGTAGATGCCACTTCCAGAAAATATGCCATACGATTCGCTAGGCGAATTGGGCGCACTTAGGTTTCACATGGGGCGCACCTACACAATTTTCGAAAAAAATCGACAGAAAATCTAAATTGTCCCGTCACAAGAATATATTTATTGGCCGAAATTTGTGCACGTTGGATAGTCGAACCATTTCTGCAAACTTCCATGGTAGGCTTTTTTGTCAACCTGTCATCTAACAGGGGCAATTCAACTTAGTTTGACCCGAATCGGGTCCGATTTTGCATCATATTTTAGGGTATGGTCCATCTGACGTCACGCTTTACTCTCATGTCGTGCTCAAACCCGACAAATCTGCCTTGTCGTTCATCTAGGATGTCGGACGCCAACAAATATGGTCTCATTTTCATTAAAGGGACACCATTGGGCCAAAAAATATGTCGAAAATGGTAATTTTCGGTTCTACAACGAGAAGCAGAAATAGCATCAGAGGGGTTAATTTCTAATTTTATTGGACGGCTCCGGCGTCAAATAAGCTGTCGTATCGCGTGCTTTATGTTTCCAATTTGTTTCATGGGCATAATGAGCACGGGGCTTGTTTCAGAGCAGAAATCTGAAAAACGACCATTTTTCACTATAGGTTACAATACACCAAATGATTTACATAGGCCTCAGTGTTAACAAATCCCGCTGGCCTATATTCGCAGCAAAGCTTTGACCCTGCACGAGTATTTGAATTTAAAGAAGGTCCTTTTAGACACGCAGAAATGTGCACAAAAGAACTTGTAAACGTGGTGGATCACACTGCAGCTTGACAAACGTCACACTACCCTTAAAATTGAGAAAAAAATGACATCGAAAAAAACACAAACACCTCCCATAAATTATTCGCCATTTGCACAGCCACAACCGTTTACCATGTGGCTATATTTGATGTTTCTCGACGGGAAACACTTTTGTGCAATTTTTCGTGCACTTTTCATCCATGTATCATTGACCATTCAGCTGCCAGAATTTTTTTTATGCTGATCCTAGCTTGGGGGTCCCAGGGGAAATCACTCTACTAATTTGTATTTGGTGTATTGTAACCTATAGTGATCAGTGGAAGGTAAAGAAAGTCGCCCAAATGATGTTATATTGCGTCCATTTATATACCCACGGCAAAATAAATAAATTTGATTCGAAATATGTCTGTGTTCTTACTTTATTAACCCTTTTCTGTCACCACCCATAGCTGAATTTGCAAAACAATTACTTTGACTTGAATGTCAATTTTTTTTTCATTTTAGCTGAATATTGGCAAAGTAAACAATGACGATGTACATACAGGTTGTCGATCTGATAGCTTGTAGATGCCACTTCCAGAAAATATGCCATACGATTCGCTAGGCGAATTGGGCGCACTTAGGTTTCACATGGGGCGCACCTACACAATTTTCGAAAAAAATCGACAGAAAATCTAAATTGTCCCGTCACAAGAATATATTTATTGGCCGAAATTTGTGCACGTTGGATAGTCGAACCATTTCTGCAAACTTCCATGGTAGGCTTTTTTGTCAACCTGTCATCTAACAGGGGCAATTCAACTTAGTTTGACCCGAATCGGGTCCGATTTTGCATCATATTTTAGGGTATGGTCCATCTGACGTCACGCTTTACTCTCATGTCGTGCTCAAACCCGACAAATCTGCCTTGTCGTTCATCTAGGATGTCGGACGCCAACAAATATGGTCTCATTTTCATTAAAGGGACACCATTGGGCCAAAAAATATGTCGAAAATGGTAATTTTCGGTTCTACAACGAGAAGCAGAAATAGCATCAGAGGGATTAATTTCTAATTTTATTGGACGGCTCCGGCGTCAAATAAGCTGTCGTATCGCGTGCTTTATGTTTCCAATTTGTTTCATGGGCATAATGAGCACGGGGCTTGTTTCAGAGCAGAAATCTGAAAAACGACCATTTTTCACTATAGGTTACAATACACCAAATGATTTACATAGGCCTCAGTGTTAACAAATCCCGCTGGCCTATATTCGCAGCAAAGCTTCGACCCTGCACGAGTATTTGAATTTAAAGAAGGTCCCTTTAGACACGCAGAAATGTGCACAAAAGTACTTGTAAACGTGGTGGATCACACTGCAGCTTGACAAACGTCACACTACCCTTAAAATTGAGAAAAAAATGACATCGAAAAAAACACAAACACCTCCCATAAATTATTCGCCATTTGCACAGCCACAACCGTTTACCATGTGGCTATATTTGATGTTTCTCGACGGGAAACACTTTTGTGCATTTTTTCGTGCACTTTTCATCCATGTATCATTGACCATTCAGCTGCCAGAATTTTTTTTATGCTGATCCTAGCTTGGGGGTCCCAGGGGAAATCACTCTACTAATTTGTATTTGGTGTATTGTAACCTATAGTGATCAGTGGAAGGTAAAGAAAGTCGCCCAAATGATGTTATATTGCGTCCATTTATATACCCACGGCAAAATAAATAAATTTGATTCGAAATATGTCTGTGTTCTTACTTTATTAACCCTTTTCTGTCACCACCCATAGCTGAATTTGCAAAACAATTACTTTGACTTGAATGTCAATTTTTTTTTCATTTTAGCTGAATATTGGCAAAGTAAACAATGACGATGTACATACAGGTTGTCGATCTGATAGCTTGTAGATGCCACTTCCAGAAAATATGCCATACGATTCGCTAGGCGAATTGGGCGCACTTAGGTTTCACATGGGGCGCACCTACACAATTTTCGAAAAAAATCGACAGAAAATCTAAATTGTCCCGTCACAAGATATATTTATTGGCCGAAATTTGTGCACGTTGGATAGTCGAACCATTTCTGCAAACTTCCATGGTAGGCTTTTTTGTCAACCTGTCATCTAACAGGGGCAATTCAACTTAGTTTGACCCGAATCGGGTCCGATTTTGCATCATATTTTAGGGTATGGTCCATCTGACGTCACGCTTTACTCTCATGTCGTGCTCAAACCCGACAAATCTGCCTTGTCGTTCATCTAGGATGTCGGACGCCAACAAATATGGTCTCATTTTCATTAAAGGGACACCATTGGGCCAAAAAATATGTCGAAAATGGTAATTTTCGGTTCTACAACGAGAAGCAGAAATAGCATCAGAGGGGTTAATTTCTAATTTTATTGGACGGCTCCGGCGTCAAATAAGCTGTCGTATCGCGTGCTTTATGTTTCCAATTTGTTTCATGGGCATAATGAGCACGGGGCTTGTTTCAGAGCAGAAATCTGAAAAACGACCATTTTTCACTATAGGTTACAATACACCAAATGATTTACATAGGCCTCAGTGTTAACAAATCCCGCTGGCCTATATTCGCAGCAAAGCTTTGACCCTGCACGAGTATTTGAATTTAAAAAAGGTCCTTTTAGACACGCAGAAATGTGCACAAAAGAACTTGTAAACGTGGTGGATCACACTGCAGCTTGACAAACGTCACACTACCCTTAAAATTGAGAAAAAAATGACATCGAAAAAAACACAAACACCTCCCATAAATTATTCGCCATTTGCACAGCCACAACCGTTTACCATGTGGCTATATTTGATGTTTCTCGACGGGAAACACTTTTGTGCAATTTTTCGTGCACTTTTCATCCATGTATCATTGACCATTCAGCTGCCAGAAGTTTTTTTATGCTGATCCTAGCTTGGGGGTCCCAGGGGAAATCACTCTACTAATTTGTATTTGGTGTATTGTAACCTATAGTGATCAGTGGAAGGTAAAGAAAGTCGCCCAAATGATGTTATATTGCGTCCATTTATATACCCACGGCAAAATAAATAAATTTGATTCGAAATATGTCTGTGTTCTTACTTTATTAACCCTTTTCTGTCACCACCCATAGCTGAATTTGCAAAACAATTACTTTGACTTGAATGTCAATTTTTTTTTCATTTTAGCTGAATATTGGCAAAGTAAACAATGACGATGTACATACAGGTTGTCGATCTGATAGCTTGTAGATGCCACTTCCAGAAAATATGCCATACGATTCGCTAGGCGAATTGGGCGCACTTAGGTTTCACATGGGGCGCACCTACACAATTTTCGAAAAAAATCGACAGAAAATCTAAATTGTCCCGTCACAAGATATATTTATTGGCCGAAATTTGTGCACGTTGGATAGTCGAACCATTTCTGCAAACTTCCATGGTAGGCTTTTTTGTCAACCTGTCATCTAACAGGGGCAATTCAACTTAGTTTGACCCGAATCGGGTCCGATTTTGCATCATATTTTAGGGTATGGTCCATCTGACGTCACGCTTTACTCTCATGTCGTGCTCAAACCCGACAAATCTGCCTTGTCGTTCATCTAGGATGTCGGACGCCAACAAATATGGTCTCATTTTCATTAAAGGGACACCATTGGGCCAAAAAATATGTCGAAAATGGTAATTTTCGGTTCTACAACGAGAAGCAGAAATAGCATCAGAGGGGTTAATTTCTAATTTTATTGGACGGCTCCGGCGTCAAATAAGCTGTCGTATCGCGTGCTTTATGTTTCCAATTTGTTTCATGGGCATAATGAGCACGGGGCTTGTTTCAGAGCAGAAATCTGAAAAACGACCATTTTTCACTATAGGTTACAATACACCAAATGATTTACATAGGCCTCAGTGTTAACAAATCCCGCTGGCCTATATTCGCAGCAAAGCTTTGACCCTGCACGAGTATTTGAATTTAAAAAAGGTCCTTTTAGACACGCAGAAATGTGCACAAAAGAACTTGTAAACGTGGTGGATCACACTGCAGCTTGACAAACGTCACACTACCCTTAAAATTGAGAAAAAAATGACATCGAAAAAAACACAAACACCTCCCATAAATTATTCGCCATTTGCACAGCCACAACCGTTTACCATGTGGCTATATTTGATGTTTCTCGACGGGAAACACTTTTGTGCAATTTTTCGTGCACTTTTCATCCATGTATCATTGACCATTCAGCTGCCAGAATTTTTTTTATGCTGATCCTAGCTTGGGGGTCCCAGGGGAAATCACTCTACTAATTTGTATTTGGTGTATTGTAACCTATAGTGATCAGTGGAAGGTAAAGAAAGTCGCCCAAATGATGTTATATTGCGTCCATTTATATACCCACGGCAAAATAAATAAATTTGATTCGAAATATGTCTGTGTTCTTACTTTATTAACCCTTTTCTGTCACCACCCATAGCTGAATTTGCAAAACAATTACTTTGACTTGAATGTCAATTTTTTTTTCATTTTAGCTGAATATTGGCAAAGTAAACAATGACGATGTACATACAGGTTGTCGATCTGATAGCTTGTAGATGCCACTTCCAGAAAATATGCCATACGATTCGCTAGGCGAATTGGGCGCACTTAGGTTTCACATGGGGCGCACCTACACAATTTTCGAAAAAAATCGACAGAAAATCTAAATTGTCCCGTCACAAGAATATATTTATTGGCCGAAATTTGTGCACGTTGGATAGTCGAACCATTTCTGCAAACTTCCATGGTAGGCTTTTTTGTCAACCTGTCATCTAACAGGGGCAATTCAACTTAGTTTGACCCGAATCGGGTCCGATTTTGCATCATATTTTAGGGTATGGTCCATCTGACGTCACGCTTTACTCTCATGTCGTGCTCAAACCCGACAAATCTGCCTTGTCGTTCATCTAGGATGTCGGACGCCAACAAATATGGTCTCATTTTCATTAAAGGGACACCATTGGGCCAAAAAATATGTCGAAAATGGTAATTTTCGGTTCTACAACGAGAAGCAGAAATAGCATCAGAGGGGTTAATTTCTAATTTTATTGGACGGCTCCGGCGTCAAATAAGCTGTCGTATCGCGTGCTTTATGTTTCCAATTTGTTTCATGGGCATAATGAGCACGGAGCTTGTTTCAGAGCAGAAATCTGAAAAACGACCATTTTTCACTATAGGTTACAATACACCAAATGATTTACATAGGCCTCAGTGTTAACAAATCCCGCTGGCCTATATTCGCAGCAAAGCTTTGACCCTGCACGAGTATTTGAATTTAAAAAAGGTCCTTTTAGACACGCAGAAATGTGCACAAAAGAACTTGTAAACGTGGTGGATCACACTGCAGCTTGACAAACGTCACACTACCCTTAAAATTGAGAAAAAAATGACATCGAAAAAAACACAAACACCTCCCATAAATTATTCGCCATTTGCACAGCCACAACCGTTTACCATGTGGCTATATTTGATGTTTCTCGACGGGAAACACTTTTGTGCAATTTTTCGTGCACTTTTCATCCATGTATCATTGACCATTCAGCTGCCAGAATTTTTTTTATGCTGATCCTAGCTTGGGGGTCCCAGGGGAAATCACTCTACTAATTTGTATTTGGTGTATTGTAACCTATAGTGATCAGTGGAAGGTAAAGAAAGTCGCCCAAATGATGTTATATTGCGTCCATTTATATACCCACGGCAAAATAAATAAATTTGATTCGAAATATGTCTGTGTTCTTACTTTATTAACCCTTTTCTGTCACCACCCATAGCTGAATTTGCAAAACAATTACTTTGACTTGAATGTCAATTTTTTTTTCATTTTAGCTGAATATTGGCAAAGTAAACAATGACGATGTACATACAGGTTGTCGATCTGATAGCTTGTAGATGCCACTTCCAGAAAATATGCCATACGATTCGCTAGGCGAATTGGGCGCACTTAGGTTTCACATGGGGCGCACCTACACAATTTTCGAAAAAAATCGACAGAAAATCTAAATTGTCCCGTCACAAGAATATATTTATTGGCCGAAATTTGTGCACGTTGGATAGTCGAACCATTTCTGCAAACTTCCATGGTAGGCTTTTTTGTCAACCTGTCATCTAACAGGGGCAATTCAACTTAGTTTGACCCGAATCGGGTCCGATTTTGCATCATATTTTAGGGTATGGTCCATCTGACGTCACGCTTTACTCTCATGTCGTGCTCAAACCCGACAAATCTGCCTTGTCGTTCATCTAGGATGTCGGACGCCAACAAATATGGTCTCATTTTCATTAAAGGGACACCATTGGGCCAAAAAATATGTCGAAAATGGTAATTTTCGGTTCTACAACGAGAAGCAGAAATAGCATCAGAGGGGTTAATTTCTAATTTTATTGGACGGCTCCGGCGTCAAATAAGCTGTCGTATCGCGTGCTTTATGTTTCCAATTTGTTTCATGGGCATAATGAGCACGGGGCTTGTTTCAGAGCAGAAATCTGAAAAACGACCATTTTTCACTATAGGTTACAATACACCAAATGATTTACATAGGCCTCAGTGTTAACAAATCCCGCTGGCCTATATTCGCAGCAAAGCTTTGACCCTGCACGAGTATTTGAATTTAAAGAAGGTCCTTTTAGACACGCAGAAATGTGCACAAAAGAACTTGTAAACGTGGTGGATCACACTGCAGCTTGACAAACGTCACACTACCCTTAAAATTGAGAAAAAAATGACATCGAAAAAAACACAAACACCTCCCATAAATTATTCGCCATTTGCACAGCCACAACCGTTTACCATGTGGCTATATTTGATGTTTCTCGACGGGAAACACTTTTGTGCAATTTTTCGTGCACTTTTCATCCATGTATCATTGACCATTCAGCTGCCAGAATTTTTTTTATGCTGATCCTAGCTTGGGGGTCCCAGGGGAAATCACTCTACTAATTTGTATTTGGTGTATTGTAACCTATAGTGATCAGTGGAAGGTAAAGAAAGTCGCCCAAATGATGTTATATTGCGTCCATTTATATACCCACGGCAAAATAAATAAATTTGATTCGAAATATGTCTGTGTTATTACTTTATTAACCCTTTTCTGTCACCACCCATAGCTGAATTTGCAAAACAATTACTTTGACTTGAATGTCAATTTTTTTTTCATTTTAGCTGAATATTGGCAAAGTAAACAATGACGATGTACATACAGGTTGTCGATCTGATAGCTTGTAGATGCCACTTCCAGAAAATATGCCATACGATTCGCTAGGCGAATTGGGCGCACTTAGGTTTCACATGGGGCGCACCAACACAATTTTCGAAAAAAATCGACAGAAAATCTAAATTGTCCCGTCACAAGAATATATTTATTGGCCGAAATTTGTGCACGTTGGATAGTCGAACCATTTCTGCAAACTTCCATGGTAGGCTTTTTTGTCAACCTGTCATCTAACAGGGGCAATTCAACTTAGTTTGACCCGAATCGGGTCCGATTTTGCATCATATTTTAGGGTATGGTCCATCTGACGTCACGCTTTACTCTCATGTCGTGCTCAAACCCGACAAATCTGCCTTGTCGTTCATCTAGGATGTCGGACGCCAACAAATGTGGTCTCATTTTCATTAAAGGGACACCATTGGGCCAAAAAATATGTCGAAAATGGTAATTTTCGGTTCTACAACGAGAAGCAGAAATAGCATCAGAGGGGTTAATTTCTAATTTTATTGGACGGCTCCGGCGTCAAATAAGCTGTCGTATCGCGTGCTTTATGTTTCCAATTTGTTTCATGGGCATAATGAGCACGGGGCTTGTTTCAGAGCAGAAATCTGAAAAACGACCATTTTTCACTATAGGTTACAATACACCAAATGATTTACATAGGCCTCAGTGTTAACAAATCCCGCTGGCCTATATTCGCAGCAAAGCTTCGACCCTGCACGAGTATTTGAATTTAAAGTAGGTCCCTTTAGACACGCAGAAATGTGCACAAAAGTACTTGTAAACGTGGTGGATCACACTGCAGCTTGACAAACGTCACACTACCCTTAAAATTGAGAAAAAAATGACATCGAAAAAAACACAAACACCTCCCATAAATTATTCGCCATTTGCACAGCCACAACCGTTTACCATGTGGCTATATTTGATGTTTCTCGACGGGAAACACTTTTGTGCATTTTTTCGTGCACTTTTCATCCATGTATCATTGACCATTCAGCTGCCAGAATTTTTTTTATGCTGATCCTAGCTTGGGGGTCCCAGGGGAAATCACTCTACTAATTTGTATTTGGTGTATTGTAACCTATAGTGATCAGTGGAAGGTAAAGAAAGTCGCCCAAATGATGTTATATTGCGTCCATTTATATACCCACGGCAAAATAAATAAATTTGATTCGAAATATGTCTGTGTTCTTACTTTATTAACCCTTTTCTGTCACCACCCATAGCTGAATTTGCAAAACAATTACTTTGACTTGAATGTCAATTTTTTTTTCATTTTAGCTGAATATTGGCAAAGTAAACAATGACGATGTACATACAGGTTGTCGATCTGATAGCTTGTAGATGCCACTTCCAGAAAATATGCCATACGATTCGCTAGGCGAATTGGGCGCACTTAGGTTTCACATGGGGCGCACCTACACAATTTTCGAAAAAAATCGACAGAAAATCTAAATTGTCCCGTCACAAGATATATTTATTGGCCGAAATTTGTGCACGTTGGATAGTCGAACCATTTCTGCAAACTTCCATGGTAGGCTTTTTTGTCAACCTGTCATCTAACAGGGGCAATTCAACTTAGTTTGACCCGAATCGGGTCCGATTTTGCATCATATTTTAGGGTATGGTCCATCTGACGTCACGCTTTACTCTCATGTCGTGCTCAAACCCGACAAATCTGCCTTGTCGTTCATCTAGGATGTCGGACGCCAACAAATATGGTCTCATTTTCATTAAAGGGACACCATTGGGCCAAAAAATATGTCGAAAATGGTAATTTTCGGTTCTACAACGAGAAGCAGAAATAGCATCAGAGGGGTTAATTTCTAATTTTATTGGACGGCTCCGGCGTCAAATAAGCTGTCGTATCGCGTGCTTTATGTTTCCAATTTGTTTCATGGGCATAATGAGCACGGGGCTTGTTTCAGAGCAGAAATCTGAAAAACGACCATTTTTCACTATAGGTTACAATACACCAAATGATTTACATAGGCCTCAGTGTTAACAAATCCCGCTGGCCTATATTCGCAGCAAAGCTTTGACCCTGCACGAGTATTTGAATTTAAAGAAGGTCCTTTTAGACACGCAGAAATGTGCACAAAAGAACTTGTAAACGTGGTGGATCACACTGCAGCTTGACAAACGTCACACTACCCTTAAAATTGAGAAAAAAATGACATCGAAAAAAACACAAACACCTCCCATAAATTATTCGCCATTTGCACAGCCACAACCGTTTACCATGTGGCTATATTTGATGTTTCTCGACGGGAAACACTTTTGTGCAATTTTTCGTGCACTTTTCATCCATGTATCATTGACCATTCAGCTGCCAGAATTTTTTTTATGCTGATCCTAGCTTGGGGGTCCCAGGGGAAATCACTCTACTAATTTGTATTTGGTGTATTGTAACCTATAGTGATCAGTGGAAGGTAAAGAAAGTCGCCCAAATGATGTTATATTGCGTCCATTTATATACCCACGGCAAAATAAATAAATTTGATTCGAAATATGTCTGTGTTCTTACTTTATTAACCCTTTTCTGTCACCACCCATAGCTGAATTTGCAAAACAATTACTTTGACTTGAATGTCAATTTTTTTTTCATTTTAGCTGAATATTGGCAAAGTAAACAATGACGATGTACATACAGGTTGTCGATCTGATAGCTTGTAGATGCCACTTCCAGAAAATATGCCATACGATTCGCTAGGCGAATTGGGCGCACTTAGGTTTCACATGGGGCGCACCAACACAATTTTCGAAAAAAATCGACAGAAAATCTAAATTGTCCCGTCACAAGAATATATTTATTGGCCGAAATTTGTGCACGTTGGATAGTCGAACCATTTCTGCAAACTTCCATGGTAGGCTTTTTTGTCAACCTGTCATCTAACAGGGGCAATTCAACTTAGTTTGACCCGAATCGGGTCCGATTTTGCATCATATTTTAGGGTATGGTCCATCTGACGTCACGCTTTACTCTCATGTCGTGCTCAAACCCGACAAATCTGCCTTGTCGTTCATCTAGGATGTCGGACGCCAACAAATGTGGTCTCATTTTCATTAAAGGGACACCATTGGGCCAAAAAATATGTCGAAAATGGTAATTTTCGGTTCTACAACGAGAAGCAGAAATAGCATCAGAGGGGTTAATTTCTAATTTTATTGGACGGCTCCGGCGTCAAATAAGCTGTCGTATCGCGTGCTTTATGTTTCCAATTTGTTTCATGGGCATAATGAGCACGGGGCTTGTTTCAGAGCAGAAATCTGAAAAACGACCATTTTTCACTATAGGTTACAATACACCAAATGATTTACATAGGCCTCAGTGTTAACAAATCCCGCTGGCCTATATTCGCAGCAAAGCTTCGACCCTGCACGAGTATTTGAATTTAAAGTAGGTCCCTTTAGACACGCAGAAATGTGCACAAAAGTACTTGTAAACGTGGTGGATCACACTGCAGCTTGACAAACGTCACACTACCCTTAAAATTGAGAAAAAAATGACATCGAAAAAAACACAAACACCTCCCATAAATTATTCGCCATTTGCACAGCCACAACCGTTTACCATGTGGCTATATTTGATGTTTCTCGACGGGAAACACTTTTGTGCATTTTTTCGTGCACTTTTCATCCATGTATCATTGACCATTCAGCTGCCAGAATTTTTTTTATGCTGATCCTAGCTTGGGGGTCCCAGGGGAAATCACTCTACTAATTTGTATTTGGTGTATTGTAACCTATAGTGATCAGTGGAAGGTAAAGAAAGTCGCCCAAATGATGTTATATTGCGTCCATTTATATACCCACGGCAAAATAAATAAATTTGATTCGAAATATGTCTGTGTTCTTACTTTATTAACCCTTTTCTGTCACCACCCATAGCTGAATTTGCAAAACAATTACTTTGACTTGAATGTCAATTTTTTTTTCATTTTAGCTGAATATTGGCAAAGTAAACAATGACGATGTACATACAGGTTGTCGATCTGATAGCTTGTAGATGCCACTTCCAGAAAATATGCCATACGATTCGCTAGGCGAATTGGGCGCACTTAGGTTTCACATGGGGCGCACCAACACAATTTTCGAAAAAAATCGACAGAAAATCTAAATTGTCCCGTCACAAGAATATATTTATTGGCCGAAATTTGTGCACGTTGGATAGTCGAACCATTTCTGCAAACTTCCATGGTAGGCTTTTTTGTCAACCTGTCATCTAACAGGGGCAATTCAACTTAGTTTGACCCGAATCGGGTCCGATTTTGCATCATATTTTAGGGTATGGTCCATCTGACGTCACGCTTTACTCTCATGTCGTGCTCAAACCCGACAAATCTGCCTTGTCGTTCATCTAGGATGTCGGACGCCAACAAATGTGGTCTCATTTTCATTAAAGGGACACCATTGGGCCAAAAAATATGTCGAAAATGGTAATTTTCGGTTCTACAACGAGAAGCAGAAATAGCATCAGAGGGGTTAATTTCTAATTTTATTGGACGGCTCCGGCGTCAAATAAGCTGTCGTATCGCGTGCTTTATGTTTCCAATTTGTTTCATGGGCATAATGAGCACGGGGCTTGTTTCAGAGCAGAAATCTGAAAAACGACCATTTTTCACTATAGGTTACAATACACCAAATGATTTACATAGGCCTCAGTGTTAACAAATCCCGCTGGCCTATATTCGCAGCAAAGCTTCGACCCTGCACGAGTATTTGAATTTAAAGTAGGTCCCTTTAGACACGCAGAAATGTGCACAAAAGTACTTGTAAACGTGGTGGATCACACTACAGCTTGACAAACGTCACACTACCCTTAAAATTGAGAAAAAAATGACATCGAAAAAAACACAAACACCTCCCATAAATTATTCGCCATTTGCACAGCCACAACCGTTTACCATGTGGCTATATTTGATGTTTCTCGACGGGAAACACTTTTGTGCATTTTTTCGTGCACTTTTCATCCATGTATCATTGACCATTCAGCTGCCAGAATTTTTTTTATGCTGATCCTAGCTTGGGGGTCCCAGGGGAAATCACTCTACTAATTTGTATTTGGTGTATTGTAACCTATAGTGATCAGTGGAAGGTAAAGAAAGTCGCCCAAATGGTGTTATATTGCGTCCATTTATATACCCACGGCAAAATAAATAAATTTGATTCGAAATATGTCTGTGTTCTTACTTTATTAACCCTTTTCTGTCACCACCCATAGCTGAATTTGCAAAACAATTACTTTGACTTGAATGTCAATTTTTTTTTCATTTTAGCTGAATATTGGCAAAGTAAACAATGACGATGTACATACAGGTTGTCGATCTGATAGCTTGTAGATGCCACTTCCAGAAAATATGCCATACGATTCGCTAGGCGAATTGGGCGCACTTAGGTTTCACATGGGGCGCACCTACACAATTTTCGAAAAAAATCGACAGAAAATCTAAATTGTCCCGTCACAAGATATATTTATTGGCCGAAATTTGTGCACGTTGGATAGTCGAACCATTTCTGCAAACTTCCATGGTAGGCTTTTTTGTCAACCTGTCATCTAACAGGGGCAATTCAACTTAGTTTGACCCGAATCGGGTCCGATTTTGCATCATATTTTAGGGTATGGTCCATCTGACGTCACGCTTTACTCTCATGTCGTGCTCAAACCCGACAAATCTGCCTTGTCGTTCATCTAGGATGTCGGACGCCAACAAATATGGTCTCATTTTCATTAAAGGGACACCATTGGGCCAAAAAATATGTCGAAAATGGTAATTTTCGGTTCTACAACGAGAAGCAGAAATAGCATCAGAGGGGTTAATTTCTAATTTTATTGGACGGCTCCGGCGTCAAATAAGCTGTCGTATCGCGTGCTTTATGTTTCCAATTTGTTTCATGGGCATAATGAGCACGGGGCTTGTTTCAGAGCAGAAATCTGAAAAACGACCATTTTTCACTATAGGTTACAATACACCAAATGATTTACATAGGCCTCAGTGTTAACAAATCCCGCTGGCCTATATTCGCAGCAAAGCTTTGACCCTGCACGAGTATTTGAATTTAAAAAAGGTCCTTTTAGACACGCAGAAATGTGCACAAAAGAACTTGTAAACGTGGTGGATCACACTGCAGCTTGACAAACGTCACACTACCCTTAAAATTGAGAAAAAAATGACATCGAAAAAAACACAAACACCTCCCATAAATTATTCGCCATTTGCACAGCCACAACCGTTTACCATGTGGCTATATTTGATGTTTCTCGACGGGAAACACTTTTGTGCAATTTTTCGTGCACTTTTCATCCATGTATCATTGACCATTCAGCTGCCAGAATTTTTTTTATGCTGATCCTAGCTTGGGGGTCCCAGGGGAAATCACTCTACTAATTTGTATTTGGTGTATTGTAACCTATAGTGATCAGTGGAAGGTAAAGAAAGTCGCCCAAATGATGTTATATTGCGTCCATTTATATACCCACGGCAAAATAAATAAATTTGATTCGAAATATGTCTGTGTTCTTACTTTATTAACCCTTTTCTGTCACCACCCATAGCTGAATTTGCAAAACAATTACTTTGACTTGAATGTCAATTTTTTTTTCATTTTAGCTGAATATTGGCAAAGTAAACAATGACGATGTACATACAGGTTGTCGATCTGATAGCTTGTAGATGCCACTTCCAGAAAATATGCCATACGATTCGCTAGGCGAATTGGGCGCACTTAGGTTTCACATGGGGCGCACCTACACAATTTTCGAAAAAAATCGACAGAAAATCTAAATTGTCCCGTCACAAGATATATTTATTGGCCGAAATTTGTGCACGTTGGATAGTCGAACCATTTCTGCAAACTTCCATGGTAGGCTTTTTTGTCAACCTGTCATCTAACAGGGGCAATTCAACTTAGTTTGACCCGAATCGGGTCCGATTTTGCATCATATTTTAGGGTATGGTCCATCTGACGTCACGCTTTACTCTCATGTCGTGCTCAAACCCGACAAATCTGCCTTGTCGTTCATCTAGGATGTCGGACGCCAACAAATATGGTCTCATTTTCATTAAAGGGACACCATTGGGCCAAAAAATATGTCGAAAATGGTAATTTTCGGTTCTACAACGAGAAGCAGAAATAGCATCAGAGGGGTTAATTTCTAATTTTATTGGACGGCTCCGGCGTCAAATAAGCTGTCGTATCGCGTGCTTTATGTTTCCAATTTGTTTCATGGGCATAATGAGCACGGGGCTTGTTTCAGAGCAGAAATCTGAAAAACGACCATTTTTCACTATAGGTTACAATACACCAAATGATTTACATAGGCCTCAGTGTTAACAAATCCCGCTGGCCTATATTCGCAGCAAAGCTTTGACCCTGCACGAGTATTTGAATTTAAAAAAGGTCCTTTTAGACACGCAGAAATGTGCACAAAAGAACTTGTAAACGTGGTGGATCACACTGCAGCTTGACAAACGTCACACTACCCTTAAAATTGAGAAAAAAATGACATCGAAAAAAACACAAACACCTCCCATAAATTATTCGCCATTTGCACAGCCACAACCGTTTACCATGTGGCTATATTTGATGTTTCTCGACGGGAAACACTTTTGTGCAATTTTTCGTGCACTTTTCATCCATGTATCATTGACCATTCAGCTGCCAGAATTTTTTTTATGCTGATCCTAGCTTGGGGGTCCCAGGGGAAATCACTCTACTAATTTGTATTTGGTGTATTGTAACCTATAGTGATCAGTGGAAGGTAAAGAAAGTCGCCCAAATGATGTTATATTGCGTCCATTTATATACCCACGGCAAAATAAATAAATTTGATTCGAAATATGTCTGTGTTCTTACTTTATTAACCCTTTTCTGTCACCACCCATAGCTGAATTTGCAAAACAATTACTTTGACTTGAATGTCAATTTTTTTTTCATTTTAGCTGAATATTGGCAAAGTAAACAATGACGATGTACATACAGGTTGTCGATCTGATAGCTTGTAGATGTCACTTCCAGAAAATATGCCATACGATTCGCTAGGCGAATTGGGCGCACTTAGGTTTCACATGGGGCGCACCTACACAATTTTCGAAAAAAATCGACAGAAAATCTAAATTGTCCCGTCACAAGATATATTTATTGGCCGAAATTTGTGCACGTTGGATAGTCGAACCATTTCTGCAAACTTCCATGGTAGGCTTTTTTGTCAACCTGTCATCTAACAGGGGCAATTCAACTTAGTTTGACCCGAATCGGGTCCGATTTTGCATCATATTTTAGGGTATGGTCCATCTGACGTCACGCTTTACTCTCATGTCGTGCTCAAACCCGACAAATCTGCCTTGTCGTTCATCTAGGATGTCGGACGCCAACAAATATGGTCTCATTTTCATTAAAGGGACACCATTGGGCCAAAAAATATGTCGAAAATGGTAATTTTCGGTTCTACAACGAGAAGCAGAAATAGCATCAGAGGGGTTAATTTCTAATTTTATTGGACGGCTCCGGCGTCAAATAAGCTGTCGTATCGCGTGCTTTATGTTTCCAATTTGTTTCATGGGCATAATGAGCACGGGGCTTGTTTCAGAGCAGAAATCTGAAAAACGACCATTTTTCACTATAGGTTACAATACACCAAATGATTTACATAGGCCTCAGTGTTAACAAATCCCGCTGGCCTATATTCGCAGCAAAGCTTTGACCCTGCACGAGTATTTGAATTTAAAAAAGGTCCTTTTAGACACGCAGAAATGTGCACAAAAGAACTTGTAAACGTGGTGGATCACACTGCAGCTTGACAAACGTCACACTACCCTTAAAATTGAGAAAAAAATGACATCGAAAAAAACACAAACACCTCCCATAAATTATTCGCCATTTGCACAGCCACAACCGTTTACCATGTGGCTATATTTGATGTTTCTCGACGGGAAACACTTTTGTGCAATTTTTCGTGCACTTTTCATCCATGTATCATTGACCATTCAGCTGCCAGAATTTTTTTTATGCTGATCCTAGCTTGGGGGTCCCAGGGGAAATCACTCTACTAATTTGTATTTGGTGTATTGTAACCTATAGTGATCAGTGGAAGGTAAAGAAAGTCGCCCAAATGATGTTATATTGCGTCCATTTATATACCCACGGCAAAATAAATAAATTTGATTCGAAATATGTCTGTGTTCTTACTTTATTAACCCTTTTCTGTCACCACCCATAGCTGAATTTGCAAAACAATTACTTTGACTTGAATGTCAATTTTTTTTTCATTTTAGCTGAATATTGGCAAAGTAAACAATGACGATGTACATACAGGTTGTCGATCTGATAGCTTGTAGATGCCACTTCCAGAAAATATGCCATACGATTCGCTAGGCGAATTGGGCGCACTTAGGTTTCACATGGGGCGCACCTACACAATTTTCGAAAAAAATCGACAGAAAATCTAAATTGTCCCGTCACAAGAATATATTTATTGGCCGAAATTTGTGCACGTTGGATAGTCGAACCATTTCTGCAAACTTCCATGGTAGGCTTTTTTGTCAACCTGTCATCTAACAGGGGCAATTCAACTTAGTTTGACCCGAATCGGGTCCGATTTTGCATCATATTTTAGGGTATGGTCCATCTGACGTCACGCTTTACTCTCATGTCGTGCTCAAACCCGACAAATCTGCCTTGTCGTTCATCTAGGATGTCGGACGCCAACAAATATGGTCTCATTTTCATTAAAGGGACACCATTGGGCCAAAAAATATGTCGAAAATGGTAATTTTCGGTTCTACAACGAGAAGCAGAAATAGCATCAGAGGGGTTAATTTCTAATTTTATTGGACGGCTCCGGTGTCAAATAAGCTGTCGTATCGCGTGCTTTATGTTTCCAATTTGTTTCATGGGCATAATGAGCACGGGGCTTGTTTCAGAGCAGAAATCTGAAAAACGACCATTTTTCACTATAGGTTACAATACACCAAATGATTTACATAGGCCTCAGTGTTAACAAATCCCGCTGGCCTATATTCGCAGCAAAGCTTTGACCCTGCACGAGTATTTGAATTTAAAGAAGGTCCTTTTAGACACGCAGAAATGTACACAAAAGTACTTGTAAACGTGGTGGATCACACTGCAGCTTGACAAACGTCACACTACCCTTAAAATTGAGAAAAAAATGACATCGAAAAAAACACAAACACCTCCCATAAATTATTCGCCATTTGCACAGCCACAACCGTTTACCATGTGGCTATATTTGATGTTTCTCGACGGGAAACACTTTTGTGCATTTTTTCGTGCACTTTTCATCCATGTATCATTGACCATTCAGCTGCCAGAATTTTTTTTATGCTGATCCTAGCTTGGGGGTCCCAGGGGAAATCACTCTACTAATTTGTATTTGGTGTATTGTAACCTATAGTGATCAGTGGAAGGTAAAGAAAGTCGCCCAAATGATGTTATATTGCGTCCATTTATATACCCACGGCAAAATAAATAAATTTGATTCGAAATATGTCTGTGTTCTTACTTTATTAACCCTTTTCTGTCACCACCCATAGCTGAATTTGCAAAACAATTACTTTGACTTGAATGTCAATTTTTTTTTCATTTTAGCTGAATATTGGCAAAGTAAACAATGACGATGTACATACAGGTTGTCGATCTGATAGCTTGTAGATGCCACTTCCAGAAAATATGCCATACGATTCGCTAGGCGAATTGGGCGCACTTAGGTTTCACATGGGGCGCACCTACACAATTTTCGAAAAAAATCGACAGAAAATCTAAATTGTCCCGTCACAAGAATATATTTATTGGCCGAAATTTGTGCACGTTGGATAGTCGAACCATTTCTGCAAACTTCCATGGTAGGCTTTTTTGTCAACCTGTCATCTAACAGGGGCAATTCAACTTAGTTTGACCCGAATCGGGTCCGATTTTGCATCATATTTTAGGGTATGGTCCATCTGACGTCACGCTTTACTCTCATGTCGTGCTCAAACCCGACAAATCTGCCTTGTCGTTCATCTAGGATGTCGGACGCCAACAAATATGGTCTCATTTTCATTAAAGGGACACCATTGGGCCAAAAAATATGTCGAAAATGGTAATTTTCGGTTCTACAACGAGAAGCAGAAATAGCATCAGAGGGGTTAATTTCTAATTTTATTGGACGGCTCCGGCGTCAAATAAGCTGTCGTATCGCGTGCTTTATGTTTCCAATTTGTTTCATGGGCATAATGAGCACGGGGCTTGTTTCAGAGCAGAAATCTGAAAAACGACCATTTTTCACTATAGGTTACAATACACCAAATGATTTACATAGGCCTCAGTGTTAACAAATCCCGCTGGCCTATATTCGCAGCAAAGCTTTGACCCTGCACGAGTATTTGAATTTAAAAAAGGTCCTTTTAGACACGCAGAAATGTGCACAAAAGAACTTGTAAACGTGGTGGATCACACTGCAGCTTGACAAACGTCACACTACCCTTAAAATTGAGAAAAAAATGACATCGAAAAAAACACAAACACCTCCCATAAATTATTCGCCATTTGCACAGCCACAACCGTTTACCATGTGGCTATATTTGATGTTTCTCGACGGGAAACACTTTTGTGCAATTTTTCGTGCACTTTTCATCCATGTATCATTGACCATTCAGCTGCCAGAATTTTTTTTATGCTGATCCTAGCTTGGGGGTCCCAGGGGAAATCACTCTACTAATTTGTATTTGGTGTATTGTAACCTATAGTGATCAGTGGAAGGTAAAGAAAGTCGCCCAAATGATGTTATATTGCGTCCATTTATATACCCACGGCAAAATAAATAAATTTGATTCGAAATATGTCTGTGTTCTTACTTTATTAACCCTTTTCTGTCACCACCCATAGCTGAATTTGCAAAACAATTACTTTGACTTGAATGTCAATTTTTTTTTCATTTTAGCTGAATATTGGCAAAGTAAACAATGACGATGTACATACAGGTTGTCGATCTGATAGCTTGTAGATGCCACTTCCAGAAAATATGCCATACGATTCGCTAGGCGAATTGGGCGCACTTAGGTTTCACATGGGGCGCACCTACACAATTTTCGAAAAAAATCGACAGAAAATCTAAATTGTCCCGTCACAAGAATATATTTATTGGCCGAAATTTGTGCACGTTGGATAGTCGAACCATTTCTGCAAACTTCCATGGTAGGCTTTTTTGTCAACCTGTCATCTAACAGGGGCAATTCAACTTAGTTTGACCCGAATCGGGTCCGATTTTGCATCATATTTTAGGGTATGGTCCATCTGACGTCACGCTTTACTCTCATGTCGTGCTCAAACCCGACAAATCTGCCTTGTCGTTCATCTAGGATGTCGGACGCCAACAAATATGGTCTCATTTTCATTAAAGGGACACCATTGGGCCAAAAAATATGTCGAAAATGGTAATTTTCGGTTCTACAACGAGAAGCAGAAATAGCATCAGAGGGGTTAATTTCTAATTTTATTGGACGGCTCCGGCGTCAAATAAGCTGTCGTATCGCGTGCTTTATGTTTCCAATTTGTTTCATGGGCATAATGAGCACGGGGCTTGTTTCAGAGCAGAAATCTGAAAAACGACCATTTTTCACTATAGGTTACAATACACCAAATGATTTACATAGGCCTCAGTGTTAACAAATCCCGCTGGCCTATATTCGCAGCAAAGCTTTGACCCTGCACGAGTATTTGAATTTAAAGAAGGTCCTTTTAGACACGCAGAAATGTGCACAAAAGTACTTGTAAACGTGGTGGATCACACTGCAGCTTGACAAACGTCACACTACCCTTAAAATTGAGAAAAAAATGACATCGAAAAAAACACAAACACCTCCCATAAATTATTCGCCATTTGCACAGCCACAACCGTTTACCATGTGGCTATATTTGATGTTTCTCGACGGGAAACACTTTTGTGCATTTTTTCGTGCACTTTTCATCCATGTATCATTGACCATTCAGCTGCCAGAATTTTTTTTATGCTGATCCTAGCTTGGGGGTCCCAGGGGAAATCACTCTACTAATTTGTATTTGGTGTATTGTAACCTATAGTGATCAGTGGAAGGTAAAGAAAGTCGCCCAAATGATGTTATATTGCGTCCATTTATATACCCACGGCAAAATAAATAAATTTGATTCGAAATATGTCTGTGTTCTTACTTTATTAACCCTTTTCTGTCACCACCCATAGCTGAATTTGCAAAACAATTACTTTGACTTGAATGTCAATTTTTTTTTCATTTTAGCTGAATATTGGCAAAGTAAACAATGACGATGTACATACAGGTTGTCGATCTGATAGCTTGTAGATGCCACTTCCAGAAAATATGCCATACGATTCGCTAGGCGAATTGGGCGCACTTAGGTTTCACATGGGGCGCACCTACACAATTTTCGAAAAAAATCGACAGAAAATCTAAATTGTCCCGTCACAAGAATATATTTATTGGCCGAAATTTGTGCACGTTGGATAGTCGAACCATTTCTGCAAACTTCCATGGTAGGCTTTTTTGTCAACCTGTCATCTAACAGGGGCAATTCAACTTAGTTTGACCCGAATCGGGTCCGATTTTGCATCATATTTTAGGGTATGGTCCATCTGACGTCACGCTTTACTCTCATGTCGTGCTCAAACCCGACAAATCTGCCTTGTCGTTCATCTAGGATGTCGGACGCCAACAAATATGGTCTCATTTTCATTAAAGGGACACCACTGGGCCAAAAAATATGTCGAAAATGGTAATTTTCGGTTCTACAACGAGAAGCAGAAATAGCATCAGAGGGGTTAATTTCTAATTTTATTGGACGGCTCCGGCGTCAAATAAGCTGTCGTATCGCGTGCTTTATGTTTCCAATTTGTTTCATGGGCATAATGAGCACGGGGCTTGTTTCAGAGCAGAAATCTGAAAAACGACCATTTTTCACTATAGGTTACAATACACCAAATGATTTACATAGGCCTCAGTGTTAACAAATCCCGCTGGCCTATATTCGCAGCAAAGCTTTGACCCTGCACGAGTATTTGAATTTAAAGAAGGTCCTTTTAGACACGCAGAAATGTGCACAAAAGTACTTGTAAACGTGGTGGATCACATTGCAGCTTGACAAACGTCACACTACCCTTAAAATTGAGAAAAAAATGACATCGAAAAAAACACAAACACCTCCCATAAATTATTCGCCATTTGCACAGCCACAACCGTTTACCATGTGGCTATATTTGATGTTTCTCGACGGGAAACACTTTTGTGCATTTTTTCGTGCACTTTTCATCCATGTATCATTGACCATTCAGCTGCCAGAATTTTTTTTATGCTGATCCTAGCTTGGGGGTCCCAGGGGAAATCACTCTACTAATTTGTATTTGGTGTATTGTAACCTATAGTGATCAGTGGAAGGTAAAGAAAGTCGCCCAAATGATGTTATATTGCGTCCATTTATATACCCACGGCAAAATAAATAAATTTGATTCGAAATATGTCTGTGTTCTTACTTTATTAACCCTTTTCTGTCACCACCCATAGCTGAATTTGCAAAACAATTACTTTGACTTGAATGTCAATTTTTTTTTCATTTTAGCTGAATATTGGCAAAGTAAACAATGACGATGTACATACAGGTTGTCGATCTGATAGCTTGTAGATGCCACTTCCAGAAAATATGCCATACGATTCGCTAGGCGAATTGGGCGCACTTAGGTTTCACATGGGGCGCACCTACACAATTTTCGAAAAAAATTGACAGAAAATCTAAATTGTCCCGTCACAAGAATATATTTATTGGCCGAAATTTGTGCACGTTGGATAGTCGAACCATTTCTGCAAACTTCCATGGTAGGCTTTTTTGTCAACCTGTCATCTAACAGGGGCAATTCAACTTAGTTTGACCCGAATCGGGTCCGATTTTGCATCATATTTTAGGGTATGGTCCATCTGACGTCACGCTTTACTCTCATGTCGTGCTCAAACCCGACAAATCTGCCTTGTCGTTCATCTAGGATGTCGGACGCCAACAAATATGGTCTCATTTTCATTAAAGGGACACCATTGGGCCAAAAAATATGTCGAAAATGGTAATTTTCGGTTCTACAACGAGAAGCAGAAATAGCATCAGAAGGGTTAATTTCTAATTTTATTGGACGGCTCCGGCGTCAAATAAGCTGTCGTATCGCGTGCTTTATGTTTCCAATTTGTTTCATGGGCATAATGAGCACGGGGCTTGTTTCAGAGCAGAAATCTGAAAAACGACCATTTTTCACTATAGGTTACAATACACCAAATGATTTACATAGGCCTCAGTGTTAACAAATCCCGCTGGCCTATATTCGCAGCAAAGCTTTGACCCTGCACGAGTATTTGAATTTAAAGAAGGTCCTTTTAGACACGCAGAAATGTGCACAAAAGTACTTGTAAACGTGGTGGATCACACTGCAGCTTGACAAACGTCACACTACCCTTAAAATTGAGAAAAAAATGACATCGAAAAAAACACAAACACCTCCCATAAATTATTCGCCATTTGCACAGCCACAACCGTTTACCATGTGGCTATATTTGATGTTTCTCGACGGGAAACACTTTTGTGCATTTTTTCGTGCACTTTTCATCCATGTATCATTGACCATTCAGCTGCCAGAATTTTTTTTATGCTGATCCTAGCTTGGGGGTCCCAGGGGAAATCACTCTACTAATTTGTATTTGGTGTATTGTAACCTATAGTGATCAGTGGAAGGTAAAGAAAGTCGCCCAAATGATGTTATATTGCGTCCATTTATATACCCACGGCAAAATAAATAAATTTGATTCGAAATATGTCTGTGTTCTTACTTTATTAACCCTTTTCTGTCACCACCCATAGCTGAATTTGCAAAACAATTACTTTGACTTGAATGTCAATTTTTTTTTCATTTTAGCTGAATATTGGCAAAGTAAACAATGACGATGTACATACAGGTTGTCGATCTGATAGCTTGTAGATGCCACTTCCAGAAAATATGCCATACGATTCGCTAGGCGAATTGGGCGCACTTAGGTTTCACATGGGGCGCACCTACACAATTTTCGAAAAAAATCGACAGAAAATCTAAATTGTCCCGTCACAAGAATATATTTATTGGCCGAAATTTGTGCACGTTGGATAGTCGAACCATTTCTGCAAACTTCCATGGTAGGCTTTTTTGTCAACCTGTCATCTAACAGGGGCAATTCAACTTAGTTTGACCCGAATCGGGTCCGATTTTGCATCATATTTTAGGGTATGGTCCATCTGACGTCACGCTTTACTCTCATGTCGTGCTCAAACCCGACAAATCTGCCTTGTCGTTCATCTAGGATGTCGGACGCCAACAAATATGGTCTCATTTTCATTAAAGGGACACCATTGGGCCAAAAAATATGTCGAAAATGGTAATTTTCGGTTCTACAACGAGAAGCAGAAATAGCATCAGAGGGGTTAATTTCTAATTTTATTGGACGGCTCCGGCGTCAAATAAGCTGTCGTATCGCGTGCTTTATGTTTCCAATTTGTTTCATGGGCATAATGAGCACGGGGCTTGTTTCAGAGCAGAAATCTGAAAAACGACCATTTTTCACTATAGGTTACAATACACCAAATGATTTACATAGGCCTCAGTGTTAACAAATCCCGCTGGCCTATATTCGCAGCAAAGCTTTGACCCTGCACGAGTATTTGAATTTAAAGAAGGTCCTTTTAGACACGCAGAAATGTGCACAAAAGTACTTGTAAACGTGGTGGATCACATTGCAGCTTGACAAACGTCACACTACCCTTAAAATTGAGAAAAAAATGACATCGAAAAAAACACAAACACCTCCCATAAATTATTCGCCATTTGCACAGCCACAACCGTTTACCATGTGGCTATATTTGATGTTTCTCGACGGGAAACACTTTTGTGCATTTTTTCGTGCACTTTTCATCCATGTATCATTGACCATTCAGCTGCCAGAATTTTTTTTATGCTGATCCTAGCTTGGGGGTCCCAGGGGAAATCACTCTACTAATTTGTATTTGGTGTATTGTAACCTATAGTGATCAGTGGAAGGTAAAGAAAGTCGCCCAAATGATGTTATATTGCGTCCATTTATATACCCACGGCAAAATAAATAAATTTGATTCGAAATATGTCTGTGTTCTTACTTTATTAACCCTTTTCTGTCACCACCCATAGCTGAATTTGCAAAACAATTACTTTGACTTGAATGTCAATTTTTTTTTCATTTTAGCTGAATATTGGCAAAGTAAACAATGACGATGTACATACAGGTTGTCGATCTGATAGCTTGTAGATGCCACTTCCAGAAAATATGCCATACGATTCGCTAGGCGAATTGGGCGCACTTAGGTTTCACATGGGGCGCACCTACACAATTTTCGAAAAAAATTGACAGAAAATCTAAATTGTCCCGTCACAAGAATATATTTATTGGCCGAAATTTGTGCACGTTGGATAGTCGAACCATTTCTGCAAACTTCCATGGTAGGCTTTTTTGTCAACCTGTCATCTAACAGGGGCAATTCAACTTAGTTTGACCCGAATCGGGTCCGATTTTGCATCATATTTTAGGGTATGGTCCATCTGACGTCACGCTTTACTCTCATGTCGTGCTCAAACCCGACAAATCTGCCTTGTCGTTCATCTAGGATGTCGGACGCCAACAAATATGGTCTCATTTTCATTAAAGGGACACCATTGGGCCAAAAAATATGTCGAAAATGGTAATTTTCGGTTCTACAACGAGAAGCAGAAATAGCATCAGAAGGGTTAATTTCTAATTTTATTGGACGGCTCCGGCGTCAAATAAGCTGTCGTATCGCGTGCTTTATGTTTCCAATTTGTTTCATGGGCATAATGAGCACGGGGCTTGTTTCAGAGCAGAAATCTGAAAAACGACCATTTTTCACTATAGGTTACAATACACCAAATGATTTACATAGGCCTCAGTGTTAACAAATCCCGCTGGCCTATATTCGCAGCAAAGCTTTGACCCTGCACGAGTATTTGAATTTAAAGAAGGTCCTTTTAGACACGCAGAAATGTGCACAAAAGTACTTGTAAACGTGGTGGATCACACTGCAGCTTGACAAACGTCACACTACCCTTAAAATTGAGAAAAAAATGACATCGAAAAAAACACAAACACCTCCCATAAATTATTCGCCATTTGCACAGCCACAACCGTTTACCATGTGGCTATATTTGATGTTTCTCGACGGGAAACACTTTTGTGCATTTTTTCGTGCACTTTTCATCCATGTATCATTGACCATTCAGCTGCCAGAATTTTTTTTATGCTGATCCTAGCTTGGGGGTCCCAGGGGAAATCACTCTACTAATTTGTATTTGGTGTATTGTAACCTATAGTGATCAGTGGAAGGTAAAGAAAGTCGCCCAAATGATGTTATATTGCGTCCATTTATATACCCACGGCAAAATAAATAAATTTGATTCGAAATATGTCTGTGTTCTTACTTTATTAACCCTTTTCTGTCACCACCCATAGCTGAATTTGCAAAACAATTACTTTGACTTGAATGTCAATTTTTTTTTCATTTTAGCTGAATATTGGCAAAGTAAACAATGACGATGTACATACAGGTTGTCGATCTGATAGCTTGTAGATGCCACTTCCAGAAAATATGCCATACGATTCGCTAGGCGAATTGGGCGCACTTAGGTTTCACATGGGGCGCACCTACACAATTTTCGAAAAAAATCGACAGAAAATCTAAATTGTCCCGTCACAAGAATATATTTATTGGCCGAAATTTGTGCACGTTGGATAGTCGAACCATTTCTGCAAACTTCCATGGTAGGCTTTTTTGTCAACCTGTCATCTAACAGGGGCAATTCAACTTAGTTTGACCCGAATCGGGTCCGATTTTGCATCATATTTTAGGGTATGGTCCATCTGACGTCACGCTTTACTCTCATGTCGTGCTCAAACCCGACAAATCTGCCTTGTCGTTCATCTAGGATGTCGGACGCCAACAAATATGGTCTCATTTTCATTAAAGGGACACCATTGGGCCAAAAAATATGTCGAAAATGGTAATTTTCGGTTCTACAACGAGAAGCAGAAATAGCATCAGAGGGGTTAATTTCTAATTTTATTGGACGGCTCCGGCGTCAAATAAGCAGCTGTCGTATCGCGTGCTTTATGTTTCCAATTTGTTTCATGGGCATAATGAGCACGGGGCTTGTTTCAGAGCAGAAATCTGAAAAACGACCATTTTTCACTATAGGTTACAATACACCAAATGATTTACATAGGCCTCAGTGTTAACAAATCCCGCTGGCCTATATTCGCAGCAAAGCTTTGACCCTGTACGAGTATTTGAATTTAAAGAAGGTCCTTTTAGACACGCAGAAATGTGCACAAAAGTACTTGTAAACGTGGTGGATCACACTGCAGCTTGACAAACGTCACACTACCCTTAAAATTGAGAAAAAAATGACATCGAAAAAAACACAAACACCTCCCATAAATTATTCGCCATTTGCACAGCCACAACCGTTTACCATGTGGCTATATTTGATGTTTCTCGACGGCAAACACTTTTGTGCATTTTTTCGTGCACTTTTCATCCATGTATCATTGACCATTCAGCTGCCAGAATTTTTTTTATGCTGATCCTAGCTTGGGGGTCCCAGGGGAAATCACTCTACTAATTTGTATTTGGTGTATTGTAACCTATAGTGATCAGTGGAAGGTAAAGAAAGTCGCCCAAATGATGTTATATTGCGTCCATTTATATACCCACGGCAAAATAAATAAATTTGATTCGAAATATGTCTGTGTTCTTACTTTATTAACCCTTTTCTGTCACCACCCATAGCTGAATTTGCAAAACAATTACTTTGACTTGAATGTCAATTTTTTTTTCATTTTAGCTGAATATTGGCAAAGTAAACAATGACGATGTACATACAGGTTGTCGATCTGATAGCTTGTAGATGCCACTTCCAGAAAATATGCCATACGATTCGCTAGGCGAATTGGGCGCACTTAGGTTTCACATGGGGCGCACCTACACAATTTTCGAAAAGAATCGACAGAAAATCTAAATTGTCCCGTCACAAGAATATATTTATTGGCCGAAATTTGTGCACGTTGGATAGTCGAACCATTTCTGCAAACTTCCATGGTAGGCTTTTTTGTCAACCTGTCATCTAACAGGGGCAATTCAACTTAGTTTGACCCGAATCGGGTCCGATTTTGCATCATATTTTAGGGTATGGTCCATCTGACGTCACGCTTTACTCTCATGTCGTGCTCAAACCCGACAAATCTGCCTTGTCGTTCATCTAGGATGTCGGACGCCAACAAATATGGTCTCATTTTCATTAAAGGGACACCATTGGGCCAAAAAATATGTCGAAAATGGTAATTTTCGGTTCTACAACGAGAAGCAGAAATAGCATCAGAGGGGTTAATTTCTAATTTTATTGGGCGGCTCCGGCGTCAAATAAGCTGTCGTATCGCGTGCTTTATGTTTCCAATTTGTTTCATGGGCATAATGAGCACGGGGCTTGTTTCAGAGCAGAAATCTGAAAAACGACCATTTTTCACTATAGGTTACAATACACCAAATGATTTACATAGGCCTCAGTGTTAACAAATCCCGCTGGCCTATATTCGCAGCAAAGCTTTGACCCTGCACGAGTATTTGAATTTAAAAAAGGTCCTTTTAGACACGCAGAAATGTGCACAAAAGAACTTGTAAACGTGGTGGATCACACTGCAGCTTGACAAACGTCACACTACCCTTAAAATTGAGAAAAAAATGACATCGAAAAAAACACAAACACCTCCCATAAATTATTCGCCATTTGCACAGCCACAACCGTTTACCATGTGGCTATATTTGATGTTTCTCGACGGGAAACACTTTTGTGCAATTTTTCGTGCACTTTTCATCCATGTATCATTGACCATTCAGCTGCCAGAATTTTTTTTATGCTGATCCTAGCTTGGGGGTCCCAGGGGAAATCACTCTACTAATTTGTATTTGGTGTATTGTAACCTATAGTGATCAGTGGAAGGTAAAGAAAGTCGCCCAAATGATGTTATATTGCGTCCATTTATATACCCACGGCAAAATAAATAAATTTGATTCGAAATATGTCTGTGTTCTTACTTTATTAACCCTTTTCTGTCACCACCCATAGCTGAATTTGCAAAACAATTACTTTGACTTGAATGTCAATTTTTTTTTCATTTTAGCTGAATATTGGCAAAGTAAACAATGACGATGTACATACAGGTTGTCGATCTGATAGCTTGTAGATGCCACTTCCAGAAAATATGCCATACGATTCGCTAGGCTAATTGGGCGCACTTAGGTTTCACATGGGGCGCACCTACACAATTTTCGAAAAAAATCGACAGAAAATCTAAATTGTCCCGTCACAAGAATATATTTATTGGCCGAAATTTGTGCACGTTGGATAGTCGAACCATTTCTGCAAACTTCCATGGTAGGCTTTTTTGTCAACCTGTCATCTAACAGGGGCAATTCAACTTAGTTTGACCCGAATCGGGTCCGATTTTGCATCATATTTTAGGGTATGGTCCATCTGACGTCACGCTTTACTCTCATGTCGTGCTCAAACCCGACAAATCTGCCTTGTCGTTCATCTAGGATGTCGGACGCCAACAAATATGGTCTCATTTTCATTAAAGGGACACCATTGGGCCAAAAAATATGTCGAAAATGGTAATTTTCGGTTCTACAACGAGAAGCAGAAATAGCATCAGAGGGGTTAATTTCTAATTTTATTGGACGGCTCCGGCGTCAAATAAGCTGTCGTATCGCGTGCTTTATGTTTCCAATTTGTTTCATGGGCATAATGAGCACGGGGCTTGTTTCAGAGCAGAAATCTGAAAAACGACCATTTTTCACTATAGGTTACAATACACCAAATGATTTACATAGGCCTCAGTGTTAACAAATCCCGCTGGCCTATATTCGCAGCAAAGCTTAGACCCTGCACGAGTATTTGAATTTAAAGAAGGTCCTTTTAGACACGCAGAAATGTGCACAAAAGTACTTGTAAACGTGGTGGATCACACTGCAGCTTGACAAACGTCACACTACCCTTAAAATTGAGAAAAAAATGACATCGAAAAAAACACAAACACCTCCCATAAATTATTCGCCATTTGCACAGCCACAACCGTTTACCATGTGGCTATATTTGATGTTTCTCGACGGGAAACACTTTTGTGCATTTTTTCGTGCACTTTTCATCCATGTATCATTGACCATTCAGCTGCCAGAATTTTTTTTATGCTGATCCTAGCTTGGGGGTCCCAGGGGAAATCACTCTACTAATTTGTATTTGGTGTATTGTAACCTATAGTGATCAGTGGAAGGTAAAGAAAGTCGCCCAAATGATGTTATATTGCGTCCATTTAAATACCCACGGCAAAATAAATAAATTTGATTCGAAATATGTCTGTGTTCTTACTTTATTAACACTTTTCTGTCACCACCCATAGCTGAATTTGCAAAACAATTACTTTGACTTGAATGTCAATTTTTTTTTCATTTTAGCTGAATATTGGCAAAGTAAACAATGACGATGTACATACAGGTTGTCGATCTGATAGCTTGTAGATGCCACTTCCAGAAAATATGCCATACGATTCGCTAGGCGAATTGGGCGCACTTAGGTTTCACATGGGGCGCACCTACACAATTTTCGAAAAAAATCGACAGAAAATCTAAATTGTCCCGTCACAAGAATATATTTATTGGCCGAAATTTGTGCACGTTGGATAGTCGAACCATTTCTGCAAACTTCCATGGTAGGCTTTTTTGTCAACCTGTTATCTAACAGGGGCAATTCAACTTAGTTTGACCCGAATCGGGTCCGATTTTGCATCATATTTTAGGGTATGGTCCATCTGACGTCACGCTTTACTCTCATGTCGTGCTCAAACCCGACAAATCTGCCTTGTCGTTCATCTAGGATGTCGGACGCCAACAAATATGGTCTTATTTTCATTAAAGGGACACCATTGGGCCAAAAAATATGTCGAAAATGGTAATTTTCGGTTCTACAACGAGAAGCAGAAATAGCATCAGAGGGGTTAATTTCTAATTTTATTGGACGGCTCCGGCGTCAAATAAGCTGTCGTATCGCGTGCTTTATGTTTCCAATTTGTTTCATGGGCATAATGAGCACGGGGCTTGTTTCAGAGCAGAAATCTGAAAAACGACCATTTTTCACTATAGGTTACAATACACCAAATGATTTACATAGGCCTCAGTGTTAACAAATCCCGCTGGCCTATATTCGCAGCAAAGCTTTGACCCTGCACGAGTATTTGAATTTAAAGAAGGTCCTTTTAGACACGCAGAAATGTGCACAAAAGTACTTGTAAACGTGGTGGATCACACTGCAGCTTGACAAACGTCACACTACCCTTAAAATTGAGAAAAAAATGACATCGAAAAAAACACAAACACCTCCCATAAATTATTCGCCATTTGCACAGCCACAACCGTTTACCATGTGGCTATATTTGATGTTTCTCGACGGGAAACACTTTTGTGCATTTTTTCGTGCACTTTTCATCCATGTATCATTGACCATTCAGCTGCCAGAATTTTTTTTTATGCTGATCCTAGCTTGGGGGTCCCAGGGGAAATCACTCTACTAATTTGTATTTGGTGTATTGTAACCTATAGTGATCAGTGGAAGGTAAAGAAAGTCGCCCAAATGATGTTATATTGCGTCCATTTATATACCCACGGCAAAATAAATAAATTTGAACCGAAATATGTCTGTGTTCTTACTTTATTAACCCTTTTCTGTCACCACCCATAGCTGAATTTGCAAAACAATTACTTTGACTTGAATGTCAATTTTTTTTTCATTTTAGCTGAATATTGGCAAAGTAAACAATGACGATGTACATACAGGTTGTCGATCTGATAGCTTGTAGATGCCACTTCCAGAAAATATGCCATACGATTCGCTAGGCGAATTGGGCGCACTTAGGTTTCACATGGGGCGCACCTACACAATTTTCGAAAAAAATCGACAGAAAATCTAAATTGTCCCGTCACAAGAATATATTTATTGGCCGAAATTTGTGCACGTTGGATAGTCGAACCATTTCTGCAAACTTCCATGGTAGGCTTTTTTGTCAACCTGTCATCTAACAGGGGCAATTCAACTTAGTTTGACCCGAATCGGGTCCGATTTTGCATCATATTTTAGGGTATGGTCCATCTGACGTCACGCTTTACTCTCATGTCGTGCTCAAACCCGACAAATCTGCCTTGTCGTTCATCTAGGATGTCGGACGCCAACAAATATGGTCTCATTTTCATTAAAGGGACACCATTGGGCCAAAAAATATGTCGAAAATGGTAATTTTCGGTTCTACAACGAGAAGCAGAAATAGCATCAGAGGGGTTAATTTCTAATTTTATTGGACGGCTCCGGCGTCAAATAAGCTGTCGTATCGCGTGCTTTATGTTTCCAATTTGTTTCATGGGCATAATGAGCACGGGGCTTGTTTCAGAGCAGAAATCTGAAAAACGACCATTTTTCACTATAGGTTACAATACACCAAATGATTTACATAGGCCTCAGTGTTAACAAATCTCGCTGGCCTATATTCGCAGCAAAGCTTTGACCCTGCACGAGTATTTGAATTTAAAGAAAGTCCTTTTAGACACGCAGAAATGTGCACAAAAGTACTTGTAAACGTGGTGGATCACACTGCAGCTTGACAAACGTCACACTACCCTTAAAATTGAGAAAAAAATGACATCGAAAAAAACACAAACACCTCCCATAAATTATTCGCCATTTGCACAGCCACAACCGTTTACCATGTGGCTATATTTGATGTTTCTCGACGGGAAACACTTTTGTGCATTTTTTCGTGCACTTTTCATCCATGTATCATTGACCATTCAGCTGCCAGAATTTTTTTTATGCTGATCCTAGCTTGGGGGTCCCAGGGGAAATCACTCTACTAATTTGTATTTGGTGTATTGTAACCTATAGTGATCAGTGGAAGGTAAAGAAAGTCGCCCAAATGATGTTATATTGCGTCCATTTATATACCCACGGCAAAATAAATAAATTTGATTCGAAATATGTCTGTGTTCTTACTTTATTAACCCTTTTCTGTCACCACCCATAGCTGAATTTGCAAAACAATTACTTTGACTTGAATGTCAATTTTTTTTCATTTTAGCTGAATATTGGCAAAGTAAACAATGACGATGTACATACAGGTTGTCGATCTGATAACTTGTAGATGCCACTTCCAGAAAATATGCCATACGATTCGCTAGGCGAATTGGGCGCACTTAGGTTTCACATGGGGCGCACCTACACAATTTTCGAAAAAAATCGACAGAAAATCTAAATTGTCCCGTCACAAGAATATATTTATTGGCCGAAATTTGTGCACGTTGGATAGTCGAACCATTTCTGCAAACTTCCATGGTAGGCTTTTTTGTCAACCTGTCATCTAACAGGGGCAATTCAACTTAGTTTGACCCGAATCGGGTCCGATTTTGCATCATATTTTAGGGTATGGTCCATCTGACGTCACGCTTTACTCTCATGTCGTGCTCAAACCCGACAAATCTGCCTTGTCGTTCATCTAGGATGTCGGACGCCAACAAATATGGTCTCATTTTCATTAAAGGGACACCATTGGGCCAAAAAATATGTCGAAAATGGTAATTTTCGGTTCTACAACGAGAAGCAGAAATAGCATCAGAGGGGTTAATTTCTAATTTTATTGGACGGCTCCGGCGTCAAATAAGCTGTCGTATCGCGTGCTTTATGTTTCCAATTTGTTTCATGGGCATAATGAGCACGGGGCTTGTTTCAGAGCAGAAATCTGAAAAACGACCATTTTTCACTATAGGTTACAATACACCAAATGATTTACATAGGCCTCAGTGTTAACAAATCCCGCTGGCCTATATTCGCAGCAAAGCTTTGACCCTGCACGAGTATTTGAATTTAAAGAAGGTCCTTTTAGACACGCAGAAATGTGCACAAAAGTACTTGTAAACGTGGTGGATCACACTGCAGCTTGACAAACGTCACACTACCCTTAAAATTGAGAAAAAAATGACATCGAAAAAAACACAAACACCTCCCATAAATTATTCGCCATTTGCACAGCCACAACCGTTTACCATGTGGCTATATTTGATGTTTCTCGACGGGAAACACTTTTGTGCATTTTTTCGTGCACTTTTCATCCATGTATCATTGACCATTCAGCTGCCAGAATTTTTTTTATGCTGATCCTAGCTTGGGGGTCCCAGGGGAAATCACTCTACTAATTTGTATTTGGTGTATTGTAACCTATAGTGATCAGTGGAAGGTAAAGAAAGTCGCCCAAATGATGTTATATTGCGTCCATTTATATACCCACGGCAAAATAAATAAATTTGATTCGAAATATGTCTGTGTTCTTACTTTATTAACCCTTTTCTGTCACCACCCATAGCTGAATTTGCAAAACAATTACTTTGACTTGAATGTCAATTTTTTTTCATTTTAGCTGAATATTGGCAAAGTAAACAATGACGATGTACATACAGGTTGTCGATCTGATAGCTTGTAGATGCCACTTCCAGAAAATATGCCATACGATTCGCTAGGCGAATTGGGCGCACTTAGGTTTCACATGGGGCGCACCTACACAATTTTCGAAAAAAATCGACAGAAAATCTAAATTGTCCCGTCACAAGAATATATTTATTGGCCGAAATTTGTGCACGTTGGATAGTCGAACCATTTCTGCAAACTTCCATGGTAGGCTTTTTTGTCAACCTGTCATCTAACAGGGGCAATTCAACTTAGTTTGACCCGAATCGGGTCCGATTTTGCATCATATTTTAGGGTATGGTCCATCTGACGTCACGCTTTACTCTCATGTCGTGCTCAAACCCGACAAATCTGCCTTGTCGTTCATCTAGGATGTCGGACGCCAACAAATATGGTCTCATTTTCATTAAAGGGACACCATTGGGCCAAAAAATATGTCGAAAATGGTAATTTTCGGTTCTACAACGAGAAGCAGAAATAGCATCAGAGGGGTTAATTTCTAATTTTATTGGACGGCTCCGGCGTCAAATAAGCTGTCGTATCGCGTGCTTTATGTTTCCAATTTGTTTCATGGGCATAATGAGCACGGGGCTTGTTTCAGAGCAGAAATCTGAAAAACGACCATTTTTCACTATAGGTTACAATACACCAAATGATTTACATAGGCCTCAGTGTTAACAAATCCCGCTGGCCTATATTCGCAGCAAAGCTTTGACCCTGCACGAGTATTTGAATTTAAAGAAGGTCCTTTTAGACACGCAGAAATGTGCACAAAAGTACTTGTAAACGTGGTGGATCACACTGCAGCTTGACAAACGTCACACTACCCTTAAAATTGAGAAAAAAATGACATCGAAAAAAACACAAACACCTCCCATAAATTATTCGCCATTTGCACAGCCACAACCGTTTACCATGTGGCTATATTTGATGTTTCTCGACGGGAAACACTTTTGTGCATTTTTTCGTGCACTTTTCATCCATGTATCATTGACCATTCAGCTGCCAGAATTTTTTTTATGCTGATCCTAGCTTGGGGGTCCCAGGGGAAATCACTCTACTAATTTGTATTTGGTGTATTGTAACCTATAGTGATCAGTGGAAGGTAAAGAAAGTCGCCCAAATGATGTTATATTGCGTCCATTTATATACCCACGGCAAAATAAATAAATTTGATTCGAAATATGTCTGTGTTCTTACTTTATTAACCCTTTTCTGTCACCACCCATAGCTGAATTTGCAAAACAATTACTTTGACTTGAATGTCAATTTTTTTTTCATTTTAGCTGAATATTGGCAAAGTAAACAATGACGATGTACATACAGGTTGTCGATCTGATAGCTTGTAGATGCCACTTCCAGAAAATATGCCATACGATTCGCTAGGCGAATTGGGCGCACTTAGGTTTCACATGGGGCGCACCTACACAATTTTCGAAAAAAATCGACAGAAAATCTAAATTGTCCCGTCACAAGAATATATTTATTGGCCGAAATTTGTGCACGTTGGATAGTCGAACCATTTCTGCAAATTTCCATGGTAGGCTTTTTTGTCAACCTGTCATCTAACAGGGGCAATTCAACTTAGTTTGACCCGAATCGGGTCCGATTTTGCATCATATTTTAGGGTATGGTCCATCTGACGTCACGCTTTACTCTCATGTCGTGCTCAAACCCGACAAATCTGCCTTGTCGTTCATCTAGGATGTCGGACGCCAACAAACATGGTCTCATTTTCATTAAAGGGACACCATTGGGCCAAAAAATATGTCGAAAATGGTAATTTTCGGTTCTACAACGAGAAGCAGAAATAGCATCAGAGGGGTTAATTTCTAATTTTATTGGACGGCTCCGGCGTCAAATAAGCTGTCGTATCGCGTGCTTTATGTTTCCAATTTGTTTCATGGGCATAATGAGCACGGGGCTTGTTTCAGAGCAGAAATCTGAAAAACGACCATTTTTCACTATAGGTTACAATACACCAAATGATTTACATAGGCCTCAGTGTTAACAAATCCCGCTGGCCTATATTCGCAGCAAAGCTTTGACCCTGCACGAGTATTTGAATTTAAAGAAGGTCCTTTTAGACACGCAGAAATGTGCACAAAAGTACTTGTAAACGTGGTGGATCACACTGCAGCTTGACAAACGTCACACTACCCTTAAAATTGAGAAAAAAATGACATCGAAAAAAACACAAACACCTCCCATAAATTATTCGCCATTTGCACAGCCACAACCGTTTACCATGTGGCTATATTTGATGTTTCTCGACGGGAAACACTTTTGTGCATTTTTTCGTGCACTTTTCATCCATGTATCATTGACCATTCAGCTGCCAGAATTTTTTTTATGCTGATCCTAGCTTGGGGGTCCCAGGGGAAATCACTCTACTAATTTGTATTTGGTGTATTGTAACCTATAGTGATCAGTGGAAGGTAAAGAAAGTCGCCCAAATGATGTTATATTGCGTCCATTTATATACCCACGGCAAAATAAATAAATTTGATTCGAAATATGTCTGTGTTCTTACTTTATTAACCCTTTTCTGTCACCACCCATAGCTGAATTTGCAAAACAATTACTTTGACTTGAATGTCAATTTTTTTTCATTTTAGCTGAATATTGGCAAAGTAAACAATGACGATGTACATACAGGTTGTCGATCTGATAGCTTGTAGATGCCACTTCCAGAAAATATGCCATACGATTCGCTAGGCGAATTGGGCGCACTTAGGTTTCACATGGGGCGCACCTACACAATTTTCGAAAAAAATCGACAGAAAATCTAAATTGTCCCGTCACAAGAATATATTTATTGGCCGAAATTTGTGAACGTTGGATAGTCGAACCATTTCTGCAAACTTCCATGGTAGGCTTTTTTGTCAACCTGTCATCTAACAGGGGCAATTCAACTTAGTTTGACCCGAATCGGGTCCGATTTTGCATCATATTTTAGGGTATGGTCCATCTGACGTCACGCTTTACTCTCATGTCGTGCTCAAACCCGACAAATCTGCCTTGTCGTTCATCTAGGATGTCGGACGCCAACAAACATGGTCTCATTTTCATTAAAGGGACACCATTGGGCCAAAAAATATGTCGAAAATGGTAATTTTCGGTTCTACAACGAGAAGCAGAAATAGCATCAGAGGGGTTAATTTCTAATTTTATTGGACGGCTCCGGCGTCAAATAAGCTGTCGTATCGCGTGCTTTATGTTTCCAATTTGTTTCATGGGCATAATGAGCACGGGGCTTGTTTCAGAGCAGAAATCTGAAAAACGACCATTTTTCACTATAGGTTACAATACACCAAATGATTTACATAGGCCTCAGTGTTAACAAATCCCGCTGGCCTATATTCGCAGCAAAGCTTTGACCCTGCACGAGTATTTGAATTTAAAGAAGGTCCTTTTAGACACGCAGAAATGTGCACAAAAGTACTTGTAAACGTGGTGGATCACACTGCAGCTTGACAAACGTCACACTACCCTTAAAATTGAGAAAAAAATGACATCGAAAAAAACACAAACACCTCCCATAAATTATTCGCCATTTGCACAGCCACAACCGTTTACCATGTGGCTATATTTGATGTTTCTCGACGGGAAACACTTTTGTGCATTTTTTCGTGCACTTTTCATCCATGTATCATTGACCATTCAGCTGCCAGAATTTTTTTTATGCTGATCCTAGCTTGGGGGTCCCAGGGGAAATCACTCTACTAATTTGTATTTGGTGTATTGTAACCTATAGTGATCAGTGGAAGGTAAAGAAAGTCGCCCAAATGATGTTATATTGCGTCCATTTATATACCCACGGCAAAATAAATAAATTTGATTCGAAATATGTCTGTGTTCTTACTTTATTAACCCTTTTCTGTCACCACCCATAGCTGAATTTGCAAAACAATTACTTTGACTTGAATGTCAATTTTTTTTCATTTTAGCTGAATATTGGCAAAGTAAACAATGACGATGTACATACAGGTTGTCGATCTGATAGCTTGTAGATGCCACTTCCAGAAAATATGCCATACGATTCGCTAGGCGAATTGGGCGCACTTAGGTTTCACATGGGGCGCACCTACACAATTTTCGAAAAAAATCGACAGAAAATCTAAATTGTCCCGTCACAAGAATATATTTATTGGCCGAAATTTGTGCACGTTGGATAGTCGAACCATTTCTGCAAACTTCCATGGTAGGCTTTTTTGTCAACCTGTCATCTAACAGGGGCAATTCAACTTAGTTTGACCCGAATCGGGTCCGATTTTGCATCATATTTTAGGGTATGGTCCATCTGACGTCACGCTTTACTCTCATGTCGTGCTCAAACCCGACAAATCTGCCTTGTCGTTCATCTAGGATGTCGGACGCCAACAAATATGGTCTCATTTTCATTAAAGGGACACCATTGGGCCAAAAAATATGTCGAAAATGGTAATTTTCGGTTCTACAACGAGAAGCAGAAATAGCATCAGAGGGGTTAATTTCTAATTTTATTGGACGGCTCCGGCGTCAAATAAGCTGTCGTATCGCGTGCTTTATGTTTCCAATTTGTTTCATGGGCATAATGAGCACGGGGCTTGTTTCAGAGCAGAAATCTGAAAAACGACCATTTTTCACTATAGGTTACAATACACCAAATGATTTACATAGGCCTCAGTGTTAACAAATCCCGCTGGCCTATATTCGCAGCAAAGCTTTGACCCTGCACGAGTATTTGAATTTAAAGAAGGTCCTTTTAGACACGCAGAAATGTGCACAAAAGTACTTGTAAACGTGGTGGATCACACTGCAGCTTGACAAACGTCACACTACCCTTAAAATTGAGAAAAAAATGACATCGAAAAAAACACAAACACCTCCCATAAATTATTCGCCATTTGCACAGCCACAACCGTTTACCATGTGGCTATATTTGATGTTTCTCGACGGGAAACACTTTTGTGCATTTTTTCGTGCACTTTTCATCCATGTATCATTGACCATTCAGCTGCCAGAATGTTTTTTATGCTGATCCTAGCTTGGGGGTCCCAGGGGAAATCACTCTACTAATTTGTATTTGGTGTATTGTAACCTATAGTGATCAGTGGAAGGTAAAGAAAGTCGCCCAAATGATGTTATATTGCGTCCATTTATATACCCACGGCAAAATAAATAAATTTGATTCGAAATATGTCTGTGTTCTTACTTTATTAACCCTTTTCTGTCACCACCCATAGCTGAATTTGCAAAACAATTACTTTGACTTGAATGTCAATTTTTTTTTCATTTTAGCTGAATATTGGCAAAGTAAACAATGACGATGTACATACAGGTTGTCGATCTGATAGCTTGTAGATGCCACTTCCAGAAAATATGCCATACGATTCGCTAGGCGAATTGGGCGCACTTAGTTTTCACATGGGGCGCACCTACACAATTTTCGAAAAAAATCGACAGAAAATCTAAATTGTCCCGTCACAAGAATATATTTATTGGCCGAAATTTGTGCACGTTGGATAGTCGAACCATTTCTGCAAACTTTCATGGTAGGCTTTTTTGTCAACCTGTCATCTAACAGGGGTAATTCAACTTAGTTTGACCCGAATCGGGTCCGATTTTGCATCATATTTTAGGGTATGGTCCATCTGACGTCACGCTTTACTCTCATGTCGTGCTCAAACCCGACAAATCTGCCTTGTCGTTCATCTAGGATGTCGGACGCCAACAAATATGGTCTCATTTTCATTAAAGGGACACCATTGGGCCAAAAAATATGTCGAAAATGGTAATTTTCGGTTCTACAACGAGAAGCAGAAATAGCATCAGAGGGGTTAATTTCTAATTTTATTGGACGGCTCCGGCGTCAAATAAGCTGTCGTATCGCGTGCTTTATGTTTCCAATTTGTTTCATGGGCATAATGAGCACGGGGCTTGTTTCAGAGCAGAAATCTGAAAAACGACCATTTTTCACTATAGGTTACAATACACCAAATGATTTACATAGGCCTCAGTGTTAACAAATCCCGCTGGCCTATATTCGCAGCAAAGCTTTGACCCTGCACGAGTATTTGAATTTAAAGAAGGTCCTTTTAGACACGCAGAAATGTGCACAAAAGTACTTGTAAACGTGGTGGATCACACTGCAGCTTGACAAACGTCACACTACCCTTAAAATTGAGAAAAAAATGACATCGAAAAAAACACAAACACCTCCCATAAATTATTCGCCATTTGCACAGCCACAACCGTTTACCATGTGGCTATATTTGATGTTTCTCGACGGGAAACACTTTTGTGCATTTTTTCGTGCACTTTTCATCCATGTATCATTGACCATTCAGCTGCCAGAATTTTTTTTATGCTGATCCTAGCTTGGGGGTCCCAGGGGAAATCACTCTACTAATTTGTATTTGGTGTATTGTAACCTATAGTGATCAGTGGAAGGTAAAGAAAGTCGCCCAAATGATGTTATATTGCGTCCATTTATATACCCACGGCAAAATAAATAAATTTGATTCGAAATATGTCTGTGTTCTTACTTTATTAACACTTTTCTGTCACCACCCATAGCGGAATTTGCAAAACAATTACTTTGACTTGAATGTCAATTTTTTTTTCATTTTAGTTGAATATTGGCAAAGTAAACAATGACGATGTACACACAGGTTGTCGATCTGATAGCTTGTAGATGCCACTTCCAGAAAATATGCCATACGATTCGCTAGGCGAATTGGGCGCACTTAGGTTTCACATGGGGCGCACCTACACAATTTTCGAAAAAAATCGACAGAAAATCTAAATTGTCCCGTCACAAGAATATATTTATTGGCCGAAATTTGTGCACGTTGGATAGTCGAACCATTTCTGCAAACTTCCATGGTAGGCTTTTTTGTCAACCTGTCATCTAACAGGGGCAATTCAACTTAGTTTGACCCGAATCGGGTCCGATTTTGCATCATATTTTAGGGTATGGTCCATCTGACGTCACGCTTTACTCTCATGTCGTGCTCAAACCCGACAAATCTGCCTTGTCGTTCATCTAGGATGTCGGACGCCAACAAATATGGTCTCATTTTCATTAAAGGGACACCATTGGGCCAAAAAATATGTCGAAAATGGTAATTTTCGGTTCTACAACGAGAAGCAGAAATAGCATCAGAGGGGTTAATTTCTAATTTTATTGGACGGCTCCGGCGTCAAATAAGCTGTCGTATCGCGTGCTTTATGTTTCCAATTTGTTTCATGGGCATAATGAGCACGGGGCTTGTTTCAGAGCAGAAATCTGAAAAACGACCATTTTTCACTATAGGTTACAATACACCAAATTATTTACATAGGCCTCAGTGTTAACAAATCCCGCTGGCCTATATTCGCAGCAAAGCTTTGACCCTGCACGAGTATTTGAATTTAAAGAAGGTCCTTTTAGACACGCAGAAATGTGCACAAAAGTACTTGTAAACGTGGTGGATCACACTGCAGCTTGACAAACGTCACACTACCCTTAAAATTGAGAAAAAAATGACATCGAAAAAAACACAAACACCTCCCATAAATTATTCGCCATTTGCACAGCCACAACCGTTTACCATGTGGCTATATTTGATGTTTCTCGACGGGAAACACTTTTGTGCATTTTTTCGTGCACTTTTCATCCATGTATCATTGACCATTCAGCTGCCAGAATTTTTTTTATGCTGATCCTAGCTTGGGGGTCCCAGGGGAAATCACTCTACTAATTTGTATTTGGTGTATTGTAACCTATAGTGATCAGTGGAAGGTAAAGAAAGTCGCCCAAATGATGTTATATTGCGTCCATTTATATACCCACGGCAAAATAAATAAATTTGATTCGAAATATGTCTGTGTTCTTACTTTATTAACCCTTTTCTGTCACCACCCATAGCTGAATTTGCAAAACAATTACTTTGACTTGAATGTCAATTTTTTTTTCATTTTAGCTGAATATTGGCAAAGTAAACAATGACGATGTACATACAGGTTGTCGATCTGATAGCTTGTAGATGCCACTTCCAGAAAATATGCCATACGATTCGCTAGGCGAATTGGGCGCACTTAGGTTTCACATGGGGCGCACCTACACAATTTTCGAAAAAAATCGACAGAAAATCTAAATTGTCCCGTCACAAGAATATATTTATTGGCCGAAATTTGTGCACGTTGGATAGTCGAACCATTTCTGCAAACATCCATGGTAGGCTTTTTTGTCAACCTGTCATCTAACAGGGGCAATTCAACTTAGTTTGACCCGAATCGGGTCCGATTTTGCATCATATTTTAGGGTATGGTCCATCTGACGTCACGCTTTACTCTCATGTCGTGCTCAAACCCGACAAATCTGCCTTGTCGTTCATCTAGGATGTCGGACGCCAACAAATATGGTCTCATTTTCATTAAAGGGACACCATTGGGCCAAAAAATATGTCGAAAATGGTAATTTTCGGTTCTACAACGAGAAGCAGAAATAGCATCAGAGGGGTTAATTTCTAATTTTATTGGACGGCTCCGGCGTCAAATAAGCTGTCGTGTCGCGTGCTTTATGTTTCCAATTTGTTTCATGGGCATAATGAGCACGGGGCTTGTTTCAGAGCAGAAATCTGAAAAACGACCATTTTTCACTATAGGTTACAATACACCAAATTATTTACATAGGCCTCAGTGTTAACAAATCCCGCTGGCCTATATTCGCAGCAAAGCTTTGACCCTGCACGAGTATTTGAATTTAAAGAAGGTCCTTTTAGACACGCAGAAATGTGCACAAAAGTACTTGTAAACGTGGTGGATCACACTGCAGCTTGACAAACGTCACACTACCCTTAAAATTGAGAAAAAAATGACATCGAAAAAAACACAAACACCTCCCATAAATTATTCGCCATTTGCACAGCCACAACCGTTTACCATGTGGCTATATTTGATGTTTCTCGACGGGAAACACTTTTGTGCATTTTTTCGTGCACTTTTCATCCATGTATCATTGACCATTCAGCTGCCAGAATTTTTTTTATGCTGATCCTAGCTTGGGGGTCCCAGGGGAAATCACTCTACTAATTTGTATTTGGCGTATTGTAACCTATAGTGATCAGTGGAAGGTAAAGAAAGTCGCCCAAATGATGTTATATTGCGTCCATTTATATACCCACGGCAAAATAAATAAATTTGATTCGAAATATGTCTGTGTTCTTACTTTATTAACACTTTTCTGTCACCACCCATAGCGGAATTTGCAAAACAATTACTTTGACTTGAATGTCAATTTTTTTTTCATTTTAGCTGAATATTGGCAAAGTAAACAATGACGATGTACACACAGGTTGTCGATCTGATAGCTTGTAGATGCCACTTCCAGAAAATATGCCATACGATTCGCTAGGCGAATTGGGCGCACTTAGGTTTCACATGGGGCGCACCTACACAATTTTCGAAAAAAATCGACAGAAAATCTAAATTGTCCCGTCACAAGAATATATTTATTGGCCGAAATTTGTGCACGTTGGATAGTCGAACCATTTCTGCAAACTTCCATGGTAGGCTTTTTTGTCAACCTGTCATCTAACAGGGGCAATTCAACTTAGTTTGACCCGAATCGGGTCCGATTTTGCATCATATTTTAGGGTATGGTCCATCTGCCGTCACGCTTTACTCTCATGTCGTGCTCAAACCCGACAAATCTGCCTTGTCGTTCATCTAGGATGTCGGACGCCAACAAATATGGTCTCATTTTCATTAAAGGGACACCATTGGGCCAAAAAATATGTCGAAAATGGTAATTTTCGGTTCTACAACGAGAAGCAGAAATAGCATCAGAGGGGTTAATTTCTAATTTTATTGGACGGCTCCGGCGTCAAATAAGCTGTCGTATCGCGTGCTTTATGTTTCCAATTTGATTCATGGGCATAATGAGCACGGGGCTTGTTTCAGAGCAGAAATCTGAAAAACGACCATTTTTCACTATAGGTTACAATACACCAAATGATTTACATAGGCCTCAGTGTTAACAAATCCCGCTGGCCTATATTCGCAGCAAAGCTTTGACCCTGCACGAGTATTTGAATTTAAAGAAGGTCCTTTTAGACACGCAGAAATGTGCACAAAAGTACTTGTAAACGTGGTGGATCACACTGCAGCTTGACAAACGTCACACTACCCTTAAAATTGAGAAAAAAATGACATCGAAAAAAACACAAACACCTCCCATAAATTATTCGCCATTTGCACAGCCACAACCGTTTACCATGTGGCTATATTTGATGTTTCTCGACGGGAAACACTTTTGTGCATTTTTTCGTGCACTTTTCATCCATGTATCATTGACCATTCAGCTGCCAGAATTTTTTTTATGCTGATCCTAGCTTGGGGGTCCCAGGGGAAATCACTCTACTAATTTGTATTTGGTGTATTGTAACCTATAGTGATCAGTGGAAGGTAAAGAAAGTCGCCCAAATGATGTTATATTGCGTCCATTTATATACCCACGGCAAAATAAATAAATTTGATTCGAAATATGTCTGTGTTCTTACTTTATTAACCCTTTTCTGTCACCACCCATAGCTGAATTTGCAAAACAATTACTTTGACTTGAATGTCAATTTTTTTTTCATTTTAGCTGAATATTGGCAAAGTAAACAATGACGATGTACATACAGGTTGTCGATCTAATAGCTTGTAGATGCCACTTCCAGAAAATATGCCATACGATTCGCTAGGCGAATTGGGCGCACTTAGGTTTCACATGGGGCGCACCTACACAATTTTCGAAAAAAATCGACAGAAAATCTAAATTGTCCCGTCACAAGAATATATTTATTGGCCGAAATTTGTGCACGTTGGATAGTCGAACCATTTCTGCAAACTTCCATGGTAGGCTTTTTTGTCAACCTGTCATCTAACAGGGGCAATTCAACTTAGTTTGACCCGAATCGGGTCCGATTTTGCATCATATTTTAGGGTATGGTCCATCTGACGTCACGCTTTACTCTCATGTCGTGCTCAAACCCGACAAATCTGCCTTGTCGTTCATCTAGGATGTCGGACGCCAACAAATATGGTCTCATTTTCATTAAAGGGACACCATTGGGCCAAAAAATATGTCGAAAATGGTAATTTTCGGTTCTACAACGAGAAGCAGAAATAGCATCAGAGGGGTTAATTTCTAATTTTATTGGACGGCTCCGGCGTCAAATAAGCTGTCGTATCGCGTGCTTTATGTTTCCAATTTGTTTCATGGGCATAATGAGCACGGGGCTTGTTTCAGAGCAGAAATCTGAAAAACGACCATTTTTCACTATAGGTTACAATACACCAAATTATTTACATAGGCCTCAGTGTTAACAAATCCCGCTGGCCTATATTCGCAGCAAAGCTTTGACCCTGCACGAGTATTTGAATTTAAAGAAGGTCCTTTTAGACACGCAGAAATGTGCACAAAAGTACTTGTAAACGTGGTGGATCACACTGCAGCTTGACAAACGTCACACTACCCTTAAAATTGAGAAAAAAATGACATCGAAAAAAACACAAACACCTCCCATAAATTATTCGCCATTTGCACAGCCACAACCGTTTACCATGTGGCTATATTTAATGTTTCTCGACGGGAAACACTTTTGTGCATTTTTTCGTGCACTTTTCATCCATGTATCATTGACCATTCAGCTGCCAGAATTTTTTTTATGCTGATCCTAGCTTGGGGGTCCCAGGGGAAATCACTCTACTAATTTGTATTTGGTGTATTGTAACCTATAGTGATCAGTGGAAGGTAAAGAAAGTCGCCCAAATGATGTTATATTGCGTCCATTTATATACCCACGGCAAAATAAATAAATTTGATTCGAAATATATCTGTGTTCTTACTTTATTAACCCTTTTCTGTCACCACCCATAGCTGAATTTGCAAAACAATTACTTTGACTTGAATGTCAATTTTTTTTTCATTTTAGCTGAATATTGGCAAAGTAAACAATGACGATGTACATACAGGTTGTCGATCTGATAGCTTGTAGATGCCACTTCCAGAAAATATGCCATACGATTCGCTAGGCGAATTGGGCGCACTTAGGTTTCACATGGGGCGCACCTACACAATTTTCGAAAAAAATCGACAGAAAATCTAAATTGTCCCGTCACAAGAATATATTTATTGGCCGAAATTTGTGCACGTTGGATAGTCGAACCATTTCTGCAAACTTCCATGGTAGGCTTTTTTGTCAACCTGTCATCTAACAGGGGCAATTCAACTTAGTTTGACCCGAATCGGGTCCGATTTTGCATCATATTTTAGGGTATGGTCCATCTGACGTCACGCTTTACTCTCATGTCGTGCTCAAACCCGACAAATCTGCCTTGTCGTTCATCTAGGATGTCGGACGCCAACAAATATGGTTTCATTTTCATTAAAGGGACACCATTGGGCCAAAAAATATGTCGAAAATGGTAATTTTCGGTTCTACAACGAGAAGCAGAAATAGCATCAGAGGGGTTAATTTCTAATTTTATTGGACGGCTCCGGCGTCAAATAAGCTGTCGTATCGCGTGCTTTATGTTTCCAATTTGTTTCATGGGCATAATGAGCACGGGGCTTGTTTCAGAGCAGAAATCTGAAAAACGACCATTTTTCACTATAGGTTACAATACACCAAATGATTTACATAGGCCTCAGTGTTAACAAATCCCGCTGGCCTATATTCGCAGCAAAGCTTTGACCCTGCACGAGTATTTGAATTTAAAGAAGGTCCTTTTAGACACGCAGAAATGTGCACAAAAGTACTTGTAAACGTGGTGGATCACACTGCAGCTTGACAAACGTCACACTACCCTTAAAATTGAGAAAAAAATGACATCGAAAAAAACACAAACACCTCCCATAAATTATTCGCCATTTGCACAGCCACAACCGTTTACCATGTGGCTATATTTGATGTTTCTCGACGGGAAACACTTTTGTGCATTTTTTCGTGCACTTTTCATCCATGTATCATTGACCATTCAGCTGCCAGAATTTTGTTTATGCTGATCCTAGCTTGGGGGTCCCAGGGGAAATCACTCTACTAATTTGTATTTGGTGTATTGTAACCTATAGTGATCAGTGGAAGGTAAAGAAAGTCGCCCAAATGATGTTATATTGCGTCCATTTATATACCCACGGCAAAATAAATAAATTTGATTCGAAATATGTCTGTGTTCTTACTTTATTAACCCTTTTCTGTCACCACCCATAGCTGAATTTGCAAAACAATTACTTTGACTTGAATGTCAATTTTTTTTTCATTTTAGCTGAATATTGGCAAAGTAAACAATGACGATGTACATACAGGTTGTCGATCTGATAGCTTGTAGATGCCACTTCCAGAAAATATGCCATACGATTCGCTAGGCGAATTGGGCGCACTTAGGTTTCACATGGGGCGCACCTACACAATTTTCGAAAAAAATCGACAGAAAATCTAAATTGTCCCGTCACAAGAATATATTTATTGGCCGAAATTTGTGCACGTTGGATAGTCGAACCATTTCTGCAAACTTCCATGGTAGGCTTTTTTGTCAACCTGTCATCTAACAGGGGCAATTCAACTTAGTTTGACCCGAATCGGGTCCGATTTTGCATCATATTTTAGGGTATGGTCCATCTGACGTCACGCTTTACTCTCATGTCGTGCTCAAACCCGACAAATCTGCCTTGTCGTTCATCTAGGATGTCGGACGCCAACAAATATGGTCTCATTTTCATTAAAGGGACACCATTGGGCCAAAAAATATGTCGAAAATGGTAATTTTCGGTTCTACAACGAGAAGCAGAAATAGCATCAGAGGGGTTAATTTCTAATTTTATTGGACGGCTCCGGCGTCAAATAAGCTGTCGTATCGCGTGCTTTATGTTTCCAATTTGTTTCATGGGCATAATGAGCACGGGGCTTGTTTCAGAGCAGAAATCTGAAAAACGACCATTTTTCACTATAGGTTACAATACACCAAATGATTTACATAGGCCTCAGTGTTAACAAATCCCGCTGGCCTATATTCGCAGCAAAGCTTTGACCCTGCACGAGTATTTGAATTTAAAGAAGGTCCTTTTAGACACGCAGAAATGTGCACAAAAGTACTTGTAAACGTGGTGGATCACACTGCAGCTTGACAAACGTCACACTACCCTTAAAATTGAAAAAAAAATGACATCGAAAAAAACACAAACACCTCCCATAAATTATTCGCCATTTGCACAGCCACAACCGTTTACCATGTGGCTATATTTAATGTTTCTCGACGGGAAACACTTTTGTGCATTTTTTCGTGCACTTTTCATCCATGTATCATTGACCATTCAGCTGCCAGAATTTTTTTTATGCTGATCCTAGCTTGGGGGTCCCAGGGGAAATCACTCTACTAATTTGTATTTGGTGTATTGTAACCTATAGTGATCAGTGGAAGGTAAAGAAAGTCGCCCAAATGATGTTATATTGCGTCCATTTATATACCCACGGCAAAATAAATAAATTTGATTCGAAATATATCTGTGTTCTTACTTTATTAACCCTTTTCTGTCACCACCCATAGCTGAATTTGCAAAACAATTACTTTGACTTGAATGTCAATTTTTTTTTCATTTTAGCTGAATATTGGCAAAGTAAACAATGACGATGTACATACAGGTTGTCGATCTGATAGCTTGTAGATGCCACTTCCAGAAAATATGCCATACGATTCGCTAGGCGAATTGGGCGCACTTAGGTTTCACATGGGGCGCACCTACACAATTTTCGAAAAAAATCGACAGAAAATCTAAATTGTCCCGTCACAAGAATATATTTATTGGCCGAAATTTGTGCACGTTGGATAGTCGAACCATTTCTGCAAACTTCCATGGTAGGCTTTTTTGTCAACCTGTCATCTAACAGGGGCAATTCAACTTAGTTTGACCCGAATCGGGTCCGATTTTGCATCATATTTTAGGGTATGGTCCATCTGACGTCACGCTTTACTCTCATGTCGTGCTCAAACCCGACAAATCTGCCTTGTCGTTCATCTAGGATGTCGGACGCCAACAAATATGGTCTCATTTTCATTAAAGGGACACCATTGGGCCAAAAAATATGTCGAAAATGGTAATTTTCGGTTCTACAACGAGAAGCAGAAATAGCATCAGAGGGGTTAATTTCTAATTTTATTGGACGGCTCCGGCGTCAAATAAGCTGTCGTATCGCGTGCTTTATGTTTCCAATTTGTTTCATGGGCATAATGAGCACGGGGCTTGTTTCAGAGCAGAAATCTGAAAAACGACCATTTTTCACTATAGGTTACAATACACCAAATGATTTACATAGGCCTCAGTGTTAACAAATCCCGCTGGCCTATATTCGCAGCAAAGCTTTGACCCTGCACGAGTATTTGAATTTAAAGAAGGTCCTTTTAGACACGCAGAAATGTGCACAAAAGTACTTGTAAACGTGGTGGATCACACTGCAGCTTGACAAACGTCACACTACCCTTAAAATTGAGAAAAAAATGACATCGAAAAAAACACAAACACCTCCCATAAATTATTCGCCATTTGCACAGCCACAACCGTTTACCATGTGGCTATATTTGATGTTTCTCGACGGGAAACACTTTTGTGCATTTTTTCGTGCACTTTTCATCCATGTATCATTGACCATTCAGCTGCCAGAATTTTTTTTATGCTGATCCTAGCTTGGGGGTCCCAGGGGAAATCACTCTACTAATTTGTATTTGGTGTATTGTAACCTATAGTGATCAGTGGAAGGTAAAGAAAGTCGCCCAAATGATGTTATATTGCGTCCATTTATATACCCACGGCAAAATAAATAAATTTGATTCGAAATATGCCTGTGTTCTTACTTTATTAACCCTTTTCTGTCACCACCCATAGCTGAATTTGCAAAACAATTACTTTGACTTGAATGTCAATTTTTTTTTCATTTTAGCTGAATATTGGCAAAGTAAACAATGACGATGTACATACAGGTTGTCGATCTGATAGCTTGTAGATGCCACTTCCAGAAAATATGCCATACGATTCGCTAGGCGAATTGGGCGCACTTAGGTTTCACATGGGGCGCACCTACACAATTTTCGAAAAAAATCGACAGAAAATCTAAATTGTCCCGTCACAAGAATATATTTATTGGCCGAAATTTGTGCACGTTGGATAGTCGAACCATTTCTGCAAACTTCCATGGTAGGCTTTTTTGTCAACCTGTCATCTAACAGGGGCAATTCAACTTAGTTTGACCCGAATCGGGTCCGATTTTGCATCATATTTTAGGGTATGGTCCATCTGACGTCACGCTTTACTCTCATGTCGTGCTCAAACCCGACAAATCTGCCTTGTCGTTCATCTAGGATGTCGGACGCCAACAAATATGGTCTCATTTTCATTAAAGGGACACCATTGGGCCAAAAAATATGTCGAAAATGGTAATTTTCGGTTCTACAACGAGAAGCAGAAATAGCATCAGAGGGGTTAATTTCTAATTTTATTGGACGGCTCCGGCGTCAAATAAGCTGTCGTATCGCGTGCTTTATGTTTCCAATTTGTTTCATGGGCATAATGAGCACGGGGCTTGTTTCAGAGCAGAAATCTGAAAAACGACCATTTTTCACTATAGGTTACAATACACCAAATGATTTACATAGGCCTCAGTGTTAACAAATCCCGCTGGCCTATATTCGCAGCAAAGCTTTGACCCTGCACGAGTATTTACATTTAAAGAAGGTCCTTTTAGACACGCAGAAATGTGCACAAAAGTACTTGTAAACGTGGTGGATCACACTGCAGCTTGACAAACGTCACACTACCCTTAAAATTGAGAAAAAAATGACATCGAAAAAAACACAAACACCTCCCATAAATTATTCGCCATTTGCACAGCCACAACCGTTTACCATGTGGCTATATTTGATGTTTCTCGACGGGAAACACTTTTGTGCATTTTTTCGTGCACTTTTCATCCATGTATCATTGACCATTCAGCTGCCAGAATTTTGTTTATGCTGATCCTAGCTTGGGGGTCCCAGGGGAAATCACTCTACTAATTTGTATTTGGTGTATTGTAACCTATAGTAATCAGTGGAAGGTAAAGAAAGTCGCCCAAATGATGTTATATTGCGTCCATTTATATACCCACGGCAAAATAAATAAATTTGATTCGAAATATGTCTGTGTTCTTACTTTATTAACCCTTTTCTGTCACCACCCATAGCTGAATTTGCAAAACAATTACTTTGACTTGAATGTCAATTTTTTTTTCATTTTAGCTGAATATTGGCAAAGTAAACAATGACGATGTACATACAGGTTGTCGATCTGATAGCTTGTAGATGCCACTTCCAGAAAATATGCCATACGATTCGCTAGGCGAATTGGGCGCACTTAGGTTTCACATGGGGCGCACCTACACAATTTTCGAAAAAAATCGACAGAAAATCTAAATTGTCCCGTCACAAGAATATATTTATTGGCCGAAATTTGTGCACGTTGGATAGTCGAACCATTTCTGCAAACTTCCATGGTAGGCTTTTTTGTCAACCTGTCATCTAACAGGGGCAATTCAACTTAGTTTGACCCGAATCGGGTCCGATTTTGCATCATATTTTAGGGTATGGTCCATCTGACGTCACGCTTTACTCTCATGTCGTGCTCAAACCCGACAAATCTGCCTTGTCGTTCATCTAGGATGTCGGACGCCAACAAATATGGTCTCATTTTCATTAAAGGGACACCATTGGGCCAAAAAATATGTCGAAAATGGTAATTTTCGGTTCTACAACGAGAAGCAGAAATAGCATCAGAGGGGTTAATTTCTAATTTTATTGGACGGCTCCGGCGTCAAATAAGCTGTCGTATCGCGTGCTTTATGTTTCCTATTTGTTTCATGGGCATAATGAGCACGGGGCTTGTTTCAGAGCAGAAATCTGAAAAACGACCATTTTTCACTATAGGTTACAATACACCAAATGATTTACATAGGCCTCAGTGTTAACAAATCCCGCTGGCCTATATTCGCAGCAAAGCTTTGACCCTGCACGAGTATTTGAATTTAAAGAAGGTCCTTTTAGACACGCAGAAATGTGCACAAAAGTACTTGTAAACGTGGTGGATCACACTGCAGCTTGACAAACGTCACACTACCCTTAAAATTGAGAAAAAAATGACATCGAAAAAAACACAAACACCTCCCATAAATTATTCGCCATTTGCACAGCCACAACCGTTTACCATGTGGCTATATTTGATGTTTCTCGACGGGAAACACTTTTGTGCATTTTTTCGTGCACTTTTCATCCATGTATCATTGACCATTCAGCTGCCAGAATTTTTTTTATGCTGATCCTAGCTTGGGGGTCCCAGGGGAAATCACTCTACTAATTTGTATTTGGTGTATTGTAACCTATAGTGATCAGTGGAAGGTAAAGAAAGTCGCCCAAATGATGTTATATTGCGTCCATTTATATACCCACGGCAAAATAAATAAATTTGATTCGAAATATGTCTGTGTTCTTACTTTATTAACCCTTTTCTGTCACCACCCATAGCTGAATTTGCAAAACAATTACTTTGACTTGAATGTCAATTTTTTTTTCATTTTAGCTGAATATTGGCAAAGTAAACAATGACGATGTACATACAGGTTGTCGATCTGATAGCTTGTAGATGCCACTTCCAGAAAATATGCCATACGATTCGCTAGGCGAATTGGGCGCACTTAGGTTTCACATGGGGCGCACCTACACAATTTTCGAAAAAAATCGACAGAAAATCTAAATTGTCCCGTCACAAGAATATATTTATTGGCCGAAATTTGTGCACGTTGGATAGTCGAACCATTTCTGCAAACTTCCATGGTAGGCTTTTTTGTCAACCTGTCATCTAACAGGGGCAATTCAACTTAGTTTGACCCGAATCGGGTCCGATTTTGCATCATATTTTAGGGTATGGTCCATCTGACGTCACGCTTTACTCTCATGTCGTGCTCAAACCCGACAAATCTGCCTTGTCGTTCATCTAGGATGTCGGACGCCAACAAATATGGTCTCATTTTCATTAAAGGGACACCATTGGGCCAAAAAATATGTCGAAAATGGTAATTTTCGGTTCTACAACGAGAAGCAGAAATAGCATCAGAGGGGTTAATTTCTAATTTTATTGGACGGCTCCGGCGTCAAATAAGCTGTCGTATCGCGTGCTTTATGTTTCCATTTGTTTCATGGGCATAATGAGCACGGGGCTTGTTTCAGAGCAGAAATCTGAAAAACGACCATTTTTCACTATAGGTTACAATACACCAAATGATTTACATAGGCCTCAGTGTTAACAAATCCCGCTGGCCTATATTCGCAGCAAAGCTTTGACCCTGCACGAGTATTTGAATTTAAAGAAGGTCCTTTTAGACACGCAGAAATGTGCACAAAAGTACTTGTAAACGTGGTGGATCACACTGCAGCTTGACAAACGTCACACTACCCTTAAAATTGAGAAAAAAATGACATCGAAAAAAACACAAACACCTCCCATAAATTATTCGCCATTTGCACAGCCACAACCGTTTACCATGTGGCTATATTTGATGTTTCTCGACGGGAAACACTTTTGTGCATTTTTTCGTGCACTTTTCATCCATGTATCATTGACCATTCAGCTGCCAGAATTTTTTTTATGCTGATCCTAGCTTGGGGGTCCCAGGGGAAATCACTCTACTAATTTGTATTTGGTGTATTGTAACCTATAGTGATCAGTGGAAGGTAAAGAAAGTCGCCCAAATGATGTTATATTGCGTCCATTTATATACCCACGGCAAAATAAATAAATTTGATTCGAAATATGTCTGTGTTCTTACTTTATTAACCCTTTTCTGTCACCACCCATAGCTGAATTTGCAAAACAATTACTTTGACTTGAATGTCAATTTTTTTTTCATTTTAGCTGAATATTGGCAAAGTAAACAATGACGATGTACATACAGGTTGTCGATCTGATAGCTTGTAGATGCCACTTCCAGAAAATATGCCATACGATTCGCTAGGCGAATTGGGCGCACTTAGGTTTCACATGGGGCGCACCTACACAATTTTCGAAAAAAATCGACAGAAAATCTAAATTGTCCCGTCACAAGAATATATTTATTGGCCGAAATTTGTGCACGTTGGATAGTCGAACCATTTCTGCAAACTTCCATGGTAGGCTTTTTTGTCAACCTGTCATCTAACAGGGGCAATTCAACTTAGTTTGACCCGAATCGGGTCCGATTTTGCATCATATTTTAGGGTATGGTCCATCTGACGTCACGCTTTACTCTCATGTCGTGCTCAAACCCGACAAATCTGCCTTGTCGTTCATCTAGGATGTCGGACGCCAACAAATATGGTCTCATTTTCATTAAAGGGACACCATTGGGCCAAAAAATATGTCGAAAATGGTAATTTTCGGTTCTACAACGAGAAGCAGAAATAGCATCAGAGGGGTTAATTTCTAATTTTATTGGACGGCTCCGGCGTCAAATAAGCTGTCGTATCGCGTGCTTTATGTTTCCAATTTGTTTCATGGGCATAATGAGCACGGGGCTTGTTTCAGAGCAGAAATCTGAAAAACGACCATTTTTCACTATAGGTTACAATACACCAAATGATTTACATAGGCCTCAGTGTTAACAAATCCCGCTGGCCTATATTCGCAGCAAAGCTTTGACCCTGCACGAGTATTTGAATTTAAAGAAGGTCCTTTTAGACACGCAGAAATGTGCACAAAAGTACTTGTAAACGTGGTGGATCACACTGCAGCTTGACAAACGTCACACTACCCTTAAAATTGAGAAAAAAATGACATCGAAAAAAACACAAACACCTCCCATAAATTATTCGCCATTTGCACAGCCACAACCGTTTACCATGTGGCTATATTTGATGTTTCTCGACGGGAAACACTTTTGTGCATTTTTTCGTGCACTTTTCATCCATGTATCATTGACCATTCAGCTGCCAGAAATTTTTTTATGCTGATCCTAGCTTGGGGGTCCCAGGGGAAATCACTCTACTAATTTGTATTTGGTGTATTGTAACCTATAGTGATCAGTGGAAGGTAAAGAAAGTCGCCCAAATGATGTTATATTGCGTCCATTTATATACCCACGGCAAAATAAATAAATTTGATTCGAAATATGTCTGTGTTCTTACTTTATTAACCCTTTTCTGTCACCACCCATAGCTGAATTTGCAAAACAATTACTTTGACTTGAATGTCAATTTTTTTTTCATTTTAGCTGAATATTGGCAAAGTAAACAATGACGATGTACATACAGGTTGTCGATCTGATAGCTTGTAGATGCCACTTCCAGAAAATATGCCATACGATTCGCTAGGCGAATTGGGCGCACTTAGGTTTCACATGGGGCGCACCTACACAATTTTCGAAAAAAATCGACAGAAAATCTAAATTGTCCCGTCACAAGAATATATTTATTGGCCGAAATTTGTGCACGTTGGATAGTCGAACCATTTCTGCAAACTTCCATGGTAGGCTTTTTTGTCAACCTGTCATCTAACAGGGGCAATTCAACTTAGTTTGACCCGAATCGGGTCCGATTTTGCATCATATTTTAGGGTATGGTCCATCTGACGTCACGCTTTACTCTCATGTCGTGCTCAAACCCGACAAATCTGCCTTGTCGTTCATCTAGGATGTCGGACGCCAACAAATATGGTCTCATTTTCATTAAAGGGACACCATTGGGCCAAAAAATATGTCGAAAATGGTAATTTTCGGTTCTACAACGAGAAGCAGAAATAGCATCAGAGGGGTTAATTTCTAATTTTATTGGACGGCTCCGGCGTCAAATAAGCTGTCGTATCGCGTGCTTTATGTTTCCAATTTGTTTCATGGGCATAATGAGCACGGGGCTTGTTTCAGAGCAGAAATCTGAAAAACGACAATTTTTCACTATAGGTTACAATACACCAAATGATTTACATAGGCCTCAGTGTTAACAAATCCCGCTGGCCTATATTCGCAGCAAAGCTTTGACCCTGCACGAGTATTTGAATTTAAAGAAGGTCCTTTTAGACACGCAGAAATGTGCACAAAAGTACTTGTAAACGTGGTGGATCACACTGCAGCTTGACAAACGTCACACTACCCTTAAAATTGAGAAAAAAATGACATCGAAAAAAACACAAACACCTCCCATAAATTATTCGCCATTTGCACAGCCACAACCGTTTACCATGTGGCTATATTTGATGTTTCTCGACGGGAAACACTTTTGTGCATTTTTTCGTGCACTTTTCATCCATGTATCATTGACCATTCAGCTGCCAGAATTTTTTTTATGCTGATCCTAGCTTGGGGGTCCCAGGGGAAATCACTCTACTAATTTGTATTTGGTGTATTGTAACCTATAGTGATCAGTGGAAGGTAAAGAAAGTCGCCCAAATGATGTTATATTGCGTCCATTTATATACCCACGGCAAAATAAATAAATTTGATTCGAAATATGTCTGTGTTCTTACTTTATTAACCCTTTTCTGTCACCACCCATAGCTGAATTTGCAAAACAATTACTTTGACTTGAATGTCAATTTTTTTTTCATTTTAGCTGAATATTGGCAAAGTAAACAATGACGATGTACATACAGGTTGTCGATCTGATAGCTTGTAGATGCCACTTCCAGAAAATATGCCATACGATTCGCTAGGCGAATTGGGCGCACTTAGGTTTCACATGGGGCGCACCTACACAATTTTCGAAAAAAATCGACAGAAAATCTAAATTGTCCCGTCACAAGAATATATTTATTGGCCGAAATTTGTGCACGTTGGATAGTCGAACCATTTCTGCAAACTTCCATGGTAGGCTTTTTTGTCAACCTGTCATCTAACAGGGGCAATTCAACTTAGTTTGACCCGAATCGGGTCCGATTTTGCATCATATTTTAGGGTATGGTCCATCTGACGTCACGCTTTACTCTCATGTCGTGCTCAAACCCGACAAATCTGCCTTGTCGTTCATCTAGGATGTCGGACGCCAACAAATATGGTCTCATTTTCATTAAAGGGAGACCATTGGGCCAAAAAATATGTCGAAAATGGTAATTTTCGGTTCTACAACGAGAAGCAGAAATAGCATCAGAGGGGTTAATTTCTAATTTTATTGGACGGCTCCGGCGTCAAATAAGCTGTCGTATCGCGTGCTTTATGTTTCCAATTTGTTTCATGGGCATAATGAGCACGGGGCTTGTTTCAGAGCAGAAATCTGAAAAACGACCATTTTTCACTATAGGTTACAATACACCAAATGATTTACATAGGCCTCAGTGTTAACAAATCCCGCTGGCCTATATTCGCAGCAAAGCTTTGACCCTGCACGAGTATTTGAATTTAAAGAAGGTCCTTTTAGACACGCAGAAATGTGCACAAAAGTACTTGTAAACGTGGTGGATCACACTGCAGCTTGACAAACGTCACACTACCCTTAAAATTGAGAAAAAAATGACATCGAAAAAAACACAAACACCTCCCATAAATTATTCGCCATTTGCACAGCCACAACCGTTTACCATGTGGCTATATTTGATGTTTCTCGACGGGAAACACTTTTGTGCATTTTTTCGTGCACTTTTCATCCATGTATCATTGACCATTCAGCTGCCAGAATTTTTTTTATGCTGATCCTAGCTTGGGGGTCCCAGGGGAAATCACTCTACTAATTTGTATTTGGTGTATTGTAACCTATAGTGATCAGTGGAAGGTAAAGAAAGTCGCCCAAATGATGTTATATTGCGTCCATTTATATACCCACGGCAAAATAAATAAATTTGATTCGAAATATGTCTGTGTTCTTACTTTATTAACCCTTTTCTGTCACCACCCATAGCTGAATTTGCAAAACAATTACTTTGACTTGAATGTCAATTTTTTTTTCATTTTAGCTGAATATTGGCAAAGTAAACAATGACGATGTACATACAGGTTGTCGATCTGATAGCTTGTAGATGCCACTTCCAGAAAATATGCCATACGATTCGCTAGGCGAATTGGGCGCACTTAGGTTTCACATGGGGCGCACCTACACAATTTTCGAAAAAAATCGACAGAAAATCTAAATTGTCCCGTCACAAGAATATATTTATTGGCCGAAATTTGTGCACGTTGGATAGTCGAACCATTTCTGCAAACTTCCATGGTAGGCTTTTTTGTCAACCTGTCATCTAACAGGGGCAATTCAACTTAGTTTGACCCGAATCGGGTCCGATTTTGCATCATATTTTAGGGTATGGTCCATCTGACGTCACGCTTTACTCTCATGTCGTGCTCAAACCCGACAAATCTGCCTTGTCGTTCATCTAGGATGTCGGACGCCAACAAATATGGTCTCATTTTCATTAAAGGGACACCATTGGGCCAAAAAATATGTCGAAAATGGTAATTTTCGGTTCTACAACGAGAAGCAGAAATAGCATCAGAGGGGTTAATTTCTAATTTTATAGGACGGCTCCGGCGTCAAATAAGCTGTCGTATCGCGTGCTTTATGTTTCCAATTTGTTTCATGGGCATAATGAGCACGGGGCTTGTTTCAGAGCAGAAATCTGAAAAACGACCATTTTTCACTATAGGTTACAATACACCAAATGATTTACATAGGCCTCAGTGTTAACAAATCCCGCTGGCCTATATTCGCAGCAAAGCTTTGACCCTGCACGAGTATTTGAATTTAAAGAAGGTCCTTTTAGACACGCAGAAATGTGCACAAAAGTACTTGTAAACGTGGTGGATCACACTGCAGCTTGACAAACGTCACACTACCCTTAAAATTGAGAAAAAAATGACATCGAAAAAAACACAAACACCTCCCATAAATTATTCGCCATTTGCACAGCCACAACCGTTTACCATGTGGCTATATTTGATGTTTCTCGACGGGAAACACTTTTGTGCATTTTTTCGTGCACTTTTCATCCATGTATCATTGACCATTCAGCTGCCAGAATTTTTTTTATGCTGATCCTAGCTTGGGGGTCCCAGGGGAAATCACTCTACTAATTTGTATTTGGTGTATTGTAACCTATAGTGATCAGTGGAAGGTAAAGAAAGTCGCCCAAATGATGTTATATTGCGTCCATTTATATACCCACGGCAAAATAAATAAATTTGATTCGAAATATGTCTGTGTTCTTACTTTATTAACCCTTTTCTGTCACCACCCATAGCTGAATTTGCAAAACAATTACTTTGACTTGAATGTCAATTTTTTTTTCATTTTAGCTGAATATTGGCAAAGTAAACAATGACGATGTACATACAGGTTGTCGATCTGATAGCTTGTAGATGCCACTTCCAGAAAATATGCCATACGATTCGCTAGGCGAATTGGGCGCACTTAGGTTTCACATGGGGCGCACCTACACAATTTTCGAAAAAAATCGACAGAAAATCTAAATTGTCCCGTCACAAGAATATATTTATTGGCCGAAATTTGTGCACGTTGGATAGTCGAACCATTTCTGCAAACTTCCATGGTAGGCTTTTTTGTCAACCTGTCATCTAACAGGGGCAATTCAACTTAGTTTGACCCGAATCGGGTCCGATTTTGCATCATATTTTAGGGTATGGTCCATCTGACGTCACGCTTTACTCTCATGTCGTGCTCAAACCCGACAAATCTGCCTTGTCGTTCATCTAGGATGTCGGACGCCAACAAATATGGTCTCATTTTCATTAAAGGGACACCATTGGGCCAAAAAATATGTCGAAAATGGTAATTTTCGGTTCTACAACGAGAAGCAGAAATAGCATCAGAGGGGTTAATTTCTAATTTTATAGGACGGCTCCGGCGTCAAATAAGCTGTCGTATCGCGTGCTTTATGTTTCCAATTTGTTTCATGGGCATAATGAGCACGGGGCTTGTTTCAGAGCAGAAATCTGAAAAACGACCATTTTTCACTATAGGTTACAATACACCAAATGATTTACATAGGCCTCAGTGTTAACAAATCCCGCTGGCCTAAATTCGCAGCAAAGCTTTGACCCTGCACGAGTATTTGAATTTAAAGAAGGTCCTTTTAGACACGCAGAAATGTGCACAAAAGTACTTGTAAACGTGGTGGATCACACTGCAGCTTGACAAACGTCACACTACCCTTAAAATTGAGAAAAAAATGACATCGAAAAAAACACAAACACCTCCCATAAATTATTCGCCATTTGCACAGCCACAACCGTTTACCATGTGGCTATATTTGATGTTTCTCGACGGGAAACACTTTTGTGCATTTTTTCGTGCACTTTTCATCCATGTATCATTGACCATTCAGCTGCCAGAATTTTTTTTATGCTGATCCTAGCTTGGGGGTTCCAGGGGAAATCACTCTACTAATTTGTATTTAGTGTATTGTAACCTATAGTGATCAGTGGAAGGTAAAGAAAGTCGCCCAAATGATGTTATATTGCGTCCATTTATATACCCACGGCAAAATAAATAAATTTGATTCGAAATATGTCTGTGTTCTTACTTTATTAACACTTTTCTGTCACCACCCATAGCGGAATTTGCAAAACAATTACTTTGACTTGAATGTCAATTTTTTTTTCATTTTAGCTGAATATTGGCAAAGTAAACAATGACGATGTACACACAGGTTGTCGATCTGATAGCTTGTAGATGCCACTTCCAGAAAATATGCCATACGATTCGCTAGGCGAATTGGGCGCACTTAGGTTTCACATGGGGCGCACCTACACAATTTTCGAAAAAAATCGACAGAAAATCTAAATTGTCCCGTCACAAGAATATATTTATTGGCCGAAATTTGTGCACGTTGGATAGTCGAACCATTTCTGCAAACTTCCATGGTAGGCTTTTTTGTCAACCTGTCATCTAACAGGGGCAATTCAACTTAGTTTGACCCGAATCGGGTCCGATTTTGCATCATATTTTAGGGTATGGTCCATCTGACGTCACGCTTTACTCTCATGTCGTGCTCAAACCCGACAAATCTGCCTTGTCGTTCATCTAGGATGTCGGACGCCAACAAATATGGTCTCATTTTCATTAAAGGGACACCATTGGGCCAAAAAATATGTCGAAAATGGTAATTTTCGGTTCTACAACGAGAAGCAGAAATAGCATCAGAGGGGTTAATTTCTAATTTTATTGGACGGCTCCGGCGTCAAATAAGCTGTCGTATCGCGTGCTTTATGTTTCCAATTTGTTTCATGGGCATAATGAGCACGGGGCTTGTTTCAGAGCAGAAATCTGAAAAACGACCATTTTTCACTATAGGTTACAATACACCAATTGATTTACATAGGCCTCAGTGTTAACAAATCCCGCTGGCCTATATTCGCAGCAAAGCTTTGACCCTGCACGAGTATTTGAATTTAAAGAAGGTCCTTTTAGACACGCAGAAATGTGCACAAAAGTACTTGTAAACGTGGTGGATCACACTGCAGCTTGACAAACGTCACACTACCCTTAAAATTGAGAAAAAAATGACATCGAAAAAAACACAAACACCTCCCATAAATTATTCGCCATTTGCACAGCCACAACCGTTTACCATGTGGCTATATTTGATGTTTCTCGACGGGAAACACTTTTGTGCATTTTTTCGTGCACTTTTCATCCATGTATCATTGACCATTCAGCTGCCAGAATTTTTTTTATGCTGATCCTAGCTTGGGGGTCCCAGGGGAAATCACTCTACTAATTTGTATTTGGTGTATTGTAACCTATAGTGATCAGTGGAAGGTAAAGAAAGTCGCCCAAATGATGTTATATTGCGTCCATTTATATACCCACGGCAAAATAAATAAATTTGATTCGAAATATGTCTGTGTTCTTACTTTATTAACCCTTTTCTGTCACCACCCATAGCTGAATTTGCAAAACAATTACTTTGACTTGAATGTCAATTTTTTTTTCATTTTAGCTGAATATTGGCAAAGTAAACAATGACGATGTACACACAGGTTGTCGATCTGATAGCTTGTAGATGCCACTTCCAGAAAATATGCCATACGATTCGCTAGGCGAATTGGGCGCACTTAGGTTTCACATGGGGCGCACCTACACAATTTTCGAAAAAAATCGACAGAAAATCTAAATTGTCCCGTCACAAGAATATATTTATTGGCCGAAATTTGTGCACGTTGGATAGTCGAACCATTTCTGCAAACTTCCATGGTAGGCTTTTTTGTCAACCTGTCATCTAACAGGGGCAATTCAACTTAGTTTGACCCGAATCGGGTCGGATTTTGCATCATATTTTAGGGTATGGTCCATCTGACGTCACGCTTTACTCTCATGTCGTGCTCAAACCCGACAAATCTGCCTTGTCGTTCATCTAGGATGTCGGACGCCAACAAATATGGTCTCATTTTCATTAAAGGGACACCATTGGGCCAAAAAATATGTCGAAAATGGTAATTTTCGGTTCTACAACGAGAAGCAGAAATAGCATCAGAGGGGTTAATTTCTAATTTTATTGGACGGCTCCGGCGTCAAATAAGCTGTCGTATCGCGTGCTTTATGTTTCCAATTTGTTTCATGGGCATAATGAGCACGGGGCTTGTTTCAGAGCAGAAATCTGAAAAACGACCATTTTTCACTATAGGTTACAATACACCAAATGATTTACATAGGCCTCAGTGTTAACAAATCCCGCTGGCCTATATTCGCAGCAAAGCTTTGACCCTGCACGAGTATTTGAATTTAAAGAAGGTCCTTTTAGACACGCAGAAATGTGCACAAAAGTACTTGTAAACGTGGTGGATCACACTGCAGCTTGACAAACGTCACACTACCCTTAAAATTGAGAAAAAAATGACATCGAAAAAAACACAAACACCTCCCATAAATTATTCGCCATTTGCACAGCCACAACCGTTTACCATGTGGCTATATTTGATGTTTCTCGACGGGAAACACTTTTGTGCATTTTTTCGTGCACTTTTCATCCATGTATCATTGACCATTCAGCTGCCAGAATTTTTTTTATGCTGATCCTAGCTTGGGGGTCCCAGGGGAAATCACTCTACTAATTTGTATTTGGTGTATTGTAACCTATAGTGATCAGTGGAAGGTAAAGAAAGTCGCCCAAATGATGTTATATTGCGTCCATTTATATACCCACGGCAAAATAAATAAATTTGATTCGAAATATGTCTGTGTTCTTACTTTATTAACCCTTTTCTGTCACCACCCATAGCTGAATTTGCAAAACAATTACTTTGACTTGAATGTCAATTTTTTTTTCATTTTAGCTGAATATTGGCAAAGTAAACAATGACGATGTACACACAGGTTGTCGATCTGATAGCTTGTAGATGCCACTTCCAGAAAATATGCCATACGATTCGCTAGGCGAATTGGGCGCACTTAGGTTTCACATGGGGCGCACCTACACAATTTTCGAAAAAAATCGACAGAAAATCTAAATTGTCCCGTCACAAGAATATATTTATAGGCCGAAATTTGTGCACGTTGGATAGTCGAACCATTTCTGCAAACTTCCATGGTAGGCTTTTTTGTCAACCTGTCATCTAACAGGGGCAATTCAACTTAGTTTGACCCGAATCGGGTCGGATTTTGCATCATATTTTAGGGTATGGTCCATCTGACGTCACGCTTTACTCTCATGTCGTGCTCAAACCCGACAAATCTGCCTTGTCGTTCATCTAGGATGTCGGACGCCAACAAATATGGTCTCATTTTCATTAAAGGGACACCATTGGGCCAAAAAATATGTCGAAAATGGTAATTTTCGGTTCTACAACGAGAAGCAGAAATAGCATCAGAGGGGTTAATTTCTAATTTTATTGGACGGCTCCGGCGTCAAATAAGCTGTCGTATCGCGTGCTTTATGTTTCCAATTTGTTTCATGGGCATAATGAGCACGGGGCTTGTTTCAGAGCAGAAATCTGAAAAACGACCATTTTTCACTATAGGTTACAATACACCAAATGATTTACATAGGCCTCAGTGTTAACAAATCCCGCTGGCCTATATTCGCAGCAAAGCTTTGACCCTGCACGAGTATTTGAATTTAAAGAAGGTCCTTTTAGACACGCAGAAATGTGCACAAAAGTACTTGTAAACGTGGTGGATCACACTGCAGCTTGACAAACGTCACACTACCCTTAAAATTGAGAAAAAAATGACATCGAAAAAAACACAAACACCTCCCATAAATTATTCGCCATTTGCACAGCCACAACCGTTTACCATGTGGCTATATTTGATGTTTCTCGACGGGAAACACTTTTGTGCATTTTTTCGTGCACTTTTCATCCATGTATCATTGACCATTCAGCTGCCAGAATTTTTTTTATGCTGATCCTAGCTTGGGGATCCCAGGGGAAATCACTCTACTAATTTGTATTTGGTGTATTGTAACCTATAGTGATCAGTGGAAGGTAAAGAAAGTCGCCCAAATGATGTTATATTGCGTCCATTTATATACCCACGGCAAAATAAATAAATTTGATTCGAAATATGTCTGTGTTCTTACTTTATTAACCCTTTTCTGTCACCACCCATAGCTGAATTTGCAAAACAATTACTTTGACTTGAATGTCAATTTTTTTTTCATTTTAGCTGAATATTGGCAAAGTAAACAATGACGATGTACATACAGGTTGTCGATCTGATAGCTTGTAGATGCCACTTCCAGAAAATATGCCATACGATTCGCTAGGCGAATTGGGCGCACTTAGGTTTCACATGGGGCGCACCTACACAATTTTCGAAAAAAATCGACAGAAAATCTAAATTGTCCCGTCACAAGAATATATTTATTGGCCGAAATTTGTGCACGTTGGATAGTCGAACCATTTCTGCAAACTTCCATGGTAGGCTTTTTTGTCAACCTGTCATCTAACAGGGGCAATTCAACTTAGTTTGACCCGAATCGGGTCCGATTTTGCATCATATTTTAGGGTATGGTCCATCTGACGTCACGCTTTACTCTCATGTCGTGCTCAAACCCGACAAATCTGCCTTGTCGTTCATCTAGGATGTCGGACGCCAACAAATATGGTCTCATTTTCATTAAAGGGACACCATTGGGCCAAAAAATATGTCGAAAATGGTAATTTTCGGTTCTACAACGAGAAGCAGAAATAGCATCAGAGGGGTTAATTTCTAATTTTATTGGACGGCTCCGGCGTCAAATAAGCTGTCGTATCGCGTGCTTTATGTTTCCAATTTGTTTCATGGGCATAATGAGCACGGGGCTTGTTTCAGAGCAGAAATCTGAAAAACGACCATTTTTCACTATAGGTTACAATACACCAAATGATTTACATAGGCCTCAGTGTTAACAAATCCCGCTGGCCTATATTCGCAGCAAAGCTTTGACCCTGCACGAGTATTTGAATTTAAAGAAGGTCCTTTTAGACACGCAGAAATGTGCACAAAAGTACTTGTAAACGTGGTGGATCACACTGCAGCTTGACAAACGTCACACTACCCTTAAAATTGAGAAAAAAATGACATCGAAAAAAACACAAACACCTCCCATAAATTATTCGCCATTTGCACAGCCACAACCGTTTACCATGTGGCTATATTTGATGTTTCTCGACGGGAAACACTTTTGTGCATTTTTTCGTGCACTTTTCATCCATGTATCATTGACCATTCAGCTGCCAGAATTTTTTTTATGCTGATCCTAGCTTGGGGGTCCCAGGGGAAATCACTCTACTAATTTGTATTTGGTGTATTGTAACCTATAGTGATCAGTGGAAGGTAAAGAAAGTCGCCCAAATGATGTTATATTGCGTCCATTTATATACCCACGGCAAAATAAATAAATTTGATTCGAAATATGTCTGTGTTCTTACTTTATTAACCCTTTTCTGTCACCACCCATAGCTGAATTTGCAAAACAATTACTTTGACTTGAATGTCAATTTTTTTTTCATTTTAGCTGAATATTGGCAAAGTAAACAATGACGATGTACACACAGGTTGTCGATCTGATAGCTTGTAGATGCCACTTCCAGAAAATATGCCATACGATTCGCTAGGCGAATTGGGCGCACTTAGGTTTCACATGGGGCGCACCTACACAATTTTCGAAAAAAATCGACAGAAAATCTAAATTGTCCCGTCACAAGAATATATTTATTGGCCGAAATTTGTGCACGTTGGATAGTCGAACCATTTCTGCAAACTTCCATGGTAGGCTTTTTTGTCAACCTGTCATCTAACAGGGGCAATTCAACTTAGTTTGACCCGAATCGGGTCGGATTTTGCATCATATTTTAGGGTATGGTCCATCTGACGTCACGCTTTACTCTCATGTCGTGCTCAAACCCGACAAATCTGCCTTGTCGTTCATCTAGGATGTCGGACGCCAACAAATATGGTCTCATTTTCATTAAAGGGACACCATTGGGCCAAAAAATATGTCGAAAATGGTAATTTTCGGTTCTACAACGAGAAGCAGAAATAGCATCCGAGGGGTTAATTTCTAATTTTATTGGACGGCTCCGGCGTCAAATAAGCTGTCGTATCGCGTGCTTTATGTTTCCAATTTGTTTCATGGGCATAATGAGCACGGGGCTTGTTTCAGAGCAGAAATCTGAAAAACGACCATTTTTCACTATAGGTTACAATACACCAAATGATTTACATAGGCCTCAGTGTTAACAAATCCCGCTGGCCTATATTCGCAGCAAAGCTTTGACCCTGCACGAGTATTTGAATTTAAAGAAGGTCCTTTTAGACACGCAGAAATGTGCACAAAAGTACTTGTAAACGTGGTGGATCACACTGCAGCTTGACAAACGTCACACTACCCTTAAAATTGAGAAAAAAATGACATCGAAAAAAACACAAACACCTCCCATAAATTATTCGCCATTTGCACAGCCACAACCGTTTACCATGTGGCTATATTTGATGTTTCTCGACGGGAAACACTTTTGTGCATTTTTTCGTGCACTTTTCATCCATGTATCATTGACCATTCAGCTGCCAGAATTTTTTTTATGCTGATCCTAGCTTGGGGGTCCCAGGGGAAATCACTCTACTAATTTGTATTTGGTGTATTGTAACCTATAGTGATCAGTGGAAGGTAAAGAAAGTCGCCCAAATGATGTTATATTGCGTCCATTTATATACCCACGGCAAAATAAATAAATTTGATTCGAAATATGTCTGTGTTCTTACTTTATTAACCCTTTTCTGTCACCACCCATAGCTGAATTTGCAAAACAATTACTTTGACTTGAATGTCAATTTTTTTTTCATTTTAGCTGAATATTGGCAAAGTAAACAATGACGATGTACACACAGGTTGTCGATCTGATAGCTTGTAGATGCCACTTCCAGAAAATATGCCATACGATTCGCTAGGCGAATTGGGCGCACTTAGGTTTCACATGGGGCGCACCTACACAATTTTCGAAAAAAATCGACAGAAAATCTAAATTGTCCCGTCACAAGAATATATTTATTGGCCGAAATTTGTGCACGTTGGATAGTCGAACCATTTCTGCAAACTTCCATGGTAGGCTTTTTTGTCAACCTGTCATCTAACAGGGGCAATTCAACTTAGTTTGACCCGAATCGGGTCGGATTTTGCATCATATTTTAGGGTATGGTCCATCTGACGTCACGCTTTACTCTCATGTCGTGCTCAAACCCGACAAATCTGCCTTGTCGTTCATCTAGGATGTCGGACGCCAACAAATATGGTCTCATTTTCATTAAAGGGACACCATTGGGCCAAAAAATATGTCGAAAATGGTAATTTTCGGTTCTACAACGAGAAGCAGAAATAGCATCAGAGGGGTTAATTTCTAATTTTATTGGACGGCTCCGGCGTCAAATAAGCTGTCGTATCGCGTGCTTTATGTTTCCAATTTGTTTCATGGGCATAATGAGCACGGGGCTTGTTTCAGAGCAGAAATCTGAAAAACGACCATTTTTCACTATAGGTTACAATACACCAAATGATTTACATAGGCCTCAGTGTTAACAAATCCCGCTGGCCTATATTCGCAGCAAAGCTTTGACCCTGCACGAGTATTTGAATTTAAAGAAGGTCCTTTTAGACACGCAGAAATGTGCACAAAAGTACTTGTAAACGTGGTGGATCACACTGCAGCTTGACAAACGTCACACTACCCTTAAAATTGAGAAAAAAATGACATCGAAAAAAACACAAACACCTCCCATAAATTATTCGCCATTTGCACAGCCACAACCGTTTACCATGTGGCTATATTTGATGTTTCTCGACGGGAAACACTTTTGTGCATTTTTTCGTGCACTTTTCATCCATGTATCATTGACCATTCAGCTGCCAGAATTTTTTTTATGCTGATCCTAGCTTGGGGGTCCCAGGGGAAATCACTCTACTAATTTGTATTTGGTGTATTGTAACCTATAGTGATCAGTGGAAGGTAAAGAAAGTCGCCCAAATGATGTTATATTGCGTCCATTTATATACCCACGGCAAAATAAATAAATTTGATTCGAAATATGTCTGTGTTCTTACTTTATTAACCCTTTTCTGTCACCACCCATAGCTGAATTTGCAAAACAATTACTTTGACTTGAATGTCAATTTTTTTTTCATTTTAGCTGAATATTGGCAAAGTAAACAATGACGATGTACATACAGGTTGTCGATCTGATAGCTTGTAGATGCCACTTCCAGAAAATATGCCATACGATTCGCTAGGCGAATTGGGCGCACTTAGGTTTCACATGGGGCGCACCTACACAATTTTCGAAAAAAATCGACAGAAAATCTAAATTGTCCCGTCACAAGAATATATTTATTGGCCGAAATTTGTGCACGTTGGATAGTCGAACCATTTCTGCAAACTTCCATGGTAGGCTTTTTTGTCAACCTGTCATCTAACAGGGGCAATTCAACTTAGTTTGACCCGAATCGGGTCCGATTTTGCATCATATTTTAGGGTATGGTCCATCTGACGTCACGCTTTACTCTCATGTCGTGCTCAAACCCGACAAATCTGCCTTGTCGTTCATCTAGGATGTCGGACGCCAACAAATATGGTCTCATTTTCATTAAAGGGACACCATTGGGCCAAAAAATATGTCGAAAATGGTAATTTTCGGTTCTACAACGAGAAGCAGAAATAGCATCAGAGGGGTTAATTTCTAATTTTATTGGACGGCTCCGGCGTCAAATAAGCTGTCGTATCGCGTGCTTTATGTTTCCAATTTGTTTCATGGGCATAATGAGCACGGGGCTTGTTTCAGAGCAGAAATCTGAAAAACGACCATTTTTCACTATAGGTTACAATACACCAATTGATTTACATAGGCCTCAGTGTTAACAAATCCCGCTGGCCTATATTCGCAGCAAAGCTTTGACCCTGCACGAGTATTTGAATTTAAAGAAGGTCCTTTTAGACACGCAGAAATGTGCACAAAAGTACTTGTAAACGTGGTGGATCACACTGCAGCTTGACAAACGTCACACTACCCTTAAAATTGAGAAAAAAATGACATCGAAAAAAACACAAACACCTCCCATAAATTATTCGCCATTTGCACAGCCACAACCGTTTACCATGTGGCTATATTTGATGTTTCTCGACGGGAAACACTTTTGTGCATTTTTTCGTGCACTTTTCATCCATGTATCATTGACCATTCAGCTGCCAGAATTTTTTTTATGCTGATCCTAGCTTGGGGGTCCCAGGGGAAATCACTCTACTAATTTGTATTTGGTGTATTGTAACCTATAGTGATCAGTGGAAGGTAAAGAAAGTCGCCCAAATGATGTTATATTGCGTCCATTTATATACCCACGGCAAAATAAATAAATTTGATTCGAAATATGTCTGTGTTCTTACTTTATTAACCCTTTTCTGTCACCACCCATAGCTGAATTTGCAAAACAATTACTTTGACTTGAATGTCAATTTTTTTTTCATTTTAGCTGAATATTGGCAAAGTAAACAATGACGATGTACATACAGGTTGTCGATCTGATAGCTTGTAGATGCCACTTCCAGAAAATATGCCATACGATTCGCTAGGCGAATTGGGCGCACTTAGGTTTCACATGGGGCGCACCTACACAATTTTCGAAAAAAATCGACAGAAAATCTAAATTGTCCCGTCACAAGAATATATTTATTGGCCGAAATTTGTGCACGTTGGATAGTCGAACCATTTCTGCAAACTTCCATGGTAGGCTTTTTTGTCAACCTGTCATCTAACAGGGGCAATTCAACTTAGTTTGACCCGAATCGGGTCCGATTTTGCATCATATTTTAGGGTATGGTCCATCTGACGTCACGCTTTACTCTCATGTCGTGCTCAAACCCGACAAATCTGCCTTGTCGTTCATCTAGGATGTCGGACGCCAACAAATATGGTCTCATTTTCATTAAAGGGACACCATTGGGCCAAAAAATATGTCGAAAATGGTAATTTTCGGTTCTACAACGAGAAGCAGAAATAGCATCAGAGGGGTTAATTTCTAATTTTATTGGACGGCTCCGGCGTCAAATAAGCTGTCGTATCGCGTGCTTTATGTTTCCAATTTGTTTCATGGGCATAATGAGCACGGGGCCTTGTTTCAGAGCAGAAAATCTGAAAAACGACCATTTTTCACTATAGGTTACAATACACCAATTGATTTACATAGGCCTCAGTGTTAACAAATCCCGCTGGCCTATATTCGCAGCAAAGCTTTGACCCTGCACGAGTATTTGAATTTAAAGAAGGTCCTTTTAGACACGCAGAAATGTGCACAAAAGTACTTGTAAACGTGGTGGATCACACTGCAGCTTGACAAACGTCACACTACCCTTAAAATTGAGAAAAAAATGACATCGAAAAAAACACAAACACCTCCCATAAATTATTCGCCATTTGCACAGCCCACAACCGTTTACCATGTGGCTATATTTGATGTTTCTCGACGGGAAACACTTTTGTGCATTTTTTCGTGCACTTTTCATCCATGTATCATTGACCATTCAGCTGCCAGAATTTTTTTTATGCTGATCCTAGCTTGGGGGTCCCAGGGGAAATCACTCTACTAATTTGTATTTGGTGTATTGTAACCTATAGTGATCAGTGGAAGGTAAAGAAAGTCGCCCAAATGATGTTATATTGCGTCCATTTATATACCCACGGCAAAATAAATAAATTTGATTCGAAATATGTCTGTGTTCTTACTTATTAACACTTTTCTGTCACCACCCATAGCGGAATTTGCAAAACAATTACTTTGACTTGAATGTCAATTTTTTTTCATTTTAGCTGAATATTGGCAAAGTAAACAATGACGATGTACACACAGGTTGTCGATCTGATAGCTTGTAGATGCCACTTCCAGAAAATATGCCATACGATTCGCTAGGCGAATTGGGCGCACTTAGGTTTCACATGGGGCGCACCTACACAATTTTCGAAAAAATCGACAGAAAATCTAAATTGTCCCGTCACAAGAATATATTTATTGGCCGAAATTTGTGCACGTTGGATAGTCGAACCATTTCTGCAAACTTCCATGGTAGGCTTTTTTGTCAACCTGTCATCTAACAGGGGCAATTCAACTTAGTTTGACCCGAATCGGGTCCGATTTTGCATCATATTTTAGGGTATGGTCCATCTGACGTCACGCTTTACTCTCATGTCGTGCTCAAACCCGACAAATCTGCCTTGTCGTTCATCTAGGATGTCGGACGCCAACAAATATGGTCTCTTTTTCATTAAAGGGGACACCATTGGGCCAAAAAATATGTCGAAAATGGTAATTTTCGGTTCTACAACGAGAAGCAGAAATAGCATCAGAGGGGTTAATTTCTAATTTTATTGGACGGCTCCGGCGTCAAATAAGCTGTCGTATCGCGTGCTTTATGTTTCCAATTTGTTTCATGGGCATAATGAGCACGGGGCTTGTTTCAGAGCAGAAATCTGAAAAACGACCATTTTTCACTATAGGTTACAATACACCAAATGATTTACATAGGCCTCAGTGTTAACAAATCCCGCTGGCCTATATTCGCAGCAAAGCTTTGACCCTGCACGAGTATTTGAATTTAAAGAAGGTCCTTTTAGACACGCAGAAATGTGCACAAAAGTACTTGTAAACGTGGTGGATCACACTGCAGCTTGACAAACGTCACACTACCCTTAAAATTGAGAAAAAAATGACATCGAAAAAAACACAAACACCTCCCATAAATTATTCGCCATTTGCACAGCCACAACCGTTTACCATGTGGCTATATTTGATGTTTCTCGACGGGAAACACTTTTGTGCATTTTTTCGTGCACTTTTCATCCATGTATCATTGACCATTCAGCTGCCAGAATTTTTTTTATGCTGATCCTAGCTTGGGGGTCCCAGGGGAAATCACTCTACTAATTTGTATTTGGTGTATTGTAACCTATAGTGATCAGTGGAAGGTAAAGAAAGTCGCCCAAATGATGTTATATTGCGTCCATTTATATACCCACGGCAAAATAAATAAATTTGATTCGAAATATGTCTGTGTTCTTACTTTATTAACCCTTTTCTGTCACCACCCATAGCTGAATTTGCAAAACAATTACTTTGACTTGAATGTCAATTTTTTTTTCATTTTAGCTGAATATTGGCAAAGTAAACAATGACGATGTACACACAGGTTGTCGATCTGATAGCTTGTAGATGCCACTTCCAGAAAATATGCCATACGATTCGCTAGGCGAATTGGGCGCACTTAGGTTTCACATGGGGCGCACCTACACAATTTTCGAAAAAAATCGACAGAAAATCTAAATTGTCCCGTCACAAGAATATATTTATTGGCCGAAATTTGTGCACGTTGGATAGTCGAACCATTTCTGCAAACATCCATGGTAGGCTTTTTTGTCAACCTGTCATCTAACAGGGGCAATTCAACTTAGTTTGACCCGAATCGGGTCCGATTTTGCATCATATTTTAGGGTATGGTCCATCTGACGTCACGCTTTACTCTCATGTCGTGCTCAAACCCGACAAATCTGCCTTGTCGTTCATCTAGGATGTCGGACGCCAACAAATATGGTCTCATTTTCATTAAAGGGACACCATTGGGCCAAAAAATATGTCGAAAATGGTAATTTTCGGTTCTACAACGAGAAGCAGAAATAGCATCAGAGGGGTTAATTTCTAATTTTATTGGACGGCTCCGGCGTCAAATAAGCTGTCGTATCGCGTGCTTTATGTTTCCAATTTGTTTCATGGGCATAATGAGCACGGGGCTTGTTTCAGAGCAGAAATCTGAAAAACGACCATTTTTCACTATAGGTTACAATACACCAAATGATTTACATAGGCCTCAGTGTTAACAAATCCCGCTGGCCTATATTCGCAGCAAAGCTTTGACCCTGCACGAGTATTTGAATTTAAAGAAGGTCCTTTTAGACACGCAGAAATGTGCACAAAAGTACTTGTAAACGTGGTGGATCACACTGCAGCTTGACAAACGTCACACTACCCTTAAAATTGAGAAAAAAATGACATCGAAAAAAACACAAACACCTCCCATAAATTATTCGCCATTTGCACAGCCACAACCGTTTACCATGTGGCTATATTTGATGTTTCTCGACGGGAAACACTTTTGTGCATTTTTTCGTGCACTTTTCATCCATGTATCATTGACCATTCAGCTGCCAGAATTTTTTTTATGCTGATCCTAGCTTGGGGGTCCCAGGGGAAATCACTCTACTAATTTGTATTTGGTGTATTGTAACCTATAGTGATCAGTGGAAGGTAAAGAAAGTCGCCCAAATGATGTTATATTGCGTCCATTTATATACCCACGGCAAAATAAATAAATTTGATTCGAAATATGTCTGTGTTCTTACTTTATTAACCCTTTTCTGTCACCACCCATAGCTGAATTTGCAAAACAATTACTTTGACTTGAATGTCAATTTTTTTTTTCATTTTAGCTGAATATTGGCAAAGTAAACAATGACGATGTACATACAGGTTGTCGATCTGATAGCTTGTAGATGCCACTTCCAGAAAATATGCCATACGATTCGCTAGGCGAATTGGGCGCACTTAGGTTTCACATGGGGCGCACCTACACAATTTTCGAAAAAAAATCGACAGAAAATCTAAATTGTCCCGTCACAAGAATATATTTATTGGCCGAAATTTGTGCACGTTGGATAGTCGAACCATTTCTGCAAACATCCATGGTAGGCTTTTTTGTCAACCTGTCATCTAACAGGGGCAATTCAACTTAGTTTGACCCGAATCGGGTCCGATTTTGCATCATATTTTAGGGTATGGTCCATCTGACGTCACGCTTTACTCTCATGTCGTGCTCAAACCCGACAAATCTGCCTTGTCGTTCATCTAGGATGTCGGACGCCAACAAATATGGTCTCATTTTCATTAAAGGGACACCATTGGGCCAAAAAATATGTCGAAAATGGTAATTTTCGGTTCTACAACGAGAAGCAGAAATAGCATCAGAGGGGTTAATTTCTAATTTTATTGGACGGCTCCGGCGTCAAATAAGCTGTCGTATCGCGTGCTTTATGTTTCCAATTTGTTTCATGGGCATAATGAGCACGGGGCTTGTTTCAGAGCAGAAATCTGAAAAACGACCATTTTTCACTATAGGTTACAATACACCAAATGATTTACATAGGCCTCAGTGTTAACAAATCCCGCTGGCCTATATTCGCAGCAAAGCTTTGACCCTGCACGAGTATTTGAATTTAAAGAAGGTCCTTTTAGACACGCAGAAATGTGCACAAAAGTACTTGTAAACGTGGTGGATCACACTGCAGCTTGACAAACGTCACACTACCCTTAAAATTGAGAAAAAAATGACATCGAAAAAAACACAAACACCTCCCATAAATTATTCGCCATTTGCACAGCCACAACCGTTTACCATGTGGCTATATTTGATGTTTCTCGACGGGAAACACTTTTGTGCATTTTTTCGTGCACTTTTCATCCATGTATCATTGACCATTCAGCTGCCAGAATTTTTTTTTATGCTGATCCTAGCTTGGGGGTCCCAGGGGAAATCACTCTACTAATTTGTATTTGGTGTATTGTAACCTATAGTGATCAGTGGAAGATAAAGAAAGTCGCCCAAATGATGTTATATTGCGTCCATTTATATACCCACGGCAAAATAAATAAATTTGATTCGAAATATGTCTGTGTTCTTACTTTATTAACCCTTTTCTGTCACCACCCATAGCTGAATTTGCAAAACAATTACTTTGACTTGAATGTCAATTTTTTTTTCATTTTAGCTGAATATTGGCAAAGTAAACAATGACGATGTACATACAGGTTGTCGATCTGATAGCTTGTAGATGCCACTTCCAGAAAATATGCCATACGATTCGCTAGGCGAATTGGGCGCACTTAGGTTTCACATGGGGCGCACCTACACAATTTTCGAAAAAAATCGACAGAAAATCTAAATTGTCCCGTCACAAGAATATATTTATTGGCCGAAATTTGTGCACGTTGGATAGTCGAACCATTTCTGCAAACATCCATGGTAGGCTTTTTTGTCAACCTGTCATCTAACAGGGGCAATTCAACTTAGTTTGACCCGAATCGGGTCCGATTTTGCATCATATTTTAGGGTATGGTCCATCTGACGTCACGCTTTACTCTCATGTCGTGCTCAAACCCGACAAATCTGCCTTGTCGTTCATCTAGGATGTCGGACGCCAACAAATATGGTCTCATTTTCATTAAAGGGACACCATTGGGCCAAAAAATATGTCGAAAATGGTAATTTTCGGTTCTACAACGAGAAGCAGAAATAGCATCAGAGGGGTTAATTTCTAATTTTATTGGACGGCTCCGGCGTCAAATAAGCTGTCGTATCGCGTGCTTTATGTTTCCAATTTGTTTCATGGGCATAATGAGCACGGGGCTTGTTTCAGAGCAGAAATCTGAAAAACGACCATTTTTCACTATAGGTTACAATACACCAAATGATTTACATAGGCCTCAGTGTTAACAAATCCCGCTGGCCTATATTCGCAGCAAAGCTTTGACCCTGCACGAGTATTTGAATTTAAAGAAGGTCCTTTTAGACACGCAGAAATGTGCACAAAAGTACTTGTAAACGTGGTGGATCACACTGCAGCTTGACAAACGTCACACTACCCTTAAAATTGAGAAAAAAATGACATCGAAAAAAACACAAACACCTCCCATAAATTATTCGCCATTTGCACAGCCACAACCGTTTACCATGTGGCTATATTTGATGTTTCTCGACGGGAAACACTTTTGTGCATTTTTTCGTGCACTTTTCATCCATGTATCATTGACCATTTCAGCTGCCAGAATTTTTTTTATGCTGATCCTAGCTTGGGGGTTCCAGGGGAAATCACTCTACTAATTTGTATTTGGTGTATTGTAACCTATAGTGATCAGTGGAAGGTAAAGAAAGTCGCCCAAATGATGTTATATTGCGTCCATTTATATACCCACGGCAAAATAAATAAATTTGATTCGAAATATGTCTGTGTTCTTACTTTATTAACACTTTTCTGTCA